>JAQPPZ010017107.1:0-1305000 GCA_028583015.1 Wollemia nobilis
AAAGTGATGAGAATTGAAGTCACATTTATATGGAGGATTAGACTATTGGAGATTTTGTTCTATTGCTAGTGCTATAAATTGTGTACCATCAAGAGTATAAGGATTGTAAATGTTGAATTCCTCCCACATTTTATCCTTAAGACCATAGTGAAAGTTAAATGCCATCATTGCTAGGCTCAATTGTTAGGTATACATAAGGAGACTTGTGAACTCAAAGCAATAGTATTCCATTGTTTTTGTTTGCTTAGCTTCTATCAGATGTACTATATATGATTTGGAATATCCCTTGTCAAATATTTGGATAAATTATTGCATGAATCCAGACCATAAAAGAGGATAAACCATGTTGGTAAAGCTACTGTAATAACCAATGATAAGCTTGGGTACCCAACTTAGAAGTTGCTAATGCATCACATGTTTCATAAATATGGTATGAATGAATAAGACTTTGTATTCTAGCCAATCATATTTGAGGGTTGACATCTTCAGAGGTGGGAATTTCAATGTGAGGAACACCATCATTTACTAAGTAGTCTATATTATATGTAAAGCCTAGGTCATAAGATGCAAAATCTAGAATATTATGATAAGGTAGTTGTTATGGAAGAACATTAGTATTTGATGTTTAATGGATTGTTAGAAATTGGAGCCCCATAGTTTGTTGTGACTCCTATACAAGAGGAGGCACAATATTGGATGAAACTAGGATTATTTAAATTTTATTCAAGGATTTTATTTTATTATTCAAGATGTTGAAAATGGAAGCAATCACTTGTTCTTATTGTGAAATATAATGATGCAAACCAAGATCAATATTACTAGGAAGATGAATATGAATTGGATGGGTTGTAGGGGTAGGTTTATTTGGAGGAGGATAAGAAGAACTAGATGTTGAGATGATCAAAAATACTGATATTAAAGGGATTTTTGTGATGATTAGCAAGATTTCTAGGTTGTCACTTATTTATACTCATACACATCCTCTAAAGCAACAATATGCTATGATAAAATATTGACTCATTTCTAACCAATATTATTAACAGGTTCATTCGTGCACTCACAACTTGAAGAAAAAAATACCAAAAATTATGTTTCCCGCAATGATCTGATGACATAGGATACTCTCGTCTCCCTCCTCCTCCTCTATCTTTATATATATAACATTTTTAACATAATATATATATTTATTATTAATTTTATATATAAAACAATATCTAAATAATTATCTTAATTAGGGATAAATGGTTTAAAAATGAGAAAGAGTGGGTATTAATAAGTTTACAAAAATAAGGGTATTGGTTTATTAGTAGGGGCTTTAATAAATTTAAAATAAAATAAAATGTGAAAGCAAGGGGATGTTTAGTAATGATAATAATAAAAAAATGAAATGTTTGACGATGGAGATGTGGGGTAAGGAAACACACAAGGAAATGGAATGCATGAAGATGCAAAATAGGAGAAAATACATGGTGTTTGTTCTAAATTGTTTCAAAAATCCTAATTAAAATAAAGTAGGAAGGGGAGTGGCACCAAATTATTAATTAAAGAAAAACTAATTAGTTATGGGAAATCAAATGTAATTTTTGGAAGAGATATTTTGAAAACCTTAGATTCTTCACAAAAAATGAAAACTTAATGTAATCTAAAAAGAAGATACACACAAGTAAATAAATAATTAAACAAAAAATTGCAAGAATGAATGAATCTTGTATTAAATATTTTGTTGGATGATTAGTCTTCTGATTACAATGTCTTGCACCAATGTTTATGGCGGATATGATTACCATAATCTTATTTTTCTTATTTGCAAAGTACAATGAAGGCAAAAGGAAGAGAAACCCCTTTTGTAAGTCACATTGTTCGTGGGTGTTGAATATTCTCTTCTACAACCATATAGGTGTATGAGATTCAGCTATCCTTTTGGACCATTCTTACTACAACAACCTTCCAGAATCTATCATCCACACACATGCGATTACAATCTAGGGGGATCAGTAGCACCTACTGATGTAAATAAAATAAGATACAATAAGCCCTGACATTAATACTTGTATAATATTGGAATATGTAGACACCAAAACAGAACCAATCTGATTATGTGACAACAAGTGCTAATCGCATTGACACACACAGCCCCCAGGGCAACCCCTAGAGGTTAAACAGTGGTCCTAACCACTCCCAAAAGCAATTTGGAGGTCAGAGGTCAATTTGGCACCTTTTTGGCACCTTGCTCTCTACTCGTCCCACCCAAGGATGAATACAAATTTGCATTCATCCCTCCCAAGGATTAATATCAGAATTCACCCCAAGGTGAGGCGAATAGCAAGTTTGACTGGCAAAAAGTCAAACCTCGACAAGTCCGCTAGTTAACTAAAGCTGCAAGCCATGCAATTGCAAGGAATGGCTACAAATAAAGAAGAGAGACTTCAGTCATGCATGTATTTATTTTAGAGACCTCATGCAAGGAGATTCTAAATTAGGGAAATAGCTTTTCTGTCAAAATATGAAAAACAACTCAAGTGGCGCCCTCGCATGCGCAATTCAAACAGAGAGACCCTAGGTCTATAAATTGGTGAGTTTTCTCACCCAAAAGAGATACAGAGAAGGATAATTTGAGCAATGAAGTGCTGCCAATTTACATACCTACTTGCGATTTGTGCATTTCACATTCTTAATCTCTCCTTTGAAAGGGAGGTTATTGGGTGACTATTGGAAGCACAAATCAAGACCCCAAACCCAATTTTTGGCCACAATATCCCACAAAATTTGTCAAAAATACCCCATAACAAGTTTTGGACCCATCCCAAGTGGATTGGTGCTGAAACAAAGTCCCAAACGACGGGCATCCTGCCCTCGGGCACTCCCCAAGCTGTCACAGTCCTAAACGCCCCACCCCGGGATGAATAGAAATTTGTGATAGATTTATCTAATTTTTCTTTTGCATATTATTCTAGGTTATTTAAATAGGCTGTAGTTTAAATTTCACTTCATTTTGAGCATTTTTGACCAGGTTTTTATCATTCCCTGCCTTTACTAATCTACAGATACCATAATCAAAATATGGGTGCTATAGGCCAAATTGGAGAAATCTGACCATCTGGGTCTTCCCAAAACACCCCCAATTATCTAACCCCAACTTTTTAGGTCATTTGAATCTTCCTAAGCAGGACATTGAAGAGGGTGCTTTCTAACAAATTGTTGCAGGTTAATTTGTCCCACCCTGGAGCGAATACAAATCTGTAAGGAATTTCTCAATTGTTCATTTTGTAGTGGCTTCCTGGTAACATATTTATGCTTCTATAAAAAATTTAGGTTTATTTGATATTATTTGGTCATCGTTTTAATATTTTCATGCATACACTAACAGTAGGCCTTGGGAAACACATGTTTTATTCTATCTGCAGGTGCTACTAATATTTTTTGTTTCCTTGAATGTAGGTCTTTGACATCAGAGGAGAAGGAAGGAATCAAAAATCATACACACAAGCAGTGGTGATGTTTTGGTCTTCCCATATTACATGTGGGCACGTGGAAGAAGGATTTGCTATCCATGGATGTGATAAAGAAACATATTTGACGCTCCTATCCCCTAAAAAGGAAGGAGACATATTGTAACATGAATTTAAAAGAATATAAATAAAAATGGCAGCATATTTCATATTGCTTTTATCTTGTGTCGATTCGTCTATGTTCTTTCTTTTCATGCATGTTGCAATATATAGGCTTTTAGCGTTAAGTTTGGTTTTAAACGCATCTTGCTTGGCATATTCCTTTTTGTTTTCGTATCCTCATGCTTTCAGTGGCGATCATGGTGGGACCTCTATCCATTGATTTTAAGGTTAAATTTTTGATTAAATTTGCTTGGTTTTTCTTATAGGTACCAAGTTTTCAAATGCTGGACTGCTATTTGTTTCTGTCTATGGCGAATATAGAGCTGGAATTCGTCTTACCCAGGGATGAATAGGACTTCGTCCTACCCTAGAATGAATACATATCTATTATTCATCTCACCCCAGGATGAATAGCTCTCTGTGCACTTTTTAGGCATAAATTCAGAGACATCCAATTTGGGTAGAGAAGAGGTAGGGGTCTTAAACACCCTCTGTCAATTTTTTGCTTTCTATTTTCTGTTCTCTGGTTTTTTTTGCTTGCATAGGAGAGTTTGAATTCTTGATTGCTTCATTTTTGCAACTTAAAAATAACCCCACACACCACATGATAATTTAAACCAAGGATTTGGTCATAAAACCCCAACCCTTAAGCAAGACCAACGGTGGATTTCATCATCACCTTGGCTTAAGATATTGCATCCATAACCTCGATCGTGACTATTGCTAGACGTAAATACTTATGAAAGCTGACCAAGTGTAGCTTGGGGTGATTCCCAGTGCATGAGGATAAGTCTTCTATGGTAGGTGCCATAAACAGGGTGATTCCCCTTTTGTACCACCTATGTTCCACGTATCATCTGCTCTCACATACCTATAGTCTCCCTCACGTAAGGGAAGGTATATAGAGAGGTTGGTATATCGATTTGACAATGGTATATTGAAGGGGCAACCATTTTGGGAGTCATAAGAGCCATCATAATTGCATTTAAACGGTCTTCACAAAAATATTTCAAACAAACATCAAAACACACTAAACCAGGTTTAGGGCACACTTTTAATCTTTAAACGAGATAACCACTGCATTGATTGTGTGTGTCCTTTATGTTTAAGTGTAGCATAAAGAATCATAAAAGAGATAAAAATCTACTCATCTTAAGGAGCACATCACCATGGTGTACACTCGTAGCCAAGCCCAATCACGGGCAAGCACTGTAGAAAGTGTGCAAAGGGGGACAAATCTCCCCTGATATAGTCCTGAGGACTTGGTCATCCCGCCTTGGTGGCATGGCACATGAGATAGTCCACATCATGCCACCATAGAGGCACAGGACTCTAAAGGCACCTCTTTGAGAGGCACCCCCACTCAGCATAGGCCCTTTCAAGAGGATAACCTACACGTAGCACTCAACATAGACAGGAGACCTCCCTTAGACACTCGTTATGAGTGGCCTAGTGATGAAGTGTTAGAGCAATAGAGGGTCCACAAGGAGGGGCCACATGATTTCTTCATCCCTCCTTTACCCTGTATTACTGTTAAAAACACTAGGCAATATCCAGCGTATCAGGCTCTCCAGACAGGGCAAGACAATTTTTCCTGCACCTTTTATGCATACGAAAGAGAATGTGAGGAAGACTACTATGTTCCTCAAGAGCAGTACACAATGTGGGAATGATGCAGCTCCGCACCCGCTATGTATCAGGATTGCACATTGATGTTGAAGCCTCAGGTAAATGCTGCTAACATCGATAGAGGGAAGCAACCCATAGGGGTCTCGGATCACCATGACTAAGATAGACATGTAGGAGAGGCATCTAGGCTTCCTAAACAAGAGACAACAGAACAAATTGACTTGGAATTTTCCAAACTAGCTGCCCACAAAGCACAAATCACATGGCTCAGTCAAGACCAACAATAATTAGAACATTTGTGTTGCCTTAACAAAGAGCGCATTCAGCATTAGACAACCGAGTTACTTCACAAAAATATGCCTGAGAAGGTCCCAACTCCTCATGCACATAAATTGGAAGTGTATGAGAGGCACAACCCCTTGGTGCGAGATAGGGTCTCCACGACCTCATCAAGCACTACCTCCAAGACCTCCTAGACCTAAGTGGGAAGCCACTCCCAGACATAATGATGGGCACCCTCCACGGGCACCCATCAATGTTTACAATTCTAGGCCAGACACTCCTCAAGAAGCCTATGAGGAGTATGAACAAGAAGAAGAGTGGGCTAAAATGCCCTATCAAGGTAGAAGGGGTGCTACCCAGCTACCCCTCCGAAGACCTCAAATTCCCTGCAACCCACAGTAGGAGAAAACCAAGGAGGATGAGATCAAATCCTCTGATTCATATAAAGCATTGCTAGAGTGCTTAGAGTCTATGGAGTTCAAGACTTCTGGGCCCCAAAAGCCCACTGTACGCCAACTTCGTAGTCATCCTGTGCATCCATCAATGCCGACACCTCCATACCCTGAACACTTTAAGCTACCCCAGTTGGCACTCTTTAGAGGGGAGGAAGATTCCCAAGAGCATGTGACTCGATTCCTAAGCCAATGCTTTGGCATTTAGGACAACGATGCTTTGCTATTAAGAACATTTATAACCACATTCGTAGGCTCTGCCTCAGATTGGTTTACTCAATTACCAAAGCACAACATATGTAACTTGGATTATCTAGTGGACGCATTCCTAGAATGCTTCACCTTCAACACCAAGAAAAAGGTGTCATTAAGTGATCTAGCTAGCCTCAGGTAGTATGAGGAAGAATCTATGGTGACATATGGGAACCAGTGGAGGACGTTGCTTTCAAAGCTTGCCTACCTCCCTCCTATGTTTGACCTGACTCAAATGTTCTCCAAGAGTTGTTTGAGATCGATCTTCATGCTATTGTAGCTGTAGCAATAGGGAGGGGTATGTAGGGATGATAAGCATAGTGACTAGGAACAAGAGATATCCTGAAGCTACCCCGCGGTAGTCACAAGAGAAGTTCCATCGACGTCACAACCTCAACAGAACCCTACGCAGCTTCCCCCACCTAGACCAGTGGCCACGATTCAGGCTAGACTTACCCAAAGTCTAAGGACCACATCAGCTAAGTTGTCCATATACGAGCTTATTCAACAATCAGTGCCCCATCGAGAGGCTCTCATGGAGATATTAAAGGCCATTGAGCTACATCCCCATGAAGCAAATTCTTTCAACAACTATGTTGGCCATGTGAAACAATGTACTAAACCATTCATCACATTTAGAGAAGATGAATTGAAATCGATGGCTAGTGATGTGGCGGATCCACCCCTACACGTTATTGCATGTGTCAACGGGATTCTGTATAAGCGGGTGCTGGTGGACACTGGTTCGTCCAATAACATTATTACAACCGCAACATTAAAACATTTGAAGTTGTCGGCCTCTCACATCGTACCTTCCACCTATAATCTTCAAGCATTCAATGATGCGATATGCTCGACAATTGGCACAATTGTCCTACTCATCCAAGTGGGACAAAATACCATTCATACATTGTGCCACATTTTAGAAGGTGATATGGCTTATAACATCTTGTTGGGGCGACCTTGGATCCGAGACATGAAGTGTGTCCCTTCAATTGCTCATCAATGTTTAAAGTATACATTTGAAGGACAGGTGCATGTAGTCCCCGTAGACTTAGAGCCCTTCAAATACTGCAATTCGGTGCAACTAATGCCACAATCGACCCTTCCATAAACGCATTTGGATTTTCAGTTAAATCCATCTAAACATGGTTCGATTACGTAGGAATCCCCATTTCCAAGTCCTTCAAATTCCCAGTTGGGTCCATATTCTTCATCTGGTCCTTCAATAGCGATGCCACCTCTGGTGGCCACACCAAAGGACAAGGGAAATAAACCCCTGGAAGAGGAACCACCCTTAGTCTCAACCATCTCGACAAAAGAGATGCCTAGTAGAATGGAAGTCGAGATGCCTAGTTCACCACACATGGAGTGGACTCAGGGAGAACTCCCATTCGCTCCCCCTCAAATGCCAACAATCACAGTTGAGATGGCCAACATAGGATTGGGGGAGTATCTAGTGCAAAACATTATAGCAACGCCCACACTTGAGTCCATGCAGGACATGGGGAGACCTCAAATCCCCATAAGCTCTGTGGTTCCTCTAGGCTACCCACCCAATAAGACAAAATTTGTTTATGGGAGCCTGGATAATGGCATTGAACCTCACCTGCAAGAAGAGGAAGATGAAGAGCCCTTTGCGAAGGACGTCAATTATTTGTCTAACCCAGACATTGCATTGAGATATCTTGGCCAATGCAATTGGCATGGATATGGGTTGGGTAGGTATGAGCAAGGAGTACGTGTTCTTTGCCAACCAAGATATCAAATGTCGTATGACAAGACAGGAGTAGGGTTCAACCACCCCATACCCCTTGACATCTTGCTAGAGAACATGCAAGGCCTAGGGATAGGCAACAAGGATGGGTTGGCATTAGATCCATATGTCAATCGTAACACAACCTATACACTAGGGGATTATCTCCCATTTCTAACAACCAACCTTGTTGATGCAAGAGCATTCGGAGGTGGAAAAGCAATCTTGCATCACCCAAAAATATTTTTTCTTTAAGTGCCAAAGCTGTCGCGATATCGCGACACCTTTTTGAGAAAGGGCGCCAAAGGGTCAAACTGTCGCGATATCGCGACACTCTTTGAGAAAAGGGGCCAAGGTGCAAAAACGGTTGTGAAATCATGACATTTTCAAAGCAAATAAGCCAAGGCACAAAATGGTCATGAAATCATGACATTTTCAAAGCAAAGAAGCCAAGGCACAAAATGGTCGCGAAATCGCAACATTTTCAAAGCAAAGAAGCCAAGGCGCAAAATGGTCACAAAATCATGACATTTTCGAAGCACAGGAGCCAAGGCACAAAATGGTCACGATTTCGTGACACTTTCGGAGCGAAGGCTCAAAGGTGCAAAGTGGTTGTGAAATCGTGATGCTTTTGGACTAAAGGCTCAAAGGTGCAAAGTGGTCGCGAAATCGTGACACTTTCGGAGCAAAGGCTCAAAGGCACAAAGTGGTCATGAAATCGTGACACTTTCGGACCAAAGGCTCAAAGGCGCAAAGTGGTCACAAAATCATGACACTTTCGGAGCAAAGGCTCAAAGGCGCAAAGTGGTCACGAAATTGTGACACTTCCGGACCAAAGGCTCAAAGGCACAAAGTGGTCGCGAAATCGCGACACGTTCGGAGCGAAGGCTCAAAAGCACAAAGTGGTCACGAAATTGTGACACTTCCGGACCAAAGGATCAAAGGCACAAAGTGGTCGTGAAATCATGACACTTTCGGAGCGAAGGCTCAAAGGCACAAAGTGGTCGCAAAATCGTGACACTTTCGGAGCGAGGGCTCAAGGGCGCAAAGTGGTCGCAAAATCGTGACACTTTTGAAAGCAAGGTGATAGGGTACAAAGTGGTCATGAAATCGTGACACTTTTGGGGCAAAGACACCAAGGGGCATAATGGTCATGAAATCGTGACATGTCACGGTTTCGCAGCTCGAAGGAGAAAATAGAGGCTGAACGCCAAAACGTCGTGATATCACGACCGAAGAGGAGAGAGGGCATAAGGAAGAAAACACGTCGCGATATCATGACAAAATGCTCATGACTCCAGACTAGCCGACAGTTGCAGAGGCCATTGCAGAAGGGCACGTGGCATCAAATTACAGGTGGACATAGAGCACTAGTCGGTTACAGAGGCCATTGTAGAAGGACACGTGGTAACAGATTACAGATGGCTATGGCGCATTCCTATGAATGATGACTCGATGGGTGGATGGACAGGTGACTGCAGGGCACTCTACCATCCCATGCCATGATGATGGAAGATACCTGGCAACAACATGAAGGTTGCGATAGAACAATCGTGCGGCCGGTTATAGGGAATCCCACATTCTATGTAATGATGGCCGAAGGGGGTTGGGTCTGTTATAAAAGGAATGCATACATTGTAAAAGGGGTTCTTGGCCATTTGAATATAACTGTTGTATTTCTAAATTTGAGACCTCTGTTAATGAAATTTTGGTGAATTTTTTTGTGTGTTATTCTAGTTCTACTTCAAGTGGTATCAGATCCAGAAGCTTCTAAGTGCACAAACTGATCGTTGACAATGAGGCAGTTTGTGCCAGGATTGTGGTTGTGGGTGTGAGGAAGCGAGCAGGATGCCTCCGCATAGGAACCATGGTGGTTTGAGGAATAGGAGAGCAGAGGTCAATCTTAGAGCCTTGCAGAGGCAAGTTCAAGCCTTGCAAGAGGAAATCAGAAGAGGAGTTGAGCCAAGAAGGGAGAAACCCAGTGAAGATGAAGTTTGGGAAGAAGAGGGTCCATCTGATGAGGAAGAAGCATTGGATCCAGTAGAAGCTAGGCTATATAGGGCCATATCCCAGATCGAGAAGAAGCCAAAGTTCGATGTCTCCACTTATTATGGGAATCTCAATCCTGAAGAGTTGATAGATTGGATCAACAACATGGAGGAGTATTTCGAGTATGAAGAGATCTCAGACCCAAATCGGATCAGGTTCATGAAAACAAAGCTGAAAGGACATGCTAGCATCTGGTGGAAAGGAGTACAGCTGGAGAGGAACAGGAGGGGGAAGGAAAATATCACTAGGTGGGATAGGATGGTGGAGAAATTGAAGGGGCAATTCATCCCCACGGATTATGAGTTGGATTTGTTGAGAAAGATGCAGAGTCTTAGACAGGAAAGTAAATCTGTCAAGGAGTATACAGAGGAGTTTTATCAGATCTCGATTAGAACCGGCCATTCTGAGGCAAATAAGGAGAAAGTCGCATGAAACATCAATGGATTGAGAACCAGCATTCAAGAAGAACTGGGTCTGGTTAGGATGAGCATGGTTGAGGATGCATACCAGTTTGCATTAAAAGTGGAGGAGAAACTAAATATGAGATTTGATGGTAAGCAGAGAGGAAAGGATCGTGGTGGAAGAGCTGGTGGAAGGACTAGTGGAGGAAGATACAAATATTTGAGGAAGACTAGTGAAGCAAGCAGTAGCCAAAACCAGAAAGAAGAGAAAGAGGAGAATACCCAACGCCCATGCAATCAGAACAACTACCCGAGGGGGAGAGGTAGGCTTGGGCGAGGGTTTGGAAGATGTGTCTTTCAAGGAACCTGCTTCAACTACGGAGAAGAAGGACATTAGGCATACAACTGCTCGCAGCATCAAGAAAGGCCAAATCAAAGACTTGAGGGTTAAGCTCGAGCTGCTGTAGCAAACGAAGGTGTAGAATCTGAGCACTCTGAGGAGGCAGAACAAGGAGAGGCGATGATCATCAAAAGAGTCTTGTTGAATGAAGAAAAGAAGGCAGACCAGAGGAACAGCCTGTTTCACACGAGATGCAAGTGTGCAAGCAAGGTCTGTAAAATCATCATCGATAATGGAAGAATTGACAACTTGGTCTTTGAGGAGATGGTTGCTAAGTTACAGCTGGAGAGAAGAAAAAACCCACACCCTTATTGGATTGCATGGTTACAAAAGGACCATCAGGTGCTGGTCAGTGAGCAATGCCTGGTGAAGTTCAACATTGGAACTTACCGAGATGAGGTCTTATGTGACATCTTGCCTATGGATGCATGTCACCTACTGCTGGGGAGACCATGGCAGTTTGATCGAAGTGTTGTACATGACGGTTGAGCCAATACATATTCCTTGTCAAAAAATGGAGTTCGACATAAGTTGAAACCCCTGAAGGAGGCGGATGAGAAGGTATGCAGCAGTGCACGAGTCTGTCTAGTTGATGGAAGAAGATTTTTGGATGGCCTGAAGCCAGATCATATGTGCTATGCAATAATCCCTAGAGTTAGGGAAGAAGAATGTAAGGAAACTCCAGTGGAAGTCATGGGACTGTTAGAGGAGTTTCCAGATATCATTTTTTATAATGTTCCTGAAGGCATACCACCTATTAGGAAGATTAGTCACCACATAGATTTGGTGCCTGGATCGAGCTTGCCAAACAAGGCTGCACACAGAATGACACCTGTAGAAACTAAGGAGTTAAACCGGTAGGTTCAAAATCTGCTAAAGAAGGGGTTGATTAGGGAGATTCTTAGTCCATGTGCAGTACCTACAGTACTAGCACCCAAGAAGGATGGAGAGTGGAGAATGTGCACAGACTCTCGGGCAATTAACAAGATCACTATCAAATACAGATTCTCGTTGCCTAGGATGGATGATATCATGGATTGTTTAAGTGGAGCTAAGTACTTCATGAAGATTGACCTAAAAAGTGGTTACCATCAGATCCACATTAGAGAAGGGGATGAGTGGAAGATAGCCTTCAAAACTAGGGAGGGGCTGTATGAGTGGTTGGTCATGCCTTTTGGGCTAACCAATGCACCGAGTACCTTCATGCGGTTAATGAATGAAGTCCTGAAGGAATTTCTAGGCAAATTTGTTATTGTCTACTTGGATGATATCTTGATTTTTAGCAGAACCCTAGAGGAACACCTGATGCACAGTAGGAGGGTTTTTGAGAAACTGCGGGAGGAGCAGCTGCTGATAAATCTGAAGAAGTGTAACTTCGTGAAGAGGGAGCTAGTATACCTGGGATTTGTTATCTCAGCAGATGGTCTCAAAATGGACCCCAAGAAGGTGAGGGCTATCATAGAATGGCCTGATCCAAGAAGCATGACTGAGGTGAGATTGTTTCATGGTTTGGCCAGTTTCTACAGAAAGTTCATTAGAAACTTCAGTAGTATTTGCACATCCCTTATGGAGATAATGAGGGGGAACAAGAAGGAATTCAAGTGGACAGCTGGAGCAGACAAAAGCTTTTCTATGCTAAAAAAGAAGGTCACAGATAAACCTATATTAGCACTTACAGATTTCAATAAGGTGTTTTAGGTATACTGTGATGCGAGTGGTAGTGCCATAGGGGCCGTATTGAGCCAAGAGGGTAAGCTTGTTGCTTATTTTAGTGAGAAGCTTAATGATGCCAGAAAGAAGTATTTGATATATGATCAGGAGTTTTATGCCATAGTTCAGGCTCTGAAGAAATGGAGGCAATATTTGTTGCCAAAGGAGTTTGTTCTATATACTGATCATTAGGCACTGTAGTATATTAACAGTCAAGGGAAATTAAATCAGAGGCACCTAAAATGGGTTGAGTTCCTGTAGAGCTATACCTTTGTGCTGAAGCATCGGAGCGGAAGGTCCAATAGGGTGGTAGATGCCTTGAGTAGGAGGCAATGTCTATTGATGGAGATGAAAGTGGAGGTTGTAGGGTTTGCTGAGCTCAAGGGTTTATACCCTGCAGACCCCGATTTCATAGAAGCTTGGAAAGCCTGCACTGCGCCTGTTACATTGGACAGGACTAAGTGGTTAAATTTTTTGATTCAAGATGGAATGCTATTCAGGGGGAACCAATTATGCATTCTGAGGAGCTCAATGAGGGAGAATATCATCAATGAAAAGCACAATGGAGGTTTAAATGGACACTTTGGTCGAGATAAAACCATTTCCCTTGTTAGTGAAAATTACTACTGGCCGCAATTGCAACAAGATGTGGCAAAATTTGTGCAAAGTTGTAGGATATGCCAGATGGCAAAAGGTGTGAGGCAACCTACTAGTTTATATCAACCACTACCTGTACTCGAAAGGCCATGGGAGGATATTAGCATGGATTTTGTTCTTGGTCTACCCAGGACGCAGAGGGGACACGACTCCATATTTGTGGTAGTGGAAAGGTTTTCAAAAATGGCTCATTTTATTCCCTACCATAAGACTAGCGATGCGGTCCATGTGGCTGGTTTATTCTTCAAGGAAGTGGTACGCCTTCATGGGCTGCCAAGGAGCATTGTGTCGAACAGGGATACTAAGTTTGTAGGGTATTTTTGGAGAACCCTGTGGAAGAAAATGAAGACGGATTTAAAATTTAGTTCTGCATACCACCCCCAAATAGATGGCCAAACAGAGGTGGTAAATCGGAGCTTGGGCAATCTACTGAGATGCTTGGTCGAAGACAAGCCTAAGGGATGGGATTTAGTTCTGTCGCAGGCAGAATTCGCTTACAACAGCTCTTTCAATAGGTACCAATAAATCGCCATTCCAGATCATCTATGGGAGCAGCCCAAGAAACGCTTCAGAGTTGAGAAGGATGGATACAAGAGAAAAATGCAGTGCTGAGGCTAAAGACTTTGTTGAACACCTGAAGGGAGTGCATGAGGAGGTGACAAGGCACATTGCTAAGATGAATACTCAGTATAAAGCCAGGGCAGACCATAAGTGCTGGGCTAAGGAGTTTGAAGTAGGAGATTCCATCATGGTCCATCTAAGAAAAGAGAGGTTTCCTACCAAGACCTATAACAAGCTGAAGATGAAGAAATTTGGGCCATGCAAGATCATTGGGAAATGGGATTCGGGTAATGCATATGAGGTGGAGTTGCCGAGTGAACTTAACATCTCACTGGTTTTTAACATTTTAGATTTGGTCGAGTTTCATGATGGAGATAGCAGTGCAACACCAAGCCCGGATTTGTGGAGCATTCCCATGGTTACTCTAGTCGTAGATGAGATAGAAGAAGTCCTTGATACGCGTGAGGGTCGATGTACTCGAAACAGGTGTTATTCTGAGTATTTTATCAAGTGGAAGGGTAGGCCCATAGAAGATGCGACTTGGTTGTCGAAGGCAGAGGTTGACCACCTGGGTCTACCTCAGACAGATTAGAAGTGAAGGTCACTTCTCAATTCACCCCAGGGGTCTGATGAAGGAGCATCCGGAGGTGGAAAAGCAATCTTGCATCACCCAAAAATATTTTTTCTTTAAGTGCCAAAGCTATAGCGATATCGCGACACCTTTTTGAGAAAGGGTGTCAAAGGGTCAAACTGTCGCGATATCGCGACACTTTTTGAGAAAAGGGGCCAAGGCGCAAAAACGATCATGAAATCGTGACATTTTCAAAGCAAAGAAGCCAAGGTACAAAATGGTCACGAAATCGTGACATTTTCAAAGCAAAGAAGCCAAGGCACAAAATGGTCACGAAATCATGACATTTTCAAAGCAAAGAAGCCAAGGTGCAAAATGGTCACGAAATCGTGACATTTTCGAAGCACAGGAGCCAAGGTGCAAAATGGTCGCGATTTCGCGACACTTTCGGAGCGAAGGCTCAAAGGCACAAAGTGGTCATGAAATCACGACACTTTTGGACTAAAGGCTCAAAGGCACAAAGTGGTCACGAAATCGTGACACTTTCGGAGCAAAGGCTCAAAGGCGCAAAGTGGTAGCAAAATCGTGACACTTCCGGACCAAAGGCTCATAGGCGCAAAGTGGTCACGAAATCGTGACACTTTCAGAGTGAAGGCTCAAAGGCGCAAAGTGGTCATGAAATTGTGACACTTTCAGACCAAAGGCTCAAAGGTGCAAAGTGGTCGTGAAATCGTGACACTTTCGGAGCGAAGGCTCAAAGGCGCAAAGTGGTCGCAAAATCGTGACACTTTCGGACCAAAGGATCAAAGGCACAAAGTGGTCACAAAATCGCAACACTTTCTGAGCGAAGGCTCAAAGGCGCAAAGTGGTCACAAAATCGTGACACTTTTAGAGCGAGGGATCAAGGGCACAAAGTGGCTGCGAAATCACGACACTTTCGGAAGCAAGGTGACAGGGTGCAAAGTGGTCGTGAAATCGTGACACTTTTGAGGCAAAGACACCAAGGGGAAAAATGGTCACGAAATCATGACATGTCATGGTTTCATGGCCCCAAGGAGAAAATAGAGGCCGAACACCAAAATGTCGTGATATCGCGACCGAAGAGGAGAGAGGGCGTAAGGAAGCAAACACGTCACGATATCGCAACAAAACGCTCACGACTCCAGACCAGCCGACGGTTGTAGAGGCCATTGCAGAAGGGCACGTGGCATCAAATTATAGGTGGCCATAGAGCACTAGGCGGTTACAAAGGCCATTACAGAAGGGCACGTGGTAGCAAATAACAGATGGCTATGGTGCATTCCTATGGTGGGTGGATGGACAGGCAGCTGCAGAGCACTCTGCCATCCCATGCCATGATGATGGAAGATACCTGGCCACAATATGCAGGCGATGACAGAACACTCATGCGGGAAGTTATAGGGAATCCTGCATTCTATGTAATGACGGCCTAAGGGGTTCGGGTCTATTATAAAAGGAATGCATACATTGTAAAAGGGGTTCTTGGCCATTTGAATATAACTGCTATATTTCCGAATTTGAGACCTCTGTTAATGAAATTTTGGTGAATTTTTTTGTGTGTTATTCTAGTTCTGCTTTAGTTGTTGACCTTAACAACCCTTTCCCTTTGGTCGAGAAGGGATACAATTCAAAGACTCACCTCCATGAAGGATATGGACAAGACCAAGAAGGGTCTTCAGAAGATGAGTCGAAATACGAGGTAACACCTTGGGATCATTTTGAGTCTAATAACAATCATCCACAAGTGCATACCATGGATGATGATCAGGAGAGCTTCCTAAAAATGTTCCCTTTAGATGTTTCTATTGAGCATATGCTACCTTAAGAGAATCAGGTCCCCCCACAAAGAGCGAAACAACCCTAATGGGACCATATTAATCTGCTTGAGCAAGATGAGCTTCATATATCACAAACAGTTGTTGGTGCCAACGAAGGCCTTTGGATTTCTGATAGTGATTACGAAGATGAAACTGAGATGGCTTATCTCAATCATATGCAACAACAAAAATATCCCTTGGACATAGATGACATATTTGAACAACTACACCTAGGGCCAAGGCATCGGTGGCACCTAAACCAAGCATAGTTATAGCAATTTCTGCACCTGCCACTCCAGGTATACAGATAACATCTTCCACCTGGATACCCTATAGCACCATCAGTGCCTAGGGCAGATCCTATCCTCTTATATGCACATAGGGCTGATCCATTTGTACCAGTGCCCACAGAGCCAGATCCAGAGCACCAAGAATATCCAGAATGTCAAATCCATCACACCTGCGATAATGGAGACCACAATCATTTCATCAACATGATCTCCATTGACTTAACCACCCCCATTCATGATCCAACCAACCCAACACAGTCATTGCATCTAGACATAGAGGCTATCGATTGGGATCATGTTGACACACCACCCTCCCCATCAGAGTACTGGCCTTGCGGTGGGATGTTTCATTTCACTCCAGGATAGACTCAGGATGTCTTCCATGCTGAAGAAGAACCTAATGTTCCTAAAAATGATCTTAATTCAACAAATGATATCCACCTGATCCCAAATCCACACCAGTTGGAGGATGGATCCCACATGTCAATCAAGGAGACGACTGATGTAGACATTGGCTCAGATCCAATGAATCCATAGATTCTCAAGTTGGGGGTAAGTCTCTCCCCCGAAGAGCAAGCTGACTACATTGCCCTTCTCAAAGAGAAGAAGGAGGTTTTTGCATGGTCATACAAAGACATGCCAAGACTAGACTCATAGCTAGTCATGCATAATTTAACGCTTGATCCGACAATCAAGCTAGTAAAGCAAAAACTATGCAATATGCACCCAACAGTGGCCTTAATGGTCAAATACAAATTGTAAAAGTTGTTGGATGCACAATTTGTCATCTGCATGGATTACCCACAATGGTTGTCTAACATGGTGCCCATCAAAAAGTCCGATGGGAGGATTCGCATATGCACTGATTTTTGAGATCTAAACAAAGTGAGTCCTAAGGATGATTTCCCCTTTCCTAGCATCGATGCCTTGGTAGACGCTACAATAGGCCATGAAATGCTTTCCCTCATGGATGGTTTCTTAGGATACAATAAGATTTGTATCAATCCTGAGGACCAACTAAAAATGATATTCACAACACCTTGGGGGACATTTTGTTATAAGGTCATGCCTTTTGGCCTTAAAAATGCTAGCACCACCTACCAACGTACCATGACATACATATTCCATGATTACATGCACAAAACTTTGGAAGATTACATGGATGATTTTTTGGCCAAATCTCTTTTGCACCCAAATCATCTTGATGACTTACGCAAGATCCTCGATCGCCTCATTGAGCATAAGGTTAGACTAAACCCCAAGAAGTGTGTATTTTGCATCACATCTAGAAATATTTTGGGTTTCATAGTCTCCAAGCAAGGAATCGAGGTGGATCCAAACAAAGTCAAGGCAATCCTTGAAATGCTTCCCCCAACTACCATCAAGCAACTCAGAAGTTTGCAGGGAAAGGTTGTGTCGATCAAATTCTTCATAGCATAGTTATCTGAAAAGTATCGACCCATGAATAAATTATTGCACAAGGGGGTAGCATTCCACTAGGATGACGAGTGCCAATCAACATTTGATGATATTAAACAGTACTTGGCTTCATTGCCAGTATTGGCACCACCTAGACCAAGAGTGTCGTTCTACTTATACATCTCAGCTACTGAGGTGGCACTGGGCACCATGCTGTCCTAGCATAATGAATTGCACAAAGAATAGGCTACTTACTATCTTAGCCGTACCCTGGTTAGTTATGAACTTAACTATGCACACATCAAGAAGCTCTACTTGGCAATGGTGTTTGCTACCAAGAAGTTATGCCATTACATGCTGAGCAACAAGATGTATGTTGTGTCTAAGGAGAATCCATTGCGATACATGATGAGTCGTACTTATCATAGTAGCCACATGGCAAAATGGATCATGTTGTTGATGGAGTTTGACATAGATTTCATTGGACAAAAATCCATAAAAGGTCAAGTCATCACCGATCAACTGGTAGAGGCTCCTATTGAAGATGATCAACCTCTAACCATAGAACTACCAGATGATGGGGTCTTCCATGTTTCAGAATCACCAGATTCTGATGAGCCTGAGTCATCGGCTGACATAACCCTATTCTTTGATGGTTCTAAATGTGAGCAAGGAGTTGGTGCAGGAATCATATTCTTCACACCGTAAGGGGCTCCAATGCCTCTATCATTTAAATTAGACTTCCCATGCACCAAAAACAATGTAGAATACGAAGCCTTGCTCATAGGTCTTTAGACAGTAGTCACCATGAGCATTAAATGTTTAAACATCTTTTGTGATTCATTGTTAATTGTCAATAAAGTAAAGGGGATATTCCAATGTAAATGTCTAGTTATGCAAGCCTACAAAGCCCTTGTGGATAAATTCCTAGCACAACTTGAATGGTACAACATCAAGGCACTCCCTCGATCATCGAATCATTTTGCGGATACTATGGCCTCTTTGGGGTCACTAATCCCGCAAGACCCTTCTGGTGAAATGACAACCATTCTGGTCAAAAAATTATCGTAATCTATGATGAAGCGTGCAAGCTTTGACCTAACGCCAAGAATCCACCTGATCCAAATTGAACCATCTCAGGATAAGTTCTCTCAAATTCACGATTGTCTGATTCGAGCCAACTGGGGATACTTGTTCTCCCCGACCCCTCTTAATAGCAACACAACGCTATTTTTACAAGTTCTTTCCCACTCAACTTTTTCTAGGGATGAACTTCAGGAGGGATTGGCCATTCATACCATTGAGTTTTTTGATCAGCAGGATTGGTACACACCCATAAGGGATTACCTCAAGCTAGGTACTCTCCCACTTGGATTGACATAAGCCACGAAAATATCATTCAAACAAAAAGAGGCAAAACATGTCTTGCTAGGAGACATTTTGTATCTTTAGAGCTATGAAGGAATCCTCCTCCATTGCTTGGACCAGTAGTAGTCCTCTTGGGTGATCACCCAAGCCCATGATGGTACGTGCGGTGGCCACTTCAGTGGTATGGCCATCACAAAGTGCATTCTCCGCATGGGTTATTATTGACCATCTTTAGAGTGATATTGTTGCGCATATGTAAAGAAGTGCGTGAAGTGTCAACACCATGCTAATTTGACACACGTAACTTCTCAGGCTTTGCAACCGATCCAATTGGCTTGGCCTTTTTTGTAGTGGGACTTCGATTTAATCGAAAAGATCTCCCCTGTGTCGTCGGGTCATCACACATTTATCATAACGGCCACAAAGTATTTTACCAAGTGGGTGGAAGCAATTTTGTTAACCTCTACGACTGGACCTCGCATTGCGGAGTTTATTTTGTATAACATCATATGTCATTTTGGTATTCCATCCAAGATCCTCTTAGATAATGGGACACCCTTCAAGAATAAATATGTGCATGCTTTGACCACAAAGTACAAAATTTAGCACAGTTTTTCAACACCCTATTATCCGCAAGCAAATGGGCAAGCAAAGGCGTCAAAAAAAATGCTAGTCGCCAACCTCAAAAATATTGTCACAGATAATCATAAGGATTGGCACATCCATATCCCACTTGCCCTATGGGCTTATCACACTAGCATTTCGGATGCACACTGGAGCAAATCCATTTTCGTTGGTGTATGGCTTCGAGGCTGTCATGCCTCTTGAGTTGGAAATCCCTTCCCTGTGCATTTCAATGCAAGAGTTCATCGATGATGACACTGCATGGTAGGCCCAGTTAGACCAACTTACGTTGCTCAACGAACAATGCATCAATGCTCTTGAGCATTTGCATATCTATCAAGAGCGACTTAAGAGAGCATATAACATGAAGGTTCACCTAAGGGAATTTTAGGTTGGAGATTTGGTCTTAAAAGAGAACCATCAGAATTCTAATTTGCCATCCCATCTAAGGGACAATTTCATAGAAAACTGGTTAGGTCCTTATGTGATTGATAGTAAAATAGGACCTGGAACATACCGGCTTGCCTCTCTTGAAGGAATCAAGGATCTAGAACCCTTGAACATCAGTCATTTGAGGCCATTCCACATTTAGAGATCCATAGTCCAACCAAAAGCTTCGAGGATTCTCACAATCACTTGGTCAACCCAAAAATGCCCCAAAGGTGTCCATAAACCCTTTGGTCAACCCAAAAGCTCCAAGGATTCCCAGAATAGCTTGGTCAACCCAAAAATGCCCCAAAGGTGTCCATAAACCCTTTGGTTAAACCAAAAGCTCCAAGGATTTCCGTACTCTCTTGGTCAACCCAAAATGCTCCAAAGGCATCCATAAACCCTTTGGTCAAAACAAAAGCTCCAAGATTTCCATAATCTCTTGGTCAACCCAAAAATGCTCCAAAGGCATCTATAAACCCTTTGGTCAACCCAAAAGCTCTAGGGATTCCCAAAATAGCTTGGTCAACCCAAAATGCCCCAAAGGCATCCATACACCCTTTGGTCAACCCAAAAGCTCCAGGGATTCCCAGAATAGCTTGGTCAACCCAAAATGCTGCAAAGGTGTCCATACACCCTTTGGTCAACCCAAACGCTCCAAGGATTCCCAGAATCACTTGGTCAAACATACATATTCAAAAACAAACAAAACAATAAAATCATAAAAAATAACAAAAAAATTGCATCTCCATTCCATGCATACTCGTAAAAATCAAAATACAAAAATATAGGCTGCATTAGGCATCACATCCATACATTGCATATTTGTTAGGTTATACATGTCAAAAGCACCATAGACTATAATTGCTCGGCAATTCCTTCATTTTCCATAGTCCATACATTTTTATCCCCACATACATCCCGAATAACACCATCACCATTTTTAACATAGTCAGTTGTCTCCTAATGTATAGGGTTTTTGTCATTCAACTGTCTTTAAATTGCTAGTCAAAAACTGTACAAAGTTAAATGAATTTTCCAAGGGAAAGTTTTACTTGGGTCAAGCCTCATTACGTAACATCCCTACACAAGTTAAAACACATAAAATAATTCCTAAGTTGTGTGAATGCAAGAGAAACCTACAAAGTAGTCTAGGGTACCATAGGTGAAATATTAGCCTATTCATCCCCCTATGTGAATGGTTCAAGAGTGCTGAGAATTGAAAAAAGGACAAGCTCTTCCCCATCCATTCCCCCTAATCAATAGTGGTTTTCACCACTACCACAACTCCCAATCACCGTTGGTCCTCAAATTTGTAAGGATTCGTACTACATGTCCCTGCAACGGATGGGTAGTCATCCCCAAGGCCTAAAAGGATCAATGATCATTCAAAAACAACATTTCCACAAGCCATCATCATAATCACCTTTGGTCTCCCAAGTTGTAAGGATTCGTACTACACGTCCCTGCTAAGGATGGGTAGTCATCCCCAAGGCCTAAAATATCAATACCCTTACTTCATAATCTCCATACTACCTTTTGGTTCCCAAATCCGTAAGGATTCGTACTACACATCCTTGCAAAGAATGGGTAGTCATCCCCAAGGCCTAAAAGGATCAATGTTATTTACCAGTCACAAACATACCAGCTTAACCTCACAAATCTCAAAAGCTAAATCAGATAATAGTGGTTATCACCACTATTCAAAATCCTTTCTCCAAAAGAAAAACAAAAAAAGAACAAAATAAATAGTGATTTTCATCACTTTGTACACGAGCAAATATCCTAAACCATTGAGCCAATAAAAATCTTGAACTTGAATCCCTAGAATTCTCAGCATTCAAAAACCATCTAGGTGATCCTCATTACGGGTTTGGTGGATAGCCTACCTGGCAATGGCGGTATCCTACTCGCATGATGATATGTCTGTAACATTAGCTTTGTGTGTGAGCAGACCAATGTTTGCATGTGGATGAGCTAGCTTATGGTATCTTAGATTGTCCCATGGATTAATCTTACTAAATACAAAAACGGAGTTAGTGGAGCTAATTAGGTGATCCTCAGTATAGGTTTGGTTGATAACCTATCTAGCACTGGTGGTATCCTGACAAATACAATGTAAACGAACTCAATTACACACATAGGGATGTGAAATAACTTGGTTAACCTCCAAGTCAGATTTATACCTTGTTTAAAAGTCTTGCGAGATAAATGTACAGTTTTGGCTAGTTAGTTAAAATATATGAATCTTATACAAGCTTAACTACATTTTTAAAACAACTGGTACATTTCATTTCGTACATCACCATCAGAAAAAAAAATGCAAAATACAAAAACAAAGTTTTCACATGCAAATTCATTCCACAAAGTCATCCCATAAGTCCAGCGAGCCAATCAATCTTGCACAGTCTATGGTGCCATTGACAAGTTATCCACAAATCATTTCATTCATTCCATATGCATACATCATATAATTAGAAACATTGCATTCATAATACCACATGCATACATCATCATAATTAACTATGCATAAACAACAAACAAACCATGAAAAGTGTATAAACACAAAAAGAGTCATATGTATCTATATCATCAAAATTGCACCAAAAAACAACAATAAAACTGTCCAATGAGAGTGCTTTTTGCACTTGATATTTTGGGCATGCAAAATAGATGTTGAGGTCACAAATTATCACTATCCTACTCCCTAAGAAGGATATCATAGCTGAACCACTCCACGGGACGACGGATTGTTGCGAATTTCATCCCCAAACGGCGTAGCAAAATGGGTCAAAACCCAACCAAAAATAGCAATAACATTGCCGAACGAAGGCACTTTTGTGCCTGATATTCTTGGCATCCAAAATAGACATTGGGGTCACGAATTGTCACTATCATACTCCCTAAGAAGGCTACTATATTTGGCCCGCTCCATGGGAGAACAAATTTTTGTCAATTTCAGCTCCAAATGGCATCACAAAAAGGGTTTAAACCCACCAAAAATAGGTCAAAATGTTTGGAAACTGCTTGAGCATTCAAAGGTAAACAAATGAAGGCACCCTTACCTAAGTCATATTGGGTCAAGTGACTTGTCACTTTTCTCATGTCGGTCATTCCCTCATCAATTAGTCGCTTGAGGGGGTAGTCCCACTTAGTCACCAATTAACAAAAACACACCCAATCAAGGAAATGACACGCATTCAAAGGATCATTGAAAAAGACAATCATGCCCTTGCTTGGGGCAGCAAACAAGCAATAATCACAAGCTGATCAAACACTTGGTATTTGTGAATCATGAACTCAAGTTTCCCATAGAAAAAAGGTTGCATCCTTTGCCTATTCATGGCTGATCAATGTCCAAGTTCAAGTAACACCTTACTAAACAAGGTTAACACTTGAATTAAGTTCCTTAGCTTGTCATAAGAAAGGATTCAAGAATGCATGCCCTTTCTATACTTGGGGAATCAAGAGTTGGTTAGGTTACTGAGAAACCATAATCATTAGTGCTTTGGTTATCTATTTTAGCTCAGCACTGCGCCCTGCATAATGCTTCACAAAAAAGGGCATCTATAGACACCAAAACAACACCAATTCAATTATGTGACAACAAGCGCTGATTGCATTAACACACACAACCACCAGGGTAGCCACCAGAGGTTAAACAATGGTCCTAACCACTCCCAAAAGTAGTTTGGAGGTCAGAGGTCAATTTGGCACCTTTTTGGCACCTTGCTCTCTACTCGTCCCACCCAGGGACGAATACAAACTGGCATTCGTCCCTCCCAAGAACAAATATTAGAATTCACCCTAGTGTGAGGCAAATAGAAAGTTTGACTAGAAAAAAGTCAAACCTTGACAAGTATGCCAGTTAACTAAAGATGCAAGCCATGCAATTACGAGGAATGGCTCCAAATCAAGAAGAGAGACTTCAGTCATGCATGTATTTATTTTAGAGACCTCATGCAAGGAGATTCTAAATCAGGGAATTAGCTTTTCTCTCAAAATAGGAAAAACAACTCAAGTGGCACCCTTGCATGTGCAATTCAAACATAGAGACCCTAGGTCTATAAATTGGATAGTTTTCTCACCCAAAAGAGATACAGAGAAGGAGAATTTGACCAACAAAGTGCTACCAATTTACATACCTACTTGCAATTTGTGCCTTTCACATCCTTAATCTCTCATTCAAAAGGGAGGTTATTGGGTGACTATTGGAAGCACGAATCAAGACCCAAAACCTGATTTTTGGCCACAATATCCCACAAAATTTGTCGACAACACCCCATAACAGGTTTTGGACCCATCCCAAGTGGATTGGTGCTAAAAAAAAGTCCCAAACGGTGGGCGTCCTACCCCCGGGTGCTCCCCAAGTTGACATAGTCCCAAACGCCCCACCCTGGGATGAATAGAAATATGTGATAGATTTATCTAATTTTTATTTTTCATCTTATTCTAGGTTATTTAAATAGGCTGTAGTTTAAATTTCACTTCAGTCTGAGCATTTTTACCAGGTTTTTATCATTTCTCGCCTTTACTAATCTGTAGATGCCATCATCAAAATTTGGGTACTATAATCCAAATTGGATAAATCTAACCATCTGGATCTTCCCAAAACACCCTGAATTAGCTAACCCCAACTTTGTAGGTCATTTGGAGCTTCCTAAGATGGACATTGAAGAGGGTGCTTTCTGACAAATTATTGCAGGTTAATTCATCCCACCCTGGAGCGAATACAAATCTATAAGGAATTTCTTGACTGTTCCTTTTGCAGTGGCTTCTTGGTAACATATTTATGCTTCTATCAAATTTTTAGGTCGATCTGATATTATTTGGTCATCATTTTAAAATTTTAATGCATACACTAACAGTAGGCCTTGGGAAACGCATGTTTTATTCTATCTACAGGTGCTACTAATATTTTATGTTTCCTTGAATGCAGGTCTTTGACATCATAGGAGTAGGAAGGAATCAAAAATCATACACACAAGTGGTGGTGATGTTTTGGTCCACCCATCTTACATGTGGGCACGCGGAAGAAGGATTTGCTATCCATGGATGTGATAAAGAAATATATTTGATGCTCCTATTCCCTAAAAAGGAAGGAGACATATTGTAACATGACTTTAAAAGCATATCAATAAAAAGGGCAGAATCTTTCATATTGCTTTTATCTTGTGTCGATTCGTCTATGTTCTTTCTTTTCATGCATGTTGCAATATATAGGCTTTTAGTGTTAAGTTTGGTTTTAAACGCATCTTGATTGGCATATTCCTTTTTGTTTTTGTATCCTCGTGCTTTCAGAATAATGTATTGGAAATAAAAATAATAAAATATTAAAAACATGCCTCGCTAGTTTTACCTATCTCGATCTGTGTCTATCGATGGCGAAAGGCACTTTTGAGAAAATGAGAGTATGCATTTGAGGTTGAAGAAACACATGCTAGCATTTGGGAAAATATGAAAGTGTATTTATGATTGTGTAAATACCTATCATTATTTGTGGTTGATAGGTATATATGCTAGGGTTTAATGTAAGAGTGTTGATTATTCAATCTCAAAGTATGTAGATGACCTCGTTTAGTGATCCCAACAATGTAATGGTATAAAATTTGACCTCCTTTTAGGTGGTCATATGATGGTGTATTCATAGACCTTTTAATGTTTTGGAGAGAAAATATAGGTGGTAAGCCAAGGCTTCCAAGTGGTAGGGACTAGGTACCCACCTGTCTTGGGTAGCTGTAATGAGTCGCCTGGGGTGTATTACTTAACAATATCAACTTACCTAAAGCATACAATACAATTCAATATTTAGATTAAGGTTTCTATCATAGATTGGTATGCAAATTTATCAAAATAACTACCTTAATTTTTAACCAGCTATAGATTTATCAAATTATGAGTTGTACACATGAATATTCACAATGATATTCTAATACAATTCATTATGGCCACATAATACCAAGGTGAGAGTGATAACAATTTTACTATTAGTTATAAAGGTATTGGCTACTAAGAAAAACACAACATAAATGATAATAGCCTAAAATAAGTTGTTTACCCAATCTCTCTTAACATCAATTAGGGTGGGTCTTAAGTAATAATATAATTTGGCCACTATGGAAAATTGCATGATACATTTAAGAATATTATGATAAGTTAAGAAATAAGAAAAATCTTCAAAACCTATAGTCAAATCTAAAAGTTGTACTACAAAATTAACTAGATGTTGAGTGGTAGAAAATTGCATGCTTCATACTACAAGTATTACAAATGCTAATGATTAATAAGAAATCCATCCTTTTTAATTTATGTGATGGATTCTTCAAGAGAAAAAATTAGAACCAAGAACCAATGAATATTTAAAATATGATGTTTTTCCTCTAACCTTACAATAAATTAGAAAATCAAAGCTAAGAATAATAAATTATCCCTTATAAGTTAATATAAATCCTATTCTAGATGGTTTAAATATGATGCATTTTGCTATTGACATGGTATACTAGGCCACAAATTTAACAATTGCCAATTATTTAAGAGATTTGTACATGACTTAGTTTTCATATAATTTCATATTTATATCTTTACAAAGAGAGGTAAAGAAATAAATAAGACACCTTGTGAACTATATACTTATATTCTCGTGATAACGATACTTCACAATAAGGTCATCTAGAAAAATTCCAATATTCTAATTATGTCTCTTAACAAGATCTTTCTTATAAGACAATAATTAGATAACAACTTCCTTACTAATCTCTTACTATAATAATAAGAAGAATACAATGACTTAAACATTAATGCTATCACTAAGAGAATAATACAAATTTCATCCCAAGATAAAAATTAAACTAAAAGTCTTGATAAATTCAAATCTTACAATGGCTAGGATTCTATGACGTAGATGTCTCTACTAGAATAAAATTTATAAAAGTGAAATTCCAACATAGAACTCATGACACCAACACTATTGACATTTATATATAGGATAAATAAAAATAATAATGTGATAATATAAGAAACTTTCATGTTATAGAGATTTGTCTATATCTAATAATATAAGGGTTCCTCCTCTGTTATGGATCTACAATTATTAAAAATGGTATTATTATTTATAATATTATTTATAATGCAACCGGATATATTACTTAATTATAAATTTGTACCAATGAAGTAGATGACAACATTACATTGGTATATGGTGAGCTAAAAAATATACCAATATTTGAAGTTAAGAATAAAGATACTATAATAAATTTTTATTTTGAGTTGGTAAAAGAAGGGGTTTTGAAATGCTCCCCAAAATTTTATCAAGGGGATTTTCCAAGGGTCTCCAAACCTAAAAATAAAGATATTCAAAAATATTAGAGAGAGATACATTGCCATACCGGTAATCGATAGACCCAAAATGAAATTACACATAAACTCCAAATAAATACTTTCAACCTACAAATCCAAAAGGGATTACCCAACCACCAATTCAAATATGCATTAAACTCTGGGACAAATTTGAAACTGAGCACTGAAGAAGAAATTAAAATTTGAACTTTTCGCTCTACCTAAAGACTTAAAATTTGAAATTTTCTACCAAGTGGAAAAATACGCAAACTAGTCTTCCAACACCAAAAAAACTAGACCAAAAGCTAGGAATGAGAGGACCAACATCCCACCTAGCAGGGAACTTTAGAACAAAGAGATTGTCATCCTATAGCACTCACCCAACTAGCAGTTGGGGTATGTGGATCTTACATATATGTTAGGAAACCTCGAAAAGGAGCTAATTATAAATATTAATAAAAAGTAAACATGGCTCCAATGGAAAGAACCACCCCCAAAAACTGTGTTTCTAGGTCCAAATAGTGAACTAATAGGTCAAGTAAAAATTATGTGATAACCTAGAATCCTATGGCTAGAACACCCAAAATAAATGTACCCTTTTCTTAGAAGGGGATACCACAAGCACAACTAGCCAAGAGTACCAAAAGAAAACCAGAGAGCTAGAATAGAACCCTGGAACTAAAGATAGGTCTAGTCCCAAAAATACAACCTTTGCTCATGAAAAACTATTGAGATTTGAGGAACCCAGAACCTATACTTCAAAGAGGGGCCTTACCACCTAATATCATGGTGGAAAAGTACCATTGAAGAACAAACAAGGGAGTAGGCATATAGTGATAAAAGAACCTTCAAACTAGACCATCCAGATCCTACATCCCATTGAATGCTAAAATAAAAATAACAGCAACCATATGACTCAAATAAAACTAGAGGATCTACCAATAGATGGTCTTACAAAGTAACTAGGAGAAAACTCTTGCTAACCTCAAATGCTAAACAACTAAAATCCCAGCATAGGGTATCATTGTCCAACTAGAATTATGTAGGGGATGTCCAACAATGAATGCCATTTGAACCTCCAAATATGGAAACACCACCAAAGGTTTTCCACTAACCAAACCCAAGAAGACTAAACTTAAACAACACTATCAAGGGATTCAGGGCAGCAATTGGATTTTAAAATATTCCTAGATCCTTAGAAAATGATTTTGAAAAGGACCTAAAACCTTAAAATTTGTGGATTCAAAACCCATAGGTACATTATAACACCAAACTACCAACCCCTATGGGTTCTAACCCCACAAGTATGCAAAATAATAGTTTCCCCACTAGGGAAGGAACTCAACAACAATACCCAACCAAAATAACTTATCCTTTTAGAGCATAAATACCAACATCTCAGTCCACCACCCCACCAACTACCCTGCAACAGTGCTTTAGGAAAATATGGAATATGGGACACCTTAGGCACCATCACTAGATCAATAATATCAAGCAAAATGTAAGCCCCACAACCCACTATAGATTTTGATCCATAATAGGACTCTAGGCTAGAAAATTCAGCCCTCTTGCTATCCTGCAAAATAAAATATCAAGAGGTAAAAGGAGCTTCCAAATCAGATGGAGAAAAATGATCCTCCAAAAAGAAATTAATGGATTCTCTTTGATATGAAGTCTAGGTAGCAACGAAGAGGGCTTCAAGCTTAGAAGGTGGAAAATTTGAGTCCAGGGAGAAGTGGTGTTCAATCTCTCCAATCATAGACCTAATATCCTCTACAGCGAGATCTGACACCATGGTTGACCTCATGCCCACACTCAAATTCAAATTTTCTCCACCCATCACACTACTAGAGCAAAAGAATATTATTTTCCAAGACAACAACATATATTAGGACATTTAAAATAGTAATATGATTTTAATATCATGACTATAAATATTATATGATATTAAATTGAATATAATATCCAATTCACCATACCATTTTTTAAATGAGAACTACATGCTAGATGATGATACGATTCAAAATAACACTCGTTAAAAAGAAATTTCTAAAATGGTTAAGTTAACAAAATAACTGATTCCAAAATAAGTTGAAGTGTATTTTAAGATCATTAAAAGTTTTTAACATTAACATAGATATATATGGATATGGGTGGACTAAATCCTAATATTATGATGCATAATATTGTTACTTAGCTAAGTGCAAAACTTATAAAATAAAACACAAAGAAAACTTTCCTTGTTGTTTTAAAACCAATATTTATAAATCAAAATGATCACACCAATTGGGTTTCTATTAATGTACCAGGAAAGAAAAAGAAGAAATAAGGAATATAAGGATCTAAGAGCATGCATTCACTTTCAATATGTGAATAAATACTATCCTAACGATAATACTCCATTGTGTTCTTTTCACTAAAATTTATATTCCATTATGGCATTTGAAGTATTTTCTGTTATGGACATATTATTGGGTGCACCAACTTTTCTAAAATTCAAACATAACATGACCTTAATTATATAATGGGGAATATATTTAAATGTTATTATCAAGGTTATGCATAGTGGCGAATATTCACAAATTGGGCGAATATTAGGATTTCCAAAATAAAAAATTGGCGAATATGAGGACCCTCGATGTTGGCCCATTCACCTAAAATTTTCAGGATCAATTTGTTTTTAGGGTCAATTCACCATGATATATATCTAAATATAGGCATATTTGTACTCATTGGAAATATATTTTTAAGCCTGATCTAATGGTGGTGTGTTTATGAAGTTATAAGATGATTTAATAGGTCAAAAGTGGTCCCAAATATGAACTTACATTTTAGGGATTCCAAAACCCCAAATTTTGGTGTGAAGATGCTCGATTTTATTTGATTAGGATTCTCCATGATTCACCTTGATTTTGATTAGGATTTGCCATTTTTTACAAGTACATTTTTAGTCTAACTCCTTATGCATAACCTTGGTTATTATATATTTTGGTTTTAGGAATATTTGAGTACCTTAAAAAATAATAATTATTTATATATTCATGATATGATACATAAAAAAAAGTATATTCTTGGTTTGAAGTATTTATATACAATCCCAAGGAGTTTGTTGTCTTACTATCTATAAAGTTGTATGTGCTACCTAAATCAATGAACACATTGATAGGTTGTAATTTTATAATTCCATGTATCTTGATAGTGTCGAGAGCTTTAAGACCAATAAGTGCATGAGAAGAAAGATCCACATCATCTTTATTCTCTTCTACTTCATCCATTTCTACTAGTTGTTGTTCTAGTTCTATCGATTGTTTATGTTGTAATGAATCTTCATCCTCAATAACTGATGTATCTTCATATTCCAAGATAAATATATGATTTTCTTGACAAACCTAATATCATGGATGGTGTGAACTACATTTGAAATAGAAAAATCCTAAGGATTGCTCAAAATTATTGTAAAAGTGATGAGAATTGAAGTCACATTTATATGGAGGATTAGACTATTGGATATTTTGTTCTATTGCTAGGGCTATAAATTATGTAACATAAAGAGTATAAGGATTGTAAATATTGAATTCCTTCCACATTTTATCCTTAAGGCCATAGTGAAAGGTAAATGCCATCATTTCTACACTCAATTGTTAGGTATACATAAGAATACTTGTGAACTCAAAGAAATACTCTGCCATTATTTTTGTTTACTTAGTTTCTATAAGATGTACTATATATGATATGGAATATCCCTTGTAAAATATTTGGATAAATTATTGCATGAATTCAAACCATAAAAGAGGACAAACCATGTTGGTAAAGCTATTGTAATAACCAATGATAAGCTTGGGTACCCAACTTAGAAGTTGCTAATGCTTCACATGTTTCATGAATATGGTATAAATGAATAGGAATCTGTATTCTAGCCAATCATAATTGAGGGTTGACACCTTCAGAGGTGGGAATGTCAATGTGAGGAACACCATCATTTACTAAGTAGTCTAGATTAGATGTAAAGCCTAGGTCATATGATCCAAAATATAGAGGATTATGATAAGGTAGTTTTTGTGGAAGAACATTAGTATTTGATGTTTAATGAATTGTTAGACATTGGAGCCTCAAAGTTTTTTGTGAGCCTTTGCCAAGACGAGACACAATATTGGATGAAACTAGGAATTTTTAAATTTTACTCAAAGATTTGATTTGATTATTCTATATGTTGACAATGGAAGCAATCACGTGTTCTTATTGTGAAATATAATGATGTAAACCAATATGAATATTACTAGAAATATGAATATGAATTGAATGGTTTGTAGGGGTAGGATTAGTGGGAGTAGGAGAAGAAGAACTAGATGTTGTGATGATCAAAAATACTAATATTAAAGGGAGTGTTGTGATTATTAGCTAGATTTCTAGGTTGTCACTTCTTTATACTCATACACATCCTGTAAAGCAACAATACACTATGATAAACTATTGACTTATTTCTAACCAATATTATTAACAAGTTCATTCACGCACTCACAACTTGAAGAAACAAACACAAAAAATTATGGTTCCCACAAGGATCTGATGACATAGGATACTCTCGTCTTCCTCCTCCTCTCTCTCTCTATTTCTATATATATAATATTTTTAACATAATATATATATTTATTATCACTTTTTTATATAAAAATATTTAAATAATTATCTTAATTAGGGAGAAATGGTTTAAAAATGAGAAAGAGTGGGTATTAATAATGTTACAAAAAATAAGGGGGTGTTTTATTAGTAGGAACCTTAATAATTAAAAATAAAATAAAATGTGAAAGCAAGGGGATGTTTAATAATTAAAAAAAAAGAAATGTTTGACCATGGAGATGTGGGGTAAGGAAACACACAAGGAAATGGAATGTATGAAGATGTAAAATAGGAGAAAATGCATGGTATTTGTACTAAATAGTTTCAAAATTTCTAATTAAAATAAAGTAGGAATGGGAGTGGCATCAAATGATTAATTAAAGAAAAAACTAATTAGTTATGGGAAATAAAATATAATTTCTGGAAGAGATATTTTGAAAAACTTAGATGCATCACAAAAAATAAAAACTTAATGTAAGCTAAAAATAAGATACATCCAAGTAAATAAATAATTTAACAAACAATTACAAGAATGAATGAATCTTGTATTAAAGCTTTTGTTGGAGAATTAGTCTATTGGTTACAATGCCTTGCCCTAACTTGTGTGGGGGATATGATTATAATAAGCTTATTTTGCTTATTTGCGAAGTATAATGAAGGCAAAAGGGAGAGAAAACCCTTTTGTAAGTCACACATATCATGGGTGTTGAATCTTCTCTTCTAAAGCCAAATAGGTGTATGGGATTCAACTGATCGGCTGTAGTAGCTTACATTTAATTTTGTCAATATAGGTTAATCTAGGTTAGATTTAAATAGTAGCAATTCAGTATAGATTGTACCATAGTAATTAATACTAAGCTTAGTTCAAATCTCTTTCTGGTTTCATGTGTTGCAGAAATTAAAGTTTACGGAAAATAGAATAAAATAAAATAAAATATGCAATTTATGAATTATTCTATATGAGTATATGTGGATCCACGAAATATTTAATGATGCATAATATAATTTATAATTAATTTTTTTATGAAATTTAATTATGTTTATGCTTTAAAATTTATTCTACATTCTAACTCTATTTACTGGGGGAAGATATTAGAGACTAACCTTTCAGAGTGGGCCCTACCTCCGGAAGGTTAGTGTGAGTCCCTTCCCCTATTTTCTATTTACTAATCGAATCTCATTTAATTAATCTAATTCTTAATTATTTCATAATTACAAGAGAATAAAAGAAATAAAAATTACCATTATTTACCCAACCACAATAACTCATCCTTTCAGAGCCTAAATACCAACATCTCAGTCCACCACCCCACCAACTACCCTGCAACAGTACTTTGGGAAAATTTGGAACATGGGACATCTTAGGCACCATCACTAGATCAATAATATCAAGCAGAATGTAAGCCCCACAACCCACTATAGATTTTGATCCATAATAGGACTCTAGGCTAGAAAATTCAGCCCTCTTGCTCTCTTGCAAAATAAAATATCAAGAGGTAAAATGGGATTCCAACTCAGATGGAGAAAAATGATCCTCCAAAAAGAAATTAATGGATTCTCTTTGATATGAAATCCAAGTAGCAACGAAGAGGGCTTCAAGCTTAGAAGGTGGAAAATTTGAGTCCAGGGAGAAGTGGTGTTCAATATCCCCAATCATAGACCTACTCTCATCTACAACGAGATATGACACCATGGCTTACCTCATGCCCACACTCAAATTCAAATTTTCTCCACCCATCACACTACTAGAGCAAAAGAATATTATTTTCCAAGACAACAACATATATTAGAAAATTTAAAATAGTAATATGATTTTAATATCATGACTATAAATATTATATGATATTAAATTGAATATAATATCCAATTCACCATACCATTTTTTAAATGAGAACTACATTCTAGCTGATGATACGATTCAAAATAACACTCGTTAAAAAGAAATTTCTAAAATGGTTAAGTTAAAAAAATAACTGATTCCAAAATAAGTTGAAGTGTATATTAATATCATTAAATTTTTTAACATTAACATAGATATATATGGATATGGGTGGACTAAATCCTAATATTATGATGCATAATATTGTTATTTAGCTAAGTGCAAAACTTATAAAATAAAACACAAAGAAAACTTTCCTTGATGTTTTAAAACCAATATTTATAAATCAAAATGATCACACCAATTGGGTTTCTAATGATGTACCAAGAAACAAAAAGAAGAAATAAGGAATATAAGGATCTAAGAGCATGCATTCACTTTCAATATGTGAATAAATACTATCCTAAGGATAATACTACATTGTGTTCTTTTCACTAAAATTTATATTCCATTATGGCATTTGAAATATTTTCTGTTATGGACATATTATTGGGTGCACCAAATTATCTAAAATTCAAACATAAGATGACCTTAATTATATAATGGAGAATATATTTAAATGTTATTATCAAGGTTATGCATAGTGGCGAATATTCACAAATTGGGCGAATATTAGGATTTCCAAAATTGAAAATTGGAGAATATGAGGACCCTCGATGTTGGCCCATTCACCTAAAATTTTCAGGATCAATTTGTTTTTATGGTCAATTCGCCATGATATATATCTAAATATAGACATATTTTTACTCATTGGAAATATATTTTTAAGCCTGATCTAATGGTGGTGTGTTTATGAAGTTATAAGATGATTTAATTGGTCAAAAGTGGTCCCAAATATGAAGTTACATTTTAGGGATTCCAAAACCCCAAATTTTGGTGTGAAGATGCTCGATTTGATTTTATTAGGATTCTCCATGATTCACCTTGATTTTGATTAGGATTTGCCATTTTTTACAAGTACATTTTTAGTCTAACCCCTTATGCATAACCTTGGTTATTATATATTTTGGTTTTAGGAATATTTGAGTACCTTAAAAAATAATAATTATTTATATATTCATGATATGATACATAAAAAAAATTAGATTCTTGATTTGAAGTATTTATATGCAAGCCCAAGGAGTTTGTTGTCTTACTATCTATAAAATTGTATGTGCTACCTAAATCAATGAACACATTGATAGGTTGTAATTTTATAATTGCATATATCTTGATAGTGTCGAGAGCTTTAAGACCAATAAGTGTATGAGAAGAAAGATCCACATCATTATTCTTCTCTTCTAATTCATCCATTTCTACTAGTTGTTGTTCTAGTTCTTTCGATTGTTTATGTTGTAATGAATCTTCATCCTCAATAACTGATGTATCTCCATATTCCAAGATAAATATATGATGTTATTCAGAAACCTAATATGATGGATGGTGTGAACTACATTTGAAATATAAAAATCCTAAGGATTTCTCAAAATTATTGTAAAAGTGATGAGAATTGAAGTCACATTTATATGGAGGATTAGACTATTGGATATTTTGTTCTATTGCTAGGGCTATAAATTGTGTAACATAAATATTATAAGGATTGTAAATATTGAATTCCTTCCACATTTTATCCTTAAGGCCATAGTGAAAGGTAAATGCCATCATTTCTAGACTCAATTGTTAGGTATACATAAGGATACTTGTGAACTCAAAGAAATTCTCTGTCATTATTTTTGTTTACTTAGTTTCTATAAGATGTACTATATATGATATGGAATATCCCTTGTAAAATATTTGGATAAATTAATGTATGAATTCAAACCATAAAAGAGGACAAACTATGTTGGTAAAGCTATTGTAACAACCAATGATAAGCTTGGGTACCCAACTTAGAAGCTGCTAATGCATCACATGTTTCATGAATATGGTATACATGAATAAGAATCTGTATTCTAGCCAATCATAATTGAGGGTTGACACCTTCAGAGGTGGGAATGTCAATGTGAGGAACACCATCATTTACTAAGTAGTCTAGATTAGATGTAAATCCTAGGTCATATGATCCAAAATATAGAGGATTATGATAAGGTAGTTTTTGTGGAAGAACATTAGTATTTGATGTTTAATGAATTGTTAGACATTGGAGCCTTATAGTTTTTTGTGAGCCTTTGACAAGAGGAGACACAATATTGGTTGAAACTAGGAATTTTTAAATTTTACTCAAGGATTTTATTTGATTATTCAATATGTTGACAATGGAAGCAATCATGTGTTCTTATTGTGAAATATAATGATGTAAACCAATATGAGTATTACTAGAAATATGAATATGAATTGAATGGGTTGTAGGGGTAGGATTAGTGGGAGTAGGAGAAGAATAACTAGATGTTGTGATGATCAAAAATACTGATATTAAAGGGAGTGTTGTGATTATTAGCTATATTTCTAGGTTGTCACTTCTTTATACTCATACACATCCTGTAAAGCAACAATACACTATGATAAACTATTAACTTATTTCTAACCAATATTATTAACAAGTTCATTCACGCACTCACAAATTGAAGAAACAAACACGGAAAATTATGGTTCCCACAAGGATCTGATGACATAGGATACCCTCGTCTTCCTCCCCCCCTCTCTCTCTCTTTCCATATATATAATATTTTTAACATAATATATATATTTATTATCACTTTTTTTATATAAAAATATTTAAATAATTATCTTAATTACGGAGAGATGGTTTAAAAATGAGAAAGAGCGGGTATTAATAATTTTACAAAAAATAAGGGGGTGTTTTATTAGTAGGAACCTTAATAATTAAAAATAAAATAAAATCTGAAAGCAAGGGGATGTTTAATAATTAAAAAAAAAGGAAATGTTTGACCATTGAGATGTGGGGTAAGGAAACACACAAGGAAATGAAATGTATGATGATGTAAAATAGGAGAAAATGCATGGTATTTGTACTAAATAGTTTCAAAATTTCTAATTAAAATAAAGTAGGAATGGGAGTGGCATCAAATGATTAATTAAAGAAAAAACTAATTAGTTATGGGAAATAAAATATAATTTTTGGAAGAGATATTTCGAAAAACTTAGTTTCTTCACAAAAAATAAAAACTTAATTTAAGCTAAAAATAAGATACATCCAAGTAAATAAATAATTAAACAAACAATTACAAGAATGAATGAATCTTGTATTAAAGCTTTTTTTGGAGAATTAGTCTATTGGTTACAATGCCTTGCCCTAACTTGTGTGGGAGATATGATTATAATAAGCTTATTTTTCTTATTTGTGAAGTATAATGAAGGCAAAAGGGAGAGAAAACCCTTTTGTAAGTCACACATATCATGGGTGTTGAATCTTCTCTTCTAAAGCCAGATAGGTGTATGGGATTCAACTGATCGGTTGTAGTAGCTTACATTTAATTTTGTCAATATAGGTTAATCTAGGTTAGATTTAAATAGTAGCAATTCAGTATAGATTGTACCATAGTAATTAATACTAAGCTTAGTTCAAATTTCTTTCTGGCTTCATGTGTTGCAAAAATTAAAGTTTACGGAAAATAGAATAAAATAAAATAAAATATGCAATTTATGAATTATTCTATATGAGTATATGTGGATCCATGAAATATTTAATGATGCATAATATAATTTATAATTAATTTTTTTATGAAATTTAATTATGTTTATGCATTAAAATTTATTCTACATTCTAACTCTATTTACTGGGGGAAGAGATTAGAGACTAACCTTTCAGAGTGGGCCCTACTTCTAGAAGGTTAGTGTGAGTCCCTTCCCCTATTTTCTGTTTACTAATCGAATCTCATTTAATTAATCTAATTTTTAATTATTTCATAATTACAAGAGAATAAAATAAATACAAATTACCAAAGCAAGCAAAATATAAAATAATTATAAAACACAATTACCATATCCTGAATAAAATATTGCTACTGCTTTATTATTGAAAATCAAACGTACATGGTTGCGCATCCAACTTTCAGAATTACATACATAAGATTACATAAAGAATAATCAAATTGTACAAATATTTTTTTCGCTCGCCATCCAACCAGGCATTTTTAAAGGCCTCGTATGCAAATATATATTCTCACTCAGAAAATTCTAAACATAACTCCCCATATTTCTCCCATATGGTTTGGACTTGATCATGCAAAAACTTTATTCTAACAAGAATAATCTAAATTAACACATCTCCTAAAATACTTGGACTCAATAAATATTCTAATTGGTCCAAGTGGCAACTAATTATAACATAATATTAACTTTGACTTGGTGGGATAGCTACGTACCAATACAACCCTTGATTTAGAATTTTTCTACAGCTTTGATACTTTCTTTTAGGGAAGGGTGTATTTATTACAAATATTCGTGAATTTTTATAGAAAATATTATAACAAATTCATACCCAAAATAAATGATGAGTCACCCACATTTGATTCTTCTAAACGCCTATATGGAATTTGAAATATTTTGTGTTTCAGTTGCCCACATGGTGTTTGACCAAGCCATAACTTATGTGGCATTTTTATTATGCGAAAGAGGTCTTTCTATAGATTTTTCTAGGTTTCCATAACACCCTTTCGTAGCGTCCTTTCGTAGCACCCTTTTGTAGCGCGTCCACGTGTCTCCAATATATTTTCACAATATTGGTTCATCCTTTATTCAATATATGACCTGTATTTTGTTGTAATATTACCTGCCAAAAACATACAAAAACTTCGCACAATTTGTGTAAAATATGATCATTTATCATTTTAACCTCATTTTTCAAATTTACAGATAAATCACATAAATGAGATAAAAATAATCATTAAAACACATTTACTTTCATAAGCTTGTATGTAGAAAATAAATTATATTTGCATAAAATATGTGTCAATTTGGCACTCATCATTCCTGCAAACTAAAGGAAGTGCATGTCCTCTTGCACACAAGATTAATACAACAATCTCGATGGATAAAATCTGCAGTTATAACAGTTGAAATAAATCCAAAATTTGGTCTATAATAAATGATTGATGCCTTTTTCATGTAAATCCAAATTTTTACCTTGACACTCCATTTTAAACAATATTTCTTTTGGAATGTGATATACATTTGATAAGAAGCACAAGGCAAATTGTCATTTGGCTAAATTGGGATTACCTTCATTTTTTTTTTAAATTAAATAAGTTGAAACAAGAAGGTACTATAAATAATACAATGAATATGTGTTTTATTTTAGTCTAATCACTTCCTATAGCAGCAGTATTTCAACTTCTATCTATCTAAAAACACTTTCCAATGCAAAAGGTAATAGTGCGCATTGGATTTATTTAGATGTATATCAAAATTATGCATAAATAAGACTTATAACTTCTACAATAATTTTATCTACAAACCCATACTAACAATAAGAACATCATTATATATGTAACATATAAAATTTAAATTAACTTTTAAATTTTATTTATTTATTTTTATTAGTTATTTTTTATTATTTTTTTATTTGTATATATTTTATTATTATTACTAATATTATTATTATTATTATTATTATTATTATTATTATTATTATTATATAACTATAAAATATTATATTACCTATACTATAACTTTAAACTATATTATAAACTCTATTATATTAATTATTATAAACTATATTACTGAAGATTATTACAAAAGTTGTCTACAAAAGATATCTACAAAACTATAGTTGTTAGAGTTTATGAAAATACTTTACCTGATTCTTGCCCACAAACTGAATTGTGAACTTTATATACCTTATTAACTTTCCCCCCAAACTGTAATTTTAGCCAAAACAAGATGAAGGGTGTTTTATTTATATTTGTGGAAAATATAATAATAAGTTTTATTTATGGGGGTTTATTATAATTTTTATGATTGTGCTTCCTATATGTCATTAAGAAGTTTTCGAGATATAAAAGTAATGAATATGAAATTTGATTTTAGATATCTAGGATATCTTCAATCATGAAAAAAAAAACAAAAAGTGAAATAGATATTAAGATGGATTTTTCTAAGGAATGAAAATGTGATGGGCACAAGCCATGTTTTTGTAGAAAAAAGAAAAAAATTGAAACCATAGTACTTTCATGAGGGTTTGCTTTTGATTTTTGCCTGCATGTGATGTTTCTAGGATTATTCTTCAAGGACTTCAAACATTCTAGCAATTTTGAAAAAACTTCAATTACTCCTTTCACAAATCAATAGTGTCAAAGTTGTCATAGTATTCTCAAGCTTCTTTCAATACCAACTGTGTGTGTAGTGAGGATTCATTTCCCATTATGAGCAAGGATTAAAAAACAAGGGTTATGTATGCCAAAAAGCTAGCTTATCTTATGAGCATCTACAGGTCTTATCCAGACTTACTGTTAATATGTAAGGATACCTTAATAAAGATTACCCCATGGTGTTTGAGATACTAAGAATTCTTGGGATTCAAGATCTTTTACCCTATTTTTTTTTACTTTTGTTTTATTTGGGGTTCTTGCTCACTTTGGGAGGAGCAAGGGATTTTTAGTGCTTTTTGAGTTTCTTGCTTATTTTTAATATAAGTAAGAAAATTTTCATTACTTTTTTGGGATCTTTCTTATTTTGAGGAGAAGCAAGAATTTAGTAGGATACTTGCTAGATTAGATGAGGAGCAAGTGATTTTTTTTTTCAGGGTGAAGGGCGAGCTTGTTCTTTTGTCATTTCATCAGTACTCTAGACCATGCACAAAAATAGATAAGCAAGGGAAACTTTTTAATTTATGGCAAAAATAACGCATGAGTTCATTTTTCCAAAACTTCACAATATTTTTAGATATGTATTTGTGCGTGGTTAAAAGAGAAAAACTTGATCATCTAGGAGTCACAACATTTTAAAATATTTGCGTTATTTCCAATGAAAATTTTACTCAAAATATTAGATATAGTTTGTGTATTTGAAAAATATTTAGACTTCATCTAGAAATAAGGTACTATGCATCATGTGGTAATCATCTTCCTACAAGGTTTTTTAGAGAGAACATTTCTTGGGCTATATTTAAAATATTAAGACTAAAAGTGGAAGGGAATACAAATACTTCATGATGAAACAAATGAAGCATAATCATTTTTATTTTTAATTGATATATATATATATATATATATATATATATATATATATATATATATATATATATATTATTATTTTTTTCTTTTCAAAAAGAGAAATTATTGGATAGTAGCTGGTTGCAGTTCAGAAATGCACTGCAAATTAGTTTGTTGTCTAAGTAGTGTATGATTATTATTTTTAGATAGTGGCTCTTTGTATAGTTAAAACCTATGCCTATTAATTAGTGATTTTCTAGTTGACTTACCAATAGGATTTTATTTTTACTACACCCTTTCAAATATTTTCTTAATTGAAATTTTCATGATACAATATGTTTGTCCTGCCACTTTATAGTTACATTGATTCAGTCCTCCATAATACCTCTATTTTATTTCATAATAATAATAATAATTATTATTATTATTTTAATATATATTTTAATTATATATATTTATTATTATCATTTCTAATAATAATAATATATATAATTATTATTTTAATATATATTTTATATTTTTATTTTATTTTTTATTTTTTTATTTTTTTAAATTTATTTATTTTTTTATTTATTTATTTATTTATTTTTTTTGTAATATTTTCTAGAGGTTTATTGGACAGTTTTTCTCCACATAGCAATTTTTTTTTCTCTCTTTGATTTTATATTATTATTAGTTTATTATATATATATATATATATATATATTTTTTTTTTTTAATTTTTTGTTTGGGTTTTGATTTTTCTATTTCAATCCTACTGTCTGCAAAGTTTAAATATAAATTTTAGAACTTATAAATACTCTTAATGTATTTTCTACTAAGTTCTAAATATAAATTTCAAAACTTATAAATACTCTTAACACAGTAGAATATAAATAAAATTTAAAATTACTAAACAGTCGTAATGCTACTAAAAGTAGATGTGTTTATACAACTAATTTCAGCATAATGAGGAAAAAAGTAAAAGTACTTGGAAAGTAAACTTTTACTGGAAGTAAAATTACTGAAGTAAAAGGTAACTTTCCACTGTTCTTTTGATTAGTAGGAGGGATTTCATTACAGTTGTGTCACTCAACCTAACTACTTCCTATAAAATAAAAATAGGGTCCTAAAACAATATTAGGTTGTTTTCAGTCCTCACCCACTTCCTATTCTTTTTCATAGGTCCTAAATCAAACGAATAATAATAATTACCCAAAGCAAGGAAAATGTAGAAAATAAATTTGCTAGAAATAAATTTACAGGAAATAAATATTTAATCTATGAAAGCATTAAAAATGAAACCTTTATGAAAAAAGAACTTGGCAACGTCAAAATGCGAGGCTTATTGGAACATTCTATGGGCCACTCTGACTCGTATGCACACCAAGGTCTCGTACGTACCCCTTTTCACTGACAAGTAAGTCCTCTCCCTTTGCACTACCAAACAATTTTTTTGAGTAACCACTATGATGCTACTCTCCCTGGAAACGATGCCAAAATGATCGGTTGTAGCAGCTTACATTTAATTTTTTCAATCTAGGTTAATCCAGATTAGATTTAAAGAGTAGCAATCTAGTATAGATTGTACCATAGTAATTAATACTAAGCTTAGTTCAAATATCTTTCTGGTTGCATCTATTGAAAAAATTAAAGTTTACAAAAAATAGAATAAAATAAAATAAAATATGCAATTTATGAATTATTGTATATGAGTATATGTGGATCCACTGATGATTTAATTATGCATAATATAATTTATAGTTATTTTTTTATGCAATTTAATTAAGTTTATGCTTTAAAATTTATTCTACATTCTAACTTCAGAGTGGGCCCTGCCTCCAGAAGGTTAGTACGAATCCCTTCCCCTATTTTCTATTCAGTAATCGAATCTCATTTAATTAATCTAATTCTTAATTATTTCATAAATATAATAGAATAAAAGAAATACAAATTACCAAAGCAAACAAAATATAAAATAATTATAAAACACAATTACCATATCCTGAAGAAAATATTGTTGTTGTTTTATTATTTAAAATCAAACGTACATGGCTGCGCATCCAACTTTCAGAATTGCATATAGAAGATTACATCAGGAATGATCACAGATTACAAATATTATTTTTTCACTCACCATCCAACCATGCATTTTCAAAGGCCTCGTATGCAAATATATTTTATCGCTCAGACAACTCTAAACATAGCTCCCCGTATTTATCCCATATGGTTTGGACTTGATCATGCAACAACTTTATTCTAACAAGAATAATCTAAATTAACACATCTCCTAAAATACTTGGACTCAATAAATATTCTAATTGGTCCAAGTGGCAACTAATTATAACATAATACTAACTTTGACTTGGTGGGATATCTACGTAACAATACAACCCTTGATTTAGGCTTTTTATTCAGCATTGATCCTTTCTTTTAGGGAAGGATGCATTTATTACAAATATTCACATATTGTTATAGAAAATATCATAACAAATTCATGCCCCAAATAAATGATGAGTCACCCACGTTTGATTATTCTAAACACCTATGTGGAATTCTAAATATTTTTTGTTTCAGCTACCCACATGGTGTTTGACCAGGCCATAGCTTATGTGGCATTTTTATTATGTGGAACAGATATTTTCATAGATTTTTCTAGGTTTTCATAACACCCTTTCGTAGCGTCCTTCCATAGCGTGCGTCCACATGTCTCCAATATATTTTCACAATATTGGTTCATCCTTTATTCAATATATGACATATATTTTGTTGTAATATTACCTACCAAAAACATACAAAAACTTTACACAATTTGTGTAAAATATGATCATTTATCATATTAACCTTATTTGTCAAATTTACTGATAAATCACGTAAATGAGATAAAAATAATCATTAAAACACATTTACTTCCATAATTTTGTAGATAGAAAACAAATAATATTTTCATAGAATATGTGTCAATTTGGCACTCATCATAAGCTATCCTTGTGGACCATTCTTGCTACAACAACCTTCAAGAATCTATCACCTACACACATGTAATTGCAAACTAGAGGGATCAGTAGCACCTACTAATGTAAATAAAAGAAGATACAATAAACCTTTACATTAATACTTGTATAATATTGGAATAATATACAGGAAACAAAAACAATAAAATATCAAAAACATGCCTTGTTGATTTTACCTTACCTGATTTGTGTCTATCGATGACGAAAGGCACTTTTAAGAAAATGAGAGTACATGTTTGAGGTTGAATAAGTGTAGGATAGCATTTGGTAAAACATGAAAGCATATTTATGATTGTGTAAATACCTATCAGTATTTGTGGTTGAAAAATAGAGATGCTAGGGTTTAATATAAGAGTGTTGATGATTCGATCTCCAAGTGCGTAGATGAACTCCTTTAGTGATCCCAAAAATATAATGGTATAAAATTTAGCTTCCTTTTAGGTGGTAATATGATGGTGTATTTATTGAACTTTTATTTTTTTAGAGAGAAAATATAGGTGGTAAGCCAAGGCTGCCAAGTGGTAGGGACTGGGTATCCACCTATCTTGGGTAGCTGTAATGAGTCACCTGGGGTTTATCACTTAGGTTGAGTGGTGTCATGTGGGTAGGAATAAGTGGAGTGAGTGTGGAGTGAGGTGTAATTTGTGGCAAGGGGAGAGGTAGTGGTGGCTAGGAAACATATCACATGATTGGATAAGGTATCCTAGGAGAATTTTCCAGATTTATTAATGTATGGAAAATAGGATAATGTGCAAGATTTTTATACCTAATTTAAGATAGGCATATTTTATTACATAGGATTCTGGATTGGATGAGGACTTTGTGAAGGACTAGGTTTTTGTGTCTACCCTTAATTTTTAGTATACCAAATATAACTTGGCTTAAAGGTTAAATTATAAGTATAAGTATAACCATATAGATAGTTTAATTTATTCCACTAGGGGTGAATACACCAAAATTAATTATAGGATTATATGGAGAATATTTAGATAATTACATAGATCATGCCTATAGAATTACATAAAGAGATACCATAGGATTACATCACCATTGTCAAGCTTTTCAAATAATTTTAATACTAATACTTAAACATGCAATAGTTTTTGAATATTCAAACAACCTATAGTAACATATCCTTAAAAATTTATATAGACTTCTAGTAGGAGTAACCCAATGAATCATGTGTTATTACTATTGCTAATGTGCAGGCTATTATTTTATTATTGTTGTAGATTATATGGTTGAATTAATACTAAACATATGTATAATTTCTAAATTAAATATAGAAAACATAAAGAAAGTAAGAAGATTATCTAGATTTCTTAATCATTTATGTGGAAGGTCGATTGTATTCATTGCACAAGTAGGCTAGATAAGCATAAAGAAAAAATTTAATTATATATTTTACCCCATTTTTATATAAACATATCTATCATAAGATTTATTTTCATATAATTTCATGTTTAGTGTACCGTAATTGATTTTCACTACTAGAGTGTTGTATTTTTTTAATTATAAGTAGGTTTGAAAAAGTCTAGAAGTATAAGAAATCATGATATCCTCCACAAGTGGAATATAATGTTATCATTGAACCCTAGTAATAGCCTCTTTATTTGGTTTCATGTATGGCTTTATATGATAGCCATTGGTTATCAACAAAGTCCTAGATTAATTATTCTTAAATTAGTTCTTCAAGAGTATTGATCTCATAGCACTTAATTCATAATGGATGATGAAGCTTTTCCTTACCTCCAACTATAATTCCACATCTTCAATCAAGCTACTTATTTTACCTCGTACTTTAATGCTTTTCAACATAGATAAACAAATACTCCTTGCCTCACTTCTTCAAGTGAAGTAAATTGATCTATATGCAACTTCATGGTCCTAGTAAGTCTATTCCCTACAAAAGTAGTGGAAATAACATTATTTCTATTATAAACCTAAAAAAAGGATGAATTCTATTGTTATATGAATGTAGGGTTAAATGTAAATATTATTATAGGCAATTGATTGGCCTAATCATACCACTATGGATAAAAGTATTTTTTGATTGCTAGTTTATTACTTTAGCCTATCAATTTGCTTAAAGGAATCATACCATTATTATCATGTGTCTAATATCCTAAACAATATTAATACTTGCTTTTCAATCTTAATAGAAAATGATTCTTGACCTATGACTATCTTAGTATTTCATTTTTCACATAAATCTCTCTTCAAAGTAACTTAGTAATTTCCTTCTCTCCTAACCTTTCTAATGTTGTTAGAACCACTCTTTTTATAGTAAATATGCACAAGATGTTGGTATATTTCAAATACAAATGTTATTCATCAACCCATATGTATGTAGGAATTCCTCTAAATGAGTTACCCTTTGTTTTTTCTAAGATCCATGTTTTAATATTTTGTACAGTATAATATTTCATGTCTATAAACTATAACATACTGATTTTTCTATGTTTATCATACAAAAATATTTTATAGTCATATTTTAGTCCTCATTTAACATTTTTTGTTCATGTAGCTAAATACTACCTAAACATTTTGATTGGTTAAGCTACTATAGTTAGTATAATTTGATTTAGCTCTATCATAAATTTGGTTTTAATATTTACATCTAATATTATATGAAATATATTTATGTAGATCTACATGTATGGGATATCCTAGATGTTACCTCACATATTCTTAGATTTAGAATGTTGGATCCAAATGGATTATATTTAACTAATTATATAAAGGGTTCCTTTTGCATGGTTAGATTTTTCTATCCTCTATTTTTCCTTCATTAGTAGTGTCATTGGTATTGTAGGATCATCCTTTATATCACTAATTTTTCTTGAGTAAGTTAGGTATCCCAACATCTCTTTATATTAGACTTCTTGTATTATTATTTTATTAGACATAAGTTCTACGGGTAATTGAGTTGGTTTGGAAAACGGTTCACATGTTGTGAAGGTAAAATTTATTGTATCTATAACTACAATTATAGATGTGGCTATAGTAACCAATTTTATTGGTCTCTCCAATGTTGGTATTATGGATATGAGTTAGGATATTTTAGAGGCATATACTATTATAGCCATTGTCATTTCCATCAGATATATGGATATAAATTGGACGAAAATTTATTTAGTTATCCTAAATAAAAAATATCTTGGAGGTATACCTATGAATTGTATTTGTTATTTTAATGGATTATATTATATGAATAACACCTATTATATATTTTTTGCTTATTTAAATGTTGCTTTATGTTGTAGAAGTAATGAAAATGTATTTGTATCAACTTCCACAAATATATAATGTTGATTATCTTCTCTTTCAGGTATTCATTAAGTTGATATCATTTTTGTACATCTAAAGTAGAGTACTATTAGATTTTTATAGAGTTATTTAAGATAATGGAGTCTTATATCATAGGTATTAAATATCTATCAACTAATTTGACCTCTCCTTTTTTCTATTCATGAATCAAGATTATCTTACTAGGTATTTGTTTTAACCCTCCCATATTACCCTATATATTTTTAGATGATGTAGTAGTCTAGAACATATCCCCTATTAGTTAAGATTTATTACAATAATTTTCGCAATTGTAAAACCTACAAAGAAATGATAATAAATTTTTGAATGATTATAGTTTCTTCCTTTGTATCGACTGAAGTAGAGTATTTAGTGTCTATGCCAATATAGATACTCTACTAGGTGCTTTGTTGTTATTATTTTACATAAAAATAACTAAACCAACATCCTCAACTCATGTAATAGTTACTAATTTTAACTTAGTTTATATTAAAGGGTTTGCTACCAGATTCTATTGTCTATTTGCAACTCTTTCTATTCCATTATTGGATGTAATTGGATTATATATATATATATATATATATATATATATATATATATATATATATATATAATATAAAAAAATCAATAGATAAATTTACTTTTTTGCCTCATAATGTGCTTACTTATCATACTCCCTCTACATTATTTTAAAGTGTATTTGTTAAAAATCTATTATTTTTATTCCTATTATAATATAGTCAAACAAAATAGTATTATGTAGAAATAAAGACAATCATATGTTAATTGTTCACCTTATCTATTTATTATAATGTTCTTGGATATTTAGATTTCAATCCTTCTAGATGTTGCTATCTAGTTCCTTCTTTGATAATATTACCAAAAATAACAAGTCATTTATATTTGTTGAATTTAACGTTATGTACTTCAAAATTTTCTATGTTGTATGTGGAAATATCATGTTATATTTGAATTGAAGTTCCTTAAATCCTAGAATAAAAATATAACCTATCTAAAAATGAGAAGAAAATGTATAAAGGATATTTCTACAAGATTTATAAACATCTAGAATTAGAGTAGATGAATTTAAATCACAATCCATAAAGGATCTTCCTATAATATGACAATGAATTTTTCTTTTTCTATAAGGGAATAAAGATTCACAACCAAATTCAATTCCATTTAGAATAATTATGTAGGTCCTTTTAGCAAGAATAGTAGCACATCAAGATAACAATAATGATATTGATATTTATATACATATGATATAAGCTTGATCAAATTACGATCTAGATATTTCTAAGACAAACCACTACTTCCAAGAAAAATAACATACCAATACTTCTAAAAAGTCTTCCTAAAGCACTTTGAAGAGATAAGTTTTTGTATTTTAGGAGATATTTAGGAATAATAAAAGCTATATACATTAAAAAAAAGTTTATAAAAGATATATAATATAACAAGAAATATTTAACCCACATGTGGTGCTATCAAAATTAGGTGCTTGCTCTCAATAGTACCCAAAGTTTATTCTTCTAACTATTTGCTTAATAATAATAGGTAATTGAAAATATACACTGCTATTTATAAAATATTTTTTGTCCCATGCATCTCTTGCATACCACTTTTACCACAATGTTTCGAGGAAGTTTCTATAGAAATAAAATTATTGTTTAGGATCCATCAAATATAACCAAGTATTTACTATATTTTTTATCTATCTACCATACAAATAATAACAAACTATATTACCTAGAAAGAATATAGATGACCATAGTGTATTGATAGTTCAAGAGGACAGCAATGGCAAACAGAGCGAGTGAATTGAACAAAACAAAGGTGAATAGAGTGAAGGCTAACGTAAATTTTGAATCCTCTATGAGTGGGAAATCCTCATCAAACATTGTAGGCAATGGTGGAGGGTTTGCAAGTGACCACGACCCAAATATTGGTGATGGGATTTCATGTGAAGGCGATCTGAATGATTTCCCTGAAGAAGACTTTTTTGAATTATGATTCCATGAACCCTTCGATAAAATTATGAGAGTCAAAAACAATCTGCTATCCTTTGCAAACACATTGCACAATGATCCCAAGACATCTGATTCTCAACCCCATTTAGAGACTATTCCTTTGATCACGTGTGATGGGGACTTTGTCCTTTCTAAGAATGTGATGGCGAAATATATCTCCATGAAATCTCTATTCCCAGTGGGTAAATTTATAAATGATAGACTTTAAATAGAATCAATATGAAAATGGGCCTATCTCAAGTTGAAGACCTTTGATAGCATAGAACTAGTTACCCTATCCAAAGGGTTTTTCCTTATCAGACTCAATAACTAGGAAGACTATGTGTATCCTATCTAGTGGGCCATGGTTCTTTGGCCAAAGAAGTTTGTTCCTCAAGAAATATCTTGAGGATTTCAACCCTAAGATCTAGTGCATCAATCTAACTCCCATATGGGTTCATCTCCTTGACCTCCCTAATTAATTTTGGCATGAAGAAATCCTAACTAGGATTACTCATGGTATTTGTGGCCTTGTGGCCATCGACCCAGAAATTAATGCTAGAACATCGATGGTCCATGCTCATATCTACATCAATGCTAATCTAAATTTTGATCTTCCTACACACATCAACTTGATCTACAAATATTATAGAATATGTAAGCCCATTGAGTATGAGAACAAGTTAACTTTTGTGTGGAGTGTTGCACCCAAAGGAATCTCAGGGTCCAATGCCCCAGGTTAAAACCACCCATAGAACTAATAAAAAAGGAAATAGATCATTAGGTCAAACCTCTTAGGGGATTCCAAAATAAATGTCCTCCTATCAAAAAGGTATGTTTTAGACCTAGATATACTCTAAAAAAATCTAAGCATAATATTCCAAAAAACCCCAATCTACCTTTAATGGCTAGAAATATGAGGTTGCCTTCAAAGGAAAGTAGATTGTAAATCCCTCTCAAAATCCATCTTTCAAAAAGGTATATTCATTATTTTCTTACCCTAACTACTTTGGTGTCCTTTCTTAGTTAATTTTTTTTTACCTGGATAATAGAGACGATGTCATGTTTCCTAAATCTATGTCTACTCTTTAGATCCCTGATCCCCCTAGCTCTCTAACTATATCTAGTCCTTCCTTTGACCCTTCCCTTCCTTGCACCCCTAAATACTCCATAATAAAAGCTACTTCATCCAATCCTACTCATCATTCCCCAAATCCTAACCCCACCATTCATATTCCTTCCTCACATTTTTTTCCCTTCAACTCCCCTGATGGTTTTAGTACTTAGAAAACTAGAAGTTCTAAAAGGGTAGTGGTTGATGTTGGAAGTGATAAAAATAGAGGAAGACCTACAATTTCAGAGAAAAGGAAAAAATTCATTTAATATGAAATTGCCTCAATGGTCATACCAAGCATATACTGGTAGCTACCATGAGGAAATAATTAAAGTCAACCATCTTCATAATGTAGGAAACCAAAATTGATAACAATGCCATAGAAAAACAACCAAAATCATATGGAAGGATTGAAAATTCATTGCAAGTCTGATATAAGGATATTAAAGTGGCATGCTATGTCTGTGGTATCAATCCAAATTGAAAGGAATATTTATTTCAGCATCATACAAAATTATAAATATTTTGTTCTTAAGCAAATATACCAACACAAGTTGGATTCTATCAAATATTTATGCATTTAATACCCCTCAAGGAAGAAGCAACCTATGGGATACATTAAGTCATATGAGGACCATATTTGCTAATCACCCATGGATTTTGGTAGGTGACTTCAACTCACCCCTCTACCCATCTGACAAAAGTGGAGGAACTGCCATTTCACCCCGAAACTATGAAGATTTCAGCAACTTTGTTGATAGCAATGAATTGATGGACGTTCAACTAAAGGGCACCAGGTACACTTGGAGTAATATAATAATAGATGGGCAATACATAAAACTCTCATTGGATCATTTATTATTGTCTAAGGAGGTTGTTCTAATCTTGGGATATGCTTATCTTTAAGATCTCCCTAGAATTGGATCAGAACATAATTCACTAATCCTGAAGGGCTTCATTTCCCTATCTTCAAAACCCCCTTTAGGTTCAAAACCATGTGGATCCAACATCCAAAACTTAGTGATAAATTTATAGAATGGTGGGACTGAGCCTTTTTAGGACATCCTATGGCTCAATTTGCAAAGAAACTCTGGCTCATCAAGAACAATATCAAGGTGTGGAATGTATACACTTTTGATAATACTTTTAAAAATAAGTAGGAAATCAAGAAAAGCTCCAAAATTATTGAAAGCCAAATTCAGCAAGGGTATTATAATTCCCAGACCCGACTTGAAGAACATATATTGTTTTTAGATTTCCATAATACTCTCGCAAAGGAATAAGTATTATGGAGGTAAAAATCAAGAGCACTATGGCTCAAAGTAGGGGATGCAAATACCAAAAAATTGCATATATCTACCATGAAGAGTAGAAGCTCCAAAAAAAATAAATAGCTCATAAAAATGATAACTTGATCACTTCTTGTATCCGTGAAATTAGGAGTGAGGCTTTTGGTGACTTTGAATCCCTTTTTGGTTCTCAAAGCCCTCAATCAGTTCATTCCTCTTAAGCCTTTCTTAACCATATTCATAATATCATCAGCCCTTATATGAACAATCAACTCACCAAAGCATTCTCTAATGATGATATCAACCAGACTCTTTTCTCCATGCAACCTAAAAAAGCCCTTGGTGTCGATGGCTTCTCACCTAGTTTCTTTTAAAATTTCTAGGACATTATTAGTAATAATGTGTGCAATGCTATCAAGGATCTTCAAAAATCCAAATTCATTCAAGGTATGTGAACTCCACTTTCCTTGACATGGTTTCCAAAACTATTGTGTACAGATCAATGCATGAATTTTGGCCCATCAGCCTTTGTAATGTGCTCTACGAAATCCTAACTAAAGTCCTTACCAATAGGCTGAAAGGAATCCTCTCATCCATCATCAAATCTTGCCAAGGTAGTACTGTTCCATGGAGATTCATTACTAATGGGGTTGTAAGCATTCATGAAACCATGCACTCAACTTACGGAAGCAAAATATTTAGTTTTTTCCTAAAATTAGACATGAATAAAGCATTTGATAGAGTGTCCTGGAACTATTTATTTTCTATTCTCAATAAATTTAGCTTCCACTAGTTGTTTATTAATCTCATCAAGGCCTACATAACTTCTACCTAGTTCTATATTCTATTTAATGGATCTGCTATTGTTTATTTCTCTAGTGTTATAGGTCTAAGGCAATGTTATCCCATTCACCCCATGTTTTTCATTATCCTTGTTGAGTCTCTAAGGCATTCCCTCAAAGCAACTTGTATCCATGGTGTCAGTTCAATAATTTGTGTTGCCTCCACTCTAAGCCCAATCACCCACCAACATTTTGTTGATGATACTATTATTGCTACCTATGCATTAGTGGCTAAAGAAAAAAGTATTAAACACATCCTCAACTTGTATGAAGTTACTACAGGTCAAAAAATCAATTACATTAAAAACAAGATATACTTCCTGAACACTCCTCTGTCTCACCAAGCAAAGATTTTTGGTATCCTTCAATGCACCATTGTTGATCTCCCCTCCACTTATATTGGTATTCCCCAATTTATGGGTAAACCCAAATCTTCCATGTGGAATAATGTCCTTGAAAGAGTCCAAAAAAGGCTTATAAGGTGAAAAGGTGGTCTCCTCACCTAAGTAGCCAAAGATACCTTAGTCTTAGCTTGCCTCTAGAGTGTTTTGGTGTATTTTCTATCCATTTTAAAAGTGCCAACTTTTGTTTATTTCAAAATAGAGCAGCTTCAAAAAAATTCCATTGGTCAAGCCTTGAAAATACTCGTAGATTCCATCTTGTGGCATAGGATAAAGTTTGCACCACCAAAGCTCAATGAGGCCTTGTCTTAAGACATGTTTAGAAGATGAACATGGCTCTTATTGATAAATAGACCTAGAAAATATTTATAAATGCTGATGTGGAATGGGTATCCATCACTAAAAGAAAATACCTGTAATACCACAACTTCATGGATGAAGGAATTCCTCAATCTAGATCTACCTTCTAGAACTCTATCATCTAATCTAGACATATCATCAAGCTGGGTTATAGATGGCAACTTTGTGATGGTCAAGCTATCAACTTTTGGAAGGACACTTGTATCTGTGATCATCATCTCATCAATGATCATATCCTTACTAGTATCAAGCATCTTACCGATGGGTTGTTTGGAAGCAATGTTGCCAACTTCATATCTTATGCTCATAGTTCCCCTACCTAGAAATATTTCCCTCTTACGATCACTAATTCAGAGTTTGGCCAAGCTTTTGTTTTCCTAGATCAAGTGCTCAATGCCTATATCATTCCTTTAAACCATCCTCTCGATCAAATCATATGGAAATAATGTGATAGCAGCCTCATTATTGTCAAAATCTCCTACCTGCTATAATATCCTTCTATACAAATCCCTACCCCTATTAATATCATCTTGTGGAAGAAACTCATCCCTAAAGTAGGATTCTTTTCTTGGCTTACCCTTCAATATAAAATCCTAATAATTGAGAATCTTTCCAAGTGTGGTCTCACCATCCCCAATTTCTATTACCTCTATCTTTCTTCTTGGGAGTCTTCCAAACACCTATTTACTAAATGTAGTTTCTCTTTAGGTATCCTCAATTTACTTCTAAGGACTTTCAATTTGTCATGCATTTTTCCTAACTCCCCTCTTGAATTTTTCACCCAATGGACTAACCCTTTCCACAATAACAGACTCAAATCTATGTGGGACATGTGCCTTCACCATTTTCTATGGTAGGTTTAGCTTGAACACAACAACATGGTCTTCAATAGACTATACAAGGACATCACTTTTGTTGACATCAAAGTCTTGTGTCTTGCCCCTAAAAATGCTCAAATTATCCCCTATATCAAGGACCCTTGTCTTGGAGTTGAGACAACCATCATTGGCTTCCTCAACCTAATTTCCCATCTCATTTTTCACCCCATACAAACCAACACCAGAGTCGACACCAGGTGGATCCCTCCTTTTGAAGGTTGGCTCAAACTCAACTTTGATGGGTCTTTTAGAGAAAACCTAAGTGAAGCAGGTTGAGGAGGTTTCATTCATGACCATAGTGATATATTGATAGTTGCTTATGTGTAAAATTTAAGCACTTAGTCCAACCATGTAGCTAAAGCCAAAGCCCTCCTTCGAGGACTTATCATCATCCAACATTTATAGTGCAACATCATCATAGAAGGAGACTCATTAAATGTTATTAATTATTTGAATAAGAAGTAAATTTTTGCATGGAAATTTTGCAACATTATTTTATAAGCCAAGAGATTTCTCCATCAGCTCCTAGAATCCAATTTTCAACATGTTTTTAGAGAGGTCAACAAAGCAAAAAACTTTCTCACCAATCTGGAGACCACCATGGAAAAGATTTCAATTTAGAATTATGATTTTACCTAGGCCCTCTTTGCTATTAATGCTCATGAATTCTCCAATTATAGGTAATCATTTTGAGCCTATCTAGCCCTCTTTTGATTTACTTTAGCTAGGATTTAAGTTGAGCTTTACCTGCTTGACCTAAGGGTGCTTATTCTATGATGTTTGATTCAATCCAGTATTTTTGTGGAATGTTTTGAATGAGGGATTATTAGAGCCTTCTATTTATTTTCTTTGGGTTTATCTCCTTCACTCTATTTGTAAGTGTTTGGACTATTTTTATGTTGTTGTCACAACTCTATTCCTTTTGTAACAAGTATTTGGGGCCCCTTTCAAAACCTGTGTTCTAATGAATATTTCTATATACCAAAAGAAAGAATATCTATTTCATTCAATTAAAGCAATTAGATCTAAAGAATAACTTTTATAGAAAAACACAAAAAACTATAGTTAAATTAAATCTCTAATTTTATCTCCAACTATAACTACTCAATCTGGCCAAATTAATCATCACTCACTCTTATCATGAGTTGGATACAACAAAATCCTACAATAATAATAAGAGATAGTTTTTATGATGTTATGATGATGGCTCAATGTTGATTGACAAGCAACTACTCCAGCCATGTTTAGGCAAGTGGTGTGGTGGTGTTCAAACTATTGGATTATTCCCTCTTAACTTTAGTTATCTAACTATGATAGTTGTAATTGAGAATTGATAATGTAGCTAAATGTAGATAATATAGCAAATGATTGACATAAGCTTTCAAGCTCTTTTTGTTATAATAATTTTAATTCATAATTAAAGGATATTGAACACTAGGGTTATGCATAAGGGGTCAACCCAAAAATCTATTTATAAAATGAAGGTGAATTATCTTGGAATCATGGTGAAATATGTAGGAGTATACATGGCGAATTGCAATTATTTTTCTCCAAATAATTTCAAACCGTGGCGAATTTCAAAGTTTTTTCTCCAAAAAATTTCAAACCGTGGTAATTTTTTTTGTGTTTGGGGCCATGAATATCGTATTACAAAATCTAAAAATGTATGACAAACTTAAAGTATTTAGGCTGACAAGAAAGGATTTTAGCCTTTACGGTTTATGATGATCAGTCTAAGATGTAAAATTCAATCAGTTGCAAGCATGTCGATCAACTATAGACATGACGATCGGTTGCAGATATGCCAATTAGTTGTAGATATGTCGATTGGTTATTGATATGATGATCGATTATATATATGTCGATCGATTGCAGACATGTTGATTGGTTGCAAATATGTTGATCGAATGAAGATAAAACAATAAACTATAACCATGTCGATCGGTTACAGATAAACTGCTCTATTATAGACATGTCAATCGATTGTAGCCATATCGATTGGTTGTAGACAAATCAATCGAGTGAAACCATACCAATCAATTGCAGATATACCAATCAGTTGTAGATATGTCGATCGATTACATACATGTCGATCGATTGTAGGTATGTCAATCAGTTGCAAATATACCGATTGGTTGCAGGTATGTCAATAAATTCTAGGTATGTCAATCGATTACAAACATGATGATTGGTTGCAGATATGTCGATCAATTGTAGATAAATCGATCCATTGTAAACATGTCGATCAATTGAAGTCATGTCAATCAGTTGTAGATAAACTGATCAGGTGCAACCATACCGATTGATTGTAGACATACCAATCGGTTGTATACATGTCGATCGATTACAAGAATGTTGATTGATTGTAGGCATGTCAATCAGATGTAGATATATCGATCAGTTACAGGTATGTCGATCGGTTGCAGGAATGTCGATCAATTGTAGACATGTATATCAGTTACAAGTATGTCAATTATTTGTAGACATGATGATCAATTATAGATATATTGATCGATTACAAGTATGCCAATCAGTTGTAGACAATACAATCAATTGCATGCATGCTGATCGATTGTAGGTATGACTAATGTCGATTGACACGTTCCTACAACCAACTCATTTATGATGACCAGCATCTCTGCAACCAATATACCAATGTCGATAGACACCTCAGCAACTGATCGACACCTCTACAATCGATTGATCAATATCGATTGACACCTCTACAACCTATCATATTATACCGATAGATAGGGTTATGCAATCAATCATCTTATTTCAATAGACACTCCTCTACAATTGATCAAAACCTTTGAAATTGATAGATGAATTTTGATCAACACCTCTACACCCGATCATCATATGCTGATAGACATGGCTCTGCAACCGATCGGTTTATTTTGATAGACACTCCTTTGTAACCTTATCAAGTTTTTTGTTGTTTTGAAGCTATTTTTTAGTTATAGTATTTTTTATGTATATTTATCGATACCTAGTATAGTATATATGGGTAGTATATGAGGCGATCTGGGCAGGAAAAATAAAATTATTTATAATTTGAAGGTGATTTGGGTGAGAAATATAAAATCATTTATAATTTGAAGGTGAATTGGGCATGAAAATCAAAATCATTTGTAATTTGAGGTCCATGAATTAAAATAATATTAGGTTCATGATTATCAAAGGCCGATGAATTTACCCCAAAAAAACTTCCACCCCGTAAATTGTGGGTGAATGGGCCCTAGTGAAAGGATCCAAAATTAGCCAATTTAAAATCTTGAAAATCCTAAATAGAGCCAATTTGCGATATTTCACACTTATGCATAACCCTGGTTGAACACTATTAATGCAACTCCTATAATACATCTTAAAATTAGAATTTTGACCTTTGTACATATTATTATTCTATAACCTAATTTTGTTGAAGGTAATTGCATATGAACTACTACAACCTATATACTCAAAATAAAATTGGGAAGACTAAAGTTTATTGCAATATTGCACTTAAGTGGTCTACCCTTGGCTTTGGTAAATACACCAATGCTTCTAGCCCTATCAAATAAAAACATGTTAGAATTCTCTTACCTAAAGAGATCAAAAAGTTATTTAAAAATAACTAAGTATTAAAATAAATCTAAACATAGTATTTTAAAAATTTTAATCATATCAAATATTAGAAATAAATGTAGAGTCTTACTTGGACATCAATTATTTAATCAGGCACATATATAATAGCTTAATGTTAACATAACACAATATATTAATCTTAGTCTAAAAGAGACACATATAAAATGGTAAATTTGGGGCCATTAGTTGGCATTTATATGGTTTGTACTAAACAAAGTAGGAATGATTCTTAATTCCTTATTAAGATTATTGGCCTCTATAGAGATTTTCATATATACATTATTTCATGTGAATATTATGATTTACTTTAGAAGGTGAGTGGGCCTAACAATGTAAACTTTATATCTCTAAAAATAGATCCTACAAGGATAGGATTGTACACCATGCTTCTCTAACTATAGTATTATTGAACAACCATATATTCAATTAAAAAAATCATCCATGAGGGTCAACTCATATAACCTACAACCTTGTGGATGTTAAAAATTACATTACGTTATAATGCATTTTATTACCTTTTTTTTTTATAAATATAATCTAAATTCTAAAAATATTACTCACATTTTAGTAACCTATATAAAATAATAACATTATCACAAAACAAACATTTCCTAAATTTATTATAATTTATAACATATAATTTTAAAGTTATCCTCTCAATAAATTTTTTAACTATTTTCTTAATATTAAAAATAAAATAAAAATCATTGGAGAAAGTTCAGGCGGAGCTGCAATATCTTAGATCACTTCTGGATCATTGGGCTAATGCACCTTGCTCTGTTAGCCGACTTCCTTCCAACAACCATGTGTCCAGAAGTTGTGGCTTCTCTCGCACAGGCTCACCTTCAGCTCGTTCTCGTAGTGGTCGAAGAGATCATTTATCTGCTCCAACTTCTTAGCATCATTGGTCTCCACTGTAGTCCAATTTTGCACCTCTAGTGGATGGGATGTTCGCTTGATTCCAATTGATCCAGTAACTACATACAGTTGTCCCTGTTTTGTCTTCTTTTCTTTACTCAGTTCTGATGTAATATTGGCTTTTTGAGTTGATTCATGTGATCTTGTAATTTTTTTGGGTGTGTGCCACGGGATGTGTTAATTCCACCCAACATTTTTGTATGAAAGTGATTATTTCCAATTAATATAAGGTCCTTTCATTCAAAAAAAAAATAAAATAAAAATCTTAAATTAAAAATATATATATACAAATTTAAAATAAAATAATATTTTAAAAATTATATTATTACACTTGTAATAAGTAATGTGAATGTAGCTAACTGTTTTGTATATCTTTAAAAAAACAAAAAAATATACAAAAAAAAATTAAAAGTTTTTAAGTTTTTTAAAAATTTATAATAAAATAAAAATGAATAGTAAAAAGTTATTAATTTTAAAAAATATTAAATAATATTTTTTATAACCTTTTAACTTATAAAAACGAAGTTAAAAAGAGCTTAATCTCACTAAGGAATTTAGCCCTTAAATTCTAACATAAGCACCTAAATTCATTTTAAAACACAAACCAAGTTTCAAGCCATGCGTGCCATACGCAAATGGTCAGTGCCCTTAGCGTCATACCAACCCAATTTTGTTGAAAAAAAACAAGAAGACGCACCCAACATTTATTTAATATTATAAATTCTCCATCAACGCAGAGGCTGTTGTCTCATTGACCAACACGTACAGGTTTATTCAAATCCCAAATAATAGTTTTCTATACTTAAGCTATAATCCCGACTGTCTAATACCCAGGTGCAGGAGAGGAAGTAGGAACAGAAGAGGCAGATCCAGAGCCGGAGCCCGAACCAGAACCACCGCCTGAAGCGGATGCCGTGCCGTTGCCGCACAGAGCCGAGCCAGACCCGGACCCGCCCCCGCTGCCGGATGCCCGACCGCTTCCGCCGGGCCTCGCCGAGGCGGACCCGGACCCGGACCCGGAACCCCTTCCAGATGCGCTGCACCCGGACCTCGAAACGCTAGCCGACCCGGAGCCCGACCCGCTGCCGGAACCCCCTGCCGTTGAGGGGTTTGAACCAGTGGGCGCCGAAGCGTTCCCCGACGCACGCGACCCACTGTAAGGAGTTCCAGGGCTCTCCCGGGCTTCCGTTTCCACTGCAAGATATACCATTACACTTAGCATAACTGCAGCAAACACCATCGCAATCCGTAGAATCTGTATAGTTCGTGCCATTGTACTTAATTTTTCTTCCCAATAATAATGAGATTGAGAAAGTAACAAGTTACCGGCACTGGCTTATGGTATGAATACTATCAAGTGATTGATGTTGAGCATGGACGGGGACTGCACGTATTTATAGTGTTTTTTGGGTAGCAGGCTTAATTTGTCTTCTACTCGTTCTAAGATGTCAACACAATTCTGTATCCGCGTCCATGAATTCATGCGGGTTTGGGTTTCTTTAGCGTGACTTTCAGAGCGGTATCGTGGATGTAGACTTTGGGAAAGGAAGTAAAGCAGGGATTGCCCGAGGTTTCTGGATAAAGATGGAGCCTCGCCGTTTCAGAGGCGGGAGTAGGGACGATCAAAGTGCACAGAACAGGATTACGTAAAATATACATGTTACAAATATATTTGGAATTTGGACTGTTAATCAAACATTGCGGCTAAAATGGCGGGAGTTGGGCTTCTTGTTGAATTGGATGCATTTCCCGTGATCATGGCGAATAACATCTATTATTGTTGAATGACTGCAACCAAAACCGCCATGGCAATGCCAATCCTTATGTCATATCATTTCCGCAATTTGTTTGTTTGAACTAACACCATGGGGACTAAAGTATTTTTAGGCAAGAGCTATTTGTTATTGCTCTTGGTTTTAGACGTACTGGGTTAGCAAATAATCTGTAGAAATCTGCTAATGGAATCTACATCTAAATGACAATAATAAAACACAAATTTGACGAGTCAACTCTGTGTCGTAGAAGGTTAGGGTTTGAAAGTATCGTATTAGATAATCTTATTTATTTTATAATAATTCCAAAGCTTTATGAATGTATATGAATAACCACTTTGGCAGGAATGTTGAAATTAAAGAATACTAAGGTGATAAAGATATTAAGCACGTCATTTTGGAACATGAAGGCACATGATAAAGCTCAGAGCTAAGATAACTAGGACTTGCAAGAGAATGCTAAACTACATTCACTTCAGCCACAAATATGTTTATTATCAATAAATTATTCAATGTTAAGGTGCAAAGAGTCAATATGAATATAACCAATGCATTTAAATTTGAGAATGATAATATTGATTTGGTTAGTGTGAGAAATTTATACGACTTAAGGTTAAACATTTTAATTTTAGTTATTTAAATTTTAACTATGACCTCTCGTAAGGTCAATATCTAAACTTATTAATAGGGGATTAACTCGGAGATACCTCGATTTGAACCTTGAATTTTTTTGAAGATGAACCAAACCTTATTGCCCTATGGGGACTTTAATAATAGTTATTTTTATTCAAGTAACTATAGTATTTTAAATTAATATTTTTAGTTATTATTGATGAAAAGTTAAAATATTTGGAAGTTTTTATAGAAAATTTATTATATATAGTTCTTTTTAGTATTAAGTGTTTGTCATAATGAAGGAATACAAATTTGAATTTAGGTAATTTTAATATAATTGGTTCTCATCTAATGTAGGTTTTATGTAGTTTTAAGTCATTATCATTAATAAAATTTGAAGGTATTTTTCAATATTATTGCTTTTATGTGGGTTTCGTTAGTATTAATATACTGTCATTGTTACATTCATTATTATTTGCACCTTCTTAGCATTGGTGTTTAGATAAAAGGTGTAAACATATAATATTCTACAAAGCCGAGTGAAGAATAGAAGGAATAGAAGGAAGCAATAGTGTTAGGACTTTAGGATTAGGAGACAAAATAATGGGAAGAATATGTGGGAAAGCTTAAAGCTGGACAAATCAAGTTGTGAAACATTTTGGAAGTTGAAATTCATGTTCAATACAAGATTATTCTTATGGCTTGCCATGAAAAATATGTTTCTATATGGGAGGTATTATAAAAGAAGAATTAGAATGGTCTAGGAGGGTGTCATTTGTGTAAGTCAAGAAATAAAACAATCAATAATTTATTGGTTGCTTTCTCCTTTACTAGATAGGTTTTAGAGGGAGGTTATAGCACAGTTAAAGCTTTCTATAGGATGGCAAGAATATTCCTTAGAGAGTGGTTAAAATCTTGGTTTAAAAGAGGTCTTTGAAATATTTTATAGGTCTTCCATTGTTTTTCTTTTGAAGTATGGTTATCTAGGAATGCAATAATTTTTTAGGATTAGGAGAAGCCTACTTGGTAGGTCTCCTCCCAAATCATTGGAAGTTTTAATAACTATAAGGTCTCAGCAACAACAAAGGTAAATAGACCAATCATCCATACAAATATTGATAAATCAGGGGCTTGGGGATTTTTTGATGGGGCTAGAGTTTGTGGAGTGCAAGGATTACTATATATTTTTTACTCTTATTATTTTAAATTCAAGGCTAGATTAGGAGAAGTTTCTAATAATTATGCTAAAATTACCCTCAAATTATTGTTAAAGTTCACACAATCAAAATAAATATAAAAAATTCAATTTACGGAGACTCACATGTGGTAATAAACTAGATGCTTGATATTTTTTAGGATGGAAAACATAATTCTACAACACATATTCCCTAAAATAAAATAAGTTCTGGATTGAAGTGAAGATTTTACTTTTTGGTATATTTGTAGAGAACTAAATAGGGAATCAAATAAAATCTCAAAGGAAACACTTTAGTTTGATCTAGGTACACCCTTAGTACATGAATTCAATGAAGGTAATGCAATAGTTAGTGATTTAAAGGATACTTTTTGATAAATTGAAAATATGTCTAGGGATAAAACTTAGCATGATAGAGATAACTAGTTATAATGTATAAACAACTTGAATTTTTTTTAAAATGCTAAAGAGACATATAAAGAATATAATTTCATATTTACTTAATATAAAAATTATGAATTTTTATTGAGGGAAAAACATCTTTTAATACATCATAATAATATTTTAGAATTTCTTAATAGTATTTATGTTTTTCAATGTTTAAATATTATATTGTCTAATGTTAGAATAAGTGAATATTCTCTTAAGTTCTACTAGGATAGAATCACTTGAGTTTCCACTCCTACATGTGTCAGGTGAACTCATAGTGGTGTCTTCATTAGACTTGATGAGTTTTTTCACTCCTCCATGTGTCAGGTGAACTCTCAGTGATGTCTTCATTAGACTTGATGAGTTGTTGTAATCCAACGACTCTTAATGATTAAATTTTGCTATTTATACAAACTTGATCCTTGGAATAAATCAATCAGTTCTATTTTGTTTCTTCAAATATTATAATACTTTGTACTTCTACTCTTGGAAATTCTAAAATGGTATCAAAGCAGGGTAGATTCTGCTAGCATTATCTCTTGAAGGAGGTTTCTCGAACTGGTTCTTAATCTCTTATTATTTGCTTTTTTAAATAAAGAGGTTTTTTCATATTGTAATATACACAAATATGCAATTTTTTTAAAATATATTTGCTTATGGTAATACATACTGGTTTATATAATTTTTTTTTACCATTTATGCAAATCCTTCAAAAAAAATTATTCACTACTTTGTGTATGCATATTGAATTTTTTTTTACCTCTATAAATTTACTCCTTAACGAACACAACTTGCTTTAAAATAATTAAAGCAACGTTGCATATAATTCTAGGTATTTTTTAATTTATATTATTTCTTCCCCTATCTAACGCAGCCATCACTACATTTCACTCAATAATGAAACTAATATAAATCAAATATTTTTTTAAGAGACCCCCTATTTTTATTTGTCCTCCAACTTCGCCTATGTTTAATTTTTTTTCCCTTAAATGCCAGCTCATTCGGCTTTCAATAGTCTTCGTTGCGCATTTCATAACGTAGAAGGATAAGTGTTCTGTGTCCTTTTGCCCTTTCTACATATCTTCTAACGTGGAGGAAAGGGAAAAACTGTAGGCCCTTAATTTTGGTGGGCATTTAATTTTTTTTTATCTTACAATCTCAAATTGTTTTGTTTGTAAATTTTAATTAATGTAAGGATCACTCTCCATGTCACCAATTAATGACTCTTGTTCTACCTACTGTAGACACCAAAACAACACCAATCCGATTAAGTGACTACAAACACTGATCGCATTGACATACACAGCTTTCAGGGCAGCCCTCAGAGGTCAAACAGTGGTCCTAGCCACTTACATAGCAGTTCAGAAGGTCGGAAAGTAAACAAAGCCTTTATCAAAACAAAGTCTTAATCAAAGTCAAAAGCAAGCCTTTATCAAAACAAAGCCTTTAATTCAAAACAAAGTCTTAAGCAAAACAAAGTCTTAAGGAAGAGCAAAACTTAAGCAAGAACAAGCCTTAAATTCAAAGCAAAACTTAAGCAAGCAAGCCTTAAGCAAAGGGGAACCTTGGCCTTAGGTGTCACGAAATCGCGACACCTAAGGCCCAAAGGGGAACCTTGGCCTTAGATGTCACGAAATCATGACGTCACGATTTCGTGACATCACGAAATCGCGACACCTAAGGCCCAAAGGGGAACCTTGGCCTTAGGTGTCTCACGATTTCGCGACGTCGCAAAATCGTGACACCTAAGGCCCGAAAGGGAGCTTTGGCCGAGGGTGTCACGATTTCGTGACGTCGCGAAATCGTGACACCTAAGGCCCGAAAGGGAGCTTCGGTCGAGGGTGTCACGATTTCACGACGTCGCGAAATCATGACACCTAAGGCCCGAAGGGAGCTTCGACCGAGGGTGTCGCGATTTCGTGACGTCACGAAATCGCGACACCTAAGGCCCGAAAGGGAGCTTTGGCTGAGGGTGTCACGATTTCGTGACGTCACGAAATCATGACACCTAAGGCCCAAAGGGGAGCCTTGGCCGAAGTGTCGCGATATCGTGATGTCGCGATATCGTGACACTTCGGCATTTGCGACTGGGCGGATTTTTAGGCATTCGAAGGCAGAATTCAACCCGTTAAAAAGTAGACATTAAACAAATTAAAAGAGCACGTTAACCAACAAAGGTGGACTTTAAACAAATACAGGCATTTTGACAAAGATACGAGAATGGGCATTAAACAACTGGCAGTGAAAGTCAGTCAGTTACGTGGGCCGTTGGAGGACTATCACAGTGGCATTAACGAAAGCCCGAGTCGTGGAGGACTTTCCTCTCTCGTGGAGACACGACCGCCACATGGCACCTTTGACCAACACGTGGCGCTTATGCACGCCTATTCAAAGAGACCCCTGGGTCTATAAAATGGTGGATTTTTCCACCCAAAAGACAAGTTAGGAAGCATTTGAAAGGAACGAAGTGCTGTCAGACCAAACATTCGATTGCGCTCCTTTTCGATTCATCCCTTCTACACCCGTAATCTCTTTCGCAGGAGAGGTTATCGGTGGCTGCTAGAAGGTGAATCCGAACCTTCAAACCCGACATTTTGGCCACTTGAATCAACCAATTTGCTGACAACCCCTTCTCTGAGATTTTGAGCCCATCCCTAGTGGATTGGCGTCAAAGTCAAGTTTTAACGGGGCGGCCCGCTTGGGCACCCCACACTTTTGTTAGTTGCATGATTAATCTATTCTATCATTGCGAATATATCCTGTATTACAATATCTATCGAATATTATCATGCATTATGCTTTATCGAATATTATCATGCTCTCTGTATTTGCTATCCCACTAACCTATAGGAAACGACATTTAATTCGATAGCAGATTGGTCGATTGTTTCAATGGCAGTGGCCATCTGGTGACGTTTTCTCGAGTTGTAGGTTGCGTAGAGTTATTTTATTCACGTATTTAATCAATCTTTTGCACGTATTTCTCATTTATTTTTAAAAGTCAAACATTCTATCCTTTTGTTGTAGGTGCTACTAACGTCTCATTGTTTCTTTGATCGTAGGAGAAACAGTAGCAAGCAAGGATTCATCAGCATAAGCGGTGGCAACACTTTGGCCCGCCCGTTTCAAATGTGGGCATGCGGAAAGAAGATTACTATTCATGATTGTAACTGAAAATATGTAACTGAGGAGATGTATTGTAACCGAGTTGGAATTAATATAAAAGGGTTGTGCTCCTGCTTTCTCTTTATATTTTGTCTCGATTTGATTATGTTCTTCCTATTTCATGCATCGAGTTAGTTTTTGTTTTCATTGCATCTTAGTATTTCTTTTTTACTTTCGAAATCTCATGCTTTCAATGGCGATCACGGTGGGACCCTGTCCCATGAATTTTGAGATCACAGGAACTGATTAAAACTTGTGTTTTTGTGCTTACAGGTACCTTTTTAATTTGGGCCGAGAATCAGAAAAAGCCGATTTGGGCGGAAAAGACAGCCGATTTGGGTAGAAAAGAGGTAACGGTTTCTAACTGTCCCTATCATTTTCTGCTGTGATATTTTTATTTTCTGTCATGTTTGCCTTCTTAGGAAAAGTTTTAATCCATTAAAAATAAAAAATAAAAATAAAAAAATAAAAAAAAATCATTTTATTTGTTTATTTTTTTTACTTTCATTTTTTTTCTTTAATTGTTAAAGAAGGGTAGAGAAAGTTGTAGTCAATTTTCATGCTTTATTTATTTAATTGTTAAAAAAAAAAAAAATTCCGTCCAATTTCTATTTACTGTTTTCCGGTTTGTAGTGTTTGCATGGCTTAGGGAAAGTTTCTTTTTTGCTGCCTGTTTCATTTTTATTAAATAAAATGAACTCCACACACATCACGTGGTAAATTAAACCAAGGAGCTGGTCGTAAAACCCCAGCCCTTGAGCAAGACCAACGGTGGGTTCATCACCACCTTGGCTTAGCTTTGCATCCATTTCCCCCGATTGTCACTGTTGTTAGGCGTAAATCCTGACGAAAGCTGACCGAGTGTTGTTGGGGTGATTCCCATGCGCACGAGGATAAGTCTTCTATGGTAGGTGTCATTAACAGGACAATCCCCCTTCCGTACCGCCTATGTTCCACGTACCATCTGCTCTCACGTACCTATAGTTTCCCTCTCGTAAGGGCGGGTATATAGAGAGGTTGGTATATCGGTCCGACAATGGTATATTGAAGGGGCGACCATTTATGGGAGTCATATGAGCCAACATTATGCATTTAAACGTTCTTCAAAACTTGCAAAAACAAAACAAAACATCAAAATGCACTAAACCAGTTTAGGACACACTATTTAATCCTTAAAAGAGATAATCACGGTTTGTGTATGTGTGTGTTCATTTCTGCTTAGTGTAAACAAAAAAGAAAAATCATCATAAACAAGATAAAAATCTGCTTAGATAGTAGAGAAGCACCACAATGGTGTACACCCGTAGCCAAGCCCAATCAAGGGCAGAAGCTCCGGAAGGTACACAAGAAGCAGGCACAAGTCGCCTTCGCTTTAGTCCTGAAGACTTGGTCATACCGCCTTGGCGGTCTGGGCCACAAGAGAATCCACATCATTCCATGTCTAAAAGGAATTATTGGGACCCTCCTCATTGGAGTATACCCATTCAACACAGCCCCTTTCGAGAAGAAGCTTTACATGTAGATCTCAATGTAAGTAGACAACCGCCTTTAGAGGCTAGAGATGAGTGGCTACAGCGCGATGAAGTGCTAGAGAGGCATAGTGTCCATGAGGAGAGACAACGTGAATACGGTACCTCTTCTTTGCCTCCCATTAGAACAGAAAGACAAAATCCAGAGCGCAGGGCTCTTTACACAGGACGAGCTAACTCTGCCCGCCCCTTTCACACCCATGAAAGGGAGAACGAGGAAGATCATCGCATTCCTCGAGAGCAACATACAGCATGGGAGCCTTGCGCTTCCGCACCTGCTAGATATAATGATCACCCATTAAGGCCGGAGCCTCAAGTAAATGCCGCTAATCTCGACAGAGGGAAGCGTCACATAGAAGTCCCGGATCCTCAAAACCAAGATAGATACATCGAAAAGGTGGCTAGGCCTCCTAGAATTAAAACAACAAAGCAAATTGACCTATCATTTGCTAGACATGCCGCCCGCCAAGCGCAGATCAAGCAGCTTGAGCAGGATCAGCAGCAGCTAGAACAATTATATCACCTTAATAAAGAGCGCATTCGGTGCCAAACAAATGAGCTGCTTCGCATCACTATGCCTAAAAAGGTTCAGACCCCCCAAACATAGAGGGCGGAAAGGTACGAGAGGCACAACCTCATAGTGCATGATAGGTCCCCAAGACCTCGCCAAGAGGTGCCTTTAAGACACCCAAGACATGAGCGGGAGGCCACTCCCAAGAATGACGATGGGCACCCTTCACGAGCGCCCACTCCTGTTCATCGAGCTCGCCCAATAACTCCTCGGGAAGCTTATGAGGAGTATGAAGAAGAAGAATGGGCCGAAATGCCATATCAAGGCAGAGGAGGTGCTATCCAGCCACCCCTCCACAGGCCCCCAGTTGCCCAATGGGAACGAGTTACGAAAGAAGAGATTAAATCTTCCAATGCATATAAAGCGCTATTAGAGCGTTTGGAGTCTGTGGAGACAAAAGCTTATGGGCATCAAAAGCCCACATTACGTCAACTCCGTAGTCATCCAGTGCATCCCTCAGTGCCCACACCTCTTTACCCCGAACATTTCAAGTTGCCTCAATTGGCAGTCTTTAAAGGTGAAGAGGACGCACAAGAACATGTCACAAGATTCCTAAGCCAATGCTTCGGCATCCAAGATAATGACGCATTGTTGCTTAGGACATTCATAACCACATTCGTAGGCCCTGCCTCGGATTGGTTCACACAGTTACCAAAACATAGCATAAACAACCTAGATCAATTAGTAGATGCGTTTCTTGAACGCTTTGCTTTCAACACAAGGAAGAAGGCATCACTGAGTGATCTAGCCAGCCTCAAGCAATATGAGGAAGAAACAATGGCAGCATACGGGAATCGATGGAGGGCTTTGCTTTCTAAGCTACCCTACCATCCCCCTATGTCTGATCTCACACAGATGTTTGCACGGAGTTGCTTAAAATCAATCTCTGGGCTATTGCTGCTGCAACAATACGACAGTTTAGAAGAAGCTTTGGCGCAAGCCAGAGTTATAGAAGAGATCAAAATAGGAGAGGGCGCAATCGCCAAGCCTAAAAAGAAAGAGTGGAACAAAAACACTAAGACTGGGACTACGCAACCAAAACCCACTACAGTTAATCAAGTCACGATAAATGTCCCTAAGCCTGTGCAAGAAATACAGCCTCAAAAGGCTAATTACCAGGCAGTGCCTCCTAGTTATGAAAGAGATAATAAGAAACAGGAGCAGAATCAGCAGCGTCGCCCTAGGCGACAATTCACCCCTTATACGGAGTCTAGGGACTCCTTATTTGACCGCTTGTCAGCGGCAAATTTAGTCACCCTTCCAGAGATCCAGACTGTAGACCCTAACGCTCCCAAGCCTAAGGGATACAGAGAGGAATTATATTGTAGATTCCATAGGCGAAGGGGACATGACTTGAATGGATGTTGGAAATTCAAAGGACTGATACAAGATTTAATTGATAATCAAACATTGGCAGTGGACAACCCCATAGCACCAAATAATCAACAGATGGGGATATTCAAGGACCCTTTGCCTGCCCATGAGGCATAGGCAAAACCTCTTCAGATTAATGAGGTGCGACAAAATCTCCCCATGCAAGGATATGTGGGAATGATCAGCATAGTAACGAGGAACAAAAAGTACCCAGCAGCTGCCCCGGAGGTAGCTACAAGAGAAGTTCCTTCAACATCGCAACCTCAACAACCCACTGTGCAATTGCCTCCGCCTAGACCCGAGGTCACGATACGGACCAAACTCACGCAGAGTTTGCGGACCACATCGGCTAGGCTTTCCATTTATGAGCTTATACAACAGTCACCGCCCCATCGAGAAGCTCTCATGGAAATTCTGAAAGCCATCGAATTACAGCCTCACGAAGCAAATTCCTTCAATAACTTTGTAGGACATGTAAAATGATGTACAGAGCCAGTCATTACCTTCAGAGAGGATGAAGTTAAAGCAGTATCGAATGACATGGCAGATCCACCCCTGCACGTTATCGCGCGGGTCAACGGGATCCCGTACAAGAGAGTGTTGGTAGATACTGGCTCATCCAGTAACATCATTACCACTGCAGCATTAAAACATCTGAAGCTGCCAGCCTCTCATATCACGGCCTCAACATACACACTATGAGCATTCAATGATGCAATATGCTCAACAGTCGGCACAATTGTTCTACCCGTCCAGGTAGGACAAAAGACGATACCTACATTGTGCCACATTCTGGAAGGCGAGATGGCATACAACATACTGCTAGGGCGACCATGGATCAGGGACATGAAGTGTGTCCCTTCGATAGCTCACCAATGTCTGAAGTATGCATTTGAAGGAGAAATACATGTAGTCCCGATGGACTTAGAACCCTTCAAATATTGCAATGCAGTGCATTTGATGCCGCAATCGACCCTCCCGTCGACGCACTTGGATTTCCAGTTAAATCCATCTAGACAGGGTCCGATACCGCAGACACCACGGATGACTAATCCATCGAAACCCCAGCCAGGTGCATCTACATCATCGGCTCCTTCATTACCAACGCCACCTGTCATGGCTAAACAGAAGGACAAAGGAAAAAAGATCTTGGAAGAGGCTCAACCCCTAGAAGAGGTGTTGCCAACGATATCAACTGTCTCAACAGAAGAAATACTTAGCACAATGGAAGCTGAGATTCCTAATCCACCCAACATGGAATGGACTCAGGAAGGCCTTCCATTTCCTCCCTCTCAATCGTCAACAATTATTGTTGAAATGGCCAGTACGGGCCTGGGAGAATATCTGGTGCAAAATGTTGTAGCAACGCCCATGCTAGAAATAGTGCAGGACATGGGGAGACCTCGCCTTCCCATAGGGACAATTGTTCCTTTAGGTTACCCACCAAACCAGACAAATTTTGTGTATGGGGGCCTTGATCATGGTGTAGAACCATGCAAGCAAAAGGACGAGGACGAAGAGCCTTTTGCCGAAAATATCAATTATTTGTCGAACCCGGACTTCGCTCTGAGATATCTAGGCCAATGCAATTGGCACGGATACGGGTTAGGCAGGTATGAGCAAGGGGTGCGTGTCCTTTGCCAGCCAAGATATCAAATGCCTTATGATAAGTCGGGAGTAGGGTTCAACCACCCCTGCCCTTAGACATCTTGGTAGAAAACATGCAAGGCCTAGAAATAGGCAACAAGGGTGGATTGGCATTAGATCCTTATGCCAACCCAAATACAGAATATACATTGGGAGATTACCTCCCATGGTCAACAAACACCCTTGGCAACAGCAGTAATTCCCCTCCTTTGCAAGAGAGAGGTGAAAGTTCGGATAGTAATCCCCAAAGAGAACATAAACGGTGTCCGGACATCTTTTTGAAGTTGTTCCCCTTAGAGGTTCCAGTTGAGTCAATACAGTGTCAAGAGAATCAGGTCCCTCCACCAAGAGTGGAACAACCGCAATGGGACCAGATTAATTTGCTGGAACAAGGAGAACCCTCAACGTCGCAAATAGTTGCTGAAGAGAATGAACATTTTTGGATCTCCGAAAGCGATTCAGAAGATGAGACTGAGATGATCTATCTCAGACATGCGCGACGGAATAATCGCCCTTTAACTCATGAAGATCTAATGGGACAGATGGGCATAAGGTTAGGGCATGAATGGTGGGTAGACCCAGCAGGGTGGGACCAAGTGTTGGATCCATGGCTCCAAATTCACGATGAGCACCGTCCACCCCGAGACCCTATAATGACATCAGTGCCGAGGGAAGACCCCGTCTTCCTATCAACACATAGGGACGATCCGTTCATGCCCGTACCTACAGAACCAGATCCAGAGCATAGGGAGCATCCAGAATGTTCGAGTTATCACACCCGCGGTAATGGAGACCAAATTCATTTCATCCACATGATCTCCATTGATTTGACCGCACCCATCCGCAATCCGGCCGATCCAGCATGGTCATTGCATCTAGACATAGATGCCATCGACTGGGATCACGTCAATTCACCGCTCTCCCCATCAGAGTATTGGCCTTTCGGTGAAATGCCTCATTTTACCCCAGGGACAACTCAAGATATTTTTCAAGCTGAAGAGGGACCCGAGGTTCCAAACGTAGATCTAAACTCAGCTAATGATATCCATTTGATCCCAACTCCACATCAGTTGGAGGACGGATCCCACATGTCAGTCGAGGAAATGACTGACGTAGACATCGGCTTAGACCCAATGAATCCATAGATTATCAAGCTGGGGGTAAGCTTATCCCCTGAAGAGCAAGCCGACTACATTGCCCTTCTCAAAGCGAAGAAGGAGGTTTTTGCATGGTCATACAGAGACATGCCGGGACTAGATCCGTAGCTAGTCACGCATAATCTAACGCTTGACCCGACAATCAAGCCAGTTAAGCAAAAACTATGAAAGATGCACCCAACAGTGGCCTTGATGGTCAAAGATGAATTGCAAAAGTTGTTGGATGCACAGTTTGTCATCTGCGTGGACTATCCGCCATGGCTGTCCAACATGGTGCCCGTCAAAAAGCTCGACGGGAGGATTCGCATATGCACTGATTTTTGAGATCTAAACAAAGCGAGTCCTAAGGATGATTTCCCCTTGCCAAGCATCGACGCATTGGTAGACGCTACAACAGGTCACGAAATGCTATCCCTCATGGATGGTTTCTCAGGATACAATCAGATTCGTATCAATCCTGAGGATCAACTCAAAACGGCGTTCACAACGCCTTGGGGGACATTTTGTTATAAGGTCATGCCTTTTGGCCTTAAAAATGCTGGCGCCACCTACCAACGTGCCATGACGTACATCTTCCATGATTACATGCATAAAACTTTGGAAGATTACATGGATGATTTGTTAGCCAAGTCTCTTTTGCGCTCAGATCATCTCGGTGACTTAAGCAAGATTCTCGATCGCCTCATAGAGCATAAGGTCAGACTGAATCCCAAGAAGTGCGTATTCGACGTCACATCTGGAAAACTCTTGGGTTTTATAGTCTCAAAGCGAGGCATCGAAGTGGACCCAAAGAAAGTCAAGGCAATCCTCGAAATGGCTCCCCCAACCACTATCAAGCAGCTCAGAAGTCTGCAAGGAAAGGTCGCGTCGATTAAGCGCTTCATAGCGCAGTTATCTGACAAGTGTCGACCCATGAACAAATTATTGCACAAAGGGGTTACATTTCACTGGGATGACGAGTGCCAGTCAGCCTTTGATGAAATCAAATGATACTTGGCTTCGTCGCCAGTATTGGCACCACCTAGACCAGGAGTGCCGTTCTACTTATACATCTCAGCTACTGAGGTGGCATTGGGCGCCATGCTGGCCCAAAAGAATGAACTTCACAAAGAACAGGCTACTTACTATCTTAGCCGCACCCTGGTCAATTACGAACTTAACTATGCATACGTTGAAAAACTCTGCTTGGCAGTGGTGTTTGCTACCAAGAGGCTACGCCACTACATGCTGAGCAACACTACGTATGTTGTGTCTAAGGAGAATCCATTGCGATACATGATGAGTCGTACCTATCATAGTAGTCGCACGGCGAAATGGATCATGTTGTTGACGGAATTTGACATAGAATTTATTGGACAGAAATCTATCAAAGGACAAGTCATAGCCGATCAACTAGCAGAGGCTCCTCTTGAAGACGATCAGCCTCTAGTCATAGAACTACCCGATGATGGGGTCTTCCATGTCTCAGAATCGCCAGATTTTGATGAGCCTGAGTCACAGGCCGACATAACCTTATTTTTTGATGGTTCTAAATGTGAGCAAGGTGGTGGCACGGGAATTGTATTCTTCACACCGCAGGGCGCTCCAATGCCCCTGTCATTTAAATTAAACTTCCCGTGCACCAACAATAATGCAGAGTATGAAGCCTTGCTCCTAGGTCTTCAGACAACAATCGCCATGAACATCAAACGACTAAACATCTTTGGTGATTCGCTGTTAATCGTCAATCAAGTAAAAGGGGAATACAAATGCAAATGCCCAGTTTTGTAGGCTTATAAAGCCCTTGTGGACAAATTCTTGGAAAAACTTGAATGGTACGACATCGAGGCACTCCCTCGATCATCGAATCATTTTGCGGACACAATGGCCTCCTTGGGGTCACTAATCCCGCAAGACCTTTTCGGTGATATGACAACCATTCAAGTCAAAACCTTATCGCAATCCGTGATGGAGCGTGCAAGCTCTGACTTGACGTCAGGAATCCACATGATCCAGATTGAACCATCCTCGGATAAGTTCTCTCAAATCCATGATCATCTGAAACATGCCAACTGGGGGTCCTTATTCTCCCCTACTCCCATCAATAGCAACACAACGCTGTTCTTACAAGTTCTATCCTGCTCAGCATTTGTTAGGGAGGAACTTCAAAAGGGATTGGTTGTTCATACTGTCGAGGTTTTCGATCAACAGGACTGGTATTTACCCATTAGAGACTACCTCAAGTTAGGTAATCTTCCCCTTGGATTGACGCACGCCGCAAAATGAACATTCAAGCAGAAAGCGGCTAAGTATGTCTTGATAGGAGACATTTTGTATCGTCGCAGCTATGAAGGAATCCTTCTTCGTTGCTTGGACCAAGAAGAGTCCACTTGGGCGATCGCCCAAGCGCACGATGGTACATGTGGTGGCCACTTTAGTGGTATGGCCATTGCAAAGTGCATTCTTCGCATGGGATATTATTGGCCATATTTAGAGCGAGATTGTTGCGCATATGTCAAGAAGTGCGTGAAGTGTCAACATCATGCCAATTTGATGCACGTACCTTCCTAGGCCTTGCAGACAGTCCAATCTGCTTGGCCATTTTTGTAGTGGGGCTTCGATCTAATTGGAAAGATCTCCCCTGCATCGTCAGGCCGTCACACGTTTATCATAACGGCCACAGAGTATTTTACCAAATGGGTGGAAGCAATTCCGCTAACCTCTACGACAGGACCCCGCATTGTGGAGTTCATTTTGCATAACATCATATGTCATTTTGGTATTCCATCCAAAATAATCTCGGATAATGGGCCATCATTCAAGAACAAAGACGTGCGTGCTTTGACCACAAAGTACAAAATCCAGCACAATTTTTTGACACCCTATTATCCGCAGGCAAATGGGCAAGCAGAGGCGTCAAACAAAATGCTAGTTGCCATCCTTAAAAATACGGTCGCAGACAGTCATAAGGATTGGCACATCCAAATCCCACTTGCCCTTTGGGCTTATCGCACTAGCATTCGGACGCCAACTGGGGCCACTCCTTTTTGCTCGTGTATGGCTCGGAGGCGTAATGCCTCTCGAGTTGGAAATTCCTTCCCTTCGCATATCAATGCAGGAGTTCATCGATGATGACACCTGCACGGCAGGCCCGGTTAGACCAACTTACGTTGCTTGACGAACGACGCGTTAATGCTCTCGAGCACTTACGTATCTATCAAGAGCGGCTTAAGAAAGCTTACAACATGAAAGTTCACCTAAGGGACTTTCGGGTTGGTGATTTGGTTTTGAAGGAAAACCAACAGAACTCTAATTTGCCGTCCCACCTAAGGGACAAGTTCACGGCAAATTGGTTAGGTCCATATGTCATTGATAGCAAAATAGGACCCAGGACATACCGGCTAGCTTCTCTCGACGGTATCAAGGAAACAGAACCCTTGAATATCAGTCATTTACGACCATTCTATATCTAAGAGAGCCATATCCCAAAAATGCTCCAAGGATTCCTGAAATCGCTTGGTCAATCCCAAAAATGCTCCAAGGATTATCGCAATCGCTTGGTCAAATCCCAAAAATGCTCCAAGGATTATCGCAATCGCTTGGTCAAATCCCAGAAATGCTCCAAGGATTATCGCAATCGCTTGGTCAAATCCAAACAAAAGGCTCCAAGGATCCATAAAATCGCTTGGTCAATTCCAAAAAGGCCCCAAGGATTCTTAAAATCGCTTGGTCAAACCCAAAAATGCTCCAAGGATTATCGCAATCGCTTGGTCAAATCCCAAAAATGCTCCAAGGATTCTTAAAATCGCTTGGTCAATCCCAAAAATGCTCCAAAGGATTTCCACAATCACTTGGTCAAAAATCAAGAAAATTCAAAAACAACAAAAATCATCAAAAACAACAAAAATTTTTGCATTTCATTTCTAGGCATACTCAAATTCATCAATAGAGAGCTCTTCTCGCACCTCATCTTCATATTCACCAAAATCAATCCATCAAAAATACAAAAATACATAGCTGCATTAAAGCATTGCATCCATATATTGCAAAAGGTCATACGGGTCAAAGGCACCATAGGCTGTAATTGCTCTGCTAGTCCATCTTGTTCCACACTGTTCCATTTTACAAAAACAACAAGACACCATGCATTGCTTTTTACCACACTAGAGTCAGTGGTCTTTTAATGTATCAAGGATTTCGTGATTCAGTCATCATTTTGCTCTTTAGCCATGTAATGTATCAAGTCGGACAGATTTTACGAAGGTAGAGTTACACTTGAAATACACCTTGTTACGTAACATCCCAACACAAATTAAAACACATAAAAATTCCCAAGTTGTGTGAACGAAAGATGAAACCTGTGCAATAATCCAGGTCACCATAAGTGAAACGGTTATCTTGCTCATCCCCCCGTGCGAATGGTCCCAGAATGCTGAGAATTGACAAAAGGACAAGCTCTTTCCTATCCATTCACCTCCATATACAAGTGGTTTTCACCACTACCAAATTCCAATCATAGTTGGTTCCCAAAGTTGTAAGGATTTGTACTACACGTCCCTGCCAAGGATGGGTAGTCATCCCCAAGACCTAAAGGGATCAACACCATTCACAAACAAAATTCCAACAAATCATCATCCTAAAACTTTCCATTCACCTTTGATCTCCAAGTTGTAAGGATTCGTACTATCCGCCCCTAATCAGGATGGGTAGTCATCCCCAAGGCCTAACAGATCAATGCCCTTGCTCCATAATCTCCATCACCCCCTTGGTTCCCAACGTCGTAAGGATTCGTACTACACGCCCCTAACCAGGATGCGTAGTCGTCCCCAAGGCCACAAGGATCAAGGCCACTCACAAGCCCAAACTCACAATACTCAAAATACAAAATCAAATAACAGTGGTTATCACCACTATTCAAAATCCTTGCTCAAAAAGAATTAATAGAAAATAAATAGTGATTTTCATCACTATATAGAAGAGCAACTTTCTAAATCATTCAGCCAACAAATATCCTGAACTTGAATCCCTGGAATTCTCAGCATTCGAAAACCATCTAGGTGATCCTCATTACAGGTTTGGTTGATAGCCTATCTGGCAATGGTGGTATCCTACCCGCATGACGATATGTCTGTCACATTCGCTTTGCGTATGTGTAGACCAATGTTTGCATAAGGATGAGCTAGCTTATGGTATCCTGGATAACACCGCAGATTAATCTAACTAAATACAACAAAGGAGTTAGTGGAGCTAATTAGGTGATCCTCGATACGGTTCGGTTGAAAGCCCATCTGGCACTAGCGGTATCCTGACAAATACCACATAAATGAACTCAATTGCACACACAGGGATGTGAAATAGCTTGGTCAAAAACAAGTCCGATTCATACCTTGTTCAAAAGTCTTGTAAGATAAAGTACAATCATGGCTAGTAAGTTAAAACCGTCTGAGTCTCGGAAAACCTTAGCTACATTTCTAAACCAATTGCACTACTTTTCATCCTTACAATACCATCAGAAAATACAAAAAAAGAAAAACCACATGTATACATACAAAGTCATCCACTACAACAATCGCCTAAAAGACAAAATAACAAAGTCATAAACAGTCTATGGTGCCATAGCCAAACATCACAAAGTCCATCCATCCATTTCATTTTCCGCATATCACATATAAATCAAAAACATTTGCATTCATCACAACATATGCATCCATAAAAAATCAACATACAACAATCGCATTTATCATATCATATGCATCCATCAATATAAAGTAGCATGCATCCATCAACATCAATCACTATGCATAACATAAAATCATGACATATACACAAAGAGAAATCAAACAACAAAACACCCCAAAAAAAAAAACCTATTTATAAAAATCGATGTCGGGGTTCAAATTGTCACTCTCCTACTTCCCCAAAAAGGCTACCATAGCTGGACCGCTCCACGGGAAGACGAGTTTTTGATGACTTCACCCCATTATGGCATCACCAAAAGGGTTAACACCTACCAAAAATAGGTCCAAATGTCGGGAAATTGCACGTGCTTAAATGGTAAAACATCTAAAGGCACCCTTGCACAAGTCATCTTGGGTCAAGCGACTCGTCGCTTTTCTCATGAAGGTCATTCCCTCATCGATTCGTCGCTTGAGGGGGTAGTCACACTTAGTCACCAATCAACAAGCACACACCCAATCAAGGCAATGACATGCATTCGAAGAATCATTGACAAAGACAATCACGCTCCTGCTTGGGGCAGTGAACAAGCAATCATTAAATTGATCAAACACTTGGCATTCCCGAAGCATGAACACAAGGTTCCCCCGTGGACAAAAGGTTACGCCCTTTGCCTAATCATGACTGATCAATGTCCAAGCTCAAGTCACACCTCACCAAAATAGGTTAACACTTGAAATCAAATTCCTTAGCTCGTTAGAAGCAAGGATTCAAGAATGCATGCCCTTTCCATACTTGGGGCATCAAAAGTTGGTTAGGTTACCAAGAAACCCTAATCATTAGTGCTTTGGTTATCTATTTTTTGCTCAGCACTGCATCACCCGTAGCGCTTCCCAAAAAGGGGCATCTATAGACACCAAAACAGCACCAATCCGATTAAGTGACTACAAACACTGATCGCATTGACATACACAGCTTTCAGGGCAGCCCTCAGAGGTCAAACAGTGGTCCTAGCCACTTACATAGCAGTTCAGAAGGTCGAAAAGTAAACAAAGCCTTTATCAAAACAAAGTCTTAATCAAAGTCAAAAGCAAGCCTTTATCAAAACAAAGCCTTTATCAAAACAAAGTCTTAAGCAAAACAAAGTCTTAAATTCAAAGCAAAACTTAAGCAAGAACAAGCCTTAAATTCAAAGCAAAACTTAAGCAAGCAAGCCTTAAGCAAAGGGGAACCTTGGCCTTAGGTGTCACAATCGATCGCGAAATCGCGACACCTAAGGCCCAAAGGGTAACCTTGGCCTTAGATGTCGCGAAATCGCGACGTCACGATTTCGTGACATCGCAAAATCGCGACACCTAAGGCCCAAAGGGGAACCTTGGCCTTAGGTGTCACGAAATCGTGACACCTAAGGCCCGAAAGGGAGCTTCAGCCGAGGGTGTCGCGATTTCGTGACGTCACGAAATCGTGACACCTAAGGCCCAAAGGGAGCTTCTTTGGTCGAGGGTGTCACGATTTCGACGTCGAAATCGTGACACCTAAGGCCCAAAGGGAGCTTCTTGCGAAGGTGTCGCGATTTTCTGACGTCACAAATCGTGACACCTAAGGCCCAAAGGGGAGCTTCGGTCGAGGGTGTCACGATTTTCTGACGTCGTGAAATCGCGACACCTAAGGCCCAAGGGAGCTTCGGGTGTCACGATTTACTCGGAAATCATGACACCTAAGGCCCGAAAGGGAGCTTCGGCCGAGGGTGTCACGATTTCGCGACGTCGCGAAATCGTGACACCTAAGGCCCAAAGGGGAACCTCGGCCGAAGTGTCGCGATATCGTGACACTTCGGCATTTGCGACTGGGCAGATTTTTAGGCATTCGAAGGCAGAATTCAACCCGTTAAAAAGTAGACATTAAACAAATTAAAAGAGCATGTTAACCAACAAAGGTGGACTTTAAACAAATACAAGCATTTTGACAAAGATACGAGAATGGGCATTAAACAAGCGGCAGTGAAAGTCAGTTACGTGGGCCGTTGGAGGACTGTCACAGTGGCATTAACGAAAGCCCGAGTCGTGGAGGACTTTCCTCTCTCGTGGAGACACGACCGCCACATGGCACCTTTGACCAACACGTGGCGCTTATGCACGCCTATTCAAAGAGACCCCCTGGGTCTATAAAATGGTGGATTTTTCCACCCAAAAGACAAGTTAGGAAGCATTTGAAAGGAACGAAGTGCTGTCAGACCAAACACTCGATTGCGCTCCTTTCCGATTCATCCCTTCTACACCCGTAATCTCTTTCGCAGGAGAGGTTATTGGTGGCTGCTAGAAGGTGAATCCGAACCTTCAAACCCGACATTTTGGCCACTTGAATCAACCAATTTGCTGACAACCCCTTCTCTGAGGTTTTGGGCCCATCCCTAGTGGATTGGCGTCAAAGTCGAGCTTCAACGGGGGCGGCCCGCTTGGGCACCCCACACTTTTGTTTGTTGCATGATTAATTTATTCTGTCATTGCGAATATATCTTGTATTACCATATCTATCGAATATTATCATGCATTATGCTTTATCGAATATTATCATGCTCTCGCGGTATTTGCTATCCCACTAACCTGCAGGCAGCGACGTTTAATTCGACAGCAGATTGGCCGACTGTTTCAATGGCAGTGGCCATCTGGTGACGTTTTCTGTCAGAGTTGCAGGTTGCGTAGAGTTATTTTATTCACGTATTTAATCAATCTCTGCACGTATTTCTCATTGATTTTTAAAAGTCAAACATTCTATCTTTTGTTGCAGGTGCTACTAACGTCTCTGTGTTTCTTTGATCGCAGGAGAAACAGCAGCAAGCAAGGATTCATCAGCATAAGCGGTGGCAGCACTTTGGCCCGCCCGTTTCACATGTGGGCATGCGGAAAGAAGATTACTAATCATGATTGTAACTGAAAATATGTAACTGAGGAGATGTATTGTAACCGAGTTGGAATTAATATAAAAGGGCTGTGCTCCTGCTTTCTCTTTATATTTTGTCTCGATTTGATTACGTTCTTCCTATTTCATGCATCGAGTTAGTTTTTGTTTTCATTGCATCTTAGTATTTCTTTTTTACTTCCGGAATCTCATGCTTTCACCTACCTATACCAACGTTCATAAAAAAAAATTCCGAACGTTGCCTTTGGCAAGCGTTTTTCTATGGCGCGCCTTGAGACTGCGTCTCTCAACGAGCATTTACCTCACTAATTTTTTGTATTCTTCAAATATATTAAGATTTTAGGAAGTGTTCTACTCAAATTTCGTCATATTTGTTTGTACTTTAGCACTCAAGAGGATCTTATTTCCTCTTGTTATATAAACATATTTCTAATCTTAAAATCATAAATCTTTTGTATTCCTAAAATTTTCTTTGATAAAGCTTAGATTGATATTCCTTTGGGCCCATTTTATACTATTCCTTTGTAAATATCTATAAGTATTCTTTCTTCAGGTTAGTGTGTGGTGAGATAGTCTTTTCTCAAGTGAAAGGTTCAAAAACACTCAAGTCACTGCATCCTCTCTTCAGCACCTTACTTTCAGGGTCTCTAATTCATCTTTTAAAGCTGGTCTGTGGCACATTTGCTAAGGGATACTCTCTTCTTTGGTGTCACTCCTCTCAACGCCTCTTCAACGCATCATATGGTAAGGTGTTATATGATTTTTAAAATAACTTTTTTCTTATCCAATGTAGATATAGGAGTCTCATTTTTCCTGGATGCTGCCATTGGTGCGGTGAACGTAGATGACATTCTTCCTTATATCCAGTGCAGATATAGAAGGAGTCTCATTTTTCCTATATGCTACCATTGGAGTGGTGAATGTAGACACCACCCTTCCTCACTACTTTTTGTGGACCCTTACTCGTTGCCTTTCACGACATTTGTTTTGCTGCATCCTTTGTCTGACATTAAACCCCTTTAATTTAAGCTATAATATTTTTTTTATATATATATTGTAGAAAGAAAAAAAAAAGCATTTCATTCCCTTTCCTTTCCGACTTTTTCTTCACCCAAAAATCAAAGGAGAATTGTAAAACTTTTAATAATTTTTTATTTTTCTATGGGGGATTTATAGGTGCCTTTTGCACCTATAGTAAGTTCTGGGGGGGTGTCATTGCACCACTTTTTACCTTCTTTTGCCTTCTTTACTTTTGTTCTTAAGTTTGAATATTAATTTTGTTTATATATCTTGCTTAATATTAAGAAGTTGTTGATTAAATCTTCAATCCTTAATTAAAGAAATTACTAAAAAATTTTACTATTTCTTTATTTCATTAATCAAAATTTTATATTAACAACTTAAATTCTCTATTTTCCAACCATATTTAATATTTTATAGAGATATTTTAGTGAATGAAAAATATTTCCTTTCAAAACAGTCTCTATATTAATTAACTTTTTTGAATCAATTTGTTACATATAGTCAACTTAAATGAAATAAAATGGTATTCAATCCAATCCTTACATAATAAAGAATAAATAAAATATATATTTTTTCATTTTTTTATTTCATTAAGCAATTAAATTTTTTTATGTGTTTAATTTATTATTGTTGACAAAAAGTAATTTTTAATTATCTCTTTAAAAGCATTATTTCTCAACCTAAACTTCCTAATAAGAACAAATAATTCATATCACCACTCACCTTATTGTACATACTATTTAATATATAGTTTCCCTCAAGTAAGGGCGAGTTATTTGGTAACCAAGGTGATATTCACCTATGTTCCAAGTATCATATCTAATTGAATAATTAAAGTTTACCTCTAGTTAGGGCAGGTATTTATTGAGTTATTTGGTGTTTCCTAAAAGCTTTGGCATATTTATCTCATTAACCTCATTAAATATCAAATAACCTCAAAATTACTTATAGGTTCACTCTTGTTAAGGAGGGTAATTTTGAGCAATTTGGTATTTTTCATAGGCTTTTGTTGACTAATATCCATTGCATTCTCTAAATTAAAGTTAAATGGGGAACCTTTGGGTTAGCTTAAAAATGAATTCAATGAATACAATTGATCCTCTCACTCCTCACAACTTCCATACATGGAAACCCAAAATTTTAAATCTCATTTCTCAGAAAGGGCTCACACACCTATTAGAAGAAAAGTAACCTAAGTTTGAAAAATAATATGAAATATTTGTTCACACAGGCAAAATGTATGAAATAATGGATATTATTTTTTTTTTTTTTGGTAAGTAAGAGAATATTATAATTAACACCGGGTTTTAACTGGTTGACCCAAAACCATTTTACAAAATAGGGTCCACTGACCAACTGGACAAAGGCCAAGCCCTAAAAGTTTAAACTGACAACAAAAATGGCCAAGACCTACTCTTCCATTATAATACAACCAAACTAAACTATGGAAGCCTAATATTATGGCCATCAGAAAAGAAAGACGCAAAAAATAACTAACAAAGACAAAAACTAATCATGCAAGCACCATGCAGAGTAGCTTGTGCCCATATAAAAATAATAGAATATGGTCAAAAAAAAAAAAAAAACATCCCATAGAATGGACAGCCAAGAGGCCAAGCAGTCTTCCTTGTAGTCCTCATCTAACTTCTTATCATCGTTCTTGCCATCATATTTAGATTTTGCCTTTGACTCCTTGTGCCCTCGGAACTCGCTGGCTATAAAACAGAAGATTTAAGGAATCACACAAATCAACAACTGACCGATGAGGCCGGACAGGACTCTTCAAGCGGTTGATACCGTTGGAGGCCGATGAAATTGTCATCTTCTCCAAGACTATTATGGTGGGGTCTGGTGCCTCATTGTCAGGGATCTCCAACACTTTGTTATTTCTTGCTAGGGCCTTTTTGCGACATCGAATCCAAACACACCTTGGGAAATACTTGAGGCCAAAGCAGATTTTTCCCATGCATGAATTTGTAGATAAAAAACCTATATCAGTGCCCCACCAGCTGCAAAAAACACTAGTCACATGAACAAAAAAAACAAATATGACAAAATCCATTATAAGGTTCAAAATTTTTTTTAAAAAAATGCCCCCATTTTCTGTCATTGATCCACTTTGAGCCTTCCAATCTAAATTTTTTCATTATCTATCACCATTGAGACTGCATGAGGAAGATTTTCAGTCCACGTGATCAAATTTGCTGCTACAATGCCTTCATTTGCCAGCCTATCAGCTGCCATGTTTGCTTCCCGAAAGGTATGCAAAATTATGGCCTCAGGTCGGTCATGAATTAGAGCCCTTGCTTCATGGATGTAGTCATCAAATCTCCAAGGAGCTCTCTTAGTGTTCTTTAGAAGATTTATAATAATAAGAGAATCACCTTCCACCAACAGCTTCCCTGGATAATTCTCTCGCCACCTTGAGGCTCCTCCAAACTGCCCTTGCTTCAGCCACATTGTTAGTTTGAGCTCCAAGATGTTCTGCAAAAGCTACAAGCACCTCACCCTTGTGGTCTCTAAGTAAGCCACCAGCCCCAGCTTCACCTGGGTTGCCCCTAGATGCCCCATCAGAAATAATGGATATTATAAGCTCTAATGTGCATGAAATTTTGTGGTTTCACATTGCAGATTGTAAAACTCCTTATGAAAGTTGGGAGAAACTAAAGACCTTGTTTGGAAAAGTAGATCAAATAAGATCAATGCAACTAGAAGCAGAATTAACAACTCTATCTCATGAGGACTTCTAGTAATATTTTTGACTTCCTCACAAAATTCAAAGAGGTCCTCACTCAATACAAAGACAATGGAAATACTAATACTAAAGAAGAATGTATTTATCTAATCCTTTCTAAACTGAATGGTGTATTTCAAATATTTTCTACCACCTTTCTATCTATCAAATATGTTCTTGGTGCAACCTTTAAAATGCCTTTTTTAGAAGAGTTTTGTGATAGACTAACTAGGGAAGAAATAAAACTTGCAAGATATGAAATATCTTCTTCTTCCTCTTCCTCAAAAGCCTTAGTAGCCTCCACCTCTTCTAAATAAAAATTCAAAAAGAAGGAAAAGAATCCCATAACTTGTACACACTGCAAAAAGAATGGTCACTTTGTAAACAAATGCTGGAAAATATTACAACAACTAGAGGTAGCTATTAAGGATCAAAATATAGACAATAAAAATAAAATAGGAAAATCCCTTAATGTTCAAGGGAAAAACTCTAATTCTTCCTCTAATCATTAAGTTCTATATTCCAGAGAAACTCATCACATGAGTGCTTCATATGAGTCATTATCTTCTATCTCCTCAAGTTCAACTTGTAGCATAGAATTTAGTGACTCTTCCTTCATCCCAGTCAAAGTAAAGGGTGATATAACCATTTATGGTGACTCTATCAATAATTTTCTCTATGTTCCAAACATTGCCACAAATCTCATCTTTGTCTATCATATTTGTACTTGTAGAAAGGGGAAAACTGTTCTTTTCTCTTCAACAGGAGTTGAGATAAGAGACTTTCAATATCCCTATTCTCTCATAGCCAAAGGAGATATTGATCACAACACTCGCCTATTTCATTTCAAAGGATTCAAAAATCCAGAAGGGATCTCCTATTTTGTGGCTCATGGAGATCTTGAAAGCAAAATTTGGTATGAAAGGTTTGGTCATCTCAGTTACATCTACCTAAAGGAATTGATCACCCATGAAATGTTAACAGGTTTACCTCATGTCTCTTCTATTGATGGATTGGCGAATAACATCTAATATCATTGAATGACTGCAACCAAAACCGCCATGGCAATGCCAATCCTTATGTCATACCATTTCCACAAATTTTTTGTTTGAACTAACACCATGGGGACTAAAGTAATTTTAGGCCAGAGCTATTTTTTATTGCACTTGGTTGTGGAGACGTACTAGGTTAGCAAATAATCTGTAGAAATCTGCTAATGGAATCTACATCTAAATGACAATAATAAAACACAAATTTGCAAATAATCTGTAGAAATTTACTAATGGAATCTACATCTAAAAGACAATAACAAAACACAGATTTGATGAGTTCACTCTCTCTCGTAGAAGGTTACGGGTTGAAAGTATCGTATTAGATAATATTATTTATTTTATAATAATTCCAAAGCTTTATGAATGACGTAGAGAAAGATATGAATAACCACTTAGGCAGGAATGTTGAAATTAAAGGATACTAAGGTGATAAAGATATTAAGCACGTCATTGTGGAACATGAAGGCACATGATAAATCTCAGAGCTAAGATAACTAGGACTTGCAAAAGAATGCTAAACTACATTCACTTCAGCCGCCACAAATATGTTTATTATCAATAAATTATTCAATCTTAAGGTGCAAAGAGTGAATATGAATATAACCAATGCATTTAAATTTGATAATATTGATTTGGTTAGTGTGATCTTAAGGATGAACATTTTAGTTATTTTAATTTTAATTATGATCTCTCGTAAGGTTAATATCTAAACTTATTAATAAAGGCTTAACATAGCCTTACACACATCGATTTGAACCTTGAACTTTTTGAAGATAAACCAAACTTCATTACCTATTCATATTTTAATAATAATTATTTTTATTCAAATAATTATAATATTTCAAATTAATATTTTTAGTTATTATTGATGAAAATTTAAAATATTTGGAAGTTTTTATAGAAAATTTATTATATATAATTTTTTTTTTATTAATTGTTTGTCGTAATGAAGGAATTTAAATTTGAATTTAGGTAATTTTAATATAATTGGTTCTCATTTAATGTAGGTTTTATGTAGTCTTAAGTTATTATCATTAATAAAATTTGAAGGTATTTTTTAATATTATTGTTTTTATGTGGTATTTTTTAGTATTAATATATTATCATTGTTACATTCATTATTTTTTTTTTTTGCACCTTTTTAGTATTGGTGTTTAGGTAAAAGGTGTAAACTTATAATATTCTGCAAAGTGAAGTGAGGAATGGAAGGAAGCAATAATGTTAGGGTTTTAGTGTTAGAAAGAAAAATAATGAGAAGAATATGTGGGAAGGCTTAAAGCTCAACATATTCAGTTGTGAGTAGGAGGATTACTATATGTTTTTTTACTCTCATTATTTTAAATTCAAGGCTGGATTAGGAGAAGGTTCTAATAATTATGCTAAAATTATAACCCTCAAATTGTTGTTAAAGTTCACAAAATCAAAAGGAATACAAAAAATTCAATATAAGGAGATTCAAAGGTCGTAATAAACTAGAGGCTTGATGTTTTTAGGATGGAAAACATGATTCTACAACCCATATTCCCTCAAATAAAATAAGTGGGTTGAAGTGAAGATTTTACTTTTTGGCATATTTGTAGAGAACTAAATAGGGAAGCAAATTAACTCTCAAAGGAAACACTTTAGAATGATCCAGGTACACCCTTAGTACATGAATTCAATGAAGGCAATGCAAAAGTTAGTGATTTAAAGGATACTATTTGATAAATTGAAAAGATGTCTAAGGATAAAACATAGCATGAAAGAGATAACTAGTTATGATGTATAAAAAACTGAATTTTTTTAAAAAATGCTAAAAAGACATTTGAAGAATATAATTTCATATTTAGTTAATATAAAAATTATAACTTTTTATTGAAGAAAATGTTACATCATAATAATATTTTAGAATTTCTTGATAATATTTAAGTTTTTCAATGTTTAAATATTATATTGTCTAATGTTATATTCCACCCTTCTAATATAATATATATAAAATCTAAATTTAATCATTTCTCTAGCCATCACTCCCCCGATCCTTTATTTTGTTATAATATCTCACGGTATATCTAATCTCCTACACCATTCCATACTTCTAATATAATATATATAATACCTAGATTTAATAATTTCTCTAACCATCACTCTCGATCCTTTATTTTGTTATAATATCTCACCGTATCTTTGTAGCTCCTACACCTTATCCTTCTTCTTAAATTTGAGTGTTTAATAGTTACATGCCTTATAATACCTTTCCCTCCTCCCTATAAACATAGACCCCTCTTAGGTTCTAAAGAAATAAATAAAACTAAAACACTACATTAACACTAATGGATGTCATAGGAAATATTTTATTGTATTTATGTGACTCATTGTTTTCTTGAAAAAGCAAATTCAGTTTTAAATAATGAGTTAATCAAAGCTACTCTCCATATGCAAGCTAATCCTTTCAACTCTGCATACCAGGCACATGCTGCTACTCTTCAACATAAAATTCATAAGGCAGAGTTGTATGAAGCTAGAGGTGCTCAACTCAGAGCACGACTAAATTGGATTGCAATTGGTGATAGGGTTTCTAAGGAGTTCTTCAAGCATCTCTGGCCCCATATTCATTCCACACAGTTTCAAGCCATTCAGTCTGAGGGAATTAGGTTCACTAATTTACCTGATATAATTCATACTTTTGTGTTACACTTTCAAAAAGTTTTTGCTTCTCAGCCTCTTACCTCTGCTAAAAAAAAAGCTCTTGATGATTGTTGTGCAGTTGTTCCTAAAAAGCTCTCAATGGATCATCGAGATTGTTGTGATGCACCTTTAACCCTGGAATATTTGAAGAATGCCCTGTCTCACATGGCTAATGATAAGGCTCCTGGTATTGATGGTTTCCCCTATGAATTTTATAAATAATTTTGGGATATGCTTGGTTCTGATCTGTTACATGTCTATAAATAAGCTATGATATCTGGGTATATAGGACACCTCATCAATAACAAAAATATCAAATTTATCGCCAAGCTTGGAGACCCAGAACTTATAACCAATTGGCACCCTATTACCTTACTGAATGTAAGTTACAAGATCATTGCTAAGGCTTTAGCCTTAAAACTTTAGCCTATTTTACCTCTTCTCATCCAACCAGAGCAAACAGGGTTTGTTAAGTACAGGTATATCTTGGACAATGTGCTTGCTGTCTAGGAAGGCATGGAATGGGCTAGAACTTCTGGATAGGAGACTATGTTTATCAAACTTGACTTTGAAAAAGCCTATGATCGTATCGAATGGAATTTCATTATTTTCCTCCTCTAGGCTCTTGGCTTTGGACCCTATTTTGTGCAATCTATTAAAATGTTATTCTGTGATGCTTTTGCAGTCCTCACGATGAATGGCCAACACTTTGCTAGTATTCAGCTGGCTCACTCTATCCAAAAGGGTTGCCCATTAGCCCCTTCCCTGTTTATTCTAGCTGCTGAAGCATTTGGCTACCTTTTAGCCCATCAAACTTCACAAGGAATTATTAAAGGTATTTCTTTACCTTCTTCCTCTCTTCAAATGGTAAATGGCAATTTTGTTGATGATTCTTTTTTGACATTACATGAAGATGAGCAATCAGTAAATGCAGCTTTACAATGCCTTGAGACTTTCTGTTTAGCATCTGGTTCTAACATTCAGTGGAAGAAAACATCTTGTTATAGACAAGCTCACACGCCACTTCCTGAGTGGTTAGCTTCTTACTCTTGGCATTGGATCCAACAAGGAGAATTATTCAAATTCTTGGGTATTCCTTTTGCCTTCCAGGCTTTTCCTGCTCAACTTTGGAATATGGTTGTCCAAAAAATTGAGAAGAAGTTGGGCTATTGGTCTACTAAAAAGCTTTCCTTGGCTGGTAAGTTTCAAGTTTGCTCTAAGGTGCTAGCTTCTACACATGTCTATTAATCTTCTTGTTGGGTCCCATCTAAAAATTATTATCAGAAGCTGGACAAGATCTTGCGGGATTTTCTTTGGGCTTCAAATAAACAAAAATAGGGATTTCATAGAGTGGCATGGAATGTTTGTTGTCTTCCTAAAAAGGCAGGGGGTATGGGTTTATTTAACTGTCATTTTAAGGGGTTTGCTTTATGTGCTACATGGATTGTTAGGGCACTTCAGGGTGATGAAGCTTGGAAAGTTCTTGTACGACACTGCATCTCTTCTGGCCTACCCTTTGGGAGGAAAGGGTGGTGGGGCCTGACCTTACAAACCATTTTGACATCTCCAACCCCATTTAAAATTATAGGTTCTTTTGTGATGCAAAGTATCTGGAAGGCATGGGAAGCTTTCAAACCCAAGCTCCAATGGCAGGGTAAAGATAAATCTACCGAAGCTTCTATATCCACTCTAAGTCCTTGGTGGTCTCCTGTCGTCACTTTAGAGGGCCTATCTTTGGCTCAAGTTCAATGGGTTAGAGCATTACGCTTCTTCAAAAAGGGTATTGTAACATTTTTAGATTTCTTTGATGCTCATACCAAGCATTGGTATTCTTGGGATCATTTTTGCCAGACGTTTGGTATTAAGCCAGATGATCGAGCAACTTTTGATGTGGTTCTCCACAACACTCCTTTATCTATTTAGCTACATTTTGGTAAGAACTTTAAACAGCATTGGTCATCTGATTGGTGTTGGCCTAATCATACTCCTCTAGTGAAATATAAACCTTCTTTAGGGTATCATATGTTGTCCCCTCATTCTCCTCTGGCTGATACTTTAAACCACCGTTGGTATCTAGTTTCTTCTCAATCTAGATGGAGCCTTCACTTTTCTATGGTTTGGCAGTCCTATATTGAACCTAAGCATTTTTTTTTTGCCTGGAGTTTATTACATCAAGGCCTTCCCCTTGGTCATAGGTTACAATATATGGGGGTTGCTGATTCTGTTTGTGCTTCTTTTAGAGGTCCTAACAATTTTGTTCATGTGTTTTGGGCTTGTCAAACATCCAAAAATGCTTGGTATTGGGTTCTTTCTTTTTTCAATTCCTTTTTACTGGAGCAATGTTCTTGGGTTAATGCACTACTTGGGGATCCCCTAGATTTTTCTCTTCCCCTCAATGAATTTTGGCATATTTTTCATCTTAGTATTTTATACCATCTCTGGAAAACAAGAAATAATATTATCTTTGGGAGACAGGAGGCTTCTACCTCATTCTCTGTTACTGCTAGATATGCTCTCTTCTATGATTTTTGGTTACAGATCCTTACTCAGGTGGAGAAAGTTTAGGTGGAGCTGCAATATCTTAGATCACTTCTGGATCATTGGGCTAATGCACCTTGCTCTATTAGCTGACTTCCTTCCAACAACCATGTGTCCAGAACTTGTGGATTCTCTTGCACAAGCTCACCTTCAGCTCGTTCTTGTAGTGGTCGAAGAGATCATTTATCTGCTCCAACTTCTTAGCATCATTGGTCTCCATTGTAGTCCAATTTTGCACCTCTAGTGGATGGGATTTTCGCTTGATTCGAATTGATCTAGTAACTGCATACAGATGTCCCTATTTTGTCTTTTTTTCTTTACTCAGTTCTGATGTAATACTGGCTTTTTGAGTTGATTCATGTGATCCTGTAATTTTTTTGTGTGTGTGCCACGGGGTGTGTTAATTCCACCCAACATTTTTGTATGAAAGTGATTATTTCCAATTAATATAAGGTCCTTTCATTCAAAAAAAATTAGAATTATTAGATAAAGTTTAGAAATATTTGGTTTCTATTTTACAAAAACCCTCCAAGAATGAACAAATTACATATAAAATTTTATAAACAATTTGTTTATGTTTATTAGGTATTACAAAATTAGACTAAAAATATAGTTTATAAAAACAATTTATTTTTTTTAATGTCACAGTAGCTAACCCTAGCTAAATAATCTTATTAAAAAAACTTCATGGGTTTGTTAATTTTTGAATATATATATATATATTTCTAATACAAGAATAATAGAATTTACATATGATCTCATAATAATAATAATAATAATAATAATATTATTATTATTATTATTATTATTATTTTATAATTTATTATTATTATTATTATTTTAGAAGTAGGTTTTTGAAAAGGTTACACTTTACTTTTTACATTGATTTAATCAAAGTGAGCTATTTGGTGTCATCGTGATTTGAACCTTAGTTTGAGCTATGTCAACTATTTGTCCCAACCATTTAACCAAAAACCTATTAGCTCATAAAATCTCATATATCATAAATACTACATGATACATATTCTTATCGTAATAATTTTTTTACGAAAATTAATGGTAAGGGTCAAGTCCACTCTTGGAGACCTTGTCACTTCTATTACCATGCATGAAATCCCTTTAGCTAGATATATAAATTTATCAAAATTTTACATGGCTTTGTTTATTTTACAACGTCCTATATGATAAATAAAATCCCATTTAAAAAATAAGTTGAATTTGTTAATAAATAGAATTATAATATTAGTTTATTTTTATTTTATATTTTGTTTAAAATTCGGGAAAAAAAATCTACTAAAAATATTTATAAATACATGATCCCAAATTCCATAATGTATATTCTATATATATTTTTATCATTATTTTTTCTTCAAAAGGGAATAATAAGGATTAAGACTCTCGTGAAACTTCTCTTCCCATACATGCAAACCCATATCTTCTTCTTAAAATGAATTCAGATATTCAATTTAATAACCTTCCCTATTTTATTTATAGTGAGTTAATTCTTCATTGAACATATGGACCTATTTTTGTATATGATTGGCATGACAAAGGTTATTCCTATTATATCTTAATTTTTCTTATGATCATATTGTTTTTGGTTCTCTTCCACCTTACAAGGACACCAATGAAGTCCTTCCTAGTGAATTGACTATATTAAAATAACTTATATTTTGATTAACAATTGAAATTATAGTTTAATATTCATTGATGTGGATTACTTCCTTATGGATAGAAATAATAAATAAATTATAAATTCTATATTGGAGATCATAACATTATTTGATACTTACAAGTTTTTTTTGTAAATATTTAGTGTTTAGATGTCTTGTAAATATTTAGAATTTATTAAACATTAAATATTTATTATTATTAATATTTGAAATACCAAGATACTTATTGGAAAGGCTATTAGTAAGGATAACATGTTCATTTGTAATGTGAGTTTATAGTACTCTATCTTGTACTATAAACAAATTATAATCTTGTTATCCACATTGAATATAGTGTGGAATTTATTTTGGATGATAGGTTAATATTTGAGTGTATTACATTATGGAATATTATAAGATATATTTAAGAATTGTATCCAAATGTTTTTTTATTAAGTTTGGCCTATTTTATAACAGTGGTATTAGATCCATGTTGAGAGCTACAATAATATTGCCATGGTGAGTAAATTTATAAGAGAGTCTCCATTGGAAATAAATATCCATTGATAGACATCCTTAGAAGTTGTCAAAGCAATTTTCTTAAGTGCACAAGGAAGAAGTAGAATTCATTGATAAACATTCAAATAATTTTCAAAAAGGAGGAGTTTATTTGGACTAGAAGGAAATATTATTAGGGTTATGCATAAGGGGTCAGCCCCAAAATATATTCATAAAAATTTGGTGAATTGGTTTCAAAATCCAGGTGAATAATTTTGAAATACATGTAAAAGGTTCGCTATTATTAGGGGCAATACTAGAAATTTAAACTTAAAATGGTCAAATTATTATAAAATTGGGGCGAATCAACCAAAAAAAAAATTGCACCTAAATTTTTTGGCTAATAGACCCTGGTCAAGGGTCCCAAATATTAGCCAATTTCAAATTTTAAAAATCCTAATTTTAGCCAATTTTACAAAAATAGCCACTATGCATAACCCTGGATATCATTAATATAAATATTCCTAGGATAAATTAATATAAGAAGATATTTTATTAATAAAAGATGATACCAAAAATTGTAGGAATACCCTAATAATGAAGGAGAACCTATGGAGTAAAAGGAGCTTTCAGAAACTAAATTGGAAGATATGAATGTAGGAGATTATAGAAAAGAAGAATAAAAGAGGAATAGGGTGAAGGAGGTAAGATAAAAAAAATTAATTATAGGATATTATTAAATATGAGGTAGATAGAACAAAGCACATGTCAAAAAGAGGACATTAATAATGCTAAAATTGATGAAAATTTAATAACATCGATAAGATGTTTCAACTCATTTTTTAAAAATTATAGCACCTATTAGAATAAGTGAATATTCTCTTAAGTTCTACTAGGATAGACACACTTGAGTTTCCACTCCTCCATATGTCAGGTGAACTCTAAGTGGTGTCTTCATCAGACTTGATGAGTTGTTCCACTCCTCAATGTGTTAGGTGAAATCTCAGTGGTGTCTTCATCAGACTTGATGATTTTTTGTAATCCAATAGCTCTCAATGATCAACTTTGCAATTTATACAAATTTGATCCCTGGAATAAATCAATCAGTTCTATTTTGTTTCTTCAAATCTTGTAATGGTTTGTAGTTCTACTCTTGGAAATTATAACATGGTATCAAAGAAGGATAGATTTTTCTAGCATTCTCTCTTGAAGGATGTTTCTTGAACTGGTTATTAATCTCTTATTCTTTTTTTTTTTTTAAAAAGAGGTTTTTTGTCATATTGTAGTATTGCTCATATGCAATTTTTTTAAAAGATATTTTCTTATGGTAATACCTACTGGTTTATATAATTTTATTTTACCATTGATGAAAAAATTTCAAAATTTATTTATTCACTACTTTGTGTATGCATATTGAATTTTTTTTTTTTGCTCTATAAAAAATACTCCTTCTTAACGAATGTAACTTGCTTTAAAATAATTAAAGCACCATTGCATCCCATTCTAGGAGTTTTTAATTTATATTATTTCTTCCCCTATCGAATGCAACCATCACTACATTTCACTCAAGAATGAAACTAATATAAATCAAACATTTTTTTTAGAGGACCCCTATTTTTTTTTTCTTCCTACTTCGCCTACGTTTAAATTTTTTTCCCTTAAATGCCAGCTCGTTCATCTTTCAATAGCCTTCACTGCACATTTCATAACGTAGAAGGATAAGAATTCTATATCCTTTTGCCCTCATTGCATATCTTTTAATGTGGAGGAAAGGGAAATATTGTAGGCCCTTACTTTTGGTGGGCATTTAGTTTTTTTTATCTTACAATCTCAAATCATTTTGTCTTCGTATATTTTAATTAATGTAAGGATCACTCTTCACGTCACCAATTAATGACTCTTGGTCTACCTACCTAGACAACCATTCATAATTTTTTCCTGAACATGGCCTTTGGCCAACGTTTTATTGTGGTGCGCATTGAGACTACGTCTCTCAATGGGTGTTTCCCTCATTAATTTTTTATATTCTTCGAAGATCTTGAGATTTTAGGAAGCGTTCTACTCGAATTTCATCATATTTTTTTGTTCTTCGGTGCTCAAAAGGATATTATTTCCTCTTGTTATATAAAAATCTTTCTAAAGCTTAAAATTATAACTATTTTGTATTCCTAAGATTTTCTTTGGTAAAGCTTGTATTGATATTTCTTTGGGCCCATTTTATATTGTTCCCTATAAATCTCTACAAGTGTTTTTTCTTCAGGTTAGTGTGTGGTGAGATAATATGTTCTGCAAGTGAAAGATTCAAAAACACTCAGGTCACCGCATCCTCTCTTTGGTGCCTTTCTCTTAGCGTCTCTAATTTATATTTTAAATCTGGTCTGTGACATAGTTTCTAAGGGGGACTCTCTTCTTTGGCATCATTTCTATCAATGCCACCCTTCCTTATATCTAGTGTAGATATAGAAGGAGTCTTATTTTTCCTAGACACCACCATTGGAGCGGTGAACGTAGGTGTCATCCTTCCTCGTTTCTTGTTCGTTGAAAGGTGCTTCATGGACCCTTATTCACTATCTTTCAAGATGTTTTTCTGTAGCATCCTTTGTCTAACATCAACCCCTTTAATTTAAGCTATAATATCTTTTCCTTTGTAGCAAGAAAAAAAAACATTTTATTCCCTTTCCTTTTTGGATTTTTCTTCACCCAAAAATCAAAGGAGAATTGTAAAAATTTTAATAAAAAAAAATTGTGGGGGGTTTATAGGTGCCTTTTGCACCTATACTAAGTTCAAGGGGTGTCATTGCATCACTTTTTGCCTTATTTTGCCTTCTTTACTTTCATTCTTAAGTTGGTAATATTAATTTTGTTTATATATCTTGCTTAATATTATAAAGGTGTTGATTAAATCTTCAATCCTAAATTAAAGAATTACTAAAATATATTTTTACTATTTCTTTATTTCATCGAGAAAAAATTTATATTATCAAGTTAAATTCTATATTTTACAAACGTATTTAATATTTTATAGAGATATTTTAGTGAATGAAAATATTTCCTTTCAAAATAGTCTCTATGTTAATTAAATTATTTGGAATCAATTTTTTACATATAGTTAGCTTCAATGAAATAAGAGGGTATTAAATACAATCATTAAATAATAAAGAATAAATAAAATATATCTATTCTTTATTTTTTATTTCATTAAGCAATTAAAAATCTTTATGTGTTCAATTTATTATTGTTTACAAAGAGTATTTTATAATTATCTCTTTAAAAGCATCATTTCTCATTCTAAACTTCCTAAGAAGAACAAATAATTCATATCACCACTCACCTTATTGTACACACTATTTAACTTATAGTTTCTCTCAAGTAAGGGTGAGTTATTTGGTAACCAATACAAGCTTGGTTGATATTCACCTATGTTCTAAGTATCATATCTAATCAAATACTTATAGTTTCCCTCTATTCAGGGTGGGTATTTGAGAAGAAAAAATATACAGGTCTGACATATTTGTTCTCTTAACCATAATTAATATCAAATTTACTCAAAATACTTATAGTTTCCCTCTCGTTATGGTGGGTATTTATTGAGTTATTTGGTGTTTCCTAAAAGCTTTGGAATATTTATCTAATTAACCTCATTAAATATAAAATAAACTCAAAATTACTTATAGTTTCCCTCTCGTTATGGCGGGTATTTTTGAGCAATTTGATATTTTTTACAGGATTTTTTTGACTAATATCCATTGCATTCTATAAATTAAATTTAAAGGGGGGACCTTTAGGGTTAACTTCAAAATGAATTAAATGAATACAATTGATCCTCTCACTCCTCACAACTTCCATACATGGAAACCCAAAATTTTAAATCTCATTTCTTAGAAAGGGCTCACATACCTATTATAAGAAAAGCAACTTGAGTTCAAAAAATAATATGAAATATTTGTTCATAAAGAGAAAATGTATGAAACAATGGGCATTATAAGCTCTAATGTGCATGAAAGTTTGTGGTTTCACATTGTATATTTTAAAACTCCTTATGAAATTTGGAAGAAACTAAAGACCTTGTTTGGAAAAGTAGATCAAATAAGATCAATGCAACTAGAAGCAGAATTAACAACTCTATATCCTTAGGACTTCAACAATATTGTTGACTTCCTCACCAAATTCAAAGAGGTCCTCACTCAATAAAAATGTTGTGGGAAGACTAAGACTAAAGAAGAATGCATTTATCTAATCCTTTATAAACTAAATGGTGTATTTAAAATCTTTGCTACCACCTTTCTATCTACAAAATATGCTTTTGGTGCAACCTTTAAAATACCCTCTTTAGAAGAGTTTTGTGATAGACTAACTAGGGAAAAAACAAAACTTTCAAGATATGAAATAACTTCTTTCTCTTCCTCAAAATCCTTAGTAGCCTCCACCTCTTCTAAATAAAAATTCAAAAATAAGGAAAATAATCCCATAACTTGTACTCACTACAAAAAGAATGGTCACTCTATAAAAAAATATTGGAAAATATTACAACAACTAGAGGCAACTATGAAGGATAAAAATATAGACAATAAAAAGCAAATAGGAAAATTTCTTAATGTTCAAGGGAAAACCTCCAATTTTTATTCTAATCACTAGGTCCTAGATTCTGGAGTAAATCATCACATGACTGTTTCATATGCGTCATTCTCTTCTATCTCCTCAAGTTCAACCTGTAGCATAGAAGTTGGTGACTCTTCCTTAATCCTAGTCAAATAAAAGGGTTATATAAGCATTGATGGTGGTTCTATCAATAATGTTCTCTATGTTCCAAACATTTCCACAAAATATCCTCTCCATCTATCATATTTGTGCTTTTGGAAAGGGGAAAACTATTCTCTTCTCTCCAACAGGAGTTGAGATAAGAGACTTTACAAATCCCCATTCTCTCATAGCCAAAGGAGATATTGATCACAACAGTCATCTATTTAACTTCAAAGGATTCAAAAATCCATAAGGGGCCTCTTGTTTTGTGGCTCATGGAGATCTTGAAAGCAAAATTTGGCATGAAATGTTTGGTCATCTCAGTTACAACTATTTAAATGAATTGAGCACCCATAAAATGGTAACAGGTTTACCTCAAGTGTCTTATATTGATGGATTTTGTCTTGGATGTGCTCTTAGAAAGAAACATAAAGATCCTTTCTACCCAAGTATTTATCTAAAAACATCATCCCCTCTAGAATTAATCCATAGTGACTTGATGTCTTTTCCAAAACCTTCTTTCAAAGGAGTAAAATATGCTCTAACTTTTATTGATGACTTTTCTAGAAGAAATTGGGTCTACTTCCTAAAATATAAAATTGATGTTCTATCCCACTTCAAAGTCTTCAAATCCTTAGTTGAAAATCATACCTCTTGCAATATCAAGAAAATTTGCATAGATAATGGAGGAATACTGCAATAATGAGTTATCCATATTTCTATCAAATAATGGCATCATTCATCAGCATTATGTCTCCCATAATACTTAGGAAAATGGCATTGCCGAAAGAAAAAACTAAACATTAAAGGAAATGGCAAATTGTATGCTCCATTCAAGAGATATTCCAAAATTTTTTTGGGTAAAAGTTATTAATTGTGCCAATTATATTCAAAACTACACAACTCATAAATATCTTGATCATTTAAATCCTGGAGAAGCATGGACTGGATCAAAACCAAATGTTTCGTTCTTCAATATTTTTGGGTGTACTTCTTGGGCACACATCCAAAATAATAAAAGGAAGGCTCTAGCTAATAAAAGCATAAATTTCATCTTTGTTGCTTATTGTGAGGAAATGAAAGCATATAGGCTCCTTGATACCTCAACTCATGAGGTATTTTTCATAGGAATGTCCAATTTGATGAAATATTACCTCAAAAAGATCCTCAAATATCCTCCTCCTCCATTGAGTCTTCTCATATAATAGAACCTCAATATTATGAAGAACCAACTCTAGAGGTTAACTTAGAGATTGATAATCAATATGAGGAACCTATAACTCCAAATCATTGTATTTCCACTCCTTCCACTATGCTAAAATGTTCCTGCACCACTGTTAAAGAAGCTACTCCTTACATCCAAAATCTTCCATCATCTAGATCAACCAAATCCATAGATACTGGTCTTGTTTTTCAGTCTATTTTCTCTAATCCTCAGTCCTTCAAAGAAGCAATTGGTATTAAAGAATGGGATGATGCCATGGAAAATGAATTATCTTTCTTAATCCAAAAAAAAACTTGGGATTTAGTTCCCTTGCCTAAAGGAAGGAAATTAGTTCATTGTAAATGGATTTACAGAACAAAGAATGGTCCTAATGGAGAAATTGAAAAACACAAAGCTCGCCTAGTAGCCAAAGGTTTCTCTCAAATTGAAGGAATTGATTATGCTGAAAAATTTGCTCCAGTTTCTAAAATGGATTCTATAAGACTAGTTCTTGCTCTGGTTGCTTCCCAAAAGTGGCCTATATTTTAAATGGATGTAAAAAGTGCTTTCTTACATGGGTATTTAATGTAAGAGATATACATGGAACAACCTGTTGGTTTCACTCAAGACTCCTCTCTTTTATGTAGGCTAAAAATTTATTTTTATGGCCTCAAAAATGCTCCTAGAGCTTGGTATGAAAAAATAGACTCCTTCCTTCTTTCCACAAGTTTTTCTCATTGTGATTCTGATAACACAATCTACATTTGGAGAGATGAAGGAAAAATCACCATTCTTGTTTTATATGTTGATGATCTTCTAATCACCGGTAGTGCCTTCAATCACATTTAGAATATAAAAGACTCCCTCTCTGAAAAATTTGATATGGCTGATCTAGGTTTATCTCATTACTTCCTTGGGATCCAAATAAATTAAAAAAATATAGGTATTTCATTATGTCAATAAAAATACAATCTAGATCTTCTTGAAAGGTTTAAAATGTTAGATTGCAAACCTTCTCCTACACCTTTTCAATATGGCATAAATCCAAGTACTTCCTACTCATCCCCTCTATGTGATGCAACTCTATACAATTAGCTTGTAGGAAGTCTGTTATACCTTATTCATACTCATCCAAATATCTCATATATTGTTGGCCTCATATGTAGATTCTCCCATCAACCTCACTTCATTCATTGGCAAGCAGAAAATGAATTCTTCAGTACTTACAAGGAACTACTCAATTTGGGCTCTTATATAAAGGAAGATCCATGGATATCATTGGCTACATAGATTCATATTGGGCAGGTTCAGTAGAAGATAGATGTTCAACTTTTGGCTATTTATTTTGTCTTTTTTATTTGCTAATAGCCTTGTTATGCAAAAAATAACAAGCAGTAGCCTTTTCATCTACAAAGGTAGAATACAAGGTAGTAGTTTTAGCAAGTCAGGAAGCTCTTTGGCTTCATCAAATTCTAAGCGAATTTGGTTTGTCCCATGACAAACCAATAACTCTTTGGTGTGACAATTAGAGCACAATTCACATTGCACTAAATACAATTGAGCATTAGCACACCAAGCACATTGAGATACATATACACTTAATTCAACATCACATTCAGAACGAGGATATATACTTGAACTATATTCCAACTACGAAGCAAATTGCAAACATCTTCACAAAGTTATTTTCTTCTTCGTGTTACATACAGTTATGAGAGAAACTTAGAGTAATACAACTGCATTGACACAAAGGTCTTCCACCTCTCCTTTTACTATTGTATTCTTTGGAGGATGGTTTTTTCCCTTGTGGTTTTTTCATCATCTCTCGAAAAGTAAATATTGTTCATGAGTAGTTTAATTAGTCCAATTTTTCGGTACTCATTCTTTTTTTGTGTTGAGAGGACAATCTTCACCATCCAAAGACATAACTCTATCTTGGATAATTTTCTTGTAACATATGGTTTTTACCCAAGGGGTTTTTTCACCATATATATATTGTAAATGAGTACCTCATCAGGCCATGTTGTCGGGACTCATCGTTTTATTTTTTTAAGAGGACAATATTTGCAATTTGAAGACAATCCTCTTCCTTATTTTTTTATTTATTTATGGCATTTCCCATTAGGTTTTTACCATATCTTCAGAAAATAAATCATTGTACATGATTACCTCATCAGGCCTTGTTTTTGGGACTCATTTGTACAAAACACCCCTAGTATCACTTGAGGGTGTTAGAATAAGTGAATATTCTCTTAACTTCTACTAGGATAGACACATTTGAGTTTCCACTCCTCCATTTTTCAAGTGAACTCTCAGTGGTGTCTTCATCAAACTTGATGAGTTGTTGTAATCCAGCAACTCTCAATGATCAACTTTGCTTTTTATACAAAGTTGATCCCTAGAATAAATCAATCAATTCTATTTTATTTCTTCAAATCTTGTAATGCTTTGTAGTTCTACTCTTGGAAATTCTAACAACACCATTGAATATTGGAGAGAAATGAAAAGATAAAAGGATTCAATTTAAAAGTAATCTTCAATGCATACAATACAAAAATAATTTTTAGATACTTTGATAAATTAAAACCTTCGTGCCTAAATTAAAGCGATAAATTGAATTTTTATTAAAAAGTGATAAATTATGGCAGAGGTTTGATTTATGAAAGCAATAAGTGAAATATTTTAATTAAAATGAGAAAGATCATATAATTTTTTTGAGATGTATTTTTACAAAGAAAATTTTTAAAGGGAATTTTTTAAAGTACCTTTTTTGGAAAGGAGTAGAGATATTGAATATTTATTCAAGAAAAGGAAAATTGAGGTTAGATTAATGAGCATGGTTTTATAAATAATAAAATATTCTTACCTCTAAATTTCATTTGAATATTGAAAGAAAATTAATTAGGGAGACAAAATGAACTCATAGGGAATATTTTTAAATGATAAATTTTTAAAGAGGAGATAGGGAATTTTTTTGTAGAATCAAACTCGGGAGATTATTTAAATATATAAAAGTGAAGGTCTATAGGAAAAAGAGAAAAGGTTCTTTTATGATATTTAAATATAAATTGGTGTTATTGGTCCATAAGGAATTTTTAGTGGATATTTTTTGAAATTAAAAAGGAAGACAAAAGTTCAAGTGTAAGAAAAAAATAAAGGAAACCTTGAAAATAATTTTGAAGAAAAGAATGTTTAAAGAAAGGAAAATATTTTAAAAAATAATCATTTAATGAAAAATCCTGTAAAACTATATTCAATTAATTAGGGAGTTAAAAGGATTTCTACTTGGAGATTAAAATAATTTTAAGATTCCTTTCATCCAAGCAAACTGCAAAAGATAAGAGAAAATTTTATCATATTTTAAATGAAATTCAAGTAGACATTTTTAAAAAACATTTCTTAAAAGTAACCATGGAAAATACAAAATTATTTCCCTCAAAATATCAATTACTAAAGGGATCAAATTTCATTCCTTGGAAAATTTTAGATGAACTTAATTCTTATTGTTGAAAAATATTGGGATATAGTCACTAGAGATTAAAGCTATTTATTTGATTCCATAGGTAGACAATCATTTAATGAAAAATATGTAAAGCAATTGATGTTGATAACATTTGGGATATCATATCAAACACAAGAATGTATAAGTGATATAAAACTTTACAATAGGCTTGGGATAAACTATGCACCATATTTAAGGAAAGGAATGAAGCCACTATTTAACATTTACAATCACAAGTATACCTCATGTCCAATATGGTTAGGATATATAATAATTTCTTAGAAATATAGTATATTTTAAATAAAAATTACAAACTATGGGAGAGAAATAATAAGATAAGTTTTTTTTATCTTAGCTACATTTAGAGCACTTCTAGAATCATTTAAAATATTGGTCACATATCTCCAAGTGTCATTTGGAGAGTTAGTTAATATTATTCAAGAATATAAAATAGAAAATCAAGTAAGAGATGAACTATCAAACAATGCTTTCAATTTAGTAAAAAGACCACTTAATAACACAACAAATATATCTACATCATCATAGAATCAACCAAAGTGAAAAGGAAGGTATTTTCATATATGTAACAAAGAAGGACACATCACCAAATTTTGTAGATTTAGTTCACTCAATAAATGGAATTAAATGCATAGATTTTTCCAAGAAAATTTTGTAGAAGTGATGGCAATCCATAAATGGAATTGTTCCACTCTTGGGACAGTGGCAACATCACCATCTATAGGGTGTCCTTTCAGATTATCATCTAGTTAATTGTTGAGGTCATCAAGCTGGTGAACGATGGTGACACTATTCAAATGGATACATATTCTATTATTGCTAAGCTCGACCACTTCCATGATAAATTCAAGCACCTAAACAAGAAGAATAGTGGTATAGTTTGGAAGGATCTCATTGTGCCCTAGAATCAGGTTTTAATATCCATCATGCAGTACTTTACGATTGACGATCCCAAATCATCGTTACAAAGCTTCCTCCTAGTGTTTCTCAACCATCTCAAGTATATTAAGTTTGTCAACATCTCAGAGTGCCTATATTACTCTATGGAGTTATCCATATCCAGTATTAGGGATGGTAAATCTTCTCACCCCAAGCACCAAGGTCTTCATCCTATTATATTTAAGCATATGTTGTAGTGCTAACCCCCTAATATTGCACTTCCTATCATGGACGAGGCCCATTTTTATGTTTATAAGCAGATGATAAAATCACCCATGATGAAGGATGATAGCAACATTGAAGTAGAAATGGACATTGTCGGCTCATCCAATACGGGGAAAAATAAACAATTGTTATCAGTGGATACTACTCTAATTCCTTGTAAGTGTTATCCTTGTAAAATTTCTATGGGATATAAAGACAAAGGTATTTTTATTATTGACCAATATTACTCCAATTTGTACACTCCTTCCACCAATCACAAGAATCTCCTATTTGAGACAACTCCTCGGTCTACTTTGCCTTCTTTTGGGGCTGAGTTTCAAGATTTTGCATCTGAAGAATCTAAATTAATGATGAAATTGGATGACTTGGTATCTCTAGCTCCTTGCTTACCCAAGCTTCCAAGGTCATATCTAGAATTACCAAGCTAGAGAGGGCTTCCATTTTCATTCAAATAAACCAGAACATTGTGTCCACCTAGCCTAAGTTGAATCAAAGTAGGATGACCCCGAGCGGTCCATCCCAATCCACCTAATCCAAGCCAAATCATAACATTATGACCTTGATCAGCCTACCACCATCTAGGATGAGCCTTTCCATGCCATATTTGACTGTGGAGCTAAATAACATTATGAAGAATAATCAAAATATTGAACATTAAATCTAGGATCATCCCACCACCCTGGGATAATCTCTTGGTTGGTTTTATTTTTTGGCTATGCTTTTGTCTTTTTCTCTTTTTATTGGTTTATTTTATTTCTCTAAGGTTGTTTTGTTCTAGCCTCTCTCCTTTTAGGGATCGTCTCTTTTTGGCCTTTGTGTGAACCTCCCCTTGTGGACCCCCTTTTTTGTCACCGCTTACATTGTAAAAGGTTTTGGGTCCCTTTCAAAACACCCTTCCATCAATCAAAAAATAAATAGAAACAATATACACAAAAGTACATCAAAATCTAGAATAATAAAATCTAAAATAACACATGGTTCAACAAGTACAAGAATCAAAATATAACTATAATTAGGACAATGAATCATCTCACAAAGCACTTATGGCAAAACAAGTGTTTAAAACAAGTTTAGAATCAAAATTTTACGAATAATCACAAGATGAAAATTGAGTTATAATATCAATGATAAATGGAAATCAGGACACATGTGACATATATTAGATTAATAGGAAGGAAATTATTCTTAAGAATGTTAATACAAAAAGTTGTTATGAGTCAAAGAATATTTATGTTGATCATGTAGAAAATATCTGAGGTAATCAATATTTTTTATGGTCATAGCAAAAATCATAGCACTAGATGTATTTCTATAGAAAATTATTATTCGAGGCTTTGTGACTTTGATAGTGATAACTTCAAACATGTTCAAATAAATAATGTTCATAAGAGTGTTTGTACAAAAATAATTTCTTTGGTTTTCCAAACTGTGTTGGTCAAAATAAAGGTAAAATTATTAGAAAGTGATAGTTTGTTGATAATGGTTTAAGATATTTAATTAGTGATATGAATAATGATTGTATATGTTATTCATAATTTGTCAATAATGATCTAAGATATTATAAATACTATTGTAATGACTTATTGCATTCAAATAAATATAATAAATAATTTAAAATGCACACAAAAGCAATTGATACTAAATAGGTTTATAATAAAATATGGCAAGAAGGGTTGAAGGGCTTGGTTCAATAGTCAAAATGCTTCTGTAGGAGAACAAAGACTAGGGATCCAATCCCTTAGGCCCTGTAGTACCGGTGGGTGTGTTGCATCAGTGTAGTAGGCTACCTAAAAGGTTTACCTGATGCAACTAGTGGTTATAGTGGTGATAAGGAGCGAGATTCGAACCCATGAAGAGGCATAGAAAATTGTAATGATTTACCGATTTTTATAATAAAAATAAATAAATAAAATATGGCAAGAAACAAAATAAGTTATTGTATAAAAAATAAACTTAAAATGCAAAGACCTAAAATTTACAATGTAAGATAATAAAATTAATTTTATTACATGAATAGTTAATACCAAATTTATAATATGTAACAATGAAGTACAAATAGAGAATTATAAAAATAAATTTGTAATAGGGAAAGTTGTGATAGGAAATAGAGAAGCCAGAGTTATGATAGGTAATAATTATAACTTTTGTGACAAATTTGTACATATGAAAGATAAATATTTGAAAAATTCAAAATTAGAAAGCAATGGCTAGTGTTAGTGCAAGAGGTAGACCTTCAAAACAAGAACAAGAGTCATAGATTGACGATATACCAAATAATGAAATATGAGAGGATGTTAGAGATTACTAGATTATTCGGTACCTAGTATGTACATTGTAAATACTTTTTAAATATTTAGTGTCTATGTGTCTTATAAATATTGTGTATTTAGTAAACATTGGATGTTTTTCATTATTAGAATGCTAATAGAATAATTCTCCTATGATAAATATGAAGAGTCATATCTCTCATGAGTTTGATAAAGTGAAGAGATAGTTGAATTTAAAATAACAAGAGACTCCTTGTAAAAACTATTGATAAGTATAGAATGTGGGTTTATATGTAATATGAATATGTAGTACTTTACCTTCTACTATAAAAGCATTGTAATCTTGTTATCCATAATGAATACAATGTGTGAATTAATTTGAAACATGGGTTTAATATTTGAGTGTATTACATTGTGAAATATTGTAAGCTATGTTTAAGCATTGTATCAAAAATTGCTTATTAAGTCTAGCCCATTTGCTAAAAGTTTTAATATTTTTCTACTATTGTATCAAAAGTAAAATAAATATACTAATGTAATATATATTTCACCATATAATTATGAAATAATTTGACCCTTTCCTCCATTTATATTAATATATTTGATTGGTAATATTAAATATGATCTCATATCCTCAATTGATTTTGATTGAATATCTAGATATGTTTTAAAAAATATGTGTTACAAATAGTATATTTTATTTATGTATTTATCAATAACACTACAAATATTTGTTTCTAAAAATAGTTTTTAGTAAGATGTCCAAGATAATGTTTGTAGAGATTGAAATTCAAACATAAAAAGTGTGGTTAATTATTTATTTAAAGATATAATAAGTTTATGTTTATATTATTAATATACATATTAAAATTGGATATATTGTCTTTGAGGTAAATTTTTATTTACGTTATAGCTCCAAATTCAATATGTGTTTCCCTTGATTATATTCTATTTTAATTTTATTATATTAAATAAAGGATATACATTTTGGTTAATGTTCTAAAAAAATGGTATCATATCAATTAACTTATAATTTATTCAATTGATTTGTTTGATATTTCTAAATTACCCTATAATTTGGTATTTTTAAAATTACCCTATAATTTGATAAGTAGTTTGCAAATTGTAAAGATGGCTACAATTTTTTGTTGATAGCTAGAACTTTAATTGAAATTTATTATAGTTACTTTTTCTATATAGATAAATTTAATTCAAGATAATTTACCATTACAATGAGATTGATTTAAAATTAAGGTTTGATTTTGTGATAATTTTTATTAAATGGACATCATTGTTGAATGTTTTTTGTAGTTGGTTTCCATTTAAAATTTTAATAATGCCTTATCAAATGAAATATTTTTAAATATTTTATTTCATTCAACACTTGTATACAATAGATAACTTCAAACATAATTTAAGGTAAGTATATTTATTTCATTTGTTGTATAATATATATCTCCAAAGGGAGGGTAGGCATTTAGGTTTAAAAGCCTTAAATTATGTTGGGAATACTTCTACTTTTCAAGCCATTAATTTCACTCATATTTTACCTATTTAGAAAGAGCACCTTTTAAATAATAGTTCTCTTTGTTGGAGAAAAACATATGTTCATAATATTTCTTAATAGTAGTTTATTTCTAGAGAAATATTCAATATAAATCCTCTCACTTAAATAAAATACAAATTTAAATCAATCAAGAATTTAGGATTATTTGGTTTTTATAAATAAATACTAATTACATTGGATTATTTTACTATATGGATGATGTGATCAACTATAATTGGTCGTCACTCTCATCAAGATGCAATCAAAGAATAAAATAATATAAATAAGGAGTTTAATTCGACCCTTCAACAATAAATGTAATCCAAGTTTATAATTTATCAATAGGATAACTTGTAATAAAAAGAAAATAATATTTTACCAAAATACCTCTATCCATTAAAATACATTATCCTTTTTAATAATCCTATAAAAGCATCCAAGTATACAAATGGAAGTAATAAATGACATACCATTATATAGGTGATTTATTTCAATATGAAAAGATATGACCTTATCTAGGGTCATAATCAAACTTTCTTTGATATGATTGGGATGAATGTAGAAGCTTACACCATCGAGTGTGCTACATAAACTATTCTTATCTCTAAATGCACCTGTCGGGTGGATAGGGTGTTCATGTCTCACATAGAGTAAAATAACAAGAAGTGTTGCAGGATGGAAGGTAAGAACCACCTATAGGGTTACCTTTGGGGTTTTTTATTGAGGTCATATCCATGTTGGATTTTAACTCCTCAATGCATAGTGATCTCCATCAGCTGAATTTGGGGGTAGAAAATAATGACTGTAATAAAAGTAAAAAACTGTAATAAAAGTAAAAATTGAATAAATTAAATGTTTAGAAAAAGTAAAGTCCTAAGCTATAGATATGGTGTACCAAAGAATTAAAAGGGCCCTAATTTTTTACTATAATAATTGGTAATTAAACATGAAAATATCACCTATGGCTAGTGAACACAACCAAGCAAAATGCACTCCTAGAAATTGAGATAAGCTAAGATGGGGATATAGAAAAATTAGTCATAGATTCCATTAACATTCTGAAATGATTACAATAAAATGAGATCCATAGGGCTCGAAGACCTCTAGGAACAAGAAAATAATTGAACTCCCCTTTTTATAGTAGGCTTGAACTCCCTAGGTACCAAGCACAAGCAGAAAAATTGCAATGTTCCTTACAATAAAATTGACCCTATTTATAAGCTGAGAGGAGGGTGTCTTCCTTTTGAGGTTCTATGTAGAAGGCCTATGGATATCTCCTATAATTGTAGCCAAGAAATCCTTTTGCAACTTATGCAATAGCAACTTCTATTTTTTTGTTTCTAGAAAACATCCCAAACAGGATGCCACTTTCGAGTAATTCCCAAGGAGGTAAGGGTATCTATTCTATGAAAAATACCTAGGGATTGCACCTAATATACCCCCTTCAACACACTCAAAGAGCATACCTAAAACAACAAAAACATAAACAAAAAAACACAAAAAACATAAAAAAAAACACAAAAACAACAAAAACACAAAAAAAAATAATAAACAACAACAAAACACACAAAAAACCCACAAAAACAACAAAACAACACACAAACACAACAAAAATAAGAAACACACACACATAACAAAACAAAAAACAAGAACACAAAACACAAAAAATACAAAAACATAAAAACTACCAAAAACAACACAAAAATAAAATAGAATGGGAATAATACAAAACAACACACACACTGAAAAACTAAAAAAAAGGAAAAAAACATAATACAACTTTGGCCTTTCTATGCCAAAAGGCTATTTAGACAATATTCAACAAAGGAAACATAATAATGATTAGTCTAAGCAAGGGAACTAAAATACCCTAATTGAACCAAAAAGAAGCAAAAACAAAGAAAAAATGAACTAGGTACCTCTAGTACTAGAGCCATCTAGAGAAAGGATAGAAAGAAGAGCTTCCCTTATTTGTGAATCCCACCATTTGGAAGGGTGGCCATAGTAAGTAAGATCACCTTTGTCCAATGCTCAATTAGCTAAAGCATCATCATTCCTATTCTATTCTTTGATCACATGATTGTATTCAACTTTCAAAAAGCCCATCTGGATTAATTGAATCTTCTCAAGAATTATTTTTATTCTCCAATCAACCTTATGATTCTTATAAGGAGTATTCAATAGATTAATCATGACTTGAGAGTCAGATCTAAGAAATTCCTTTTTCTATACAACCTTAGTAGCCTCTCAAAGGCCTCTAAGGATACCATACCCTTCAGCAATATTATTGGAAATCATACCCAAATTCTCAGCAAAAGTGAAAACCATAGAACTATTTGAAAGTCTACCAATTCCTCCTCCACTAGTTTTTCTAAGGTTCTCCCTAGAGGCTCCATTGGTATTGACTTTTCTAAAATACATTGTAGGAGGTTGTCAATTCCTTGTTCTATCCATATTTTGATTACTCACATTCCCTTTAAGCTGGTTTCCATTAAAAGAGTAAATTTTCAATATTTGCATCACTTGATCCCATATTTCATGGGAGTTATTAATAGGTATTAATATTTAATTCTTAATATTATCCCTATTCACACAAATCACATTGTACAACATTTAATGCTCACACAGATTGGGTGCATTAAATGTTGCTTTTGTAAAGGTAGACATGCCTATAAAAATATTTTTGGTCTGAATGCAATATTTAGTTTTCATTCATGTTTAATCTTACAGTATTGCTCGAGTGTTCTTTCCATATCAGTGGTATCATATCTAAACATTGGATAGGTGAGTATCCTCTTCCTCTAGGTCAGTCTAGTTCAAAAGAGTAACAAGAAAACCACCAGAAGATCTTGGCATTGGGTGAACATTCTTCCATTTTCTACACATGCCTTCGAGCACTCCTCATTTTAAAATTCTCATTGGGATCCCTCTGATCATCGAAATTCAGCTATCCAGGGTCCCTCTAAACCCAACCCTTGGCTCTTGATCCAAGTTCTCACACTTGGATTTGTCATCCCTTGAAAACATGACACAATCCTATAAACTCTCATCTAAATAGGTCCCTTTGACTTTGACCTTCAACTTATGATATTCATTCACAATGTTGACCATTTTTCTTGGTGACTATGCCACACAACTTCAACAACTCTATGCAACAATGGCTACACTTCAACAAATCCATGCAATAATGTGGTGAAGATCAACAAACTAGAAATAAACCATGCATAAGTGTTTTTCCTTTGATCATGTCAGAAACAAGCATTTTACCTACCTTATCCAAAGAATAGGATACAAAATAAAAATAGCCTCTTTACAATTTCAAAATTTTCCCTCTAATACTCTGTTTTCCTCTTTTCCCTCCTAAAGCAATGCATTTAAAATTTGAATTTTGGAGGTAAACTTTCCAAGGTCATAACTTCACGCTCGTTTCTCTGATTGACTTGCAAGAGATATTTTAGGAAAGGGCACGAGACAAACTAAGTTGTAAAATCCTTATAAATTCATGCTAAGGCTTGTAGCTAACTAAAAATCCTCAAATTCGGCCTCTAAGGCCTTCAAAATTCACTTGCAAGTTTTACGAGTTGTATAAAAATAAAAAAAATTACAATTTTTTTTTTGGGTGATGCAAGATCAGACTTACACCACTTGATGCTCCTGCATCATAATGGCTATCAATTTTTAGCAATTTACAACTGAAATCCTTGCTGATATTGTTAAAGCATATGTTATTAATGATCTCATTCCTATCGAAGATCTCATTAAAAAAAATTAGGATTTTTCCTCTAATCTAGAAAAATAAGAAATTGTAGCCACATTTGAATTCGAACCAGGGTCTCTGGGTGAAATTTACAATGTATTTTCATTAGATGATATGGCTCCTGATATATATTTGAGCTCCATAGAACCTCTTGTTGCTGAGCTAGAAGACATTTCATCGTTTGCCATGGTTCCTATGATTCTAATATCTTTGTGGCCTTGGCATTCTAATTCTTGCATTGATCTAGTTTCATCTATCCCCCACAACATTCAACATCTATTACCTGAAGCTCTTTTTTTCTTGTCTTTGCATATCATGGCTCATGTCGATCCATCATTATACAACATTGACCTACCATATTTCATTGACAATGTCTCTTTTCAGTCTGAAGTAACTACTCAGTTCTCCATTGCATTCTTTCCATCACTATGCATATTTTTTTCTCTTGGTCACAACCTTCTATCTAGTGTAATTGATCACATTTTTGGTAGGTTTCTTTGTTTCTAGGCGATGAGCTATGAGAATATTTTCTGCTAGCTTCCACCTCGAAACCATGATGACGACCATTTGATCCTAGAAGGTGTTGCACATACTTCTGGACACATTTTTATAAATTAAATTAAATTAAATTTTTTATTTAATTTAAATTTTTTATCATTAAATTGCATTCATTAATGCATTTATTAAATTAAATTAAATTTTTAATTAATTTAATTTAATCAATAACCGCCATAACTATCATTTAATGTGCATCAAAACCAAAATTTTCTTCCCTTTGGAACGCATTGGAGTCCAATGCTTATATGGTGGGGAGTAATGATAGGGGATTAATGTTTAATTATTAATACTATCCCTATTCACATGGATCACATTGTACAACATTTAATGCTCACATGGATTGGGTGCATTAAATATCACTTTTGTAAAGGTAGACATGCCTATAAATATATTTTTGGATTAATGTAATGGAATTTTTCATCGTGCTATTATTTGCGTGCTTGTTATCGAGTGTTCTTTACATATTAGTTATGGGGTTTTTTATGGAGTTGTTGGAATGATTCAACTAAGTTGGCAATTGTCTTTTTCTAGATATAGTAAATTTCCTTCCTTTCTTGATTAAAAATCTGGTTGTTTTTTTCCTTCTATATATTCCAAGGTAGAATAGTAGAACCCATCTAATCTAGTTGTCTATAAAATGAACATGCTCTTGATTAGGCAAATCCCTCCAAAGTTGTTCAAAAATAAAAAAAAATGGACCACTGTAATCCAAGTAAGATGGCAATTCTTCTCCATATCTCAAATTCTAGGGTATACTCAATAAAATATGTTTGAGAGTTTAGATATTCTCTCCACACATTTTGTATCTAAATGGGCTATGAAAAACATGTTTCATAAGTTGCTCACCAATAAGCATCTTGTGATGCAATAAAAGCCATGTAAAGAATCTCACCTTAGGCCAGAGCTTTTGGGTCTACAACTAAGTAAATATATCATATGATTGATTGGGATTAGTATGGCATAAGTTCAAATAACCTTGAGCAACTAAATACTCACCTTTAGTAGTGTTGTTCCATATAAAAAAATATTTATCATAGGACCAAGAGAGATATCGTACAAAGGATGTTGTGGATATATTTTCTTTATATTTTTAGCATTTGAATAGGCTAATGCTCAACAAGGATTCAATATATACCAATCTCTAAATTTCTAGTATGTTATTGACACTAATTAGAAAACTTTATCTAGTTAGCTCTATGAAGCTCCTCCATCCAAGGCCTCTAATCAATAAATTGAGTTATCAAAGGCTAGTGACCATCCTAATAAATTTTCCAAAATATTGCTTGTTGACCATTATGTATGATAGAAAATTACTTATGCTTAATCAAATCCTCACCAGTCTTAAGAACTACTAAAATGAGAGAACCTTTGGTAGGCAATCAATAGTGAACAAAGTCTTAAGGACTTTTTCTCAACATTTTTAGCATGAATATTCTTAGCGCAAAGAGCATTGGGGTTATGCAATAACCTCCAATATAGTTTCACAAATAAATTCTTATTATTAATAATAGCAAACCAAAAACCTAGTCCTCCATGCTTGGGAAGGCATGAAGTATCTCATTCAACCAAGGCCCATTTTATTTTATCCTTAATACCACTCCTGAGGAACCAAAGATTGATTTGATCCAATTCTTAAAGAACTGCCTTTGGGATACTCAACACAATAGAATCATAAATAGGTATAGCTTGAAGGACTAATTTTACCAAGGTAATTCTACCCCCAAATGAAATCCACCTATTGGTCCACTTTTCAATTTTCTTCTTAACTCTATCCAACAACCAATTCCAATATTTTTTTTGTCTTTGAATATTGAGAGGAATGCCTAAATAAGTGATCGAAAGGGATTTCTTATTATATTTAATTTATCCAATACCATGGATTCCTATCTAGAATAGAAATTAAATAATATCTCTTTATATTTATCTTCATTGATCAATTGCCAAGTAGCATTAGAAAAAAAACTAATGATTTTATTAATTTTATAAGCTTCCTTAATTTCAGAATTACCTAACAAAGTAGAGTCATTCACAAATTGAAGATGAGAAATAGTCCTAGCTCCATGAACAATGGTATCTCCCTCAAAGGTTTTGTTTTCTCTATTTTTGGTTATAGTCTTGCCTAATCATTCAACAAGAATGATGAATAAATAAGGGGAGACTGGGTCACCTTGCCTAATACCTCTAGAAGTAGGGAATGTATGAGAAGGTCTACCATTGATAAGAACATAGTAGGACACCAAAGAGATACATCCCATAATCTAGTCCATCCAATCCCGAGAGAAGCCAAATTGCCTTAAAACTTTGACAAGGAAGTGTTAATCCACTCTATCATAAGCTTTAGATAAGTCTAAATGAATGAACATATATGGATATTTTTGCATTTTTATAGAATGGATGGCTTTGTGAGAAATAACTATCTCATCCACTATTTGAAGCCCCTCCACATAACCCCTTTGTTTAGGGAAAATAATCTTATGCAAAAGAGGCTTCAATATTTCTACATGATTTTTGTAATGATTTTGAGATTAGATAAAGCTATAGTTATAAAATTTGAGATATCATATGCCACTTGAGATTTTGGGATAAGATCTATATAACTTTCATTTATAACATTCAAAATATATTTGGATTTCATATCTTCTTCCACCACATTTAATAAATTAGCATGAAGGATATCCTAAAACTCTTGATAGAAATCAATGAGAAAACTATCAGGACCTAGGGTTTTTTATTTTTGAATTTTAAAAAACACCTATTGAAACTCATTAATAGTAACTAGAGCAATCAAAACAAATTTCTCCTCAAAAGTGATAAGAGTAAGGATTGCTTGAAGAATATTCTATTGAGAAGCTGAGTCAAGAGGTGTAACAAAAAAAATATTGTAAAAGTAATTGACAACAATAGAGTTCATGTCTTCCAAGTGTAGAAAATATCTTCAGAATTATATTTTAGGGAAGAAATAAAGTTGTGATATTGTGGAAGAGATTTGTGTTTTTATCTCCTTCTTTGAGCAATTATATCCTAAATTGTTGCTTCCATACGAGTTCTTTTTTTTCCATTCCTCTAACTGAGTTGTGAGTCTAATTTCATTTGTACTTATATTATCTGGTAGGCCATCTAAATGAATTTTCTTATTTAAATTTGAATATGAGTAATAAATTCATGTTTGTTTTTGCTGGACATCTCCAAACTTCTTCTAGATTTCAAATTTTAATTTTGGATTTAATGTATTGCAACCTTTTGGTAAAAGACATCTTAGTCCCATAACTTTGTTTACCTGCTTTCCACCATTTCTAAAATCAAGTTCTGAACGAACAGTCTCTAATCCATATTAATTAAAAATAAAAAGGTGAAAAACTCACATTGGTTTTCCAAATTTCCACCATGACTGGATAATGATCTGAACCAACATTGTTAAGAGTATTCACCTTAGGAATGTGACAATGTATTAATAAATTGTTAGATAACAAGAACCTATCTAATCTCTCCATGATACAAGTTAAACCTTGCCTTCTATTAGACCAAGTCATAAGACCATTTTTTGGTTGGATGTTCACAAGATGAAGGTTTGCAATATATTCACTCATGAGGTCAGTGCTTTTGTCTAAATTTCTATGTCCCCCCATTTTCTCATCTAGAGAGAGATGGTATTGAAATATCCTCCGATCAAGATCTAGGATTTAGGAAAATGAGAGATAATATAAGTTATATCCTTCCACTATATTCTATTTTCCTCCAAAGTAGTTAGAGCATAAATAGTTATGCAAAGCATAATTTAGTTAGAATACTTGGAATAGTTATAGCTAAAATATCTCAGCTTCCAACCATATGGTGAATAACTATCTCTTTTGAGTCCCAAAGGTAAACAATGCCACCAGAATTTGCCTTGGAATTGAAGGAAGCAACTTTTTAAACTGACTAGATTTTACTAGAAATTGAATCCATTTCCTCTATTGACATCTTTTTTTCCTAAAGGAAAACAAAATGTGGATGGTTCGTATAAATCATTCTTCCAATTTAATTTTGTTTTCAAAAACTCCCTTTGAATCCTCTAATATTCCAAGTGATGATCTTCATTAATACGAGAGCTAAACAATTTGGTAAGGGCATTAATATTATCTTTATATACAAGCGCTTCATCTTCCTTTACCATATAATGTTGATTGGTCTTACGACCTGCCTTTTTGTTGGAATCCATTTTTAGCTTCTTTTCCCTATTTCTTGACTTACCCCAATTGAATCTAGGATGTCTTCTAACCTCAAAGAATGTGTGTACAAATCCAAAGTGTTACTGGAAGGTTCAAAATATTCCATCTTGGGACCTATATTATTTGAAGTCTCAACATTTAAAAGATTGTTTTTATTGTGTATATTTCCTTCTTTTTTCTTGTTGAATATATTTAATTTGGTGGTTTGTCTCTGAGTCATTCCTTGCATCTTTAAATTTTATTTCTAATATTTTTGTCTTCATTATTTCCTCTTCCTCACCTTGGATATCATTTGTGGAAATAATTTTAAACATATTAGCCGATAACTTTGATTGATCCTTCATAACTAGTTTTTTTTAGTGTTTTTCTTCTTAGGCATTTGGAAATATACTAATTTTATATCGTCTCTATTTTTATCTAAAATTTTATGTGGAAAAACACTAGCCAAATGACCATATTCATGGTAAATTTTGCAATGAAAAGGAATGTTCTCATAGTCCACCACTTGCTCCCAAGTGTCCTCCCCAAATTGTAATGAGATATTTTTAGGTAGGGGTTTGTCAAAATCCATTAAAAAATAAATCTGAGCATAAAAAATATGTTCAAATTTTTTAGTATGATTAGTAATCTTCATGAAAGTTCCCAAAGAGTTTCCAATTGAAGAAAAAATAATCTGAATTCCATAATTCAACTAGGAGGCCAAAGATTCTAACCCACACAAGACCTATAGAAGGCATCTCTTCTTCGACTTTAAATTTAGTATGCCAAGGCTTCATGAAAAGCCCTACCCTTATAAATAACAAAGGATCCCCTTGAAAAAATTTCTCTCTATCTTCATTATTAGCAAATAAAACAAGAAAATAACAATTTGGATAAATAGAGATTTGTAATTCACCTTTTGTTTTCTAGTTTTATGTAGCCCAAAGTTTGAAAGCAAATAATCTTCGATGAAAACCCAAGAAATGACAACTTAGTCCTATTTTTTTCTAGATCTTCTATGCTCGTCTAAATTATACCCATATCTAGCTTAACAATCAGAGTTCCATCATTTGCCCTATTGCATACCAACTCAATTTTCCTAGGATCAATCTTAGGTATTCTTAGAGGTTTATCAAAAACCTTAAGATTAATGTTAGCATTAGGCTAAGGTTGTTCACCATAGGGCATACCTAGAGTTTATTTTTTGTGACGAGTCTTTGAAATCCTTGCCCTTGAAAGGGGTTTCCCTAGTGGATTTTTTTAAGTCCTGGATTCACTTGAGATCTGAACCATTTTTTGATTAGTTGCTTGAAACTTGTTTTGAGATCTCTTTAATCCATGCCTTGGAGATTGAGAAAATGTATGATTTTCACTTTTGTTTTGTGTAGTAAATTGAAAATCATTGTCAATCAAGTTTACAACATCAATATATATTGAAATACATATTTCTAATCCATATTTGATCCCTTGCAATATATGTTGCTAAAATAATGAGCATAAACCACAAATGTTTTGGCCACTATGGCCCAAAGGCCCCAAAAAATAACCTCTAGAGTCGCTTGCACTCAACATAGATGAAACCCTCACATAGTTGCTCACTTAAAAAATTCTTAAATAACTCTAATCCCTATTTTTATAAGCAATATAATTAATAGTTTTTGCACACATTTTTTTACATGAACAATGTTCATATTCTTTGTATCACATTATGAAATAGCAACTTCAAGGTCTTTCGAACTAGGGCCATTAATGCTAAAATATTCTAGGTCTTCAAGTGATTGATGTGGATAACTAGACCCTCTACAATTACGTTGTGGTGGTTAGACCATAAATCTTCTATTGTGCTTCTTTTGTGGTGTGTTGATCTATTGATGTGATACATATAGTATCGCTAACTGGTGTAGGTGGATAGGGGAGGTTCACATATATGGTGGGCGATGAATGAAACTAGCATGTTATAGGTTTTGAAAGTATTAGCCATGAAATTCAAGCATTTTTTCTATTGGAAGATGTCTTATTTAATGTGCATTCATGTACTTCTCTTCTTATGTGTGTGACTATTACATATTTTTAGACAAGGTGGAACCTCCTTTGGCCAATCATAGACCTTCTCCTTGGAGCACTAGTTCCTTTCTTCTTTGGGCTCTTTATTGGATTCCATGTGTGTTACTTTAACTTCTATAAAATATATCCTCCCTGTTGGTGCTTTATTTTCTTGTAAGGACCACATGGGCCATTGGATTGAAAATAAAATATCCATGGGCCTTGGAACCCTTGCTTGGTTGGGTTGAGTTGGACATGAAGCATTGGATATATATGGAAGATGTAATGGTCAATGCAACTTTTGATTTTACCAATATTTTCTTGAATCTCCTTTGTTTTGAATGAAGGTACAAAACACCTTCCAACAGTTTAGCCTTGGGTGTTTCTACTCCCAACTGGCCTAGTTTAGAGTGAAGCGACATTGTATGCAAAAGTTCCCTACATGATCCAAATAAGGATCTTAGCCACTTCTTCAAACCAAATAGAGGTTGAATATTCGCATGTGCTTCAATGATAGGAGATGATGTGATAAGGAAATTTTCCTTCCCAAGTCTTCACCATTTATTTTAGAATCTTTGTAAGCTTTAAAGCATAAAGGTAAAATGCAAAAGGTATCAAAGCTTCGAGGACCTAGATAGTCCACAATGGTCATGGAATCAAGGAGAAAGAATATAAATATTGTCCCACATCCAAAAACTACCTCAAACCCTTACGTAAATTGAAAATATAAATCCATGCTCAAGCTGCATCAAGAGAGCATCTAATATGCATTAAGAATGCAACAAAAGAAGTAATGAACAAAAATTTGTTAAAATATATGAGAAGACTAAGGGAATATTCTTATCAAATTCATCTTAAAAGTGGAAACAAATCCTTTGTTGCAAGAATTTGAACTTAGTTTTTTACCCTAGTACCTAGCTCCCCATGTACATTTCAATTACAAACTTATGGAATTATGTTCCTGACATTATGATCCTTATCACGCGATAGTTAAGTTCCATGATGTTTATTTTTATTTGGTCATTTTAGGAGAGATCATGTGACAAATTCTTATAGTGCTAGGACTTAGATTCAACCCAAATTTTATAAGAGATTATTATTTCAAAATCAAAGATAATTTAAGATACTTGAACCTAGAGCTCCAAAATTCAAAAGGATCCTTGCTAGAATATCCCTTAAATCGATAGATATTCAATGAAGATACCAAATATCTTTAAGAATATATACATTCATTTTGTATGCCAATGATTATGAAGAAGTATCATAGGAAGATTTGGGTGTCATCCACACGATGAGGGGTATCCTAGAGAATAGAACCCTATTCCTAGAGTATATTAATTTTATAGCACATAAAATTCATGAAGGGATATATAACTCAATAATAATCACACCTTCAGATATCACTCATTTTCAGCCCATTTAGTAGTATTTCAAAATATTTGTCTATTTAGGTATTTGAGCATAAATATGGAAGATGAATACATTCAGGGGTAGTCTATCCCTTCTGGATGGAAGTCCTCTCTTGGAGATCCTGCTATTACCATTTTTGAATGAGTTCTTGGTATCAACATTGAGTGTAATTAAAGGAGGGATATTATGATGCATCCTAGAAATGAGTTGTCGATACCTATAGTTTTATATTAAAGGAGATTTATATTTCATGGAGGATGTCATCATTGTATATATTTTTGGATTTAATAAACCCATATATACATTGCTAAGGTGCACAATAAAAAGGATGGTCTCTCTTGAAATATTGATATAGGTCGACTCAATCAATACCTCCTACAAGAGTGGGTAGAAAAAAATAGTATTATATAAAGCCTTGGTGCATCTACAAAATATATCTCTAGTAAAAATAAAGGTATCCCTTGAATTAGAAGCCAATTTGAAATATTTGGGGTTAGAAACTTTGGATGCCTATAACTATAAAAAAATAATAAATTTTCTTCATTACTGACAAGTGCAAAGGTCTCTAAAAAATTCATCCATGAACCTAGGCCTAAAATAGATATGCTTTAGCGTACATAAAAAGGGGTTTATCTACCACTCTAGATGGAACAATTCATATTGTTAGAGCCCTAGAGGAAGTTGTATGCAATTTTCTATATGAAGGTGAATGATACCAACCCCAAGTTGTGAATCAACCCTATCAAGAAGAAGCTTCTATAGAAGCTAGTGTAGAATGATGACAAGATCAAAGCCTTCTAGAAAATTTGTTAGGAAATCAATGATACCAAAACATATTTTAGAGGTTTGGACTTGAACGAAGATAAAACTTCTAGCCAATGCTATAACATTGAGCACCTAGAAAAAATTTCTTGTGATGCAAAATAAAATTATGAAGAATCCATGAGCATGCAATCACACCAATAAGCTCAAACAAAGAGTATTTTAGCTACAATATTTATTCCAAAATTGCTAAACACAACCACATCAGCGCTACCAAGGCCTTCCAAGGATGAAGCAAAATGAAAGAGGTCAATAAGTAGTAAAACACCTCTAAGAAAATAAAGGTTGACCCTCATAAGAGAATCACTAGATGTGGGAGAGAAGTGAAAGGCTCTATTTTAGGATACCCCTATTCTATCTTTGATAGTGACTATTGAAGATATCATCTTGATGTATGAAGAATTGGTTTAATTAGCCAAAAATATGATTGTGACTCCATCTACCACTTTTTTCCCAATCGTATCAGCCTTACATATCATACCTATCACCATCCCCATATTTTTCATTGTTTCCACTTCACTACCACTTGTTACCATCCAACAAATACCATCCAAATTACTTGATGCATTGTAAATCATTATTTAAGGCAAATTCATAGAGCAAGTCAACAAAATGGTAAGTATGAATAAACAAATTCATATAAGAACAAAATCAAATTCATAGAGGAAAACAAAATTCATACTTACCATTTTGACTCTAATAGTCCATTTTGACATAATTCATATAATTGATTTTGAATATTAAAATGGTAAATGATTTACAATGCATCAATACTTATTTTGACTCTAGTAGTCCATTTTCCATTTTTGAATGCGATATTTTGACTCTCTTCTTAATGAATAAGGCATCTGCTTTCTAGATTCTCGATATCTAATAGATTATAGATTCCCATAAGTCATTAAAGTTGTATTGAATTCTCACTACATGTGGAAGCACCCTCCCTTAGAAAAATTTGACAAAGTGTAGGTAAGCTTGAGTGTAATACAACCAAGATCGAAAGGGAAATAACTAAGTGTACCTATGATTTTAAAGTGACTAAAAATTGTGGTTTGGTAATATTTAACTAAAAATCTAAGAAGAAGCCAAGGAAAAATCAATTGCAAAGAAGTTCCAATCAGATAGTGGAATATGCAAAAGGTAAAAAACCAAGAATCCATTCAAAATTTGAAGAAGAGTGACACTCAAAAGGGTGGTAACCAAACCCTAGGGTAAGCTACCTTCAATACTTGGGTACAGTCTCCCAAGTAGGTGATTGGTGCATTGAAGATACTAACATAATGGCTATCAAGTTGCTACCTCAAACTTGATAGCATTAATTATAGGAAATACTCATATAATATTTAAATATTTTTGACATGGGAAAATGACATTGATCACAAAAGATTAAATTCTAGAAGAACCAATGCAATAAAAATAATAATGGCTCCAAATCCAAAGACCTCATGATTGTCTAAAATTGATGCAATAAATATTAGGTAGAATATTGAAAAGGGTATTTTTGAATTTTAGTAGGAAATTTTTTAGATTTTGTCTATAAGTAGTAATTTTTTCTTTGTTTTAATAGATTGAAAAGTTGATTATTCATACCTAATATTTGACATTGTATGTAATATTTCTTTTATTACTTCTTACTATAGCAGTCTAGCTTGAGCCATTAGTCATTTTGTCAATTAGTTTTTATCTCTTTTCTCTAATATGACTATAAGCAAACCATAATATATTTATGAGAAGATGTGGCTATTTAACATTTTATCCTGATTCTTATATGTATGCGTTGTACATGAAGGGATCATGTTCACTTAGCATTTTTGATGAATGATGCATGTGTTCACTAATCTGATTGTTGTGTAGAATGGCCTTAGGGTCTTGGTGCATTGCTTTCCATACCATACTCTTTACTTTCTAGTTATATTTTTTTCATCTATCCTTATCTTTCTCTTTTTACCTTCAAAAATATAATTAGATTAGATAGTTTAGGAAGGTGAGCTTCAATATCACATTTTAACAAGGACCTAACCTTATAAAAAATCATGAAGGTTTTCCCTAGAGTTGCACCTTATATTATTGGGACCTCTAGACTATTGTACTCCATGTGATGCATGAGTGTTGAATGAATTTTGCTACTATAATAGTTGATCATAGAATTGAGAGATAACAACAACAAGATTAGGACTCACTACATGTTAACCTAGGTTGGTGGGGGCCTAAAGTAGGTAGTAGGCTTTGTATAAGTGTTTAAAGTCTAGAAAGTTTTCTAGAGGAAAAAAGTAGAAGAAAAAGTAGATTTAGAGGGTTAGAAAAATGATCAATTAATAATTTGTTTACCTTTGTAGTGCAAGTGGAGAAGGTGAGCTTGGCCCCCTTGAACGAGAGGTCCATGGTTTGAACATCTGCGATGCGAAGGGGGACACAAACAAAATCTGTTGTGGCTTCCTTCTAGATAGTGGTTACCCTAATGGAATGATACGAGTAGCTACCTAAGAGTGGCTCTTGAGGTTTTCTCTCTACCCTAAGAGTTTAAGAAGACACCCAAGTTCAAACCTCGGGGGAAGCCTATTTGCAAAGGTAGTAGTCTGATCTGAATCCTTTGAGTGTGTGGCATACCAATGATGATAGTAAAAATCCTAAGTGATCGATGGTCCCCTTCACACGGTTCAACAATAACAAGGCGGAAGAGGTTTGGTAGGATCAACCCCTATGGTTTGAGCCCTACACTTGTCAGTTACTAAAAATAGTGTTGTTGTGATCAACTCTCTTATGTAACCAAATAATAATAATAATAGTAATAATAATATTTTTATATTAATTTTAAATTTAAATAGATTTATAAATGTAAATTTAAAATATAAATTATATTTGTATTTATTATAATTTATTATTGTTTTTTTTTTATTGAAAACGAGTTTGTTTAAAAATCAATAGCCTTTTTTGATATAGTTATAAAAAAAAATAAAAATAAAAAATTCTAAAAAATATTTATGACATTTATTTGCTGAAAAAAATATTTTAATCCATGTCTTAAAAATAATATTTTATTAAAAACAATTTTTTAATTTAAAAAATAATAAAAATAATATTAAAATAATAACAATATCATATGATTTTTTATTTTTATAAATGTAGGTGAAAAACCAATGGAGGCCCATAGGAATCCAGGTATGATGAAGCAACCAGGATAACCAATAGTTGTGCCCAAACTCTAAAAGAATTGTTTAAAAACTTTTGAAATGTTCTCGTGAAATATTCATTAATGTGATTAAGGTTTTGGGATTTCTTTCTAAAATTTTATTGTAAGATATGTACTTCTATTAATTCGTGGGATATGTAGTTTTGTTAATTAGTTTGTGTACAAAAATATGCTCAGATATGTATTTAAAAATGGTGTATGTCTTAGTTCATAATTTAATGGTTGCCTTGTTTGCATTCTTGACTTTCATAAGCCTAGATAAAAAAAATCAATTGTTGCACTAAGCCACATGTGATAAAAAGGCAGAATGAGGGATTATAAATATGGATTATGTGGATATGTTTTTTTCATAAATATAAAATTATATATTTTACAATATTTTTTCAGATTTTTAATTAATAATATAAAAATCAAATCAGTTATCGTTATTAAAGTATATTATATTTTAAACTATTTTTGCAAATTATTAATTAATATTTTTAATTTTTTTTTAAATAATTAAATTTTATATTAAACTAATCTCTATTTAATAATTTAAATAAATTTAATTATAAAAACTTTAATAGTCAAACTATAGGTAATTTGTTTTTAAGTAATACTTCTTATATACACCATAAACTTGGATCACATCATCCAAAATAACATCCTTATAAATCTCACTCACCAACATTCTTCTTAAAAGGACGTTGTAACCTTTTACAACACTAATAATAAGTAGTTCTTGATAGTAGAACTATTTGAATGATGTACGCACTTTGTGGCTTAACGAAGACAAGATACTCTGTAGTGAAGAGGATAGTTACATCTTTTTCCTTATACCAGCCACTCGTCCTGTTGGATGCCAAATTTGTTCTGGATAAGCGATTACAAAAACAATGGTTAAACTACGCAACTTCGCAAAATCATGGTGCGAGATGCTCTTTTTTTTCATTACAGCAAAAATGCATGGCGACACTACAAAAGAGTAAGACACAGATCAAGGATTTGCCTTGTCATAACGATTGTCAGGAACGTTTTCCCCATTGCCATTTCCAGTACCACCACCACGGTACACGCCACCGGAGCCGACGCCGTAGCCCAAATCGGTTCTGTAAGCGCCACCATAGCCCGTACCGTATTCACCGCCTTGTCCATAAGCAGCACCGTTGGAGCCGCGCCACTCCCGAGACCCGTAACCGCCACCGTTGCCAGAGCCCTCTCCTCCGAATGCAGCACCAGCCCCGTTCCCGGCACTGCTTTCAGAAAAGTACTGGGCACCGCTACCGTATCCGTTGCTTCCTTCCTCGTATCGGGCACCGTTGCCCGAATCGGTCCGGTAGCCCTGACCCTCTCCATTCCCATAACCGTTCCCATTGCCCTGGCCTTCATTGGAGCCGTAGTAGCCATTGTAGGAGTTGTCCACGTTACTCCCAGTGGGATACCATTCTCTGGAGTCCGTATACTCTGCTGTCTCTCGAGCGTTGGGGTGGTTGTGGGAAGGCTCTTTGTTAAAGAATTTGCTCTCCCTTGCGTGCGCATTATGCACAAGCAAATTTAGAGCTATCAAAATTGCGACAATAATTGAGCATATGGTTACGGTGCGGGGCGCCATTATCTAAACAATGACAACGATACGAACGGGATTAGGGAATTAGGAGACGATGAGATGCTGATTGGTTGCATTGTATATTTATAGACTAATTCTTGGTTTGTTGAGCAGTCCATTCAATGTAGAGGTCCCTGCATGCCTACTTTCTAACTGTACAACATGGCCTCGTTTGCAGGCGAGAGTGTGAATTGTCCGGAATTTTCAGTGATGAGGCCCACGAAGAGAGTAGCGACTTGAAACGATGACTAACCCAACCCGAAACTCGTCATGATGCAAAATGGGAATAATCATTTGTGACTTGTCTGGATCTCCGCCATGACTACTATGCGCAATCCATGGCGCTTAAATGTTGTCGGTGCAGTTGGTGGCCCTATCTGGTTGGAAAATTATTTCTTTAAGGTATAAATTAAGGTCAGTGCAGGCCGCTACAGTGTGGAACCATTTTATATTCTCCGCATACTGGTGGAGGACAGACGAAGACATCGCCAGCTCTGCATATGGTAACCACCTTTTCCGCAAATTATGCCACAAAATACGATGATAATAAGTACCTCACATGGATATTAATAAAAGTAATATTAATAATGGCTATTGTTAGCTGGTCGCCACTAAATTATGCTAAAAGTAATTATTTTAAAAATAAATAATTATAAATAGAAATTAATATCTATAATTGAATGGTATTAGGTTATTTGATCAATTTTTTAAAATTTTAAAGATATAATTAAGTTGTCATCATCATAATGATATATATATATATATATATATATATATATATATATATATATATATATATATATATATATATCTTAGTTTGCTAGATAATGTTGAAGTTAGTAACCTGAATATCCAGGAATCAAATTGGGGCAACCCATCTAGGTTGTCGCTACCAATCAACCTATCCTTTTTGGGTTTATTTGATATAATGTTTTTGTTCAGGTTAGTGTGAGAAACCATCCCAACCATGATCTCTTTGATAAGGGTGAGAGATAAGCTTATCAGTAAGGGCCAGACACATATCCATACACACCCACCTCCTCACACACTTGCCACAACATGGTTTGAACCTTAAACCTTTTGAAGAAAAGTCAAAGCCCAAATAGTTGTGTTGTTTCCTCTCAAATAAACTTTTAGGTTAAAAAGAAATCTTGAGAGCCACTCTTAGGTGGCTAGCAATGTCTTCCCATCCGAGCCTACTATTATCTAGAGGGAAGCCACAAAATATTATTTTATGTCCCCTTTCGCATGGCAGAGGTTTGAATTTTGGACTTCCATTCAACACGACCAAGTCTTGCGTTCTCTGCTTGTGCTAAAAAGTTGACGTCCTGCTATAATATTAATAACGCTTGTTTTATTTTATATAATTTTTAAAAAATATATCTATATATAAATAAATAAATAAATATAAAAGGATGAAGTGGTTTTTAAGGTAGTTGAACCCATAAGTGGTACGAGATGGATATTATTTACCCATTATATGCTGATCACTTCCAATTACCATAATATGGTGTACAACCTTATTTTAAAGGATTAAAACATGAATCTTTATTCAAAGTTCTAAGATTTCTATTTTAAAATTACTTAAACAAATATAAAAAAATAAAATTATCAAACACTATACTTCAAACTTGGTTTTGAGAAAAAAAAGCATAATCAAATGAAAAAACATCTTCATAAATACTCACCTCAACTTGAGATAACTTTTATTTAATTTTTTTCTTCGTATTTTTTCATTTTATTTAATATTTTTTTATTTTAGATGTCTTGATGTGGCAACATTTATGCATCAAATGGTTATGGTCTATTTGGTAACTACCACTATTTCTAATTGACATCCATTTGTAGCTACTTTGGTCTTTGAATAAACCCAGAGAGTTGTGTTTCTGGTTGTCCTAGGGTTTTTGGTAGTTTTTGTTCATTCTCGGGGATCTTGTGCCAACCTCCACAGTTTACTTGCTCCGTGGGTGTTATTATGTCGTCTTCTCCTCCCCCAGCTTCGTCTGAAGTTGGCGATGAGAGGAATGGCTCCAGAGATGAACAAATGACCAAAGAAATTTATTCTCAAGGTGTACCATGAGGTATTTTTGAACCTGACTTTGTGATTCCTCTACATGAATTCAATCAGGCATGTTCTTGGTTTGAAAACAATACACTTATAGGGTATTTTTTGGGTCAGATTCCTCCTGAGCATGTCCTTAGGAACTGGATTGAGCAGTATTGGCATCCGTATGGGATTCAAGTTGACCATGTCCAAAATTTCTCTAAGGGTTTTTTCATTTTCATTTTGGTAGTCCTGACCAAGCCCAAAAGGTCCTCAATAAGGGTCCTAGTTACATTAATAGTTCATGGAGCTGGGATTTTATGATTTCTAATTTTGTTTCCCTGTTCATGCATGTTTGGGTAGAACTCCCGAACCTCCCCATTGCATGCTGGCCCTTTCTTAAAAACTTTGTATCCACCCTTGGTGAATTTATTTGTGATGAACCCTCTTGATTCATGTTAGTTTTCCCTAGCAAGAGAATGTACATCAAGGTTGACCTAGCTAAAACCCTAAAGGAGTATATCGACATTTAGGTTGGTTCTACCTGTATTCATTAGTGGGTGGTGTATATCAACCTCCCTAATACATGTTACCGCTACCAGTCAACCTCCCATCGCATTAAGGACTACCCCTTTATGGCTAAAAAATTTAAGGCGAATGCGGCTACCCTGGTAGCTAGTTTTGTTTTATCTCCCACTTTCTTGCACCCTCCATAAAAATATGATGAATGGACTGAGGTTTCACGCAAGAAATGGAAAGGTAGCAAGCCCACTCTTACGGGGCACACAGTGGCCACATATGCTAAGGCCCTAGCACCTAAGCCTCCCATGTAGCCGCCAGTTATGGAGTCAACCCCTATTCACTCTCCTCCTCTGGTCGTCGAGTCTGTAGACCACAATGAAGGGATGCAGTCCACTATGCCCTTGGGTTCTCGAGATGAGGCAAGGGTCGAAGGAAGTTTCTCTCAAAATTTAGGATGACAGTCCCATAGCCCCTTGCGAGGTGAGTAGCTTGCTCATTTAGACAAGCGGTGACAAACTTCTCTCTCCTCCACCACCATGGATACCTTCAAGAATAACCCCTATCACTTGTCGGATAATGCGACTGAGGCCAGTGGGGTATGCAACTTGACTCTTTTTAATGTTGTTTCTCTCTTGGAATGTGCGTGGGTTGATGGATCATGTTCGTCATTACATGGTTTGGGATGAGCTCACTACCTGTTCCAATATCTATGGTCATCTAGATTTTGTGTGTTTATAAGTCAAAATGGCAGGTTTTAATTTACAATCTACTTGTTCTATGTTATGGCCTAGCAGTCATATGTATGCTACCAACCACAATCACGGTAGTGGAAGTGTTGTCATTTTGCTTAATAATAGGTGGACGAGAAATTTTATCACATGGGGTTCTAAACCCTCTCACCATGTGGTTTGTATTCTGCTCAAAGTTGACAATATTTCCTTTGAGATTATTAATATTTACGCCTCTAATGAGGTCCATGATAGATGTGCACTATAGATATGGTGTGCTTTATCCTTACCTACCGTAGTCTGGCTGATGTGTGGTGATTTCAATATGGTCGAGAAGCCTTATGATAAAATGGGCCGACTTCCTAATAGGTGGGCATCGTGAGAGCGATATGCCTGGTATTTTATGAAAAATAAACTGGCGGTCTTCGATTCCAATGGTTGTTTCTCTGGGATCAGTTTCTCGAGCTTTTATGGTTCGTGTGGTCTAATTTTTAGTCAGGACCTGAAAGAGTTTTAAAAAGTTTGGACAGGGCTATGTTGTCAGACCAGTGTGAGTTTTCTTTTTCTTGTTGGCTTTCTTCTATCCCTTTTGTTGAAACCATTCCTAGTATGGTATCATCCGATCGTTTCCCCATTATGTTCTTTTTTCATGTTTTCTCCACCCATCAATGGCCTACTCACACTCAGCGGTTTCTTAAAACTTCTTTCTTACAACATGAAACCACTGTTTGTCACATCCAAAGGATATGGAAAATTGTACCCAGACCCAATGGAGATTCAGGATGGATTGAGTGGTGGAATGATGCTATTTTTTGTACTATTGCTCTGCTTAGAATCTTGGGGAAGAAGGTGGTGCAGTTGTGTCATCACTCTAATAATGCTCTTCTTAATGAGCTTGTGCATGCCTCCTTTCATCTTGAGGCCTATCCTTTTGACTCTATAATTCAAGCCCATGTTGCTCAGCTCTAGCATGATCTCAAAGTGGTTGAAGTGTGCAAGGCCAGAGGGACTCAAATTAAAGCCATTCTACATTGGCTCAAAGTGGGTGACCATGTTTCTAAATATTTTTTCTAGAGGCTCTGACCTCTGCATCACTCCACTCAATTCAAAGCTTTAGTGGTTAATGGGGTTTGCACCACCTCTTTTCTTGAGATAGCAACTAAATTTACACGACATTATTCTCATGTTTTTGCTGCTCAATCATACACCCCTGAACGAGAATTAGCCCTTCAATATTGTAAAGAGGTTATCCCAAATTACCTCTTCATAGCATAGTAGAATGAATGTGAATGGCCCCTATCATAGCAGTATCTTGCAGATGCCCTGTTTCAAATGGCAGTCGCTAAGGGCCTAGGGATTGATGGATTTCCCTACAAATTTTACAAAAAATATTGGGAGTTTGTTGGTCCTAACTTGCATAAATTATATTTAGAAGCCCTGCATTCTAGTTCCTTAGGTGCTATTATCTATAAGGGAAATATCAATTTTATCCCAAAGTTTGGGGATCCAAAAATCATTACAAATTGGAGGCCAATAACTTTGCTTAATGTTAGTTACAAGATCATTGCCAAAGCACTTGCTTTGTGGATTAAGACCTTGCTTCCCTCTATTCTGAGGCTAGAGCAAAGTGGATTTATCCAAAATTGATATAGTTTGGACAATGTTCTCGCTGTTTAGGAAGGGATGGAATGGGCTCGTAGGTCCAGTCAACAGGCCCTCTTCCTCAAGCTTGATTTTGAAAAGGCTTATGATCAAATTGAGTGGGTTTTCATTCTTTCCATGTTGGAAGCTCTTGGCTTTGGTCCTCAGTTTATTTCCTCTATTAAAATACTTTTTCAGGATGCATCTGATGTGCTTTCTATCAAAAATTTTCAAACTGACGCTATTGGCTTGCATAGGTCAATAAGGCAGGGCTGTCCTTTGTCCCCCTCGCTATTCATTTTTGCAACAGAAGAATTTGGTTATATTTTGATTCACCATGCTTCTCTTGGGATGCTTCAGGGTATTTCTCTTCTTGGGAATGTTGGTCAACTCATTAACGATCATTTTGTTGATGATTCCTTTCTTACTTTGAATGAGGATGAACAATCTATTTTTGAAGCTCTATCTTGTCTTGATATTTTTTGCAAAGCCTTTGGGTCTAATATCCAATGGAGGAAAACCTCATGTTACAGGAAATCCCTACAACCTCTTCCCCATTGGCTTCAACCTGTGCAGTGGAGTTGGATTTAGCCTAGAGAAGTCTTTAAATTCTTGGGTATTCCTTTTGCCTTTCGAGGCTCTTCGTCCCAATTATGGTTTTATGTCATCAACAAAGTAGAAAGAAATTTGGAATATTAGAATTCTAAGAAGTTATTTCTTCCACATATGTTTATTACTCATCTTGTTGGGTCCCTTCCCAGGCTTGTTACAAATAGCTTGAAAAATTACTGTGAAATTTTCTATGGTCTAGTGGGTTTGAGCGGAAGGGCTTTTACAGAGTGTGTTAGGATATTTGTTGTATTCCATGGAAAGTAGGGGGTATGGGTCTTCTAGATTTTAAGCATCAAGGGTTAGCTCTTTGTACTAAATAGATTGTGCGAGCTCTCAAAGGACCTAAAGCATGGAAATTTCTTATCAAATATTGCATCTCGGCTAGGCTTCCCCTCAACCGTCGAGCCTAGGCAGGAATGTATTTGCCCTCTCTAGTGTTGGCCCTAGTTTTCATTAAAATCCTTGGCTCCTTTGTCATCAAAAGCATATGGAAATCTTGGCAACAATTAAACCCTTGGATTGTTTTTAAGGGGCCCGTTAACATAAATGTATTTCCATTAATATTCTCAATGTATGGCGATCCCCTGTATTCAATATTTAGGGTAAGTCATTGGGGCAAGTTCCCTGGGTCCATGCCTAGAAATTTTTTAAGCGGAGCATTACCGCCATTGCAGATTTTTACTCCAAGGAAAATAGAGACTAGATTCCTTGGAATAATTTTAAAAGGATGTTTATCTTGTCCAATGTTGACAAGGCTATGTATGATGTTGTTCTGGACCATACACATTTCGCTTTATAGCAAAAATTAGGTGTCAGATTCTAGAAAACCTCATGGAAATATTGGGCTTGGTATAAGAGGACTTCCTTGATCAACTACAGAGCCAAGCAGGGTTATGACTGGCTTACACCAACTACACCCGTGGTACTCAAACTCAATATTAAATGGGACCTTCTCTCATCACCCTCTAGGTGGAAAACTAGATTTCATTTAGCCTGGGTGTCTTATCTAAAGCCAAAGAAAGCTTGTTTTGCCTGGAGCTTATTGTATCAGGGTTTACCCCTTGGCTGTAGAATTTCTTATATAGGGGTGTTTGAGCCTCGATGCCCATTTTATCAAGAACCAAAGTCTTGTATACATATTTTCTGGACATTTACATGGGCCAGTCTCACTTGGATTTGGGTGGGTTCTTTATTTACCCCATTTATGTCCCTATAGCTTTCCTGGCATCATGTGCTTCTGGGTGATCCCATTTAGTTTTCTCTCATGCTGGGGGAAGTGTGGAAAATATTCAGATTCAGCCTTCTATTTCACATTTGGAAATCTAGAAATAAGATTATTTTCAAGCAGGTTGATCTGTTTCAAGATTTTTCATTTGCTGACAAGCTCAAATTTTTTCATGATGTGTGGTTTTAGATCTGTGACCAGGCTAAAAAGTTGGCTATGGAGCTGGACCATTTGTAGGACTAAAATACTTGGATGAAGCCCCTTGTGCTATTAGTAAGGAGGTCTTTGATCATGCACAGTGTAAACCTCCTCAAAGTAGGTCCCATGTCTATGGATGTCCATTGCAGCAGTTAAATATGTACACCTCCTAGCATTCTATACCTATGATCACTCTGCAATATATGCCTATACCTAATGATGTTTGAGGGGTTTCAGGAAGCCATGGGCATATTTCTAGTTGGTCCCATCCTTCTTCTCCAATTACTCATGCTTCAAGCTGGGGTGAGGAGCACTTTGATGGGTGGGGGAACCACCCACTTCAAATGGATAAGGCCCTGTCTGCCACATGCTCACTTATTTAAAAGCATTTATAGTTGTAGAATTTTTTTAGTTTACTATTGATGGCCATGGTGCCTGTATGGTGTAGTTTGTTTTTCTTTATCCACTATGATGATAAGTTAGTGGCATTTAGGGTGTGATTTTTTCTCCACCCACACTTTTTTTTGGCTGTAAAGGACTTCTATTTTTATTATTAAAATGGCCTTTCATAAAAAATATAAAAGGAGCCCCTTCTTGCAAAAAAAATAGAATCGGTATGAAGAATATGAGGATGAAGTATAATTGACGTAGAAGAATAAAAAGGAGAAGACTTAAAGAGGGGTCAGAAATATAGATATTTGAGATGATAAAAATAGATAGATAGTCATTCTCGGATGTGTATCCAATTGCAAGTAAGAACTAGATATCATGGAGCACCATTGTAACACACTGCATTGTTTCTAATGTCCTATATAGCCTTCAATATTGAGATAGTCATTTTTGGGTGTGTATCCGGTTTCCAGACAGAACTATATATAATTGAGAACCATTGTAACACACTGCATTGTTTCTAATATCCTATATAGCCTTCAAGCACATTGAAAAAAAAATAAAAATCCTTTTCTAATTTTTTTATGTGTATATGAAGTGATGAATGATTTATATTCTTGGTATTGTATATTGTAGACTAAAATGTAGGTTTGCAAGGGAAGAGTGGTCATAGTTCAGAGATAATTAGATATTGATGTCATTCAAATTATTAAAGTTATCTAGTTGTCAGTCAAGGAGTCATTATTTGAATAAGGAGAAATTTCAAGAGATTATAATCATTCAAGTGGTGGTTGTTGTTTGAACGAATGTAAGTATAGTGTCATCCTTTAGAAGTGAATGTGTGATTACCATTCACATTAATTTAATGATATTATTCATAAATAAATCATAAACTTAAAAAAAAAAACCAAATTTCATTCAGGGAAGGACAGAAGTATCATTTATAAGAGGAATATTACCATTCAAATGAGGGAATATTGTCATTCATCATTCAAGTGATTATTGGTTTCATTCAAATGAAGGGATTTCATTGTTAAAATGTAAGCTAGGTGTTTCTCAAGTTCAAACAATATGGTATTCAAACAATTTAGTATTGTTGTGGAAGGGAAAGCTTTAGTGTCATTCAAGCAAACTACCCTATCACTCAAATGCAAAACTCAAGTATCGTTCAAATAAAACTTATCATATCATTCAAGTGTACAATATAATTTAATGAAATGTGATTGATTTTACATTTAAAAGTAAGGACTATGAGAGGAGGCAATTCTTCATTGAACCCCCTCCTATCAACTGCATCATATGGTATCAAAGCCAAATTTTATTTTTAGAGGTCTAAAATATGCATTAGAGGGGATATGGTACAATATGGAAGATGAAGACCATGTGGTATTGTACCTTAAAAAGTGGATATAGTTGAAATTATAAGAGGAATGACTTCTAGACAAGATGCGATTGAGACTACCCAAAGGAGAGGTGTTCATCTTCAGGAGGTTATTGACAGTGAAGAGAAGAAAACTAGTCATGTGGATGCCCAAGATGAATAGGCAGGAGAAGAACTAGAGCAATGGTTCGGGTGATCTCAAATATGGGAGGTAAACCAAAGATGAATACCCATAATTTTAATGGAAGTTTAAACCCAAAAGAGATGATATATTAGGTAATAGACATGAAAATATATTTTGATTACATATCCATTGAGGATCCAAAATGAGTCAAATTTTTATGTATGTGATTGAAAGGACACATTGCAATTTGGTGGGATCATGCCCAAATATAAAGGAAAATAAATTGGAAGGATAAGATTCAAATGTGAGAGAGATTTGCTTCTAAATTGAAATCTAAAAATTTACCTATTGACTATTAGATTGGGTTGTTTACAAGACTTTTAAAGCTCAACATGCAGCTACGAGTGAAAGAGTATATGGAAGAATTTTATAAATTGACCATAAGGGCTAGTCATATTGAAGATGATGAAGAACAAGTGGCACAATAGATAAATAGATTAAGGATTTCTATACAAGATAATATTGGTATACTTCAAATTAGACTAGTTGAAGATGCATACCAATATGCACTTAAGATAAAATTAAAGTTAACTCGTAAGCAACAAAATAATTTCAAAGGGAGAGGATAATTCTCTAGAGAAAGAGAACAATCAAATTGTACTATAGGGTAACATATGCAAGAAGGAAAATCTAGTACTTCTCAAAGTAATTTCAACCAAATCATAGGAGAAAGTAAAGATTTCTCAAGAGGAATATGTGGTTAGGGTAGAAGGGGTAGAGGATTCCTTGGAGATTGCTTTAGATGCATAGAAATTTATCATCAAACATTTGAATCAGTAATAGTACAATAGGATAATGGTAAATGAAAAGACATCAGGAACCATATTGTATAAATAGATGAAGAAAGTGTTTTCTCATTAAATCACATGGAGGAACTATAACAAGGAGAATATTTCAAGATAAAATAGTATTGTTAAAACTAGACATGGACATGCATGAACCTATACAAAGAATAAGTATTTTTTAAAATATATGTAAATCAAGAGATCAATGTTGTAAATTCATTGTGGACGATGCGAGGATGGATAATATAATGTCTAAAAATAAGGTAGAAAATCTTAGGTTGAAGAGGATTGAACACATAAATTTTTATAAGGTCTCATGGTTGCAAAAGGGATATCAAAATTTGGTAAATGAATAATGTATAGTAATTTTTCAAATTGGTTATTACAAAGATGAGATATTATATGATATTATGCACATGAATGCTTACCATGTATTATTGGGAAGACCATGGTAGTTTGATAAAAATACACTGTATTATGGTAGGTTGAGCACCTACATGATTGAAAAATATTATGAGTTGTACATATTAAGTATATTGAAAGATAAAAGAATAAAAGGTGGATAGTGGTCCTACAATGTGCCTGAGTATGAAATAATGTTTTGCTTTCCTACCATAACCCAACCTTGGCAGACTTTTCATTTTGAAAGTTTCATGTTTGATATGCTACTTTGTCAATGAAATGATTGACTATTTTGGGTTTGTATTACAAAACACTAATTTCTTATGGAAAATATGATATGTGAATTTTATTATGAGATGTAGGATTATTCTGAAAGCACGAGGATACGGAAACAAAAAGGAATATGCCACAAGAAAGAACAAGAAAGGACATATGCAAATTGACACAAGATAAAAGCAATATGAAATATCGTAATCTCTTTATTGATACGCTTTTCAAAATGTGTTACAATACGTCTCCTTCCTTTTTAGGGGATAGGAGCGTCAAATGTGTTTCTTGTCACAACATCCATGGATCACAATCCTTCTTCCGCGTGCCCACATGTAAGATGGGCGGACCAAAACGTCATCGCCGCTTGCGTATGTGATTCTTTGCTCTTTCCTGCTCCTCTGCTGTCGAAAACCTGCGTTCAAAGAAACAGAAAATATTAGTAGCACCTGCGGACAGAATGAAGCATGTATTTCCCAAGGCCTACTGTCAGTAAATGCATGAAAATATTAAAACGATAATGAAATGACCTCGGATCGACCTAAAAATTTCACAGTAGCATAAATATGTCAACAGAAGACCACTGCAAAAAGAACAGTCTAGAAATTCCTCACAGATTTGTATTCGCTCCAGGGTGGGACGAATTCACCTACAATAACCTTGTCAGAAAGCACCCTCTTCAATGTCCTGCTTAGGAAGCTCCAAATGACCTGCAAAGTTGGGGTTAGCTAATTGGGGGTGTTTTGGGAAGACCCAGATGGTCAGATTTCTCCAATTTGGCCTCTAGAACCCAGATTTTGCTAGTGCCATCTGCAAGTTAGTGAAAGCGAGAAATGACAGAAACCTGGTCAAAATTGCTCAGAATGAAATGAAATTTGAACTGTAACCTATTTAACATATCTAGAATCAAATGCAAAAGAAAAACCAGAGAAATATATCACATATTTCTATTCATCCCGGGTGGGGCAAATTTGACTGTGATAGCTAGGGAACGCCCACCATTTGAGGCACTTTTTCAGCACCAATCCACTTGGGATGGGTCCAAAACTGGTTATGGGGTGTTGTCGACAAATTTTGGGAATTTTTGTGGCCAAAAATTAGGTTTTGGGTCCGGATTCGTGCTTCTAATAGTCGCCCAATAACCTCCCTTTCGAATGAGAGATTAAGGATGTAAAAGCACAAATCGCAAGTAGGTATGTAAATTGGCAGCACTTCGTTGCTCAAATGCTCCTTCTCTGTATATCTTTTGGGTGGGAAAACTCCCCAATTTATAGACCTTAGGGTCTCTCTGTTTGAATTGCGCATGCGAGGGCGCTACTTGAGTTAACTTTCCTATTTTCAGAGAAAAGCTAATTCCCTGATTTAGAATCTCCTTGCATGAGGTTTCTAAAATAAAAACACTCATAACTGAAGTCTCTCTTCTTGAATAAAAGCTATTCCTCGCAATTGCATGACCTGAAGCCTCAGTTAACTGGTGGAGTTACCGAGGTTTGACTTTTTTCCAGTCAAACTTGCTATTCGCCTCACCCTGGGGCGAATGCTGCTATTCGTCCCTGGGTGGGACGAATGACAGTTTGTATTCATCCCGGGGTGGGACGAGCAGAGAGCAAAGTGCCAAAAAGGTGCCAAATTGACCTCTGACCTCTAAAACTACTTTTGGAAGTGGTTAGGACCACTTTTTAACCTTTGGGGGCTGCCCTAGGGGTTGTGTGTGTCAATGCGATCAGCGCTTGTTGTCACATAATCGGATTGGTGTTGTTTTGGTGTCTATAGATGCCCCTTTTTGGGAAGCGTTGTGCAAGGCATAGCATCGAGCAAAAATAGATAACCAAAGCACTAATGATTAGGGTTTCTCAGTAACCTAACCAACTCTTGATGCCCCAAGTATGGAAAGGGCACGCATTCTTGAATCCTTGCTTCTGACGAGCTAAGGAACTTCATTCAAGTGTTAACCTTGTTCGGTGAGGTGTTACTTGAACTTGGACATTGATCAGTCATGAATAGGCAAAGGGTGCAACCTTTTGTCTATGGGAACCTTGAGTTCATGATTCATGAATGCCAAGTGTTTGATCAACTTGTGATTATTGCTTGTTTGCTGCCCCAAGCAGGGGCGTGATTGTCTTTGTCAATGATCCTTTGAATGCGTGTCATTTCCTTGATTGGGTATGTTGTTGTTGATTGGCGACTAAGTGTGACTACCCCCTCAAGCGACGAATCGATGAGGGAATGACCGACATGAGAAAAGTGATGAGTCGCTTGACCCAAGATGACTTAGGTAAGGGTGCCTTCAGTTGTTTACCATTGAATGCGAAAGCAATTTCTGAACATTCTGACCTATTTTTGGTGGGGTTTAACCCTTTTTGTGACGCATTTTGGAGCTAAAATTGTCAAAAATCCATCCTCCCGTGGAGCGGTCCGGCTATGATAGCCTTCTTAGGGAGTAGGATAAGGACAATTTGTAACCCCAACATCTATTTTGGATGCCAAGAATGTCAGGCACAAAAGCGCCTTCGTTCGGCAATGTTATTGCTATTTTTGGTTGGGTTTTGACCCATTTTGTGACGTCGTTTGGGGATGAAATTCTCGAAAATCCATCCTCCCGTGGAGCGGTCCGGCTATGGTAGCCTTCTTAGGGAGTAGGATAGTGAGGATTTGTGACCCCGACATCTATTTTGCATGCCCGAAATGTCAAGTGCAAAAGCACTCTCATTGGACAGTTTTATTGCTCTTTTTTGTGCATTTTTGTGCATTTTTTTGCTATTTTTGAAATTTTTGCTCTGTATTCATCCCTGGGTGGGACGAATTCCTATTTAGTATTCATCCTAGGGAGGGACGAGTGCTAACTAGAGTGCTCATCCCTAGGGGGACGAATACAAGCTCAAAAAGCCTTTTTAAAGGCCAAAACTGAGTTTTGGGCTCATTTGCATTTGTTTTTCTTGGCGATTTGGAGCTCTGAGGAGGAGGAGGTCAATTCTGCAAAGTGAAGCACTACAAAATTTTTCTTGCGACCATGAGTGCACACACCGGATCGAGCGGTGGAGCCGAAGCGCTACCAGTGAGTGCCCTTCCTCTTTATTGTTTTGTATTGCAATTGAAAAACCGCAAGTTGGTTATTTTTTTGTGTTTTTGTTTATTTTGTTGTTTACGGTTAAAAATGAAACCCTAGTCTATCAAAATTATCACTTAGTTTAAAACTTAGGATAACTCTAGTCAACAAAGATCAGAAGTTAGTTTAAAACTTAGCTAAAAAACTTAGTTTATAACTTAAAATCTCGTTGAACCGGAATTGAACCAAATTCAAAACGTAGGTGAGAAACGTAGGGTAAAACTGAACGTAAAACGTAGCTCAACCCTAGTTAGTTGTTGTTTTTGTGTTTTTAATTTTCCAGTTTAAAGTTAAAAACCCTAGGTCTGAAAATTATTTTGTGACTATTTTTGTTTGTTTTTTAAATGAGCCGTTAGAGTTAAAAACCCTAAAACGGACCAATGATTGTTTTTTTTTTTAATTTTTTGTTGTTAATTAATAGTTAGAATTAAAAACCCTAGATCTAAAAAATTACGTTTTTGAAGGTTGTTTTTTTAATTTATCAGTTAAATTGAAAACCCTAAAACTGACAAATGATTTTTTGTTTTGTAATTGTTTTTGTTGTTAATTAATCAGGTAGAGTTAAAAACCCTAGATCTGACAAATTAATTTTGAATTACTAGTTTTTTTTTTGTGCTATACATTTTGCTGCATTGTTGTATATTCAGTGTTAGTGTTGTACAATTTTTTATTGTTTTAATGTTTTTATGTTGTTTTCTTTTGCAGGTGGTGAAGAGCCGATATCGGGTACCCACTATTTTTACTGATGCGCGTGCAGTGCTGACTTTGGCTGACTGGGACTGGCTTGACGCCCTTGGGCTCAAGCAGGTGACTCGGCTGGAGCCTGTGGTCGGGGATCGGGCCTATCTGATGACACTGATCAATCTATGGGATCCCCGGACCAACACCTTCCATCTCCCAATAGGGGAGATGATGGTTACCTTGGAGGATGTCTATCGGATTCTTCGGATTCCAATAGACGGACTGCCGATCTAGACGATGTCGTGGGATCGGAGGACAATAGTATTGATACGCTATTTTGGGCATGGGGAGGAGTTGGGTGTGGAGAGCCCAATGGAGAGGGCAGAGATCGACTGCCAGATGGGTGGCATACTGGTTCGATGGTGGTTAGAGAAGGGTGTGTTGGGAGTGAGGCACGCATTACTCATGGGCCTCATTTCCAACATGCTGCTTCTCCTCGGGTGCGAGGTTCCCGTGGAACCTGCTAGAGGTGGTGTTCAGGTTGGTGGAGTGTCCGATAGACACACCGATGATTATGAGATGGGGATAGACTCTGCTAGCATAGCTCTATGATGAGTTGTACGAGGTCCGCTATCGAAAGCGGAAGGGGATCGGTTGTAGCTACTTGTTGTAGTGCTGGGCTTGGCAGCACATAGCAGTGGAGAGGCCGACGGGGCTGCCCTGGATGACTCGAGTGGAGATGGCAGACCGAGAGATCGGATACGGGGTACTATGGTGGAGGTCGGAGGAGCAGGGTCAGAGTCGGTGATGGGCAGGTGTCGTAGGGCACTATGCCGATGCCTTTGCTTGGCTTACTCTAGGGGAGGTGTTCGGCGCCCCTACCGAGACTGTCCAACTTGGATTGAGGTGGGAGAGTGGCTCCGATGGGTACGAAGGGGGCGATGGCTGATTGGGCATCATGGGACTGAGTAGGAGTTCTTCCCATATGGTCGGGTGACCCGACAGTTTGGGGTGCGCCAGGGGATGCCTGGTGAGCCCATGGTCTATCGACATTGGGGGGATGAGAGGACTCTGGACCGGCCAGTCATTGCGCCACTTGGCGAGGATTCAGATACGGCTATTGATGTTCCAGATGTGGATGACATCGGGGTTACTATCGAGTATGAGCAGTGGTGGACTCTACGACAATGGCGAGGTGAGGGGCCTCTAGGGGGTGCAAAGGTAGCAAGAAGGGGATGAGGGTACAGAGGCACCAGATGAGGGTTGGGGAGTTCCGCATGATGATGCAGACATGGTGGAGGTTGAGGATGTTGGAGGGGAGTTTGGGGTACCGGATCAGCCGGAGATGCAGGACGTCCTGGAGCAGTGGGAGCCAGAGCAGGCTGCTGTCCCGGATTCGCCTATGCCTCAGGCAGGTTCGAAGGATGTGGAGGCAAGACAGGGCACGGAGATAGCACGATTGGAGGAGCTGCTATGGAGATGAGATGGGGAGCTGGGAGAGGCTTTGCAGGAGAGAGATCTTCTATGGACTCAGTTGGTAGAGTGGGAGAATGCATGGGCTGCGTCCCATCGATAGGAGGGGGATACCGATGCGGCTCGAGAGAGGGATCTCCTATGGATGTAGCTAGCACAGCGCGATGATGTAGTAGCTTACTACCATCGATGGGAGGTAGAGTGGGTCCGGTGGGAGGCCGAGTGGGGTCGATGGGAGGTAGATTGGCATCGACGAGAGGTAGATTGGCATCGCATCGGATGGATATGGAGGGAGAGATTATCCACCTTGGTGGGTGGATACCTGAGCCCCATGGAGGTGGCTCTTCACGGTGGATGAGAGACAGCGATACTGAGTAGTCAGCATCGTCCCATCATCGATGGCTAGATGAGGGGGGCACTAGTGGGCGGGATGCAGGGGTGAGCAGCAGTCACCCTGAGAGGTCCCAGAGGACCCACACTACGGGGGGTAGTTCCTGTCGCACCGATCCTGCATGATCATGGTGGCCGACGCCCTAGGCTTGGGGGTTTTTGAGTTTTTGGCTTTTTGTTGCGGGGTCAGAGGACCGGTTCATTGTAGCCTATGGGCATTTTTGATGATATATATACAGATGACTCTTTTTTTTGGTGTTTATGCACTTTTCATGGTTTGTTTTTATGTACATGTATTTACATTGATGTATGCAAATGCTTTTATGAATGCGATGTTTCTAATTTGTATGATGTATGCATATGGAATGAATGAAATGATTTGTTGATAACTTGTCGATGCACCATAGACTGTACAAGACTTGACTGACTGGTTGTACTAATGGGATGACTGTGTGGAATAACTTTGCATGTGAAAACTTTGTTTTTGTATTTTGCATATTTTTTGATGGTGATGTATGGAATAAAATGTACCAGTTGTTTTAAAATGTAGTTAAGCTTTTCTGAGATTCAGATATTTTAACTAACTAGCCAAGACTGTACATTTATCTCGCAAGACTTTTGAACAAGGTATAAATCCGACTTGAATTTAACCAAGTTATTTCACATCCCTGTGTGTGCAATTGAGTTCGTTTATGTGGTATTTGTCAGGATACCACCAGTGCCAGATAGGCTATCAACCAAACCTGTACTGAGGATCACCTAATTAGCTCCACTAACTCCGTTGTTGTATTTAACAAGATTAATCCATGGGACAATCTAAGGTACCATAAGCTAGCTCATCCACATGCAAACATTGGTCTGCTCACACGCAAAGTTAATGTGACAGACATATCGTCATGCGGGTAGGATACCGCCATTGCTAGGTAGGTTGTCCACCAAACCTGTAATGAGGATCACCTAGATGGTTTTCGAATGCTGAGAATTCTAGGGATTCAAGTTCAGGCTGTTTGTTGGCTCAATGGTTCAGGATACTTGCTCGGATATATAGTGATGAAAATCACTATTTATTTTTCTCTTTGTTTTTTTTTTTTTGAGCAAGGATTTTGACTAGTGGTGAGAACCACTGTTAGTTGATTTTGTATTTTGAGCTTTGTAAGGTTGAGCTTGTGAATGGCATTGATTCTTTTAGGCCTTGGGGATGACTACCCATCCTTAGCAGGGACGTGTAGTACGAATCCTTACGACTTTGGGAACCAAAGGGGATGATGGAGATTATGAAGTAAGGGCATTGATCTTTTGGGCCTTGGGGATGACTACCCATCCTTAGCAGGGACGTGTAGTACGAATCCTTACAACTTTGAGACCAAAGGTGAGTGTAATGATGGCTTGTGGGAATTGTGTTATTGAATGGCATCGATCCTTTTAGGTCTTGGGGATGACTACCCATCCTTGGCAGGGACGTGTAGTACGAATCCTTACAACCTTAGGGACCAATAGTGATTGGGATTTTGGTAGTGGTGAAAACCACTATTTATTAGGTGGAATTGATGGGGAAGAGCTTGTCCTGTTGTCAATTCTCAGCACTCTTGAACCATTCACACAGGGGGATGAACAGGCTAATCGTTCACCTATGGTACCCGAGACTGCTTTGTAGGTTTCTCTCGCGTTCACACAACTTAGGAATTATTTTATGTGTTTTAATTGTGTTGGGATGCTACGTAACAAGGTATGATCCAAGTAAAACTTTCCCGTGTAAAAGTTGTTTAACTTTGTACAGTGTTTGGCTAGCAATTTAAAGACAGCTGAATGACGAAAACCCTATATACATTAGGAGACAACTGACTAATGCTAAAAAATGGCGATGGTGTTATGCTGGATGTATGCGTTTGTAAAATGGATTTGATGGGGAAAATGATGGAATTGCCAAGTAATGACATTCTATGGTGCTTGTGACTTGGATGACTTAGCAAATATGCAATGTATGGATGTGATGCCTAATGCACTTATATTTTTGTATTTTTGATGTTTTATGAGTATGCATGGAATTGAAATGCAATTTTTTTTGTAATTTTTGATGATTTCATTGTTTTTGTTTGTTTTTGAATTTTATTGTTTTTGTTTGTTTTTGATGATTTATATTTTGACCAAGCGGTTATGGTAACCCTTGGAGCTTTTGGTTTGACCAAAGGGTTTATGGATACCTTTGGGGCATTTTTGGGGTTGACCAAGCGATTGTGGGAATCCTTGGAGCTTTTGGCTTGACCAAAGGGTTTATAGATACCTTTGGGGCATTTTGGTGACCAAAATTAATCCTTGGAGCTTTTGGCTTGACCAAAGGGTTTATAGATACCTTTGGGGCATTTTGGGGTTGACCAAGCGATTGTGGGAATCCTTGGAGCTTTTGGTTGGACTATGGCTCTCTAAATGTGGAATGGCCTCAAATGAATGATGTTCAAGGGTTCGAGCTCCTTGATTCCTTCAAGAGAGGCAAGCCGGTAAGTTCCAAGTCCTATTCGACTATCAATCACATAAGGACCTAACCAGTTTGCTGCAAACTTGTCCCTCAGATGGGACGATAAATTAGAATTCTGTTGGTTCTCTTTTAAGACTAAGTCACCAACCTAAAATTCCCTCAAGTGGACCTTCATGTTGTATGCTTTCTTAAGTCGCTCTTGATAGATACGCAAATGCTCGAGAGCATTAACGCGTCATTCATCGAGCAACGTAAGTTGGTCTAACCGGGCCTGCCATGCAGTGTCATCATCGATGAACTCTTGCATTGAAATGCGTAGGGAAGGGATTTCCAACTCAAGAGGCATGACTGCCTCGGAGCCATACACCAGTGAAAATGGAGTTGCCCTAGTGGGCGTCCGAATGCTAGTGCGATAAGCCCATAGGGCAAGCGGGATCTGAATGTGCCAATCCTTATGATTATCTGTGATAGTATTTTTGAGGATGGCGACTAGCATTTTGTTTGATGCCTCTGCTTGCCCATTTGCCTACGGATAATAGGGTGTTGAAAAACTATGCTGAATTTTGTACTTTGTGGTCAAAGCATGCACATATTTATTCTTGAATGGTGTCCCATTATCTAATAGGATCTTGGATGGAATACCAAAATGACATATGATGTTATGCAAAATAAACTCCGCAATGCGGGATCCAGTCATAGAGGTTAGCGAAATTGCTTCCACCCACTTGGTGAAGTACTCTGTGGCCGTGATGATGAATGTGTGATGACCCGACGATGCAGGGGAGATCTTTTCGATTAGATCGAAGCCCCACTATGAAAAATGCCAAGCCGATTGGATCGGTTGCAAGGCCTGAGAAGGTACGTGTGTCAAATTAGCATGGTGTTGACACTTCATGCACTTCTTCACATATGCGCAACAATCTCGCTCTAAAGATGGCCAATAATAGCCCATGCGAAGAATGCGCTTTGCGATGGCCATACCGCTGAAGTGGCCACCACATGTACCATCGTGTGCTTGGGTGATCGCCCAAGCGGACTCCTGTTGGTCCAAGCAACGGAGGAGGATTCCTTCATAGCTCCGACGATACAAAATGTCTCCTAGCAAGACATGTTTTGCCGCTTTCTATTTGAATGATCTTTTCATGGCTTGTGTCAATCCAAGTGGGAGGGTACCTAGCTTGAGGTAATCCCTAATGGGTGTGTACCAATCCTGCTGATCAGAAACCTCGATGGTATGAACGGCCAATCCCTCTTGAAGTTCATCCCTAGCAAAAGCTGAGCGGGAAAGAACTTGTAAAAATAGCGTTGTGTTGCTATTAAGAGGGGTCGGGGAGAACAAGGACCCCTAGTTGGCTCGAGTCAGACAATCATGGATTCGAGAGAACCTATCCTGAGATGGTTCAATCTGGATCAGGTGGATTCCTGGCGTTAGATCAGAGCTTGCATGCTCCATCATGGATTGCGATAATGTTTTAACCTGAATGGTTGTCATTTCACCAGAAGGGTCTTGCGGGATTAGTGACCCCAAGGAGGCCATAGTATCCGCAAAATGATTCGATGATCGAGGGAGTGCCTCGATGTCATACCATTCAAGTTGTGCCAAGAATTTGTCCACAAGGGCTTTGTAGGCCTACAGAACTGGACATCTACATTGGAATATCCCCTTTACTTGATTGACAATTAACAACGAATCACCAAAGATGTTTAAACATTTAATGTTCATGGTGATTGTTGTCTTGAAGACCTATGAGCAAGGCTTCGTATTCTGCATTGTTGTTGGTGCACGGGAAGTTTAATTTAAATGACAGAGGCATTGGAGCCCCTTGTGGAGTGAAGAATACAATTCCCGTGCCACCTCCTTGCTCACACTTAGAACCATCGAAGAATAGGGTCATGTCAGCCTGTGACTCAGGCTCATCAGAATCTGGCGATTCTGAAACATGAAAAACCCCATCATCCGGTAATTCTATGGTCAGAGGCTGATCGTCTTCAAGAGGAGCCTCTGCCAGTTGATCGGTGATGACTTGACCTTTTATGGATTTTTGTCCAATGAATACTATGTCAAACTCCATCAACAACATGATCCATTTCGTCGTGCGGCTACTATGATAAGTACGACTCATCATGTATCGCAATGGATTCTCCTTAGACACAACATACGTCGTATTGTTGAGCATGTAGTGGCATAGCTTTTTGGTAGCAAACACCACGGCCAAGTAGAGCTTCTCAACGTATGCATAGTTAAGTTCATAACTGACCAGGGTGCGGCTAAGATAGTATGTAGCCTGTTCTTTGTGTAGTTCATTTTTCTGGGACAGCATGGCGCCCAGTGCCACCTCAGTGGCTGAGATGTATAAGTAGAATGACACTCCTGGTCTAGGTGGTGCCAATACTGGTGATGAAGCCAAGTATTGTTTAATGTCATCAAAGGTGGACTGGCACTCGTCATCCCAGTGAAATGTTACCCCCTTGTGCAATAATTTATTCATGGGTCGGCACTTGTCAGATAACTGTGCTATGAAGCGCTTGATCGACGTGACCTTTCCCTACAGACTTCTGAGCTGCTTGATGGTAGTTGGAGGAAGCATTTCAAGGATTGCCTTGACTTTGTGTGGGTCTACCTCAATTCCTCATTTGGAGACTATGTAACCCAAGAGCTTTCCAGATGTGATGCCAAAGATGCACTTCTTGGGGTTTAGTCTGACTTTATGTTCCATGAGGCGATCGAGGATCTTGCTTAAGTCATCGAGATGATCTAGGCGCAAAAGAGATTTGGCCAACAAATCATCCATGTAATCTTCCAAAGTTTTGTGCATGTAATCATGAAAGATGTACGTCATGGCACGTTGGTAGGTGGCGCCAGCATTTTTAAGGCCAAAAGGCATGACCTTATAACAAAATGTCCCCCAAGGCGTTGTGAACGCCATTTTTAGTTGGTCCTCGGGATTGATACGAATTTGATTGTATCCTGAGAAACCATCCATGAGGGAAAGCATTTCATGGCCCGCTGTAGCGTCTACCAATGCGTCGATGCTCGGCAAGGGGAAATCATCCTTAGGACTCGCTTTGTTGAGATCTCAAAAATCGGTGCATATGCGAATCCTCCCATCAAGCTTTTTGATGGGAACCATGTTAGACAACCATGGCGGGTAATCCACGCAGATGACAAACTATGCATCCAACAACTTTTGTAGCTCATCTTTGACCATTAAGGCCACTATTGGGTGCATCTTACGTAGTTTTTGCTTCATTGGCTTGACTGTCGGATCAAGCGTCAGATTATGCGTGACTAGCTACGGGTCTAGTCCCGGCATGTCTTTGTATGACCATGCAAAAACCTCCTTCTTCTCTTTGAGAAGGGCAATGTAGTCGGCTTGCTCTTCGGGGGATAGACTTACCCCCAGCTTGATGATTTGCAAATTCATTGGATCTGAGTCGATGTCTACGTCAGTCATCTCCTCGACCGACATGTGGGATCCGTCCTCCAACTGGTGTGGAGTTGGGATCAGATGGATATCATTTGCTGAATTTAGATCATCATTTGGAACATCAGGTTCCTCTTCAACATGGAAGACATCCTGAGTCTATCCTAGGGTGAAATGGAACATCCCACCATAAGGCCAGTACTCTGATGGGGATGGTGGTGTGTCAACGTGATCCCAGTCGATAGCATCTAGATCTAGATACAATGACCATGTCGGGTCGGCTGGATCATGGATGGGGGCGGTTAAGTCAATGGAGATCATGTTGATGAAATGATTGTAACCTCCATTACCGTAGGTGTGATGACTATGACATTCTAGATGTTCTTGGTGCTTTGGATCTGGCTCTGTGGGCACTGGCACAAATGGGTCAGCCCTATGCATGGAGATGAAGACAGGGTCCACCCTAGGCACTGATGGTTTGATAGGGTCTCCAGGTGGAAGATGCTCTCTGTGTGCCTGGAGTGGCGGGTGCAGTAATTGCTATAACTACGTCGGGTTGAGGTGCCACCTATGTCTTGGACCTATGTGTAAATGTTCAAACATGTCATCTATGTCCAAAGGGTATCGTTGTTGCATCTGTCGCATATGGTTGAGATAAGCCATCTCAGTTTCATCTTCGTAGTCATTGTCAGAGATCCAAAGGCCTTCATTGGCTCCAACAGCTGCTTGCGACATAGGAGGCTCATCTTGTTCGAGCAAATTAATGTGGTCCCATCGAGGTTGTTCCGCTCTCTACGGGGGACCTGATTCTCTTGAAAGGGCATATGCTCAATTGGAGCACCTAAAGGGAACATTGTCATGAAGCTTTCTTGATAATCATCCATGGGATGTACTTGTGAATGATTGATGTCAGACTCGAAAGGATCCCAAGGTGCTACCTCGTATTTCGACTCATCTTCTGAAGACCCTTCTTGGTCTTGTCCATATCCCTCTTGTAGGGGAGTCCATGAATTTTCTCCTTGTTCGGTCGAAGGGAAAGGGTTGTTATGGTCAACAAGGTTGGTTGTTAACAATGGGTGATAATCCCCCAATGTATATGTTGTGTGAGGATTGGCATATGGATCTAATGCCAACCCATCCTTGTTGCCTATCCCTAGGCCTTGCATGTTCTCCACCAAGATGTCTAGGGGCAAGGGGTGGTTGAACCCTACTCCGACTTGTCATATGGCATTTGGTATCTTGGTTGGCAAAGAACACGCACTCCTTGCTCATACCGGCCCAACCCATATCCGTGCCAATTGCATTGGCCAAGATACCTCAAAGCAAAGTTTGGGTTGGATAGATAGTTGACATCCTCAGCAAAGGGTTCTTCGTCTTCGTCTTCTTGCATACAAATCTCAACGCCATTATCCAGGCCCCCATAAACAAAGTTTGTCTGATTGGGTGGGTAGCCTAGAGGAACCACAGAGCCGATGGGGAGTCGAGGTCGCCCCATATCCTGCATGGACTCAAGCGTGGGCGTTGCTACAATGTTCCTCACTAGATACTCCCCCAGGCCCGTGCTGGCCATTTCAACGGTGACCGTTGGCGGTTGAGGGGGAGCGAATGGGAGTCCTTCCTGAGTCCACTCCATGTGGGGTGAACTAGGCATCTCGACTTCCATTCTGCTAGGCATCTCTTCTGTCGAGATGGTTGAGACTAGAGGTGGCTCCTCTTCTATGGGTTTCTTTCCCTTGTCCTTGGATGTGGCCACCGTAGGTGGCATCATTGTTGAAGGACTAGCGGAAGAAGATGGACCCGGCTGAGGGCTCGACGGATTAATCACTGGAGATGCCTACAGAATCGGACCCTGTTGAGATGGATTCAACTGAAAATCCACATGTGTTGAGGGAAGGTTCGATTGCGGCATGAATTGCACTGTATTGCAGTATTTGAAAGGCTCCAAGTCCGCCGGGACTACATGCACCTGTCCTTCAAATGTATACTTTAGGCACTGATGAGCTATTGAAGGGACACACTTCATGTCCCTGATCCAAGGTCGCCCTAGTAAGATATTATAAGCCATCTCGCCTTCCAAGATGTGGCACAATGTATGAATAGTCTTTTGTCCCACTTGGATGGGTAGGACAATTGTGCCAACTGTCGAGCAGATTGCATCGTTGAATGCTCGCAGTGTGTAAGTAGAGGCCACAATGTGAGATGCTGGCAACTTCAAATGTTTCAGTGTTGCTGTAGTGATGATATTACTGGACGAGCCAGTGTCCACCAACACTCTCTTATACGGAATCCCGTTGACCCACGCGATAACGTGCAGGGGTGGATCCGCCACATCACCATTCACTGCTTTCAATTCATCTTCTCTAAAGGTGATGACTGGTTCTGTACATTGTTTGACATGCCCCACAAAATTGTTGAAAGAGTTCGCTTCATGGGGCTGCAGCTCGATAGCTTTTAAAATCTCCATTAGAGCTTCCCGATGGGGCGCTGATTGTTGAATTAGCTCATATATGGAGAGCCTAGCCGACGTGGTCCTTAGACTTTGGGTAAGTCTAGTCCGAATCGTGGCCACCGGTCTAGGTGGGGGAAGTTGCGTAGGGGGTTGTTGCGGTTGTGACGTCGATGGAACCTCTCTTGTGGCTACCGCGGGGGCAGCTCCTGGGTATCTCTTGTTCCTAGTCACTATGCTTATCATCCCTACATATCCCTGCATAGGACAATTCTGTTGCACCTCATTAACTTGAAGAGGTTTTGTCGGTGCCTCATGGGCAGGCAAGGGGTCTCTGAATACTCCCATATGTTGGTTGTTTGGCGCTACGGGGTTGTCCACCGCCAATGTCTTGTCGTCAATGAGATCTTGTACCAAACCTTTGAACTTCCAACATGCGTTAAGATCATGTCCCTTACGCCTGTGGAACCTACAGTACAAATCCTCTCGGTACCCCTTAGGCTTCGGTGCATTGGGGTCTATAGTTTGAATCTCTGGAAGGTTGATCAAGTTCGTCGCTGACAAGCGGTCAAACAGAGAATCCCTGGACTCTGTGTAAGGAGTAAATTGTCGCCTAGGGCGACGCTACTGATTTTGCTCCTGCCTTTGGTTTTCTCTCTCATAGTTGTTAGGAGGCACCACCTGATAGTTAGCCTTTTGAGGCTGTGTTGCTTGTGCCGGCTTAGGGACGTTGATGGCAACCTGATTAACCACAGCAGGTTTCGGTTGCGTGGTCCCTGGTTTAGTGTTCTTTGTCCATTCTTTCTTCTTAGGTTTGGCGATCTCGCCATCCTGTATCTTAATCTCCTCGATGATTCTGGCTTGCGCCAGTGCTTCTTCTAAACTGGCATATTGTTGTAGCTGCAATAGCATGGAGATTGATCTCAAACAGCTTTTGGAGAACATTTGGGTCAAGTCAGACATAGGAGGGAGGTAGGGTAGCTTTGAAAGCAACGTCCTCCACCGGTTCCCATATGCCACCATAGATTCCTCCTCATACTTCTTGAGGCTAGCTAGATCGCTTAGTGACGCCTTTTTCTTTGTGTTGAAAGCGAAACGTTCTAGGAACGCGTCCACTAGCTGATCTAAGTTACAGATGTTGTGCTTTGGTAATTGAGTAAACCAATCCGAGGCAGGGCCTACGAATGTGGTTATAAATGTTCTTAATAGCAAAGCATCATTGTCCTGAATGCCAAAGCATTGGCTCAGGAATCGAGTCACATGCTCTTGGGCATCTTCCTCCCCTCTAAAGAGTGCCAACTGGGGCAGCTTAAAGTGTTCGGGGTATGGAGGTGCCGACACTGACGGATGCACAGGATGACTACGGAGTTGGCGTAAAGTAGGCTTTTGGGGCCCAGAAGTCTTGATCTCCATAGATTCTAAGCGCTCTAACAACACTTTATATGCATCAAAGGATTTAATTTCTTCCTCCTTAGTTTGCTCCCATTGTGGATTACGGGGAACTTGAGGCCTATTGAGAGGTAGCTGGCTAGCACCCCCTCTGCCTTGATAGAGCATTTCAGCCCGCTCTTCTTCTTGTTCATACTCCTCATAGGCTTCCTGAGGAGTGGCTGGCCGAGTTCTATAAGCATAGGTGGGTGCCCGCGGAGGGTGCCCATCATTGTTTCTGGGAGTGGCCTCCCGCTCAGGTCTAGGAGGTCTCGGAGGCAGTGCTTGATAAGGTCGCGTGGACCTCTCTCGTACCAAGGGGTCATGCCTCTCATACACTTCTACTTTATGCGCGCGAGGGATTGGAGCCTTCGCAGGCACATTGTTATGAAGCAATTCGGTTGTCTGACGCTGAATGCGCTCTTTGTTAAGCCGACAAAGATGCTCTAACTATTCTTGATCTTGCCTAAGCTGTGTGATTTGCGCTTGGTGGGCGGCATGTTTGGCAATCGCCAAGTCAATTTGTTTCATCGTCTCTTGTTTAGGAAGCCTAGATGCCTCCCCTACATGTCTATCTCGATCATGGTGATCCGAGATCCCTATGGGTTGCTTCCCTCTATCGAGGTTAGCGGCATTCACTTGAGGCTCTGGCCTTAATGAATGATCTTGATACATTGCGGGTGCAGAGGTGCATCGTTCCCATGCTGTGTACTGCTCTTGAGGAACGTAGTGATCTTCCTCGTACTCTCTTTCATATGGGTAAAAGGTGCGGGCAGAATTGTCTTGCCCTGTTTGGAGAGCCTGATACTCTGGATATTGCCTAGTGTCTCTAACAGTAATACGGGGTAAAAGAGGGATGAAGAAATCATGTGGCCTCTCCTTGTGGACCCTCTGTTGCTCTAGCACTTCATCACTAGGCCACCCATAACGAACTTCTAAGGGAGGTCTAGTGTCTATGTTGAGATCTATGTGTAGGTTATCCTCATGAAAGGGCCTATGCTGAGTGGGGGTGCCCCTCAAAGAGGTGCCTCTATAGTCCTATTCTGTTATGGCATGATGGGGACTCTCTTGGGTGCCTTGCCGCCAAGGCGGGATGGCTAAGTCCTCAGGACTATATCGGAGGTGACTTGTCCCCCTTGGTGCACTTTCTACAGCGCTTGCCCATGATTGGGCTCGGCTACGAGTGAACACCATGGTGATGTGCTCCTAAAGATGAATAGATTTTTATCTTTTTTAGGATTTTTTATGCTACACTTAAACAGAAAGAAAACACACAATCAATGCAATGATTATCTCGTTTAAAGATTTAAAAGTGTGCCCTAAAATCTGGTTTAGTGTGTTTTGTTGTTTGTTTTTGAAAGATTTTTGTGAAAACCATTTAAATGCAATTATGAAGGCTCTTATGACTCCCAAAATGGTCGCCCCTTCAATATACCATTGTCGGACCGATATACCAACCTCTCTATATACCCGCCCTTACGTGAGGGAGACTATAGGTACGTGAGAGCAGATGATACGTGGAACATAGGTGGTACGGAAGGGGAATCACTCTGTTTATGACACCTACCATAGAAGACTTATCCTCATGCACTGGGAATCACCCCAAGCTACACTTGGTCAGCTTTCGTCAGGATTTACGTCTAGCAACAGTCGCGATCGGGGTTATGGATGCAATATCTCAAGCCAAGGTGATGATGAAATCCACCATTGGTCTTGCTCAAGGGTTGGGGTTTTACGACCAACTCCTTGTGTTTAAAATACCACGTGGTGTGTGGGGTTCTTTTTAAGTTGCAAAATTGAAACAAGCAAGCCTCTAAACTCTCCTATGCAAGCAAAAATCAAAGAACAAAAAATAGAAAACAAAAAATTGACAGAGGGTGTTTAAAACCCCTACCTCTTCTCTGCCTAAATCGGATGTCTCTGAATTTATGCTCTGAAATAGTCTAGCATTTGAAAACTTGGTACCTGTAAGCAACAAAACAAGCAACTTTAATCAGAATTTTAATCTTAAAAATCAAGGGACAGAGGTCCCACCGTGATCGCCACTGAAAGCACGAGGATACGGAAACAAAAAGGAATATGCCACAAGAAAGAACAAGAAAGAACATATGCAAATTGACACAAGATAAAAGCAATATGAAATATCGTAATCTCTTTATTGATACGCTTTTCAAAATGTGTTACAATACGTCTCCTTCCTTTTTAGGGGATAGGAGCGTCAAATGTGTTTCTTGTCACAACATCCATGGATCACAATCCTTCTTCCGCGTGCCCACATGTAAGATGGGCGGACCAAAATGTCACCGCCGCTTGCGTATATGATTCTTTGCTCTTTCCTGCTCCTCTACTATTAGAAACCTGTGTTCAAAGAAACAGAAAATATTAGTAGCACCTACGGACAGAATGAAGCATGTATTTCCCAAGGCCTACTGTCAGTAAATGCATGAAAATATTAAAACGATAATGAAATGACCTCGGATCGACCTAAAAATTTCATAGTAGCATAAATATGTCAACAGAAGACCACTACAAAAAGAACAGTCTAGAAATTCCTCACAGATTTGTATTCGCTCCAGGGTGGGACGAATTCACCTATAATAACCTATCAGAAAGCACCCTCTTCAATGTCCTGCTTAGGAAGCTCCAAATGACCTAAAAAGTTGGGGTTAGCTAATTGGGGGTGTTTTGGGAAGACCCAGATGGTCATATTTCTCCAATTTTGCCTCTAGAACCCAGATTTTGCTAGTGCCATCTACAAGTTAGTAAAGACGAGAAATGACAAAAACCTGGTCAAAATTGCTCAGAATGAAATGAAATTTGAACTGTAACCTATTTAACATATCTAGAATCAAATGCAAAAGAAAAACTAGAGAAATATATCATATATTTCTATTCATCCCGGGGTGGGGCGAATTTCACTATGATAGATTGGGGAGCGCCGAGGGCAGGACGCCCACCGTTTGAGGCACTGTTTTGGCACCAATCCACTTGGGATGGGTCCAAAACTGGTTATGGGGTGTTGTCGACAAATTTTGGGAATTTTTGTGGCCAAAAATTGGGTTTTGGGTCCGGATTCGTGCTTCTAATAGTCGCCCAATAACCTCCCTTTCGAATGAGAGATTAAGGATGTAAAAGCACAAATCGCAAGTAGGTATGTAAATTGGCAGCACTTCGTTGCTCAAATGCTCCTTCTCTGTATATATTTTGGGTGAGAAAACTCACCAATTTATAGACCTTAGGGTCTCTCTGTTTGAATTGCGCATGCGAGGGCGCTACTTGAGTTAACTTTCCTATTTTCAGAGAAAAGCTAATTCCCTGATTTAGAATCTCCTTGCATGAGGTTTCTAAAATAAAAACACTCATAACTGAAGTCTCTCTTCTTGAATAAAAGCTATTCCTCGCAATTGCATGACCTGAAGCCTCGGTTAACTGGCAGAGTTACCGAGGTTTGACTTTTTGCCAGATCAAACTTGCTATTCGCCTCACCCTGGGGCGAATGCTGCTATTCGTCCCTGGGTGGGACGAATGACAGTTTGTATTCATCCCGGGGTGGGACGAGCAGAGAGCAAAGTGCCAAAAAGGTGCCAAATTGACCTCTGACCTCTAAAACTGCTTTTGGAAGTGGTTAGGACCACTGTTTAACCTCCGGGGGCTGCCCTAGGGGCTGTGTGTGTCAATGCGATCAGCGCTTGTTGTCACATAATCGGATTGGTGCTATTTTGGTGTCTACATATTGCATGCTTGATTCCATGTGATATGTATTTTATGTGATAATATGATGCTGCTAATGGAAGTGCACTTTTGCAGGAACATGTTCCTTTATAGTGACAAAAAGAACTAACCACTGAGAAAAGGATACCTTGGTAAAATGACATGATGAGTTATTTGTCAGATTATTTGATGAGACAACATGGATGAATGTCCCTTTTCATGAATATGCATATCATAAATTGCATAAGAATAGATATATGAAGTTTTAGTTGAAATTATTCTTGCATAATAGTTTTATTTTATTTAGACATTGATTGCAAAATATATGAATGTTATTTTCTTTAGGTATTTTCCTTGTTGAAATAGCATATAAGGAATTCATTCTTGTTGGTAAATTATAATTAATGGAAGGGAATAAGGTTATGATTTATTAAAAATAAATAAATGTATTACCTTTATTATTTTTATACAAAATAATATATTGCGCCTTGCATAATTTAAAACTATATTAAAGGAATCTAATGAACCCCAAGTGTTGATTGATACCATAGAATCATAGTTGTGAACCTTTTAACTAAAATAAAAAGTATTTTTTCTTAATTTTTAATTGGTCTTGGGAGTGATTTTTGGTTGATCATGATATTGTGGTTGGCCAAGATATTTCACATTGATGATTAAAACAAGCAGGGAGTAAATTGAGTTGGTTAAAGGATATCTATAGTAAGAGAATTTGTGGTGAATTCAGATAATGGTAAGGTAAAAACATTAAAAAATATATGGTAGAGTAGAGGATGTTGGGGAGGAGAATGAGATAGGATAAAATGAAATCCGAGGAATGTAATTCGAGAAGCATTGTAGAAGAGTGATCTTAGAAGACTATGAAAAATAAACTAGGTTGTCTTAAATCCTTATTGTTTATCTTTATTGGAACTAGATACATTTTTTTATTATGTTGTTTTCAGTAAAAATATGAAGGTGCATTCAGTTTTCTATAGGCCAGAACATAAGTATAATTACTAAGAATGATTTAGTTATGAATCATGTAGCTTGGATTGATTACATTTTATATAAGATGAAACATAGAACCTAAAAATGGAACCAGAGATTTTAAACATCTTTCACATTGTTAACTCAGTTTTTATAATGATTTCGTTATGTTTGGATGCTTCATGTTTCTCTGTATTAGTGGAAGAAGTTGTGTTTGAGTATTCTCTCCTTAAGCTAATGGCAAGTGAAATATTAGAATAGCTTGTTATGTGTATCATGAAATATTATGAATTTTGAATTAGTGATTCATATACAAGAGGCTAGACGTACTCTTTTATTTATCAAAAAATAGTAAACTTGGTGTTTCAAAGAATATGGGAAATATGATTTCCACATGAATGGAAATAAGGCTTGTGCATGTTTTATTATATTCAGAATTGTGAATATTGTATTAGGGATATGCTCTTATGCACAGGAAAATAAAAGTGATTTAATTGACTGTTTTATTTCATATATATTTGGAAGAATCCATAAATTAGATCTTATTGTATTCTTGTCATATATGCACCTACTTGTGGGTAGAAAAGAACTATTAAATTGTGTAGTTGAAAAAAGGAATTAAGGGAATGATTTTGAACCAGATATATTGATTTGTCTTTGCTATAGCAAAATAGAATAGTGTGGCTACAATTGATTGGTAGTATAGAAGAAAAGTCTTTTATATTAAAGAAAAATATTACTAATGATTTTTTTGATTGATGGAGATAAATGATATAATGCATTCATGATAAAATATGTGATCTAGGATGGATGCATGTGATGGTAGTTTAAACTATACTACCCAGAAAATCATTTGCTTTAAATAAATGAAATGGAGTCATCTTTGATCCTAATTGAAAGGTAATTCCATATCGATGGTTATTAAATGAAATGGAAATGTATCTGATCCCTATTGAAAGGCAATTCCATCTCTGTGGTTAGTGAATATGCATTTAAGAAGGAAATATATCTTCTTTTTGGTTGGGTCTATGGACAAGTTACTAGAAAATAGAGCTCTTATTTGTGTAGACATTATACAACTGATGTGCATTGAATTGAAGATTCTATGTACTAGGTTACGAGTTCTCAATGGAGAGTGTCATTCTTAATTAAAATAAAAAATAAGATCATGGCTGGATTGTTTTATAACATAAACTTGAGCATTGAGCATTATGTTGTGGCACTCTATCTCAGATGAAGATGTTATTAATGAATGATAATGAAGACAAGTGTTCTAGCTTAAATAGAGATCAATTTGTATCTTGTGGTTTTAATCACTCATGTGGTTATGTCTTGTCGACAATTGTTTTATATCTTAAGTGTATTTATTGCAAGAGAAAAATTTGATATGGTATTTATTGTTCTATCTTGTTCTTCATATTTTTCTTGGTGAGTAGTACAACGAAGAGAGTTATTTACTAAAACTCTCTATGTTTGTTTTGATACAAAATTGTTTATGTAGAGGAACAAGGGGTTAAGTGTCCAATTTAATAATGAATTTATGGTGAGACCAGTGTACGTGTGTTGGATATTATATAAGAAAGCATAACATGGTGCTTTATACTTGGATTAAACCTTAGAATTTTTTTAGTGATTGGGAATGTCTACTTTTGTATGGAATGATGGTACATCTTAAGGAAGTGGTGTCATCATTTTATAGATGTATAATATATAAAACCTCTTATAATAATAATTTACCTTAATAATATAATAAGTTGAGAAACATGTGTTTCACTAGAGGGATATAAATATAAGTTATTTGAGAGATAGATTTATTATGAGTTAAAATTGATCTCATAAATGTAAAGACTAACACTCCAATATATGATAGAGTTAGATAATTACCCTTTCACACTAAGTACACTCATGAAAAAGGACTTGTGTGAGAAGTAGGGATTAGACTACTACTTTTTATTGATCAAAGAAAAATTAAGCTAGCTCATGTGGCTGATGAGATCATTAGCTTATGATGGTGCGACACCTAGTACTCTTGCATAAAAGAAATTATGTAAGTAGTAGTGATTGGTGTAATTAAAGTAGAGTTCTAAGGTCTGTAATCCTTTATCTAAAAAATAATAATAAAGGTTTTAGAATAGGGAAAAATGGGTTTTTATATTTTCTATCAAAGCATGGTTTGTAGTGGAATAGGCTCATTGTACAAAACTAATTTTGGGTGCATAGTAGAAAATATACCTATGAAAGGATTATACCTTGTTTAAAAGAAACTATTGAAAGTTAAACTGATCTGACTATTTATGATAACTAGAAATTTAGTTGATGATAGGATAAACCAACCAAATAAGTGATGGTGAACTAACTCCTACTATCTCTTCTATGTGTGGTCAAGGACAATGCCACCAATAATAAGAAGAGAAAGTGTTATCCCAATGACAATGCAGACATGATGAACTAATTTAGAGAACAAAAATCCAAATGTAGGTTTAGAGAACCCTAGAAATGAAAGAGAGAATCTTAGTAATGAAGGAGATAATATCATGGTGATAGTGGCCCTACTTCAGGAATATATGGAAACACAAAAATAGTTGTTGGATGTCATGCTAAATCAGGAAACACAAGCTAGGAACTCTAATAGGGGATAGGTAAATGAACCCCTTACTGAGCACAACTGGCCATGATTTGACTTGAGGTTGATTTGGATAAAGAGATGAAAAATTTAAAGTCTTCCAAATTTAATGGATAGGAATATGGAGATAAAGTTGAGGCTTGGTTGAAAGAAATAAATACCTATTATAATATGAAGAAATTTTTCTCTGGCACTTGAACGTCCTATGCTACACTAATTTTCAAGATGGCTTGGATTGGTGGGAAAATATTAGTGAGGGTCAAAAAATTGTAGTGGTAGTTGACCTAAATTGGGAGGAATTTGTAGTAGTATTTAAATAATTATTCCTCATGGAGCATTTCTATTATCAAAAGTTTGAGGAGTTCACTAAACTTCGACAGGGAACTAGGATAGTGGAAAAATATTTGCAAATTTTGTCAAGTTGCTAAAGTATGTACCTACTTATAATGAGAAAATGAAGACTGATAAGTTTATACTAGGAGAAAATTATAGAATACGACAAGAGGTAGATATGTTGGAGCCTACTACTCTATAAAATGCCTATGATTTGGCCAGAAAGCTGAAATATATCTCAAACCCTATTTTGACTATGAAGGTTTAGATGATCAGGATAAAGAAGCACTAAGCAAAATAAATAGCATAGTTTTGTTAAGTGAGAAAAAAATAAGCAAAAAAAAATTCCTCTAAGCATAACAAAATAAATGACCAGAAGTAGAGAAAGTTTAGAAAGAGGTTCCAAGAAATGAACTATAATCCCAATAACCATAACAATGGTAATAATAGACCATCATAGGGACGACATAATTCATCACATGCATAAAAATTAGAAGAGGGAAAAAAGTGGAAAGAACATCCAGGACTAAAATAAGGGTGTTTTCTTTGTAGAGAATTGTGTTATGTCAGTAATTTCCCACAAAGAGCTAGAATGAGTTCAAAGGGAAATGAATCAACGTACAAGGAATCTGCATCCAAGGAACCCACAAACAAGATTTATGCCATAATAGGAAATTAGGATCTAGATGGTCAATCCATACCACTATTGATAAAGGGTAAGGTTTTTGGTAAGGATGATAAAATTTTGATTGACAGTGGTGCTATGGATAGCTTTGTTTCCACTAGTTTAGTTAAAGATAGTTAAAGATATTTCATAAAGGTCAAGAATCTTGGTATATGGGTGGAAATTTGAGTATGGATCAGGATAAAACTACTCTATAAATAAATTTTACCCTGTGGTAGAAATTATATTGCCTAGTGGAATGACAATAGGATACCTGTATGTAGCACCTTTACATGCCTTTGACGTAATCATAGGAATGGATTGGTTGCAAGCACATAAAGCAATAATCAATTTTCAAGATAAATGGATTGAGTATATAAGAAATGGTGTACAACCTACAAGGGGCATTCCAACCTCAAATCCTCTCGGCAATGCAACTCAATAAATCTATTAAAAAGATATTCCTAGATATGGATCCACTTTCTAGAAATCAATTATCTATAACAAATCTCTTATTAAAAATGGGATAAGGTGGAAAATAGGCATAGGAAGAAAATTTATTTTTTTGACTGACAAGTGGATTTCTAATCAACTGCTTTTAGAGAATAATAAAATTACTATCTTACAGCCTTTCATGGATACTTAAATTAGTAGCAAGGCTGAAGATTTCATTGACATTTCATCATATTCTAAATGTTGGAAATATTTTCATATTCCATGTGCTAATGATAAAATATTTTCTACCTCAAAAGTTCTCAAAACCATCCTAAATGTAATAGTCATCCCCAATGGTAATTCTCTTGACTCTTCTTTTTGTAAAAAATTGATTTTGAGTTGTTCACTGTTAAATCTACTCATGATATGACTATTGATTATCAAGTGGTCCATATCCCTTATAATCAAGTTTGTATTAAATACCTCATTCCTAAATTTTCTCATTTAAGTTGGCTGGACATTCAATATAATATTGTAATGATTGATAACATCATGAAAATGAATATGTCTATCCCCAACAGATGTTATTTGTGCATGAATACCTAGGAATCTGGCAATCACCTCCTTTTGGAGTTCCCTTTCTCCAATATAGCTTTGGATCACCTTATGTCCACTTTTCATATCTCTTGGGTTCCTCCTAATTCATTGAGTCACCTTTTCATCCAATGGTCTGCTCCATTCAAAAATCTTAGATTATCTTATTTATGGAAAGTGAGACTTCATCATATCTTATGGCAATTATGGCTTGAAATAAATAATAGGTTTTTCTATTTATCCTCTAAGGATCCCATATCTGTAGACAAAAAAACTATTGCCTTTGCTATCAAGAATTCCTAGCTCTTCCATTGTTCCAAATCACCTAATTCTATATTGGAGTTTATTATGTTCTCTTCTTTAAATATTCCCTATAAATCCAGTTCTAGTTTACCAGCCCCCCATCCTAGAATGGGTGCCCATTGGATTCCTCCCTCAAGTGAGTGGTTGAAACTTAATTTTGATGGTGTCTCCAAAGGAAACCCATGGGATGCTAGTGTAGGTGGACTATTTAGAGACAACAGTGGTCAAGTTATTATAGCTTGTGCTAAGTATCTAGGGTGCTAAAAAAATTATTTTTTTGAAGGTCATGCACTATGGAGAGGGCTAGATATTCTCAAGGATTATAAAGGCAATATTTTTATTGAGGGAGATTCTTTTAACATTATAAATACTCTTAAAAATAATAAGGTGTCCTCTTGGAATGTTGGAACTATTGTCCATGAAGCTAAGAAGTTGTCCCAAAATTTCAATGATATCTCTATCAACCATGTGTACCGTAAAGCTAATAGACCTACAAATATTCTTGCCAATTAGAGAGTTACCCATAAATATATGTCCATTTGGAAAGAAAGCTTTACCTAAGAAGTTTTAAATGCTACTAATAATGATTTGGTTTGAAAGTTGTGGTCATAGGTTTTGACAGGTTAGCTTCTCTAATGCTGACTCTAACCTTTTCAGCATGATGCATTTTTTGGTTTCATTTCTTATGGTGGAAGTTTTTTTATTAGTGTGACTCTCTGCCTTACTATTAGTGCTGACATTTGGTTCTCCCTTTTCCCTTGTGTGAAGTATTCAATGTCCTAAGATAGGTCATGTCAATGGGTTTACCTCGTGGTTTTCTTCTCCAAGCATGTCAAGTCCATAAGTAGGTCTAGGCTATGCAATTGGATGTTATCAAACAATGTCAATATGTGTCAAGTCTTGAGATGCTTAATTTTATATCTTGTGAATTTTAAGATTCATTATTTCAGTTATTTGGCACTCCCAATCCTATCCCAGCTCTATCATGTGTAAATTTTATCCTATGCCATATATATTTTTTTCAGTGTTAGTTCCCTATGGATAATTATTACGTGGTCTACCAATCACACCAACTCAACTTCCAAAAAGGGTGTCTATTGTACCAAAAATTTCTATATTTACATCCTTGGTCTATGTCAGTCCATTGTCATCTAGTTTTATTTGTTGTTGTGTGTCCTAGGTAGTAAGAATCTTTTGTGGTCTTCCTTTCTCCTTAGTATTACTAATATAGCCCTGCTTGATCCATATACCCTTCATCTTGATCCCCTATCTCACACCTTTCTTGAATATCATGGTCTCATTATGTTTCTAAGTAAGTTCAAAGGGTCTGAATAAGATATCACATAAGCCTTTTTCATTTCATGGAATAATGGTTATGTTACTGTGCATAACCTCCATTTCAGTGTTACTATTAAGTTGATGGCTGAGGTGATAGAACTATTGATGAAAGGGTGAGTGGTGCAAAGAGATTGTCATAATTGGGAACTTGAGCTCTAGGGTCTACCAAATCATTCAAATATTTTCAAGTGGAAGGGTTCTTCTATTGATCATGAGTTGTTGCCTACACCCTGGCCCACAATGTCTATTATAGTGTTTATAGATCTTTTACGAGCTTCCCCTGTACGGGTTTTTGTCATAGCTCCTTTACAGGTTTTTCATATAGTTACTTCTCTTAAGAAACCCCTATGCAGTTATTTATTGGACATCATTTTTGTTTTTATGACATAAAGCATCCATCCAGCCTTCTCTTCTATTGTTTGTACCTTTGTACCTTTATCTTCAAGTTGTTGTTGGACAATATGCAAGTATGTGTCATCTTATGCTATTGGTTTAGCTGCCAGTTTATGTACTTAGGTTTGGGGCCCATTTAAACCCCACACTTAATCAATTTTACCTACCAAAAAAAAAATCTATTAAAAATAAAGGAATGGTCTATGTAGTAAATATAAATGAAATTGATAAATAAAATAAGGAAGAGGTGTTCAAAAAGGACCTAATTATCCGAGAATTTAGGGATGTATTTCTAGAATATTTACATGGATTATTACCTAAATTAAAATTTGATTTTATAATTGAGCTTCAATATAGAATAAAACCCATTCATAGAGCTCCTTATATAATTAAACCTATAGATATGAAAGAGTTGAAGGTACAACTACAAGGACTACTAAAAAAAGGATTAACCAAACCAAGTGTGTCACCATGGGGTGCACCTATGATTTTTTTAAATAAGAAGTATGGTTCCTTAATATTATGAATAAACTATAGAATGCTAAATAAGGTAACTATAAATATAGATATCCTCTACCTAGAATCAAAGATCTATTTGATAAATTCAAAATTGCTACAATCTTTTCAAATATTTATTTGAAATTGGGATACCACCAATTAAGGATCCATGGGGAGGATACTCAAAAAACAACCTTTAAAACTCATTAAGGACACTATGAGTTTATTGTATTATCTTTTGTTTTGATGAATACTCTAGCATCATTTATAAAATTGATGAATAGTATTTTTAGGAAGTACTTTGATAGACTTATTCTACTATTTTTTGACGATATACTGATATATTCCCAAGATAAATCAAAGCATGACAAACATCTTAGGATGGTGCTAGAGTTGTTAAGGGAAAATTAGTTGTATGGTAACATGTCCAAGTGTAAATTTTATGTACCAAAATTATAGTACCTAGGACATATTGTATCAGAAAGAGGGATCCCAATAGATCCTAAGAAAATAGAGTCTATTTTGAATTGGTCATTACTAAAAAATGTGAAATAAGTTTGAAGTTTCATGAGTTTGATTGGTTACTATAGGCGATATGTCAAATATATGCCAATGTAACCTCTCCAATAACTAACCTTCAAAGTAATGGAAGGAATTTAGGGGGAAAGATAAATGTGAGGTAACCTTTGTTCTACTTAAGCAAAAGCTTACTACGCTGCATATACTAAAGATATCCAATCATCAAGGGAGTTTTTATGTTTTTACAAATGCTTCATTGGAATGTTTAGGAGGAGTGCTCTCTTAGGAAGGATAAGTAATAGCCTATGGATCAAGAAAACTGAAATAATATGAGGTTAACTATGTAACCCATGATCTGGATTTGGCAACTGTTGTATTTGCTCTAAAGATTTGGTGATATTATTTTGTAGATATACCCTTTGAGTTAAAAATATATCATCAAAGTTTGTAATATATATTTACTCAATCTTTACTGAATGCTGATATGATTTCAGCATTGAGTATATAAAAGGAAATGAGAATAAAGTTGTTGATGCATTGAGTAGGAGAAGACACATAGCTATTATGTCTCACATCCACATTGATTTTATGGATCAAGTTAGAGAAATGCAGCAACAAGATCCATATTACAGTCAAATTTGGAAAATAATGAAAAGGAAACTAGATGAAAACAAGGACTTTGAAATCAAGGATGATTTAGTAGTGATTTTTGAAACTATAAATTTGATAAAGGTTATCATGAATGAACCTCATAGATCTTTGTATTTTTCCCATCCAGGTGGAGCAAAAATAAGGGAAAATAGGAAGAAATATTTCTATTGGATAGGAATGAAGAAATACGTAACTACATTTATCACTTAATACCTGGAATGTTAGAAAGTAAAAGCAGATCATAGAAATCCTACTGGTTTGTTATACCCACATGATATGCCCATGAAAAAATGGTATGTGATATCCATGGATTTCATTATAGGGTTGCCTAAAAATAGGTTTCAACATGACGTAATCCTAGTTGTAGTCAACAAATTGACCAAGGTTGCACACTTTATACCTTGGAACACCAAATATGATGTTGTGGTTGTGACTAATATATTTTCCAAAGAGACATTTTGGATTCATGATTTTTTGGAAGTAATTATATCAGATAGGGACTCAATATTTACATCTGAGTTTTGGGAAGCCTTGCATCATGCCATTGGTACAAGACTGAACATCAGTTCATATTATCATCCAAAAATCAATGGGTAAATAGAAAGAGTAAACCAGGTGTTAGAATATATGCTTCGCATGAATTATATGGACCAAAAGATTTGTTGGGAGGATTACTTGCATCTAGTAGGATTTTCATATAATAATGGTCACCAATTCACCCTAGGCATGGCTCCATTCAAAGATTTATATGGTATAAGATGTAGAACACCACTATCATGGGATAATCCAAAGGATTGGATTATGCTAGGTCTAGACATGGTTAAATAAATTGAGTAAAAAATAAATATAATCAAGGAAAGATTAAAAGAACTCGTAGATCGACATAAGAGTTATGCCGATCTTAAGAGATCACCAAAGGAATTTGTTGTAGGTGATAGGATATTTTTGAGGGTGAGACCAAATAAGGGTGTTATTAAGTCCACAAAACTTAATCCATGTCTTGTAGGACCCTTCAAAATTACAAAAAAAATTGGTCTTGTGGCATATTGACTTGCCTTACCACCTAGGATGTCGAACACTCATGATACTTTTCACATTTCTTTGCTTAGAAAGTACATTGCTAATATTGAGCATGTGTGGGATTTTTCTAACTTGTAGTTGGAAAATCTAGAGGTTATAGGTGTTTGACCAATAATTATCCTTAAATTTCGATCCAAATCCATGAGTAAAGAAACATTGGAGTAGTGCAAATTTTAGTGGGATCATTATTTTGAAAGAAATGCTACTTGGAAAAAGTAGCAGAAATGCAAAAATATTTTCCTTTCTCATTTCTTTGTAATTATCATTTTATGATCAATTAGGACATTACACAAAGGACTGTGTTAAGCCTATGGGTGGGAGGATGTCATGACCCACCCTTGGCAAACTTTTCATTTTGAAAGTTTCATGTTTGATATGTTGCTTTGTGAATGAAATGATTGACTATTTTGGATTTGTATTGCAAAACACTCATTTCTTATGGAAAATATGATATGTGAATTTTATTATGGGATGTAGGATAATTCTATGCTTGATTCCATGTGATATGTATTTTATGTGAGAATATGATGTTGCTAATGGAAGTGCACTTTTGCAAGAATAGGTTCCTTTAAGGTGGCAGAAAGAACTAACCACCGAGAAAAGGATACCTTGGGGAAATGATGTGATGGGTTATTTGTCATATTATTTCAAGAGGCAACATGGATGAATACCCCTTTTCATGAAGATGCATATCACATATTGCATAAGAATAGATATATGGAGTTTTAGTTGAAATTCTTCTTGCATAATAGTTTTCTTTTATGAAGGATTTTTATTTGATTTAGACATTGATTGCAGAAGATATGAATGCTATTTTTTTGAAGTATTTTTCTTATTGAAATATCATATAATACATTTATTCTTATTCATAAATTATAATGAATGACAAGGTAAAATGTTATGATTTATTAAAAATAGAATAAATATATTACCTTTATTATTTTCATATAAACGAATATATTACACCTTTGCATAATTTAAAAATATATTAAAGGAATCCGATGAATGCAAGTGTTTATTGATACCATAGAGTCATAGTTGTGAACCTTTTAACTAAAATAAAAACTACTATTCATAATTTTTAATTGGGATTGGGAGTGATTTTTGGTTGATCATGATATTGTGGTTTGCCAAGATACTTCACATTGATGGTTAAAAAGAGTTGGGAGTAAATTAAGTTGGTTAAAAGACATCAAAATCCGGACAACTAACGATAAATTCAGATAATGGGAATAAAGGTAAGAATATTTGGAAAAAATAGATGGTGGACTAGAGGACATTGGGGGAGGAGAATGAGATAAGATAGAATGAAATCCGAGGAACAGACGTCGAGTAGCATTGCAGGAGAGCAATCTTAGAATATTGTGAAAAAGAAACCAGGTTGTATTGAATCCTTATTTTTTGTCTTTATTGAAACTAGATACATTGGTTTGTTATGTTGTGTTCAGTAAAAATATGAGGGTGTATTCAGTTTTCTATAGGCCATAACATAAGTATAATTACTAAAAACTTAGCCCTTGACTAGGGAAAGAATTATTTAGTTATGAACCATCTAGATTGGATTGATTACATTTTAGATAAGATGAAACATAGAACCTAAAAATAGAATCGAAGAGTTTAGACATATTTTGTGTTCTTAACTTGGTGTTTATGATGATTTTATTATGTTTGGATGCTTCATGTTTCTCTGTGTTAGTGGAAGAAGTTGTCTTTGATTCTTCGCTCCTTAAGCTTGTAGTAATTGAAATATTAGAAAAGCTTGTTATGTGTATGATGAAATATTATGAATTTTGACTTAGAGATTCATATACAAGAGGTTGGATGTACTCTTTTATTTATCAAAAATAGTAAACTTGGTGCTTCAAAGAATATATGGAAAATGTGATTTCCACAAGAATGGAAACAAGTCTTGCATGTTTTATTATATTTGGAATTGTAAATATTGTATGAGGGATATGCTCTTATGTCTAGGAAAAGAAAAGTTGTTTAATTGACTGTTTTATTTTATATATATTTGGAAGAATCTGTAAATTAGATCTTATGGTATTGTTGTTATATATGCACCTGCTTGCAGGTAGGAAAGAACTTTTACATTGTGTAGTTGAATAAAGGAATTAAGAGAATGATTTTAAACCAGATATATTGATTGGTTTTTGCTATTGCAAAATAGAACAGTGTGGCTATGATTGATTGATATTATAGAAATAAAGTCTTTTATCTTAAAGGAAAATGTTGCTAATGATTTTTTATTGATTGAACTGGAATGTTGATAAATGATATAATGTATTCATGATAAAATAAGTGATCTCGAATGGATTCCTATGATGGTAGTTTAGACTATAGTACCCATAAAATGATTTGCTTTTAATAAATGAAAGGGAGTCATCTCTAATCCTCATTGAAAGGTAATTCCATCTGAGTGATTAGTAAATTAAAGGGAGCTACCTCTGATCCATGTTGAAAAGAAATTCCATCTTAGTGGTTAGTGAATATGCATCGAAGAAGGAAAGGCATCTTCTTATTGGCTGGGTCAACAAAAAATTTACTAGAAAATAAAGCTCCTGTTTGTGTAGATATTATGATAGTTAAACATGATAAATTATGTGCATTGAATTGAAGATTCTATGTACTGGATTACGAGTTCTAAATGAAGAGTGTCATTCTTTATTATACTCAAAAAAAAAATCTTGGCAAGAATTTTTTATAATGTAAACTTGAGTATTGAGAATTACGTTGTGGCACTCCAGTTCAGATGAAGATGTTAATAATGAATGACAATGAATACAAGTGTTCTAGCTTAAATAGAGATCAATTTATAGCTTGTGGTTTTAATCACTCACATGGTGATGTCTTGTGGCCGATGTTGTATATATTAAATGTATTTATTGCAAGAGGAAATTTTAATATGGTATTTATTGTTCTATCTTGCACTTCAAATTTTTAGTACAACGAATATATTTATTTACTATAACTCTCTACGTCTATTATGGAATAAACTTGTTTATGTAGAGGAATAAGGGGTTATGTATCCATTTTAATAATAAATTTATTGTGATACCAACATATGTGTGTTGGATCATATGTAATAAAGCATCTCGGGGTGCTTTATGCTTGGATAAACCCTTGGAATGTTTTTTAATGATTGGGAATATCTACTTTTGTATGGAATGATTGTACACCTTAAGGAAGTGGTGTCCTATTTTTATAGACGTATAATATCTTAAACCTATTCTAATAATAATAGACCTTAAGAATAGAATAAGTTGAGAAACATGTGTTTCACTAGAGGTATATAAATAGAAGTTATATGAGAGATATATTTATTATGAGTTAAAATTAAGCTCAGGAATATATATACTAACACTCCAATAGATGAGAGAGTTAGATAATCACCCTTTCACACTAAGTACACTTACATAGAAGGACTTGTGTGAGAATTAGGTATTATACTACTTCTTTCGATTGACCAAAAGAAAATTAAACTATCTTATGTGGCCGATGAGATCATTAGCTTATGAGGGTGCGACATCTAATACTCTTGCAAAAAAGGAATTTTGTAAGTAGTAGGGATTGGTTTAATTAAAGTAGTTTTCCAATGTTTGTAATCCTTTTACTAAAAAAATAAATAAAAATAATAAGGGGTTTGGAATAGGGAGAAATGGGGTTTGATATTTCCTCACTAAACCCATAGAAGAAGTGATAGTGGACAAGAACAATGAATCCCGCATGAGTGAAGGATTTGTTGAAAAAATATGTAGAGAATATTTCGAAATATTTTTTGGATGGGTTGTCACCCATGAGAAGCATTGTCCATCACATATAATTCATTAAAGTATTAAACTTAACAAATAATGCAACTTATAGGAAGACACCCATATGCCTAAAACATGAAAAAAAATATATTCAAAGAAGAGAAATATAAAGGGAATATAAAGAGATAACAAAGAAATATGAACCTAATTAGGTTATTGATGGCTTAGGAAAAGGAAATATTATTGAATAACATATTGGTGATGAAGATATTGAGTTATTTAAAAGGCACACCAAAGGTAGTGGTTCTAATTTAATTAGAAGAATGACATATAATGGTAAAGGATTGAAATATATGGTCAAGGTGTAAAAATTACTACCATGCTAGTTATTAGACCTAAGAATGAAAGCCTTGGATATACATGTCAAGTAGGAAGTTGTAAGACCAAATATATGAGGAGATAAATTAGTATAGGAGATGAAGGTCCTAGGATGGGTTGTTGTTGTTAGCATGGAGGATTTGGACATGTGGCAACTAGGTGTTTGAACTTACATCTTTGTGAGATTTTTGGAGGATATAATTACTTGAAAAGAATATTTTGACATCAAGATAAAGTATTCAAAAAATACTTGTTGATTGTGGTTGGATGAATGTGATGAAATAGGACATGATGAAATTAATATTGAATAGATTATGCTAGAGGTGGTTTTATTCTCAAAGTAAGGCAAATACAAGACAAAAATATGGTCTTGTAAAGAAATCAAAGTTAAAATACAAATAAATTGGTAGAATAATTCATTTTTATGAGCTATAGATCATGAATCATTTTACTTACTTAGTAAGTATGATGCAGGAGCATCCATGCATCAAAATTATTATGGTTGCTCTGGTAATTACTATTGTTTGTAACTTCACCTATTTATATGAAAGAAACCTCTTCTTGCAAGAAGGAAGGGGGAAGAAAAATCAAGATGAATAATAGGAGCAAGACAAATCAGCATAGAAGAATATAAAGAAGTAATTAAGGGAGAATTGAGAGATATATATCTAAGTAGGCCTACATATAAAGAGATATAGTCATCATAGGGTGTGTATCTAGTTGCGAGCAAGAAATAGATATCGTGGGACACTATTGTAACACATTCTATTGTTTCTCATGTATGATGTAACCTTCATGTATACTAACAAAAGAATAATAATCCTTCTCTAATTATTTTTGTGTGCATATTGAATGATGAATACTTTATATTCTTAGTATTATAAACTATAAACTAGAATATAGGTTTGCAAGGGAAGAATGGTTTTAGTTCATATAGAACTAGAGATGGCCATTATTCAAATTATTGAATCTATCTAATTGTTGTTCGAGGAGTCATTGTTCGAATAAGGATAACATCAAGAAACTATAGTCATTCAAGTGGTGGTCCTTGTTCAAAAGAATGCAACTATACGAATGTCCTTCACAAGTGAATGTGTGATTAATGTTCACCTCAACTTATGAAAATAATTCATTAATGAAATCATGAAATTTCAAGAAAAAAACAATTGTTGTCAAGGAAAGGATCTGAGAATCATTTAGTAAGAGGAATATTACCATTTAGATGAGGGAACATTTTCATTCACTATTCAAGTGATCACCAAGATTGTTCAAATGAAGTGATATCATTATTCAAATGCAAGCTAGATATCATTCATTTTTTTTGCCATTCAACTCATTGTCGATCAATTTCAAACACTTTGTCATTCAAAAAAGTCACTATTTTTATGAAAAGGAAAGTGTTAGTGTCATTCGAATGAACTAACCTACCATTCAATTACAAAATTCAAGTATCATTTGAATAAAAAATGTCATGTTGTTCAATTGAATGATAATTTATTGTATAAGTCAATTTAAAGTGATTGATTTTAGTATTAAAAGTGAAGTCTACAAAAGAAAATAGTTCTTCGTTGAACCTCTTGCTATCGATTGCATCGTGTCTCTTCAATCAATTTTTCATAGACTCTAATAAAATTAACATTTGATAGATTTATTAGAAGAAATTAGGATTGATCATTTAAATATTATATTATTTTCTTTCAATGATAGTAGGAAAGGACAAATATCAATTCAAAAATAATCTATCTAAAATTGACTTTCAAGATGTAATCCAAGGCTTCAAAACAAAATTTAGCATTTTTCTTTAGAAACTATACTTATAGTAACATGCAAATGGGTAACATATCATGTAGAAGATATAACTTAACTTTCCATCTAGAAAATTCTAAAACCACACACCTTATTAATTAATGTGATAGATATAATTTGTATTACATCATTGTCATGTAGTGGTATTACAACAAAGATTTTATATTATTCATATATCATTTGACAAGATTTGAACCTAGGTCTCCTTATTGAAGCTTGAGGAATTCAACATATTGAGCTCATACAATTTTATAATTAATATATTATTTTTATGTTATAGGATTATGGAATTATTCTTTTAACACATAAAAATATTATATAAAATTTCCTTGTTGTATGATAAATAGAATTTTTTTATTATTTTAAATTTATTATAAAGAAGATCTATCAGTAACCTATCATAATATATTGAATGTTGAAGAATAAAAATGATTTGATTGATAATTAATATTTTAATTTAAATGTTATAATGTCACGACCCACCCTGGTAGGACCCTTTATGAGGAAACAATATAATTGGATTTAATGTTTTAATGTCTAAAATTATTGGTGCTATGAATATGAAAAATATATGTTGTAGCATTTAGTCTTATTTTGTGGTTATGATGCTGCTATTTTTTATAGTTTTGCATGGCTAACCATGCTTGCAAGTGGACAATGATGAGCTAACAATTTAATATTTGCTTTGATAATTCTTTTAAATTGTTTAGCAAAAGAGTTGATCAATATAATTTTTATATTTTGTAATTAAAGTGACTAACAATTACAATGTCCAATTGGAAATTTAATATTTGTTTTTGCTTTAAATTTAATTAAGCAAAAAGGAATTGATTAATAATAATTTTATGCAAATTATGACTTCATTTAATGTGGCAAGATCATGAGTGATTAAATATATTTTTGTATATGTCTAAATTTCTCTTGAATTTCCAAAATAAGCAAATATTTTAAATACATTAAAAGGTAGCTATTTTGAAAAGAGGATTTAATATCCCCATTTCAGTGAAGTTTGACTAGGGAGGCTTGTCATAATGAAAAGCTTACCCCAAGCCAATTTGAAAAAGGAGACATGTGAGCATGATGTTTTTTAATAAAAATGCATGTGTTCTTGGGGAGGGAGATGTCTTTGAAAAAGCTATTATACATTTGGAGGGCATGTGGAACAAACAAAGAAAGAGGAGGATTGGCAGGAATCCTGGAGATATGGGGGAAGAACCTAGGAGGCTTGATAGGAGGATAAGGTAGAGAGGAGGATAGCATGGGCACTTGAAGGAAGAAGTGGAAATAAATAACTAGATGAGGCAAACAAATTGGAGGAGCCAAAGAGATCCTTGGGTTGGATAGATTAAACATGTTTTGCTTCTTATGTTGCTCTTGTATGCTTTTAAAAATATGAGTATATATTTTTATTATACCTGGTTTCCTTTTGTTCATATCTATAATTAGTTGAGTAGTATATGGTTACTTGTGAGAAAGGGTGTTGTTGCCTTAACACCAAGCCTTTCACATCGATGGTTTTATGGTGAAGTCAGGTCAAATCACACATTTTTATCAATAGATTTTTTCCCTAAGATTTTTATTACAAAACTTGTAATCATTTTTTTATGCTTCAATCATCGATGAATCTTGGGTTCACTCTATATTTTTCATTGCTACCAAAATTAGCCCTCGTCCCTATGCTTCTTCTGAACCAATTGTAGATACCCAACCTTCGAGTGTGTGGGAAAGTTTTGTTTAAAGAAATTATTTATTTTTATTTTAGTCAACCACTTTTTATTTTTTGCCTAAGACCTCTATAAGTCTAGGCATAGCCTTCAGGGTAATCCTACCCACTGTGCTAAAGGCTTGAGGTGGTCTCTATGAAGGCACATGGCAGAATAGGCCTCGTCACCATAGGAAATTTTGTCTAGGTGTCTCACTGCTATTTCAGTAATCTCTGTAATAGTCACCTTGTCGAAAAACAATCATAATGGTAATTTATTTATAACCGAAAACCTTTGATTAGTATTTTATTTATCTTCCTTCACTACTTCTAATGTTGTATTGATAGTGGTACCACCTGAGAAAGAGAACGTGTACACATGCTAGCATAAGTGAGTGTAGAATTTTATCTTTTCTTAATAGTTTAGCACCATATGGGATACATAGTGGGCACGAGACACCTTATAACACCCAATGCCTACTAGGCATGATAGCTAAGCGTACCAATATGCTTGTCTATCTTGGGTAGCTCCACATGGGTCTACCTTGGATGCTAGTTAATGATGTATATGGCTATCATGTCAAGACCACCTATCTACTCAGGCCACCAATTTTTGCCACCATTTTAAGGAATTTTGATCCTTGTTGATCCACTTGACACCTATTACCACCTTGCTAGTCCTTTTTTTGAATTGTGTTAAATCCACATTTGGTTTATGCTCCTTTGGGTAGATAATTTTAGATGTTATTTTTTATTTAATCCCACATGGGGCATGGGAGGAGTTCTAATGAATTCAAAGGGAAATATTCATACCTATTTTGGTGACCACCTCTCGACGGTTGGGAGGATATTCCACTTGGAAACCTAGATAGCACTGGTTTTTGGTTTGTGATCCACCATGAATGTTATTATTTATGATTCACCATGAATGTTGTTGTCTAACACAGGATTTGGGAGACATTTTTATTAGTGAATTAGGCCAATCCTTTTAAAATAAAAGAAAGGCATTCCTTCAGGTTAATAATACAAATATACTTTTAAAGGAAAAAATACCTTTTAAAAAAGAAAGACATTTTGATCGACTAAAAGGGGTAAGAAAGAATTTCAATTGAATATTTGAGAGAAAATGGGTTATAGGCTATTTAACGATTAAACAAAATATTATTTGAATCTAAACCTTGTTTAAAAATAAAATATGTTTATTGACTTTAGACCTTGATTAAAAAGGAAGGATATTGTAGGTTTTAAACCTCGATTAGATTAAAGATTATTTTGTGATTAATTGAAAGGTTAATTATTTGATTTTAAAACTTGATTATATGAAAGGTTATTTATTTTATTTTGAACCTTGATTAAATGAAATGTTATTTATTTGATTTTAGACCTTGATTAAAAGAAAGTTCATTTACTAACTAAATAAAAATTAGTAGGAAATATTAGGTTTCATTTTAATGGAATGAACTTGAAATATAATAGTGGATAATATGTTTCATTTAATGGAATGGACTTGAAATATAATAGTGGATATTGTATTTCATTTTGATAGAATAAACTTGAAATGTAGTAGTGGATATTATATTTAATTTTAATGGAATGCACTGGAAATATAATAGAAGATATTATGTTTCTTTTTAATGGAATGGACTTGAAATATAATAGTGGATATTATGTTTCATTTTAATAGAATAGACTTGAAAGGTAATAGTGGATATTATCATTTTTATGGAATGGACTTGAAATATAATGGTGGATATTATGTGTCATCTTAATGGAATGGACTTGAAAAATATAAGAGTGAATATTATATTTTGCTTTTATAGAATGGACTTAAAATATAATAGTGGATATTATGTTTCATTTTAATGGAATGGACTGAAAAATAGTAGTGGATATTATGTTTCATTTTAATGGAATAGAATTGGAATATATAGTGGATATTGTATTTTATTATTATTAGAGTTGACTTGAAATATAATATTGGATATTGTATTTAATTTAGCTAGAGTGGACTTGGAATATAATGGTAGGTTGTATTTCACTTTAGATAGAAAGGACTCAAACTATAATAGTAGACATTGTAATTCACTATAGATAGAATGGTCTAGAAATATATTAGTGGATAATATATTTCAATGGAATGATTTAGTTGTGAGATATATTAGTGGATAATATATTTCATTTGGATAATTGGATTAAGAAATATATTAGTGGATAGTATATTTCATTTTTATTTTGAATAAGAAATATATGATAGATAATATATTTTATTTTAGATAGATTGGACTTGAAATATATAGACAATATATTTCATTTCAGATGGATTGGACTTGAAATATGTGATAGATAGTATGTTTTATTTTGGATAAAAAGGAAGAAGTTATCTTCAAGGGAATGAATATGTAGTTCATTCTAGGGAATTATGGGGTTTCCTCAATGGTTTTTTAACCTGAATAAAAGGATATACTCATGTTATGAGGACATAAGAATGATGGGTTTCTTAGGTGTCTCTAATTGTATTAATAATTGAGAGGTACTTGAGTAAATAGAAGAAGACCCCTTGGCTTCTTGGTAAGCATTTATAGGAATTCATTTAAGAGGATTATTTGGTCCTCTCTATTGATTTGACATGTGCAATGCTATAGTTGATGTACAAATACATTAGACACTTGGAATATGTTACTTTGAGTTTAGATAAAAAGGAAGAAGTTATCTTTAAGAGAATGAATGTGTAGTTAATTCGAGGGAATTATGAGGTTCCCTCACTGATTGTAAAATATGGATTAAAGGATCTATTAATATTGTAGGGACATAAGAATTATGGATTTCTTAGGTGCCCTTAATTACTAATTTGATAAAATGAAGCATGATATTCCTTGAATGATTGTATTGAAGACTTTTCACAATGAAATGACAAAATAAATATTTCAGGGCTAGGTTTTTCCTGTAAGGCTTTCCAAAGATACATGATGTGATTATTGTTAGCTTATGATATAAATATAGTTTATTATGGATATGTTGTTCTTAAAATAAAGGATAAGATCATGGTATTTCATATACCATAGATATGGGTTTATTAATAACTACATGTGATTATTTTGTAGCATAATTCATGGTATTTGTAATGGTTAAACTAGAAGTGACCTAGTTATGGTGATTAAGCAATGCACACTCCTTGTATTATTGAATAGTCTTGCTATGATGAAGCATTAATGATTAAAGGATAACATCTATTAGTGTATGTGCTTATGTATTAGAATAATATACTAATAAAGTAGCTTATAGGATTATGGGATAACCTAACTACAATACGCTTAGTGCATCTACATAGATAGACTTATGTATGGTGCAGGGTTGGGTGTACCCCTTTAATAAATTAAAGGAGATAAGATAGCTCATCATCAGTATAAGACAAATGTTTTATTTGTGTAACGCTTAGTGCACCTACATAGATTGACCTATGTATGGTGTACGGATGAGCATACCCTTTTTTATAGACTAAAAAGGATAAGTTGGCTCATCGTGAACATGAGATGAACAACTTAGTCATAAGGTATTATATCAATGGACACCTTCATAGGATGGATTATGTAAGATGAGGTTATGTATATCCCTAATGAGAAAAAAAATCTCTCTTTTGAGTGGGTTGGATTTGTGGGTCATTACATATAAAAATACAAAATTATTCTTTTAATACATAAAAATTTTATATAAAATTTTCACGATATATGTTAAAAAATAGTTATATTATTTTAAATATAATTTAAATAAGTTTTATCACTAATATGTTATAATATATGTGTAGACACCAAAACAACACCAATCCGATTATGCTACCAAGGCATTGACAAAATTGATGCACAAAGCCCTTAGGGCAGCCCTCAGAGGTCAAGCAGTGGTTCTAACCACTCCCAAAATAGTTTTGGAAGGTTCCTAGGCCAATTAGGGACTTTTTGAGGCTCAGTTCCTATTCGTCCCACCCCGGGATGAATAGCAGTTTCTATTCGTCCCACCCTGGAGCGAATACAACATTCATCCCGGGGTGGAGCGAATAGCAGGTTTGACTGGCAAAAAGTCAAATCTGGACAAGTGGCCACCAAAAATTGCCACTTGCCCTACTCCTCGAGACATGCAGGTCAGAACCCAGGGCATGCCTATGACAACCCCCATCAATGAGGCCATTTTGGGGAGATTCTCTTCCCCCACCAATGCATGTCGCCTTGATGGACAAATGGCCCCTTTGGCCTTGCATGCCCTTGCATGCCTTTTGCACATTTGACCTCCTAGGTCTATAAATTGGATGGCATTCTCATCCACATAGAGGAGGTCATTTCTAGGAATCACAACGAAGTGCTACCGAGTTATTACCTCACATCTATTGTGTCCTTTTCATCCATAATTTCTCCTTAGTGAGAGAGGTTATCGGGTGGCAAAAGAAGGTGCAATTTGACTCCAAAACCCGAATTGATTGTTCGAATACCTCATATAATTTTCCTAAAATACTTCTCCCCTAGTTTTGCATCAACCCACATTGGATTGGCATAGAAATTTGGGAGATTTTGGCGGGCGTCCTGCCCCTGGGCGCCCCCCAATTTGTGATAGTCGAATTCGTCCCACCCCCATATGAATAGAAATATATGCATAATTTTAAGACTATTTTTAATTAGCTATTTTTAATATGTCTCTAGGATGCTACATTTCAAATTTCACTGCATTCTGACTTGTATCGGTCGAGATATCGCCATTTTATGATTTACATGTATGCGGGCCCCACTTTTGCATGTAGGAGAATTTGAGTAGGATATCTAGAATATGATCACATGGGTCTCCTTATAATGTCATTTTATGCTTACTGACCAAATATTGCAGGTTTCTGACATGTCTAGGTAGAGAAATTGCTCGTTTGCCTTTTGTAGGTTCACAAAGTGCGATGGGATCGAACGCAGTGACCAGGCTTCCAAAACTTACAAAATTAGGTGATATCATCCCAAAATCACATATTTCATATCACTCTTGAGTTTCATTTTGTTTAGAGCTCATTTGATACCTCTACCTTATGTGCACCTTTTTCAGGCTGTGGGGATTGCATGTTTTAGAATCATACATAGATGCTTTTGATCTTATTTTGTTTTCCTGTGTGTAGATATAGGTGCCAAAATATGATAGGAGACATCGAAGGACAAGGATTACATTGACGTAAGTGGTGGTGACATTGAGCCCGCCCACCTCGAGTGTGGGCATGCGGAAGAACAGTGGATGTGCACCACGTTCTTTGGGAGATTGATATCTCTTGGCACTATTTTTGTAACAGATTGTATCAAGTGATTCAAGTCCTCAAAGGGAGGCATTGTAATTGAATTTGATATTATTTGATAAGGAGAACGCCCCATTTCACTTTATTGCTTGTCATACATTGTCATTTACTTTGCATGCTTCGTTATTTGCTTTCATAGGACTTAACACGCATTTACAAATTTTGTTGCTTCGGTTGGGGTGCACCATTTTTCCATTGCTATAGTGGTGATCATGGTGGGACCCAGTCCCTTTTTTTTTAGGTGATTTGTTGACTCAATTTTCACCTTTTTTTGTTGCAGGTTTTAGTCGCTCCAGACCCAGGCGAACTTGGGACTGCTATTCGTGCCACCCTGGGATGGATTCAAATCCGTCCCTCCCTGGGATGAATGCAGACCTACAATTCATCCCACCCTAGAGTGAATAGAAAATAGCAAGTTTTTTGAGCTGGGTTTCAGAACCAGCAGACAATGGCAGAGAAGAGGTAGGATCTGAAACACTTTCTTCCTGTTTTGCATTTACAGAACTCTATTTTCTGTTCATTTTCGCTTTATGTGCTTAAGTAGGAAAGTAGAAAACTATCGCAACTTCATTCTGAAAAATGCAAAATTTACAAAAAATGCATAGAGTAGAAAATCATAATTAGGATTGCATCTCCTTTGGCCTGATTGCTTGTCACTCATCCATTGGTGGGTCTTCATTTAGGGTTGCTTTCCTATGCTTAGTGTAGTGGCTTCCATATTTCATATTTCCATATTCTGAAAGTAAAACATTGCCTTTAAGCTTGCATTTAGTAAAAAAAAAAATCATTGAATGCTCTCTTGTTTACTTTCTTTTGGATTAAAAGGAATCACACGCACCACGATCCACTTAAACACTAACGAGTTGGACTTCATCCCCAACCATTGGTAGAGCGCAAGTGACGGTGGGTTTCATCTCCATCCACTTGGCTCAAATCCCATGAACCCGATCCATATTGCCAAGGCCGGTTCCAAGATCCATCATAGCCCATGGGTTATAGCATGCATCGCCCTTCGGGGAGGTGTATCGCAGACTATGGGTGAACTGGGTGAGGAACTGGTAGGACCTGTGCTCCCTGGCCATGTGTGGGCTTCATTACCACACATCATAGGTGGGATAACGCAACCTGGAGTTCATAGCCAGGTTGTCGAGCTATGAGTATACAGGTGAAATCCATTTTAACTTGAGAATATCATTCAACAACTATCAAACACGGGACACAAGGTCTCTTTACAACAAACTTGAAACACACTAAAACCAGTTTTTAGGATACACCTTTAATATATTAACAAAGATAAACATCTATTTGATTATGTGTTTCCCTTTTGGTATACTGTTTCATAAAATTTGTAAGGAAGATAAACATTAAAATGTTTGATAGACATTCTTACGATGGTTTTCACCCACAGCCAAGCCCAATCAAGGGCGGACGCTGTGGAGAGTGTACATGGAGATACAAGTCATCTCCATTATAGTCCCCGAGATCTGGTCATACCACCTTGGAGGGCTGACACTCACCCTAGTCCATGGACAACTAGGATAGAGCAGGGTCTCCAAGAGACCCCTAGATGGGATACCCCCATGCACCAAGAGCCAACCCAGGGAGATTGCTCCCATTATATGGACACGTCAAACACTCATTTTGATGATGACTGGCTAGTGCATGAAGAGGCACATAGAGATAGGGTAGTACCATGCATTCACATGCCTGTCAGAGCAGAGGCACCCACTCAAGGGCCGGATCCCCCCAATGATCATTGGGTGGGGCATGATGACCACATCTTACCCTCGTGCTACCTAATTAGGGCTAGAGAGCCCAGATATCAGGATGAGTATGAGGCTCATCATGCAGGGTGAGCTAATTCAGCCCTACCTTTCCTCATTCATGAGGGAAGATATGAGGAAATCCATGACATTCCTCAAGAGCAAGTCACTATGTGGGGGCATTGCACCTCCGCACCACCTGAGTATCAGGAGCACCTACCTCGACTAGAGCCGCAGGTCAACGCTGCCAACCTCGACAGAGGGAAGCATGTTATAGAGGTCTCGGATCACCATGACCGAGAAAGAGATCGAGGGGAACCATCTAGGCCACCTAGACCCCGAATGGTAGAACAAGTCCAATAGGTGGTTGCCATATACGTAGAATGCCAAGCTCAATTCAAACAACTTTGACATGATAAAGAGCAACTAGACCACCTGCATCAGCTCGAGAAAGAATGTATTCAACGTCAAACCAATGAGTTATTCCAAAAGACCCTACATGAGTGGGTTCCAACCCCAAGCACTCATAGGGTAGAGACCTATCGGAGGCAACAACCCCTAGTCAGAGAGAGGTCACCTAGACCTTATAGAGGATTACCTCCTAGACCTCCCCGGTCTGATCAGGATTTGACTCCCAGGACTGATGCAGGGCACCCTCCATGGGCAGCCGCACAGGTTTATAGACCAGCTCCAGAGATGCCTTACGAGGAGTATGATGGATATGAGATGGAAGAAGAGCATGCAGAAATGCCTTATCAAGGTAGGGGGTTGTTCCACAACCACCCCATAATAGGCCTCACGTTCCTCGCAACCCACCATAGGAACAGGACAAAGAGGAGGAGATCAAGTCCTCCGATGCCTACAAGGCACTGCTAGAGCATCTCGAGTCAGTCGAGAATAGAACCTCTGGGTCCCAAAAGCCTATGTTACGTCAGCTCCATAGTCACCCTATGCATCCATCGGTTCCTATGCCTCCCTACCCCAAACAATTCAAGATGCCTCAGTTGGCTACATTCAAGGGGGAAGAGGATGCGTAGGAGCATGTTACCCATTTCTTGAGCCAATGTTTTGGTATTCAGGACCATGATGCCTTGCTTCTAAGAACATTCATGACCACCCTCGTAGGCCCCACCTCCGATTGGTTCACACAGCTCCCAAAGCATAGCATCCACAACTTGGACCAGCTCATGGATGCATTCCTAGAATATTTTACCTTCAATACCAAGAGGAAGGCAACACTTGCTGACTTGGCCGGTCTCAAGCAGTATGACGATGAGTCAGTTAACAACTATGGAAATAGATGGAGGGCTATGCTTTCAAAAGTGCCCTATCTACTCCCTGCATCGGAGTTAACCCAAATGTTTACTAAGAGCTGCTTGAGACCCATCTCCTTGCTTTTACAACTCCAGCAATACGCCACTCTTGAGGATGCCTTAGCGCAAGCTAGGACCATCGAAGAAATCAAGATCCAAGATGGCGAGATTGCAAAACCTCGCAAGAAGGAGTGGACCAAGACCACCAAAACCAACACAGTGCAACCGAAACCCACCATGGTCAATCAGGTTGCCATCAGTGTTCCAGGGCTGGCACAAACACAATAGCCTCAAAAGGTAGAGTATCATGCCATGCCCCCTATGAACTATGAGAAAGAAAACCAGAAACAAGGGCAGAATCAATAGCGCCACCCCAAGCGGCAATTTATGCCCATAACAGAATCTATGGATTCCTTGTTTGACCGCCTCTACGTGGCTAGTTTGGTCCACCTACCTGAGAGTAGACCTATGGATCCTAATGCACCAAAGCCCAAAGGCTACCGGGAAGACTTGTATTGCAAGTACCACCGACAGAAGGGTCATGACATCTTCGGATGCTACAAGTTCAAGAACTTGGTGCAGGACCTGATCGACAACAAGTCTCTCATGGTAGATAACCCCGTGGCACCAAACAACCAATAGATGGAGGTCTTCAAAGATCCCTTGCCAGCCCATGGAGGGTAGGCTAAGCCCACAACCCAAGTAAATGAGGTCCATCAGGCCTATCCCAAGCAGGGATTTGTGGGCATGGTGAGCATTGTGACACGGAACAAGAAGTACCCAAGTCCAGTCGTAGCCCCTGCGGCTTCGAGCGACGTTCCATCAACTTCACAAGCTGCACCACCATCAGTGCAGACTCCCCCACCTAGGCCTGTGGCCATGATTTAGACCAAACTCGCTCAGATTTTGAGGACCACATCGGCTAGGCTCTCCATCTACGAGCTCATCCAACAGTCGTAGCCTCACAGGGAGGCCCTGATGGAGATTTTGAAAGCCATTGAGCTGTAGCCCCAGGAAGCTAATTCTTTCAACAATTTCATGGGGCATGTATGCCAATGCACCGAGCCAGTCATCACATTTAGGGAAGATGAGCTAAGGCTAGTCCCCATTGACATGGTGGATCCACCTTTACACATCATCGCATGTGTGAATGGAACCCCATTCAAGAGGGTTCTGATAGACACTGGTTCATCCAGTAATATCATTACTACAATGGCACTAGAGCACCTCAAACTACCTACAGTGCACATCATTGCATCCACCTACACCCTTCGAGCATTCAATGATGCTATATGCTCGATAGTTGGCATGATTGTCTTGCCCATTCAAGTTGGGAAAAAGATGATTCTGACATTGTGCCACATAATAGAGGGTGAGATGGCATATAACATCTTGCTAGGCAGACCCTAGATTAGGAACATGAAGTGTGTCCCATCAATCATGCACCAGTGTCTGAAGTACATGTACGAAGGGTAGGTTCATGTCATTTCGGTAGACCTCGAGCCCTTCAAATACTGCAACCTGGTGCAGCAGTTGCCCGAGTCGACCCTACCATCACCTCATCTGGACTTCCAGTTGAACAAGTCTCATATGGGTCCGATTTTGGCATCACCCCCTCCCATAGAGCGGCCTTCATCATAGTCCATCCCATGTTCATCATCAGCTCCTTCATAGGCATCACCATCATCTATGGCCCCATTGTCGAAGGACACCGAGAAGAGGCTCATCGAAGAGGTTCCCCCAATAGTTTCCACCATCTCCTCTGAAGAAGTGCCTAGCATGATGGAGGAATGGGCGGCCGATGAGCCCATCATGGAATGGGCCCAAGAAGCACTCCCATTTCCCCCTTCACCATGATCATTGATCATAGTTGAGATGGCTAGTACGGGTCTAGGGGAGTACATGATTCGAAATGTCATGGCAACACCTATAGTTGAGTCCACGCAAGACATGGGCAGACCTCTCCTTTCGAGAGGCACCCTCGTGCCTTTAGGCCTCCCTCCTAATCAGACAAACTTCATGTATGGAGGCCTTGATTATGGCATAGAGCCCTACCAATAGGAGGAGGAAGACGAGGAGCCTTTTGGGGAGTATATTGATTACTTGTCTAACCCAGACTTCATGCTGAAGTATTTTGACCTATGCAACTGGTAGGGTTTTGGGTTAGGTAGATATGAGCAGGGCATGCGGGTCCCTTTTTAGCCAAAATATCAAATGGCATACGACAAGTCGAGATTAGGGCATAACAACCCATTGCCCCTGGATGTCCTCATGGATGGCATCGATCGCCTATGCATAGGTCAGAGAGATGAGTTGGCTAGGGACCCCTACGCCAACCCGCACACCATCTACTCATTGGGGGACTATTTCCCGATATCGGATGGGAGCCCTATGATCTTTAGTGACATTCTCCCACATTTTGAGAGAGGTGAGAGCTCGCAAGCATGTCCTCATATTTGTGATGAGGGCCCCTCTTATGAGTGGACCTCGGATGATGACTCTGATTATGAGGTAGCATCGTACGACCCATTTGAGTCGGACAATGATCATTCGTAGGTCATCCCCATTGATGATGAGTAGGAGGAATTCATGTGCATGTTCCCCATCGATGACCCCATCTGGCAGTAGCTCCTACCTCCTGAAGAGCCAGTCCACCCTCAAGAAGTCAGACCGCCTGGTGAGGGCGCCATCCATTTGCTCGAACTACTCGATCCTCACGTGCCAATGGCACCACAAGATGAGAGTGAAGAAGTCCTCATCCATGATGATGATTATGAGGAGCGAGCATATATGGGACCTCATCTACCGGATCACCCAATTCCTATGGGTAGAGGCGAGGGACTAATATACGATAGTGATGATGAGGATGAGACGGAGAGGGCCTACCTTGGTCCTCCTTATTTATGCCATCATCACCAGCCCATCGACATAGATGAGGTGTATCATCAGCTACGCGTTGGCCCATGCTTAAGGGCAAGACCAGTCAATCTAGATCAGATCTATCATGCGGTCTTTCTAGACCCACCGACTCACATGGAGCTCCTTGAGCCCAATGATCCCATCCTACAGTCTATTCATAGACAGGATCCGATGATCCCTATCCCCCCACCACCGCACTTGGGGGTAGGAAGTGATACAGATAATGAGTCCTTCACCCATGGTCCTGGAGAACAAATTCATTCCATCAACATGATCTCCATTGATTTGACCACACCACTCCACAATCCAGTCGATCCTTCCAAGCCGTTGCACCTTGCCCTAGATGCTATCGACTGGGATCACGTTGATTCACCCCCGTCACCTTTTGAGTATTGGCCATGTGGTGAGATGTTTCATTTCACCCCAAAACTTACTCAGGATGTCTTTCATGTTGAAGAGGAACCTGACGTTCCCATCGATGATCTTAATTCAGTAGATGACATCCACTTGATCCCTACTCCACATCAGTTGGAGGACGGATCACATATGTCAGTCGAGCCAACGATTGATCGAGACATAGGCTCAGATCCAGATAATCCATAGTTTATCAAGCTAGGGGAAGGCTTATCCCCTGAAGAGCAAGCCATATACATTCAGATTCTCATGGAGAGAAAGCAAGATTTTGCATGGTCATACAAGGATATGCCAGGACTAGACCCAAATCTGGTCATGCATAATTTAACACTCAACCCGACAGTCAAACCGGTAAAGCAAAAGCTATGGAAGATGCATCCAATAGTAGCCTTGATGGTGAAGGATGAGATACAAAAGCTCTTGGATGCCCGATTCATTATCCCCATAGATTACCCACCATGGTTGTCCAACATGGTTCCCATCAAGAAGCCTGATGGGAGGATTCGCATATGCACAGACTTTCGAGACCTAAACAAAGCGAGTCCTAAGGATGATTTTCCTTTGCCTAGCATCGATGCACTGGTAGATGCAATAGTAGGCCACGAAATGCTTTCCCTCATGGATGGTTTTTCTGGATATAATCAGATTCGTATCAACCTAGAAGACCAGATCAAAATGATGTTTACGACACCTTGGGGAACATTTTGTTATAGGGTCATGCCCTTCGGTCTCAAGAATGCTGGCACCACCTATCAGCGAGCCATGAAATACATCTTCCATGATTACATGCACAAGATATTGGAAGATTACATGGATGACTTATTGGCTAAGTCTCTATTACGTCATGAGCATCCCGATGTCTTACGCAAAGTCCTCGATCGCCTCATTGAGCACAATGTCAGGCTTAACCCCAAGAAGTGCGTCTTTGGCGTCACATCTGGAAAACTCTTGGGTTTCATAGTCTCCAAGCGAGGCATCGAGGTGGACCCTAATAAAGTCAAGGCTATCCTAGAAATGCCTCCCCCGACCACCATCAAGCAAGTGCGAAGCCTACAAGGCAAAATCATATCTATTAAATGCTTCATAGCGTAGTTGTCGGATAAGTGTCGGCCAATGAACAAACTCTTGCATAAGGGAGTTGCATTCCACTGGGATGATGAGTGCCAAGAAGCCTTTGATGAGATAAAGCAATACCTAGTTTCACCACCAGTCTTGGCACCTCCTCGACCAGGAGTACCATTCTATTTATACATCTCAGCCACTGAGATCGCACTGGGGGCCATGTTGGCCCAGAAGAACGAGTTTTTCAAAGAGTAGGCTACTTACTATCTTAGCCGCACCCTGGTCAGTTACGATGTTCAATATGCATATGTCAAGAATTTGTGCTTAGCAGTGTTTTTTACCACTAGGAAGCTACACCATTATATGCTAGGGCATACCATGCATGTTGTGTCGAAAGAGAATCCATTGCGATACATGATGAGTCGTACTTATCATAGTAGTCGCACGATGAAATGGATCATGTTGTTAATAGAATTCGACCTAGAATTCATCGAACAAAAATCTATCAAAGGTCAGGTCATCATCGATCAGCTCGTGGAGGCTCCTCTTGAGGATGATCAACCTCTTAGCATGGAGCTACCCGATGATGGGGTCTTCCATATCTCAGAATCGCCAGATCCTGATGAGCCTAAAGCCCAGGCCGATATGACCCTATTCTTCGATGGCTCCAAATGTGAGCGAGGGGGTGGCATGGGAGTCATGTTCTTTACACCACAGGGAGCTCCATTGCCTCTATCATTTAAACTCGATTTCCCGTGCACAAACAACAATGCAGAATATGAAGCCTTGCTCATAGGTCTTCAAGCAACCATCACCATGAAAATCAAAAGGCTCAACATTTTTGGTGATTCCTTGCTAATTGTTAACTAGGTCAAAGGGATATTTCAATGTAGATGTCTAGTGCTACAAGCTTATAAAGCCCTTATGGATGTTTTCCTGGAAAATTTTGAGTGGTATGATATCGAGGCACTCCCTCAATCATCGAATCATTTTGTGGATACTATGGCCTCCTTGGGGTCACTTATCCCGTAGAACCCTTCAGATGACATCACCACCATTCATGTTAAAATGCTATCACAACCTGCGATGAAGCGCGAGAGCTCTGAAGCCATGCCAAGCATCCACATGATTCAAATTGAACCATCTCATGATAGGTTCTCACAAATTCATGATCACCTGAATCATGTCGATTGGGGGTCCTTATTCCCCCAAACCCCTTTTAATAGTAGTACCATGCTATTCTTATAGGTTCTCCCCCAATCAGCTTTTGCAGCAGGACTGGTATACTCCCATTCGAGACTACCTCAAGCTTGGTAGCCTCCCACCTAGATTGTCACATGCCACCAAAAGGACACTCAAATAGAAAGTGGCAAAGCATGTCTTGTTAGGAGACATTTTGTATCATTGGAGCTATGAGGGAATCCTCCTTCATTGCTTGGAACAATAGGAAGTTGCTTGGGCCATTGCCCAAGCACACGATGGTACATGTGGTGGCCACTTTAGCGGCATGGCCATCACAAAGTGCATCCTTCGCATGGGCTATTATTGGCCATATTTAGAGTGATATTGTTGTGCATATGTTAGGAAGTGCATGAAGTGTCAGCATCATGCTAACTTGACACATGTACCTTCCTAGGCCTTGCAACCGATCCAATCGGTTTGGCCATTTTTATAGTGGGGACTAGATCTAATCGGGAAGATCTCCCCTACATCCTCGGGCCATCACATGTTCATCATCATGGCAACCGAGTACTTCACCAAGTGGGTGGAAGCGATTCCCCTTACCTCAATGACTGGACCCCACATAGTGGAGTTCATAACGAATCATATCATTTGTCATTTTGGTATTCCATCCAAAATCATTTTGGATAACGGGACGTCATTCAAAAACAAGGTTGTGCATGCTTTAATGAATAAGTACAAAATCAAACATAGCTTCTTGACACCATACTATCCACAAGCAAATGGGCAAGCAGAGGCCTCAAACAAAATGCTAGTTGCCATCCTTAAGAAGATAGTCAATGGAAGTCATAAATATTGGCACACGCAAATCCCTCTTGCCCTATGGGCTTATCGCACTAGTATTCGGATGCCCACTGGGGTGACCCCATTCTCACTAGTGTATGGTGCAGAGGCAGTCATGCCTCTAGAGCTAGAAATCCCCTCACTATGCATATCCATGCAAGAATTCATCGATGATGATACTGCACGGCAGGCTCGACTGGACCAACTTACGTTGCTCGATGAACGATGCATCCATGCCCTGGAGCATTTGTGCATTTATCAAGAGTGACTAAAGAGAGCCTACAATATGAAAGTCCATCTCAGGGACTTCCAGGTTGGTGACCTCATCCTAAAAGAGAACCAACAAAATTCTAACTTGCCATCCCACCTGAGGGATAAGTTCACGGTAAACTGGTTAGGTCCTTTTGTCATCACCAGTCAAATAGGACCTGGAACATATCGACTCACCTCTCTTGAAGGAGTCGAAGATCCCAAACCCTTGAACATCATCCATTTGAGGTTTTTCCATGCTTAGAGCACCATAGTGCCCCAAAATGCTCCAAGGGTGCCTTAACCTAGTCAACCCAAAATCTCCTAGGTGGTCTAGAACCGTCAACCCAAAATGCTCCAAGGGTGCCTTACCCCGCTTGGTCAACCCAAAAATGCTCCTAGGTGGTCTAGAACCATCTAGGTCACCCAAAATGCTCCAAGGGTGCCTTACCCACTTGGTCAACCCAAAAATGCTCCTAGGTGGTCTAGAACCATCTAGGTCACCCAAAATGCTCCAAGGGTGCCTTAACCCGCTTGGTCAACCCAAAAATGCTCCTAGGTGGTCTAGAACCGTCTAGGTCACCCCAAAATGCTCCTAGGTGGTCTAAAACCATCTAGGTCAACCAAAAAGCCCCAAAGGCACCCATAAGCCCTTTGGTCACCCCAAATGCCCCAATGGCCCCCAATAAGCCCGTTGGTCACATATACATACATATATATCAATAAAAAATTCAAAAACATCATCAAAATATCAAAATACAAAAAACATTGCATCGCATGCATATACATACATATATATCAATCAAAAATCCAAAAACATTATCAAAACATAAAAAATACAAAAATATTGCATTCTCATCAAGCTGCATATCATTGCATTATCGCCTGCATTAGGCATGTCCTTCATCGCACATTGCATTTTTTTAGAGTGGCTCATACATGGCTAGCATTAAAATAGTACACTAAGTATAATGCACAATCAATGTTGTCGAGGTCATCACTCACCTCATTCCATATTCTACCTATCATTTCCATCTATATTTCCTACATTTCCATAGTCATGTCTATTCCCTTCACTTAGCCATTTGTTTTAGAATGTCAGTAGGGTTTTTAGTCACTCAACCATATCCAGTCTCTACTCAAATTTTGTAGAAGGCTAGCGAGATTTTTAGGAGGTAGAGTCTTGCTTAGATTGTGCCTCGTATACATCAAATCCCAACACATTTCACACTAATAAATCCAAGTTTTGCACAAAGACAGATGAAATCCATGAAGTGGTCTAGGTTACCTTAAGTGAAAAGGTCATCCTACTCATCCCCTTGTGCGAATGGTTCAAGAATGCTGAGAGTTGGCAAAAGGACAAGTTCTCCCCTACCCAATTCCCCCACAACAATAAGTGGTTTTTCCCCCTTTTTTTGTCATCAAAATCCCACATTGTCACATGTTTGCAATAGTCTAAATTTGCAAACCCCCACAAAGCAAAAATTCAAAGTACAAAAATAAAAAAGTGCACACATCAAAAAGCACAAGAAACAGTGATCCCCATCACTCAAAATTCAAATCCCTTGCTCAAGAGAAAAAAAAAAAACTCAAAATAAATAGTGATTATTATCACTAAAAAGAGAAAAATAAACAGTGATTCTTATCACTTTATATGAGAGCAAGTATCCCAATAAAATTGAAGAAAGTAGGGAGTCAAACTTGAATCCCTAGAACTCTCAACATTTGGAAAACCATCAGGTGATCCTCATTATGGGTTTGGTGGATAGCCTATCCGTCAATGGTGGTAGCCTCCTGCATGACGATATGTCTGCCACATTAGCTTTTGGGCATGTGTGTAGACCAATGTTTGCATGTGGATGAGCTAGCTTTGGTAACCTTAGATTGCCTATTGGTCTAGTCATACTTAGTACAAAACCTAAGATGGTGGCATTCATTTGGTGATCCTCAGTACAGGTTTGGTTGAGAGCCTGCTTGGCACTGGCGGTATCCTTATGCATCTCACAGGAATGAACTCACTAGCACACACAGGGATATTGAGTATCTTGGTCATCCTAGCAGATTCATACCTTGTCAAAAAGTCCTGCATGGTTAATATCCAACTTTTGAGCAATTGACTAGAATGTTTGAGTCTCGTGAAAACCTCATAGACATCTTATAAACATCATGTCATTCATATCATTTCACCACATCCATTTCAATTCCACTATGCACAAATCCATTACATAATCTCATCGCAAAAGTACATATGAATTAATGCATTCTATATCGTCTATGGTGATAGCATAATATGTCATATAGTCTACACATTTTATCATCTAGATCAATAAATCATCCATCTCATCACACATCCATGCATGTACAAAATCATATCAAATCACATTACAACATATGCATACATGATAGACATCCATCATCATATCATAGATCAATAAACATATTGCACATCATCAATAAATCCATACACCACATTGCATTCATACAAAACAACAATAAGCGAAACACATGATGAAAAATAACAAAATCTCATATATATATGGGGTAAAATAATACATCATAGTTTCCAAAATGCCCGAAGGCTACAATAAGGTGGGTCCTCAAACCTCACCCATACCAAAAATAAGGCCCTATCCATGTTAGCCACCATGATCACGTAGGATCGGTGCTGCGACTAGTACTACCACCCATAGTATGCGACCACTACGACCTCTTCGGTCGACTGCCACCCACCCGACTCCCACCAACCACCTCGATCCTCTACCTCGATGAGACAGACCGCTCCATCTCACTCCATCGGGTCCGGTGAGAGAATATACCCTCGCCCAACTCTGGAAACTATCCCCTAAGCCTACCATGCCTGATATGTCTCTGCCACCCATAGTACCTAGTCCCATAGTGACCCCACCTCAGTCTCCAGCTCCTACACTCATGCTCGTAGAGTCATAACCTCTGTCGGGTCACCCTACCCCTACACCTATACCCATAAGAGATCCCTCTCCTGCCATACCCTAGCTAGATTTTCTTGTAGCCCAACATACTGATATGTTAGCACATCCTACTACTCAGGCACCCCCTGATCCTCCATATCCACATCCTCATCCTCACCCTGATCATCCATGATCAGGAGGTCCACCTACTCGTCCATCTGGTAGGGTGACTCCACCCGATCTTCCTCAGGTACATCCTAAGGCATATCCTCACCTACCACCACTGCATCTTCCCCAAGGGCCTCCTCACCCTACCACCACTGCATAACCCACCATGTGTCATACTCAACTATCATCCCAACATCATCCACATCGAGAACCACTATAGCGGGTCAGCTGCCTCATCAGTCTCCACAACCATGGGCCAAGTTAGGGTCCGCTCATCCCCATGGTGCCTATAGATCATGGGCACCCCAGGAAACCCCTGGCGTACCCTAAACTATCATGTCACTCACTCATAGGAGAAGAACTCCTTCTCCATGCCATGCCGCCCTATCAACCATCTCCCTCACTTGCTCCTCCATAGCCACTCCCTAGCCTCAGGCCATGCTGGGCAGTCTTTGTAAGGTCACCAGCTAACATCACCCATCGTCAACTCAGAAAAAGCCTTGGCATAGTGACCCACATCACCCGCCCAGTGCCTAATCTGACCCACCTCCTATACCTTCTACAAAAATATGGCATACCCAATCTCCAAGTCCTCCAACTCACCCTGAGTCATCCATGGCAGCCCTGATGGCCGCTCCATAGCTATGTGCTGCCATGCCCAACACTGTAGTAGGTAACTGCACCCTATCCCCTTTCACTTTTGATAGTGGATCTCGTACAGCTCATCATAGAGCTATACCAGTAGTGTAGTACCCCATGCCATCACCAATGGTCTCTTCTTAGTGCTTGCCACCAAGGCAAACACTAGCTCCAGTAGGTTCCACGGGAACCTCACTCCAGAGGAGTCGGGTAGAAGCATATTGGAGATGAGGGTCATGAGTAATGCATGCCTCACCTTCAATACCTCCTCCCCAAACTAGTAACCAACCAATATACCACCCCTCAGGTAGTCATCCTCTACATCCTCCACCCGATCACCAAAGTAGCGAGTCAACACTGCACCTCTCAGGTCGCGGTGCGTCGTCCTGATGGGTCGCCCCTCTATCGAAATCCTCAGAATCTGATAAACATCATCCAAAGTCACCATCATCTCCCCTATCGGGAGGTGAAAGGTATTGGTGCGGGGGTCCCATAAGTTAATCAGGGCCATCAAGTAGGCATGGTCACCTATCACAGGCTCCAATCACATCACTTGCTTAAGCCCCAACTGATCCAGCCACTCCCAATCCGCCTCACTCAAGGCAACCCGAGTGGTCTCAAACAACTTTGGCTTATGATACCGCCCCCTCACCTAATAAAACATAGCACAAAAAATGTCAGTAAGCATTCTTATGCTTCACAAAAATGGCCTTTCTAAAGGCCTCAAAAATCAAAGCAAAATAAAAATAAAATAACAAAGCAAAAAACACAAAATTCAAAAATAGCACTAAAGCGCGATCGAGGAGTCACTACATACCCACGTCACACCAACTCCTCTACTGGATGCTCTGGTCTACTAGCTCATGGTGTCTTGGACCGAGTTTGATAGTGCTTCGCTATGCACAATCACTCTCCTCCTCCTCACCACTCGAATCGCCAAAAGAAACTTGCAATAATGGACCCCACACCACAATTTTAGGGGTTTTATAGGCTATTTGGGCTGTGTTCATCCCAGGGAGGGATAAGCGCATTAATTTGCACTCATCCCACCTTGGGATGAATACATAATTTGCATTCACCCCACCATGGGATGAATACAACTCCCAACTTTTAAAATAACACAAAACAACCCCAAAAAGGCTTCAAAACAACATAAAACTGCCTAAACTTGGTCAATTTTGTACCCAATCATAAAGGCATAATATACCACCGCTAGGGTCATATAGAGACTCGAATTTACTCCCCAAGAAGGCTAGTATATCTAGACCACTCCATGGGAACAAGGTTTATCTCTCTCTCTCTTACTCCAAAAAGCACCAAAAATGGGTTAAAACCCACCAATAATAGGTCAAATTTGATATGGTTCATTCAAACTCAAGGTACAATTCAAGAGCACCATGGAAGTGTGAGAACCACTCCTTTAATCCCTAAGAAATCTGTAATGGTTGGACCGCTCCATGGGAACGAAGTTGGTGACCCTCTCTCCCCCATGAGACATCTATCGGATCGGTAATATCCTTCCAAAATTGCCATAATATTCATGAGTACACCTAAAAGGAAACCCAACAAAAGTCATCTAGGTCAAGTGACTCATCACTTTTCTCGCTAATTCCTTCCCTCATCGACTCATCGCTTGAGGGGGTAGTCATACTCATAATCATAATCAACAACTAAACACTCAATCATGCAAATTGCGTTCGTCCAACGAATCTTTGACAAAGACAATCATGCTCCTACTTGGGGCAGCAAACAAGCACAAAAATGATTAAATCAAAATACTTGGCATCTAGTAAGCATGTGTAATTCTGGGGAGCACCCGTTTCATGACTGAACGACATCCAAGATAAAGCAGACTCCTTAGCTCGTCAAAAGCAAGGATTCAAGAACGCATGCTCTTTCCATGATTGGGGCATCCAAAGTTGGTTAGGTTATTGAATAACCATAATAATTGAGCACTTTGGTCATCTATTTTTTCTCAACATTGTGCTGCACACAACGCTTCTCAAAAAGGGGCATCTGTAGACACCAAAACAACACCAATCCGATTATGCTACCAAGGCATTGACAAAATTGATGCACAAAGCCCTTAGGGCAGCCCTCAAGAGGTCAAGAAGTGGTTCTAACCACTCCCAAAATAGTTTTGGAAGGTTCCTAGGCCAATTAGGGACTTTTTGAGGCTCAGTTCCTATTCATCCCACCCCGGGACGAATAGCAGTTTCTATTCGTCCCACCCCGGAGCGAATACAACATTCATCCCGGGGTGGAGCGAATAGAATGTTTGACTGGTAAAATGTCAAATATAAAAAAGTGATCGCCAAAAATTACCACTTGCCCTACTCCTCGAGACATGCAGGTCAGAACCCAGGGTATGCCTATGACATCCCCCATCAATGAGGCCATTTTGGGGAGATTCTCTTCCCCCACCAATGCATGTCGCCCTGATGGACAAATGGCCCCTTTGGCCTTGCATGCCCTTGCATGCCTTTTGCACATTTGACCTCCTAGGTCTATAAATTGGATGGCATTCTCATCCACGCAAGGGAGGTCATTGCTAGGAATCGCAACGAAGTGCTACCGAGTTATTACCTCACATCTATTGTGTCCTTTTCATCCATAATTTCTCCTTAGTGAGAGAGGTTATCGGGTGGCAAAAGAAGGTGCAATTTGACTCCAAAACCTGAATTTATTATTCGTATACCTCATCTAATTTGCCTAAAATACTTCTCCCCTAGTTTTGCATCAACCCACATTGTATTGGCATAGAAATTTGGGAGATTTTGGTGGGCATCCTACCCTCGGGTGCCCCCTAATTTGTGATAGTCGAATTCGTCCCACCCCCATATGAATAGAAATCTATGCATAATTTTAAGACTTTTTTTAATTACCTATTTTGAATATGTCTCTAGGATACTACATTTCAAATTTCACTACATTCTGACTTGTATCGACTGAGATATCGCCATTTTATGATTTACATGTATGGGTCCCACTTTTGCATGTAGGAGAATTTGAGTAGGATCTCTAGAATATGATCACATGGGTCTCCTTATAATGTCATTTTATGTTTACGAACCAAATATTGTAGGTGTTTGACATGTCTAGGTAGAGAAATTGCTCGTTTGCCTTTTGTAGGTTCACAAAGTGCGATGGGATCGAACGCAGCGACCAGGCTTCCAAAACTTACAAAATCAGGTGATATCATCCCAAAATCACATATTTCATATCACTCTTGAGTTTCATTTCTTTTAGAGCTCATTTGATACCTCTACCTTATGTGCACCTTTTTCAGGCTGTGGGGATTGCATGTTTTAGAATCATACATAGATGCTTTTGATCTTCTTTTGTTTTCCTGTGTGTAGATATAGGTGCCAAAATGTGATAGGATACATCGGAGGACAAGTATTACATTGACATAAGCAATGGTGACATTGAGCCTGCCCACCTCGAGTGTGGGCATGCGGAAGAATGATGGATGTGTACCACGTTCTTTGGGATTGTTGAGTGGTGTTTTCACCCAATTGTGAAAGCACACTCTCCGGTAGGATCTGAGTCCCGAAATCCTCTGCTTGCAAAGAAATTATGACTAAATAATTTCTCCAAGGTTCCTGTTGTGATAGTTCTTCATTCACCAATGATGCTCTTCAATTTGAATGCTGGGAATACCTTAGGGTTGCAAGTGGATGTTAACAAGGGGCACTGTGGTTTATTTAATTTGAATTTGCAATGGACTCCAAATAAATAAAAGTGAGAAATAAATCTATTTGATCTTAGGCTTTGATGGATTTTCAGTTATTTACTTGAATAAGAATAATTAAGATGCAGAAACTAAAATGAGGGTTTGAAAATAAAATAAATGCAAATGAAAATGAAACTAAACTACATCCAGAGTGCGGCCATCCCGATTGACAAAACCGAAGACAATGAGGTTTCTGCATGCAACCTAACCTATTGAACCTGCAAATTCGCACAATCCAGATAAGCTAGGTGCGGGTTTCTGGGGTTTTTACTGTAATTTCAGACTTAGACATTCGCATGAAGCAACCAAGAACACTTGCATTAAACTCCACCTAAAAGCCTAGAAATCTGAAAGGGAAATGTAAGACATTAAATCATGCACACAGAAAAGACTCCTTCTTTCTCATCAATAAGATGCCAACTCTCTGTATTTCTGTATTAAAATGATATATCAGTTGCAATTACAGAATGTTCCAGGTATGACAAATCTAGAACAAATGAAGGAAATTGCTCCAAGTGCAGGCCCAGAATGGCATGCAGCCCTTGTCTCTGCAACTCTGCTAGCAGCAATTTCCAACCCTCTGCTCAATCTGCGCTTTCGATTTTATACTGTCTGGCATGGCTCTTCGGTTCACCTGCGTCGCTTCGTTTCACCTCCCAGAATGCGTCTTTTCAAATTCCCTGCCTTTTCGATGCTTTTACTTCATGCTCGATGCCGAAACGTTCGAAATATTTCATTGCATGTAACGCTTCTGCAACTCTGACACCTGTATGCCACGTGTCTCACGCTTTCTGCGCCTTCTGTAACGGTCCCATGGAAATCGCGACGTTTTCATGCATGCAGCTTGTTCCTCTGTTAACACAGCAAAAATGAAACAGGTCGCGATATCGCGACGTTTCTCGGCCAACAGCCTTCTTGCCTTCTTGCTCAATGAAAACGTGACATGTCACGAAATCATGACATGTGAAATCGTGACGCTTTCCTGTTTCGTACACTCTCGGCCACAACCTGTCGCGAAATTGCAACGCCTTTCGTTTCTTTCCTCTTGGCAGCTTTCTATCGTGAAATCACGACACTTTTCTGTTCCGTACCCTTTCATTCGATTTTGTCACGATTTCGTGACACTTTTTAAACTTCATGCCTTTTACCTGCAACCTGTCATGATTTCATGACATTTTTCACTCGGCGCTGCTTTGGCTGCAACCTGTCACGATTTCGCGATGTTTTTTTGACTCGGTGCTGCTTTGGATGCAACTTGTCGCGATTTCATGATGTTTTTTCATCCGTGCTGCTTTAGCTGCAACCTGTCGTGATTTCACGACGTTTTTCACTCGGTGCTACTTTGGCTACAACCTATCATGATTTTGCAATGTTTTTCACTCGATGCTGCTTTGACTGGTTTGACCCACGATTTTGCGACATGTCATGATTTTGCTACGCTTTCCTGCTTCTCCTTTCTCTCTCCTCTTTCGGCCATGACGAAGCAACATGTCACGATTTCGTGACACTTTTTCATTTTGCCTTTCTCTCTCCTCTTTCGGTCGCGACGGAGCAACATGTCACGATTTCGCGACACCTTTTCTATTTTCGGCAGTGATGGCGCGACATGTCGCGATTTCACGACATGTCACGATTTCGTGACTTTTTTTTACATGTCGCGATTTCGTGACACTTTCTACACTTGTGCATTTTTTGCCCCTTTTTCTTGAATTTTAGCATCTGGGTCACTGAGATTCCTTTTGAAAGCATGCAAAAAATATGGGTCCCCAATTTTGGGGTGTGTTGTGGATCAGCCACAACAAATGGCGACTCTGCTGTCAAATGCTCTTGAGCATTTTAGTGAGAACCCAACCTGAAACATATACAAACTCGAAAACATGTGTTAGCACATAAGCAATATAACAAATGCCCAAAGATCAGAAGTACATGAATCATCAGAATCATCAAGTATTAGCTCAGTGTGTGCAATGAATTTCTTTCCCTATCGTTTGAAATTGATCCACACTCCATTGTCAATTTTGCATGAATGCATATATGAGATTGTGAATGATTTGTGTAACCTAATGAATATGCTAGGAGATCTTGCTTTTATAAAATGCATAGTCTTTCTTCTAGTATCATGTACAAACATTCAAGATTGCCAAACCCTCTTAGGATCCACTAATGAATTGTTTTATTATATCCCAAAGTTGGTTATGAGTCCCTACTATCTTGAACCCATGTGCAAGTGAATGTGAAATCAGAACTTTGGGGAATCAGACTCCCAACCAACCGAGATGAGAGTTTAACCCTATCCTTACTATTCTGATTTAGAATTCATTACCTCACTTTGAGCAAAATAATTTAACCAATTATGGAAGAAATGGTCATGCTAGTCTAACCCTTTGGACAATCAGTGGTCTTGTTTTTTAGACAAGACATGTTGCCATGCATGGGCATATCTAACCCCACAATCCAAAACTTATCTTCATTTCTTTGGACCTTGGGGATGACTACCCATCCTTTGTAGAGGACAAGTAGTACGATCCTTCCAATCCAATATAAAGATGAGATGGGAAAAATTTTTTTTTTACTTCTTGGACCTTAGGGATGACTACCCATCCTTGCTAGGGACATGTAGTACGATCCTTCCAATCCAAACTTTAGATGTAAATGGAAAATATTAATTTTATTGCTTAGACCTTGGGGATGACTACCCATCCTTTGTGGAGGACAAGTAGTACGATCCTTCCAATCCAAGATTTATTATGAAATGAGACATAAGAGCTTTGGGGAATCAGATTCTCAACCTAAGTGAGATGAGAATTTATGCCCTATCCTTACTACTCCATGTAGGTCAAATCAAAGCTTTGGGGAATTGGATCCTCAACCTAAGTTCGATGAGGATTTAACCCTATCCTTACTACTCTGATTTTAGGCTTTAAGCTCTATGGAAGTGGTCAAAACCACTGTTTTAAGGATCATGTTGCATAATAGGATAGACATGAAATACTTCTTTCGCCCAACCTTTTCTTCCAAGTTAGGTTTTGATCATTTTGCTCAAGATCCTTTTTAATGTATAAGACGTGCTTGGTTCTAGATATCTCAAGACTCGGCTTTCCAACCTTAGGATTTTTCTTATATTTATGTTATAACACAACCCTAAGAGGGATTGACATACTTTAATGATTTGTACCTAAGATGCATATGCAACTAAGATGGAATGTATATGTAAAGTGAGATGTAACATGAATGCATTATCTCTTGAATTGCAAATGAAATATTTGTCATACAAAACTGACTCCTTCATGCATCACAAATTTCAAACGATATAACTTAAAATGTTTGTGTGACTTGTGGAGCTTTTACAAGACAATTCCAATATTTCATATTCTCCTAATCTTAAGCATAAGTTGACATCTCAATTTTTTATATATATATATATATATATATATATATATATATATATTTATTATTATTTTATTTATTTTTATTATTATTTTTTATTTTTATCAAAATAAACAAAACATGTCAATTGAAATCAAACCCACAACCAAAATCCTAACTAGGCTAACAATCCTAAACAAAAACAAAATCTGAAAATCCCCACCAAAACCGAAAAGAATAACATCAAAATCTCACAACCTAAGGGCTAAAATAATGCTTTAAAATCTGCCCATTAACCGGTAGCATAAAATCTCTCCCTTCTAAAGTTTTTAGCCTGAAGGTATTCTTCCCAAGAATCTCTGAAATCTGGTAGGGGCCTAACCAAAGACAATCAAACTTTTGATGATTCCCTTTTTCCTCATGTCTTTTGTCCCATAGTAATACCAAATCTGAAATTCTGAATGACTTAACTTTGGCCCTTCTATCAAACCATCTTTTGATAACTTCCTGGTGTTTATTCATGTGATTCATGGCTTCTTCTCTCTTTTCATCAAGGTGCAACAAATGACTTAACTTGGCTTCAACTTGATCATCTGTCCCCAAGTACTCTTGTATGAAATGCAAGGTCTGCAACTTCAAATTTGCAGGAAATATCGGGTCTTGCCCATAGACCAAATGATAGGGAGTATTCCCTATGGATTCCTTTACTCTGGTCCTATCTCGCCCAAAGGGCAAACTTCAATTGGTTGTGCCAATCCCGAGGGTTCTTTTCCAAGCAATTTCTTAATAGTGTTCAACAAATTTTTATTTGAAGATTCGGCCAAACCATTTCCTTGAGGATAATAATTGGATGCAAATTTTAAGCTCACTTTGTTGTCATATGCCCAATCTGCAAATTGCGTAGAAATGAAAGCTTTACCATTGTCACTGACAATAGAATCGGGCATTCCAAATCTTGTTATAATTTGGTCCTCAAGGAATTTTATTACAACGTCTGTGGTGGCATGTTTAGTAGGAATCGCTTCTGTCCACCTTGTACAGTAGTCTATAGCTGTCAATATGAATTTATGAGAATCAGAAGAATTTGGGTTAATAACCCCAATAAAATCTAGTCCCCACTGTGCAAATGGTCTCATTTCAACTACAGGTTGTAATGGCATGGCTGCATTTCTTTCTCTATTGGCAGCCACTTGACAGATATGACAAGATCGTACATGGGCATGTGCATCTTTGAAAATGTGGGGCCAGTAGTATCCTGCTCTCAGGATTTGATGCGCTGTAGCATTTGCCGCACCATGACCAGTTCCATGTTTCCCGTGAAATTCCTGCAACACCCTGGCAGACTTCTTCTTTGTTCGGGCACCTCGGGTAGATCCCTTCATGATTCTTCCTGTAAAGAACACCAGATTTCATCGGATAATTGATAGACTTAAGCCTTAAAGCTCTTCTCTGGGTTGAATTCAGATTAGAAGGACACTTACCAGTCAATAAAAATTGCACAATATCAACATACCAGTCATCCTTAGCAATGTATTCTGTGTTCGAGTATTGGCATGTTATTTGCGGATTATTTTCTGCGATCGCCTTCGCCAGTCCTTGTCCTCGAACTAGTTTCATAGGTTGGATTTCGAGATCAAATTCTTGGATGGTGGAAATCCATTTCCCTCTTTTCTCACCTAGTTCATTTTGTAAAAACATGGTCTTAACAGTAGAGTCAGGCACGATGGCAATAACTCTGTTGTGCACAATGTAATGCCTAAATTTTTTCACCGTTTTAAAAAGTGCGTACATTTGCTTATCAAGGATTGAATACCTTAATTGAGCATCTTTTAGGGGGGCACTTAAAAATGCTATGGGTTTTTCTGCACTATCCTCGCCTTTTTGGGTTAAGACACTCGCAAAAGAGTGTTCTGATGCAAAAGCATAAATATAGAAAGGCTTAGAATAGTCTGGACTTATGAGGACCAGGGGCCCTGGAAATGGCATCTTTGATGTTCGAAAGGCCACTCTACTTTCCTCGTTCCATTTTACATCCACATCCTTCTTGAGCATCTTGTTCGGAGGTTTGGCTATCTCAAGCAAAGCTAGAGATAAACTTCCTCACAAAATTAACCTGCCCAAAGAAAGATCTCAATTCTTTTTTACTACTCGGGAGAGGTAAGTTTTGGATAGCTTGTATCCTTTCTGGGTCGATGGATATGCCCTCTTTTGAAATGATGTGACCAAGCAATTTTCCTTCTGTAACTCCGAAAATGCACTTTTTGGGATTTAAGGAAATTCCATGTTCTCTGCATCTTTGAAGCACTTTCTTTAAATCTTTGACATGGTCCTCTCTCTTCTTCGAGAAAACTGGGATATCATCCACATACACGATGATACATTTGCCTATGAGCCCTTTGAATGCATAATCCATGGCGCGTTGAAAAGTTGCACCAGCATTTAACGATCCGAACGACATTCTCTTATATGCAAATGTCCCCCACTTGGTGGTGAAGGCTGTTTTCATCCTGTCATTTGGATGTATAAGAATTTGGTTGTATCCAGAATACCCATCAAGAAAGGACATCATTTCGGATCCATTTACCGTTTGTAGAATTTCATCAATTGATGGCAATGGATAATTATCCTTTTGAGAGGCTTTATTAAGATTTCGAAAATCTATGCACAACCTAATCTCTCCACTCTTTTTTCTCACTGGAACGAGGTTAGCAACCCAGGTTGAGTGCCTAACAGGAAAAATGATTTTCGCTTCCAATAATATTTTGACCTCCCTTTCGATTAAAGGCTCCAATAGCGGGTTAACAACTCGTTGTCTTTGCCTAAAAGGCTTGGAGTCTGGCTTCAAAGGGATGGTATGTGTGATAATGTCTTGGTTGTATGTCTTCAGCTCATTGTAATTCCAAGCAATGCAATCTATGTAATGCTTCAATGCTTGCATTATGTTGCTCCTTTCTTCATCTGTACATGCCTTTGCAATGTACACCTCCTTTGGATTGTCTGCACTCCCTAGATTAATTGAATCACATGCATCTTTGGGGAGTGGGACTCTTTTTCCTTTCTTGGTCTTGCATCCCATGTCGAACATTTTTTCCAATGAAACCACGTCTTTAGGTATTTTGTTGGATTGATACGCAGTTTCAATTTCATTTTCTGTTTCATCTTGCCACCTTTGTTCCTCATCAATCACCTGATTTTCAAAAATACCCGAGTTCGTGACAAATTTAAAAATGTGTCTGTCACTTTCAAAAACCTGGAAATTCTTGACATTATCGGGTATTGATGGACAAGGAACTAATTCAATGGAAAACTTTTTACACCTTTTTATATCAACCGGGTTTAACATGCCCGCGATGACTGCAAGAGAGTCTGCTATTCGATTTCCTTTTCTAGAAATAAGGGCTATATTGAATGCATCGAACTCCTCAATGAGGTCCATAACCCTAGTTCTATAAAGGCTTAGTCTCCTGTCATGGCATGTATACTATCCTTTGATCTGCTTGACTACCAGCTCAGAATCTCCCAAAACCTTCAAGCATTTAACTTGCTTGCTCAATGCTAGACGTAAACCAAAGATCAATGCTTCGTATTCTGCCACATTATTCGTGCAAGGAAATTGCAATCTGTAGGCAGCCAATAATGGTTTACCTCCTGGGCCAGTGAGCTCGACTCCAGCTCCTGCTCCCTGTCTAGATTTTGATCCATCGAACCTGAGCAACCACGTGCAATCATTTTCCTTAGAAGAGCCACCATGACATGTTTCCTCTTTAGGCTCTTCAGTAGCCTCCTCAACGTCAAGTGCATAAACCCCCGTTTCTGGCTCAAAAAACTGAACTTCATTCGGCTTGTTAAATTTTGTTATGATCTCCTTAAGCCTCGGTTCATTTTCCACTCTGATTTGGTTTGCAATTCCTTTCCACGGTAGCCACATGTGTGAGCAGTACTGTTGAAAAATAGCCATTCAAAGTTTTCATCCAATCTCTCGCAAGTAGCATTCCATATCTACTTGGGATATTAACAACCAGAATGTCGACAACCTGTTGGACCCTGGGTTCAGAATTTAATTGAATCTTGACATCATATAGGGTCCCTACCACATTTACCTCTGATCTGTCCAGTTGCAGGACCTTGCATTTGGATGAAACAGGTTGCAGACCCAGCATTTGACATATCTCCGAAGGCATGAGGTTGCTCGTGGCACCCGTGTCCACCAAACAGTTATGCAAATTCTTACCCGCAATTCTCAGAGTCAGTAAGAATGGCGGGACATCCCGTCTCTCCTTTCGCAAAATCAGATGGGACTCAACTCCCTTTTCCTTCCACATTTGATCAGGTGAGTTCAGAGCTTTTATCAACGCCTCCTTTTGGCCAGGCAATCTAGCCGCATCCAAGAACGAAAGGCTAGATTTGGACTTCTTTAGATCCTCCACTATGTCATAGTTTGGTTTTTCGAATTTGACTGTCTTTTGCACGTCATTAGACATTTCTCTTCTGAGTGGAGGAGGAGGATTATTATTTGCCTTAGTATCCGGAGGAAGAATAGAGTTGTTTGGAGGTGTTGATGAGGTTTTAGGGGCTTTAGATTTACTTCTCAAATGGTATCCATGATTCCCCTTTCTGAAATCTCGAAAAGCTTGCACCTCCTGTTCCAAAATTTCATCTTCTTCTTCCTCACTCTCACCTTCTTGATGATATACAGTTTCCATCACCATAATATTATCATCTTGATGTTGCGATGGACCCTCATTTGATACCAGTTCCAAATCATCAACTTGTGCTTGAAGACAATGAGTGTATCTAGCAATTTCAGGACAATTCCTCTCATTGTGTTCTTTTGTGTTGTGCAACCTACACCCCCTTTCCCATGCCAAATCTGAAAGATTCAAAAGGGAATTGGATTGACTAGGTCCTACAGAAGTATCTAGTTGATTAGCAATGGGAGCGGGTACTCCCCCATTGTTTGGCTTGGTGTTCCAGTGTCTCCCTCTATTGTTAAAATTTTGATTTGAGTGAGGGGCATGGGATTCATACTTCTGCTGTTGAACCCTGTCATTGCTCAGTTTATGAACTAATTTCTTGAGCTCTTCGACCTCTGAATAAATCTCCTTTGGTGGAATCCCATTATTGTTAACCCCGTTGGATTTGCATAATTGATGGGGTCTTGATTCAACATTTGGGTCGGGTTTTGAGGAATTTGATTCCCATATGGATTGACACTTTGAATCGGAGTTGGATTTGGAAAAGGAACTATAGCCTGAGGATTAACTTGGCTGGTTCCTTGCATAGTCGATTGACTATTCTGCAGAAATGCGGGAACAGGTGGAATGGATGTGATTGGTTGGATTGGAATGGGTGCATACGCAGTGCTGGTGGATACGGCTATTGATATGGGAAGGCGTTCATGCTTGGCATTTGAGGTGCCATGATCTGATTTGCCAAGGGAGCTTGACCATATGGAGCATACTGTCCCATCATAGGCATCTGGGGAAACCCGTAGCCTTGTGGTGTCATTTGTTGCTCGATGGTCATGGCTTCATTATAGGCTAAAGCCAGCGTGGTGACTTGAGGATTGCGTCTTGCAAACATGGCTGTCATGGGGTCCAATGCCCCAAAATATATCTGCAAAGCCACTGCGGGATCGATGGCAAAATGCCGAACTGCTCTATTATAGCACTTTTGGAATTTTTGGTTAAATGTTCTGATTGGTTCCCCCTGGCCCCTTTTGCATGTAATAAACTGATTGTAAATGGTTGCGGGATCCAAGGGTGACCTAAATTGATTAACAAAGGCATTTTCCATTTGCGTCCATGAAGTAATTGAACCAGTTGGTAAGCATATGTACCATTCATATGCTATTGGATCTAAGCTCATGGGGAAAAGTCTGCAAGCCACATCTTCATGTTGGACTTGCAGTCTAATTAAAACATCCCTATAGGCTTGGATATGTTCTTCTGCTATTCTTGGGCCATCTGGTTTGTATTTAGGCAAAAATATTTCAATGTTCTTGGGGATTTCATGGATATCCCCAACAATGTTCAAAGGAATATTGTTAGCTCCATACCAAGGAGCTGCTGGAGGTTGAGCCATTTGACTCAAAATTGATGAAGACAACCCTACAATAGCAGTAGAAATATTATTGATAATAGGAACACTAGTGGCAACTGATATTATTGGCGTAGGTCCACTCGATGTTCCTGGAGAAAATAGGTCTTTTGTGACTGGTGAGCTTACGACTTGCTTGGTTTTATTCTTGGGAGTACCAGTAAGGTCATGAAAAATGGTTTCCTCGGTTGTTTGGGACCTGGTCGCAATACGACGTGGTGGGTCCAGCCTGCCTGATGAAACCCTCGATTATTTCAAAGAAAACCTGCAACAAAAGAAAACAAAAGCTGCAGTTTAGTTGTTTGTGAGTTTTAAAAGATGATTTGAAAATTAAATCAAAAAGATATTACTCATGTATGAAAATCAAAATAAAGTAAACCAATTCGGCCCTCCTTCTAGCGCCAATCTGTTGAGTGGTGTTTTCACCCAATTGTGAAAGCACACTCTCCGGTAGGATCTGAGTCCCAAAATCCTCTGCTTGCAAAGAAATTATGACCAAATAATTTCTCCAAGGTTCCTGTTGTGCTAGTTCTTCATTCACCAATGATGCTTTTCAATTTGAATGCTGGGAATACCTTAGGGTTGCAAGTGGATGTTAACAAGGGGCACTGTGGTTTATTTAATTTGAATTTGCAATGGACTCCAAATGAATAAATGTAAGAAATAAATCTATTTGATCTTAGGCTTTGATGGATTTTCAGATTATTTACTTGAAAAAGAATATTTAAGATGCAGAAACTAAAATGAGGGTTTGAAAAATAAAATAAATGCAAATGAAAATGAAACTAAACTACATCCAGAGTGCGGCCATCCCGATTGATAAAACCGAAGATAATGAGGTTTCTGCATGCAACCTAACCTATTGAACCTGCAAATTCGCACAATCCAGATAAGCTAGGTGCGGGTTTCTAGGGTTTTTACTGTAATTTCAGATTTAGACATTCGCATGAAGCAACCAAGAACACTTGCATTAAACTCCACCTAAAAGCCTAGAAATCTGAAAAGGAAATGTAAGACATTAAATCATGCATACAGAAAAGACTCCTTCTTTCTCATCAATAAGATGCCAACTCTCTGTATTTCTGTATTAAAATGATATATCAGTTGCAATTACAGAATGTTCCAGGTATGACAAATCCAGAACAAATGAAGGAAATTGCTCCAAGTGCAGGCCCAGAATGGCATGCAGCCCTTGTCTCTGCAACTCGCTAGCAGCAATTTCCAACCCTCTGCTTCAATCTATGCTTCCGATTTTATACTATCTAGCACGGCTCTTCGGTTCACCTGCGTCGCTTCGTTTCACCTCCCAGAATGCGTCTTTTCAAATTCCTCGCCTTTTCGATGCTTTTACTTCATGCTCGATGCCGAAATGTTCAAAATCTTTCATTGCATGTAACGCTTCTGCAACTCTGACACCTGTATGCCACGTGTCTCATGCTTTCTGTGCCTTCTATAACGGTCCCATGGAAATCATGACATTTTCATGCATGCAGCTTGTTCCTCTATCAACACAGCAAAAATGAAACAGGTCGCGATATCGCGACGTTTCTCGGCCAACAGCCTCCTTGCCTTCTTGCTCAGTGAAAACGTGACATGTCGTGAAATCATGACATGTCGCAAAATCGTGACGCTTTCCTATTTCGTACACTCTCGGCCACAACCTGTCGTGAAATCGCTACGCCTTTCATTTCTTTCCTCTTGGCAGCTTTCTGTCATGAAATCATGACACTTTTCTATTTCATACCCTTTCACTCAATTTTGTCATGAAATCGTGACACTTTTTCACTTCATGCCTTTTACCGCAACCTGTCACGATTTCATGACGTTTTTCACTTGACGCTGCTTTGGCTGCAACCTATCACGATTTCATGACATTTTCACTCTATCCCTTTGCTAAAACTTTGTCACGATTTCGCGACGTTTTTCACTCCTACTGTTTATTGCAACCTGTCATGATTTCGCGATGTTTTTCACTCGTCTTGCTTTGGCTGCAACCTATCGCGATTTCACGACGTTTTTCACTTCGGTTGCTTTGACTGGTTTGACCCACGATTTTGCGACATGTCGCGATTTCGCTATGCCTTTCTGCTTCTCCTTTCTCTCTCCTCTTTTGGCCGTGACGGAGCTACATGTCGCGATTTCGTGACACTTTTTCATTTTGCCTTTCTCTCTCCTCTTTCGGTCGCGACGGAGCAACATGTCACGATTTCGTGACACTTTTCTATTTTTTGACAGCGATGGCACGACAGGTCACGATTTCGCGACATGTCACGATTTCTGACTTTTTGCCGAGGCGCGACAGTGATTTCGCGACATGTCGCGATTTCGTGACACTTTCTACACTTGTGCATTTTTGCCCCTTTTTCTTGAATTTTAGCATCTGGGTCACTGAGATTCCTTTTGAAAGCATGCAAAAAAGATGGGTCCCCAATTTTGGGGTGTGTTGTGGATCAGCCACAACAAGGATATTGATATCTCTTGGCACTATTTTTGTAATAGAGTGTATCAAGTGATTCAAGTCCTCAAAGTGAGGTATTGTAATTGAATTTGATATTTTTTGATAAGGAAAACAACCCATTTCACTTTATTTCTTGTCACACATTGTCATTTACTTTGCATGCTTCGTTATTTGCTTTCATAGGACTTAACACGCATTTACAAATTTTGTTGCTTCGGTTGAGGTGCACCATTTTTATGTTGCTACAATATGTACATATCTACAAGAATTTATATTTATAATATTAAAAAACATATCAACTTAATACTAATATTTTTTTTAGATCGGTAAAAGACTTTAATTAAATGTGGGTTTTGAAAGGAGCCCCAAAATATTATTACATCATAGAAAAAAACATGTCCTCAGTCCCAGAATAAAAAACATAGGGTGGTTCATGAGGGAAATGTACCTTATAAAGAAAACATAGACAAATGGGGAGAACCCATGGGTACGATCCTAAGAAACAAAAATGAGGGGTAGGGGTTGGCCCAAGAGTTGATACCCCACAGACTAGAATACTCCATCACTAACTTTAAGAAAATCAACATCCTCCTTGAATATAGTCCTAAGGTGGCCATGAACATCATCCAACACCTTCACTATCTGGTTATAGAGAATCCATGTAGCCTTGGAAGAGTTGGTGACTGTTGACAAGGTGGCTACTATGCTAGCAATGTGGCTAATAATAGAGCTACATAGAAAAATAGTAGAAGGATCGGTGCCCTTCGATGTTTGCTCATTCGTGGATATTTTATCACTAACTTTCCCAGGGGATGGTATATCTATTTTCATCTTCTTTAGGTGAGGGGAAGCATGAAAAAATGGAGAGCTGGGATATTGTAAAAACTTGGATGATGAGCATTTGATAGCTTTGCGCTTAAACTCAAACTCACCATACAAAGATCTATCTTTGGGCCTAAACCTAAGATTTTGATTCAGGGTAGCAGGGGAGAAAAATTCAAGATCATTATCATCATTGGGTATCTCATGGATAGGAGTTTCATGGCTATTTCTATCGATGGGTTTAGGAGGGATGGGGTAGTTGGGAATTTGAGTGGAGTTGGGAGGGGTAGGGAAGGCAGAGATAACAACTTTCTTGGAGTAAAAATTTAAGGTGTACTTATACAGGATAATATGCAGGCCTGGATGGATGGGATGGGAGGATTTTCCACTCTTAACGTTGTTGATGGATAGCTCAAGGGACCTATATAAGTAATCTAGAATATTCATATTTTTAATACCCTTGATGTCGATCAGGAAGACCATATGGAAAATATGGAGGGGGACATCAATTTTATCGATGATAAAGTACTTTAAAATTAAAACTATAACTCAGTCCTGATGGCCATGAAGGGAATTTTTGTCAATTCCTCCATCAACCACAACCAAGTCCTTACCTATGTCAGTGAAATACTCCTTCTCCATCGCCATAGTGTGCTTGTTATGCCTGATGGTTTTGTTGTCAATAAAAAACCTATAACATCATCCAACATACATATGTTGATTAGGAAGTCAATGCCTCTAACGGTAACTTGGCCTCTATTACAGGTGTTGAAAATTTCATCTAAAACTTCTTCATCATTTCTAGCAAACTTCTTTAGGAAGGGTAAATAATTTTGGCTCTTTAAGATATCCTCAACAATGGGGTTGATTTGGAGAGAGGAGGGCTCAAGAAATGCCATGGAGGGATAGGGACGAAGATTGGGGGACTTGAAATGAGGGCTAAAGATGAGGGAAAATATGGTGTGGTTCGGCTTTGCAAAATGATAGGGAATAAAAGAACGCTCAACTTGTATTCTAAAGAAGGTGGTTGGAGATTTATAATGATTTAAGGAGCATTGTAATTATAATATGCTTATAAATTTTATAATTACCTATGATTTTTAATATTGATATTCACATGTTATATAGGATTTATCTATTTTAAAAAATTTCTATATACCTTTGTTTATTATTGTTAATTTAATAAGGTATTTTATATTTTTTTATAAATATTTTCTATAGTCCTTTTCTTATTATGTTATTGTTAAAATTATAATGTATAACAATATGTTTATTTTGCATGTCATCAAGAGGATTATCAAATTATTCTTTTAACACATTAAAAATATTATATAATTTTTTTATTTTATATTTTAGTTATTGAAAGAGGTTGAAAAGCACGGTCATATCAAGGTCATTTTTCTATTAATTGAATTTGAGTTTTTATTAAGAGAGGACAATAAATTTTTCTATTAAGGTGTCCCTACAAAAACATATAAATTTATTATGCGTAGTGTGTATATATATATATATATATATATATATATATATATATATATATATATATATATATATATCAATTTAGTTTAAAGAAGAATTATTGATATGTTATGATAGATGTGTATATCACAAACATTGATAATTATAAGAGGTTGAAAAACACGGTCATATCAAGATAATTTTTCTATAAATTGAATTTGAGTCTTTATTAGGAGAACACAATAACCTTTTCTATCAAGGTGTCTCTACCAAAACATATAAATTTATTATGTGTAATATATATATATATATATATATATATATATATATATATATATATATATATATATATATATATATATATATATATATAGTTTAAAGAAGCAATATTGATATGTTATGATAGATGTGTATATCACAAAAATTGATAATTATAACATTGAAAAATTTATCATGATATACAAAACATATGCTTACTAATTTTGTAATAATAGATGATCTTGAATATTGATGTATTCAAGATAACATGTTGTATAGGATTTATCTCATTTTTGTTTTTATATATACCAATAATTATTATTCTTAAAGTAATTAGGGTATTGTAAATGATATTGTGTATATATTAAAAATATTCAATGTATTTAATTATAATAATAATTTTTTTGATACATAGGATAATTGGTTACATCTACATTATTTTTAGTAAGTCTCAAGTGCAAAGTTCAAACTATATGGGTTGCTCTCGACAAGCCTATACTACCTCATTATTGTTGACCTGACATGAAGGGGATGACCGGTCACTTGGGATTTATATACAACCTCATTATTATTGACCCAACATGAAGGGGACTATCAGTCACTTGGGATTCATATCACTGGCATTGGTCTGACGTGCACATAGAGGATTTAAGAAAGACTACTACCTTTACTACAAGTATGTCCCCAAGATTTGAATCTAAATATCTTCTTGATAAGTGTATGTATAAATAGACAACTACCAATCGAGTAGCCCATAAAAACTTAATTATAATTATTCATTTAAAATATAATTAAAACTTGTACGGTTAAATATTTTTAAAATATTACAATATTTTTACTTTATTTATACATGCATGGTTCTCTATCTATCTACAATCTACAATTAAACTTTTTATACTATGTTACAAGCCATGTAACCAATTCAAAAAGATACAAGCTTATTGTAGTGGTAAAGGATTTAGCCTCTACAATTGAAACATTCCTAGGATTTTTCCAAAGAAGCGGGCAAATGTGTGAGGGTTTCATTTTGTTGAGCACAAGTGGCTCCAAAGGTTGTTTTTCAAGGCCTTTGGGCCCTAAAGACCAACGTTTTGTGGTGTCTGCTCATGATTTTAGTGAGATATGTTGTAGGAGAACTTAGATGGGTTAGAAATCTATATTTCAATAGATATTCATGCTATAAACTTGATTGACAATGGCTTCCAATTTGATGCACAAAATAAAAGTGAAAATCATACCTTTCCTTGGTATCCCAGGCATGTATTAAAGAGATATCAAAACAAGTTTCAAGCACCTAATCAAAAAATGGTTCAAATCTCAAGTGAATTTGATACTAAGGAGCACCCCTGAAAAAAATCAACTATGGAAACCTCTTTCAAGGGCAAGGATTTCTGAGACTCAATCCAAAAAATAAATTTGAGGGATGCCCTTCATGGTGGATAGTCTCTGCCTAATGTTAACATTAATATTAGGGCTTCCCATAAATCTCTAATAATGCCTAAGATTGATCTTAGAAAAATTGATTCAACATGTCTTAGGGTAGCTGATGGAACTCCAATTGTTAAGCTATATATGGTTGACATTCAAATTGGCATAGAAGATCTGGAAAAAAAGAGGACTACTTTGTCATTTCTTGGGTTTTTGTCTGAGCCTATATGATTTCAAATTTTGGGCTACCAAAAATAGGAAAAAAAAATGTGAGTTACAAATATCTAATTATCGAAATGATTATTTTCTTGTTTTATTATGCTAATAATGAAGATAGGGAGAAAAATTTTCAAGGTCCTTGGTTCTTTGGAAGGGTGGGGATTTTCATGAAAAATTCAGCTATTTATCTTCAATTGGAAACTCCTTGGGAACTTTTATGATGATTTTTGATTGTACTAAAAAAATTGAACATATTATTTATGCTCAAATTTGTGTTTTAATTGATTTTGACAAAAACCTACCTAAAAATATCTCATTACAATTTGGGGAGGATACTTGGGAGCAAGTGGTAGACTATGAGAACATTCCTTTTTGTTGTAGAAATTTACCATGAATATGTTCATCTGTCTAGTGTCTACCCAAATAAAATTTCAGTTAAAAAAAGAGAGAATACAAACTTAGCAAGTTTCTAAATGCTAAGAAGAACACTCAAAAAAACCAATTATGAAGTATCAATTGAAGTTATCAAATAATATGTATGAAATTATTTCCACAAATGATGTCCTAGGTGAGGAAAAGGAAATAATGCAAATATAAATCATAGAAATGCAATTTTAAGATGTAGGAAAAAAAACTAAATATGGATTCTAACCAAAAGGTAAGTTGCAAGACCAATCAACATCATATGGTAAAATAAGGTAAAAATCTTGTAGAGGAAGGTAAATTCAATGCCCTTACAAACTTTTTTAGCCTTGATATTAATGAATATCATCACTTTGAGTATTAGAGGACTTAAAGGAAGTATTTCAAAACAAAATGAAATTAGAAGAATGATTCAAACAAACCATCCATGTCTTGTTTTCCTTTAGGAAATAAAGGTGTCAATAGAGGATATGGAATCAATTGCTATTAAAATTTGGCCAATTGGAAAAGTTGCTTCCCTCAGTTCCTAGGGGAATTCTAGTGGCATTGTTTGCCTTTGGGACCCAACATAGGTAGTTTTTCACCATATGGTTTGTAGTTGGGGTCTTTTGACTATAGCTATTCGAAGTAGACATTCCAACAAAATTATGTTCTGTATAACTATTTATTCTCTGACTACTTTTAAGAAAAATAGAAGATAGTGGAAGGATATAACTTATATTATCTCTCATTTTCCTAAAGCTTAGATCTTGATCGGAGCATATTTTAGTACCATCCTATCTTTCGATGAGAAAATAGGAGGAAAAATAAATTTGGATAGGAGCACCGACCTCATGATTGAATATATTGTAAACCTTCATCTTGTGGATATCCAACTAGATAATGGTATTATGACTTGGTCTAACATAAGGTAAGGCTTAACTTATATCATGGAGAGATTGGATAGGTTCTTGCTCTCTGACAATTTCTTAATCCATGGTCACATTCCTAAGGTGAAGACTTTTAACAATGATGGTTCAGATCACTGGCTAGTCATTGGGAAATGTTTTAATAATAATGGTTCATATCATTGGCTAGTCATGGTGAAAATATGGAAAAGCAATGTGTGATCCTCACTTTTTAAATTTTAGTTAATGTGTCTTAGAGATAGTTCCTTCAGACTTCGAGTGCAATAATTGTGGAAGGAAGATAAACCAAGGTATGAGACTAATATGTTCTATTTTCCAAAAGGTTGTCATACATTAAATCCAAAATCAAGATTTGGACCTACAAGGAGTCTAGGGATGTTTCAAAAAAAACATGAAGTTATTTCTCAACTTGAAAATTTGAATAACAAAATCAATTTATATGGCCTCATAGAGATTAGAAGTATAGATGAAGTTAGACTCACAACTCAATTAGAGGAATGGGAAAAAAGATAACTCTTATGGAAGCAAAAATATAGGATCCAATGGCTCAAACAAGGAGATAGAAACACAAATTTCTTCCAAAAATATATTCTAGCTTGAAGATCTCACAACTTAATTTCTTCCTTTAAATCATATTTTGGATATGTTGTCTACACTTACGATGGCATGAACTCTATTTTTATCAATTTATTTCCAATCTATTTACTGCTACTCCTATTGACTTGAATTCTAAGCATAGTGTTCTTCAAGTGATCCCTAATATTATCACTTCTAAGGATAAATCTACTTTGATTGCTCTAGTTATTATCAATGAGATTCAATAGGTGGTTTTTTAAATACAAAAATGGAAAACCCTAGGTCGTAATAGTTTTCCCGTTGAGTTCTACCAATATTTTTGAGATATCCTTCATGCTAATCTATAAGATGTGGTGGAAGAAGCCAAGAAAGAATTTATTTTTTAAGGTTATTAATAAAAAATATATAAATCTAGTCCCAAAATCTCAATAGGTAAAACATATCTCAACTTTTAGACCTATAGCTTTATTTAATGTTCTCAAAATCATTTCTAAGTTCATGGTACAAAGGTTAAAGCCTCTTTTACATAATATTATTTCCCCTAAAAAAGGGTGTTATGTGAAAGTATATTAAATAGTGGATTAGATAGTTCTTTCTCAAGAAGCCATCCATTCCATGGAAATATAAAAATCTTCTTCTGTGTTTATTCATTTAGAATTATCCAAAGCTTATGACAGAGTGGATTGGCACTTCCTTATCAAAGTTTTATGGAAATTTGACCTCTCTCAGGATTTTTTGGATTGGATTATGGGATATATCTCTTTGGTATCCCACTTAGTTATTATCAATGGCAGGCCTTCTCAGTCATTCCCATCTTCCAGAGGTATTAGGCAAGGCGACCCGCTATCCCCTTATTTATTCATCATTCTTGTTGAATGCTTGGGTAGGACTATAACCAAAAAGAGGGAAAAAAAACCCTTGAGGGAGTTACCATTGCTCATGGAGCTATACCTATCTCTCATCTTCAATTTTTGGATGACTCTACTCTTTTAGGTAAAGCTACAGTTAAGGAAGCTTCTAATTTTAAGAAAATCCTTAGTTGTTTTTCTAAGGCTCATCGGGCGATTGATCAATGAAGACAAATCTAAAGTTATTTTCTTTCAACCTTCTCGCTAGACAGGAATTCATGGTCTTGGATAAATTAAGATATAAGAAGACCTCCCTTACAATCACTTATTTAGGTATTCCCATAAATATTCAAAGGCAGAAAATAAATATTGGAATTGGTTGTTGGATAAATTCAAGAAGAAAATTGGAAAGTGGACCAACAGGTGGCTTTCTTATGGGGGTAGAATCACCTTGGTAAAATCAGTCCTTCAAGCTATTTCTATTTATTTTTCTTCCATTTTAAATATCCCAAAGGTTGTTCTTCGAGAATTGGATCAAATCAGTCATCGTTTCCTTTGGAGTGGTACTAAGGAGAAAATAAAATGGGCCTTGGTGAAATGGGATACTTTATGTCTTCCTAAGAGTTAAGGTGGGTTAGGATTCCAGTATTATATTAATAACAACAAATCTTTAGCTGCTAAATTATATTGGAGGATGTGGCATAACCCCAATGCTCTTTGGGCCAATAATCTCCATGCTAAATATGCTGAGAACAAAAGTCCTGAAGACCTTGTTCGCTATCAACTTCCTACCAAAGGTTCTCCTATTTTAGCAGTTATTAAGACTGGTGAGGATTTGATAAAGAAAAAATTATTTTGGATCATTCATAATGGTCAATAGGTAAATTTTTGGACATATTCTTGGGATGGTCACAAGCATTTGATAACTTAGTTTCCTGATTGGAGGCCTTGGATGGAGGAGCTTCATCGAGCTAATTGGATAAAGGTGGCTAATTACTGTCGGTACCATAATGGTAATTCAAAGGTTGGTAGATATTGGATCCCTATTGAGGACTGGCCTATTCAAATCCCAGAAAGGCAAAGACAAAATATCCAAGGCATCCTTCATATGATATCCCTCTCTTGGTCCCATGAAAAATATTATTTTGGATGGAACAACACTACTAAGGGTGAGTATTCAGTTGCTCAAGGTTATTTGACCTTATGCCATAATAATCCCAACCATTCTTCTGACATATTTTCTCAATTGTGGGCTCAAAAGCTCTGGCCTAAGGTGAGGTTCTTTAATTGGCTTTTATTGCATCATAGGGTGCTTACTGGTGGGCAACTTATGAAGTGTGGTTTTCATGGCCCTTTTAGATGTGAAATGTGTGAAGAGAATGTAGAAACTCTCAACTTATGAAGGGTAGTAGTAGGCCACCCACTACCCCTACCAAAACCTAAGTTAATAGAGACACCCCAAGCATCTGCATTAATGTCTCGATGTTCACTCTACCCTTCTCTAGGGTGAATCTAGGGTCTTCGCATAGTCTCATCATGGCATGGCCCTGATTGGCTATAGGAGTCATGAACCGTCCTTGTATGGGGATCCTCAAGATCCTCCATACATCCTCTAGAGTGGTAGCCATCTACCCTATCGGTATCCGAAAGCAAGATGACCCTGGATACCACCTCTCTGCTAGGGCTATCAATAGCCCCATGTTTATAGGTATTTGTGGCATCTCTGCCACATGTTGTAGCCCAACCTCCGCTAGTCGGTCTCTCTATGCTTGGTTGAGTGCGGCTACATCGTCTCTAAGCCCTCCGTATTTCCATTCTTGAATTTTTAGTAATCCCCTCTACAAAATAAATAATAAAACAACAAAAATCATTAATAGATAATCGTTAAAACCAATTAAATCAATTTCATCTTATAAAAAAATGATATCGTCCATTATGGACAATATCGTACTAAATTAAGTCAAATTGTCCTTGGTAGGATGAGATCGTCTCCGATTTCTCAACTTGGAGATCGCCCCTTGTTGGACGGAATTGCCCCTATTTTTTCGATTTTGCCCCTAGACAAAATCGAAGATCTAGGGATGATTTTGATAAAATTGGGACGATTTCGTCCCGACATCATCGACGGCCTTAAAAAGGCCGCGATGCCCCAAAAATAGTCAAAATTCAAATTAAAAATCAACCAAATCAAATTAAAAACATAATTCATCAAGTTTAGATCCTTACCCGCAACCCGCATCGGACCTCTATCGATCTGTGTGTCGTTTCCACCATTTTTCTTGCAAAGCTCTAAAACAGCAAAAATGAACAGTAACAATGAATTAGGCTTTTACCCTATTTTTTTAAATTTTATCTAAAAATAACAACTTTTTTTTAATTTTGCTTTTTCGCGCTTTTACCTCAAACGTTCGATTTGGGTAAAAACACGGAGGGGTCACCATAGTAAGCAGTCGTACAATTCGACCTAGAATCGTCGTCTAAAAAATGGAATAAATTTTTGCTTTCTCGTAAAGCGGAAAGAACTCGTCTTTAATGCATTTTCTTCAAAAAATTTGCTAAAGATGGGGAAAAATGTAGCACCCTAAAATTGGCGTAGTTAAACCCTTAGTAAAAAGATTAAAAAAAATTGAATTTTAATCCCGAAATCACCTATTAACCACTCCCCCCATTTTTCACACCATTTTTTAGGATTTGTTTTGACCGTTGGACGATATTGTCGCTGATCAGACGAAATCGTCCTAGTTCAGACAAAATTGTCTGGAACGGAACATCCAGACGATTTCGTCCCAAAACTAAATTTTCATAATTAGCTTCTATTTCAACAGCCTCTCCAACTTGGGCAAAAGCATGTCTGCGTAGTTAGAGATTCCTCCATTGGAGATCTGCCATATTGGGATGATCCCCAACCTCCTAACCTCCCCCTAATACTATATAAACTAGGATTTTCTTAGTTTATCCCCTTGGTTGGCTGATCCCCTGATTCCCTGGTTGATTTTCCCTGCCATTTAGTTTTTTTGTGTTAAGACGTCCCATCCACCATTGTTTGCACTCATAGTTTTAAGTTTTCATTGCAGGTTTTCACTATGCTTTAGCTGGAGGAATCTTAGATCATCGCAGGTGATTCCAAATGATTTCGGATGATCCTATTGCAGATTGAAAATGATCTCGTACGATTGGAGGTGATCTCAACTGCAGTTCATATTGGGGGCAACCAAAGCCCTGATTTTGCATTTCTCATATTTCTTCTTTATTTTACTATGCATTAGCTTGATTATTTTCATTCTGCATCCTGGAGTTCACCTCATTTAGTGCAAATGCATGATAAAGTTAAAATAATATTATTAAAATAATGCATTTTCTTTAATATAATATTTAGATTTATCAATTAAGCATTTATACTCTCATTTCTATCATTTTGCATTATTGTTGCAGTTGCATTTTTAGTTTTTGGTGTCTATTTTTGTGATTACAGGTTTATGATGAATTCACCTAATGAATTCGTTAGATCGACGATGATCTTGTCTGATCTTAGACTATTATCTGGGAAAATTTTGTACAATTGCAGATGATCCTATCATATTCAGGATGATTTGGACACCTACAAGCTTCAGAATCTTCATCAGACATCCAGAATCAGGTGCATTATTTCTCATTTAACATATTCCTAGTATTTAGGATTTATTCATGCTTTTTGTATTCATACAAATCGGCATCTTCATATAGAATAGCTTAGATTCATTTTGGACAACCTAGGAATATGAATGATCAAGTATAAAATGAACACATCAAACCCATTCTCAACCTAGGCATGGAAACTGCCACCTAAAGTTTCTTGGTGAACCCCACCATCCGTCAAAAATTCACCCTTATACCCCTCCCCTAAGAGGTGCGACCTTCAAAGGTCCTCTTAGTCTGAGGTATTGTCCCATCCTTCTCGCATCCCCCTTTCGGGCACGGATCCTATAGCCTGAAGGTAAGGGTGCAAAACATCTGGGTCAGTACACCTAGCCACACACAAAAGAGGTAGAAGAAGTTGGTTTTCAATTTATCTTTAGGTAGTTTCTCATACCAACTAAATTCTATGTTAAACAGTTTGAATTTACCATTTTTTCCTAAAAAAATCAAGGTAGACTCCTCACAAAGTATGATTGCTACTAAACATCCTTATATAAGTTTGCATAATGATTTGATTCCTCTTTAAACATGCTCTGATACCAAATGTAACAACCCAAAATTATCTCTCAATTTTTTTAAGCCTAGATTCATTAACCGCTTATGGACCATCATTGATATTTCTCCATTACTCTTACTCACATCCCCAATTTTTCAAAATATGAGTGGTAAGTTCACATAGCAAGTCAACCATTTTTTCTTTTAATATCTTATGGTTTACCACCCCCTTTTCTTTCTTTTGAAAGAGTATCTCTAGGAATACCAACTCTCTACATAAGTCTTTTTACGTAGGATTTTTTCTTTTCCATCCTTAAAAAGGAAGCACCCAACCCATCAAATTTCACATGTCCCTTAGTGTAGAAGTATCCCTTTCCTATCCATCAAAAGTGTTTGTGTAAATCCTTGCAAGCTTCATAGGCCAGTATATGGAATTGTGCTATGCACACAAAGATAGGTTATCCCTTCTCCTATTGAGGGCCTAGTCTACTTGGAAATAATCATCCTTTACATATATTTAGCAAAAATAGGACTAAAATTCTATAAAATATAATTGACCCGATGGTCTTGGGCTCAAAAATAACTAATATTACTTAACTCCATCAAAGTATATCCTTGTGACTCTTAAGAACATATATATTGAACCTAGAATTACCTGACTATCTTCTAATATATCGCATGGACCAACTTGGCCTTACAACTATGGTTCTACACAGCTATTAAGAGCATTCAAATCACAAGGATTTCACATGCTTTATCTAAAGCTCAAGGTGATCACCCGCTTTAAACAAGACTCTACTCTGGATTGGGTCACATCCCCAAAATCTTGACCACATAAATCTCTTGGTTTCGACGTAGAGAAATATATGCTTCAAAAAATTCTAGTAATTCAAACATCCAAATAATCCATATCATATGACAAGCATGGATTAAAAAGTCTTCTCATTTATTTTAGAGTGATAACATCATTTCATTAAAGTCTATGAAGGTATGAAGTAGACCTTCCATGTTTACTCATTCTATATAAAAGCACTTGCATAATTTCTTATCTACAGAAGGTAAGATCTTAGATTGCACGATGACAACATTTAGTCCAAAATCTAATATAAATTTTCCCATATTAAATGATGCAAAAGATAAAATCATAGAAAACTCAAATAACTTGAAAATAATTTTTCCAAAAGCAAAACAATTTTAGTTTACATTCAGTGAGGTTCAAGAACGATCTCTATCTTCAAAATTACAAAATATATTTCCACTTAATGATTGAGTACATACTACTATAATTACACATCTCTTCAAAATTATTTACCATTTAAATCTGCTAGTCAATACTAGAGCTAGCCAATTCTATAAATTCATGGAAAGACAAAGCTTTATTTCTATACCAATGAAGGACATCCTTCAGCAATATTGGTCGAGACTCAGCTTGAGATGTAGATCATTTTCCTTTACTACTATCCTTGATAGAAAAACTTGTAATGATACATCATCATAGGAATTGTTTCGATCACCAAAAAGAGAATTTCCACTCATTAGGATCAGATATGACACCCACGAGTCTCAAATATTTACATGATTTTAAATAAATAAAAATCTTTGCATACATTATACACAACTACAATCATGCCATACTTCTTTCTGTCAAAGCATTCAAGGATAACAACATATGGAAATTACCTTATCATAGTCAACACGCATATGAATGATAGGAAAAAATCATAAATCAATTTCTTTCCTTGTTGCCTACATTACTATTTCTCCTTAAATAGAAAACACAAGATCACTCATATATTTCTTTTTCTTCCCTCAATTTACTATTTCCATTTGCAAATATTTAGGAGGAAATATACATAATAAAAAACATGCAATAACTCAAACATAATTTTTTTTTCTTTTTAGAAACCTGGCATAGCTTTCATTAAAGACATCCTACAAGTTCTCCATTCAACAACAAAACTTACTCTACCATTATTTTTCTAGCTATACGTAGCTCTTTTCTAGTCTTTAAGATTAGAGTTTAAGAATTTTGGTCCATCAAATGTAGAAATCAAAGCATTTTATCTAAACTTAGTATCAAAGTTTATCCAAAACTTCTATTTATCTAAAACCAAGTTTTATGCTAGAACAAAAAGTTCATGTGGAGTAGAAACATTCAATTCTCATACAAATATTTATAAGTCCTTTTCATAAGAATAATTTCCTAAAATTTTCAATATACATGGCTTTAGGAAGAACACGAATCAATAAAGCAATCATGGTTTACAAAGTAAGTTTAATTTTTGATCACTATGTTTCTTGGTACATGGTCATCACACAATTTTTCTACTACAAACAATTATAGAAAAAAACAATGGTTGACCAAAGAAAAACTTACTCCTACCAAACATATTTCACACAACATATCATTCAACTTATTTTCTTTAAATAATTCTACCTAATGTTCATCACACATATTTCAAATATTTTTAACGAGTGCCTCTTCTCTTTCTTCACCGTTGGATAGTCTCTCCTCCAACATGCTTTCTCTCTTTTTTTCCCAAAAAAAAAAAAAAGTAAAATTAAATCATAAACATCTTCTCCTTCGCTTACCGATCCATTCCAGTTTTTGCGAACTTTCCACTACCAAAGATATTATTCCCCTTGCTTGGCATGTTCTCGCTCTTTTGTTCACTTCTAGGGTCATTAAACGAATTCATTTAAAACTCAGAGATGATGGAAAATAACATTATACATATTCTCATGTTTGCACACTTAGAAACCAACCCAACATATAGCTACAATAAGAACTATGTTTTCTCCAAGTTATAGATGTCAAAATAACCGTGAAGTGAAATAATTAAAATACTAATTTTACAAGGTTTAGGCTCTTATAATAATTCAAAATAAAAAATTCATAATCTATTTTCTTTATACCTATTAAAATGAACTTTTCTTTTCTAGATTCTACTCTAGAAATGTTGCTTTTAGACATATGCTTCATTTTTCTAAAAATATCATCAACAAACAAGCATTTCCATAACCACTATAATTACAACCAAAACAACTATTTTAAAATAAGCAATATTTAGCTAAATATCAATATAATTAGTTTCTTTTATGCAAATAATGTTATGCATATTTACAAAATAAGTACTCATTCATATTAATTTCGAATACTGCATCAATTAACCCATCACATCATTTCCCTTGGACATTCCCTTTCTCGGTGACCAGTTATTTCTACCACCAATAATAACTCATTCCTGATAAAGTGAAGTTCCATTGCCAGCATCTTATTCTTTCATAAAATCTAGGCTTAATGGAAAATTAAACATGAGAAGATGGTCAATAATTTCACTATATAATTTCACCAAAATACATGTTTTTCAAGATAAATTAATAGAAAGTCCATCATATTATCATAAAAATCAATAGTAGAGCATAAAACCATTCAATTAAAAAGGTTCACCAAGGGAGGGTCATGACACCATCTAACATTGAAGCCTCAACATCCCTAAAAAATTGATGGATAGAAGAATTTTCACATATGTCTTACTCTAAATTAACTAATTCCCTATAAATATTTTTAATATTACCTTAAGTCTCAAGGAGGTCATTTACAAAAGGAGAGACTTCAATAGCAAGACCAAACTAACCATTATAGATCAAAATAGAAAAACATATTTCATTTGCTTGACAAAGTGGCTTACAAAAGGAATACATCATAATGGTAATGCCTATGACACCCTAAAAATGCTAAAAATTAGTTGTGTTATTACATATATTTTAAGAAAATTGTGACTCATCTTGATGAGCATAATTAGAATTAAACGTACTAAGAGATAAATATTAATCCAAATTTTGACAACTCTACATCTAAAACAAGTATTGAATATTGAATATACAATATTTTTCTAATATTAAATCTAATGACTAAGAAGTCTTCTAGATTAAGAAAGGATTCTATCAAGATACTTTTCCATGCATACACATAGATAGACCCTAGAACTTGAGTACCTATCTCTTTCTTTTTTACACCAAATTATATGATCAAACTATCTATAATTTCCTAAAGGTAGGGTCAACATATGATATTTAAAAGGAATACAATCCACGGAGGAAATATAGCCCTTAATGGATCTCTAGGATGAAATTCAAAGGTCTAGAACTACAAATAGTAAACCTAGATACATAGGATCTAGGTGGAAAATTGTAAAAATACTTAAGCATATTCATACGAAGAGAATTCACAAGCAATATATCCCTTTCTTGGTCTCCTCATCTACATAATAATCCACCCCTTTGAATATTAATTTATCGTATTCCATATATAGAACTCAAATTCTACTAAAACACCCTCTTGAAATAAAATAGTTATATTTTCTTCCTAGAATGCACTTCTAGAGATAATTTCCTTAGGCAACCTAACTTTATGAATATCACCTTTTGAATTAGGTTTCTTATAATTGTTAGAGTCAATAGAGATATTTTTTAAACTCAACCACCTCCATCCCATCTAAAATTATGCATTGATACCTTAACATCTCTAGTAAAATTACCAAGTTGAAGCACTCTTATTTTTCAAAATAATGAGTATATCTATCCACAACATACCACACTAAGGCTAAAAAATGTTGTAGGGTATGGAAATGTTTATTGTCCAACAAAACCACAATTTTTGTTACCACCTACCATTGCATGGTCAAGATTCTCATTATTTTTAAAACTAAAATAATTATATAATTATACTTCATATAGGGAATTTTTCAATAGTCATAAGTAGAACTAGCGAAGGCTACATTTTTTAGAGGTATTTCCCACCTTATATCAAAGCTAAGGAGCTTCAAGGGAAGAGTGGATTAACTAAAATCCCCATTGACCATTAGACATTCCATCTATAACAAATGCTTCAATCTACCTGAACCTGACCAAGCAAGGGTGCCAAGGTCTACTTGTTAGAGAATATTATATTATTTTATAAATTAGGATGTGTAGGATATGTACATATGTCATGTAAGTAGAAGACTAAGATTCTTGTACACAAGTCGTAAGATAAGAATACAAAGATCATATGGTAAGAAAAAGTCAATATTTTGAAGAGATATCTTATAAAGCTATATTGTGGAGATAAAGCTCCATGAAATGTATATGAAATTAGAGAAAAGTTCAAGATTATATGTTTGACTCATGAATAATATTATAAGTATTTTATTTCAATAATATTGTTATGAGACTTGTTTACATTGGTATTATTTGGTAATGATATATTTATATAATTTTTATATATACTTATTTATATTGGAACTTGTAATATTTTGAGATAGTAAGGCTTAAAATCCAATAGTGGTATCAAATATACCACTTAAATCTATCTATTATTGATAGAGTTATATTAGAGTCTATCCACGTTTAAGGTTGTGAAGACTTGAACTCTATTTTGAAGGTCTAATTGAGTAGATATTGAGGGGATAGTGATAAGTCACCCTGATTTGGATGCTAGGGTCTTTCTCCTTGGTTGAATTAAAATTTATGAAGACTAGGACATAGCTAAGATTGATTAAGGGCCAACTTAGAAGAAAGTTAGACATTGAGAGTGAGATCCAAATAAAAAAAAAGTTGCTCATTCAGAGATATTTATAGTCACCTTGATATTGATATTAGATTCTATAGAAAATATGATAATTATATCGCGTTCTCATGTGTGACCTAAGATATTGGTGATAGATTCCATAAAAAAATTGAGCTCTGAGAAGATAAGTGGTATAATATTCAAGAGAATAGCTAATATTAGTATTGAGAAGTACAAAGAAAAGAATTTTGGTTATTAATAAAAATATAAGGCTATCTATAATACTATAGTCTAGGCCTTGGATAACTTCTTCTAAAGAAGTACTTCTTAAAAACTCATTTCTACATATGAAAGGAAGAAGATATAACATGCCATCAAGAGGACTTCCCTAAAATGAGAATCATATAGAAGTTACTATATAAAATCTTTATGAGAAGGATGAAATCTACAGTGATAGGTATCTAAGTATGACTATCTAAGATTTTGTAAGTACCATCATACAACAGTTACCTGAGATGTTGTAATTAGAAAAGTAGAAGCACTAACAGGGTATTAGCATATAGACTAAATAAATGAGGTATTAGAACTAGCATAGTGAAAAAATTAGTAAAGCTAAGTGCTAGAATGACACTTGAATACAAGGAAGATAGAATCATTAAAAGTGCTTTGAGAGCACTATCAGCTAAGGGAAATAAAAGTGTTAGATGTAGTACCAAAGCACTATTGGCTAAGAAGATATTGAAGTGTATCATACAAGGTAGATAAGAGTGCTAAAAGTGCTACCATAGCACTGCCAATAGAAGGAGGTCAAATATTGAAGTGTTAAAGGAACCTAAAATATCTTCACCAGTGTATACACCTAGATGTTGTATTTAAGTTAGAGGCACCTAAAAAACTAGAGTTACTACCTAAGATAAAGGTACCTAAGTCATCTTCACCAAATATGAATAAGCCTAGGCATTACCATTTAAGATAAAGGCACCAAATTCTAGAGAACAATGAGCATCTCCATCATTTGGACAAGCATGTAATAGTATTAGAATATTGAGCATCGTCACCATTAGGATAAGCAAGTAACAAAAAAGAATAACATTCAATATCACCATCATTCAGACAAGCAAGTGATAGAGGGGAATGCACAAAGAATGCAAATGGAATACCAAGAAATCTAAGCATTGGTAAATTAAAAAACCTTGTCTAACATGGTATATTTACATGTTATTCAATTGAAATAATTCCAACATGAATTGAGCTAACTTTGGATAGGTAACATATTAAGTATTACTTTGTTATGCACCATTTAACTTCTAGAGGAGAAATACCTTTGAATTGATTTGAAAATTCATTAAACAGAGTTATAAGATTTGCTTATGCATTTTAATATTTGAAATTTGAATTTTATTATAAGTTATGGAGTGATAAGGAATGCTACTAAGGAGGTTTTAAATATTAGAAGATTTGATATTTAGTAAGTTTTTAAAGAATTAGATATTTAAGTTTTTAATATTTAAATATTTAAGATTTAGAGTGATTTCAATTTTTGAAAGGTGTGAATATTTAGTTTGAGGGTTTAAAAAATTTTAACATTTTTGAGATTTGAAGATTTTTTTATTTATTTCAAATTTTAGAAACTTTTAAAATTTTGAAATTTGAAATTTGATATTTTGCAAATCTAATTCAATATGGAGTTAAAATGATATCTACATCAAAGGTTTACAGAATTTATAATTTGTAAATTTCTCATTGGAGTTATTATTTAAAATTGGGAGATATAAAAATTTCAACTTCAAAGGAACATACCCTAGATTATTGGTATATTGACTCTAGAACAAGTAGTCATATGACTAACAATAAACAATGATTTAATGTTTTTAAGAAAAATATGAAAAACTAGTTATCATAGTAGATAGTAATATATGTCTAAATTGATCTATAAAATGAAAAAAAAAAAATAGCAATGTACTATATGTACTTGGATTAACTACAAATATTGTTTCAGTATCTCAACTAATGGATCAAAAACTAGTAATTGAGTACTATTAAAGACAAAAAAAAATTCTTATTACCAAAAAATATTTATAGCTTTTGGCTCTTATAAAAATAGTTTATCTACTCTAGATACATTGTAAAATATCACTCTATCATTATAAATTAAAAAAAAAAAGAGAATTATGGCATAAAAGGCTAGGGCACATAAGTGCATCTTCATTAAATGAGTTGAGTAAACATCAAATTGTTAAATATTTACCTAAAATTTTATAGGATTCTATAGTTTGGCAAGAATGTCTAGCAGGGAAACAACATAGAATACCTTTCCAACTCAGTAAATATATAACTCAAGAACCATTGTAATCAATACATATAGATTTATGTGGTTCAATGAACATTACTAGAATTGGAGGACATAGATATTTTCAACTATTTTTTGATGATTACTCCAAAAAATATGGTTGTTTTTTTATAAAATTCAAAATCCAAAGCATTCATTTGTTTCAAACAATTCAAACTATTACTGGAAAAATAAATAGGAAAGTCAATCAAGAATCATTATTCACATAGAGAAGGGTAATTTTTGTCAAAAGAATTTAACTTATTTTTAAAAGCCAATGGCATAAAAGGATAACTTACCACAACATATTCACCACAAAAAAATGGTGTTCTAGAAAGAAGAAATAGACCAATTACGAAAATGGTTTGTTGTATGCTAAAAGAAGCCCATCATGATCATTAGTATTGGTAAAAAATAGTTAAAATAGTTGTATACTTATAAAATAGATCACCTACAAGGATACTAAGAAATATTACTCTTTAAGAAGTATGGTTAGGACAAAAACCAATAGTAGAACAGTTAATTTTTTTTGGATGTAAGGCATACATGTATATCACAAAGCAAGAACTAAATTAGATGAAAAATGATGTGTGGGATATTTACTGGTTATGATGATGATTCAATATGTTATAGAATAATTGATCCAACAACAAAAAAAATTTACATAAGTAGATATGTAGTATTTGATGAAGAAAATAAAAATATTATTAAAGAATAAAACATTGATTTAGGGATAATTCTAAATTTTTTAGAAGAAGATTCATCAAGTGAAGACTCAAAATTAGACATATATGATGAACAAATTGAGAACTTAGATACTACTACAACACTTCAAAGGAAAGAACCAATATGACTTAGAGATACACTTAAGGACTCAAAACTAGACTCAAAACTAGAAAAAATGCCAAATATCACTACTACAAGACATCAAACTCATATTTTAACAAGAATGAATAGGGATTGATAAGTTTTGTAGTAGAACCTATAACTACTCTAGATTATTTAATTCATCTAGAATGGAAGGCAACGATGGAATAATAATATGCAATATTTATGAAAAATAAAACATAGAATTTTATTGATTTACCTCAAGGAAAGGCAATAGTAGGATGTGAATGGATCTACAAGATCAAATATAAAGCAGATGGCTCACCTAAAAAATACAATGCTTGATTAGAATCAAAAGGATATACTCAAATAGAAGAAATTTATTATGAAGAAACTTTCACAACAACATCAAAAATCACTACTATTTGAATAATTTATACTTTAGCATCACATATTGAATGTAAAATTCATCAAAGGATTATTCATTTCTTAATGGTTAGCTTGAAGAACAGGTATATATGTCACCACCAAAAGGTTTTATGATCAAAGGATAGGAATAAAATTTTTGCAAGCTGAAAAAATATTTATATGGTCTAAAGCAAGCACGAAGAGCATGATACATAAATATTAGTAACTATTTATTATAGCATAATATTAAAATAAGTTTATAAAATCCAAATATTTATATAAAAAAGGTTGGATGTGATAGAATAATACTTATAGGATATATTGAAGATATAGTAATCACAAGAAACTAAAAAATTCTAATATATGGAGTTAAAAAGCATCTAGAAAAGGATTTTGAAATAATAAATTTAAGCTTCCATTATTATCTTGGTTTGGACATTTGTGAAAATAAAAATAACAAGACAATAACATAACAAAGTATGAAAACTCATTACTTGAAAAATATAGGATGAACATTTGTAAATCCAAAGATACTCCTATCAAGAAAGGATTGTAATTATTTAGATATGATGAGACACCTCTAGTCTTAGCCACTATCTATCATCAATTAATTGGAAGTCTTCTATACTTAACAAATATTAGACCAAATATGGTTTTTGCTATAAATTATCTTTCAATATTTATACAAGAATCTAGATAAAGCATTGGAAAGCCACAAAAAGAATACTACAATATATTAGAAATACTATATAATATTAACTAACATATAAAAAATATGATGAAAAATTCATGTTTACAAGGTTATTCATATGTTGATTATGCTCGATCTATAGATGATAGAAAATCTACATTAGACTATATTTTCTATCTTGGTTTTAGATCTATTTCTTCATATAGTAAAAAATAAAATGCAGTAGCACTTTCATATAGTATGTGAAGCACTTTGGTTATAGTACATATTATTAGATATGGGAATTAGAAGAACTCCTACAATAATAAATTATGATAATCAAGGAGTACTTAATTTAATAAAAAATCCAACTATTTATAAGCTCAATATCATTTTATTAAGGATCATGTTCAAAATTATCATATCTAGTTAAAATATATTCCTACTGAAGATCAAATTGTAGATATTTTTATGAAGTACCTTGGTCAAAATAAATATTAGATATTTCAAAATAATTTATGTACATCAATAGAATTTCACATCAAATTATGTCATATAGATGGGTGTATGAGAATATTAAATTATTTGATAATATAGGATGTGCAAGATATGCACACATGTCATGTAAGTACAAGACTAATAAACTTGTACACAAGTGGTAAGATAAGAATCCAAAGATCATATGGAAAGCAAAAGTAAATAATTTGAAGAGTTATCTTGTAAAGCTATATTATGAAGAAAAAGATCCATGAAATATATATGAATGTAGAACAAAGCTCAATATTGCATGTATGACTCATGAATAATATTGAATGTATTTTATTTCAATAATATTATTATGAAATTTTTTATGTTAGTATTATCCTATTATTAAATATATATAAATTTTATATATGCTTCTTTATATTTAGATCTATGATATTTTGATAGTAAGGCTTAAAATCCAACACTACAAACCATTGAATTTCTAGCCATGGCCTGTGTGGTCTTTTCAATCAATTAAAGCACCAGCAAAGGAGGAGAGACCTGACATAAGTCAAAGAAAGACATGTAGTGACTAGTTAAGAGCCTAAGGGAGGAAAGAACTAGCACTCCAAGGAGAAGGTCCACAATTGGTTGAAGAAGGTTCCACATCATCCAAATATATGTGGTAACCATGCATGCAAAAGAGGAGTAGGTAAAAGCAAATTTAAGTAGGCATCTTCTAGTGGTCATAATTATTGAATTTCATGGCCAAGCCTATCAAAGCCAATAATGTGCTAGTCATGAACACAACTTGATATATGCATGAACTTACCTTGTCCACCTGTATAAATCATGAAGGTCATGTTCATCATATCAATATATTTACACACCCAAAAGAAACACAGTAGAAGAGTTATGGTGTAGCCACCCTAGCATAACAGTAGAGAGCCCAATTAGCCACACTCATAATCCAAAGGCCTAAAATATTTTAGTATTTATGGCTCTAGATCTAGATATATCAAAGTTATTATCATGCAAGATGCAAAAGGATTTCTTGGATATAAATATAGGAGATATCCATAGGCATTTTGCATAGTACTCAAAGGGAAGGCACCCTCTTCTCAGTTTCTAAATAGGATCAATTTTCCTATAAAAGGCATTGGAAATTTTTTACTCATACTTGGAATATAGCCTTGTGGGATCTTCCTTTCACCATTATTTCATACTATAACAAGGGGAGACCAAACATTTTTTCATTCCTAGGAAATATTGAGCCCTCCAAACCTCATTATTTTATAATTAATTAAGCATATTAATGGAAGTCATGACTAATTTTACTTTGTCCTCCTCTTAACCTATATCAATTCTTGATAGTGTTTTTTGCTTATTTTTTTCACTATCCATGGGTGATATTTTTCGTGTTCAATTACCACTTGTTATAGTAAAAATTTAGGGGTATTTTTAATTCTTTGGTGCATCACCTCCATATCTTAGGAATTTACTTTTTTGCAAGATTTTAATTTATTAATTTTTTACTTTAATTACAATTCATTATATTTTATCCATTGGCCCTTAGCTCAAAGAGGTCACTATGCATCAACTTAAAATCCAACAAGGGGACAACCTCACTTAAAAACCCCAAAGGTTTCCCTATAGGTAATTCTTCCCTTCTGACCTATGATACTTCATATTATTTCACTCTACATGAGGTGTGTATGCATACACTCCCCATAGTAGGTGCATTTAGATATGGCAACACTTCTATTAACTTCCTTTAAAATAATAAAATAAATTTGATTATGTTTTAACCCATGAAAACACCTTGTATTAATATTCATAATTTCACCACCACTTATAAAAGCTCTAGTACCATAGGTTTTCATCACCAAAAATTATCCCACTAAAACTACAACACCCATAAAAATTATATGAATGTCATAAATGAGCAACATACAAAACAATTTAATGAGTTCTTCCCAATCCCTAACCCTAATTAGATAAATTTAAGTTAAAGGACTCCAAATTCGAAACAACACCACCAACACAAGCAATTGTATCCTCCCTAAAGAATCCTTCTAGAAAACTTAATATGATATCCTTTCCATTACCATGAAGAGGAACCCAAATCTATCGAAAGGAATTCCAATTGATATAGGGACATATTTATCATGCAAAACCTCTTCTTAGTAATAGCATAACCTAACACTCCTTGTAAGTCTACCATCTCTTTTCTCAAACCAATACTACCTAACCTAAATGGATTCGCTCCTACCCCTTATTTATCCTTTTTTTTTATTTGGTGAATTTTTGTTAACACAAGAAAAATTTCCTTTGGCATGGACCATCTATCCCCTCATCACCTAAGCCTCTAACCCTTAGGAGGTCCTTCATATCCTATAATAGAATAAAATCTAAAAAATCACTAATACAAATATGAAAAATAAAAATGATAAGCTTATGACTGACTCTCATGAATGTAAAGTCAACCAACCTCCTCATTTCTAAAAAAATTCCCTAATTAAATCATCAAGATCATATCAAAACTAGAGATAGTATCTCTTTGCTTCAATATCAACATTTGAATGTTCTATCTTATTTCCTTCACAATTATTTAATATCAAAATATTTATTTCCACACACCACTCTTACCATAGATATCATAATTATATACTAGATAGTCCATAATACTCCTTTGATATAACATGAGCATATAGCATTTTATATAAGTTTTGTATATAATATTACTATAAATAGTAATTTTCAACTAACATTATTACAATTTAATTTTTTAAGTATGATGTAGATTTTTAAATGTAATTTTATCATTTTATTATTTGGGTGTAGATTTAAACGTGCCCATACTTTATTTATCAACATCATTTATTACTTTTATTTTGTTTAATATTTAAAATTTGAAAACATCTTCATGTTTTCATTTATTTCACTTTAAAAATAGGCTCTTGTTAATATTTTATTTTATTATATTTTGTTATATTTATATCCATATATATAGAGAGAGTTAATACAAAACACACATCATCATGTCAAAATGAGTGATTCTCCATGATGTACATGAAAACTAAATCTCAAACCACACAAAATTACACATGCACACACATCATGGTTTGAACCTTGGACCTCCCAAAGAGAGGCTAAATCCCTAATAATTTTGAAAATAATTAAATAAAATTTATAGTAATTAATATTCTATCTATATAAAATCTTTTATAATGAATACTAAATATTTTAAATAGAAATCTATTCTAATAATATATACCTAAAATATATGTTCTATATAATATACATTGTATTGCAATGATGAGGCCCCTTTCAAAAACCTATACTTTAACCTAAAATTTATGTCCTTTGAGGAATACCATAGTGGTATATCTTTGGTTTTTCATCTAGGAAACCCAAGTTGAAACCCCAGAGGACTGGGATCCTTTCAAAACCTACATTTTATTCTACAATTGTAGTCTTGTGAGAGATATCATAGTGATATATCTTTGGCTTCTCATATTGGAGATCCAAGTTCAAACCATTTTTAGTCTCAAGTAGTGATATATATTTATGTTTCCATCAATGAGACTTAAGTTTGAACCCCCATATAGGGAATTAGGAAACTTTTTAAAAATCCATACCTTACCCTAAATTTTTAGGTAAAAGGTATAGGCCAATCAATAGCAACACTCAGAGGTAGGTTGCCCTATAGTGATATATATTTATATTTCCATCCATGAGACTTAAGTTTGAACCCCCATAAAGGAAATTACGATACTTTTTAAAAATCCATACCTTACCCTAATTTTTTTGGTAAAAGGTATATGTCAATTAATAGCAACATTGAGTGGTAGGTTGCCCTATTTCCATATAATATGATTCCTTGGACATTCTGAATGTCTGGGTTTCCTTGATTTAATTTCATAGAGGGATTGGGCCTTGTTGAGTTTATCTTTACTAGGATTCATAGAGGTTCCCTTCACAAAAAAATACAAATTTTATTAAAACTAATTTACGTAATTATAATTATTGTATATTTGATATATCTTTAGGTTTCCATCCATGAGACTTAAGTTTGGACCCCCAAAAAAGGAATTAGGACACTTTTGAAAAATTTGTACCTTACCCTAAATTTTTAGGTAAAAGGTATAGGTCAATTAATAGCAACACTGAGTGGTAGGTTTCCCTGTAGTGATATATATTTAGGTTTCCATCCATGAGACTTAATCTTGAACCCCCATAAAGGGAATTAGGATACTTTTTAAAAATCCATACCTTACCATAAATTTTTAGGTAAAAGATATAGGTCAATTAATAGCAACATTGAGTGGTAGGTTGCCCTATTTCCATATAATATGATTCCTTGGACATTCTGAATGTCTGGGATTCCTTGGTTTAATTTCATAGAGGGTTTGGGCCTTGTTGATTTTATCTTTACTAGGGTTCGTAGAAGTTCCCTTCACAAAAAAAATACAAATTTTATTAAAACCAATTGATATAATTATAATTATTGTATATTTGATATATCTTTAGGTTTCCATCCGTGAAACTTAATTTTGAACCCCCATAAAGCGAATTAGGATACTTTTTAAAAATCCATACCTTACCCTAAATTTTTAGGTAAAAGGTATAGGTCAATTAATAACAGCACTGAGTGGTAGGTTGCCCTGTAGTGATATATCTTTAGGTTTCCATCCATGAGAGTTAAGTTTGAAGCCCCATAAAGGGAATGAGGACACTTTTTAAAAATACATACTTTACCCTAAATTTTTAGATAAAAGGTATAGGTCAATTAATAGCAACACTGAGTGGTAGGTTGCCCTAGTTCTATCTAGTATGATTCATTGGACATTTTGAATGTGTGGGATTCCTTGGTTTAATTTCATAGAGGGTTTGGGTCTTGTTGAGTTTATCTTTACTAGGGTTCATAGAGGTTCCCTTAAAAAATATATATATAAATTTTATTAAAACTAATTGACATAATTATAATTATTGTATATTTGATATATATTTAGGTTTCCATCCATGATACTTAAGTTTGAAACCCCATAAAGGGAATTAGGATACTTTTTAAAAATCCATACCTTACCCTAAATTTTTAGCTAAAAGGTATAGGTCAAATAATAGCAACACTAAGTGGTAGGTTTCCCTGTAGTGATATGTCTTTAGGTTTCCATCCATGAGACTTAAGTTTGAACTCCCATAAAGGGAATGAGGACACTTTTTAAAAATTCATACTTTACCCTAAATTTTTAGGTAAAAGGTATAGGTCAATTAATAGCAACATGAATGGTAGGTTGCCCTAGTTCCATCTAGTGTGATTCTTTGGACATTTTGAATATCTAGGTTTCCTTGGTCTAATTTCATAGAGGATTTGGGCCTTGTCGAGTTTATCTTTACTAGGGTTCATAGAGTTTCCCTTCACAAAAAATACAAATTTTATTAAAACTAATTGAAATAATTATAATTATTGTATATTTGATATATCTTTAAGTTTCCATCCATGATACTTAAGTTTGAATTCCCATAAAAGCAATTAGGACACTTTTTAAAAATCCATACCTTACCCTAAATTTTTAGGTATTAGTTATAGGTCAATTAATAGCAACACTGTGTGGTAAGTTGTCCTGTAGTGATATATCTTTAGATTTCCATCCATGAGACTTAAGTTTGAACCCCCATAAAGGGAATTACAACACTATTGAAAAATCCATAGCTTACCCTAAATTTTTAGGTAAAAAATATAGGTTAATTAATGGCAACAATGGGTGTTAGGTTGCCCTAGTTCCATATAGTGTGATTCCTTGGACATTCCGAATGTGTGGGGTTTCTTGGTGTAATTTCATAGAGGGTTTGGGTCTTGTTGAGTTTATCTTTACTAGGGTTCATAGGGGTTCCCTTCAAAAAATACAAATTTTATTAAAACTAATTGACATAATTATAATTATTGTACATTTTTAATGAAATAGAATTCATCTTTATTGGCATCCATTGACTTTGACTTTACTAGAGTTTATAAAGGTTATCTTAAAAAAATACAATTTTTATTAAAACTACTTGCATAATTATTATATATTTTAATCAAATAAAATTCATCTTTATTGGCATCCAAAAATAAATGAAATAGAATTCTATACTCATCAATCCTCAATATAATGAAAACTAGTGATCAATAGATATAATTTTAGGATCGTCACTACTAACTACTAAGTAACATTGTCATTGTTGTAAAACATTTTTCTTTAATTGTGCTATAGAAGCTTGGCAACTATGCATATATTTCTACCCAAGATTTAAGTACGATATCTACATAAACTCACATATGAAAAAATGAAAAGTTTCTAGAAACATTAATATATTTACATTATTAAATTCAAGACACTGGTTTATATATATATATATAGTTATTTATTTTTTAAATTATTTTTTATAAATGATTATTTTCTTTTATTTAAATGAGTAATAGTTATTTTAAATAATGTGTCAAATGGCACTAGTACAATTAATTAAAGACCTCAAATTTTAAGGAAAAAAAAAAAATAACTATCTAAATATTACCAAAATATTGTTTTATAAGATTATATATATATAACCAAAATATTGTTTTATAAGACTATGTAGTTATAATTAATGCAATAAAAGAGATGAAGTCTCAATTCCATATTACCTATTAAGAAAATAATACAAATAAAACTCTTTCCAAACTCATATACATCATTGAATAAAACATAATCACATTTTAAAATAAAAATAAAAAATTAATCAAATAATATCAACTTTTATATATCTTTTAAGAAAACTAATTAACTAATACATATATTATTTTTGCCATGAAAACCATAAGCCCGAAAAACAAAGCTGATTTTAGTTGTGTACAACGCTCTAAGTAGACGTTCAATAGCTCGGGGACAGACAAATACTGTTTTTTATTTTAATTAATTAAAATATTATTATTTTTGAACTCAAAAAACGGACACGATAAGACCATTTAAAACCGAAGGAAAATAAAGCTGCTTTAATTATGTCCACAAGCCAAAGCAAATATGAGATCTATCTTTCTTTTTTTATATTTTAATCTACATATGTTAAATGTAAAATAATAGTCATTGTGAACAACAAAGTCGCACAGTTTCTGGTATCTAAGCAGGATCTGCTTAACTGGACGCCAATAAATAATAGTTAAGTGTTTCTTTTTAACTTTTAAACCTTCCCATTTGGTAAAAACTATTTTAATAGGACCAATAGTCTAAAAAATGTGAACAACCTATGGACTATCTCATTAAGCACTTGGACTATCTCAACGACACTTGATCATAGGTAATATTCTTAAGGGTGAAACAAAATTCAAGGATTTCCCTGGTTGTAACGATTGTCGGGAACGTATTCACCGTTGCCATTGCCATAACCGCTACCAGAGGCGGCGCCGTAGCCCTTGCCGTTGCCAGAATTGGTATTGTAAGCACCACCATAGCCCGAGCTGTAACGACCGTTGCTGCCGGAACCTCCACCGTAGCCCGAACCGTATGCACCGCCTTGCCTATAACCGCCACCCTCAAAGCCGCGCCACTCCCCAGATCCATAACCACCACCGTTGCCGGAGCTCTCTCCTCGGTATCCCGCACCGGCACCGTTTCCGCCACTGCTTTCCGAGTAGTACTCGGCGCCGTTACCATAGCCATTCCCTCCTTCACCGTAGCGGGCAGCGTTGCCCGAAGCTGTGCGGTAGCCCTGACCCTCGCCATTTCCGTAGCCGTTACCGTTGCCCTGACCTTCTCCGGAGCCGTAGTAGCCACTGTAGGAGTTGTCCACGCTCCGCTCGACGCCTGTGGGATACCATTCTTTGGAATCCATGTATTGCGTGGCCACTGGGCCGCTGGTGTTATTGGTGGCGGGTTCTTTGTTAAAGAATTTGCTCTGTCTAGCCTCCACATTACACAGAAGCAAGCTTAGAGCCGCCACACTTACGACCACAATTGAATACAGGACTTGAGTGCGGGACGCCATTATCTCAACAATGGCAAAGTCGAGAAGGAGATTAGACAATTTGCAGACGATGAGAGTCTGCAAGCTAGCGTTGCATATTTATAGCTTGAATTTACTTCATTTGGAATATCCTCGGCTGTCTCCTGATGACCACTTCGTTCAATGGATAGTGCACCCCACATGTAGCGGTCCCTATGTGCCCTACTTCGTCAAATTACTTTACAGCACAGTAAGGAATTGTGAGAACGTGCACGAGGTTCCTATGGAGTGATGAAGGGAGATTTTTGAGAACGTGAATGAAGTTTCTATGGAATGGTGGAGGGAGACTTTAGCTTTAACAAGATAAAGTAATTCAATGTATTTAACAGTTAAGAGTAGCTTTGATGATCTAAAATCCATAGGCGTGCAAATAACATCTTTTATGAACAAAGGAAACTGCTAATTTTGAGGGATGAGGCCCATGAAAAGTCATGACTTGAGACGAGGACTCGATGTCCAGCATTAGGCGTGGAGCGCAATCTCCGCCCTAATTTGTCTTTTCTGGACTTTCAGGATTTAGTTAACTACTCATCGCAATCTATGGTCCTTGAATCGCAATTAGGTACTTTAGTCGTTGCAAACAAAACGTTGACGGACGTCGGTTGGAAGAATGCTCATGTTATATCTTTTCTAATTACTAGCAGCCTTCGATTTCTTGGGTACCAGTTCCCAACTGACTGCTGATGAATTCTAATTTGAACACGAAACTTGGTTAGACAACAACCTAGAGCCGTGATTGACGGAGAGACTTCAAACATCAAACATGCGTGGACGTATCTCGTTTCAGAATTCTTTCAAAAAAGTAGACTTGTGGAACCACTTCACATTCACTGGGTTTTACAGATAGTAAAAAATATTTTGGATGTAAACGGTTTCTTATGTATCAAGAAAAATAACCTTGTAGAAAACACCGGCTTACTGATTTGACTGTGTCATAGAATTTTCATTGCTAAGCAACAACGCATTAGTGTAAATTCTGTTTTAACATTGGCATTCAAATATTATCCATTTACCTAAACAAAATCAGCTATTTGAAGACCATGCTCAAAGGCCTAGGATGGTTGCAACCACAATAAATGTGGACCGGTTAATGATAGGTTATGTGTTGTCCATCCAATGAGATATTAACATAGGCATTGATATACAAAGATTTTTTATTTAAAACACTTGACGTGTATATATAATTTTATAATAATAATTAATAAAAGTATTAAAAAATATATGGAAATTGAAATTATAGTTTGATGATAATTTTAACAAAAGTTTAAGTGATTTATAAGTTTTATTAACATTGTTTATATCAGATTATTTGGTATTCTTTCTAGTGAAGGAGTCATTCATGTGTACATTTACATGACACAATATACATCCATCATTTACTTTCACCTTCAAATTTAAATGTTATATTTTCTATTTAAAATATTTAAATATTTATTAAAAATTTAAAATTTAATCTATGTTAATTATGTAATTGAAATTGAGAATAGGTAATAGGTAATCCTGTATTAAAAGTTAAGAAGGGGACAATTTTTTTTTTTTAAAAGGTGAATGAAAGGGTGTTGGAAGGTCCCACAACCTTATACATAACTAAACTACAAATAAAAAATAATTTTATAAATAAAATAAAGCTTTGAATTTCAATGGAAAAAAATTGAAACAAAATCACAAACTAATAATTATTTTGGCAACAAAACAATAGTTAGTTTATATTGTTGTTTTTTAATTTTTGGCTTCTAATTATGCTTAAATCCAAAGTTATGTGATTCTCATCACAAACCTCTTTCTCAATCAGTATATTTTATATCTTTTGAGTTTAGGTCTTCTCCTTCTTGTTACCACTCCTACATCTATTTTTTCTTGGTATTTTCTTTTATTCTTGGGCATGGAGTAGCAAAACATTTTTAAATAAGGAAAGACAAAATGCTTCCCTTTTTATTTTATTTTTTATTTTTTATTTTTTTTTGTAAAACCTCATTTGCAGCCCAACAGGAACATCTACAAATGAGACCTCAATTTCCATTTACAACACAACAGGAACATCCACAAATGAGAGCTCAATTTCTATTTCAGTAGTGATTTTTAGGGTTGAGCATTTTTATCTGAGTCATTCTTGTAAGATTGAAAACTAAACTTATCAATACAATATTAACAGATTGCCCAACATACCCCCATACATAGTAATTTGAACCTTGAACCTTTCGAAGAAGAGCCAAGACTTTTTTTTTTGTTTTTTTTGTTATTGTGAAAATTTTTTATTAGGGTTGAGCATTCCTATCTCAGTCATAACCTTATAAATAAATGATTAACACATAGTTCCACACATCACAATTTGAAGATTGTACATTCCCCAAAAAAACCAAGCCCTAAACCATTGGGCTATCCCACCCAAGACTTCCATTGTAATTGACTTGCTCGCAAAACTCACTTTTAAATTTGAGAGTATTATTCATACTACATAGAATCAAGTTTTATGTGTGTCTAGCAACTTAAAAATAAATATAAAAATTTTAAAATTTTAAATATTTTTAAAGGTGAATTTCAATGGGTGCACAGCTAGGGCCTACACTTTCTAACAATACAGACTTAAAAATAAATATAAAATTGTTAAAATTTTAAATATTTTTAAAGGTGAATTTCAATGGATGCACAACTAGGGCCTACACTTTCTAACAATAAAGGGTCTTTCTTCTGATGAGTTTTTTTTTTCACGAGTCAAATTTGGGTAGTCTAGATAATAGTTCAAAAACATATTTTTAGGATGTTTCAAGAGGAAAAAAATTTAGGGTACTGTATGAGTTTTTGAAAGTCTTGGTTTATTTATACCAAGATTTATAATTGAGTGTCTAAAAGAAAACTTAAAACATAACACTATAATATCCATCATAAGACAAAATTTTTTAATGAAATAAAAAATACTTTTATTGAAATAATCATGACAATATTATATATAAGTTAAAACTATTTCCGGTCTAAGGGTAATCTATACCATAGGATAATGAAATAGTGGAATTCCATATAGTCATAGAAATATAAACCCCTTTACTTTCATTTTATTTACTTTCATTTTATTTTAAAGGTCAACTTAAAATACATAGTACACTTTAAAATAAATAAAATTAATAAATTGTTTACCTAAAATTATATTTTAAATAAGTAGAACGCTTTAACTTAGAAAAATAATAATTTATATAAATATTAAACTTAAAAATTAAAATTTTTATAAATTAGAGATTTAATTTATTGATTATATTTTTTTATAGGTAAGAATTTATCATTTAATAAATTATATTTTTAAAAGATTTTTTATTTTTAAAAGCATGTGTTTTTATATAAAATACCATAACACTAATTTAATATTTAGGACTTTGGCCTTTCTTTGGGGATGTTCAAGGTTAAAACCATGATGTACCAAAAAAGGACGTTCAAGGTTAAAACCATGATGTACCAAAAAAGGATAGGCTAGATGGTAGTGGTTGAGTGTTTGTCAATTGGTTTCCTCTGTTCGATGCCTTGAAGGGTCAGGGTCCTATTGATTTTGTCTAACCAAGCAGGCTATGGTTTATAGTACTAATTCCCCTGTATATATAAAAGCACACATAATGATAATGGTTTTATTTGATAGATATGTGAGGAGTTGTTATTGATTGCATAAATGGTTGACATCCATATTTTTATGTTGGGGGATAAAGAAAGAAAATAACATAAGGAAATTTAAAATTTGTAAGCATAAAAAGTCCATCCAATACCTTTGTAAACGTTGATTTTGATGAAAGTGGAGTAAAAAATCATCTTTGCCTTTTATTATGAAAGAGCATCCTGAGTCTTTAGAAAGTGATTTATCGTTATGATCTAAATAAGTAGAAGAGACTTGAAAATTTTATATATGCAACCAATAAATGATGCTTTATATGCATTTTGATACCATGTTAGATTTTATAGTACTTTACCATAATGAATAAAAGTAAAACATCAACTTAAATCTTATGTAAGAGAAATTAAAAGAGTGAATAGAAAGAGCAATTGACATGAAGATGAAATTTTTCCTTTGAGCATGAATGATCAACATAAGATCACACTCAATACAATGGATTGGTTTGATGACCAAATATCAAATCCTCAATAATCATAATTACAAATCACTTAACCCATATTTACATTAATCTAAGGCATAAAGGTTAAAAAATAGTTACTAAACCCTTTCCGATAACAACTTAGGAAAAAAGGATTTATCAAAGGTTAACCATTATAATATCTAGTCATATCCCCATAGGGCTAATTACATCAAATAAGACAAAGTATATTACATGATGTTGTAATTCATAATATTTTCTAGAATCATCCTAGAACATACATTCACCACAATCGTAAGTATAAAAAGGAAGAAGAACAAAATAGAAGAGTGCATATATGGAAAGCAAATAAAAACTAAATAATGCAAAAGGAAAGAAATAATAAAATATTGGTGTCTATAGGCACTCGAATATTTCATATATCACTAATTTATACAATGGAGTAATTATTGAGGGGTATATATAGTGCTACCAATTATCCAATTAGATGATAACCTCAGTCGAACATAACTTGACTTGAAGATTAAATTATAATATAATACATACATTACGCCCTTTAATCAAGGTTATCCATAAAGGTACATTAACAAATATCAATAAGGGTGAATATATGAAGGATCCCTTAGTGTCACACGAGCATGCCCATAGGCTTACATAAATAGTGTTCAAAGGCTTACATAAGTGATGCCCATATGCTTGTATGAAAAATTCCCATAGGACTATATTTACACTTGTCCATAGGGTACATAAATAGTGCTCATAAGAACTCTTTTACATTATTGTATTTGTCCTAATAATATCATATTAAGCATACTTCAACACCCCCCATAGTTTTAGGGGTCAAAGGATAGGAGACACTAGAAATAAATCCATTGATAATGGATGCTCAAGTGGGCCTCAAATTTGTCATATTCATATTCTTCATCATTAGAAAGCTTGTGTATTGAGTCTGAAGAATTTTTTCTTAATATTCTTCAATTTTATTATAAAATTTTTGATAGCATCTTTCCCCTTTCAATAGTCATATTTGGTTGACTTCTTTAAAATTCTAGACTGTCGCTTGGGCAATTTATATTTTGATTCCACTAGTTTGATGTTCCCTTTAGGATCCTATATATGAGAAAGTGATAAAAAATTATTCATTGCAACTTCATAATGTATAAGAAGCTTGAAAAGTTCTTGAAGAGAAATAAGTTATGGCTCTTTGGTAGTCATTACATTCACATAAAGAAACAAGTCAAAAATCTAAAAAAAAATGATATTGAGAGAGATAGATTTTACACACTCTTTGTCACCCTTTACCTTACCTTGTGTTGTAGCTAAGCAAACTTTTAGGGCTCTGAAGTGATATATTTAGTCTTTAACATTACCAAAATCTAATTTTCTAATATTGGAAAGTTCTACCTTTTTTGCTAATGTCACCATACTTTTTTTCCCATGTAGTTCCTTAAATATTGCCCATACTTCAAAAGGATAAATATTATATATTATATAGAAAGTTATATTTCATTTAAAAAACTTAAAAAGAAGAGCAAGATTTTCATACTCATTTTTAACAAGCTCATGATTTTTGATACTTTCTTTTATTTAATCATTATATATAAAGTGGATTTTCTTACTTTTGAATAAAGATACCATTTGAACTAACCATGTGCTATTATTTTCCTAATTAAGGTGAGTAACATACACCAAAGAATACATCTTGCACAAATATCTACATAAAACTATAACATTTTTAAACTAATATATCTAGTATATAGAGCTCAAAAACTTATTTGATCTGAAATAATGGGCTCGAAACACTTTTATATACAATATTATCATATCTTAATGTTTTGAATTGATTGTATTATGAAAGTGAAGGGTATTTAAGTACATAGGATGCCTATTTTAGACATAACAAACCCTCAAACAAACTTGTAACTATCTTGTCCTATACTACATGCATGCACCTTATGAAGGGTGGTTATGCCACTTGACTTGTCACATGGTCTATGATGTAATAACTCCTAACATACCCCTATTATTACATAATAGTCAAAAGATCTATTTTTCTTATGACCAAAGAATAATGACTAGGGTGATATTGAAATTTGAAAGAGAAATTCACCCCTAAGAGAAACTCACTTTCTACTTTTCATACGTAGGAGTGTTGAGTTCTATTTATCATGAATTCTAAATACATTTATTGCAAAATAGTTTATTCATTGCATGAAATGTGTTCCATTCAATGTGTAGGATATCCATTAAATACATCAACTGTTGATGAGATTACATATTTTATTTCCATGTAGACATGTTCCCAAATTTTATCTTGATCATTACCTTCTATTGTGGTGAGATCAACTACCTTGTGTCTTATCTTTTAAAATGATATTTGTTATTTGATTGATTCTTTGCTCATAATGTGTGATGTATTGTTGCTTCCTTTGATCTTTAGTATGATGTATTGCCAAGAAATTTGTATTGATTATAATTTTTGTGTGTTGTCATATCTTCTATTTGAACTAGTTTCTATTTCAAGTTTTATTATTTTTTCATGAGGGGAGATCAATCATTTTATATTTCTTCTTAGATTTGTTCATCTCTAGAAGACATTGTTTAAGGTAAGAAATATATTAATCCTTTATTTGGTATGCATTTGATGGTTGAATCTTTAATACCTATTGAATTAATTTTTCATTCTCTTTGTTGTCTTCAAAAACTTCTACTAATGATGAAGAATTACATTTCAAGTGTACATATTTACTCTTAGGTCTTTGGTTCTTGATGTTCTTGGTTTTATTCTAACAATAATAATTTGGATGATTTGAAAACATCCAATTTTTTTCACCTATCATATTTTTATATTCATACCAAAAATTATTGTTCTATCTTAGCTTTGCTTGTGTGACAAATACATGTTCTTCTTCTTAATTTTATTGATTATTTTGTTGCATTGTTTTGATGATCCTTTCTCCAACTTTGATTTTACCTCTTTCAATATGACCTTTCTTGTTGTCAGTTCATCTCTCATGAAGTGGAGTCATTTTTTAATGGAATATGCCAACACTCCTTCATAGTGTGTCAATTTCTACTATAATGTTAACACACCTTTTATGTGTTAAAATTACTCCTTTCATAATCATTTCTCTAATTCTAATATCTTTAAAATTTATTTCTTTTTTGAAATCATTGTGGAGGTCGCATGCCTCTTTTGAATGAGTGCTTCCCTCTTTGACTTATAAGTAGTAATTATTGTTGTTCACATGTTGTATGTGAGGCCTCTACTTTATGTTAGAATAAGTAATTATTCTCTTAAGTCCTACTAGGATAGACATACTTGATTTTCCACTCCTCCATGAGTCAAGTGAACTCTCAGTATAGTCTAGATCATATTTGATGATTTTTTGCAATCCAACGACTCTCAATGATCAACTTTGCTATTTATACAAAGTTGATCCATGGAATAAATCAATCAGTTCTATTTTATTTCTTAAAATCTTGTAATGCTTTTTAGTTCTACTCTTGGTAAATTCTAACATGGTGCCAGAGCATGATAGATTTTGCTAGGCATTCTATCTTGAGGATAGTTTCACAAAATGGTTCATAATCTCTTATCTTTTGTTTTTTTTTTAAATAGACGAGTTTTTTTTTTAGATTGCTCATTTTATATATGTAATTTTTTTTGAGAAATTTGTTTATGGTAATCTCTAAATAGTTAAACTATATTTTTTTTACCATATTATGCAGTATTCTCCTCATATTTTCTTCAAATAATATGGATATTTGAATTTTTTCTTTCCTACAATTGTTTACTGTTCTCCTCGTATGCCTATTTCAAAAAATATATCTACATCTCTCTTCTCAAACATAGGATTCCATTGGCCCCAATATCCATCACTGCATATCATTTTTTAGTGAACGTATGCTTGCGTTTTCTACATTATAGCCATCATTGCGTACGTTCATTAGTGGAGACCAATCTTCATAGGCATATAGATTTTGGTAACAAAATAAAAATCATGGGTAAAGTTTAGTGACTATTGGAATTTTTTTATCTTCAAATCTCTTTAACTAAAGGTTTGTAGTGTTTCTGGTGTCAGTGTTAATGGAAATTTGGTTAAACCAAAGTCCATTAATATTTAAAAAAAAAATGTGACGTCTTTGTAGAGTTTTTTTTAAATTGGCGTCCGAGGATTTATCGCACATATGTCAAGTGGACATTTGGACAAACCAAAGTCCATTAATTTTTTTAAATATAACATGGTAACTTTACCAACGACTCTTACTAGTGCGCGATGATTAAAATAAAAATGGGCATTTCCAAAGTTATTTCTCATATATTCGAAGATCAAATTCTCCATCCATATTTAGTTAATTTGAATTTTATCGTTATTTTTCGTCCTTTGGTGTTTCATAAAGAGCTTTAATTTTTTTTTATATATTCATCTAAGTGATTGATGAAAATTATAAATCCTCCTCTACGTATTCTCAAGATATTTTTTAACAGTGTTGTCTCTTGATTTGCATTGTGAATCTTCAAATTATTATTTAGAAATATATATGAATGATTTTTGCGTGGTGCCTTCACTGAAGTCTTCCACATCCATCGTTGTGCTCTCAAGCAACTTTGTGGTCCCTTCGGTGATGTCTTCCATAGTCTTGTGTACCTTCTCTTTGATAAGTTTCCAGGAGCCTCTCTGCATGTGGCACCATCTATGGGAACACGTTCCCAAGAGCCTCTCTTCGTGTGTGCCTTCCAAATGTCTTCTGCAAGGCCTCTTTGAGTAACACCCTCTTTGCATACTATGGGCACCTTCCCTACGTCTTGCGCAACAAAAGAGGTGGTATTTATTTATTTATTTTTTTATAAAAAAATATTTTGTTGGCTTCCTTTTATCTCCTTTTTGAATGCAGTGATAAGAAATAAAATCATACCCTTTCATTATTTTCAAAGCTCCATTCTTAGCTGCTCATGGATGCGAAACCATAAGGTAAAATTATATATATATATATATATATATATATATATATATATATATATATATATATATATATATATATATATATATATATATATATATATATATTCACTAATCAAATCTCCTCTAAGTGCAACGAAATTCATAGCATTTAAAAATATTTTAAATCTCCTTCCTCGCTGCCTATTGACATCTCTTTTTCATTTACGGACATACCCTTGGAGGATTCGAAATACTTCACTACCTCGTGTCATCTCTTCTGACATCATTTGTAATTAAAGCTCAGATATTCTAGTTATTTACATTTATTTTCTCAATAAAAAAAATAGATCCGCGTTGTGTTTTATAATTGTACCCTCTAAAAATATTCTATATTTTTCTTTAAGTATATTTCCTTGGCCACCAAGAAAATAAAAATATAGATTTGTAATCTAAATAAAAAAAAATTGGGGAGGGGGTTTATAGGTGCCATTTTTTGCACCTATCATAGCTTCAAAGGGGGGAAGTTATTGTTGTGTCCATATTTGCCTCTTTTATTCTTTGTCTCATTGCCTTTGTTCTAATTCCTTTATACAAAGTTATTTATTATTATATAAAGAGAAATTTTGGTAGTAGAATCTAAGTGAGGATAATTTATTTTTCTAAAGTTACCTTTATTTTCATATCATTAAATAATTTTATAAAATATATTATTTTATACAATCATTAATGTTCATTTCTTAAAATATAACTAAAGAAAATACATTAATAAATTTATTATAATCACCTATATACCTCGTATTGGACTTATAAATAACTTATAGTTTCCCTCATGTAAGGGCGGGTTATTTAGATATCTGATATAAAGGTCTGGCTGATTATCCATTTAAAAACCTATTTTTAAAGTATCAATTCTACTCATTACTTATAGTTTCCCTCTCGTAAGAGCAAGTATTTGAGAAGAAGAGATATATAGGTCTGGAAAACTTTTTTTCATTAAGCCTAACAATTATATCAAATCTCCCCATTTACTTATAGTTTCCCTCAAGTTAGGGCAGGTATTTTGAGGATTTTTGGTATTTATTACAAGGCTTTTGTTAACTTCTTTAAAATCCATTACATTCTCTAATATATATAATTGAAGTTGAAGGGGGGAATTATTGGTTCACTTTAATTTTTATTTAGCAAAATGAACACAATGAATACAATTGATCCACTCACTCCTCATAACTATCATACACGAAAGCCCAAAATATTTAATCTCATTTTTAAAAAAGAGGTCACACACCTACTATAAGAAAAGCAACCTAAATTTGAAAAATAATATGAAATATTTGTTTATAAAGGTAAGATGTATGAAACAATGGGCATTATAAGCACTAATGTAAATGAAAGCTTATGATTTCATATTACATATTGTAAAAATCCTTATGAAATTTGAGATAAACTAAAGAATTTATTTGGAAAAGTAGATCAAATAAGTTCAATGCAACTAGAGGCAGAATTAACTGCATTAACTCTTGAAGATTTCAACAATATTATTGAATTTCTCACAAAATTTAAAGAAATACTCACTCAATATAAATGAAGTGGCAAGTCTAATATAGAATAAGAATGCATCTATCTAATTCTTTTTAAATTAAATGTTGTATTTCAAATTTTTTGAACCACCTTTTTATCTACAAAAGATGCTCTTGGTGCAATTTTTAAAATGCCCTCCTTATAGGATATTTTTGATAGGATAACTAGAGAAGAAACTAAAATTGTAAAGTATGAGATCTCTTCCTCTTCCTCAAGAGACTTAGTAGCATCCACCTCTACTAAAGAAAATTTAAAAAAATAAATAAAGAAGTTCCATTACTTGTACTCAATGCAAAAAGAATGGTCATTCTATGAATAAATGTTGGAAAAGACTACAACTAGAGGCAGCAATGAAGGATCAAACGATAGACACTAAGAAGAAAATAGGAAAATCCCTAAATGTTCAAGGTAAGATCACAAAAACTTCATCAAAATATTGTGTTCTAGATTCAAGAGCAATTCATCACATGACTTCCTTAGATGAGTCATTCTCTTCAATCTCCTCAAGTTCAACATGTAGCATATAAGTTGGTTATTCATCCTTTATCCCAATGAAAGGAAAATGTGACATATCGATTGATGGTGGTTATATCAATAATGTTCTCTAAGTTCCAAACATTGCAACAAATCTCCTCTCTATCTATCATATTTGCACTTTTGGAAAGGGAAAACTAGTTCTCTTCTCACCAATAAGAATTGAGATAAGAGACATTCAAGATCCCAACTCTCTTATAGCCAAAGGAGATATTGATCACAATACTCACCTATTTCACTTAAAAGGATTCAAAAATTCAAAAGGGGCCTCCTATTTTGTTGCACATGGAGATCTTGAAAGCAAAATTTGGCATGAAAGGTTTGGGAATCTCAGTTATAACTACCTAAATTAAACACCCATGAAATGGTAAGAGGATTACCACAAGTCTCTTCTATTGATGGATTATGTCATAGATGTGCTCTTGGAAAGCAACATCAATATCCTTTCCACCCTAGTGGTTCTCTAAAGGCCTCATCCCCTCTATATTTAATCCATAGTGACTTGATGGTCTTCCTAGAGCCTTCTTTCAAAGGAGCAAAATATACTTTAACCTTCATTGATGATTTTTCTAGAAGAACTTGGGTATACTTCTTAAAATACAATATTTATGTTCAATCCCACTTCAAAATATTCAAAGCCTTAGTTGAAAATTAGACCTCTTGCAAAATCAAGTTAATTCGTACACATAATGGGGGGGAATACTTTAGTAATGAGTTCTCAATTTTTCTATAAAGTCATGGAATAATCCATCAACATTCTGCCTCCCATAATCTATAGCAAAATGGCATTATAGATAGGAATAATAGAACTTTAAATGAAATGGCCAATTGTATGTTCCACTCAAGAGATATTCCAAAAGTTTTTTGGGCAGAAGTAATTAACTGTGCAAACTATATTCAAAATCGCACACCTCACTAAGATATTAGCCATTTAACTCCTGGGGAAGCATGGAATGGATCAAAACCTAATGTCTCTTTCTTCAAAAAAATTGTATGTACTGCTTGGGTACATATCCCAAAGAAGAAAAGGAAGGCTCTAGACAAGAAAATCAAAAAGCTCATATTTGTTGGTTATTGTGAGGAAATGAAAGCATACAAGCTCCTTGATCCCATTACTTATGAGGTATTTTTTAATAGGAATGTTCAATTTTATGAAACATTCCCTCACAAATATCCTCATTCATCCTCTTCCTCAATTGATTCTCTTGAACCATCTCCAATGTTAGAGCCTAAATACAATGACGAACCAACATTAGAGGTTAATTTAGAGATTAATGATCAATATGAGGATTCTATAACTCGAACTCAAAGTCCTTCCACTCCTACTATTCCCTCTTCTATGCCAAAATGGGCTAGCACCATTGTCAAAGAAGCTAATCCATTCATCCAAAATATTCCATCATCAATATTAAGCAACTCCAAAGGCTCTGGTCTTGTCTGTCATTCCATTTCTATAGATCCTCAATCCTTAAAAGAAGCAACTAGTATTAAAGAATGGTATTATTGTTAGAATATTATTATTGTTATAATGTGCACTATGCCTATAATTGACATGTTGACATTTGTCTTCTGCCACTTGTCCCTATCTTTAGTTTGAGTTGGAGTGGTGTCTTCTAAAAGACACTTGGAGTGGAGCTCATGACAAGTGTCATATCTCCCTCCTAAGATTGATGCTTATATATTGTAAGATAACTTGTAAATAAATATGCATTATTATTCAGTCCCATCATCTGGTATCAGAGCAGGCTTTCCCTGCCCTGTAGGTCTTAGGGTTTGAATATTTTTTTTTAGGTCTGAATATTTTTTTTTGGAGTATCCTCTTCACTTGCTAAGTTGATCCTGTGAATGAGAAACGAAAGAAAATTTATGAAGGTTGTATTTTTTTTTTCTGTGTTGAAAGTCATATATCCGTGTTGAAAGTTAGGAGTTTGTGAGAGTACTCATTTGTAACAGCCATCGAATTCAGAATTTCAGCATCAATTGTTTCAGAACGGCAGCAAATTGAGATCAAAGGTGACAGCCTCAGATGCAGACTCCAACTTCAGACATGGAAAAATAAATTAGAAACCTGCGATCTGTCCACAAGCAAAAGCCTATCGTCGAGGTGCCAGACTGCATTGGAAGAGCATACAACACCATAACTTTTTTTTTCTATTACTTCCTGAATATTGTAACGACTAGCTCTTCCATATTCTGTAAAGAAATATGCCTCTGTAGTGCTCTTTTGCCACTGGTCCTGCTGCATCTTGCCCCTCCCACATTCAAACCCCAAAATGCCCTAGGCAACACTCTGCCTTCTATCAATTGACGGCAATCCTTCCCTACCAAATTCGCTCCAGATCTACCAAAATCACCACGATCCCCTCAACCGCATCACCTCTCTTGCACTATTGTTGTGTCCTACATCTTCAAGGGCATCCATGCTATAATTTTGTCTGGCATGGTGGTCTGATTAGGCCATAAAAAGGTGGATCCATTCCTGCAATCAACGACGTCGGCAGATATTGGTCCCCTGCACAAGGGTTTCATCTCTCAGCTCTGTGCAAGGACGGTTTTCAACTACCAATATTTGTGGCATCTTTCGTGATTTGAAATAGTCAAACCCTCTAGGATCCAGGCTCTGCCTCTTCATTTTTTTTGACAGCTTCAGGGCACTTTTTCGGCCTTGCCTTCATCGACGACCTTTTTTGGGATGGGAGCATCCTTCGATGGCGTCTTAGTATCAATGCTAAAGGGGGTTTCGACTACTTTGGAGTGCTTCTCTTCAGCTTTGGGAACATAAGTAGAGGTTAGGGTTGTTGTCATCTGTTCTTCAGCTTTGGGAGCATCAACAGAAGTCGGGGGTTTGGCAGCAGGCTTTGGGAAACTTCATTCATAATCCGTGTGATGGAATTTTATTTTGCAATAAAGGTGATCCTGGCGTGAGCTTTCCAATTGAATAGAGAGTAGCTGAGTCATTGAACGGCTGTTGGATAAATCACCAAGAAAGCGAAGGAGGAAATTTTTTGTAGAGATTGTAGTTCCCGCTTTGGTAGTTTGACTAGTACTGCATACTGGAGCGTGAGTTAACAAGTGTTGAAAAAATCATTGACAAAATTTTAGTCTTTTAGGCTCAAAGAAATCAGCCATGGAGCCACCGATGAGGGAGTGTGAAGCCAAGTTGAGTAAAGTTTTTTTTTAGATCCATGATGAGCGCAAAGTGACGACAGATAACAAGCACTTGATCTGTGGGTAAATGGCACTACATAATCTTTTAAAGCACATTTATATTTGAAAGGTGATTTAATATTCAAATTTTTTCTAAAAAAAAAAGAAAGAAAGCTACATGTTGCATCGTGCACAGTGTGGCACGTGCCAAAAACCTGAGTGTTGTTAAAGGGTAAAAAATCAAAATTGACACCTCTCGCTCAAATAAATTCTAAATTCCAAAGGGGCAATTTCATATTTAAGTTATTTTTCAAATAATAAAGAGCAACATATTTGACAAAAAGAGGGATTTATTATGTAAATGCATGTGAAGGGTGCTTTCTAGTAGCACATAATGTAAAAACTCCCAAGTTAAGCATTGTGGTTTTGGATTACAACTCAGAGGGGTGACCACTTGGGAAATCCCGGAGCTGCATATATTTGGAGGATCATTATATGTTTTTTTTTAAGCATCACTTTGTATCCAACTATAGGCTTATATATAGCCATTGGAAAGAGAATTTTGAGGGGAATCCATTGGTGAAATTAGTTTTCAGTTTTGAGATCATTTATTTAGTTGAATGTTGACTTGAAGTTGAGATTGTAAAATAGAGTGCATTTTCGGTAGCATCCGACACTCTTGGGTGAAAAATTGCAAACTTGTGAGGGGCTCGAATTTTAAGTCTATAGGGGGACTTTAGGCCAAGTTATTCATTCACTTCGGCAAGATTAGGGGTAATTTTATCCTTGAAGGCATTGAACTTGTATCATTTTTTAGGCACATTTGGGGCTAATTTTTTCTTACCCAAGTTTTTCAATACAAATCATCAACTTAAGGGGTGATTTAGGACCCCTTGTCCCTTGTCAGTGGATTCATTTTTTGGCACTCTCTTGGCCACTAGGTGTTTGTTTCTTGCATCTTCTATTTGGTCTTTGTATACATTTTATGCTTGCTATCACCCTTGCATGAATTTGGGTTTTATAATTGTAATCAAGTGTAGTTCCAATTCATACACACTTGACACTAAGCCATATACAAGCAAGAAAACACATACAAGCATTTTCAACAATAATACATTGGCACATTGATTGTAATAATTCTACAAAAAGCAAGCATCACACTTTTATAATTGCCTATGTTCCACGTATCAACTTCTCAAAATACTTAGTCTCCCTCACGTAAGGGCAGGTATATTGAGTAGTTTGGTATAAAGGTCTGGCAGGTTATTCCCTTTCAAAATCGCCTATGTTCCACATATCAACTGCTCAAATACTTACAGTCTCCCTCACGTAAGGGTGGGTATATTGAGAAGTTTGGTATAAAGGTCTGGCAAATTTTTGATTCTTACTCTCTTTGGATAGAAAAAGGCACTTATGTTTAACTTAACCCTCCCACTGTTGGAATCTCTTGAAGATTCAGAGTGGAAAAACTAGGCGAACCCTCCTTTGGATCTTCAGCAGTGTACCCTAGATTATTTTTTAGGGCTCTAATTTGGCATTTGTCGTACTTACTTCATCCTTTGTTGAGCTCCCTTTTATTTTGATCCTTTTCTAAATCATGGCTACTACAAATCTATTAAGTGGACTTACAAAGAAACTTGAAGGAGCATAGACTTTTGCAAATTGGAAGTATGAGATGGAGTCAATATTAATGATGAATGACATGTGGGAATTTGTGAGAGATAGGTAGGCTAATGAAGACCCACTCACTGCACCTACAAACCCTAAAGAAAAAGCACAATTTGATAAGAATTCCAACATAGCTTTAAGTTTAATCAATCTAGCTACAGGAATTCAATGCAGAGAAACTGTAAGGGCTATAAAAACACCTAAACAAGCATGGGATGCTCTCAATAGATTGTTTGATAGACAAAGTCAAGATAATATTTTGTATCTCAAATAAAAATTGCACAATCTACGTATGAAAGGCTCAATTACCGATTATCTTATGGAAGTGAAGTCTATCAAAAATAATTTCTTAGCTGCTGGTAAAACCCTAGATGATAATGAGTTAATTCCAATAATGTTGCATGGTCTTCCTTCAAAGTTTCACTCCTATGCTACCATGTTAGACTTGAGTGGTAAAACAATGAATTCAACACTTGAGGATATTGAGATCCTACTTAAGAAGCATGAGCAAGCCCTAATCAAATATGAAGAAATTGAAGCCACATCAACAGTTTTTGCCACCAAGGCAACTTTACAGCCTAAACAAAACAAGGGTCAAAATCAGCATAATCATAATAAAATGGGTAGACAACACCAGAGATACACTCTGTACTAGCAGTAGCCAAATCAATAGTACCATCAGCAACCACATCAGCAATAGTATGAACAACAACCATAATAGCAGTCGTACCAGCAGCAGCAAATATGGTAAACAAGACCTCAAGGGGGTCAAAAAAACAATCAACAAGGATGTGAATATTGTGGAAAATGGAATCATAATATTGCTAATTGCTATCAAAGGCAAAGAGAACATGGAGAACCACAAAATAATAATATGAACACATTGTATGCAGCCAACCAAGTTAATGTTGAAGATAAAGAATGTTGGTATATTGATTCGGAGCAACAAAGCACATGACAGGAAGGCAAGATTGGTTGACCAAGGTTCAGCCCATATCAAATCAATTCATTACTTTTGGTGATGAAAGTGCTCTACCCATTGAAGGTGTTGGGGGGCACCACTTACTTTGCATGATGGTAATAATGTTCCTGCAACAAATGTTTTGTATGTGTCTGGTCTTAAAAGGAGTCTTCTTTCTATTAGACAACTTACAGATAAGGGCTATAATGTCTATTTTGAGAAAGAAAAATGCTACATTAAGGAACCCAATGGCAATGTCAAGGCCATGGGAGTGAAAAAGGATGGTGTTTACTACCTCGTTACAAAATATGTAACACAAACATCTTTGCATATAACAACTACTTTCTCTTTGGAGTACATGTGGCATGAAATATTGGGACATTTAAATTTTAATAATATTCAAATGATGGCTACAAAAGGATTAGTTAAAGGACTCCCACATATTAAGGAGTCAAAATGTTTTTGTGAGCCATGTGTAATAGCCAAACACCATAGGCAACCATTTGAAATAGGAAAGGCATGGAGAGCTAATAGACCTTTGCATTTGATTCATTCAGACATTTGTGGGCCAATGTTTGTTCAATATTATACAGCGGAAAAATACTACATCACTTTCATTGATGATTACAGCAGAAAAGTATGGATCTACCTAATTCAATATAAGTGGCAAGCCCTTGATAAGTTCAAAGAATTCATCACACTTGTTGAAAAAGAAAGTGGCTATCAAATCTCCACCTTAAGATCAGATAATGGTGGAGAATATGTCTCCAATGAATTCTTTAATTTTTGTAAGTATCATGGGATAAGGAGGCAATTCACAACTCCTTATACCCCGCAACAAAATTGAGTTGCTGAGAGGATGAATCAAACAATCACAAATAGGGCAAAATCAATGTTACATGATGCTCTATTACCTAACTCATTTTGGGGAGAAGCTGTTATTACTTCTGCATACTTGACTAATAGGTCATACACAAAAGCCTTACATGAGAGAACACCTGAAGAAGCATGGAGTGGAATAACGCTGTATGTGGGCCATTTGAGAATATTTGGATGTGATGCCTATGCTCATATTCCTCATAAGAAAAGGAAGAAGTTTGATGATAAGATCCAAAAATGCATCTTTGTTGGCTATAGTGATAGTGCCAATGCATATAAATTATATGAGCCTATTTCCAAGAAAATCATTTTATCTAGGGATGTTACCTTTCATGAGTATCCCCCATCTAATCCTCCTAAAGCCCCCACTTTAGAAATAACTAATGAAATAGTTGTTTCATTCATGCATACAATATCATCTAGTTCTTCTCCTTCAATCATAAATCAAGAAATTCATCCACAAGAAGAACTTCCTACAAATAATCCATGTCCTCCATCTCCTCCTCATAATGATCAAGTAACAACATCCAATCCTTTACCCAAGTGGGTTCAAGCCACAATAGATGAAGCCCAAAATCATTTGCCCACCTATACAGGTAAAAGGCCTTCAACCCTAAGACACCAAGTGAATTATGCCCTAATGGCCAAAGTCCTTAGCCAAACTGAACCTTCTAATGTCAAAGAAGCACTTGGTGATCCTAAATGGGTTCATGGCATGGATCAGGAATTGGATTCCATTGAAAGGAATCAAACTTGGGAGTTAGTTGATTTACCCAAAGGAAAATATACCATAGGCACAAAATGGGTATACAAAGCAAAATATAAAGTAGATGGCTCATTAGATCATTACAAGGCTTACCTAGTAGCTCAAGGCTATAAGCAACAAGAGGGAATTGATTATGAGGAGACCTTTGATCCTGTGGCTAAGATGACTACAATCAGGACAGTTATTGCTATGGCAGCTCAAAAACATTGGCCAATATGCCAAATGGATGTCAAAAGTGCATTTCTAAATGGTCATTTGAAGGAGGAAGTGTATGTGAAACAACCACTAGGATACACAGTTAAATGCCAAAACAAAAAAGTCCTCAGATTAAAGAAAGCTCTATATGGGTTGAAGCAAGCACCCCGAGCTTGGTATGCAAAGATTGACTCCTATTTTCTCAACCTTGGTTTCACTAGATCTATAGCAGAATCTACTCTCTATGTGAAACATTGGAGGAACCGCATCATTTTGGTTACATTGTATGTGGATGATATTCTCATTACAGGTGATTATATAGAAGGAATAAGGTTGCTCAAGGAGGACTTATGCAAGAACTTTGAGATGATAGATTTAGGACTCCTCCACTATTGCTTAGGAATAGATGTATGGCAATAACCTGGTAAGATTTTTATCTCACAAGCTAAGTACATTCAGTCAATTTTGGAGAGGTTTCACATGGAGAAGTGTAAGCCCTCTCTAACTCCCATGGAAACTAGATTGAAATTTTTAAATAATGATGAAGAAGAAAGAGTTGATGGTACACTTTAAAGACAACTAGTTGGAAGTTTGATCTACTTAACTTCAACTAGACCAGATATTTTCTATTCAGTTGGCCTTATTTCTAGATTCATGCAGGATCCTAAGAAGAGCCATTGGATAGTAGCTAAGAGGATTGTGAGATTCCTAAAGGCCACACCTCATCATGGCCTTATGTATAAATCAAGTGATAATTTTTCTTTGATTGGATACACAGATTTAGATTGGGCCGCTTGTCCTCGAAACCAGAAGATCTACATCAGGTTATTGCTTTCAATTAGGCCAAGGCTCTATTTCATGGAGCACAAAGAAGCAACACACAGATTCACTATCTTCAGCAGAAGCAGAATATAGAGCAACATTTGAGGCAACTAAGGAGGCAATATGGTTGAGGCAATTAATTCAAGATATTGGGCTATTCATACATGGTCCAACATATATATATATATTGTGACAATCAAAGTACCATCAAGATGACCAAGAATCCAGTTTTCCATGCTAGAACAAAGCACATTGAGATCCATCATCACTTCATTAGAGAAATGGTCCAAGAAGATATTATACACATGAAGTATGTACCAACTCAATATCAAGTAGCAAACATATTCACCAAGTCACTTGGGAAAGACAAGTTTTCTCAGTTTAGAAATTTGCTATATCTATGTACAAGAAGTCAACATTAAGGGGGAATGTTATCTAATGTTGACTTATTTTTTAGGATAGTGCACATTAAGGGGGAATGTTAGAATATTATTATTGTTATAATGTGCACTATGCCTATAATTGACAGGTTGACATTTGTCTTCTGCCACTTGTCCCTGTATTCATTTTGAGTTGGAGTGGTGTCTTTTGAAAGACACTTGGAGTGGAGCTCATGACAAGTGTCATATCTCCCTCCTAAGCTTTATGCTTATATATTGTAAGATAACTTGTAAATAAATATGCATTATTATTCAGTCCCATCAATTATGCCATGGAAAATGAATTCTCTTCCTTAATAAAAAATAAAACTTGGGATTTAGTTCCCCTACCTAAAGGAAGGAATTTAGTTCAATGTAAATTGATCTACAGAATGAAATATGGACCTAATGGAGAAATTGACAAACACAAATCTCACCTGGTAGCCAAAGGTTTCTCTCAAATTGAAGGGATTGATTATTCTAAAACTTTTGCATTAGTTTCCAAAATGGGTTTTGTTAGACTGGTTCTTGCTCTAGCTACTTCACAAAAGTGGTCTATCTTTCAAATGGATGTAAAAATTGATTTCTTACATGGGGACTTAAAGGAAGAGATATTCATGGAACAATCTGCTAGATTCACTCAAGACTCCTCACTTGTTTGTAGGCTAAGGAATTCTTTCTATGGCCTCAAACAATCTCCTAGAGCTTGGTACAAAAAAAATGGACCCCTTCCTTCTTTCCTTAGGTTTTTCTCATTGTGAGTCTCATGCCACAGTATACATTTGGAGAGATGAAGAAAAAATCACCATACTTGTTCTATATGTTGATGATATACTACTCATTGGTAGTGACTTCACTCACATTCAGACTATCAAGGACTCCCTCTAAAAAAATTGAAATGGTTGATCTAGGTTTAGCTCATTACTTCCTTGGGATTCAAATAAATCAAAAATATGCAGGAATTTCATTGTGTCAACAAAAATACACTCTAGACCTTATTCACAGGTTTAAGATGACATATTGCAAACCCTCTTCTACACCTTTTCATTCTAGAGTCACTCTAAGTACTTCCTGCACATCCCCTCTATGTGATGCAACTCTATACCGTCAACTTGTAGGGAGTCTATTATACCTTACTCATACTCGCCCAGATATCTCATATACCGTTGGCTTGATATCTATATTCTCACATCAACCCCATTTCAGTCATTAGAAAGTAGCAAAAAGAATCCTTCACTAATTGCAAGGCACTACTCACTTTGGGCTCTTATATGAGGGAAAATCCATGGATATAATTGGTTACAAGGATTTTTATTGGGCAGGTTTAGTAGAAGATAAATGTTCAACTTCTGGCTAAATTTTTTGTCTTTGTTCTTCACCAATTTCTTGGTCATGCAAAAAACAAAAAGTAGTGGCTTTATCATCTATAGAGGCCAAATACAGAGCAACAGTTTTGGCAAGTCAGGAAGCTCTTTGAATTTTTTAGATACTAATAGAATTTGTTATTTCCCATGACAAACCTATTACTCTTTTGTGTGACAATTAGAGCATAATTCATATTGTATGCAATCCAGTTGAGGATCAGCACACCAAGCACATTGAGATTCACATGCACTTCATTCGGTAGCATATTTATAGAGGGGAAATATACTTGGACTATATTCCCACTGAAAATAAAATTGCATATATCTTTATCAAGTCATTTCCTTCTCCGTGTTACATTCATTTGCGAGAGAAACTTGGGGTAAAACAACTGCATTAAACAATAAAGATATTTCACCCCTCCTTTCTTCTTATTGTTGTATTCTTTGGAGGATGGTTTTTTTCCATATGGTTTTTTTTTATCATCTCTCCTAAAGTATAAATTGTACATGAGTACCTCATCAGGACAAGTTTTTGAGACCCATTCCATTTTTTTAAAGAGGACAATCTTCGCCATCTGAAGAAATACCTCTATCTTTATTTTCTAACAGATGGTTTTTTCCCAAGTGGTTTTTTCACCATCTCTCACATATTAATGTAAATGAGTACCTCATCAGGCCCTATTGCTCGGAGTCATCCTTTTCTTTGTCATTGAGGATAATATTCGCAAACCGAAGGCATGCCCCTTCTTTTCTATTTTTTGATAGATGGTTTTTCCCATGTGGTTTTTACCATCTCTTCAAATAATACATATATGCACATGAGTACCTCATCAGGCCATGTTGTTGGGACTCATTTTTATCAAACTCCCCTAGTATCACTAAAGGTGGGATTTTAGAATAAATAATTATTCTCTTAATTCCTACTAGAATAGACATACTTGAGTTTCCACTCCTCCATGAGTCAGGTGAACTCTCAGTATAGTCTAGATCAGATTTGATGAGTTTTGTAATCCAACAACTTTCAATGATCAACTTTGCTATTTATAGAAAGTTGATCCTTAGAATAAATCAATCAGTTCTATTTTGTTTCTTCAAATCTTGTAATTCTTTGTAGTTCTACTCTTGGGAAATTCTAACACTTTAAACTAGGTCCACCAACTTTTTAATGGTTGGTGTTTGCTCAGTAACATTTAGTGTAGTTATAAAAATATTGTACTTTTATGAGAAAAATATTAAAATTATAGGAGCTAACATTTCATTAGATACTTGAGTTCCTAATTCTTACAATGATGCTTATAACTCTATTATTCTTTTCATGAATGATTTTAACTTTTCTCCACTATTAATATTTAGACAAGTGAGATGGCTCTGAAGGAATAGAATCTGATTTTGATTCTTGGATTGAAAAAATATTTTCAACTTATTCCATGCATATTGATTTTGGTTGAATACCTAATGTATGCTTGGACTTGATTTGCTACTTCAAACATGACGATTAATATTGCCTTTTTTTTCTAGTTTATCAAACTTTGTTTTATCTTATAATTTTATAGTGGGATGGTTAATAAATCCATATCCTACTTTCCATACTTCCTCAAACTCAAAATATATCATGATTTTGGTCTTCTAGGCATAATAGTTGTTTCCCCTCAATAATTGAGAATCTAACAACTGGAATTTTAGTGCTCCACTAGCCATGGTAAACTTTCATGAAATTTTAATCTATTCATTTTATTGAGTCTACCTCAAAAAATATTTTTTAACAATTTTATATATGTCTATTCTTAGATTCCATTTTATGCTTCAAAATATGCAAGAAATAATTGTATTGCTAAGTGAAGGTAAATGCAATGCTTCTTCCTTTATGGAATATTCCTTTATACTCTTATTTTCTTCTTTGTTTTGAAATTTCTCTATTTTTGGACTTTTATTTTATCCATATGCTACTTTCTAATTGTATTTATTAATCCTTTAAAAATTTTACTAAAACTTTGAATAGCACGTGGCTACCTTACCTTCATTGAATGTTGAATGTTGAGTGGTGATTTCTATTTTAGTCATCTAATATACTTGATGTTTCACTAGTGATTTCTAGATGTGTTTGGATTTATGCAATGATTATTTTATTTCATGTGAGTATATGATAGAGGATACTTTATTCTCCTTCTATATACAATAGTTATGACACAATAAATTTAGAGGACTACTCTTTCTTGGGTCATGATGTTTTTAGCTTCATTCACCATTTTCCTTTGGCATCAAATCATTTAGATATTAATAATGAGAATTTTTTGATATATTTGGGATCTCTTACTTTCAAATATATTTAATATGACTATTTATATCTTATTTTTTTAACACACGACTCTAATTCCTTTTAATAGGCTTTCTTAATGATTTATTTCTCAATGTTCAATACTTTCTATTGAACTGGGTGCAATTTGTTTTTACTTCAATAAATGGCTATTTTTTATTTTCTTGTTGAAATTTGGATTGTTTATGTTTTTTAGGTTGCTTAAATATTTTTATCTTTGATATGGCTTTTCCACCCTAAAAATTTAAAATATATCATGGAATTTCACTTCATAGTGATAATTTTATATAGGGTAGTTTTACCCTTGAAACTTGTTTTCTCAAACTTAAATCTTCTTTCGTAAACTAAGTGCACTTTGGGATTTCTATATTTCAAAGCTATAAGAGGATTAGAAGGAGAGTTATTTATTCCTTCTATCATATTTTATACCACATGTTAGATATTAATTCTCAAATTGATTGTATTATGGAAGTGAATCATATCTAAGTACATAGGATGCCTATTTTAGGTATAACAACCCCTCAAATAAACTTGTAACTATCTTATCATATACTACATACATGTACCTTGTAAGGGGTGGTTATGCCACATGACTTATCACCTGGTCTATGATATAATATATCCTAACAAATACAGTCTCAAAAATATTAGATACATTAGCATTCAAATTAGGAAAAATATTAAATGTTAAATCACGTGCTTTCACTTGGTGGAATTCCTAGGTAACACTTGGGTGAAAATAATTTTCTATTGCCTAAATTTTCCTATAGAATAGTGGTTTAACAACTTGAACTCTAATTCACATATTTACTTATATATATTCAATAGTTTGTTGTCAATGGAGATCAAACTTAGGACATCAAGGAGAACATATTATTATTTGCTTCCAAATCCAAGCATAAAATAACTGCTTCTTGGAGGTAAGTGAAAGTAACATATATCTACATATTTCCTTCAAGAGTAGAGTGAAAAATTTCAATTCCAAAATGATTTGAATCCATGACCTTTCCCACGTGATAAAAGGAACCTATCATTCTACCACATGAATGACTAGAATTAAGAGGTGATTTTCTTATATAATAAGGATGTTGACCTATGATGAAGGTGAAAGAGAGACAAAGGAAATATTAAAAATAATGAAGCATACAAAAGGACCATAATGAAGAATACCAACCAATGCACAACAACATGGATTGGAGATAAAGGAAAGTTTGACAATGTTAGCAATACTTTGAAGGAAAATAAGTATGTTGAACCTCTAGATCCTATATGCACTTTTCCACTAAGCTCTTATTATTTTATTTAAACAAAATACCACATTTATATCAAACTTGCACTCTTGCCTCTATATATGCCATGCCCAACGAATGAGCCAATCTATTGAGGTAAGAAAACAACTTGAAAAATTATATGAAACTATTGTTGATATACAAAAAGGGAAAATTTATAAATATTCAAACCAAGTACATTTTGTATATAATTAGGGGATACAACTATTACACTATGGTCCATAAAGTGATGGAGAAAAAAAAGAAATTTACCTTCTTGTATAAAGTTGGTTGAGAAGTATGTATGTCATCCTAGCACCATTTGTAGACCATACACCTTTCATAGAAAGGAAGGTGCTTCTTTCTCCTTAAAAAAATATTGAAACATACAAATCAAACATATGGCTAGTATTATGTAGCTTAAAATACATACCAATAAACCACTTCCTCCTTTGATAATCAAAATTATGATCTTTCATCTATTGAGAACTTCCTAAAGCACCAATGAAAACAACATGCATGCATTTATCTACTTCCTACTAAAATATGGAATGTTTTGTAGAATATTCCTTCCTTTAAAATTTGAAATTCAAGGGAAAATACAATGACTTTTGAAGGTAAAAATAGATACTAAATGATAAAATAAAGAAGAGAATTAAACTAGGACCCCTACTAAAATTTCACAACAAATATAATAGAATAAATAATTCATTTATATCTACCATGATTTTCTCTATATGATTATTTTGTACAATTGAGAGAATTAGTTTCATTTTGGCTCTGATACGCTATTGGAATTCATATTTTTGTCTAGAAACATCCTAAAACATATATTCACCATAATCACATGTAGAAAAAGGAATAAGAGAAAAATAGAACAACATATAGAAACAAGTAGAGAAAGTGATAAATAACATGAAATAAAATAAAAAGGAAGGGGTGAGTACTAATAGGCATCCTAATTTTCACATATCACTAATTGATATAGTAAATAAACCATTGGGGGGTTATTTATAGTGAATCAAAATCCTCAATTAAATGATAACCTCAAGCTAACATAAATTTCATTTAAGGTTAAACTACAATATAATAAATATATTATACCCTTTAATCAAGGTTATCCATCAAGGTAGACTAACCAATATCACAAATGGTGAATATATTAAGGGTTTCCTTAGGCTTAAATGAGTATGCTCTTAGGTTTACATAAATGGTGTTTAAATGCTTACATATGTTATATCCATAGTATTACATGAAGGATACCTATAGGCTTACATATACATTGGCATGTAGGTTACATTAGTCACGTTAGCACTCTTTTATACTAATTGCCTTGGCCTAATAATATCATATTACACATACTTCAAAAAATAATGATTTTCCATAGGTTTAATATTTTTAATGCTTATATGCTTCAAATAATTATTTTCCATAGGTTTAATATTTTTGATTTGGGTCTCTAGTCTTGTTCCAGTTTTGAGTCTTGCGTGTCCTCTATGGTTGTATGCTAGTTTGGCCTACGTACCATTTTTTTCTCTTGGTTTTGTGTTTGTGGCATGTATGCTTGCATAGCCTATTTTAGGTTGGTTCATCCCTTGGACCTAGTGGTTTCCCCTATACGGGATGGTGATTTCATATTTTAGTGTGGGTTGGTTTTAATTTTTGCCGTATTTTGCTTCTTGGAAATAAGATTTGTGTTGGTTTTTCTCTACTTCCTTTAGTGTGTAGAGGTTAGCTTCTTTTTATACGTAGGTTTGGATATCCTCTTAACTTATACCATATCAATATATATATATATATATATATATATATATATATATATATATATATATATATATATATATATATATATATATATATATATTACATTATGGAATGTAGGGTAATTAAATATAATAAATACCCAAACATAGCATAACCAACTATAATAAATCCTATAGAAGTATTGAGTGGTTTCACTCAACTTACATTCACATTATCTATGATTTAATAATTCCTAACATACCCCCTTTATTACATCATAGTCTTATATCTAGCTAATGACTTGAAGGAAAATATTTTCTAGGGTGATGTTGGAATCTCTAAATTTTGAATAGAGGAAATTCCCCCACACAATGTAAACTTTATGCTATAATATTCAATACCACCATCATACATGCCAAAAAAATACTTATTACAAATACTTATTATCTAATACTTATAAATTCAATGGATATGATGATTATCCTGGTTATCTTCATGAGAGTAAGGATTTGCTCTCATCATTTTTTTCTTCTTTTTTACGAACCAACATTGATAGTAATGTGATTCTTATCAATATGTTTCACTTTTTTGTTTGATGATACTGCCATGGCTATAATTTCTTCCTTAATAACTTTAGTAGATCTATTCGTATCAAATGATAATGATTTTAAATTAATTGGATCCTTTGATTAGACTAATGCTTCCTTTTTCTTTCTTTTATTTTCTATTGTCTTCTATGATTCTTCATTTTCAAGCCACTTCTTTGCAATTTTATCTCTTCACTCAAAAAGTATTCCCCACTTTCTAATTGCATGTCAATAATACTATTTTTTGTTGGAAGGAAAGTCTTGTAAGACTTATTTTGACCCTTTTTCTTCACATTCTTCCTAAACCTATCCCAATTATCTTTAGTACACTACATTATTTGGAATTTATTGGTTTATCATGATTTTTTTTATATGAAAAATAGGATGCATTTTTCTAAAACCTTTATTAATTTTGTGTACTTGTTTCATCCCTTAAACGATCCTATAGCTTCCACAATATTTCCTTCAACAAGAATGGATACCCTTTAGTGTTGATCCATTATGGTTAAATATTTTTTTATGGTATTTAACAAATATTTCCTTATTTTATATTATGGTAATTTTGATAATATCACATTGTATTTCATGATCTAGTATCTTCTTTTTTTATGGCATTGGTATACTCCTTGATACAAATGAGATCCTAGAATTTTATAATTATGTAAGGATCCTTAGTATTTCAAGTATTGGAAATTGATATTAATCTCTCAATGAGATTGAATTTTTAAGCTATGCCATGCTCCTTTATAACCCATGTCGTGATAAGCCATGCATCTTGTAAATATTTTTCTTTGTATTAGGGAAAGAGAATGGAAAAAAATATATAATTGAGCAAGTAGCCTTCATTCTAGGAAGGATAAAACTTAGTTACTTTCTAATGATCAATGTCAATGGTGTACCATGACTTGGATTTGTCATGTTTGCTTTTATATATTGATAGTATTCCCTTTTACTTAACAAATATGATCAACATGGATTCTAGCTTGGCACCCTTGTATTTAGGGCCAAAGTCCACCTTACCACTCTTATGGTTTGATATGGCATGGATATTCTATCAGTAAATAAGTCTAGTATCACATGGTTGGATGCAAACAATAACATCAAGATAATATCCCCTATGTTTCTATTTCTCACCAAAAGCATTATAATTTTTTACTAGTTTTTTCATACATTGAAACCAAATATCTTGGCTTGAATGGTTCTAGGCACACACAAGAAGTATCTAGATTTAGTCACCTTCCTTTTATGACTCTTCAACAACTTAATTCTTGATAATTTCTTAGAAAATATTCTTTTGTTTCTCTTTAATATATTTTATGGTGTTCAGAAATAAAGGATCAATACCTTCTTCAAACTTGGTGTTGTCAATCATTGGTGAGAAATTCAATAATAAATAGAATGATGCAATGATTGCTAGTTTTATTTATTTATTTTATATATCTTATGAACAATGTTTCAGCTATCATCGATGCTAAATTATAAGGCATGGTCTATTAACTAGGTTCTTGACATCCTATGGGTATGATAAACATACTATCTAGGAGCACAAACTCATTAGTTTATTTATCTTTAAATAGAATACCCATCATTCTAGCATTTCACATCTAGCACATCTTGCTTTTATTTGACTGGTCAAAACATATGACATTAGAGAATGTATCATCTATACTTCTTAATGATCCCTCTCATGTTGAGTGATTATTATAAATAAATATTTGACTATGCTATATTTATAAATCATTGAAATATAAATCACCTGGGAAATGGCTTGATGTTAGACATGATCTATTTTTTGCTAGCAAGAAAACATTATTTTGAACCTATGTATTCCTTATCATTTTTTTCTCATGTGTGCATCATCGACAATTAGTTTTAGATGTATTTTTTTTTGAAACAATGCAAGGGATGCAATATCTTGTGCTAATTGAAGATATTTTCTATTTTGTCTTTGATTCCTTGATGGTTTTTATAGTTGATTTTCTATCTTGGTTCCTTCCTTTGCGTGCTAATTATTAGACCAAATGCATTATAACCTTGAATTTGTGCTTGTAAATTTGTATGACATAAATATTTATATTTAGCTTATCCTTGGTAGTATTTATTATCTTGAGATTGCTACTTTTATAAAATTCTAGTCCTTGGCAAGGTTCTTATACCCTGAGATCATATTTAATAAAATGCTAGTCCTTGGTAAAGTTGTGTATCCTTATAAATGTTGTTTAATAGAGATCTCTTTGGGGATTATCTATATAAAAACTTGAGGAATAACTTAGTGTTCTTCTTCATCGAGGCATCAAGACCTATTTTGATACCATTGATATTGCTAATGCTTAGATGATTTGATAATTGCATTATAGAATAATTGATATTTAAATATAATGGATGCCCAAATTTGGCTTAACAAACCATAACTAATCCTAAAACTACTCTTGACTTCTAGTAGACCTTACATACCTTGTATTAAGTAGTTTAACTCAAATTAAATTCACATTACCTATAATATAATAATTAAAAAAAAGGTTTACACGTGATTATATCATGCAATGTGAGCTTTGACCAGTAAATTTAGATGACACAACTTTGAAAATAAATATGTTAAAAATGAATCCATATTTTTATATAATAATCATCAACAAAAAGAAGTGAAAATATACAACCATTAAGTGATACATTTCCTCTATTTCCTAGGAAAATACTATGTAGAAATGTAACTTTTTATTTATATACCAACCTTTATGAAATGGTTCCCTATGGTATTTTTTGCTAGCAAATCACTAATATTATTATAGGTTTAATACTATTTAGGATTACACAATATCTCAAGAAAAAATATGCACATAATTCAATCTAGTGAACATAAAACTCACTGAATATTATTGATAAACATCTATTTTATGCAATGCATAAAATGCAATACTTGTTCTCTGATACTCTATTACAAATATTTTTCTTCAATATATACATATAAAAGACTCTTTATATTCACAAGACTCTTGAACTTTACACTTACATAAAATATTCATTTTTTCATACTCATGTGAGATCTAACTCCTCATATTTCTCAATAAATACTACATATTTACATAAAGAAAAATACCATCATGATTGCACATAACTTATAACTACTCACTTATAAAAATAACACTTCACTTGCATAACTCACACTTGCTAACATGACACGTCACCTACATAACTCCACACTTATTTACATGGCACATAGCACACACTTAATAAAATGATGCCTACTTTATAATTAGTTATTAAACACACCCTAGACTCAACTATTTCGTGGTGCTTGAAAAGTTATTGCAAGGTACAAAATAATGTAATACCTCCATGCTCCCCCGTATTACATTATTTGGTATGAATGACCTTTGTCTTTATTATGATATTCTTGATAAAAGATATATTTGAAATATCTTATACTTGTTTGATTCATGTGCTTTTGTAAATATATCTAGAAGTTAATCTTTTGTAGAAATATATTTTATTTGAATACGATAGTCTAGACATGATATCTGATAAAGTAACATTGAGAATCAATATATTTTGTTATTTCATAAAACACAAAATTTTAAATTAATTTTATAAAATCCTTGATTATCATAAATTAATATTGTAGGAGTTATTTTGATCCCCATATTTGATAGAATGTACTATAACCAAGTGCTTCACAAATATCATCTCTTGTTGCATGATACTTTGCTTCTATCAATGAGAGGGCTATTGTATATTGTTTCTTACTATCCAATGAAATACATAGCCTGATGTTGATTTTCTATCATCTACTAAACCCACATAGTCCAAATTTGAAAAAGCCTATAAATAAAAAATATTATTTTTCTTGTTCTCTAGACCATATTTTGTGGTATTGCTAACAATTTTAGTATTCTTTTTGTTTATTTCAAATGGTTTTCCTTAGGGTATTGCATAAATATAGAGAGATAATTTAGAACAAAAATAATAACTAGTATGGTATTTGTTAATAATTGAAGACTTTTGATAACTTCATGATACATAGTAGCACAAAATTGTGGTGATTAATCATACCTTAATAATTGTAGCTCATGTTCCATTAGAGTATATTTAGGTCTACACTTTTTCATTTTATAAATTTCAAGTAATGTTGCATATTTAGTATGAGCTAATGTGATACTATTTTCCTTTTGACAAATTTCTAGGTCAAGATAATAGAGTAGGAGTCCCAAATCTATCATTTTAAATTATTTTATCAAATGAATTTTCACACTATCTATTAGTGTTTTTGAACTTCAGTTACTATATCATCACCATATACTACAAGAATTGCTATTCTATATCCAACATTTTTTATATACATATTTGAATCAGATACACTTCTTTTAAAACAATGTTAGAGTACATGATCAAATTTAATATACCATGCTCTAGGGGCTTGTTTTAAACTTCATAGTGATTTTTTAATTTATAAATTTTTTGTTCATGTCACTTGATAGAAAATACTTCTATTTGAATCATGTATACTTCCTCTTCAATATCACCACTAAGAAATACAATTTTAATATCAATTTGATGTATTTTTTCAATCAAATTGAGTTGCTAGTGCATAAATTGCATGAATAATAGTCATTTTTGTTGTAGATGCAAATGTTTCTTCATAGTAAATTCCTTCTATTTGAGAATAATCTTTTGCAACTAGCCATACCTTATATTTATCATTAGAACCATTTATCTTATATTTTGTCTAGTAAATCCATTTATATCTTATTATTTTTTCTTTTGGTGGATCAACTAAATCCCATGTTTTGTTCTTTATTAGAGATATATATTCTATTTCCATTACTAATTTCCATTTTGATTGTCTCACTACATATTTTATTATCATAGGTTCTATTATTTAACTCATTAGTCCCATATTTATTTTTGTTATACTATGAGTTTGAGGTCTTGTAGTGGTAAGATCTAGTAGTCTTTCTAGTTTTGAGTCTTTGAGAGTACTTGTATAGTATTTTTCCTCTTTTATTTATGATGAGGATATGAATTATGAGTCCTCAATTGATTTATTAATTTTTTTTATTCTTCATCTAAATATTCTTCTTTATATGATGTAATATCTAAGATCGAAATTATTTTATTCTTTGGATGTTCAATATTTTTTTTATAGTCTTCATCAAATATAACATATCTACCCACATAGATTTTTTTGTGACCATACCAATTATTCTAAAACCTTTTGAGGTATCATAATATCCAAGAAATATTCCACATAAACATTTGGTATCTAATTTTTTTTTCTTTTATTTTGGAATGTGCATGTATGCTTTACATCAAAAAATTCTTGGGTGTGCTACTGAAGGCCTTTGACCTGAGCAAGCTTCCTCAAGAGTAAATTTTTTAAGAATTATTATAGGAGATCTATTTTGAATGTATATTTTAGTACTAACAACCTCTACCCAATATTGATGAGAAAAATTTACTTCTTTAAGCATGCAACACACCATTTCCATAATAGAATAATTTCCTCATTTTGTTATACCACTTTGTTGTGGTGTATAAGTTGTAGCAAGTTGCCTATTTATACCATTTTGTATTAGAAATTATTTAAATTATTTGGATAAATATTAAGCATCACATTTTAAGAAAAATTCTTGATTGATCATACCATTTTTATTTCTATAATTATCTTGAATTGTTTAAAATATATAAAGGCTTCAAATTTAAATTCCAAGTAGACCCACATTTTTTTAGAATAGTTATAAAAAAAATATCTAAAAATATATGTCCTTCAATACTATATTCCATAGGTCCACATAAGTCTATATGTGCTATTTTTAGTGGTTCCTTGATTCTATGTAGGATTAATTCAAATGGTACTCTATGGTGTTTTCCTACAAAGCATTCTAGATGACACACTTTTATGCCCTATAGGTTGCCATATTAGATTGGGTATACTTGTTACCCTTTGATTTCTATTCATTCTAATTAAGGATGGCACACTTTTATGCCCTAACCTCTTATGCTCAAGATCTCTTATTTCTGATGTTCTTATTGATAAAACAATATTTGATGAAGTATCAAGTGCAAATAAGTAGCTATAAAATTTCCTTTTTTGGTGATGATACATTCATTTTTGTTTTCATCAATTTTGAATTCAACCATTTAATTTTGGTCTAATACCTAATATGTTGATAGTAGATTGGTAGATAAACTAGGTACATATAATACATTTTTAACTATGCATTTTCCATCAAATAAGTTGATTGATATATTTCCTATACCTTTGACCTCATATATTTTATCATCTATAATTGCAACTAGTTTATTAATTTTTTCTTGAATGGGACTAAAATAATGTTTATCATATTTAGAATTATCAAGGATTAAAGGAGTAATGAAATGTATATAGGAATTCATTTTTTGATTTGATTCTATGTTGAAATAGGCTCCTAGATCTTGGTATATAAAAATTAATGATCACCTATTACAACATGAATTCAAAAAACATCCATCTAATGAAAATATTTATGTCAAAAACATAGAAATGAGATAGTGATTCTTGTGTTCTATGTTGATGACTTGGTCATCACTAGATGTTAATACAAATTGGTGAACTATGTGAAGGGTGGCTTAGAAAATCATTTGACATGATATATTTGGGGCTTCTACACTATTTTCTTGGCTTGGAAGTTTGGTAGAGAAATAATCATATTCTAGTCACACAAATAAAGTATGCCAAGACACTACTAGAAACATATGGGATGATAGATTGTAATCATATATGACACCAATGGAGGTACAATTACAACTATCTAGCTATGATAAATTACTTCAACTATCTACTACTCTTTATCATCAATTTATATAGTCTCATATACCTAACAAACACTAGGTCTAACATCATATTATTGTAAGTTATATTTCAGTGTTCGTATAGGAACCAAAGGATAATTATTCAAAAGCTCTAAAAATGATATTACATTTTATCCTTGGTATAGTAGAATATGGCCTAGAATATAAAAGGAATGATAATTTTTCCTATAGGGCTACATGGACTCAAATTATTATGGACCAATATATGACAAAATATGAACATCTAGTTATGTTTTTTATCTAGGATGTAGATATATCTCATGGCATAGAAAAAAATATGTTGTACTATTTTCATCCACAAAGGTAATATACTGTGTTGCATGTGAAGCAACATGGTTACAAAGTATACTATGAGATATGGATGTGCAAAAAAAAGGACCAATTTGGATGAATTGTTACAATCAAAGTGTTTTGAAGTTAGTAAAGAATATAGTCTTCCATGAAAGGACCACACACCTTGAATCACAATGGTATTTCATTTAATAACAAATTCAAAATCACCAAGTATAGCTCTAGTATGTTCCCACCAAACATCAACATACATATATTTTTACAAAGAAACTTGGAAAAAATAAATTTGAATTGTTTTGCAATTCTCTTTGTATACCAAATAATATAATAAGCACTACATTTAAAAAAAGTCTTTTAATGGGGGCTAAAATAAGGTGGTTTTTTAAGGCAGTAAAAAACTGACGTAATAGATCCTAAGAGGGTGGTTTATAATCACTCTCTTAGGGTAACCACCCTCATAGGGTGGGTCTAATAGAGTAGTTTAAAATCATCCTATTAGACCTTAAAAATCACCCTCGAAGGATGCCCAAGAAGCGAGAATTTTGACTTTTTAGATGAGCACGAAGCAAGAATTTTAAATTTTTAGATGCACAAAAAGCAAAAATTTTGAATTTTGGATTCATTTTTTCTTTACTTAGTACACTCAAGATAATAAAAATTAATTCTAATTGTTCAAACTATCTTGTCCAAGTCAAAACCGAGGTATATAATTGTACTCCCCAAGTCCCACCATAGTAGAGACTACAAATATTTTCATTCAGCCTAAAAATTCAAATGCCTAGATTCACATGACAAGGTTGAGGGTAAAATCTATTGATAGTCAAAGAATTGCAAGGATTTGGGGATAATTTTATAGATAATATTCATCTATTTTGAATAATATTATCTTTAGTAGGTGGATGGATGCTTTGTGGGATCAATCGAAGGTATTTTTAGCTTTTATCTTCTATTTTAGTTACTAATATTGAAAATCCACAAGGCTACAAATAAAAGACTAAAGAATTTTGGAATTATGAGCTCATAGGACTTCATCGACATCGGATGAAAGATACTTCGAATGATTCTAAGGCTCTTTATTATTTATGTAGTTAAAGTGCTTTCAATCCAAGCAAACTATGCTTACCTTTTGCCATAGCAGCCTTTAATTACCTTTAGCTATACACGTCTATGTTTCTTTCTTACTAGAGTATAAGAATAAAATTCTAAGTACTTTATAATTTTTTGGCTCAAGCAATAGTTTTGTAAAGTGTTGAAGACACTATTGATGCAATCGATGTCATCTCTCTTGTGCTTAATTTATTCATGTTGTCAAGCAGTGCCAAGACTTTGTGGAGGATATCCCCATAGAGAGCTACAACAAAGGGATTCATAATAGTGACAATAAAAGAGAAATTTAAAAAATGATATTTTCAATAATCCACACAAGAAGATCCACTAGAGAGGCTTCAAGAAATGAAGGGTAATCAAGTGGAATAAACAAAAAATGTTGTTGAAACATAAAATAAATTGCAAATAATCTAAAATGTTTTCAAAATATTTACAGAGCTTGAAAATTTGTTTCCATTAAATAATTTTATTGCATGTTTTTATTGATTTATTTGTATATTCAAATATAATTACAGATAAACTGCAATCAGTTCTAAAAAATTTTACATAAATTATGAATTTTATTCCTCTAAATAGGTATTGTGGATGTTTTTATTCAAATTTGTGAGGGTCATTAGCTTATTTTTTATTCATTGTGAATTTTTAAAATTTGGATGATTTTGTTCAAATTTGCGAGGATCATTGGCTATTGCAGTGTAGGATTTTTATTTCTACATCGGCTCAGAATACTATTAATTTACTTCTCAAATATATCAATCTTTTATTTTTTTATTTCAGGGTGAATACTGCTTCTTGGAAAAATTATTTTTTTTATAAATACTTGCAATGAGTTTTTTAGTTGTTGAATTCTTTTAGCTTGTTCAGGTTCTAGAGGCTACCAAAAAAATAATTCATAAATATCGACTTGCTCAATTTTCCAACTCATGGTTAGACAATGTAAAAAATATAGTACAATTAGCTTGCCACACTTAGATAGTTTTGTTTTTGTTGAATTGGAAGTATCTAAGCATGGAATGGACCACTATCTCATTATATTCCATGTTGGGAGGATATGTTATGTCACCACCAATGCTCTTCATTCTCCATTGTTATTCAATCCTTTACTTTTGGGTGGGGTACACTTGAGCAGAGAAGGAACACACTCAATACTGCATATGTTAGTGAAATATGAAAGTTGACAATAAATTATGATCAAATTGAGACCATGTGAGAATAAAATAGACATCCAAGAGTCCCCTTTTAACTTTGAATTCCATAATGTAGATGTGAGTGGGACTTATGTAACAAGTTTTTTATATCCAGTTATTGGAATTAAAAAACTTAACACTGATTTTGATTGTAATTTATAATCCCAAATATAGGATTTGTACATATGCATTTTTTTATGTTGTCACAAAATTCAATCCCATTTCATATGGAAAAGGAAAAACTCTAGAGTTTAATTTATTTTTATATTAGTAAGATATAATAATGTTTCCATCCATATTTTTTTTGAATGAAAAAATACCAAAATACTAAAATGCCAGAAGGCTACATGTTAAATGAAAAGAAATGATTCACTACATTTGGATTAGATGAGATCCACAACTATAGGAAAATACAATCTTACATTATTCTACATTATTTTTTCAATAAAAAATAATAGTACTTGTCAATCAAATAGCATTCCATCGAGAAGATTCCAGGAAGTAAAATAACAAAACCATTGTTGCACCAGGTTTTCTACAAATTATCTTTTTGAGCAAGATTTCAGTGTAGTCAGTTGAATTCTTTAAAGCACTGGACTTTATCATAATTAATAAGATTTAAATTTTATATATATTTTTAAAAGTAAGAAGAAGAGGATGGTTTAAAATTGCCCTCTTAGACCTAAGAGCTATGTTTTAAACTGTTCTCTTAGGTCATCATCTGGTATTAGAGCAATTAGAAGGAAAAACCATCTCTCCTTCTAATCCCCCTTTCTCTTCAATCTAGAGAAGCACTTTATTGAGAAAAAAAATTAAAGGTAAATAAGCACGTACATGGTTCTTTTTATCTAACCTTAAAAGGAGAGGTAATTATCTCCATGAAGCAAAATTCCATGGAAGATTCTTCTTGAAATTAATGATCTCATTTTTAAAAATCCTTCCCAAATACCATAGTGGCGAAAAACCTTCAAGTAGTAAAATGGGTCTCAACACAATCAAAAAGAGCAGTAAGTTCATAATATATAAACAATAGTAAGGTCAATTTTACTAGGAACAAAAGTCATAAGTGTCCTCTAGATATTTAATTTCCATATCAAAATTAATCTAATAAGCCATTTGTTAAACTTAGAAATTAACGAGGGAAGGACTCCCAAAATTTTACTTCTATCCCTATCCAAATCCACCATACTAAAGTATCTCACAATCATCCACTTAGTCATGTATATGTTACCATTCAAGCATTCCCACAAATGAATCTTATCTAAAGGAGAGTTAGGGGCATACATGCTATAGAAACTAAAACATTGACCTTGAATTAAAAAGGAATTACAAACTACCCTATGCAATGGGTACTTACTAGAACTTAACATCATATTTTTTATTCATAAGAAAAGATAACTTAAACAACTCATTCACAACTTGGTGCGACATAGAAATCCAAAATTCTTCCTTTCAAGTATAACATAATGCAACATTGATTATACAATTATTGCATTTAATTTCATAAAGAATCAAAATATTTGGCTTACGTTTCGTAACTAATATCTCCACCCTATCCTAACTATATCTAACCATCAAGCCCTTAACATTCCAAGAAATTAATTTATAATTTATGTTGAATCAACAAGGAAGTTAGAGTTACTAGCTAGAATTCCAAATGTGTTTTCTTGCAAGACATATCTCCTTAACCTAATAGGATATTTATAATGGTATTAAGAACAAAATTTTATTTCCTAACTAAATAAAGAGAGTAATTAACTCTAAAAACTATTGAAAGGTTCCCTTATCCTATTACAGTTATTAGAGGCTCTAACGGAGAAAGATGAAGATTCCTTGCATTTCCTCTAGACATCATACCAACCTTATGATATTGAAGCCTCAACATCCCTAAAATATTGATGGATAGAATAATTTACCTATATATCTTACTCTAAATTAACTAATTCACTATATTTATTTTTAATATTACCTCAAGGTTCAAGTAGGTCATTTACAAAAGGAGAGACTTTAGTAGCAAGACCAAACTAATCATTACAAACCAAAATAGACAAAATATTTTATTATCTTGACAAAGTGGTTCACAAATGAATACATCAGATTGGTAATATCTAGGCTACCCTAAAAATGCTAAAAGAATTAGTTGTGTTATTATCTATATTTTAAGCAAATTATGACTCATATTGATGAGCATCATTAGCATTAAATATATGCCCAAGTGTACTAAGAGGGAAGTATCAATCCAAATTCCAACAACTCTATACCTAAAACAAGTATTCAATATTCAATATACAATATTTTTCTCATATTGAATACAATGACTAAGAAGTCTTCTATATTAAGGAAGATTTCTTTCAAGATACTTTTCCATACAAGCACATAGATGGACCCTAGAACTTGAGTACCTATCTCTTTTCCCTTTACACTAAATTATATGACCAAAATATCTATAATGTAATAAAGGTAGGGTCAACACATGATTTTTTAAAATAAAAATACAATCCATAGAGGAAATATAGCTCTTGATGGATCTCTAAGATAAAATTCAAAGGTCTAGATGTATAAATAGTAAACCTAGATACATGGGACCTAGGAAAAAAATTGTAAAACTACTTAAGAATATTCCTACGAAGATAATTTAAAAGTAATATATCCATTTATTGGTCCCATAATTTACATAAGTGTCCACCCCTTTGAATATTAATTTCTTGTATCCCATCTATATAACTCAAATTCTACTAAAACACCCTCTTGAAATAAAATAATTATGTTTTTTTCCTAGAATGCACTTCTTATAGAGATAATTTCCTTAGGTGACATAAATTTGTCAATATTACCCTTTAAATTAGTTTTTTGATAATTGTTAGGGTCAATGGATATCCTTATTAGACTAAACCACGTCCATCCCATCTAAAATTGTGCATTGACACCTTAACATCTCTTGTAAAATTATCAAGTTGAAGCACTCGTATTTTTTAAAACAATGAGTATACCTATCCACCACATACCACACAAGGACCACCAAATGTTGTAGGGTATAGAAATATTTATTATCCAACAAAACCACCATGTTTTTTAGCACCTACCATTGCATGATCAAGATTCTCATTATTTTTAAAACTAAAATGACTTTATAATTATACTTCCTATATGGAATTTTTCACCAGTCATAAGTAGGACTAGCCAAGGCTACACTTTTTAGAGGAGTTTACCACATTCGATCATATGTAAGGAGCTTCAAGGGAAGAGTGGGTAAACTAAAATACCCATCAACCATTAGATAATCCATCTATATCCAATGCTTCACATCTACCCGAACCTAACAAAGCAAGGAGGAAAAGGTCTACATGGTAGATAATATTATATTATTTGATAAATTAGGATGTGTAGGATATGCACATATATCATGTAAGTAGAAGACTAAAATTCTTGTACACAAGTGGTAATATAAGAATCCAAATGTCATATGGTAAGCAAAATTAAATAATTTGAAGAGTTGTCTTGTAAAGCTATATTATGGAGACAAAGGTCCATGAAATGTATTTAAAATTAGAGCAAAGCTCAATATTTTATAGTTGACTAATGAATAATATTGTAAGATTTTTATTCCAATAATATTCTTATAATATTTTTTTACATTGTTATTATTTTATAATGAAATATTTATATAAATTTTATATATGCTTCTTTATATTGAGACACATAATATTTTGAGATAGCAAGGTGTTGTGGCTGATCCACAACGTACCCCAAAATTGAGGACCCACCTTTTTGCATGTGTTCCAAGAAGACCGAAGTGGCCCATAGGCTAAAGTTCAAAGAAAAAAAGCAAAACACCATAAGGAGAAAAAGTGTCGCGATATCGTGACATGTTGCACCATCGCGGCCCAAAAAGAAAAAGTGTCGCGATATCACGACATGTTGCTCCATTGCAGAAAAAAATGTAAAAGTGTCACGATATCGCGACATGTTGCTCCATCATGGCCAAAAATGAAAAAGTGTCGCGATATCGCGACATGTTGCTCCATCGCAGCCAAAAATGAAAAAGTTTCGCGATATCGCGACATGTTGCTCCATCGCAGCCAAAAATAAAAAAGTGTCGCGATATCACGACATGTTGCTCCATCGTGGCAGAAAAAGAAAAGTGTCGCGATATCGCGACATGTTGCATTTTCACGACCAAACAAGACAAGAAAGAACAAGAAAAGAAAAGTGTCGCGATATCACGACATGTTGCATTTTCACGGCCGTACAGGAAAAAGTGTCACGATATCGTGACATGTTGCGTTTTCATGATTCAAAGCAAAGAGAGAGGGAAGAAAGAAAAAGTGTCACGATATCGCGACATGTTGCATTTTTATGGCTGAAAGCAACAAAAGACAGAAGGGGCCAAAAGTGTCGTGATATCGCGACATGTTGTATTTTTGTGGTTCAAAAGGGGTAGGCAGGCTGAGGAGCAAGAAGTGTCGCGATATCACGACATGTCCCATTTTCGCCAAGGTAACAGACCTGCATAATGACACGGACATAAGGACAAAATCTAGTAAATAAGACCAAGCGTTACATAAGAAATATTTAATGATTGGAAATCATTTAAGATGGTCGTTACACGGGGAAGGAAATGGACACAAGCCTATGTGGAGAAAATGCAACAAAGGGCCACAAAATGGAAATCGAAGCACACGCATGCAGGGAAGGTGAAACGAACAGTCAGGTAAGGTGAAATGAATAGCCATCAGAAAACGAAAGTGAACCATCATGGAAGGAGAAACAATTCTTTCGGAAAGTTTAAATATGCCATTCAAAGAGGGCCAGGGGTGGAAAACTGCTACAAGTAGCGTTGCAGGTTTGAAGGCGATAAGGCCATTCTAGACCTAGTTGGGCTATTTTTCTTTTGAAGACTATTTTTTCTTCTTCATGGACATGGGTTTGATATTGCGACAAGCAGAGTTGCAGAATTGAAGGCGATGATGTTGTTCTGGACCTGTATGAGTCGTTTCTCTTCCATGGACTAGTTTGGGAAAACCAGAAAATTTTGCTATTGTAAAATGACATATTTTTAATGCAGAAGATTTTAGAAATTTGCATCTTGTGGGCAAGAAAGGAGATTTTATTTACATGCTATGGATTTAATGTTTATTATTTCATTATTTCATATTTTGAATTTATAGATAAGGTTAATTCCATGTTTTTGGGTTACATTAGGCGAATATTTGAAATCTGAATTTTATTTCGTACCCTAGGAACCAACACTTAGTCTATGGGGATTGTGCTTGTTTTGCAAGTCCAATAGGTTAGGTTGCATGCATGGAAACCTCACATCTTCAGTTTTGTCAAAATAGGATAGCATCATACTGAATGCATTTTAGTTTCAGTTTTTGCATTTCATTTTTATTTTTCTACATTTTATATTTTTTCAGAAGTTTTAACTTTTCAAGGCATTAAAATAAACATCTAAAAGATATCAAAATCCAAAAAAAAATGAACAATCACTAAAGTTTCATGTTGAAATAAATCAACATTGCCTCTTGTTTACAGTTACTTGCAATCACTAAGGTGTTCCAAGAATTTAAATTAAATATCTTTATTTGAGATTACTAATACACATATGCAAATGCTAAATACATCGGAGACCTTGGAGAAGTCATTTGTTTAACTTCTTTGCAAGAGGGTATTTGGAACCCAAATCCTAAAGGAGAGTGTACTTTCACAACTGGGTGAAAATACCACACAATAGATTGGCGCTAGAAGAAGGGCCTGAACCGGTTTATTTCAGTGTGATTTAAATGTTATAGTGATTTAAATTTTGAATATTTCATGCCGTATTGGTTATTATCTTTAGCCCTATTTTAACAATATAACATTGTAGTGTTGAAATGAGGACATGAATTTTTATGCATTGTTCTAATGCTCTTGATTGTTCATACAGGAATAATGTGTTTTGATTTTATTTAAAAAAAAATTCTTGACTAACGAGGTTGTCTCCATGCAATTACTTTCATTTGATTTTAATGGATACACCTCTTGGTTGATGCTAACACGATTATTCATACATTACATGTTTGATATTTTCTAGTCATTTCATGCTTATTTATAAGGAATTATTTTGTCTAAAATGTATTTGTTGTCGATATTATGCTCTTCACCTGCGCATAATGTGATCTTGTGAATCAAAAAGCCTACAACACTAGGAGTATGCTCTTCACTTGCGCATATGCGATCTGGTGAATCAGAAACTAATTTACATTTTTAGAATACTGCTTTGTCAAGGTTCCTTCTTTCATGACTAACAAATTGATTTTGAGGTTATTCCTTGAATTTCATTAATTACAAGATTTTTTGTGTGTCGCAGGTTTTCTGTGAGGTGCTAAGAGTTTTGTCAGGTTCTTGTAGGGTTATCATCATTGTTTTAATCAAATGGACCAACCTCCACCAGCTCCTTGGTATGGATCCCATAACATTCCTTTGAATATTACAGGGGATATTCACAAGATCCCTAGGAATATAGAGAGATTTTTGCCCAAATACGAATCAGATGGCCTAAGGACCGCATAAGAGCATATTCAAGCCTATAGGGATGTTTTGATAAGATTGCAAGTTCAACATGAATATGTGACTTGTAGACTCTTCCCCATGAGCCTAGACCCAGTGGCCTATGAATGGTACATTTGCTTACCTACTGGTTCCATTACGTCATGGATGCAAATCGATAATGCTTTAGTCAACCAATTCAGGTCACCATTAGATCCCACAATCATCTATAATCAGTTCATTATATGTAAAAGAGGCCAGGGTGAGCCAATCCAAAATTTTAATCAGAGATTTCATAAGTGCTATAATCGAGCAATTTGACATTTTGCCATTGATCCCGTTGTAGCTTTGCAAATATATTTTGGAGCATTGGATTCTATGATGGCAATGTTTGCAAGGCAAAATCCTCAAGTTACTACGCTTGCGCTAGCCTACAATGAAGCTATGACCATTGAGCAACAAATTACACCATAGGGTTATGGGTTTTCCTAGATGCCTATGGTAGGACAATATGGTCAGATCCTATGATGAATCAGATCATGGCACCGCAAATATTAGGCATAAATGTTTTGCCTTATCAAAAACCATATTCATCAACACCCGCTTACGAACCCAATCCAATTCCGATTCAAAGTGTGAATCCCTACGCAAATCAAGCGGCTCAAAATCCAACTCAAATGTTAAGTCAAGATCTCACCAATTACTCAAATCCTACTGGAACTAGCAATAACATAGCTCAACCAAAAGAGATTTATTCAAAGGTGGAAGAACTCAAAAGGATGGTTCACAAATTGAGTAATGATTTGGTTCAAAAATAGAAGTATGAATCCCATGCCCCTCACCCAAATCAAAAATTCAACGATAGATGGAGACAGTGGAATACAAAACCAAACAATGTGGGTGTGCCTTCCCCTATTGCTAATCAGATAGATACTTCTACAGGACCAAGTCACTCTAGTTCCATTCTTAATATTTTTGATATTGCATGGGAAAAGGGGTGTAGATTGCATAATACAAAGGTGCATAATGAAAGGAATTGTCCTAAAATTGCTATGTATACCCATTGTCTCCAAGCTCAAGTGGATGATTTGGGACTTGTGCCAAATAAGGGTCTACTCCAACATCAACAAGAAGAAGAAAACATTATGGCGGTGGAAACTTCATATCATCAAGAGAGTGATGACCAAGAGGATCCACACCTTCCAAATTGTGATAAAATTGAATCATGGGTTACAAATTTGGATTATGATAGCTTTACCAATTTGAATTCAAGAAATAACCCACTTTTGGAAATAATTGGACCATCTATGGAAGGTGAAGGCGAATTGGATGAGAAATATGTTGATGAATCAGAAGATGAATTGGATGAGAAATATGTTGATGAATCAGAAGATGAATTGGATGAGAAACATGTTGATGAATCAGAAGATGAAGAAGAAGTGCTTGAGCGTCATGACCTGAACTTGGAAGATGATTACTATGATTCGTGGAAGAAATGGGAAGAGTATTATCAATCTGAATCTTCTAACTGGAAATTCAAAAGAAAATATTTTTCATTTCTTTATTAATATTGGACTGGAAGGATCATACTACATGTCCCTTTCAAGGATGGGTAGTCATCACCAAGGTCCAAGAAATCACAGTAAATTCAAATCCTGGATTATGGGGTTAATCTCCATCGGGTCTATAGATGCCTAGCTGGCAGTGGAGTATGCTCATGCGTGGCAACATGTCTTGTCTAAAAGCAAGACCACTGGATGCTTAAACGGATAGGCTAGCCTGACAGTTTCATCCATAACAGGTTAAATCATTTTGTTCAAGATGATGTAATGAACTCCAGATCAGAGTAGTAAGGATAGGGTTAAATTCCCATCTCGCTTAGGTTGGGAATCTGATTCCCCAAAGCTCTGATTTCACTTACACCTACACATGGGTTCAAGATGGTAGTGACACATAACCAACTTTGGGATCTAGTAAATTAATTTAGTATACATATATCTGGTCCTAATAGTGTTCAACAGTTTTAATATGTGTGTTCATGATACTAGAAGGTCTGAGCCTTTGCAATGCAGGTTGCTATATCTCTAGCATATTCATCATACATCAAATATTGCACAAATAATTCATAGCCTTGCATACGAAACATAAGTGAAACTGACAATGGAATGTGATCAATTTCAAATGATAGGGAATGAATCACATTGCACACACCAAGTTGATGCTTAATAATTCTAATGTTTCATGTATTTCTTGTCTAGTTTCATTCTTGGGATATTTTCTAATGCTTGGATTTGAGTCTGTGTGTTTTTAGGTTGAGTTCTCACCGAAATGCTCAGAAGCATTTCCCAGCAGAGTCGCCATTTGTTGTTGCTAATCCACAATGTACCCCAAAATTGGGGACCCACCTTTTTGCATATGTTCCAAGAAGACCGAAGTGGCCCATAGGCTAAAGTTCAAAGAAAAAAAGCAAAACACCACAAGGAGAAAAAGTGTCGCGATATCGCGACATGTTGCACCATCGTGTCCCAAAAAGAAAAGGTGTCACGATATCATGACATGTTGCTCCATCGCGGGAAAAAATGAAAAGGTGTCACGATATCGCGACATGTTGCTCCATCGCGGGAAAAAATGAAAAAGTATCATGATATCACGACATGTTGCTCCATCGCGGCCAAAAATAAAAAGTGTCGCGATATCGCGACATGTTGCTCCATCCCGGCCAAAAATAAAAAAGTGTCAATATCGCGACATGTTGCTCCATCGCAGCCAAAAATGAAAAAGTGTCACGATATCACGACATGTTGCTCCATCGCGGCAAAAAATAAAAAAGTGTCATGATATCGTGACATGTTGCTCCATCGCAGCCAAAAATAAAAAAGTGTCACGATATCGCGACATGTTGCTCCATCACGGCCAAAAATGAAAAAGTGTCACGATATCGCGACATGTTGCTCCATCGTGGCCAAAAATGAAAAGTGTCACGATATCACGACATGTTGCTCCATTGTAGCCAAAAATAAAAAGTGTCGCGATATCGCGACATGTTGCTCCATCACGTCCAAAAATGAAAAGTGTCGCGATATCACGACATGTTGCTCCATCACGGCCAAAAATGAAAAATGTCGTGATATCGCAACGTGTTGGTCCATCGCAGCAGAAAATAAAAAAGTGTCGTGATATCGTGACATGTTGCTCCATCACGATAGAAAAAGAAAAGTGTCGCAATATCGCGACATGTTGCATTTTTGCGACCAAACAAGACAAGAAAGAACAAGAAAAGAAAAGTGTCGCGATATCGCGACATGTTGCGTTTTTGCGGCCGTACAGGAAAAAGTGTCGCGATATCACAACATGTTGTGTTTTCGTGATTCAAAGAAAAGAGAGAGGGAAGAAAGAAAAAGTGTCGTGATATCGCGACATGTTGCATTTTCACGGCTGAAAGCAACAAAATACAAAAGGGGCCAAAAGTGTCGCGATATCGCGACATGTTGTATTTTTGCGATTCAAAAGGGGTAGGCAGGCTGAGGAGCAAGAAGTGTCACGATATCATGACATGTCCCATTTTTGCCAAGGTAACAGACCTACATAATGATGCAAACATAAGGAAAAAATCTAGTAAATAAGACCAAGTGTTACATAAGAAATATTTAATGATTGGAAATCATTTAAGATGGTCGTTACACAGGGAAGGAAATGGACACAATCCTATGTGGAGAAAATGCAGCAAAGGGCCACAAAATGGAAACCGAAGCACACGAATGCAGGGAAAGTGAAATGAATAGTCAAGAAAGGTGAAATGAATAGCCATCAAAAAATGAAAGCGAACCGTCATGGAAGGAGAAACAATTCTTTCGAAAAGTTTAAATACGCCATTCAAAGAGGGCCAGGGGGTGGAAAACTGTTGCAAGTAGTGTTGCAGGTTTGAAGGCGATAAGGCCATTATGGACCTAGTTGGGCTATTTTTCTTCTGAAGACTGGTTTTTCTTCTTCATGGACATGGGTTGGAGATTGCGGAGAGCAGAGTTGCAGACTTGAAGGCGATGATGTCGTTCTGGACCTGTATGAGTCGTTTCTCTTCCATGGTCTGGTTTGGGAAAACCATAAAATTTTGCTATTGTAAAATGACATATTTTTAATGCATAAGTTTTCAAAAATTTGCATCTTGTGGGCAAGAAATAAGGAGATTTTCTTTGCATTCTATGGATTTAATGTTTATTCTTTCATTCTTTCATATTTTTAATTTATAGATAATGTTAATGCCATGTTTTTGGGTTACATTAGGCGAATATTTGAAATCTGAATTTTATTTCATACCCTAGGAACCAACACTTAGTCTATGGGGATTGTGCTTGTTTTGCAAGTCCAATAGGTTAGGTTGCATGCATGGAAACCTCACATCTTCGATTTTGTCGAAATAGGATAGCATCATACTGAATGCATTTTATTTTCAGTTTCTGCATTTCATTTTCATTTTTTTTGCATTTTATATTTTTCCAGAAGTTTTAAATTTTCAAGGAATTAAAAATAAACATCTAAAAATTATCAAAATCCAAAAAACAATGAACAATCACTAAAGTTTCATGTTGAAATAAATCAACATTGCCCCTTGTTTATAGTTACTTGCAATCACTAAGGTGTTCCAAGCATTTAAATTGAATATCTTTATTTAATATTACTAATACACATATGCAAATGCTAAATACAGCGGAGACCTTGGAGAAGTCATTTGTTTAACTTCTTTGCAAGAGTGGATTTGGAACCCAAATCCTAAAGGAGAGTGTACTTTCACAACTGGGTGAAAATACCACACAACACAAGGCTTAAAAGCCAATAGTGATATCAAAGCTATTACATAACTCTATATATTATTGATAGATTTATATTAGAGTCTATCCACTTTGAAGGCAATAAATAATTGGACTCTATTTTTGAAGGTTTGATTGAGTATATATTGAGGGGACAATGATAAGTCACCTTGATTTGGATGCTACGATATTTTTTCTTGACTAAAGAAAAATTATTGAAGACTAGGACTCAACTAATATTGATTAAGGGCCAACTAAGAAGAATGTTGGACATTGAGAGTGAGATCCAAATCAAAAGAAATTTGGTCATTCAGAGACATTTATAGTCAACTTGATATTGATATTGGATTCTCTAGAAAATATAATAATCATATTTTGTTTCTGGTGTGACCTAAGACATTGGCGATAGCTTCCATATAACAACTAATTTTTGATAATGGAAGTGGTATAAGATTCAATATAATAGTTAATATTAGTATTGAGAAGTACAAAGAAGAGGATTCTAGTTATTAATCAGAAAGATAAGGTTGTCTAGAATACTATAGTCTAGGCCTTGGATAAGTTCTTCTAAAGAAGTATTTCTTGAAGAACCATTTCTACATAAGGAAGGAAGAAGATATAACATACCATCAAGAGCACTGCCCTACAGAGGGAATCATATAGAAGTCATTGTATAAAATATTTGTGAGAAGGATGAAAGTTATAGCTACAAGTATCTAAGTATGACTATCTAATAATTTGTAAGTGCCATCATACAATAGTTACCTAGGACATTATAATTTGAAAAGTAGAAGCACTAACAAGGTTCTAGAATATAGAACAAATAAAAAAAACATTAGCACTAACATAGTGAAGAAATAAATAAAGCTAAGCGTTATTAGGGCACTTGCATACAAGGGAGATAGAATCATTAGAATTTCTTTGAAAGCACTACCAACCGAGGGAAATAGAAATGTTATACATAGTACTAGATCATGAAGAACACAAGCTTATACTGAGAGGGGGGTGAACAGTATAGCACCCACTTTTTACTTTCTTTCCAAACCAATATCAATTAGTGTCCTTAATTGCAATAACCAAATATAGCAGTGTGCATTAATGACATAGATAGCAATAGTAAGCAAGAGCACAAATCACCACACACAATTGAGACACAAGATTTAACGTGGTTCCCCCAATGTGGGGTAGTCCACAAGATAATATCCTTATAATATTTCACAAAGAAATAGGGATCCTTATCCCAATACAAATGATTACTTTGATCTGCTCAAAGCTAGGCTATCCACTGATCTACTCAGGTGGGAAATCCATTGATCTACTCACAAGGCAATCCACTGATCTACTCAGCTAGGCAATCCACTAATCTACTTAGATAGGCAATCCTAATCTACTCAGGTAGGCAATCCACTGATCTACTCAACAAGGCAATCCACTGATCTACTCAACTAGGCAATCCTGATCTGCTCAGGTAGGCAATCCACTGATCTACTCAACAAGGCAATCCACTGATCTACTCAGCTAGGCAATCCACTAATATTCTCAGCTAGCAACCTAATCTACTCAACTAGGCTATCCACTGATCTGCTTTAGCAAGCTCACCAAGAACTTGCTCAAAATATGCTCCAGCAAGCTCACCAAGAACTTTCTCAAATATTCTCCAGCAAGCTCACCAAGAACTTGCTCAAATATACTCAGCAATCTCACCAAGAACTTTCTCAAAATATGCTCAAAAATCTCACAAAGAAATTGCTCAAATATGCTCTAAAATCTATCCACAAATCTATCCCAAAAGCCTTCTCAAAGGCTCAATCAATCATGCACAAAAGCTACCTCAAATCTATCCAAAAATCTATCCCAAAATCCTTCTCAAAGGCTCAATCAATCATGCTCAAGTAGCACTCAAATATCATCCACAAATATATGAAGGCAAGGCTCAATGATGAACTCAACAATGAATGGCAATGCACTCTTCAATGGATGACAACAATGATCCACAATGATTTATTCTCTTAATCTCAACTCAGCTCAATATTATAGAAGCATAAAGAGAATTGTTAGAGACTCAATATGTTCTATTCACAAACTCAATTTCTTTCTCAACTCAAACTCAACTCAAATCAGAATATAGATAGTTTGTTTCATGGAACTTGAACAACCACTTCACACAATCACTTGACTAGGCTCAATCAACTCAACTCAACCAATCACCTTAAGGAATAACTTTTTCTCACAAACCCTAGTTCAAGCATGAATCAATCAACTCAAAATATTTCCAACAATACTCAACAATAACTCTCACATAACAATGATACTCATGTTCTCCTCTAACTCAAGTTCAAGTTCTTTGTACAAGCAATGGGCTTCAACAACAATGCTTATAAAACAAGGTTTAATCACAACTCTCAAACCAGAAAACCTTGAAGCATTCAACCAATCACTTTCGAAAAGGAAACCACAATCAATCCTTTTCTCTCCAATGATATTTTAGAAATCAACCACCATAAACAAAGTCAATGGAGAATATTGCTCATACCTTTTTGATGCCTTATTAGTTGTCCACTAAATCTGCCACACTCAACAAACTTTCTTTTTCAACTTTCAATAAGGGTTAGAGATCTTGATTAATAACACAACAATAATATCCAAATAACACCTTATTACTCCTACTCAATAAAATACACCATGTCCCCTCATGAAAGAATTAATCCCCTTTGAAAAAGAACAAAGCAACCTTCACTTTTGAACCCCTTTACAAAATCAGAAATATCTCTTTACACACACCTTATTTCTCCCTCTAAGCAAGTTAATCAAATAGCCCTCGAAATAAGCTTTCCAACGATATATAATATGATATACTTCCAAAAATAAAATCACCAGAAATCTCTCTTTTTCCTAAAGTGCATCACAACCCTTATTTCTCCTAGGGCAACTTTAGAAAAATAAAATATTAAAAAATATTAACTTGCCTTTGTCCTTGATGGGATTCGATCCCTCGATGCCTCCTTGCTCAGCGCCTTAACCATGGCCAAGCCGTCATTGGGCCACACATCCTCACATGTTCAAAGGGGCACGAATCCAAATAAATACCTTAATATTCTGCGCCCTTCAAAAACATAAAAGGACTTCGAGTGTTTCAACACAGCAAGCATCCCTGGTGAGACTCGATCGCAAGAACTCCTGCTTCATACAAAGCACATGAATCGCTAGGCCAAAGGTGCCTACGTGCTTGGTTATCCTCCACAAACGTTCTTCAACAGACCTTAAATTTCATAAACCTTTCACAAGCCTTTTTCGCACATGCTTCAAATTCAACACACAGGCTCTTTTTGCTTTCCAACAATCGCATTAATTCCCGAGAGCAAGCTTAAGGATTAATAAACCTTAGGCATCCTTTTATATAGTTTTCTCCCTCATATTCGACGACGTCGACGGATTACTTTTATTTTTAATTTTAAAATTAAAATTTAAATTTTAAATAATTTAAAATTTAAACTAAATATTTAAAATTAAATATCTCCATCATCGGGGCACATTTTTCGATGAAACGAAAAGCCAACTTGGGTTTTAAGAAAAACCCATTTCAAATATGCCATCCATGGTTTTAAATAAAACCTTTTATTTTGCCTGCCTTGGTTTTCACAAAAACCCTGTATATATCCATGCTCTCCAAAATATCATAAATGATTATTTATGAAGTGCTTTTGCCACCAAAACTCAATGTGATCCATGTGACATCAATGATCCATGTGACATCAATGACAACATAAAATAACTCAAATTGCCAACAATCTCCCCCTTTGTCATTGATGGCAACACCTCTAATGCAAATCACCACAATCACTGCAAAAACCATCTCTAGGAATCAAAGTTGCTCCCCCTGACTCAATACTCTCTATGGAGGCTGCTCCCCCTAACTCAATGCTCTCTTTGGAGGCTGCTCCCCCTAACTCAATGCTCTCCCCTTACTCAAATCTCTCCCCCTTTGACATCAATGGCAAAAGGGACACCTATGGGGCTAAAAGATATGACTCTTAAGCTTAGCCCCCTCACCACCTTCTCTCTTGAGGTGATTAATTTTGGGGTGGGAGTACTTTTACTCCCATATTACATTGTTTCTTTCCTCTGTCAACTTCCTTCCATATTTTTTCGATATCCTTTTCTTGATGAGTTACTTGATCTTCTTGTCTTGAACCTATTTGACCTTCTTGCCTTGAACTTGTTTGGAATTGAGTCCTACACCATTTTGCAATATGTCCAAAGTTATTGCAATTAAAACACTTGATATTGTAGCCTTTGGATGGTGCCCATATCCTGAATTCTTTCTTGAAATAATTTCCATATCCATTCCTTTCCTAAACCCTGTATTGTGAAGTTTTATTTTCATAATCATTATGACCATGACTTCTGAATTGTGTAGCTCTAAAACCAAAACCATGTTGCTCATTTTATTTGCACTGAGAAGCTCTATGACCAATCCTGTTGCATAAGAAGCAATGTCCCTGAAAACCATACCTTCTTCCTTTGAAGTTCCTTCTAGAAAAATCAAACTTCTTTGATCCATAGACCCTGCAGTGTATAGCCCTATGTCCAAATCCATTACAAGAAAAACAATGTCCTTGAAAAGCCCTTTGTTCATGCCTTGGTTCCTCATACCTTTCTTGACCATTATCCTTGTGATCATATTTGACTTGTGCATTGTATCCTTGAACCTTCTTTGTAGTATCTAAATCCTCTTCCTTAATTTCTTCCTTGCTTTCCTTTTCAAGAATTTCTTTTCCTCTTGAACTTGATTCACCTATCTCAAAACAAGATCCAAACTGGATGTTTGGAGCCATAGGAACTTTGGAACTTTCTTCATAAATCTTAGGTGCTTCCTTGCTTTCATATTTTAGAACTTCCTTTCCTTTTGAGTGTGATTCCCCAAACCTGAAATATGAGACCTTTGGTGCTTTGGAACCTTCCTCTTCTTTCTCTTCATTTGTGTCAAATAGCAAATTGGCACACATCTCTATAGCCTCTGAAATGCAAGTATCCATTTCTATTGCTTCCTTTTCTTTGGGAACCGGTTCTTCCTTATAGATTTTTGAAACAAAGCCTCCTGATACAAATAGAGGTCCTTGTGTGTTTATTTTTTATTTCCCTTCTTCATAACCAAGCCCTGTCTTTATAAATGGATCTCATTGTAAATCCAAAAAATTATCCAAAGTTTTTGAATTCCTTTGAAATCATGCTAACTCATTTATGTAGGTCCCCAAACATTTATGATCTTCTTCTTCTAACTGATTACATCTTTCTTTCTTCTTCTTCAATTGCTCAGAAATAGTGATGCCAAGCTCTTTTGTTTCTTGAAGCTCTTTTTCCAAATCTTGAATGTGTTGATTAAGCATTATTTTGACCTTTTCATTTTCATGAACCTTATTTTCAAGCCTTTTGATTTTCCTTTTCAATCTCTTGATTTTATTTTCTTGTTTTGTGGATTCCTCTTCTTCATCATCACTATTGCTAGAATTGTCACTAGAATTGCTGCTAGAACTATTATTGAATTGTTGCTTTCTTTTTCAACAAATAAACTTTCCTTGTTGCAATTGTTGTAGTACGTGCAATCATCATCTAAATGCCCAAAATCTCTGCATATGAAGCATTTTAGTATTCTTAGACCCTTCTTGTACCTATTTGCTTGCTCAATGGCTATAGCAAGCTCTTCATGTCTTTCTTCGATAGATATATCCTCTTCTTTAACTTCAATACCTAGGAATAGGTGTTCTTGCCTTTCTTCACTTATTCCAAAGAATGTACATTCTTCTTCATCTGACTGGTCTTCATTGCTGTGAACTGAACCATCACTTGCTTCTTCAATGTAGAAGGTTTTCTTTTTCTTACGAAAACTCTTCTTCTTCTCATACTTGCTTTGCTTGTACTTGTCATCTTTGTCATGCTTATGCTTTCCATCTTCTTTTCTTCTGTGACCCTATTTTTCATCATCACTATTTTCTTCATGTGGACACTTGTTTGCATAGTGACCAAAATCACCACACTTGTAGCATTTGACTTTCTTCATATCCCTGTAATTTCTTAAGTCCTTTTTCCTTTTGATGAAGTTAGCTTCCTCATCATTATCTGAATCTCTATCTGTCTCTGGAACTTTCCCTTTATTTTTCTCTGAAGCCTTGAATGCAATTTCTTTTATTGGAACCTGATGCTTACTTATCCTCATCTCATAAGCTGTGAGAGTTCCTTGTAGTTCTTCCATTGTTAGCTTGTTGATATCCATTGTTTCTTCTATTGCTGAAACCTTTGCATCATACTTCATGGGAAGTGATCTCAAAACCTTTTGAGTAACATCTGATTCTTTCATCTCAAATCCTAGACCTCTCATGGTGTTAGTAATCTCATCAACTCGAAGTAAAAACTTTGCAATATCTTCAGAGTCTTCCATTTTCAATTCCTCAAATATTTTTCTATGAGTTTGTAGTTTTGCCAACTTTACCTTGGAATCTCCTTCATAGGTATTCCGCAACTTGGTCCACATTTCATTAGCTGAATTACATACCATGACCTTTGCAAAATCTATCTCACGTAGCCCACTCAAAATACAATTCATTGCCCTTGCATTGATCTCAACCAATTTCTTGATAGTCTTATCTACCTCGGGATCACCTTCAACCTTATACTCTTTTGCAACCATCTGCCATACCTCATATCCTTGTGATATCAAGTAGTTCTTCATTCTCATGCTCTAGAAAGCATAATTGTTACCATCAAATAGTGGAGCCTTACTTGTAGATGATCCATTCTATGAAGCCATCTGTGTTCTTGTAGAATCTGCCCTCAAGCTGTTAGCCTTTTCGAAGGAACCCTTATCTGATACCAATTGAAGAACACAAGCTTATACTGAGAGGGGGGTGAACAGTATAGCACCCACTTTTTACTTTCTTTCCAAACCAATATCAATTAGTGTCCTTAATTGCAATAACCAAATATAGAAGTGTGCATTAATGACATAGATAGCAATAGTAAGCAAGAGCACAAATCACCACACACAATTGAGACACAAGATTTAACATGGTTCCCCCAATGTGGGGTAGTCCACAAGATAATCTCCTTATAATATTTCACAAAGAAATAGGGATCCTTATCCCAATACAAATGATTACTTTGATCTACTCAAAGCTAGGCTATCCATTGATCTGCTTAGGTGGGCAATCCAATCCAATCCATGATCTACTCACTAGGCAATCCATTGATCTACTCAACTAGGCAATCCTGATCTACTCAGCTAGGCAATCCACTGATCTGCTTAGCAAGGCAATCCACTGATCTGCTTAGCTAGGCAATCCACTGATCTACTCAACTAGGCAATCCATTGATCTGCTCATCTAGGCAATCCACTGATCTACTTAGCTAGGCAATCCACTGATCTACTCAACTAGGCAATCTTGATCTACTCAGGTAGGCTATCCACTGATCTTCTTTAGCAAGCTCACCAAGAACCTGCTCAAAATATGCTCCAACAAGCTCACCAAGAACTTGCTCAAATCTCAATTCTCAACAAGCTCACCAAGAACTTGCTCAAATATACTTTAGCAAGCTCACCAAGAACTTGCTCAAAATATTCTTAGCAAGCTCACAAATAACTTGCTCAAATCTACTCCAAATCTATCCACAAATATATCCCAAAAGCCTTCTCAAAGGCTCAATCAATCATGTACAAAAGCTACCTCAAATCTATCCAAAAATCTATCCCAAAAGCCTTCTCAAAGGCTCAATCAATCATGCTCAAGTAGCACTCAAATATCATCCATAAATCTATGAAGGCAAGGCTCAATGATGAACTCAACAATGAATGGCAATGCACTCTTCAATGGATGACAACAATGATCCACAATGATCTCAACTCAAATCAATCTCAACTCAACTCAAATCAAATCAATCTCAACTCAGCTCAATATTATAGAAGCATAAAGAGAATTGTTAGAGACTCAATATGTTCTATTCACAAACTCAATTTCTTTCTCAACTCAAACTCAACTCAAATCAGAATATAGAAGTTTGTTTCATGGAACTTGAACAACCACTTCACACAATCACTTGACTAGGCTCAATCAACTCAACTCAACCAATCACCTTAAGGAATAACTTTTTCTCACAAACCCTAGTTCAAGCATGAATCAATCAACTCAAAATGTTTCCAACAATACTCAACAATAACTCTCACATAACAATGATACTCATGTTCTCCTCTAACTCAAGTTCAAGTTCTTTGTACAAGCAATGGGCTTCAACAACAATGCTTATAAAACAAGGTTTAATCACAACTCTCAAACCAAAAAACCTTGAAGCATTCAACCAACCACTTTTGAAAAGGAAACCACAATCAATCCTTTTCTCTCCAATGATATTTCAGAAATCAACCACCATAAACAAAGTCAATGGAGAATATTGCTCATACCTTTTTGATGCCTTATTAGTTGTCCACTAAATCTGCCACACTCAACAAACTTTCTTTTTCAACTTTCAATAAGGGTTAGAGATCTTGATTAATAACACAACAATAATATCCAAATAACACCTTATTACTCCTACTCAATAAAATACACCATGTCCCCTCATGAAAGAATTAATCCCCTTTGAAAAAGAACAAAGCAACCTTCACTTTTGAACCCCTTTACAAAATCAGAAATATCTCTTTACACACACCTTATTTCTCCCTCTAAGCAAGTTAATCAAATAGCCCTCGAAATAAGATTTCCAACGATATATAATATGATATACTTCCAAAAAGAAAATCACCAGAAATCTCTCTTTTTCCTAAAGTGCATCACAACCCTTATTTCTCCTAGGGCAACTTTAGAAAAATAAAATATTAAAAAATATTAACTTGCCTTTGTCCTTGATGGGATTCGATCCCTCGATGCCTCCTTGCTCAGCGCCTTAACCACGGCCAAATCCACCATTGGGCCACATGCCCTCACATTTTCAAAGGGGCACGAATCAAAATAAATACCTTAATATTCTGCGCCCTTCGAAAACTTAAAAGCGCTTCGAGCATTTCAACACAGCAAGCATCCCTGGAGAGACTCGATCATAGTACCTCCTACTTCATACACAATGCATGAACCACTAGGCCAAAGGTGCCTACATGCTTGGTTATCCTCCATGAATGTTTCTTCAACAGACCCAAAATTTTGTAAACCTTTCACAAGCCTTTTTCGCACACGCTTCAAATTCAACACACAGGCTCTTTTTGCTTTCCAACAATCGCATTAATTCCCGAGAGCAAGCTTAAGGATTAATAAACCTTAGGCATCCTTTTATATAGTTTTCTCCCTCATATTCGATGACGTCGGTGGATTACTTTTATTTTTAATTTTAAAATTTAAATTTAAATTTTAAATAATTTAAAATTTAAACTAAATATTTAAAATTAAATATCTCCATCACCGGGGCACCTTTTTCGATGAAACGAAAAGCCAACTTGGGTTTTAAGAAAAACCCATTTCAAATCTGCCATCCATGGTTTTAAATAAAACCTTTTATTTTTCTTGCCTTGGTTTTCACAAAAACCCTGTATATATCCATGCTCTCCAAAATATCATAAATGATTATTTATGAAGTGCTTTTGCCACCAAAACTCAATGTGATCCATGTGACATCAATGATCCATGTGACATCAATGACAACATAAAATAACTCAAATTGCCAATAGAGCAGTACTGGCTAAGAAGAGACTATAGTTCTACTAGAGCACTATAAACCAAGGTAGATAGAAGTGGTAAAAGTTCTACCATAGTACTACCAGTAGAAGGAGGTCATTTGAGAGTCATTTTGCACCAACATTAAAGTGTTATAGGAACCTAGATCATGTTCACAATAGATGTATACACTTGTTGCATATATGTTAGAGGTAATTGAAACTTGAGAGTTACTACATAATATAAAGGCACCTAAGTCATATCCACCAAAGATGAAGAAGCTTAAGCATTGCCATTTAAGACAGAGACACCAAATTCTAGAGAATTTTAAACATTACCATCATTTGGACAAGCATGTAATAGATTTAGAATATTGAGCATCATCATCATTAGGATAAGCAAGTAACAAAAAATAAGAACATTCAACATCACCATCATTTGTACAAGTGAGTGATATAGGAGAGTGCATAGAGAATGCAAATGGAATATCAATCAATCTAAGCATTGGTAAATTGAAACACCTTGTGTGACATAGTATATTTGCATGCTATTCAACCAAAATCACTACAACATGAATCAAGATAACTTTGAATATGTAACATCTTAAGTATTACTTTCATATGCACCATTTAACTTTTAGATGGAAAATACCTTTGACTTGATTTGAAAATTCATTAAATAGAGCTATAAGTTTTTCTTATGAATTTTAGTTATTTGAAAATTTATAAAGTGATAAGGAATGCTATGAAGGTTTTGAAGATTAGAAGGTTTGAAGTTTATTAAGGTTTTGAAGAATTAGATATTTATTTAAGATTTTAAGATTTAATCTTTAGAGTGATTTAAATTTTTTATAGGTTTGAAGATTTTGTTTGTGGAGTTAAAACGTTTTAACATCTTTGAAATTTGAAGATTTTTTTTTTATTTCGAATTTTAGAAAATTTAAAAATTTTCAAATCTAATTCAATATGGAGTTAAAATGATTTTTACATCAAATGTTTAGAAAAATAAAAATTTGTATATTTCTCATTGGATTTAATATTTAAATTTTGGAGATATAGGGATTTCAACTTCAGAGGAACTTACCCTAGATTATTGGTATATTGACTCTAGACCAAGTAGCCATATTACTGGAAATAAACAATTATTTAATTTTTTTCAAGACAATTATGAAAAACAAATTCTCATAGAAGATAGTATGACTTATGAGGTCAAAGGAGTAGGATATTTCTAAATTGATCTATCAAATGAAAAAGTAATAATTAATAATGTACTATATGTACTTGGATTAATTGCTAATCTTATTTCTGATGTGGATAAGCTATAACAAGCACAAGACAAATGATTGAAAAACCCAAAACTTATTTAACATTGCTAATCAAAGGCCTATAAATAGGTAATTACATCACAAGTGATGGATAAGGTTGCATTTAATGATTACGATGCACCTTATCCATTACAACAACTACCATTAAACAAAGACAACCAAAGACGATTGTTAAATAAAAATGGTTTATTACATAGGATATACCACACCTAACACCTAATCCCTATCATTCCTCCCCACCATAGAAGAATTGGACTCCAATGCACTCAAAAGGGAAGGAAAGTCTCGAACCATATGATGATGAGGAATCCAATGAACCTGATGTGGAAGCTATCCATGATGGCCAACAAGATAGGAAGTGGAAGAACTATGACGTGTGGTATGGGTCTTGGTGTCAAAAATATGATTCACCTCCAATGGAAGCTGGAAGTCTGGTACAACATCTATAGGATGACTGATAAATGGTGCACTCCCCAAAGTAGAGTCATGGTACATGCAAAGTAAGTCGACATTAAAAAATCAAGACAAAAAACATTCTTGGCAAATCAAGACAAAAAAATTTCTTGAATACCTTTTGGATGATACTGTAAGGTTAATAACAAAGAGATTTGATATTGTTATGTGCCTTCTCCAGAAACCTGCAAAGATCAAGGTACAAACAAACTCTGTATCCAACTTGGAAATGATGCAAAAAAAATGATGATCCATGGTCTGCTTCTACTATTTCTATTTTTTTACAAAATGTGAACAAATTTGGATTGGATTTGCTACAAGTTCTGAATGAAAGAGTGAGATTTATCTTGTTCTTTGTGCATGTGGACTATGATAGGAGATGGAAGCGACAAGGGTAACTCATATGGAGCAAGAGGTTGAAAACCTAGACACACCTCAAAGGGGGAATAACCTGTGGATGAATGGATTGCCCTATTATATGCATGCTCGATATCAATTAGACTCAAATCCCACTTGGATGGACTTGAATGATGGAATACATGTATAATTTGAACACGTGTATGATTGATGACTTCAGTTTGACCATTAGAATGTGGATGAAATGCTATGGAAAAATTAAGGGATACACTCAATAATTTCCACAAGGAATGCCAAAAGTGACCGACAAAACTAGAATCATGATCAGACACAATACTGGTGGGAAGACAAAATGAACTCCAGATGACATCAAAGAACATTTTGGCTAAGTCGGTAGCAGAACTAGTTTTACAACACAGAATGAACTTAGCCATTTTACTAAAATGGTCAACTATGAAAAAAACACAATCATGTTGATGGATATTCATAGGAAAACCATTGACAAGATCCATAGAAATACTTTCCCAAGGATGGGAGGAAATGGGGCAAGGGCTACTAAGACCAATATTACGGTTAGTTGGCTTAGACCGACTACAAAGGACATATTATTTCAAGTACCTGAGAACATCACACTTTATGTGGGGCCAATAAAAGAATCTTTGCAAATGATTTAGTGTCTTATGTTTACCAAAATTACCACCATAAAGGGTAGAATGGGCCTCCTTTAAAAGGGATTGACGATTCTCATGGGGGACACAAAGTTTGTCGAGATGGTAAAGCAAATCCTCCTTAAGGTGGTAGTCCTAAAAAGGGGATAAGTTTGAGGAAGAAGGATGATGTAAACGTTGATAAAATTGTGCAAATTTTGGGTCATTAGGATACTCATAAGGCCAAGACTAAAAATCCAAGTGAGAAGTAGTGACAACGGTCAAAACATGAGCATAAGGAGGACGACTAAGAAAATTGGCAACTGAGTTTTGACTACTTTTTTTGTACTTGATGAGAAGGTAAAACTGTTTAAGATAGGAAGCCCATTTTACGTGTTGTTCTTCTTGAATCTTGGTTTGAGATTGAACAAACTACAAAGGCAAATGATCAGTGTAGACAATGGTTTCTTTCCTTAAGAGATAATGACACCAATATTTGATGGATTGGACTAAGGCATAAATTTCCTTATCATACGTGGAGTAGTTTTGCTTGGCTGTGGAAAAGGACTCAGAATGATAGGCTATGGGGTGACCATTTTGCTTGAGAATAGCACCAAGGGCAAATTGAGAGGCATCAGTTTCAATTTCAAAAGGTTGTATAAGTTTAGAAAAGGCCAAAATAGGAGTAGAACACAACTTATCTTTGAGAGGAGCAAAAGCATTGGTATGATCAAGAGTCCAATTAAAAATAGATTTTGCCTTAGTTAAAGAATTTAATGGAGCAACAATGGTTGAATAGCCTGGAATGAACTTTCTCTAGAAGTTAGCAAGGCCAAGGAAACTCCTTAATTCATTGATATTTTTGGAATAATTCAAAGTGAGAAGAAATTCTATTTTGATAGGATCAACCTGAATACCATTGGCATTAATGATGAAGCCAAGGTATGATATGGAGGTTTACCCAAAAGAAAACTTAGGTACATTAGCATACAGTTTATTCTTTCGAAGGATGGAAATAACATGCTCAATGTGCTGTAGATATTCTTGTCATGTGGTAGAAAAGATCATAATATCATCAAGATAGATAATGACATATCTATCCAAGCACTCATGGAAAATATTATTCATCAGCCTCATAAAAGTGGTAGGAGTATTAGTGAGCCCAAAAGGCATGACAAGCCACTCATACAAACCCATCTTAGTCTTGAAAGTTATTTTCCAAGTATCTTCAACCTGGATTCGAACTTGATGATAACCACTCTTAAGATCAATTTTACTGAAAAATTTAGCACCTTGAAGTTGATCTAAGAGGTCATCAATGCGGGGTAAGGCATATCTATTTTTTATGGTGATTTTTTTAAGTGCCCTAAAATCAATACAAAATCACCAAGTGCCATCCTTTTTCAAAACAAGAAGAATAGGAGAGGCACAAGGAGAAGTGCTTGGTTTGATAAATACCTTATTTAACAGATCATGAAGCTATTTTTTAATCTCTTCATATTGGAGATTAGATTGCCTATACATGGGTGCATTAGACAAAGGTGCAGTGGGTATGATGTCAATATTGTGATTAATGGCTCATTCAGGAGGTAAAGAAGTGGGCTCCTAAAAAATAAAATCATATTTATGCAATATGTGATCAAGGGCTGAATTCTTGTGTGACTTAGATGGTGCTATAGATGAAGGCTGGTTTTGCTTACAAATGAATATGAGTGCTAAAGCTTGTTCTTGATTAGATGCTTTTTGTGCTTGATGGCAAGTAAGAAAAATATTATTTGTATGATTTGTGGATTCAATTAAGTAATGCTTATTATTGTGTTTCAATGTGTAAGTATTTTGATAAGCATCATATGTGGCTCTTTGGTCATATTGATATGTATTTCCAAGCAATAAGCCACAACAATCCATAGGTGTCACATCACATGTGATATTATAATGAAACTTAGAGCCAAAAGTGAAATCAATGGTGCATGTATGAGTGATTTTTGATGTAGTGTTGCTATCCTTCCATCCAAGAGAGTAGGGGTGAGAATGAGACACTATGGTCAATTTGAGCCTATCAAAAATGGACTTCACAATGAGATTTTTCTATGAGCCATTGTCAATAATACAATCTACAACAAAATGATGTAATATATGTGTACGGGTGACAAACAAATTATCATGATCATCAGGTATGTAATGATAATTCATAAATGTGACATTATTTAGTTTATCTAGTAGTTCCTCAAAAATTTTACCCTCCCCAATAGTCCTGATGGGGTTATCACAAGTTTCCTCATCAAACTGTACAAGCAATATCTTCTTCTTGGAATTTCAAGGATAATTAAATTTATCATGCTCTTTCTGTTTACAATATCGACAAATTTGAAAATTTTTGCGATTAGAATAATAAGAAGATAAAGAAGAAGTATGAAGGGATTTCTTAGAAGGATGAGAAGAAGGGGTGAAATGATAAGATTGTCATGGTGCCTAGTTCTGTTGGCAAAATTGTTGCTGTAAACAACCCAATTGTTATGGATGACCTTGTTAGGGTGGACAAGATGCTTGATTGGAACCACTAGTATAATAGTGAGACCCTCACCTTTGTGCAAGGAACTTCTTCTCCGCAAACTGAGCATGGTTGAACACATCATTAAGAGTAACACATGGAGTGTATTTCAACTCATGGTAAAAGTGTGCATGGAACCCACTTGTAAACTTAAGAATCGAATCACTTGTAGGATTAGTAGCACACAACAAAACATGCAAATGGTTAAATTGAAACACATAATCTTGAACAAATTGATTTTATCCTTGTTGAATGTGAAGCCAATGAACCTTCAAGTCAGCATCATAATGAGAGGGATAAAATGTTGCTTTCAAAGTGGTGATCAAGTCGTCCCATGTGTGAATGGGGTCTTGAGTGCCATGGCATTCGGTGATTAGGTCCTTAGCCATACTAGATAGCTTCAACCGAGCAAATGGAAATTTATCTTCCTCCACAGTTTGACTATAGTCAAACCAAGTTTCCATGTTGAGGATCCAAGTATTCAAAATATTAGGATCTCAATAACCTTCATATATGCAAACCACACATTTAGCATTAGAAGTTGAAGGTGCAGATGTTTTGATGTTGAGATCCATAAGTTTATCTACCAAAACATTGACTTGGGCTTGGACTGCGTCCAATGTGGTGGATTGATTGGTAGTAATGTCGACCAAGGTGGTGGACGTTTGAGCAAAAAAATTGGATATTTTAGCCAATTTTTTGGCTAAGTCCATGTTGTTGGCCATATATCTGGTTTGATCAAGGAATATAGCTGAAAATGGATGAAGAGGTAATAAGAATGGAAAAAGGTAGGCCCAAAATAGGACATCTTTGGGATAAAATTTGGAGGAAAATGTATATCCAAATGGAAAAATTGCCTAGTAGATGCGTAGAGCTTGAAATGATCTTTCCAATGAGTATATTTAAGACTATAATCAGAAAAATAATGACCCAAGCAAAGCAAAAATAGCAGATGCCTCATCAAATGACAAAAATGTGTGGTGGGCAACGACACTGAGGAGTGACAACTTGAACAACTTGTTATTATCTAGTAGTATGAATTAGGTCCAACAACATTAATAAGTTCCATCCAATGGTATTTATGAGTCCCAACCTCAAGGTCTTTGACAATTAAATTTTTGTAATAGGATTCAATATGAACGATAAGTGTGCAATGGTAACGGTGGTAGTGGCATTAATGATAACGGTGGGAGTAGCATTAATGAAGAGAAACAAGGTACAAAAAAATATTTTTTATTTTATTTTATTGGTGGGGTGATGTCACAAGGACAACATGTGAAGGACAACGGATAGGACACAAGGACCCTGACCCAAAGCAAGTTGATATGGTAATGCTGATAACGGGCCAAGGGTGATGGTAGGATGGAGAGGTGCATTGCACATGGACACATGGTGCAATAAGAGATGGGAGCATGGCATGAGTGTGGAATATGCAGAGGGTGAAACATAGTATCAAAGTCAAAGGGGATGAAAGGTGGGAAGGAGGACATCCAGACAACAAACGGTACAAGAGGGTGAGCTAACACTTGGTAACTGGACACGAGGGTAGGGCATTGAAGGAAGGAGACGTGGCACAAGAGGCACCATGTGGAAGTAGGAGGAATGGGCTAGGGTATGAAGGAATGCAAAAAAGGAAATATTCAGTGCTCAGGTTCTAGCAGGTAGAAAATATGGGTGATGGGAATTAAAAGGAGCAATATGTCCCCGACATAGTGGAGGTGGGATAAATCAAAATGTGGCAAAACTAAAATAGACACGTCGAAATGTTTCCGTGTTGGAAAAATAGTCACCGAAAAATGGAGGAGTTGAAGAGGGAAAAATACGTTAGGAAAAAAGAAATATGTCATGCTATAAGTTGAAATATCATCGAAAATGATAGAAATTACACTAAAACACATAGGAAATCACAAAAATAGAGAGAATAAGTTGGGCAAGGGGTAGGTATCACTGGTGTTGCAGATGCGGTGGAGCACGGACTACTATATGCACTATTGAAGCACAAAAGGATCGAAAAATGATGCTAATAACACTGGGATACGGAGAAGGATGCCAAAAATATTGGTAAGAGCATCTAACAAAGAGTGTCAAAGGAGAGTATCACTGGGAGAGGTGTTTGCATAGGGTGCATGGGATGCAAGGACAACCAATCACCAAAAAAAATAGTGGCCAACCATGCAGGAATTGCCATCAGGAAACTAGAGGGGCCAAACGATGTCCAGATCACATCAGATAAAAAAATATGGGGTGCAGGTATAGAAGATAGATCGAGCCAAAAAAATTTGCATGTTGGATGTAGTGCAAAAGGGCTTGCCAAAGATGTGAGGAACTGCACATCCACACGATGGGTCGAGTGTGGACCATGTTCCTATGATGGCCCTGTGCAAGGGCGAGATCTACTTAAGGCCATCGGTGAATAGAGGTGCATCATAATTTTTGGGATGCTTTGAGGATCACAGTAGAGGTAAAAAAATAGGCAGATCATGTAAACGATGGGATTCAACACCACGGTTTTTTTTATTATTATTAGCTACAAATGGCCATAAATGACAGATCTGACCAAACAAACTCTATAGACAAAATGGATATCCCAAAAACACAAAGAAACCCCAAAAATTGATTTGATAAAAAAAATAAATGATTAATGTTCAAAAAATGTCCTAAAAAAATGAGTTATGAAATAGATCACAAACTCGTATCGAACGAAATTGATCGGAGGCTCATAATTTGCCAATGTGCATGGCCAAGGTGGAATGGAACCACGTATAGATTTGAAGTAAACTGTACAACTGACATCTTGAATGGTGATTCCACGGATCTGACTACCGAGGGCCGAGGTGTTCTCATTCCCCATATGAACCAATCTTGGCCTAGGGGAAGAGGATACTTGCCTTAATTTCGCAACTAGGTCTGATACCAAATGATGTGTAATAGCTATAAAAAGCATAAGATAAGTGATTAAAAAACCCAAAACTGATTTCCATTGCTAATAAAAGGCCTATAAATAGGCAATTACATCACAAGTTATGGATAAGGTCACATTTAATGATTATGATGCACCTTATCCATTACAATAACTACCATTAAACAAAGACAACCAAATACGACCGTTAAATGAAAATGGTTTATTACATAGGATATACCACCGTAACACCTAATCCCTATCAGTTTTAGTATCTCAATTGATGGATCAAAACCTAGTAGTTGAATACTATTAATGATAAAAGAAAATATCTTATTACCAAACAAGAGTTATAGCCTCTGACTATTATAAAATAGTTTGTCTACTCTAGATACATTGTCAAATATTGCTCTATTAGTAGAAATGTAAAAAACAAGATAATTGTGTAATAAAAGACTAGGACACATAAGTGCATCTTCATTAAATGAGATGAGTAAACATAAAATGGTTAAAGGTTTACCTAAAATTTTATGGGAATCTATAGTTTATCCATAATGTCTAGTAGGGAAACAACATATAATACCTTTTGAACTTAGTCACATTATAACTCAAGAACCATTGGAATATATATATATATATATATATATATATATATATATATATATATATATATATATATATTCTTATAGAATAGATCACCTACAAGGATATAATAAATATTGCTCTTGAAGAAGTATGGTTAGGAAAAAATCCAACAGTAGAACAATTAATTTTTTTTTATGTAAGGCATACATGCATATCCCAAAGCAAGAAGAACTAAAGTAGATGGAAAAATTATGTGTGGGATATTTCTTGGTTGTGATAATGATTCAACGGGTTATATAATAATTGATCCAACAACAAAAAAAAAATACATAAGAATATATGTAGTATTTGATGAAGGAAACAAAAATATTATTAAAGAACAAAAGGTTGATTTATGGATAATTCTATGTTTTTAGAAGAAGACTCATCAAGTGAAGATCGAAATTGGATATATATGATGAACAAATTGAGAACTTAGATACTACTAAAACACTTCAAAAGAATAAACCAATATGGATTAGAGATACACTTGAGAATTCAAAAATAGAATAAATGTTAGATCTCACTACTACAAGACCTCAAACTCATAGTTTAACGAGAATGAATAGGGGGTTGATAAGTTCTAAAGTAGAACCTATAACTACTCTAGATGATTTAATTCATCTAGAATGGAAGGCAACCATGGAATAAGAATATACAACACATGTAAAAAATAAAATATAAAATTTGATTGATTTACCTCAAGGAAATATAATAGTCGGATGTGAACGGATCTACAAGATCAAAATAAAGCAGATGGTTCACTTGAAAAATACAATGCTTGATTAGTTGCAAAAGAATATACTCAAATAAAATGAAGTTATTATGAATAAACTTTCACACCAACATCAAGAATGACTACTATTCAAATAATTTATGCTTTAGCATTGCATCTTAGATGGAAAATTCATCAAATGGATGTAAAAAGTGCATTTCTTAATGGTTATCTTTAAGAAGAGGTATATATGTCACAACCAAAAGGTTTTATGATAAAAGGATAAGAACAAAAGTCTTGCAAGCTAAAAAATATATATATGGTCTAAAAAAACAACAAAGAGCATGGTATATAAATATTAATAATAATTTATTATATCACAATTTTAAAAGAAGTTTACCAAATCCAAATCTTTATACAAAAAATATTGGATGTGATAGAATAATACTTATAGTATATGTTGATGATATAGTAATCATAAGAAACTCAAAAATTCTAATAGATGGAGTTAAAAGGGATCTAGAAAAGGATTTTGAAATGACAAGTTAGGGACTCCATTATTTTCTTGGTTTAGAATTTTTTTAAAATGAATATAACATCACAATAACACATGAAAATTATGAAAAATAATTACTTGAAAAATATAGGATGAAAATTTGTAAACCCAAAGATACTCCTATGGAGCAAGGATTGCAATTTTTTAGATATTATGAGACATATCTAGTCTCAACCACTATCTATCATCAATTAATTGAAAGACCTCTATACTTAACAAATACTAGACTAAATATAGTTTTTGTTGTAAATTATATTTCAATGTTTATGCAAGAACCTAGATAAAGTCATTGGAAAGCCACAAAATGAATACTACAATATATTAGCAAGACTACAAAATATGGACTAACATATAAAAATATGATGACAAATTCTATTTACAAGGTTATTCATATGTTTATTATGCTAGATCTATAGATGATAGAAAATCTACATAAAAGCATGTTTTCTATCTTGGTTTTAGATCTATTTCTTCTTACAATAAAAAAACAACATGCAATAGCACTTTCATCTACAATAGTAGAATATCATGTAGAAAAAGATGCAGTATGTGAAGCACTTTCGTTATAGTACATATTATCAGATACAATAATTCAAATAACTCCTACAATAATAAATTATGATAACCAAGGAGTACTTAATTTAATAAAAAATCTAATTATTTATGAAATAACAAAATACATTGAAGCTCAATGTTATTGTATAAAGGATCATGTTCAAAATCATCATATCTAGTTAAAACATGTTCCTATTGAAGATCATATTGTAGATATTTTTATGAAGATACTTGGTCAAAACAAATATTAGATATTCCAAAATCATCTATGTACATGAAGATAAATTTCACATAAAATAATGAAATATAGAGGGGTATTAGAGAATATTACGTTATTTGATAAATTAGGATGTGCAATATATGCACATATGTCATGTAAGTACAAGACTAAGAGTCTTCTACACAAGTGGTAAGATAAGAATCCAAATATCATATGGAAAGAAAAAGTAAATAATTTGAAGAGTTATCTTGTAAAGCTATATTATGGAGACAAAGCTCCATGAAATATATCTGAATGTAGAGCAAATATCAAGATTGTATATTTGACTCATGAATAATATTGTAAGTATTTTTTTCAATAATATTGTTATGATATTTTTTTACATTGGTATTATTCTATAATTAAATATTTATATAAATTTTATATATGCTTCTTTATATTTAGACCTATGATATTTTGATATAGTAAGTCTTGAAAGCCAACACTACAAACCATTGATTGTAAATCCAATAGCCTTTATGGTGCTTTTGATCAAGAAAAGTACTAGAAAAGGAGGGGATATCTGATAGAAGTTAAAGCAAGACATGTGGTGACTAGTCAAGAGCATGACGGAGGAAATAACTAGCACTCCAAGGAGAAGGTACACCATTGGCTGAAGGAGGTTCCACCTCATCCAAAGACATGTGGCAACTGTGCATGCAAAAGAGGAGTAGGTAAAAGAGCATTTAAAGAGGCATCTGCTAGTGGTCGTAATGCTTAAATTTCATGGCCAAGCCTTTCAAATCCAATTATATGCTAGTTATGACCACCACTTTCCACATGCATGAGCCTACCTTGTCCACCTATAGAAATTAGGAAGACTATGTTCATCATTTCAGTAGAGCGACACACCCAAAAGAAATGTAATAGAAGAGTTATGGTGCAACCACCATAGCATAATAGTAGAGAGCCTAATTAGCCACACTGATCATCCAAAGGCCAAAAATATTTTAGCATTTATGTTTCTAAATATGGAGATCTCAAATTTTTTATCATCCAAGATGCAAAAGGATTTCTTGGCTACAAATATATAAGATATCTATAGGCATTTTGCATAGAACTCGAAGGGAAGGCACCCTCTTATCAAATTATAAATAGGCTCGATTTTATCTTAAAAGGTATTGAAAGTGTTTACTCATGATTGGAATATAGCCTTGTGGGCTCTTCCTTTCATCCCTCTTTCCTACTATAAAAGGGGAGCCCAAACCTTTTATCATGTCTAAGGAACATTGAGCCCTCCAAGCCTCATTATTTTATAATTAGTTAAGCATATTAATGGAATTCATGACTAATTTTGCTATATCTTCCTCTTAACCTATCTTGATTGCTAATAATGTTTTTTTGTTGGTTTTTTTCACTAGCCATGGATGATGTTTTTTGTATTCAATTTCCACTTGTTATAGTAAAAAATTAGGGGTATTTTTAATTCTTTGGTGCTTCGCCTCCATATCTTAGGACTTTATTTTTTGTAAGCATTTAATTTATTCATTTTTTACTTTCATTACAATTCATTCTTTGCTACCCATTGGCTTCATCTCATGGACATCACTCTGCATCAAATTAAAATCCAATACAGAAGCAACCTCGATTAAAAACCCCAAAGGTTTTCCCATAGGCAATTCTTCCCTTCTGACCTATATACTTCTTGTTTCACTCTACATGAGGTGTATGCGCATCCACTCCCCAGGGTAGGTACATTTATAGATGACAACATTTTTATTTACCTTATTTACAACAATAAAACCAACTTGATTATTTTTTAATGCATGAAAACCCATTGTATTAATATTCATAACTACACCACCACTTAGAAAAACTTTAATAACATAGTTTTTCATCACCAAAAATGATCCCACTATAGCTAGAACACCTATAAAAATTATATCAATGTCATAATTGAGAAAAATCCAAAATAATTTATTGTTATTCCCAATCCCTAACCCTAACTAGATAAAGTTAAGTAAAGGAACTCCAAATCAAAAACCAACCATTGGAATATATTACATCATTTGGTTCTTTACTAATGTACCTTCATGGGTACATATTTAGATTAGGATTATATTAGGATATAGATAGTTTATTAGAGTAATTTAATAAATGCACAAGTGTTAGAATGTGCAATGATGTAAATGTGCATGTAGTCAACATGTACATGAGTCTTAGGGTTGAGTGAGAGGCAAGAAATTTATCTTTCTATATAAATGCCTCATTGTGAGTGTTTATGAGAGGAGTTTTGGAGTGCAAATATTATTGTAGTAGTAGTCACAATATAGCTCCATTTTTTTATCAAGGAGAAGTTGTAAACTTCATGAGTGGAGCATTGTAATTTGTGTGAGCTTTCTTATATGAGCATTTCTAGAGATACACTTTTTCAATCATATTTTCATGCATGTTAAGATGCCATTATGATAGTTATAACATTACATGTGTATTTCTATACTTGTGATCATATTTCCTTTAAGGCTACAAAATCTAATAGTAGTATCAGAGCCACGGTAGATCAAAGGAAATCACAAAGTGATCATAATTACTATTGTTGATTATTTGCAAAAAAGACCAGCAATTGTGTGTTGTTGCATGCAAATACCATCACAATAGATTTTTTGATAGAAGTGGGTTTAGGTATAACAATAAAAATTAGAGAAAGCCACATGATTGATCGGGCTAAAGTTTTTCACAAAGTTACAACAACTTGTGAAGACTAGAACTTAGAATTGAATCCACTAGATTGGCAATCCAACTAGTGAAGATTATTTTCTATAGAGTCATAGAAATTTTTATTATCATTTATAATATTTTATTGAATAAGAAAATATTTTTTTAGGAAAAATATTGGGTTACTATCATCTAAGTTTTTCTTATTGTAGAAAATTAACTCTCAAAATATGGGAAGCTTCCTATAACAGATAGAGAAGAACTTCATTTTTGTTGCCTGAAGGTCGACGTTACTTTACTCATGCAGGGATTAATTCTTTGTTGCAAAAAAATAAGGATTGAAGATTTGGAATCCTAAGGAGAAAGGTTGTGTTAAGATATTTGTATATTGAAGACTCCCAATTGAAATATTGAGGAGAGATCTAGTGGCCAAGGAATCCACATTGAAGATTCTAAATCTAGGAAGGATGTCCAATAAAGAAGACCCCACTGAAGATTGAAGAGACTCAAGGAGAAGAGTCCCAAAAAATATTGGAGACCGGTGATCTCTATTTAAGGTTGAAAACTTCACATTGAATAAGAGGACCATTGAAGGTCCTATTGAAGAACTTACATAGTGGAATATTGAGCATTGAGAAGAATTAACAAAAAATTCTATTACAAATTTCAATAGCAATAGATTCATGAGATCCCAGAGGAAGATATCACTACGTAAATTTCATAGTTGAATATTGAAGAGGCCAAGGAAGATCTAATTGAAGAATTTTAATCTATAAGTTTGAGGACCTTGGAGAGGTCTCAAGGAGAAACAAGAAGAAGTCTTGGTGAGCCTCATAGAAGGATTTGCTATAATAACTTATTGGATAAATTACTACCAAGGGAGAAGCTTGTGATACCTAAGGAATTGGGACAATATTTGCCATCCAAAAACAAGCCCAAAGGAGAAGTTTTGGAAATAATATTGTCAAATTTCAAGGTAGTTTGGAATATATCTCAAGATTGATAGATTATTTGAGGAGGAGATCTAGTTTGAAGTCAAATTTGGTAAGATAAAATAGATAGAAAACCACATAATATGAGAGATTTGGGGGCCATCATTGAAGGTTCTTGAGTGACCATCTCAATTGTGATTTGGAGGAGCATCCCACAAAATATTTGGGATTCAAGACCAGCATTTCATTGAAGGTATTGACTACTTTACAATATAAAATTTTTGATATTTGAGTATAGAAAACGGATGCAATTTGGGCAATGTTAGTGACTTCCAAAGATAATATTTTAGAGGTACATAAAATCCACTAAGTTAAAGTATTGGATAGTTTATTAGTCAAGTATTGAAACTGTAAAAAGGTGAGCAAGTGAGTTCTTTTGGACAGCCTAGAAGAGATGCAATAACATCTACAAAAAGGTAGTAAATTTAAGTGACTAAATTCACTATAATAATCATATTCTACAAGGAAAAATATATGCAACAAAATGTGCAAAAGTTCATTAGTTGATCTTTTTATATTTGGATTTATATTAAAGTTATAAAGAACCAGTTACAAAAGTTTAAACATTGCATCAAAAGTTTCATTTCAAGTCTTCAAAGGTAGTGCAGAAGTTATAGTCTACAAGATTCAAACTATAAAAGATAAATAATAGCCAAGCAAGGAAGGTATTGCCAAGGATTAAAGGCAATAATAACATCAATTTTATTTCAGCCAAATCAAGGAGTTAAAGGCAGATTTCACAAGAGCTCTTTTGAAGAAGAATAAAAAGGTAGTTTACTTATAGAATTTTGTGGCGAGTAGCCACAAAAAAGGTTGATATTACCTATAGAGGTTGAAGAAGAAATTAACCAATAGAAGACCTTGAAAGGGAAAAGAAATTCCAAGTCCAAGGTGTAATCAAAACCCACATTTCAAGTAATATAAAGGACCATTTGACAAGAATATGGGGATAGTCATAATATACATATAGAAATCATCCAAAAGGACTCTATAAGTGCTATCAAAAAGTAGGTTGTACAACAAGACAAATACGTATCAAAATATCCAACTGAGCATTCTACAAAGACCTAAAAGGAAGCCTCGGGAAGGAATTAGGAAGAGTCATCCAAAGGCTCAAAAATATAGTTATCTAAGGTGTCTAAAGACACCCAATGAAGTGTCATTGCCAGTAGATTTTCCACCTATATGGAGCACAAGAATCAGACCTACATAGAGCCAATACAAGTGAAACAATGTAAGGATAGAGTTGAGGTTAGTGCAAGTAGTATATCATCACGAAGGAGAATCCACCATTATTGAAATAGGTAGGAAAGTAATGGTTATTCACATACATAATTACATTGAAGATATCCAGTGTGTTCTATCCAGGAAGAAGATGCGGACATCAAGGAATACCACCAAGAAATGAGCATTGGAAAATTATTGGAAAAAAATTGGACAAGTCCAAGGGATTTGAAAAGAAGATAGGAATATATTACCACATGGAAAGAGTCATTGCATGCACATAAGAGGAAGAGTGCCACATTGAAGAGCAAGTTTGAATGCCCAACAATAAGAAGTAAGTGAGGCATCATATTATAACGCTTCATATTTGAGCACCCAACAAAGATAAGTGAAAGGAGCACTCAACATAAGTGAAAAAGACAAAACAACATTAATAATACTCCATATATGAGTGCCCAACTTGGAGAAAGAAGGTAGAAGCATTAATAACATGGGGCAATCACCAAAAGAGAAGTAATCAAGCACCACATGTCATAGGCATTGGTAGGAGGTGCAATATAAATAGTTTTCAAGAAGATAAGAAAAAACAAGCACCACTTAGTACTTCCATTCCATAATACTTCAAGGTTAAAAAGGTATCCATGTACGTAGACATTGAAAGAGAAAAAGAGCATTGAATGCAAGTAGAAATTCATTATTTTTTAAGATCACGTAGAGTGATAGGAAAACCAGCAAAAGGGACACTACTACCCACTAAAGAAAGTTTAGTTTTGACGTGAGTTCAAGGTATATATAGCACATGTAACAATCAAGTATAAAGAATGAAGTTATATTCAATGAGCATTCGGTTGGAGAAAGGAAGATAAACCAGCTTATCTACAAGAAGGATAAAGTGCACAAACAAGGTGAAGAGTAACAAGAGTAATCAACATTTGCAAACAACATACATTCCAAGCAACTTGTAAACTAGAATCAATGATGCACCTTGCTGGAGCCATAACTTGTGAACCGTATGCACGTTGGCCTTGAAATTTAATAGGTGGTTTTGTGTGTGTGTTCTGCATCAAGTGAATCTTTGATTGGCTTGAATCTCTAAAAAAAGTGTTTTTAGGACCTAACTCCTCCATCTAGTATCCCAAAATTAGCTTTTAGAATAGGTTCTCGGGTTTTTTTTGGTTTATTTTTCTGTTAGAAGTTTATTATATTTTGTTATACGTTAATTTGAGACGTAATATTTTAAATTAAGGTTTATTATTGTAATAGGGGTGTGTGCACCGAATTTGGGTGCAATTCGACTCATTTCTATTTTTAGAAGTTTTTAGAAAGAAGATCTATTTTTAGCAGTTTTAGAAAAAAGATGTTTTTAGGGTTTCTTTGGTTTTCGGTTGCTATATTATGGATTGTAATATTCTGTAGAAAGAGTGTGAATTTAGGAATGAGAAGAATATCAATTTACAGTTTTATTCCGTTATTGGATTTATGTTATGTCATTGGAGTCCATTTTGTTGGTCTCTTGTAGCTGAGTTTACACCATTTGGTATCAAAGTGGGTGTGATCTCTCTAGTGAAGGAAGGATACCACCTAGAATATATGCCCTTATGAATAGGCATATTGAGGATCTGAATGCTGAAATAGCATGATTGACTAGTGTGATTGATCACATGGGAGAGAGATGTCCCAGGGCATGTGCAGATTAAGGATCTGATGATGAAAATATACCTGAGGAACGTGGATCTGAGGTCCACACAGAAGAATAACCATAGGGCACAGAGGAAGAAGGGCACAATTTTGAAAATTGAATGATACAAGATTTAGAGGGGCTTAAGGGGAATCAATATGGGATTAAGATCGAGGTTCCTGAATATGTTGGTGGGTTGAAACCAGAGGAGTTGATCGATTGGATCAATAGCCTAGAAAAATATTTTGAATGGAGTAACCTTGCTAAATAGAAGAAGGTTAAGCTCACATGCACAAATTTGAAGGGACATGCATTTATTTTTTGGGATCATTTATAGACTACACGACAGAGGAATGGAAAGGAAAATATCAAATATTGGACAAAGATGAAGAAGAAGTTATAAGAAAAATGTATACCTGTAGACTACTCCCAAATCCTATTTCGTAGATTTTAGAATCTTTGACAAAAGGATCAAAGCATTGAGGACTATACTAATAAATTCTACAAGTTATCCATTCAAGTGGAGCATAATGAGACGAAGGACCAAAAGACTACCAGGTATGTAAATGGCCTAAGTTTTGCTATTCAATATGAGATGAGCATGCATCACACTCTTAAAGTGGAGGATGTGTATCAATGGCCCTCAAGGTGGAGTAGAAATTGAAAAGGATTAATAAAAGAGGTACGAAGGGATTCACACCCTCTTCAGGTTTGGGTCGAAGTGGATCTAATATTCTCAAGGTAGAATCCTCAATACCTGCTAAACAAGAAGAAGATGGGTAGAATCTAATAGGAAGAGGATACCAATGAGGTAGAGGTTACGGTGGTGGACAAAATGGGAATGATATGAGGAGGTCGTATACCTATTATGTATGTGGCGAGGAGGAGCACAGAGCATTTGAGTTTCCCCAAAGTGATGTCAAATAAAGGGGTCAAGGAGGACAAGGAAAGGTCAATCTGGTTGAGATGGAAGAGTTGGATGAGGATGAAGTTATTGCTAACATGGGAGAAGCCCTTATGATAAGGAGGATGTTCATTGCTCCTAAGAAAGAGATGGTGCAGAGAAAAGCAAAGGGGCAGACCATATATGGTGAAGATTCTTGGTTGCAAATGAACATATTTCTAACAAGGTATACATCAAGAGGGAAGGTATGTAACATTGTCATTGATAGTGGTAGCTGTGAGAATATGGTGTCAAATGTCATGGTTAAAAAAATGCACCTGAAATGTGAAAAACATCCTTATCCATATCGCATCTCATGGGTTAAGAACGGGAATGAGGTAACAGTATATCATAGGTGTTTAATTAAATTTTCAATTGGGAGCACTTACAAGGATGAAGTGTGGTGTGATGTGATTTCGATGGATGCATGTCACATTCTATTGGGAAGACCTTGGCAGTACGATAGGGATACTAACCATAATGGGAGAAATAACACTTACACATTTTGGAAGGTGTACAGGTAGTTCTTTTGCCTTTGAAGGAGTATGGTCCAAGTGAGAGCTTGTTGATGATGAAGGAGTTTCTTGTAGAGATCAGGGATTCTAGCTTCTATTATGCCTTAACATCTAGGAAGCTAGAAACATAGGAAGTGGTTATACCTACAATAGTAGCTAAGTTGCTAAGTGAATATAAAGATGTCACACCAGAGGAGTTACCAGATGGGCTACCACAAAAAAGGGATATCCAACATCACATGGATTTTATTTTAGGATCAGTTCTCCTAAATCAGGCAGCTTATTGGTTAAACCCAAAACAAAATGCAGATTTGAGTAGGCAAGTGACAGAGTTGATAAAGAAGGGATTAGTTAGGGAGATTATGAGTCCATGTGCGACTCTAGCATTGTTGACCCCGAAGAAGGATGGTGACTGGTGGATGTTGGTAGATAGTAGAGCCATAAACAATATCACAATAAAGTATTGGTGTCCTATGCCAAGAGTGGATGATATGATGGATGGATTGACTGGAGCTAAAAAATTTAGTAAAATTGATCTACGAAGTGGCTACTACCAGATCATAATTTGAGAAGGAGATGAATGGAAGACAACTTTTAAGATAAAATATGGATTTTACGAGTGGATGGTGATGCCATTTGGGTTGTCTAATGCACCCAGTACATTTATGCGGTTGATGAATAGAGTACTGCAAGAATATAATGGTAAGTTTGTGGTTGTGTATTTTGATGATATTTTGATTTATATTAAAAGTGAAGAAGAGCATTTGTTACACCTGAAATTAGTGTTAGAAGTGCTCAGGAAGGAGAAATTGTATGTCAACCTAAAGAAATGTATATTTCTTCAAGATAGTTTAGTGTTTTTGGGATTTGTAATCTTGAGAGATGGCATGAAGATGGATGATGAGAAAGTGAAGGTGATTCTGGAATGGCCTCTTCCATGATCTATAACAGAAGTAAGGATCTTTCATGGACTAGCTACATTTTATAGGAAGTTCATCAAGAACTTCAGTAGTATAGTTGCCCCTATAACTGAGTGCACAAAGGGAAAAGAGTTTGTATGGACTATGGTAGCAACAAAGAGTTTTGAACTCTTGAAGAAGAAAGTGTCGAAAGCCCCTGTTCTAGTGTTACAATATTTTAGTAAGGTGTTTGAGGTTGATTTTGATGCCTCATTTATTGGGATTGGTGGTGTCTTAAGTCAAGAGGGCCGACCTGTAGCATTTTTTAGTGAGAATCTGAATGATGCAAGGAAGAATTATTCTACATATGATGTGGAATTTTATGCAATTGTGCAAGCATTGCAACATTGGAGGTACTACTTAATCTCAAAGGAGTTTGTTTTGTTTATTGATAATGAAGCATTGAGGTATGTAAATTCTCAAAAAAATTTAAATAGCAGGCATGCCAAATGGATTTAATTTTTGCAACAATATACATTTGTCCTGAAATACAAGTCAGGTAAACAAAATAAGGTTGTTGATGCATTGAGTAGGAGAGTCTTGTTGTTGACCACTATGTAGAATGAAGTGGTAGAATTTTAGGGGATTAAATATCTGTATGAATCTGATGCGTATTTTGGGAATATTGTACAATAGTGGAAAAGTGTGGTAGGGGGCGAGACCCATACTATTTTTGAAGAGTATTTTTTTTAGAATGGTTACTTATTTAAGGGTAATCGATTATGCATTCTCAATGGCTCTATGAGAGAGAACATATTGAGGGAATTACATAGTGGGGGTTTGGCTGGTCATTTTGGAGTATCCAAAACTACCACTCTTGTAGAGGAGTACTATTGGCCAAAAGTGAAGAGAGACATAATCAAGTTTATCTCTAGATGCAGAGTATGTCAAATGGCTAAGGGCCATATGCAAAATACAAGGTTGTATATGCCACTACTAGTTTCTACAGGACCATGGACCGATATGAGTATGGATTTTGTGTTGGGGTTGCCCAAGACACAGAAGGGTAAGGATTCATTTTTTGTTGTGGTAGACAAATTTTCAAAAATGGTGCATTTCATTTTTTTCTAGAAAACTAATGATGCAACTAGGACTACAGTCCTATTATTTGATGAAATTATGCGGTTTCATGGTGTTCTAAATACTATTACTTCTGATCGGGATACTAAGTTCTTGAGTCACTTTCAGAGGACATTGTGGAAAAATTTGAACCCTAGGCTATAGTTCAGTAGTGCTTACCACCCATAGATCTATGGGAAAACAAAGGTAGTGAACAAAATCTTGGGAAACCTCTTACGATGCATAGTGGGAGAAAAACCAAAACAATGGGATTTAGCCTTGTCACAAGCCAAATTTGCATACAATAGTTCAGTGAATAGGTCGATAGGTAAATCTCCTTTTCAAATTATTTATGGTCAAAATCCTAGAGGTGTATTAGATTTGGTTGAGCTACCAATTGGGGAACAATTTAGTGATTATGCAGAAGCATTTGCTGAGCATATCCAGAAAGTGCAAGAGTTAGTGAGGGAAAAATTGCAAAGTAGTAATGCTCACTAAAAAGAGTCTGTTGATGCACACAAAAGGGTGAAAGTGTTTGAAGAGGGTGATATGGTCATGGTTCATCTTAGGAAATAAATATTTCCTAAGGGGACGTATAACAAACTGAAACATAAGAAAATTGGACCATGCAAGATTTTGAAGAAGATCAATGATAATGCCTATAAAGTGGAGCTGCCTGATGAATTTGATATTTCATCTATTTTTAATGTTTCTAATTTATTTTAGTATCTTGTTATTTTCGAGGATGGTGAATTATAGGATACAATAAATTGGGCACGACAGATGCCTAAGAAGAAAAAATACAGAGTTGCACAGGTGCTCGATAAGAAGGTGATCACCACCGGACATGGGAGCTAAAAAAAATTCTTGGTTCAGTGGGAAGGATTACCATAGTTAGATTACACTTGGATTTCAAAGTTAGAGCTAAAGAAAATTGATAACCAGAAGCTACAAGATTTCAATTCACATGAACTCGTAGGAGCTGAGTTCTTTTTCATTAGAGGAGAATGATGCACCTTGCCAGAGCCATAACTTGTGAACCATACGCTCGTTGGCCTTGAAATTTAATATGTGGTTTTGTATGTGTGTTCTGCATCAAGCAAATTTTTATTGGCTTGACTCTCCAAAAAAAAGTGTTTTCGGGACCTAACTCCTCCATCTAGTGTCCCAAAATTAGCTTTTAGAATAGGTTCTCGGGTTTTTTGGGTTTTTTGGCTGTTAGAAGTTTATTATCTTTTGTTATACCTTAATTTGAGATGTAACATTTTAAATTAAGGTTTTTTTTTTAATAGGGATGTGTGCACCGAATTTGGGTGCAATCCGACTCATTTATATTTTTAGAAGTTTTTAGAAAGAAGATCTATTTTTAGCAATTTTAGAAAAAATATGTTTTTAGGGTTTCTTTGGTTTTTGGTTGCTATATGATGGATTGTAATATTTTGTAGAAGGGATTTGAATTTAGGAATGATAATAATATCAATTTGCATTTTTCTTCCATTATTGCATTTGTGTTATGTGATTGGATTCCATTTTGTTGGTCTCTTGTAGCTGAGATTACACCAATCAAGCATCAAGAAGGTGAGAAATATTCATAGTCATATTGCAAGCTTGATATCAAGTACATTATAAATTCTAGATATATTAGCATTAAGAGTAATAAGGTGTTTAAATAATCTCTAGAATGCTTATTGGTTACATGAAGAAAGAAGTTAAAAGTTGAAGCATCTAAACTATTTCTATTGCTTCATAATATTGCAAATCTTAAAAACACAAGGAGATATAAGGATTACTAAAACATAATTTACAAATACTTTGTATTTCTAAAGCTTCTAATTAGGGAGATATAAGGAATTCTACCTCAACTAAATTTGTAGAAGTTTAGTGTAGCACCCTAAAATTGGCGCAGTAAAATCTTAATAATTACACTTACTCTAGTAAATATTCAAAATCAAATTTCAACCTCCAAAATCGCTCCAAAACTGCCACTTAATCCGTTTCCTCATTTCTCGTGCCATTTTTAGAGTTTGTTTTGACCGTTTGATGATATTTTCGTCGATCAGACGATATCGCCTTAGATCGAATGATTTCGTCTGGGCTAGGACATCCAGACGATTTTGTCCCAAAACTGATTTTTCACAATTAACTTCTATTCCAACGACATCTCTAATCCGGGCAGAAGCATGTCTGCGTCGTTAGAGACCCTCCCCATTGGAGATATCCCAAATAGGGATGATCTCCAACCTCTTAACCTCCCTCCTAAGCCTATTTAATCATAGCCCCTCCCCTTAGCATCCCCCTGGCTGAAATTTCCTATAAATCGATCTTCACACGCATTAGAATAATCTATATTACCATCTACATTTGTTGCATCCAATTTTCTTGCAGGAACCTTGTCATTTTTTAGTCGGAGCAAGCTTACATCGTCACAGACGATCCTATTCAGATCGGAGATGATCCTGTCAAATTAGAGACGATTTCGATTGCAATCATCATTGGGGGAAATCAGTGCCCAAATTTTGCATTTTCCTCTTTTCAATCTGTTGTTTTATTTTGCAATTAGCTAGTTTATTTATTACTTTCTGCTATTCTGCATTTTGGAGTTCACCCATGTAGATTTAAATGCATAATTAAGTCACAAATTGTCATTAAGTCATTGTAGTACACTCGTATTTTGTTTATTATCATAATTTTAATGTTATTCCTATTATTCTACATCATTGCCCTCTGTTAGAATAGTTGCATTTTTTGCATTTTGTGTCTACTTCTCTGATTGCAGGTCTCTGAAAAATTCATCGAATCTCAGATGATCTTGTCTGATAGCAAATGATCCTGTCAAATCAGAGGCGATCCTGACTACTTCAAGAATTAGAATCTTCATCAGACATCCGGATCAGGTATGACTTTTTAATCTTGCTTACTTTCTCTATTTTTTGTCCTAATTTGTTCTTTTGTATTCATTTAATCTGCATCTTCATATAGAGCAATTTAGATTCATTTGGCCAAACCTAGGACTTGAATGTTTAAGGATAAAACTGAACACATAAAACACATTCCCAACCTAGGCATGGAAACTGCCATTCAAACGTTTCCTGGTGAACCCACAATCCATAAAAAAATCACCATAATACACCTCCCCCGAGAGGCGGGACCTTCGCAAGGCCTCTCAGTCCGAGGTACCACACCATCCTTTTCACATCCCCCTTTCGGGCATGGATCCTATAGCCCAAAGGTAAGGGTGTGAAAAATTTGGAGTGATACATTTTGGTGAACCCGATGTGAATGCATTTAAAACCTTTTGAAAACAAAAACAAATAAAAAAATAAAACAACCAAAACATAGATGCATTTCAAATCATTAAAATTAATATGTTGCATATCATGTTTAGATGGTAGCTCCTAAGAAAATATTAGCAGTTACTATAAATTTTGAAAACCAATTGGCAGCCATAGAAATCAATTATGTGCTTAGTGTGCACGAAGCAGATAGAAATCAACTTTTGTGGGACGAACTTGATAGAAGACTAAGTGTCATTTCATCTAGGTCAACAAAACTTAAACAAATCAAGAGGCTTGTCCTAGATAGAATCCTGGATCCCCATCAACTCATCTTTTATCATGAACTTCAGAAAGCCTGCCATAGATGGTTAGCTTATAGGAGAGCTCTTGTGTCTTCAGAATTGTTCACCTTCAAGGAATACCTCGAGAACATAGCCATTATACACCAGTTCCTAGGTTGTGTAGAAGACCAAGAGGTTGTTCTTATAGATAGGGAAATATGGAATAGAGTTCCTCGAGCTGTGTTATATCGAGAGTATTGCCACGAGATTTACTTCTATCAACCAGAATCTAAGATAGATAATATCACTATAGCTCTTTTCATTAAATTTTTGAAAGAAAATTTTCAATTTGAAGAACACTTCATGACTCCTGAAGAACTCGAGCCCATTAATGATATTTATAAATTGTTTATAGAAAACTAGATCATTACTTTCAGTATTAGTTCTTGCATTTATTGTGTTGTTTGTTATCTTTGCAATATTATTACAAAAACAAGAAAAACTAAAAAACATAACAAAAACCAAAGCATTTCATTTTAAATATTGTAGTAGGTATATAATTAATATATACCTCTTAAGCTTGTTGCATATATATATATATATATATTTGTTGAAATCTAAATTAAGCACAATGCCTAAACTTAGGAATGGTAAACAAACTGAAGGAGAAGAAGAAGATTGGTTAGAAGATAAAACTAGAAACCCAAATCTCCTTCCTAAAGATCCAATTCCGGAAGGAGAAACTCTAGATCAACCAGAATATGACCTAGGTGAAGACAATGAACAAGAAGAAAATGTTAAAGAGGATGGATCCTCATCCCCTAGAGTAGCTCCAGATGGAACTATTGGTTTTGACAACTTAGATCATTTCTAGAAATTTTTCAATAATAACATTGGCGCTCTTAATATGGCAATTCGTATTGATAAAGGGCAAATTAGTGACACTCAAGCAGCCATGGAACATATTTTTGATGTGCACACTAATCCCTTGTCTTTCATTGATCAAGAAAGTGATAAGGCTAGACCATCCAATAGAGATATGGTCACTATGATTCAAAACATGCCAAAAAAATAGGTTACCCAACCTCCTAAGGAACCTGTTATTCCGCCTAAAATCATTTCCACACAAAAGAAAACTTCCTTCACTGCTTTACTTCACCAAACTATTGATCAATATGCTTCAAGTAAACAAACACCTAAAATGAAACCAAACACCAATTTTCAACAATCTGGAATACAACATAATACAACTTCAAAATTCCTTCATAACACCTTTCCTACCAACAATTTACACAATAGCAACATAGCATCTAATCTTCATGTCCCTCCATCATATGCTCACAAATCCCATATCAATGCCCTACCGAACCAATATGGTGGGAAAACTAGTAATCTAGAAGCCATGGTGAAACAGTTAGCTTCATGTATGGACCAGATAGATCCTTACCGTCCCTCGTACAATTATCGAGAGATATGTAGTCAACCTTTGGATCCCATAGTTGTAGCACAACCATACCCTAAGCATTTTCCCATGCCCATCCTGCCTATATATAAAGGAACCGAAGATCCCATAGAGCATCTTCGCATATTTAGGATAGCATGTCATGATATATCACATGATGACTTGCTATTACTAAAAATGTTCCCGAAAAGTTTAGGTGGAATGGCATTAGAGTGGTACTATCAATTGCCCACTCATTCTTTGAGAAAATTTGAAGAAACAACTGAATATTTTGTCCATCAATTTAGTGCCTACATCGAGAGGCATGTAACCATTAAAGATTTATACAACTTAAAACAAGACAAGGATGAATGTTTTGTCGATTTCTTAGCTAGATGGAGGCAGTTGACAAGAAAACTGCACTTTGTGCTACCTTATAGGGAAATGTTGGACATTTTTATTAATAATTTACAAGAACAAATATCTTATGAGCTATCAACTGCTACTTTAACTACCTTCGATCAAGCTATAGATTTAGCTCGAAGAGTAGAAGATGCCCTCATTAGGAGAGGCCAACTTAGGAAGAAAGATGATGAGAAAACATCCAAAAATTAGTATAAAAACAAACAAGTTGTAGGTGACGGAGTCACTGACAACAAAAATGTTGCTAATATCAATGCAATGAAAACAACAAAAAAATTTATATTGAAACCACCTGATAAGCCTCCTTGAGAATTTACTAGATTGAATCAACCGTTATCAACTATTTTACCCCAATTACTCAAAAGAGGTTTGATCCAATTACTAGCTATCCGGGAACCTGATCCAACTATACCCGGATACAAAGCTGACTTACACTGTGATTTCCATATAGGACCTGGACACTCTACCAATACTTGTAAAAGGTTGAAACATAAAATACAAGATCTTATTGATAATAATGAAATGGAGGTGCAAGCCTTCCAACCTAAACAAAATGCTCCTAATAACGCTCAAAAGAACATTCCTTAAAATCAAATCAAAATGCTAATCAAACATTAGACATATTTCAACATCCTTTACCAAGACATGGTAAAGAGGTGGCCAATCAAATAGAGCATCATAATGTTCCTCCTCCTACCCGATATGTAGGGACCATTAGTGGACATTTACTTAATCATGATCCTCAAATATTTGACACAACTTTATCCCTGGTCATGACCAAACCCCTACATAATATTCAAACTCCAGATCCTAGTGATGTAGAATTAGATACTGAAAGTGAAATAGACATCACTTCAAACCAATCGAATAGTTTTGAAAACAAATCAGATCCTATTCAACCCATCACAGATGCTATGGTTCCAGAAGAACCATTTCCTAGAATAGTTACTACTTGACCCTCTTCTAATCAATTCATCCCAAATGAACAAGCCATAAATGTTCGATCGAGACCAGTTCAGCATCTTCAATATAACATTGTAGGTACCATTGGAGTCGTTACCCGACAACAGGCTAAAAATTCTCAACAAGAACTGATGCAGGAGCATCCAGTAGCACCTGCAGTAGAAGCATCCAGTTGCGGGAGAGCCACTTCTGAAGAGTCGGCTCAGGAAGAAAAAGAAGAAAAAGCCAAGGAAAATTTTTCTAAGGCAAAGGTTGAAGGTGGCAGCGAAATCGCGACGTCACGATTTCGCGACGTCACGAAATCACGACGTCAAGGCAAAGTGGAGGCAGAGGTAGGTGTTTGTAGCGATATCGTGACGTGATATCGCGACGTCGCAAAATCATGACATGAAGTGGAATTCGAGGCAGAAGTCAGAAAGTGTAGCGAAATCGTGACGTCATGATTTCATGACAAATCGTAAGCAAAGGCAGAGGAGTTGGTAGGTCATGATATCGTGACGTCATGATATTGCGACATCATGAAATCATGACAACAAGGTAGCAGTGAGGGAAAGTAGTTGAGTTGTGATTTTGTGACATGTTGCGAAATCGTGACTGTCACGAAATCGCAACTAGTGCAGGCGAACGAGGGGCAGTCGAATGCAAAGGTCACGATATCGTGACCTTTCATGATATCATGACAGAAATTGAAGCAGAAGGTTGGAAGGCGGAACGGTCATGATATCGCGACGTCGCGATATCGTGAAAATTTTCAAAGTAGGGGAGTGAGCGGCAGAATGATCGTGATATCGTGACGTCACGATATCACGATGTCGCGATATCACGACATAAACAAAGTCAAAGGGGTTTCGGCAGAATTGGTCATGATATCGTGACATGTCACGATATCGTGACCAAAAATGAAAAAGAGAGCAGGGACGGAGAGAGAAGAAGGTGAAGAAGGAGAAAGATATGGTAGGAAAGCCATGGTAGGCGGTATTTTCGAGAATCATTCCAGAATGACACGTGGCACCCAGAGAGTAGTCAAGGCAGACAAGGACCAAAAAGTGCGGGGAACAAAAAAGATGGTCGCATAGAGAATCTGACAGGGAGCGGCGATGACAGGGCCATGTAGAGTGGGGATTTTAAATCGGGTTGGTGTCTCGATTTTCATGTTGAAGTTCCAGAGGGTCGGGGCCTCTATAAAAACCCAGGCTTTGTATTAAATCGGGTTGGTGTCCTGATTAATGTGTGACAGGTGTTTCAGAGGGTCGGGGCCTCTATAAAAACCTAGTTTTATGTTTTAGTCGGGGGGTGGATCATAGAATGCACACAAAAGTGTAGTAGTGTAGAGCTAAGCCGAGTGCTAGCTATTGTAAGCCTGCGGGATGTGCTTGTAAATATTTTCAGATTTAATAGAAGAGAATTTTTGAATGTGCATGAGTGTTTTGGCGTGTGCATTTCTCGGTCCCCTGTTAGTGGTATCAGAGCAAATGTTCCTGAGTGTGTAACAGATCGTTGGATGTGAGGTAGTTACACCAAGATCTATGGTAGGGTTCTGAGAGAGAGAGAGAGAATTGGGGTCTTTGAGTGCATACGCAGATTCGTTGAGCATGAGGCAGTTTACGCCAAGACCCGATAAAAAAAAAAGAAAAAAAAAATGCATTCTCGAAAAAGCCGGGACAACAAGGAAGATATGGTTCCAGAAGAAGATTTCTTGGCATTGCAGCGGAAATTTCAAGCCCTGCAAGAGGAATGTCTCAGCATAAAATTACGGGAGCAAGAGGAGCGACGCAAAAGGCATGGAGAAAGATAGAGAAAGAGAGATGTGAGAGTGCATCAAAAGCTGAAGGTGCAGGCTGCAGAAGAGTGCAGCAGTGACAGGATCTGCCTGGAAGAAGGTAGAAATTTAACTGGCAAAGAGGAGGAGATGGAGCAGGCTGCTGAGGCAGAGAAATTTCTGGAGGTGTTGTTGTAGGGGGCAGCAACCAGACCATGCAGAAGTAAAGATCACTTCTCCACTTACCTCGAGTGTCTGATGTAGGAGCATCTAAAAAGCACCTGCAGCAGAAGCACCCAGTTGTGGGAGAGCCACTTCTGAAGAGTCAACTCAGGAAGAAAAAGAAGAAAAATCCAAGGAAATTTTTTCTAAGGCAAAGGTTGAAGGTGGCAGCGAAATCATGATGTCGCGATTTCACGACATCATAAAATCATGACGTCAAGGCAAAGTGAATGCAGAGGCAGGAGTTTATCATGATATCCTGGCGTCACGTTATCACGATGTCACGAAATCATGACATGAAGTGAAAGTTAGGGCAGAAGTCGAAAAGTGTAGTGAAATCGTGATGTCACGATTTTGTGACGTCGCAAAATCACGATGCAAATTGCAAGAGAAGGCGGAGGAGTTGGTAGGTCGCGATATCCTGACATCGCGAAACTACGATAGCAAGGCAGTAGCGAGGGAAAGCAGTTGAGTTGTCATGATTTTGTGACATGTCGTGAAATCATGACTATCATGAAATCATGACCTATGCAGGTGGACGAGGGGCAGTCGAAGGCAAAGGTCACGATATCGCGACCTGTCGTGATATCGCGATAGAAATCGAAGTGAAAGGCTAGAAGGTAGAACAGTCGTGATATCACAATATTGCGATATCACGACGTCGTGATGTCGTGATAGTTTTCAAGAAGAGGAGTGAGTGGCGGAATGGTCGCGATATCGCGACGTTGCGATATCATGACATAAACAAAGTCAGAGGGGTTTCAGCGGAATTGGTCACGATATCACGACATGTCGCGATATCGCAACCAAAAATTAAAAAGAGAGTAGGGAGGCCAGAATGTCATGATATCATGACATGTCACGATATCGCGACATGTCACGATATCGCGACGAAGAGAGAAGAAGGCGAAGAATGAGAAAGAGATGGCAAGAAAGTGACGACAGGCGGTATTTTTGGGGATCATTCCAGAATGACACGTGGCACCCAGAGAGCAGTCAAGGCGAACAAGGACCAAAAAGCATAGGGAACAAAAAGGATGCTCATGCAGAGAATCTGACAGGGAGCGGTGATGACAGGGCCATGCGGAGTGGGGATTTTAAATCGGGTTGGTGTCCCGATTTTTGTGTTGAAGTTCCAGAGGGTCGGGGCCTCTATAAAAACCCAGGCTTTGTATTAAATTGGGTTGGTGTCTAGATTAATGTGTGACAGGTGTTTCAGAGTGTTGGGGCCTCTATAAAAACCAAATTTTATTTTTTAGTCGGGGGGTGGATCAGAGAATGCACGCAGAAGTGTAGTAGTGTAGAGCTAAGCTGAGCGCTAGCTATTGTAAGCCTGCGGGCTGTGCTTGTAAAGATTTTCAGATTTAATAGAAGAAAATTTCTAAATGTGCATAAGTGTTTTGACATGTGCATTTCTTGGTCCCCTGTCAAGAACCAAACCAGAATGATGGATCAGCTCCATTTGTTTTGAAAAATCCCAATAAAGGGAATCATGCTTCCAATGTTCAACTTAAACCCCCTTACAATATTAATGAGCAATTATCCAATACTACAGCCAAAATTTCCCTTTTGGATTTATTAAGATCTTCTCCTACCCATAGGGATGAGTTAATGCTTACCTTAAGCCAAATGATGGTACCTCAAAACATTCAACCTGAAGCCATGGCCAATACTATCATCACTAGAGAAGTTGATTGTATTGACTTTCGAGATAAAGATATCCCACAACATAGTTTACATAAGGATAATCCCTTATATATTATTGTTCTTGTTGTGGCTGATCCACAACACACCCCAAAATTGGGGACCCACCTTTTTTGCATGCTTTCAAAGAAGATCTCAGTGACCCAGATGCTAAAAATCAAGAAAAAGGCAAAATTGCACAAGGATGAAAAGGGGTCGTGAAATCGTGACATGTCGTGAAATCGCGACATGTCGCAAAATCACGATCGAAAATGAAAAGGTGTCACAAAATCGTGACATGTCACAAAATCACGGCCAAAAATGAAAAAGTGTTGCGAAATCACGACAGGTTTCTCCGTCGCTGCCAGAAAATGAAAAGTGTCATGAAATCGCGACACGTCACAAAATCGCGGGCAAAAATGAGAAAGCGTAGCGAAATCGTGACATGTCACAAAATCGCGGTCAAACCAGTCAAACGGGGTAGGAAACAGAAAGTGTAGTGAAATCATGACATGTCACAAAATCATGGGTCAAACCAGTCAAACAGGACGAGGCAGAAAAGCGTAGCGAAATCGCGACGTGTCGCAAAATCGTGGTCAACGTAGTCAGCGGCAGCAAGTGGGCTAAACCGTCGCGAAATCGTGATGTGTTTGATTTTTGCGGCTTGCAAGCAACGAAAGAGTACGAAGCGATAAAACATCGTGAAATCATGATAGAAAGCAGCGGAAGAGCACGAAGCGAGAAAACATCACAAAATCGCGATAGGTAGAAACAAAGGTGCCCGAAGTGAAAAAGGGTCGCGATTTCGCGACAGGTTGCAGCTAAGGGGAACGAAGTGAAAAAACATCTCAAAATCATGACAGAAAGCAGCGGAAGAGCACAAAGCGAGAAAACATTGTGAAATCATGACAGGTAGCAGCAAAAGGTGCCCGAAGTGAAAAAGCATCGTGATTTCTCGACAGGTTGCAGCTAAGGGGCACAAAGTGAAAAAATGTCGCGATATCACGACAGCATGCAGCAAAGGTGCCCGAAGTGAAAAAATGTCATGATATCACAACAGATTGCGAGCAAATGGTACGGAACAAGAAAAGAATTACGATTTCACGACATGTCATGATTTCGTGACATGTCATGTTTTCGCTGGACGTGATGGCAGAAAGACTGTTGGCAGGAAAATGTTGCGATTTCACGACATGTCGCATTTTTGCGACCAGGAATGCGGACAAAGCTGCATGCTATTTTTTTTCACGATTTTCATGGGGCCGTTATAGAACGTGCAGAAAAGTGTAGGACACGTGGCATACAGGCTGCAGAAGCATTACAAATAAGATCAAACGTCTCAATGTCGAGCATAAATCCAAAACACATGCAGTCAAAGAAATACGAAATGAATCGATCTGGAAGATGAAGCGAAGCATCACAGGCCAAAACATAAATAATTGCCAAGCTTTAAAAGCAGAAGCACAAGACAGATACGGGGGGAAAACCACTGGGGCAGAGTTGAAGTGCTAGAGGCCAGAGGGTCATTCTGGGCCTGCTTTGAGGCTGTTTTCCTTCATTTTTCTAGTTTTGGGAAAACCAGATGTTCTGCTATTGTAACAGGATTTATATTTAATGCAAGAGTGTTCATAAATTTGTATCTTGTTGGCAAGAAAGAAGGAGTTGTTTTCTACATGCATGTTTTAATGTTTATCTTTCCCTTTTTCAGATTTCTAGGCTTATAGGTGAAGTTGAATGCAAGTTCTCTTGGTTGCTTCATGCGAATGTCTAAATCTAGAAAATCACAGTAAAACCCCAGAGACCAGCACCTAACTTATTTGGATTGTGCATGTTTTGTAGGTTCAATAGGTTAGGTTGTATGCAGAAAACCTCATTGTCTTCGGTTTTTCCAGGACGGGATAGCATCAAACTGAATGCAATTTTAATTATTTTTCTTCTGCATTTTATTTTCTTTTGCTGCACTTTATTTTCAGAAGTTCCCATTTTAATTTTTCAAGCTTTAAAATAAAATTAAAAAATTAAAAAACTTCAAAATCCATAAATAATTCCTTCATGTTATGGCATTTCATTAAATGTTATTTTGAAGTTACAGCAGGGTCATACAAAGATCAAATCATATTTGCTTTATTCGGGTTCAATGAACAATCACTAAATTTTCACAGTAAAATAAACCACAGTGCCCCTTGTTTTCAGTTACTTGCAACCACTAAGGTGTTCCAAGCATTTTAATTAAATATCTTTATTTGAGATTATTAATACACAGATGCAGAATGCTAACATAACAAGAACCTTGGAGAAGTTACATGTTTAATTTCTTTGCAAGCAGAGGATTTAGAACTCAAATCCTATCGGAGAGTGTGTTTTCACAATCGGGTGAAAATACCACTCAACAGATTGGCGCTAGAAGGAGGGCTGAAAAGGTCTATTTTATCGTGATTTTAGATGTTACGGGTTTATAATTGTTAAGAGCTTTACATTGCTAAATATTTTTAGTGTAATATAAATTTAAATTTTTGTATGCATTAGTCCTCTAACATTCAGCAGATTGTAAAAAGGACGGCCTGAATTGGCTTATTGTATTCTATTTTAAGCAATTCAGGTATGTTGTATATTTTTTCTGATTGTTCATACAGAATTAAGGTGATTTGATTTAATTTTTCAGAATTTTGGTCTCATGCAATTACTTTTCATTTGATTTTTAATGAATACATCTCTTAGTTAATGCTAATTTGATTTTTGTTTATACATTGCAGGTTGAATATTCAACAGATTTGGTTCTAAAATTACATTTTAAGCTTTACTAATGGCAACACTTGAGGAGCAAAGGATATCCTTGAGAAAAGAAATTGTGTCTCTAAGAGAGAGAATGGTATCAATGATAGAGGATCATTATGAGGGTTTATCTATACCTGTGGTACCCTATCAAATTCCTACAATGTTATTGGATTTTTTATGGTGTTTTAATCAAGAGGTGCCACTAGGATACTTGCAAAAACTGCATGTCTACAAGAATACATTGTGTCAATTCCAGATTTTCTATGAGGAGGTGGCTTGTAAGTTATTTGTATACATTTTGGATGATAGACCATTCTTTTGGTATAGCCAACTACCCATGGAGGTTAGGACTTCTTGGATACAATTATAAGTAGCCTATCTTCATCATTTTGGTAATCAGGCTGACTTAGAAATATTGAAAAATCAGTTTACCTCCATATGTAAAGAGCCTAATGAATCCTTGAGTCAGTTTAATGGAAGATTTTGTGAATTGCACTCCCAAATGTGGGAAAATTTTAACACATTGGAAGAAGAATCCATGGAAGTATACCTAGGAGCCATACACCCCACACTTGCTTCACTCATTGAGGAAAAACTGAGTGGCTTGTCTCTAGAGAAAATCCATGAGGTCTTAGAAGAGATAGAACGACAAGGTCTTGAAGAATAAAAGGCACAACATGTTCATATGAGAAATTGTTCTTTTGATGCCAACCTACACCAACCATCAAACATAGCACCCTCCACTCCAATGATATCTAAGGTAAATGATCAAGGGGATGAATCTGAATATCCAAATCTTACAACCACCTTAGATGTAGTCCAAGGGGAGGTGCAAAGTGCTAAACCAACATACACTAGTGAGGATCATGTAGATATACATGATTATCTAGATGAAGGGGTTCTAAATTCAACAATGTTTGATATATGTGGTAAGATGGAACCTGCCATGGAATTAAATAAAGTGGTTGAAAGTGAAATGGAAAGAAAATCAATAAATAAATTTGAAGATATGATAGAATTTCACCACTTGTTCTTGGAAGATACTATTGATGAAATGTGTAAAATTAAAGATCAAGAAATTCTTCACCCTCCAAATTATGATAATGGGTTACTAATTTGGACAATGATAGCCTTATAAATTTGAATTCAAGAAATAACCCACTTTTGGAAATAATTGAACCATCTAAGGAAGGTGAAGAGGAATTTGATGAGAAGCACATTGATGAATTGAAAGATGTTGAAGAGATAGTTGAACGTCACCACTTGATTTTGAAAGATGATTATTATGATGCTTGGAAGAAGTGGGAAGATTTCACTCGTTCCAAAATTACTAATGAAACTTGTGTGCCCATTGATATACAGGACAACATAATTGCCTACTCAAAGGAAGATATTACAACTCCTGTACGATTTGAGGATGTTTTGGAAGAGGGTTTCAAATCTCATCAAATTTTGGAAGATTATAATGATTTTATTACCAAGGACAAAGAAGAAAAAGAATTTATGAATGAATCAAGAGATCATGTCACAAACATCATGGATTTTCATTCTATGGATTTGGATGACGATTTTTACAATGGTTGGGGGAGATATGATGATGCATTCTTTTCTCACATCCCTATAGATAAAACTCATATTTTACTTGATATGCAGGATGTTGAACCTTCTACATCATATGAAGATATCATATTCACAAGATTCGAAAAGGGGACAAAATTTGATCATGTCGAATATAAATTCATTGAAAGTGTGGATGCAAGTTTGCATGATGATTTTGAAGATTCAAATGAAGAGATACCATGGATAGTGAACAAAGAATTAGAACCAAATGACAAAGAGATGGATCAATTGGAAGCAACTCAAATAAGTGATCATCAAAACAGATTACTTGACATACACTTTGACCAAGAATGTTTGAGGACTGAAAAGGATGACCATATTTTGAATTTAAATAATGTTTATGGTGAAATGTCATTAAAGGTAAATGAAAAACAAGGTATAATTTTTAATCACACCTTTAATAACATTGTTTCAATGAATGGAAAAGAAGTTGATGCACTTAAATTGTTAAACCAAATTCATCAACAATTATTAATTGAATTTAGGATAAAAAATTTTAATGATCCTAATTTAATAAATATCCTAGATGCTTGTAAATTGTTGCATAAATTGGATTGGCCTACAAATTTGGAAAATAATTTGGCTTTAAAATTGTTAGAAATAGGCTCTTGCTTACAAAGTCTCATTTTGGATAAAGAGAGCCTAATTCTAAATCATGAATGAAATTATGAGGTTTATACCTTAGAGAATAGACATGATAAAATAAAAAATCATTTATTGTCTAATCATTTTAATAATTTGATGCTCACCTATGGGAGTATTATTGGAACTAAATCAAATTGCTATGGTGAGCATGGCAAGTGGAAATTTGTTGCATTGTTTGGTCTTGTCTTGTTTTTGTTGGTCTCCCACAACATTTGGCATGCATATCATGTTATATTTTTGTTGAAATGTTCTAATCAGGTTTGGGATCCAGGAAAGTGATAAGCCAAGCTTTGCATCATCTTGTATTATAGTGTACATTTGTATATAGATTTTCTAGTTTTGGGTTTGTGTTTTCAAGTTTCATTTTGGGATTGCTATTTGGATTTGGATTTAAAGTTATGTGTTTATTTGACATATTTTGTTTGTCTATAAAAAAAAAAAAAATATGATGATGAAAAAGTTGCCTTGAGATGCTAACTTATGTTCTAGATCGGGGGAATATGAAACATTGGAATTGTCTTGTAAAAGCTCCACAAGTAACACAAACAATTTAATAATATCGTTTGAAACTTGTGATGCATGAAGTAGTCAGTTTTATATAGCAATATTTCATTTGCAATTCAAGAGATAATGCATTCATGTTACATCTCACTTTACATATACATTCCATCTTAGTTGCATATGCATCTTAGGTACAATTCATTAAAGTATGTCAAATCCTCTTAGGGTTGTGTTATAACATAAATGTAAGAAAAATCCTAAGGTTGGGAACTGATTCTTGAGATATCTAGAACCAAGCACATTTTATACACATTAAAAAGGATCTTGAGAAAAATGATCAAAACCTTGCTTAGAAGAAAGGGTTGGGTGAAAGAAGTATTTCATGTCTATCCTATTTATGTAGCATGATCCTTAAGACAGTGGTTTTGACCACTTCCATAAAGCTTAAAGCCTAAAATCAGAGTAGTAAGGATAGGGCTAAATCCTCATCGAACTTAGGTTGAGGATCCAATTCCCCAAAGCTTTGATTTGACCTACATGGAGTAGTAAGGATAGGGCATAAATTCTCATCTCACTTAGGTTGAGAATCTGATTCCCCAAATCTCCTATGTCTCATTTCATAATAAATCTTGGATTGGAAGGATCGTACTACTTGTCCTCTGCAAAGGATGGATAGTCATCCCCAAGGTCCAAGCAAAAAAACTAATATTCTCCATTTACATCTAAATTTTGGATTGGAAGGATCGTACTACATGTCCCTAGCAAGGATGGGTAGTCATCCCTAAGGTCCAAGAAGTAAAAAATAAAATTTTCCCATCTCATCTTTATATTGGATTGGAAGGATCGTACTACTTGTCCTCTGCAAAGGATGGGTAGTCATCCCCAAGGTCCAAAGAAATGAAGCTAAGTCTTGGATTATGGGGATAGATATGCCCATGCATGGCAACATGTCTTGTCTAAAAAACAAGACCATTGTTTTTCCAAAGGGTTAGACTAGCAAGACCATTTCTCTCATAATTGGTTAAATTATTTTGCTCAAAGTAAGGTAATGAATTCTAAATCAGAATAGTAAGGATAGGGTTAAACTCCCATCTCGGTTAGGTTGGGAGTCTGATTCCCCAAATTTCTGATTTCACATTCACTTGCACATGGGTTCAAGATAGTAGGGACTCATAACCAACTTTGGGATATAATAAAGCAATTCATTATACATATAGTCGATCTTAAGAGGGTTTGATAATTTTGAATGTTTGTGTATGATACTAGAAGAAGGACTATGCATTTTATAAAAGCAAAATCTCCTAGCATATTCATTAGGTTGCACAAATCATTCACAATCTCACATATGCATTCATGTAAAACTGACGATGGAATGTTGATCAATTTCAAACGATAGGGAATGAAAACACATTGCACACACCGAGCTGATACTTCATAATTCTGATGATTCATGTATTTTTGATCTATGGGCATTTGTTTATATTTCTTATGTGCTAATGCTGGTTTCCAAGTTTTTATATTTCCAGGTTGGGTTCTCACCAAATGCTCAGGAGCATTTGACAGCAGAGTCACCATTTGTTGTGGATGATCCATAACACACCCCAAAATTGGGGACCCACCTTTTTTGTATGCTTTCAAAGAAGATCTCAGTGACCCAGATGCTAAAAATAAAAAAAAGGCAAAATTACACAAGGATGAAAAGGGGTCACGAAATCGCGACATGTCACGAAATCGTGACATGTCGCAAAATCGCAGTCAAAAATGAAAAGGTGTCGCAAAATCGCAACATGTCACAAAATCACGGCCAAAAATGAAAAAGTGTCACGAAATCGTGACAAGTTGCTCCGTCGCTGCCAGAAAATGAAAAGTGTCATGAAATCGCAACATGTCGCAAAATCACGGGCGAAAATGAGAAAGCGTAGCGAAATCATGACATGTCGCAAAATCGTGGTCAAACTGGTCAAACAGGGTAGGAAGAAAAAAGCGTAGCGAAATCATGACATGTCGCAAAATCACGGGTCAAACCAGTAAAATAAGATGAGGCAGAAAAGCGTAGTGAAATCACGACGTGTCACAAAATTGTGGTCAACACAGTCAGTGGCAGCAGGTGGGCGAAATCGTCACGAAATCGTGATGTGTTTGAATTTCGCGGCTTGCAAGAAGCAAAAGAGTACGAAGCGAGAAAACATCATGAAATCATGACAGAAAGCAGTGAAAGAGCACGAAGTGAGAAAATGTTGCGAAATCGCGACAAGTAGCAGCAAAGGTTCCTGAAGTGAAAAAGCGTCACGATTTCGCGATAGGTTGCAGCTAAGGGGCACGAAGTGAAAAAACATCGCGAAATCATGACAAAAAGCAGCAGAAGAGCACGAAGCGAGAAAATGTCATGAAATCACGACAGGTAGCAGCAAAGGTGCCCGAAGTGAAAAAGCATCGCGATTTCGTGACAGGTTGCAGCTAAGGGGCACGAAGTGAAAAAATGTCGCGATATCGCGACAACATGCAGCGAAGGTGCCCGAAGTGGAAAAACGTCGCGATATCATGATAGGTTGCAGGAAAATGGTACGAAACAAGAAAAGTGTCACAATTTTGTGACATGTCACGATTTCGTGACATGTCATGTTTTCGCTGGACATGATGGCAGAAAGGCTGTTGGCAGGAAAATGTCACAATTTTATGACATGTCGCGTTTTCGCGGCCAGGAAGGCAGACAAAGCTGCATGCTATTTTTTGTCATGATTTTCATGCGGTCATTATAGAACGTACAAAAAAGTGTGGGACACGTGGCGTACAGGCTGCAGAAGCATTACAAAGAAGATCAAACATCTCAATGTCGAGCATAAAGCCAAAACACATGTAGTCAAAGAAAGACAAAATGAATTGATCTGGAAGATGAAGCAAAGCGTCACAGGCCAAAACAAAAAGCATTGCCAAGCTTTAAAATCATAAGCACAGGATAGATACGGGGGAAAAACCGCTGGGGCAGAGTTGCAGTGCTAGAGGCCAAAGGGTCATTCTAGGCCTGCTTTGAGGCTGTTTACCTTCATTTTTCTGGTTTTGGGAAAACCAGATGTTCTGCTATTATAACAGAATTTATCTTTAATACAGGAGTGTTCAAAAATTTGCATCTTGTTGGCAAGAAAGGAGTTGTTTTCTGCATGCATGTTTTAATGTTTATCTTTCCATTTTTTATATTTATAGGCTTATAGGTGAAGTTGAATGCAAGTTCTCTTGGTTGCTTCATGCGAATGTCTAAATCTAGAAAATCACAGTAAAACCCCAGAGACCAGCACCTAACTTATTTGGATTGTGCGTGTTTTGCAGGTTCAATAGGTTAGGTTGTATGCAGAAAACCTCATTGTCTTCGGTTTTGCCAGGACGGGATAGCATCAAACTGAATGCAATTTTAATTATTTTTCTTTTGCATTTTATTTTCTTTTGCTGCACTTTATTTTTAGAAGTTCCCATTTTAATTTTTCAAGCTTTAAAATAAAATAAAAAAATTAAAAAAACTTCAAAATCTATAAATAATTCCTTCATGTTATAGAATTTCATTAAATGTTATTTTGAAGTTACAGCAGGGTCATACAAGGATCAAATCATATTTGCTTTATTCGGGTTCAATGAACAATCACTAAATTTTCACGATAAAATAAACCACAGTGCCCCTTGTTTTCAGTTACTTGCAACCACTAAGGTGTTCCAAGCATTTTAATTAAATATCTTTATTTGAGATTATTAATACACGGATGCAGAATGCTAACATAACAGGAACCTTGGAGAAGTTAGATGTTTAATTTCTTTGCAAGTAGAGGATTTAGAACCCAAATCCTATCGGAGAGTGTGTTTTCACAATCGGGTGAAAATACCACTCAACAGTTCTAATTGGAGATGTAGCTGTTAAACGAGTCCTTATTGATAATGGTTCATCTCTAAACATTTGCACTTTTGACTTCTACCAATGATTTGGCTTTAGAAGTGACGAAATGAAGAAAACTGACATGATTATCAAAGCTTTCAATGATGAAACAAACCACATATATAGATCAACAATATTCTAAACAAACCACTCTAGAACCTAAAAAAGATCTTCAATCCACAACCAATCCTTCATGTTCCATCCCTATAATTTCAAAACCTATAGACCCATCTCTTAACACTTCCACATTATCAACATCTATCATACCTTCCACATCTAAAGATATAGGGAATGATCCTTCTACATCTTATGCTCTTTCTGATGAACTTTTACCAGATTTATCCACAATCTTAATATCAGAAAAAACAAATGCTTTCATGCAAGATTCAATTCTTTTAAATAACTTGTCGCCATCTCCTCGTACTTTGGGCCTCCCACAACCTATGGGAAGTACTTACCAAGTCGGGAGTTGTGCCTTCATTTATAAAGGATATGACTGGGGAAGAATCCCTCGAAATATCAAAACTCATCATGAAGGATATGCTCGATGTTATTTTTCCAGTGAATATATTAAAGCTAAACCCATAATGCTTAAAATGGTATATAAATGGAAAGGCTTGGGACCTTTCCAAAATGACATGAAAGAACCTTTCAAGGTAGAACCGTGGCCTGCCTACTGTGGTGTGGGCCTATTTCCTAGTAAGGGTCAACCCTTTCCTTTTGAAGATGATGATCAACTCATATGTTATCAAGATTATTTGGATAGGCATGATGATTTGCCTCTAAAAAATCAGCCATTTACATGTAACATTCTATCCATAGCTTACCCTGAAATGATTGTTGACTTCGATGAGGAGTTGGAAGGAGATATCTTCCATGATGTCTCCATTGAAGAGATGTTACACAATGGATTTTATTTTGATGGTTCTATACCAACTATAGCCCAACTTGAGACCGCTAATCCTCAAGGTGAATTCTCCAACTTAACCTTACAAGAATTATAAGAATTGGGCGTTTCACCTACCCCACCTAATTTTGAAAGAGATCTACACATGGAGGTAGAAAACGTCATTAAAATTAATATTGGAACTGAGGATAGTCCTCACATAATCAATATTGGATCAGAATTAAGTCAAGAAAAATAAGAGCAATACATTGCATTCCTTAAAGAGTATGAAGATGTCTTCGCTTGGACATATGAAGATATTCCAGGTCTAGACCCTTTTGTAGTCATGCATCACCTAGTAGTCCATCTGGATGCTAAACCTGTTAAACAAAAACTTAGAAAAATGCATCCCAAAGTGGCTTTGCTAGTCAAAGGGGAGTTAGAAAAAATCTTGAATGTTTTTTTTATACAAGCTATTTATTATACTGAATGGATCTCAAATGTAGTTCCAATTACCAAGAAAGAAGCCACCAAAGTTAGGGTTTGCACAGATTTTAGAGATATTAACATTGCATGCCCTAAAGATGATTTTCCTCTTCCAAACATGGATCAAATCATTGAATTTACTACCGGAAGTGGTATGATGTCCTTAATGGATGGATTCTCCGGTTATAATCAGATCAGGATAGCTCTTGAAGATCAGGCTAAAATAACCTTTATTACCCCCTAGGGTACTTTTTGTTGGAAAATGATGCCATTTGGCTTAAAGAACGCAGGTGCAACCTATCAACGAGCTATGACTTATATTTTTTATGATATGATGCATGATATCCTACATGATTATGTAGATGATATTATAGCTCACTCTATTAATGAAGATAATCATTTAGATGATTTGAGAAAAGTTTTTAATCGATTACAAGAATATCTTATTCGATTAAATCTAGCCAAATGCATATTTGAAGTTAAGTCCAATAAACTATTAGGGGTTTTAGTTTCTTTACGTGGTATCAAAATTGACCCTCTCAATATTGCGGCTATCACTGATATGCCCACACCTACTAATATATCTGAGTTACAAAGTTTACAAGGTAAGCTTCAAGCCATCCGTCGCTTCATCGATAAGCTGGCGGACAAAACCGGTCCCTTTATTAAACTTCTTAAGAAGGATGTCCCTTTTAATTGGGATGAAAAATGTAAAGAATCTTTTGAACTTCTCAAACAATACCTCCTTAACCCACCTGTGCTTTCACCACCTAAACCTGATCACCCATTTCTCCTGTATATTTTAGCTTCAGATTCTGCCTTAGGAGATATGTTAGCTCAGCTTGATGATGAAAAGAGAGAACGTGCTAATTATTATATTAGCTGAACCTTCATCAGTTATGAAACCCACTACACAACATTAGAAAAACTATGTCTAGCAGTCGTGTTTGCTACACAAAAATTATGCCATTATATGCTTAGTCAGAAAACTTATGTCATTGCTAAATATGATCCCTTGAGATATCTCATGAGTCGACCTTATTTATCGGGTCACACAACCAAGTGGGTTCTTGCTCTAAGTGATTTTGATCTCACATTCATAGGACAGAAGTCTATTAAGGGTCAAATCATTGTATATCAATTAGCTGTTGCACCCTTAGAGTCTACCCATCCCCTCATCATTGAGTCTCCTGATGAATGCCTTCAATTAGAGGCAGACCATATTGAACAATGGTCCTTATACTTTTATGGAGCCCGATGCATGAGTGGGGCTGGTGCGGGTATTATTTTAATATCCCCACAAAAACATCTTATTCCTTTGTCCTTCAAATTAACATTTGCTTGCACCAACAATACTGCTAAATATGAAGCTCTAATACTTGGATTACGAGCTGCCTTGGCGCTAAAAAATAAACATCTGTTATTTTTTGGTGATTCTTAACTTGTTATAAACCAAATTAATGAAATTTATGAGACCAAAGATGATAAACTGTGCCCATATAAAGCCTATGTTTTACAATTAATGTATTTATTTGATCAAGTTACCTTGGAAGCTATTCCTCGAACTTGCAATCGTGCAGTTGATGCTATGGCCGTAGCTGCATATCTCCTACCCTTGGAGTTAGATGATGAATATGCCACTATCATTATTCGTCGACTATAGGAACCCGCTTCAAATAAGTCATTCTTAGAACCTTTGGATGTGTTTCTAATCAATGAAATTACTCCTAAACCTTGGTATACAGATATATTTGATTTTATCCAAAATGGGACATTCCCTACCAATTCTAATAGAAACTAGCATCGGTTATTACGTAGATGAGCAAGTCGATTTGTAATAAGTGGCAATACTTTATATAGGAGATATTTTGAAGGTATCCTATTAAGATGTTTGAATTTAGAATAATCCAAATCAGCATTGAGTGAAGCCCACGATGGATCTTATGGAGGACACTTCAGTGGTAGTGTCATTGCTAAAAAGCTCCTTAGGATAGGATACTTTTGGCCTACCATGGAGAATGATGCACATGATTATGTGCGCCATTGCGACAAGTGCCGGAAACATGCTGACCTTGTCCATGCGCCTGCACAAGAGCTGCAGGCTATTTCATCTCCTTGGCCCTTTTCAAAATGGGGTTTAGATATTATTGGCAAAATCAATCCTGTGTCATCTGATGGACACAAAACCGCCACTGAGTATTTCAGGAAGTGGGTTGAAGCTATGCCTTTAGCTTCCTGCACTAGCACACAAGTCTCTAAATTTATTTTTAATCAAATCATTTGTAGGTTCGGAATTCCTACAAATCTCATCTCTGATAATGGAACTTGTTTCAAAAATAAAGATGTTAAAAAATTATGCCAAAAATATAAGATTCAACATCACTGGTCCACTCCCTATTATCCTCAGGGTAATGGTCAAGAAGAAGCATCTAACAAAACCTTAATCAAAATTCTCAAAATATTGGTAAATAAATCTGGCTGCGACTAGCACATTCAGTTATATCTAGCCTTGTGGGCCTATCGAACTAGTGTTTGAAACCCCACTGGAACTTCACCTTTTGTTTTGATGTATGGTGCTGAAGCCATTTTTCCCTTTGAATTAGAAGTTCCTTCTTTGGCTCTACTACTTCAAGATACCGAAGTAGGAGATGAATATCGAGCTGGCAGACTCAGTCAACTGGAACTCCTAGATGAAAAATGCATCAATGCTTTGGAGCATCTTCGTGCCTACCAAAACAAGCTTAAAAGATCATATGCTAAAAAAGTTCTTCATCGATCCTTTGAGATCCACGTCCTTGTTTTAAAGTAAAATAAAAAAAATACTAATGCAACTAAGGACCTTAAAGGTAAATTTGAGCACAACTGGCTTGGACCATACATTATCACTGCTAAATTTGAATCAGAAGCATACAAATTATCTAACTTAGATGGTAAAGAACTTAAAGAACCCATGAACATTTTGCATCTTAAACGTTACTATGTATAAATTTGGTCATTTCATTTTTGTATATATTTGTTTAAAATATTTCAAAATCACTATCTTGTATTTTTTTTCAATTTATAAATTCAAAAACACCAAAAACATTCATAATCATCAAAATATTCAAAACTACTTGTTGTCTTTATTTATGGCACTTGTCAATTCTTTCAAAAACAAAAATAATAATAATAATAATAATAATAATAAAAATAAAAATAAAAATAAAAAAACAGCAATATTCTTGACTCTTTCGAAACCAAAACAACATAAAGAAGAAAGAGAGAGTCAACATTCTCAAAACTTCTCAAAAAGTATTTATATATATCTTCTTACAAATGTTGCAGTTATATGTTTCAAATTATTTTGGATAAATTAGCATTTATTTGGAATCCCTTACTTTCACACTCACAAAAATAAATATATTGATTTTTATCTGACATGATTACTAATCTCTCTTATATCAAAGTCCACAAAATTCAATTAAATAAAGTTTGAGCACAGAGAATTGATCTTTTTATTTACTTAAACCAAGCACATCCTTTCACAATAAAATGATTATATTTGTAATTTCCATGCTTTGCTACATAGTAGAAATGGTTTCTTGAGCGAAAAGTTTCCCTTGCTATCCTATCATGCACATGGTCTAGAATATTTGAGAATTGACAAAATGACAAGCTCACCCCTACCCAGAATAAAAATCCCTTACTCTACAGTCAATCCGAGCAAGTATCCCTAGCATAGAACAAAAAGAAAAAGCAAAGTTCCAGAAAAAGAGAAAAAGAAAAAATGTTATTTTATATCATTACAGCAATGTTCCAAGCATTACCAAGCAAAATACAAAAAGAAAAGAAATAAAAGCAAAAGCAAAAGTAATAAAATCCCTTTCCCTACCCTTTGAAAAGAAAAGAAGGGTTGATGAGCTTGAATCCCTGGAATTCTCAATTATTCGAAAACTGTGAGGTAAGCCCCATAACAGGTGGTTTGTGCCCAACCTACTTGGCCTTGGGTAACTCCTAGCGTGGCGATATGTCTATCACATTAGCGACCTTTTGTATAGACCTATGTCTGCTTATGGATTAGCTAGCTCTTGATAATCCGACTTACATAGTAGTCTGGTATGGTTATATGCATATAAATAATGGTTAATGAACACTTATTTGGTTCATTCAAATCACTTGTATCATATTATCTTGCTCAAAACTGGTAAATGAACAAAGCAATTGCACACACATTTTGTATTTGAAAGGTTTTGTGTATCATTATGATAAATCAATATTGGAAATGAATTCACATATGCACATGGGATTCCTTATAAATCTAACTTTTGTCTTTAAGATACTTTGAAATATTTTTTGCAAATTGTCTGGAATAATTTTCTTCTTTAAAGTACAGTTGTTTAATATAAAGACAACTACATACATAACACAAAAAAATCAAAATTTCTTTCAAAACCATACAATCAAAACACATATTGTCGACTTTCGCGACGATGGTATAGTTCCAAAACCAAAATTGGAATTTTATGCCTAGCGCAAGTCTTCCTCTTCATATTTTTTGTTTATTAAAAATCAACCATGCTATAAAACTATCTCTTTTTGGATTTCACGATGATGGTATAAGTCTATACTTACATATTCTATGCCTAGCGCAAACCATTATACCAATTTTTATTCCCCATTTATTTAAAAAATCATAAAAACCATATGACTTAAATCATTATGTTATACAATTATGCTTTCAAACAAACAAACACCTATCACTATTTCATGTCATTATGTCAATATGCAAATTTGCAACCATGGTATAATTTCTAAGGAATTATTCAACATTTTATCCCACTTAGGAATTTATACCTAGCAAAAGTCATTTTAAAATATTTCATGCATAATATTTTCATGAAAAGCATGAAAACAAAATCATCATCACACCAAGGTCTTAAGACAGTCTCTTAAGCACTCTTTTACTTTTAACAATATTTCTATACTGGGATTAGCTTGACGATCGAGTGAGCGCCGACTCCATGAAATGGTCTATAACAGTGACAATGTCCTTTGAAATTATTGTTAAAAGTCCCTTTTATTTTTTTATCAAATTATCATCACAACAACCAATTTGTTACATCAGATTATTTCATTTAAATTTTTAAAGCATGACATTTAAACCATAATATTTTTCAATGACATAATTACATGAATCATCAAAACAATCACACCAAAACATTAAAAGCATCATACAAACGCATAAGACAAGTCATATGATCAAAAAATATCTCATCTATATATATATCAAATATATGTACATCATATCAAAAATAGATTGGTATGCCACAATCTACATCTTGGCATACTCAATCCTCTCAATCATATATCCTTTGTGTAGTGTCTCGAGAACCCCTCAAGCTCTCAACCTCATCTCCTCCCCTGCCTTGAGGTGGAGGAGGTGGCCCCATCGCAGTTCGTGTGGTGCCATGAGTCCTGGATGTCGATCGTGATGATGTCCTAGATGACCCCATCACGATAGGCTTTGCAATATGAGCTGGTAATGGCACCCTCTGCTCTGCTGGCACCGCCTGGTAGTATAGAGCCTGATAGAATGTAACCTAGGCAATAGCGCATGATAAATAATAAGTGCTCGCTCCTCCACCCTGAGCTCTAAGCCGTGTAGCCTCATCTTGCAATGTCTGCACCTGAGCCCGCAGGCGGGCAACCTCAGCTCGAAGAGTTGCTGTCTCGCTACTCTCCCTAGTGTCAACACCATTGCCCTTATCGGGCGATGGTGGCCTCTCTCTTTATGGAGAAGGGGGTCTCTCATCCCTCCTCTCCTGCTATCGTGGCCTGCATTTGGTCTCCTCTGCTCTCTCCCGTCGTGACCTTATGCTGCCTCAATGGTCGCCTGGCGCTGCCTCCCCATTCGATGCACAACTGCATGAATCAAACCCTGAGCCCTCGTCATCTAAGGAGAGCGGATGCTTATGTATCGGGCATTGTAGCCATCGGCTACCCTAGTGTCATCCCCATCCATTGGTTGAATGGGGGCATCATCTATGTCCTGACTCTAGAAGCGCTGCATATCTAGAGCCCCACTGATTGTAGTGTTATCCTAGACAGTCTAGGAAAACTCTTAATCCTTGAGAGATAGGATCCCCTGTTGTAGATTTAACTGTCGCAAAACTCAGTCGTAGCGATGGAGCTCCACCTCTCCCCTCTCCATCCTCAGCCAGTAGGTTCACCTAATGCGAGCTAGCTCCTGTCCGTCCTCGGCCCACCCTGGATGGTCCCTCCAAGGCCTCTAGGTGATCTGGTCTAGGACAAGGTCATCCAACAGTCTTCGGGACATTGAAAGATCAATCTACCATTGTGACCCTCTTTGGAGCCACCAGTAGAAAACTCGGGGCCTCTCCCCGTCAATCCCTATCAAAGGAAGCCCTATCGGCCTTCGCACCGTAATGTGCTCCCAGCACCAAACCTGTAGTAGCAATGTCATAACCAGACATCGGTCACCCTTGTACACGACCCCGTGCAGGATCCTGTATAGTCGGCATAGAACAAAACTGCCCTAAGAAAATATGTAACCATGGTCACGCATGTCGTAGATCACATCTGCTGGCACCCATGGTACCCTACATTCGCTCTAGTGGCATAGCAAAAGTCCACCCACCACTTCGGCCATAACTTGTGTGAGTCTGGATGCCCCAAGCATCTGACGCAGCGCCTCGATGTTCACTCTACCCTTCTCCAAGGTGAAGCTCGGATCGCCACACAACCTCATCATAGCATGGTCCTGATTGGCCATAAGAGTGATCAATCGTCCTTGTATGGGGATCCTCAAAATCCTCCATACATCCTCCAATGTGGGAGTCATCTCCCCTATGGGTAACTAGAAATAGGAAGAACCCGGATACCACCTCTCTGCCAGGGCTGTCAGTAGCCCCATGTCTGTAGAAACCTATGGCATATCTGGCACATGTTGTAAGCCGGCTTGAGCTAGCTGATCCTGCTTTGCCTGTGATAGAGCGCCCAAGTCATCTCTCAACCCATCGTATTTCCATTCTCTGCTCTTTAGTAAACCTCTCTGCAACATAAACAACACAACAAAAAATCATTAATAAATACTCAAGTGATTAATAATGCAAGTAAAATCAGTTCAATTTTTATACAAATGATGATATCGTCCACTATTGGACGATATCATCCCAAATTTGAGCAAAATTGTCTCCGATTTTGCAAGTCGAAATCGTCCCTTATTTGACAAAATTTTCCCCCTTTAGCCTATTTCGCCCTTCGACGAACTTGAGATGATTTCGTCGAAATCGGGACGATTTCATCTCGACGACGTCGACGGCCCAAAAATGGCCGCGATGCTCAAAATTTATTTAAAATCAGTCTAAAAAGCATGTAAATTCAAATTAAAGCATTCTAAGCTAAGTTTAGACTCTTACTTGTAGCCCGCACCAGACCTTTGTCGATATGTGCACTGTCTCGACCATTTTTTCTTGCAGAGCTCTAGAAACTAAAATTGAACAGTAATAATGAATTAGGGTTTTACCCTATTTTTCTTAATTTTATTCAAAACACAATTCAAAACATTTTAAAATTTTTGCTTTTCCACGTTTTTACCTCGATTTGGGTAAAAACACGGAGGGGGCACCATAGTAAGCTGTCGTACGATTCGACCAAGAATCATCACCTAAAAATGGGAATAATTTTTGCTTTCTCGTAGATCGAGAAGAACTCATATTTAACGCATTTTCTTCAAAAAATTCGCTAAAGAGGGGGCAAAATGTAGCACCCTAAAATTGGCGCAGTAAAACCTTAATAATTACACTTACTCTAGTAAATATTCAAAATCAAATTTCAACCTCCAAAATCGCTCCCAAATTGTCGCTTGATCCGTTTCCTCGTTTCTTGCACCATTTTTAGAGTTTGTTTTGACCGTTTGATGATATCGTCGCCGATCAGACGATATCGCCTTAGATCGGACAATTTCGTCTGGGCTAGGATGTCCAGATGATTTTGTCCCAAAACTAATTTTTCACAATTAGCTTTTGTTCCAACGGCGTCTCTAATTTGGGAAAAAGCATGTCTGCACCGTTAGAGACCCTCCCCGTTGGAGATCTCCCAAATAGGGATGATATCCAACCTCCTAACCTCCCTCCTAAGCCTATTTAATCCTAGGCCCTCCCCTTAGCATCCCCCTGGCTGAAATTTCTTGTAAATCGACCTTCACACGCATTAGAATAATCTATATTACCATCTACATTTGTTGCATCCAATTTTCTTGCAGGAACCTTGTCATTTTTCAGCCGGAGCAAGCTTACATCGTCGCAGACGATCCTATTCAGATCGGAGACGATCCTGTCAAATCAGAGATGATTTCGATTGCAATCATCATTAGGGGCAATCAGTGCCCAGAGTTTGCATTTTCCTCTTTTCAATCTGCTATTTTATTTTACAATTAGCTAGTTTATTTATTATTTTCTGCTATTCTGCATTTTGGAGTTCATCCATGTAGCTTTAAATACATAATTAAGTCACCAATTGTCATTAAGTCATTGTAGGACACTCATATTTTGTTTATTATCATCATTTTAATGTTATTCCTATTATTCTACATCATTGCCCTCTGTTAGAATAGTTGCATTTTTTGCATTTTGTGTCTACTTCTTTAATTGCAGGTCTCTGACGAATTCGTCTGATGAATTCGTCGAATATCAGACAATCTTGTCTGATAGTAGATGATCCTATCAAATCAGAGGCGATCATGATTGCTTCAAGAATTAGAATCTTCATCAGACATCTGGATTAGGTATGACTTTTTAATATTGCTTACTTTTTCTATTTTTTGTCCTAATTTGTTCTTCTGTATTCATTTAATTTGCATCTTCATATAGAGCAATTTAGATTCATTTGGCCAAACCTAGGACTTGAATGTTTAAGGATAAAACTGAACACATAAAATACATTCCCAACCTAGGCATGGAAACTGCCATTCAAACATTTCTTGGTGAACCCACCATCCGTCAAAAAATCATCATAATACACCTCCCCCAAGAGGCAGGAACTTTGCAAGGCCTCTCAGTTCGAGGTACCGCGCCATCCTTTTCACATCCCCCTTTCGGGCACGGATCCTATAGCCTGAAGGTAAGGGTGTGAAAAATTTGGAGCGATACATTTAGAAATCTATTATTGCATTGATTCTTAGTTGAAGATATTGCTTACATCAAAAATTATAGTTGGAATATTAAGATAAAAGGACATAGACAATCCAACTAAAGCTATTGAACTCTTATTTATGAAATTGCATTTCTAAAAGACTTTCTAAAAAAATTTGGTTGCAAGTAATAGAAGTGAATCATATTTATAGCATATCTCATTATTAGGGAGTTATAAATGTAAGTCCGAGAGCACACTTTGACGCAGTACAAAATAAAACAAAACAAATAAATGCAGCAGAATAATAATATTTTAATTGTGCACCCCAACCTTATTCATTATATTAATTTGACAATGCACATTATATAGTGCATAACTTAGAAGGGGTTGGAGAGAATAGAGGAAAGGGAGCGTGGAAGGATAAGGAGGTTGGAGGAATAAAGGGAAAGGAGTTGGAGAGATAAGGGAAATGGAAGGCGTGGAGGAATAAGGAGAAGGTAGAGGAGGGAATATAGGAGGAGGGTAGGGAGAATAGGAAATAGGAAAAATTAAAAATTGATGCCGACATATCTTGCCGACAAAACCTAGGAGTGTTTACACTTAGGACTAGAAAAAACTGGATTTTTCTAAGTCCTATTCACATTTGCAACATTCTCCCCCTTAAAGTTGAGAGAACTGACTACACAATCTCTCAGCTTTATAAATTGAGCTTTAGTCGGCGCCTTGGTGAAGATGTCCGCAACATTCTCCAAAGTGGGGCAATAGTGAAGCTCAACAGTTTCAGTTTCCACCATATCTCTGATGAAGTGGTACTTCATATCAAAATGCTTGGATCTACTATGGTGGACAGGATTGTATGCCAACTGAATGGCACTAATGTTGTCACAGAATAACTTTGTTGGACCACTTTGCTGCTCTCCAAGTTCTTCTAATACCTTTCGTAGCCATAGAGCTTGAGTACTAGCATGAGTGACCGCTATATACTCAGCTTCTGTTGAAGATAGTGCTACTACTATCTGCTTCTTGGAACTCCAAGTTATTAGTCCCGATCCTAGACTAAAACAGTTCCTTGAGGTTGATTTTCTGTCATCAATGTTACTACCCCAATCACTATCACTAAAGCCTACAAGCTTGATAGTGTTACATTTCTGGTAATGGATTCCAAAATCCCAAGTACCCTTTACATATCTAAGAATTCTCTTAGCTGCCTGCAAATGCAACTCAGAAGGATTAGACATAAATCGAGAAACAAGAGAAACAACATACTGTATATCAGGTCTGGTGTTGGCGAGAAACATCAAACTCCCAACCATGCTTCTGAAAGTGGTCACGTCAACTTTTGATGCTCCATCATCTTTGCTTAATTGGATCCCATGTCCAACTGGAGTTGCAACTGGTTTGCAATGCTCCATAGCAAACTTCTTAAGCATGTCCCGAACATACTTATGTTGACAGATGAAGATCCCTGTATCTGATTGATGAACCTCCATTCCAAGGAAGTAGTGCATTAAGCCAAGATCCTTCATCTCAAACTGCTCCATCATGGAGTGTTTGAACTTCATATTCAGTTTTTCATTACTACCCATGAATATGAGATCATCCACATACAAGCAAACTATGAGGATGTCATTTCCTTGCTGTAGGTAGTAAAGAGTGGGTTCATTTCTACTTTTGGTGAACCCAAATTCTTTGAAGTACCCATCAATGCGTGAGTACCAAGCTCTTGGTGCCTGCTTGAGACCATAGAGTGCCTTTTTCAATCTGTAAACAAGGTGTTCCTTGTCTTTCTCTTCAAATCCTTGTGGTTGCTCAACATACACTTCTTCTGTCAAGTAACCATTTAGAAATGCACTTTTCACATCCATGTGTTGAACTTTCCATCCCTTATTTGCAGCTAAGGCAAGAACAGTTCTAATAGTCTCCTGTCTGGCTACAGGAGCAAAAGTCTCTTCATAATCAATTCCATATTTCTGAGTGAATCCCTTTGCAACTAGTCTCGCCTTGTGCCTTTCAATGCTACCATCAGCATTAAACTTGGTCTTGTAGACCCACTTACATCCAACACATTTCTTGCCTTTAGGAAGCTTTACCGGCTCCCAAGTGTCGTTGTTTTTTATAGAGGTTATCTCCTCTTTCATGGCATCTTGCCAAATTTTTTGAGTACATGCCTTCTCATAACTAGAAGGTTCAAGTTGTGCACTAGTTAACAAAGCATAGTTAACTTGATCTCCCCTAGGTTCCTGCTGGGAGTCATCATCACCATACAAGTGCATACTTTCTAATCTGTGTAAAACAGATTCCATTTCACTAGCTTGACTCCTAGTGTATCTTCTTGAAAAAATTTTATCCAACATCTGAGATGATGGATGATACTGTAGAGTTCTCTTACCTTTGGATGGAGAATCAATGTCCATTGGTGAGGAACTTACTGATCGCTGCGGAGAAGGACTTGGTGAAGAAGTTGAATCAGAAGATGGACTTGGAGGATTTGTGGGAGGAGACTGCTTTCCTTTCTGTGGTATCTGCGGTTGCACCTGCTGAGCAACTATATCAGTGGCCTCAACATCACTGAATATTTGGGGCTTACCCCATTCTCCCCCTTCATCAAAAATCACATCCCTGGAAATCACAAGCTTTCTAGTCCGGGGATTATAGAGTCTGTAAGCTTTTGTATTCTCACAGTATCCTACAAAGATACATGCCTGACTCTTTGGATCGAGCTTCTTCCTAAGCTCATCAGGAATGTGAGAATAGGCCAGCGAGCCAAACACTCTGAAATGCTTAACATTTGGCTTTTTACCATACCATGCTTGGTAAGGTGTTTGTCCTTCCAAACTTGAAGTAGGACTTCTGTTCAAGATATACACGCTGGTCCTGACTGCATCTGCCCAATAGGAATTAGTCAAATGCTTCGTCTGAAGCATAGACCTTGCCATCTCCACAATAGTGCGATTCTTTCTCTCTGCGACACCATTCTGTTGTGGAGTGTAGGCAGTAGTGAACTGCCTCTTAATGCCATGTTGCTTACAAAAATTCACAAACTCATTAGAGGAATATTCTCCCCCCTATCTGATCGAAGACATTTTACAAAATGTCCACTTTCACTTTCAACTCTTGGTTTGAAATCAAGAAAACATTTATATGCTTCATCCTTATGTTTCAAAAAATATATCCAGCACATTCTAGTATAATCATCAATAAAGAGTAGAAAGTAAGAGTTGTTACCCAGACTCTGTGTCTGCATCGGACCACAGATGTCGGTATGCACTAGCTGGAGTGGATAGCTGGCCCGCCATGCTTGTCCATGAGGAAACTTTGATCTGGCATGCTTTCCAAGAGCACACCCTTCACAGACTTCTTTACCATCCTGAACTTTAGGAAGTCCAGTGACCATGGCTTGGGAAGTTAGCATTTTCAAACTAGCAGAATTCAAATGGCCATATCTCAAGTGCCATAGGACACTTGGATTGGTAATAGCAACATTTGCTAACTTATCTCCCCCTGGCTGGCCAAACTTTAAAGGAAACAATCTATTCTTTGACATTGGCACTTGAGTAATGATTCTATTATTGTTATTTTTATCAAAAATAGTGCATTTACCCTCATCAAAAAGCAACTTGTAGTTCTTTTCTAACATTTGTCCAACACTTAAAAGATTATGTTGGAGATGGGGTGTATAATAGATATCACTTACTTGTTTGACTCCTTCTTTAGTTGGAACTGCCATAGCTCCAATGCCTTCTACTGCCAATGATTTATCATCTCCCAATTTGATGCTGGATTTGTAGGAGGAATTTAGAGTAGCAAAGAGCTCTTCTTTGCCACTCATATGGTTTGAACACCCAGTGTCCAAGATCCATGTATCATTCATGTTCTGATCTGCTTGACCATATGAGAGAAAGAGATTTGTGGCCTCTTCCTCTTCTCCAAAGTTTCCAAACTGACTGCTCTGGTTGCTACTAGCTCCTTGTGAAGTCTTAGTCCAACAGTCACGAGCATAATGGCCAAGTTTGCCACAATTGTAGCAAGATTGTTTTGACTTATCTCCTCCTTTACCTCTGCCTGATTGTTTCCCTCTATTTTGTTGTTGTCCTCCTCTATTCTGATTTCCTCCTCTGTTGGATGATCCTCCTCTGTTAGGAGTTCCTCCTCTTTGATTATTCCTGCCTCTGCCTCTGTGTTGTCCTCTGCCATGGCCTCTACCTCTTCCTTCATGTGAGGCAAAAGCTTTATCATCTCCTCCATAACTGGTGGTAGGAGTTTCCTGTAACCTCTCTTCATGTGAGAGAAGTGAACCAATTAGGGCATCAAAAGACAACGAGGTTAAGTCTTTGGATTCTTCAATAATTATTGCAACTGAATTCCACTTAGGAAGAAGTGTTCTCAACACTTTCTTCACCATAACCTCTGGCTTAATATCTTCCCCTAGTGTGACCATTTTATCAACTACGGCTTTCACTCGCACGCAGTAATCTCCCACTTTTTCATTTTCTTGCATCTTGAGATTTTCAAAATCTCGTTTCAATGTTTGCGACTTTACTGCTTTACTTGGTCACTACCTCTATAACTTTCTTTCAGGGCATTCCAGGCATCTTGTGCAATTACATAAGAGGCAATCCTAGGGAAGATACTTTTATCTAGGGCAGCATGTATGTGATAAAGGGCGAAAGAATTGTTTTTCTGAGCTTCCTTTTTAGCCTTTTTATCGACAGTAGTGAAAGCTGCCCATTCAGCAGCAGTAGGTTCAGTATAGCCTTCTTCGACTACATCCCATAAACCTTTTCCTATTAAAAGGGTTTTCATTTTAATTGACCAATACTCATAATCTCCTCCATTGAACTCAGGAATCGGTAGACTAGTATTGGATGCCATTGCAGAAAAAAACAAACTTTATTTGGAGCACACAAGAAATACAAAGCAGTACAAAGAGATTAATGATTTAAATCAAATCTCGCCTTTTTAGAACACTCACTGAGTTGGTGTTCTTCTTCTTGAGGATTGCTCTGTATGGGAAGAGCAAAGTTGTCTGCTTCGTCGTCACTTATCACTATGATCTCAGGTTCTTCAGGATCCACTTCCTCTGGATCTTCTTCTTCTTCTTCTTTTGCTTCTGGTTTAGGAGAGCGTGGTGTATAGCTCTCACTTGATTCTGCTACCAGTACACCAGGTGTATAACTGGCACTTGCTTGTACCTCCGGTACAACTTCCACGGTCTCGGACTCTTCAATCCTTTTTTCGAAGATATTGTCTTCAGAATCTCCCTCGTACCCTGAATCCGGTTTCCTCAGATGAGCAATCACCTGATTTTCCAGCTGACAAAAAACTGTATGGAGACCTGATCGTTGAACCCTTTCATCAAAGGATTCCGGTGTCTCTCTTCTCAAGAGCGAGAGAAGTGCATTATAGCACCCCACTGACCGGATCATCTATCATTGCACGGGCAAATTATTTCTCCTTTTTCACAAATGCTCTTCAAACAAGGTTTTTAAAATTTTTATAAAGTCTTTAAAACAAATTTAATAAATTTTTTATATATTTTTTTTAAATTACCTTTTAAATAAATTATTAAAAAAGATAATTTAAAAAAATATATAATTTAAAATTATTAAATAATTTAAAAACTTTAAAAAATTTTAAAACCTTTAAAATTTAAAAAAAATTACCTTTCACGCGGGCGAATTCGAACCCGCGACCTCCCAAACACCGGCGGGCGGTCTTAGCCGCTGCACCACGTGGCTCCGCTGGAAACAAAGGGAATGTCCTCCCTTTTATTCTCCTCTGGCGGCAAAATTAATTAAAAAAAAAACTTTGCTTTATAGCCTCCGACGGGATTCGACCCCGGGACCTCCTCTCCGCTAGCAACTGCCCTAGCCAACTCCGCTAGGCGTCCGGACGAGAATACAAGGGAAGGCGGGTTTCTTTATAACCGACTGGCGACGATTTGTTTTTAAAAAATAACCCTCTTTTATCCCACATGCGCCGGATGGAGGATGCAAAGAGGGTTTTTAAACCCGAAGACTCAAAGAGTCTTTCGATTGCCTTCGGGCAATCACAGTCGCCTCTTTTTGCCGCAAACTCAGCCAATTAAAGCCCGCCACATGGCAAAATTTTAACCAACCGCTCTGCCACCTCAGCTGCCTCGATCCACATGTTGCCACGTCAGCTGCCACCTCACCGGATGCCACGTGTCGCCTCCTGCCTCTGCCACGTGTTACCTTTCATCTGCTGCCATGTGTCGCCTCGAGATTCATGCCGAGCCGTCTGTTGCCACGTGTCGCCTCGAGATGCGTGTCGAGCCTGATGTCCGCCTGACACCTACGCATGATCTGTCTCGAGATTCGAGCCCTGCTGGTGATGCCTCGACCTCCGTGCCTGACACCTGCCTCGGGATTCGTGCCCGACTGGCCTCACCTCGGGAACCGTGCCCGACTGGCTCTGATACCAGTGTAAGTCCGAGAGCACACTTTGATGCAGTACAAAATAAAACAAAACAATGCAGCAGAATAATAATATTTTAATTGTGCACCCCAACCTTATTCATTATATTAATTTGACAATGCACATTATATAGTGCATAACTTAGAAGGGGTTGGAGAGAATAGAGGAAAGGGAGCGTGGAAGGATAAGGAGGTTGGAGGAATAAAGGGAAAGGAGTTGGAGAGATAAGGGAAATGGAAGGCATGGAGGAATAAGGAGAAGGTAGAGGAGGGAATATAGGAGGAGGGTAGGGAGAATAGGAAATAGGAAAAATTAAAAATTGATGCCGACATATCTTGCCGACAAAACCTAGGAGTGTTTACACTTAGGACTAGAAAAAACTGGATTTTTCTAAGTCCTATTCACATTTGCAACAATAAAGAAGTCTACTACAAAGGTTAATATTACAAGATAAATATAAATATGTCAAACCCAAAGAGTGAAGTAAAAAAATGATATAGACAACACCATTAGAAGGGAATAAATTAATTTTACTAAAGCAAGAATCAAGAATAAACTAAATAAAACCGAGAACTTGGATCTTGGTTCATGATTGATCTATAGTGAGATGCTAAAAGAATATTTCACTACTATGAAATTTTAACTTCATGCTAGGCTTATTGAAGTAGTTAAGAATGAAAAAAAATATATTCAAGTTCCTTTGGACTTTGGGAGCATTTTATACATGGCATTACTTTCACTTCAAACTCACAAAGAAGTGGTTGTAAAGCAAAAATAATTAATTGAACTACTCAAAGTAAAAACAAATATAGATGAATCATTTATAGAGAAAGTATGTCAAACATCATGTATGGGGTGTCCTCATGGAATGTCAGAACTATTATTAAGTAAGCTAAGAAGTTATCCCAAATTTTCAATGATATCTCTATCAACCATGTGTACAGCGAAGCTAACAGACCTACATATATTCTTGCCAATTGGGGAGTTATCCATAAAAATTTTTCCATTTGGAAAGAAATATTTCTCCAAGAAATTTTAAATGCTACTAATAATGATTTGATTTGAAATATGTGGTCATAGGTTTTGGTGGTTTAGCTTCTCCAATGTTGATTCTACCATTTTTAGCATGATGTGTTTCTTTGGTTCTAGTTCTTATGGTAGATATTTTCTGATTAGTGTGACTCTTTATCTTGTTATTTGTATTGGCTTTTGGTTCTCTCGTTTCCCTTTTTTGAAGTATGCAATATCCCAAGATAGGTCATGTCAGAGGGTTTACCTCATTTTTGTCTTTTCCAAGCATGTCAAGTCCCTGAGTAGGTCTAGGTTGTGCAATTGGACATTATCTAACAATGTCAATATGTGTCAAGTCTCGAGATGCTTAATTTTATGTCTTGTGAATTTTGAGATTCATTTTTTCAATCATTTGGTACTCCCAATCCTTTCCTAGCCTTATCATGTGCAAAGTTTATCTTGTGCCATGTCTATTTTTTTTATTTCAGTTCCATAAGGAGGATTATTATGTGGTCTGCCAATCACACCAACTCAGCTTCCAAAAAGGATGTCTATGGTATCAAAAATTTCTATATTTACATCCCTAGTCTATATCAATCCATCACCATCTGGTTGTGTTCATCGTTGTGTGTTCTAGGTAGTAAGAAGCTTCTATGGTCTTTATTTCTCCTCAGTCTTGCCAACATGACCTTGCTTGAGCCATCTACCCTTCAACTTGATCCCCTGTCTCACACCTTTCTAGAATATCATGGTATCATTCCATTTCTAAGCAAGTTCAAATAAGTTGAGCAAGATATCATTGAAGCCTTCATCTGCCTCAATTTAGGAGGTTAGCCTATCTTAAGAAATCAAGGGTTGATACACGTTAGAGCTTCCATTACCATATTTTGGATGAATATAGTGATGATCCTTACAGTAATTCTTGCAAAATAATCCATGTTAACATTATCACAAGCATTATCAACACCATGGATAAGATCAGTGATACTCTTAATATGCTACTCCCGAACCATCCTAGATATGCTCCTACAAATGAAGGTGTTATAGAGGTCTAGGTCTAGGTCTATTGAGTACTTTGTTTGTTCTCATGTTGGGTCTCTCTGGTTTTGGTATTTTGATCCCTTGCATGGGATTTTAATTATAGTCTATAGTGCCCCTACATGGGTCTTTTTGAGCATTGTGTTTATTTATATACAGGTGTCTATTATATTTTTTAAGGATATTTTGCAAGCTTATCCTATGTGAGTTTTTGTCATAGATCCTTTACAAGTTTTTCAAGTAGTTACTTATCTTAAGAAATCCCTATGTGGGTATTGCTCGGACTATATTTTTATTTATCTGACATTAGTGTTCCATCCAACCTTCTCTGCTATTGTTTGGATATTTTTTTTAGGTTTTTGTTGGCCAATATGTTAGCATGTGTTATCTTATGCTATTGGTTTAGCTACTCATTTATGTACTTGTTTTTGGGGTCCATTTAAACCCCACACTTAATTATTTTTACCTACCAAAAAAAATACTTCAATATCTACTAACTAAAAATTTTATCATGATGCTTATTTAGAATTTTTTGTATACAACAAGGATAGTACCAAAAAGGACAATGGCAAAAGGAAAATATTGTTGCAAAAATTATATGACAATACAACCACAAATTAAAGCACAATAACTAGAACTGAAGACAAGAAAGAAAAATAAGAAGAAAATGAGGCATCAAATCAAGGAGGTATACAAGGTAATGTAAAAACATCACATAAATAACCTCATCAATATGAAGACTACACAAAATTCAAATATCCATATTGAAGACTAAAGTCTTCAAAAACCAAATAATGTAATATAGGGGTGTGTTGGAATATATTACATCATTTGATTCTTTACTAATGTAACTTCATGGGTACATATTTATATTAGGATTATATTAGGAGATAATAAGTTTATTAGAGTAATTTAATAAATGCATAAGTGTTAGAATGTGCATGTAGTCCACATGCACATAAGTCTTAGGGTTGTGTAAGAGGCAAGGAATCTATATTTCTATATAGATTTCTCATTGTGAGTGTTTATGAGAGGATTTGTGGAGTGCATATATTAGTGTAGTAGTAGTCACAATGTAGCTTCATTTTGTTATCATGGAGGAGTTGTAAACTCCATGAGTGAAGCATTGTAATTTTCATGAGCTTTATTATATGAGCATTTCTAGAGCATTGTATCAAGTTTTCTATCATATTTTCATGCATGTTAAGTTGTCATTATCTCATTTATAACATTGCATGCTTATTTTTATACTTTTGATCACATTTCTTTAAGTTTAAGGCTATAAAAGCTAACACAAACACTACCAATACAAGAAATTGTATCCTACCTAAATAATACTTATATAAAACTTAGTATGATCTCCTTTACATTGCCATGAAGAGGAACCCAAACCTATAAAAATGAATTCCAATGGACATAGAGATATTTTTATCATGCAACACCTTTGCTTAGTAGTAGCATAATCTAATACTCTTTGTAAATCTACCACCTCTTTGCTCAAACCGATACTGCCTAATCTAAATGGATTCACTCCTACCCCTTATTTATCAATTTTTATAATTTGGTGAGTTTCTTGTTAATGCAAGTAAAATTTTCTTTTGCATGGGCCATCTATCACCTCATCAACTAAGCCTCTAAGCCCAAGGAATTCCTTCATACCCTATAGTAGCAATAAAATTTTAAAAATCACTAACTCAAATATGAAAAATAAAAATGATAAGCTTATGACTAACTCTCATGAATGTAAAGTCAACCAACATCCTCATTTCTAAAAAAATTCCCTCTTAAATCATCAAGATCATGTCAAAATGAGAGATAGTATATGTTTGATTCAATATGGATATTTGAATGTTATATCTTATTTTCTTCAAAATTATTTAATATCAAAAAATATATTTCTACACACCACTATTACCATCGATGTCATAATTATATACTTGATAGTTCATAATACTCCTTTGATATAGCATTTTATAGATAAATTATATATAATATTACTATAAATAGACAATTTCAACTAACATTATTACAATTTAAATTTTGATATATGTCATAAATTTTTAAATGTAATTTAATCATTTTTTTTAAGGTCCAAGGTGTAGACCAATTGATTCATCCAAACCCCATAAGGGGTGGAGATCCAAGGTTCAAATATTGGGCCTCGTCGAACTGAACGCTTGTCCCTTTCCTGGTGCTTTTAGCAGTGTAAAAGTTTTAAAATTATTGTGGCATGGCGGTTATAGGGACCGATTGCATGAAAATTTGTGTGGCAGCTTCCGAGGCAGACAATGCAAAATACTATGGGCGGACATAAAAGTTGGACGTGGCTACCGATTCCACCATGTAAAATATAAATAAATTAATTAATCATTTTTATATTCCCTTATTTGGGTGTAGATTAAAATGTGTCCATAATTTATTTATCAACATGGTTTATTACTTTTAGTTTGTTCAAAATTAAAAAAAAAAAATCTTGGCAATTTCATTTATTTCACTTTGGAAATAGGCTCTTGTTATATATATATTTATTTATATTTATATTTATATTTATATTTATATTTTGTTAACACGACAACCAAAAGCTTGAACCACATAAAATTACACACACATCATGGTTTGAACCTTAGATCTCCTAAAGAGAGGCCAAAGCCCTTACCACTACATTGTCCCACAGGACAATATATTAATAACTTTTAAAATAATCAAATTTAAATAAAATTTATTATAATTAATAATCTCTATATATGTAATATTTAATAAAAAATGCTAAATATTTTATATAGAAATCTATTCTAAATATATATACCTAAAATATACTAATTTTATTACAAGGATGAGGCCCCTTTCAAAAACCTATACTTTACCCTAAAACTTTTATTCTCATTATTAAATAGTGATATGCCTTTAGGTTTTCATCCATGAGACCTAAGTTCAATCCCTAGTAAAGGGGATTAGGACACATTTTAAAAATCCATACCTTACCCTAAAATTTTAGGTAAAAGGTATAGGCCAATTAGTAGCAACACTGAGTGGTGGGGTTGGTTGCCATAGTTTGATCTGGTTAGATTCCTTGTATAGTCTAGGCTTTCTTGGTTCAATTTCATAGATGGTTTGGGTGTTGTTCACTTTGTCTTTACTAGGGTTCATAGAGGTTCCCTTAAAAAAATATATAAATTTTATTAAAATTACTTGACATAATTATTGTATATTTTTAATAAAATAGTATTCATATTTATTGACATCCATTGAATTTGACTTTACTAAGGTTTATAACGGTTCATTTAAAAAAAATGAAAATTTTATTAAAACTACATAGTTATTGTATATTTTTAATGAAATAAAATTCATTCTTGTTGGTATCTAGAATTTCTTAATATCATCAATCCTCAATATAATGAAATGTAGTGATCAATAGATATAATTCTAAATTGTCATTGTTGTAATACATTTTTTACAAAATCTTGGTAATTATGCATATATTTCTGACTAAGATTTAAGTAGCATCTTAATGCAAAGAATTCAATTGATTAAACTCACACGTGATAAAATGAAAAGTTTTTAGAAACATTAATATATTTACATTAATAAATTCAAGACATAGGTTTTTATATATGTATGTATGACAATATAGAACAATATTTTGATAATTATATTTTTACCAACTCACACTTGGATTTCTCCTTTAAATTCGAGGTATTTAATTAATAAGACTTATATCATTTGACACATTATTTAAAATAACTATTACTCACTTAAATAAAATAAAATAATCACTTATAAAAAATTCATTTAAAAGAATATTAATTTGATTTTAATCTTATTAAAACCTTCTTTTAAAAAAATAATAATAATTTATTTTTATAAATTATATCTTTAAAACTTAAACTAAACACATCAAAAGTAACACAAATTCTTACAAGTTTTTTTTTGCATTTTTACAACCATTTACTCTATTTCCTTTCTTCTTATTCCTTTGACTTAACTTTTATAACACTCTTCAATTTTTTTAAAAAGATAATTTTTATGAACAATTTATTTTTTTTCAATACCAAACATTATCCTACTTATTTTTTTATTTTAATTAATTAAAATATTGCAACATTTTTATTAAGAGCATTAGTTTACCTAGTGAGATATCTAAATTTAAGGAGCAAACTAAAATTAAAATTTTATAAAACAATACATGCATAACTTTAGGCCATTTCAATGTCATTGTGTGGTTATAACTTTAGGCCATTAAAATGTTACTATGTAGTGTAATAAAAAAAACAGTCTCAATTCCATATTACCTATTGAAAAAATAATACAATTACAATATAATACAAATGAAACTCTTTTCCCTTTCATATACACCATTGAATAAAACATAATATTTTTAAAGTATATATATATATATATATATCTTTTAACAAAAATTAATTAACTTTTATATATATATATATATATTATTTTTGCCGTGAAAACCATAAGACCAATTAAAACAGAGAAAAACAAAGCTGATGTAGTTGTGTACAACGCTCTAAGTTGACGTTGAGTAGCTCGAGGAGAGACAAATACTGTTTTATATTTTAATTAATTAAAATATTATTATTTTTGAACTCGAAAAATGGAAACGATAAGACCATTTAAAACCGAAGGAAAATAAAGCTGCTTTAATTATGTCCACGAGCCAAAGCAAATATGGCATCTATCTTTTTCTTTTTCTTTTTAATTTATATGTCAAATGTAAAATCATAATCATTGTGGATAACAAAGTCGCACAGTTTCTGGAAGATTGAAGGTCAATTTCTTTCTGATAACTAACTATATAAATAATAGTTAAGTGTTTCTTTTTAACTTCTATAGACCTTCGCGTTTGTTAAAGAATCTGGACAGCCTCACTTGGACTATCTCAACGACACTTTGTAATAGGTAATATTCTTATGGGTGATATTGGGAGATAGTAGTGTTTATTTTTTACAGCAAACGTTCATGCACTCACCAGAACTTAAGTGAAACAAAATTCAAGGATTTTCCTGGTTGTAACGATTGTCGGGAACGTATTCACCGTGGCCATTGCCATAACCGCTACCAGAGTCGTCGCCGTAGCCCTTGCCGTTGTCAGAATTGGTGTTGTAAGCACCACCATAGCCCGAGCTGTAACGACCGTTGCTGCCGGAACGTCCACCGTAGCCCGAACCGTATGCACCGCCTTGTCTATAACCACCACCCTTAAAGCCGCGCCACTCCCCAGACCCATAACCACCACCGTTGCCGGAGCCCTCTCCTCGGTATCCCGCACCGGCACCGTTGCCGCCACTGCTTTCCGAGTAGTACTCGGCGCCGTTACCATAGCCATTCCCTCCTTCACCGTAGCGGGCAGCGTTGCCCGAAGCGGTGCGGTAGCCCTGACCCTCGCCATTTCCGTAGCCGTTACCGTTGCCCTGACCTTCTCCGGAGCCGTAGTAGCCACTGTAGGAGTTGTCCACGCTCCGCTTGACGCCTGTGGGATACCATTCTTTGGAATCCATGTATGGCGTGGCCACTGGGCCGCTGGTGTTATTGTTGGCGGGTTCTTTGTTAAAGAATTTGCTTTCTCTAGCCTCCACATTACACAGAAGCAAGCTTAGAGCCGCCACACTTACGACCACAATTGAATACAGGACTTGAGTGCGGGACGCCATTATCTCAACAATGGCAAAGTCGAGAAGGAGATTAGACGATGAGAGTCTGCAAGCTAGCGTTGCATATTTATAGCTTGAATTTACTTCATTTGGAATATCCTCGGCTGTCTCGTGATGACCACTTCTTTCAATGGATAGTGCACCCCACATGTAGTGATGACCACTTCGTCAAATTAGTTTACAGCACAGTCAGACATTGTGAGAACGTGCACGATGTTTCTATGGAGTGGTGAAGGGAGATTTTTGAGAACGTGCACGAAGTTTCTATGGAGTGATGGAGGGAGATTTTAGTTTCAAAAGATAATGTAATTCAAAGACGAGGACTTGATGTCCAGAATTAGGCGTGGAGCGCAATCTCGGCCCTAGTTTGTCTCTCCTGGACTTTCAGGATTTAGTTAACTACTCATCGCAATCTATGGTCCTTTAGTCGTTGAAAACAAAACGTTGACGGACGTCGGTTGGAAGAATCCCGATGTCATATCTTTTATAAGTACTAGCAGGCTTCGATTTCTTGTCTTTTTCATATTATGGAAGAGGTCATGGACACATTGGGATTCTAAATCTAAGGTTGGTTCATGGGTTTTCCTGGTTACGTCATCCTTTAACAAAATAAATAGATAATACGGTCCCCGGTGTTCCAATTTGAACACGTTCCGAACTAACCGCTGCTGTAGACAGCCGTGATTGAGGGAGAGACTTCAAACATCAAACATACGTGGACGTATCTCGTTTCAGAATCCTTTATCAAAAAGTACAAAATGAATTCCTCACAATTCGTTTAAGGTCTTAGATTTGTGAAACCACTTCACATTCACTGAATTTTGCGGAGAAGAGATAGAAGAAATCATATATGTATAGTACCTAGTAACATCTTGCCGGCTTATTTGAATCTTATTTAATAGTTAACGTAATTTATTTTATTTATATATTAATAGTTTATTTAATTAGAAAAGAATATAATTGATTTTATATATATAAACAATTTTGCTTACTTTGTTGTAGAAAATATTGGACAGATCTACTTTTCACTGTATTTTATACAATCATACACACCTAGGCTTTACATACTCATCTACTTTATAATTTAAATCTTAATTTTTTTTATATCATAAAATTTTTATTATTAGTGTATTAACATTCAAATTTTATCCATTTAACTAAACAAAATCAGCTATTTGAAGACCATGCTCAAAGACATGATGGTTGCAACCACAATGAATGTAGACCGCTTAATATCAGGTTGTGTGTTGATATACAAGATTTTTTAATTATTTAAAATATATAACGTTTTAATATAATAATTAATAAAAATATTAAAAAATATTTGAAGGTTAAAATTATAGTTTAATGATAATTTAAAAAAAAAAAATTAATTAATTAATTTATAAGTTTCATTAAAATCGTTTATATCATATCATTTTTTATTCTTTCTAGTGAAAGAGGCATTTATGTGTCCACTTACATGACAAAATATACATCCGTCGTTTATTTTCACTTTCAAATTTAAATGTTAGATTTTTTATTTAAAGTTTTTAAATTTTTATAAAAGATTTAAAAATTAATAATATATATATATATATATATTTTTTAATGGAAAAAGAAATTTGGTGAAGCTTGAAGTGTAAACTAGTTTTTGATTTATCATATTATAAATGAGATCATAGATGTAGATGTACAAGTGAACAACATACTCCTAATGTTGCAAGCTTTCTGGTTCACAGATCACATTACATGCAAGTGAAGAGTATAATATCAAAAACGTATTAGAAAACAAAAACAAAAAAATGAGGGATTATAAACGTAAAGAAAGAAACGAGTTAGGAAAAGAACAAAAAAAAAATTGATTGAATTTTTATTCAAAAAAAAAATTGATACATCTATAAAAATTCAAATGCTTGCATACAGGTCTCATTAGCAGAGTGGTATATCCAAATGGAATAGCTACCGCTGGCCATAGAATATTATTTGTCCCAAGGGGGACAGTGCAATGATTTAGGCTTTGGCTCTTATTCAAAAAGTCCAAGGTTCAAACTGTGGTGTGGATAAGTGTGTGAGGGAGTGGGTGTGTGGTGGATATGTGTTAAAATCCTTATTGATAAGCATAGTTCTCAATTTTACAAGGGGTCATGGTTGGGAGGAGACTGCTCAACCCTGTGCGTTGATCGATCATAGGGGTTTCTCACACTAACCAAATAAAAATTAATAATAATATAATTGAAATTGATAATAGGTAATTATAAAAATTATTTTAAAAATATTTTAACTATTTCAATAAAAGTATGGAATGTCATTTACAAATAATTCATAAACATATGATACACATAAGAAGATGATGAACCCAGCTTCGGTAAAATCAGCTCCAACGAACTCAGCTTCGATAAAATCAACTCCAATGAACTCTGGTGCTCATTTCAAAAAATGGTGAAGGTGGGAAACCTAGTGGAAGTGATGGTAGACCAGGTAGTCATAGTTTGGATTCTCTGGATGAGACTAAAGATTGTTTGGAAGCTACAAGTGTTGGTGGGGACCATCCCTGGACCCACCTCTCAAACCCAACCCCTTTTCCTTTATAGATACTATTTTTATGGGCATTCGAACCCCCTTTTTACCTTCATCCCAATGTAGAGGGATCTTTTCCTCAAATCGTAAGGAACTTATTTTCACTGTTGAAGTTATTGTATCTCTCAGTTCACCATATTTTTTATCACTTGTTGGGAAGTTCCTATGTTCTAAACCTAATATGGAAGTTATTCATAGATCTATTTCTTGGTGGAGGCCCAACAAAAATTTGTAGCTAGTGGCCATGACTAGAGATTTTTTCTTGATCAGACTCAATAATACCTTGGACACAAACCACATTCTTATGGGATGCCATTGGTTCTTTGGTCGACGAAGCTTGTTTCTTCATCATTGGGATGTCAATTTCAACTCCAAAACCTAAAACATAAATTTAGCCCTGATATGGATAAGATTACTTGATATTCCCATTCACTTTTGGCATGAAATGATCATTTGATAGATAACCAAAGTTATTGGAGAGTTGATGGCTTGACTCTACTACAAAGGCCAAATCCAAGATGGTCTTCGTGTACCTCTACATCTACACAAACCTAGAGATGGAGTTTCCTTCTCATATCAACCTGATCTCTGGATTATGGCATATACGTCAGCCTATAGAGTATGAAAGCAAGACAACTTTATATACTATATACCTCAAGCAAGGACACATTGTGCTGAAATGACCTTCTTTAAAAACTACAAAGCCAACTAAAGCTAATGGTCCTAAATCTAAAAAATCTTATGGAAAACCACAACAATAGGTGTGTGGGAATCCTCACCATTAAATATATATTCCTTCTTCAGTGTCTCCTTGTCCTCCTATGACTAACTCTAAATCAAAAGGTAAACATGCGGCTATGGTGTTTCCTTCTACCTCTGACCCTTCAAACTAGGTTTATTCTCTTTTTTACAACTCAAATTTCTTTTCTCCATTGATTTATGACCTAATAGATTCTACCATAGGTCCTAAGGTTGGTTCTAGTGCCCCCTTGTCAAAGTCAAGGGTTTCTCCCACTCCTTTGCCTTATGTTTCCTCCTCTTCCCCTTGCTAGGACCCTTCCATGACCAAGCCCATTTCCCCCTCTACCCCATTTATAATTGCCCCCTCCCTACCCCCTTCCTTTGCCTACCCTACTTCCCCCTCCTCTCCACACCCCTCCTCTACCTCCCTACAACTCCATCTTTCGTTACCCCCTCCCTCTCCTTGCCTTCCATGGTTGAGGGTAGGTCTAGCCAGGTTCCTTTCCTGGCATCCTCTGCCATGCATTCCCCTACCTCCCCCAAACTAGTCTCCAAGAACTAGAATAATTAGTCTACTAATGCCATTGAAAAAAAAAAGGGGTGACCCTCGAACCAAGATTCTAGAAGGCAAGAAGTTGAATATGATATTACTAATGGATTCCAATCCACAATCCCATCGTATTGTATTGAACACTCAACTGTTGAACCCTCAAAATTTTTTGGGAAAAAATGCCCACCTCCCAACCTAAACACTAGAGGCAGAGGGATATTTTCTTCAACAAAGTTATCCAAATGAAGATTATATCCTAGAATATATGTGACCTCAATGGGCCATCCAAGTAGAGATTAGTTTCTTGAATAAGAGTTGATATTAAACCCGATATTTTTCTACTCCAAGAAACTATTCTTGACGAAGCTAGTTCTTTGAAAATTTTAAAATTTATTTGGTGGGATAATGGATTTATTGTCATTCATGCTCGTGGTTCCTCGGGAGGTCTTCTCTGCCTATGGGATTCATCCAATATTGAAGGCAATCTCCTCTCCTCTTTTGATAGAATCACCAATATTCTCTCTTTCTATAAAGATTCCAAATTTAGTTGGATCCTATCCAATATCTATGCTCCCAACACCCCTCAAGGAAGGCTTTCCCTCTCAAAAATCACCATTCAAATGAGGATGATTTTGAAGAACGAGGTTTGGATACTCGTGAATGACTTCAATACCCATTTATATCCATATGAGGAAAAAGTAAGTAGCACTTCAAACCTTAGTTGCTGTGAAGAGTTATCAAATTTTATCCACTTCAATGAACTCATGGACATTCAGCTCAAGAATTTCATATTCACTTGATCAAATATAAGGATCAACTCTTAGCTCGTCCAAATTAGGTTAGATAGATTTTTGCTCTCTAGAGAAGCCATCTAATTATTTGGTGATGCCACACTCTACTCCAAACCTAGGATAGGATTTTGATCACAATTCGTTGTTGTTTGAAGGACTGATACCGGATTCCTCATTCAAATCATCCTTTTGGTTTGAATCTATGTGGCTTAAGCACCCAGAACTGAAAACCATGATTACTCAATGGTGGGGAAAAATATTTTTGGGCCCTCGCATTTCATATATTTCTAAAAAACTAAGGTTCATCAAGGTTAACATCAAATTTTGGAACAAGGAAGTGTTTGACAACATTTTTGAATCCAAGCAGCATATCATCAACCAAATTAAAATTATGTAGGTAAAATATTAGGTGGAAATCTATCCTTTGAAGATAGGGCCATAGAGAAGAATCTCCTTTCTGAGTACCATAACATTCTCACCAAAGAAGAAATATTTTGGAGGTAGAAATCTAGAGCTTTGTGGTTGAAGGAAGGTGAATCCAATACTGAGTTCTTCCATGCCTCAAACTTGAGATGCAAACGTTTAACCTAAATCAGAGAGCTCGTGAATCATGACGACACATCCACTAACAAAATTATAGACATCAGAGCTGAAGCATTTTTCTTTGAAGAAGTCCTAGGAACCTACCCCCCTTGCTCTAATCTATCTTGGAATTCCCTTATCAGAAACATTCCCCAACTTGTCTCCACAAAATCCAATGCCAATATCCTCAAAGTATTTTCCCAAGATGAGATCAAAGAGGTACTCTTCTCCATGGGACTTGAAAAATCTTCAATGCTAGATGGTTTTCCTTCCAATTTTTTCCAATATTTCTAGGATATTTGTGGGTGATGACCTGACTGTAGTAATTCAACACTTCCATAGAAATAAGTGCATACCCTAATATGTCAACTCCATTTTCATCACACTCATCCCTAAGAACCAAACTAGCAAGTCCATGGTTGATTTTAGACCCATAAGTCTTTGCAATGTCATTTAAAAAATCATTACCAAGATCATGGCCAACATAATGAAAGGAATTATTCCTCTCATCATTGATCCTTTCCAAATAAGCTCATTCAAATACCACCTCATCATTTATGGTGTTATCACCATCCATGAGCTCATACATTCCCTCTCCAAAAGCAAAAAAGTAGGCATGCTCCTCAAGCTCAACATGAAAAAATAGTTCAATAGAGTTTCTTGGAACTTCCTCTTTATTATTCTCATGCACCTTGGGTATCATCTTGAGTGGATCTCCCTCATCCAAAAGTGCATTTCTAGGTCGTGGTTATCTGTTATCATTGATGATTCTACAACTAGCTCTTTTAGAAGCTCTAGAGGCCTTCAATAGGGTGACCCTCTCTCATTTTCTCTTAATTATTCTTGTCTAATCTCTAGGAAGAGCTCTCAAGGTTACTTCCTCTTTGGAAATCATTTTTGGTATCAAGGCTTCCTACACATCCCAACCCATCACCCACCAGTAGTTCTTCGATGATAACATACTCACCACTCTCTTTTCTATTCTTGAAGCTAATATCATCAAACATGTCCTAACCCTTTATGAGGAAGTGGCTGGTCAAAATGTCAACTTTTAAAAGAGTAAATTTTTATTTGTCAACAGTCCCTTCCTTCACCAATTCAAGATATCTAGAATACTAGGCTTCTCCATCTCCAATATCCTTTCCAACTATGTTGGTCTCCTCCTCCTTGTCAAAAATCTTGCTATGAGCATATGGAACACATTCATTGAAAGAATTTCTAGGAAATTGGCAGGTTAAAAGGGTGCTCTCTTCATTCAAGTAGCGAAGGTTGTTTTGGTTCAAGCCTGCATTTAGAGCATCCTAGTGTACTTCATGTCCATTTTTACTAAAAATGATAGAATAGAAGAGATATATGAACAACATATCATATCATATTATCTAAATAGAATTGTACAAAATTGAATGGAACTAAGAGTCCATTATATAAAGTAATAGGTTTCTTATTCCTCACTCTACCTTTGACACTTCGCATGAATACCAAATATTGCAATATATTCCAATAGTCCAAGAGCTTTGTCTTTCTTCATTGTGAAGAGGGGTTTTTTTATTTCTTCTTTGAAAAGCTTCTTATTAAGGAACCTGTTCATTGAAGTTGTGACTAGTTTTGGGATGTTGGTTAAGACCTCTTCAACATCGTTTTATGTTTCTTCCCATAAATCATTGAATCTATGCTTGAAGAAATCTACTAATTTTTTCTCAATAGTTTCCTCATCTATGACTCTACCATTTTACTCATTGAAGATTTCTTAATTTGTGATGCCCTCCTAAGTTTGATTAAGGTAGAATGAAAGAATTTAAAGTTTATATCATATTTATTAATAAGTTATTTCATAAATTATAGTATTAAAAATTAAATAAAATACATATCAAAAAAATTCTTACAATTTTTTTTTTAATTTTAATTTTTACATTCATATGCTTTATTTCCATGTTTTTTGTTCCTTTGGTTTAACTTTCGTAACATTCTTTAAAATTTTCAAAGAACATAATAATTATGAGCAATTTATTTTTTTCAATACTAAACATTATTCTAGTAAGTATATACACAAAAACTTTGAAAACAACTTTTTTTTTTTTTTATGGATGGTTTTCTTTAATTTAATTAATTAAAATATAGTAACATTCTTTATCAAGAACATTAATTCACCTAATCAAAGATATCTGAATTTAAGTCACATACTAAGGTTCTAATTTTATGAAATAATACATGCATAACCATTGTAATACTATGTGGTCTTAGTTATCAAGTTCAAGTTCATGTTCGAGTTCGACATTTTTGAAGTTCGAAAAAAAATTGATATGTTTAAAAATTTGAAATAAAATTTGATTATTTTTTTTATGTAAAAAAATTGATTATTATAAATACACATATTTTTTTAAATAATTTTATTTTTTTATTTTTATATAAAATTTTATAATAAAAATACAAAATTATAATATTTGATTTTAATATTTTTTTTTCAAATATATACTTTAAAATATTTTATAAAATATAAACATTTTTATAACTTTATTTAAACAAGTAATTTTATAATAGATAAACGTTTAAATCAATAATTTTTTTTAAAAGATAAATTACAAATTTTCTATCAGTTATAATAAAAAATCAAGTGTTAAGTTCATTCTAAAATAAAGATCATGCATATTAACACAAAACTATCATTGTTGTCCATTCTCTCAAGTGATAATAAATAACTAAAGAAAATAGTTTGAAAATGGTTGCATCCAACATAATTTGTGCAAGATGTAGATCTGAAGAAATTTTTTTATAACACTTTCACATTAATATATATTTTATATATTTTAGAGATTTTACCATATTAACTTTGTTTGAACTTTCTATAAGTCATGGGTTTTATTTTTCAATTGTCAATGAGTTATTTTAAGATTTTTATACCTCTTTTATGTTCAATTTCTTTTCTGCGGAATTTAAGGTTTATTCTATGAATTTATAAAGTTTTGAATTCCACAAATTTATCTAAAAAATTCAACAAATTTGATAACTAAGTATGTGATTATAATGCAATAAGAGATAATTATTTCAACTCCATATCCTTATGCAAAAAATAATATATTAAACTCTTTCCAATCCCATATACACTATTGAATAAAACATAATCACTTTCTAAAATAAAAGAAAATTATTCAAATAATATCAACTTCTATATGTCTTCTAAAATTATTTTTGCCATTAAAAACAGAGAAAAACAAAGGTGTTTTAGTTGAATAAAACATAATCACTTTCTAAAATAAAAGAAAATTATTCAAATAATATCAACTTCTATATGTCTTCTAAAATTATTTTTGCCATTAAAAACAGAGAAAAACAAAGGTGTTTTAGTTGTGTACAACGCTCTAACTTGACGTTGAATACCTCGAGGACAGACAAATACTTTTTTTATTTTAATTATTTTTTTATTTTAATTATTTAACATATTATTATTTTTGAACTCGAAAAGTGGAAACGATAAGACCATTTTAAACCGAAGGAAAACAAAGCTGCTTTAATTATGTCCACGAGCCAAAGCAAATATGACATCTATCTATTTTTTTTTTTTTTTAATTTAATTTATATATTTTAAATGTAAAATCATAACCACCGTCGATAATAAAGTCGCAGGAAGATTTGCATCATCTGCTTAACTGGAGGCCAATTCCTTTCTGATAACTAGCTATATAAATAATAGTTAAGTGTTTCTTTTTAACTTCTATAATCCTTGGCGTTTGGTAAAAACGATTTAAAAGAGAACAATTGTCTACTTTTTAACTTCTATAAACCTTGGCGTTTGGTAAAAACGATTTAAATGGAACCAATTGTCCAAAAAATCTGGACAGCACTGGGATTATCTCAATAAATCTCAACGACACTTGACAATAGGTAATATTCACCGTGGACAGCCTCACATGGACTATCTCAACGACACTTGATAATGGGTAATATTCTTATGGGTGAAATTGGAAGATAGTAGTGCTTATTGTTTACAGCAAGCGTTCATGCACTCACCAGAACTTAAGTGAAACAAAATTCAAGGATTTTCCTGGTTGTAACGATTGTCGGGAACGTATTCACCGTGGCCATTGCCATAACCGCTACCAGAGGCGGCGCCGTAGCCTTTGCCGTTGCCAGAATTGGTATTGTAAGCACCACCATAGCCGAAGCTGTAACGACCGTTGCTCCCGGAACCTCCACCGTAGCCCGAACCGTATGCACCGCCTTGCCTATAACCGCCACCCTCAAAGCCGCGCCACTCCCCAAACCCATAACCGCCACCGTTGCCGACGCCCTCTCCTCGGTATCCCGCACCGGCACCGTTGCCGCCACTGCTTTCCGAGTAGTACTCGGCGCCGTTACCATAGCCATTCCCTCCTTCACCGTAGCGGGCAGCGTTGCCCGAAGCGGTACGGTAGCCTTGACCCTCGCCATTTCCGTAGCCGTTACCGTTGCCCTGACCTTCTCCGGAGCCGTAGTAGCCACTGTAGGAGTTGTCCACGCTCCGCTCGACGCCTGTGGGATACCATTCTTTGGAATCCATGTATTGCGTGGCCACTGGGCCGCTGGTGTTATTGGCGGCGGGTTCTTTGTTAAAGAATTTGCTCTGTCTAGCCTCCACATTACACAGAAGCAAGCTCAGAGCGGCCACACTTACGACGACAATTGAGTACAGGACTTGAGTGCGGGACGCCATTATCTCAACAATGGCAAAGTCGTGAAGGAGATTAGATCATTTGCAGACGATGAGAGCCTGCAAGCTAGCGTTGCATATTTATAGCTTGAATTTACTTCATTTGGAATATCCTCGGTTGTCTGGTGATGACCACTTCATTCAATGCATAGTGCAGCCCACATGTAGCGGTCCCTATGTTCCCTACTTCGTCAAATTACTTTACAGCACGGTAAGGAATTGTGAGAACGTGCACGAGGATTCTATGGAGTGATGAACGGAGATTTTTGAGAACGTGCACGAAGTTTCTATGTGGTGCAAAGTAATTCAATGTATTTAACATTTAAGAGTATCTTTGATGATCTCAAACCTATAGGCGAGCAAGTAACATCTAATTTTGAGGGATGAGGCCCATGAAAAGTCATGACTTGAGACGAGGACTTGATGTCCAGCATTAGGTGTGGAGCGCAATCTCCACCCTAATTTGTCTCTTCTGGACTTTCACAATTTAGTCCTTCAATCTCAATTAGGTAATTCAGTCGTTGAAAACAAAACGTTGACGGACGTCGGTTGGAAGAATGTACATGTTATATCTTTTCTAATTAGTAGGAGGCTTCGATTTCTTGGTTTTTTTCAGATTATGGAAGAGGTCATCTACACATTAGGACTCTAAATCTAAGGTTGGTTCATTGATTACGTCATCCCTTTAACAAAATAAATAGATAATACGGTCCCCGGTGTTCCAATTTGAACACGTTCCGAACTAACCGCTGGTGTAGACAGCCGTGATTGACGGAGAGAGACTTCAAACATCAAACATGCGTGGACGTATCTCGTTTCAGAATTCTTTATCAAAAAGTACAAAATGAATTCCTTACAATTCGTTGAAGTCGTAGATTTGTGAAACCACTTCACATTCACCGAATTTTGCGGAGAAGAGGCAGAAGAAATCAGATATGTATACTAACATCCTTGACTACTTAATAATTTATTTAATAGTAAAAAAAAATGCAATTGATTTTATATATTGATAGTAAAAAAGGAATGTAATTGATTCTATTTATATATAAAAACAATCATACTTACCTAAGTTATCTTTTAGAAAATATTGGACAGATCTACTTTTTACTATGTTATTTACAATCATGACACGTACTTTTATCTACTCATCTACTCTATAATTTAAATCTTAGACTTTGTTTGTCTCATAAAATTTCTATTATTAGTGTAAATTCTGTTTTAACATTAACATTCAAATTTTGTCCATTTAACTAAACAAAATCAGCTGACATATGATAGTTGCAACCACAGAGAATGTGGACCGCTTAATGACAGGTTGTGTGTTGACCATCCAATGAGATATTGATATACAAGATTTTTTAATTATTTAAAATACGTAACAAATCCAATGAGATATTGATATACAAGATTTTTTAATTATTTAAAATACGTAACAAAATTTTAAGTAATTTATAAGTTTCATTAACATTGTTTATATCATCATTTTGTATTTTTTCTATAGTGAAAGAGGCATTTTTGTGTTCACTTTGACAAAATATACATCCGTCGTTTATTTTCACTTTCATGTGTTCACTTTAACAAAATATACATCCGTCGTTTATTTTCACTTTCAAATTTAAAGTTTAGATTTTTATTTAAAGTGTTTAAACTTTTATTAAAGATTTAAAAATTAATAATTATTTTTTTCTCTTGAAGTGTTTGATTTACTAGATTACAAATAATATCACAGATGTGTAAGTGAACAACATACTATTATCGGTTTCTGGTTCACGAGATCTAGGTGCAATAGAAAACAGAAAGAAGAAAAACGAGGGATTATAAATTTAAAGAAAGAAACGAGTTATCAAAGGAAAATAAAAAATAAAAATATTAAATTTTTATTTTAAAAACAAGTGATACATCAATAACACTTTGAACCCTGGTATATCCACATGGAACAGTTATCATTGACCATTGAACATTATTTGTTTTAAGGGAGACAATGCGACGATTCGGGATTCGAGCTTTGGCTTTTTTTTTTGGGAAGGTCCAAGGTTCAAACCGCCTTGTGGAGAGTGTGTGAGGGGGTGAATGTGTGGTAGCTATGTGTTAAAATAACTATTGATAAGTATAGCTCTAGAATTTACAAGGGGTCATGGTTGGGAGGTGACTGCTCATTACTCTGCGTTGATCCATAGTAAGGTTTCTCATACTAACCAACTAAAAAATAATAATAATATAATTGAAATTGAGAATTGGTAATTATAAAAATTATTTTAAAAATATTTTAAATATTAATGCCATATACAAAGAATTCATAAACATATGACACATTATTTTTATTTGTAATACTATAACTAAATGTTAAAAAAGTAGTGAAGTAGACAATTATATTAATATAATATAATGTGTTAATGGTAGTCATGATTTATTTTGATGAGTTTAGTATTAATAATAATAAAAATATACACATATAGTAGAAATAATTATGTAGAACAATCTAGATGTTAACCAAGAAAAAATTGTATCTTAAATTTTATTTCTAGATTTTAATTTGAGATTATCATTTCTAAACAAGAATAATATCTTATTATTAATTAAAACAATATATTTCAAAGTTAATAGTTAACCATATTCATAGCATCATATTAAAATAAGAGATTATTTTTAAACATGAATAATATTTTATTATTACTAATTAAAACAATATATTTCAAAGTTAATAGTTAATCATATTCATAGCATCATGTTATTACTCACAATTATAAAGTTGATTTTGTTAGAATTAAAACAATATACATAAATAGGATATCTCATGATGCACAACATACTTAACATTAATATTTATTCAGAAGATTAGGTATTTTTATACTATTAAAATTTTATTTCAACTTAGATAAAACCATTAGTAGGATAGTTATTGTGCGTTTATTGGATTACTTTTTATTAGAAAATTAGTACATTAAACATAATTATTAATTACATTTAAATATAAAATTATAAAAATTACTTCTTTCACATACATTTTGGATATTAACACTCATACAAATAATTTATTTTAAATATTAAAATGAACATTTAAAATCATATACTTAATCAATATTAAATTTTAATATTTTTTTTTTTGGATATTTGTTAAAATTTTTGCATGTTAAACTTCACATACAAAAAAAAAATTAAATACATTAATTCAAAAAAAATTTTAAAGAAAAAAACTAGATATTTTAATGTTAGCAGTGTTCACCAACTAATTCAAAGTTTTAATTATCTATATGTTTTATTGTTCACACATAAAATAATTATACATACTCATAATACCTTTTAAAATTTAGATTTTGAAGTACACAATATTTCAATGCTTATGTATAAACATTAAAAATTTGTAAAATAAAATGAATATTAATGTAAAATTTATATAAAAAAATTAAAATGTTATAAAAATAAACCACTAAATTAATATTTAAATATAATTTATCCTAACAAAACAAAAAAAAAAAAAAAAATCAAATTACTGGGTTCTATTTCTTCATGTGTACATTGTAATTGATTTGTTGGCAAAACTAGTATCATTCATACCATATAGTCTCATGTTTGCATAGACTTAAGTTTTATGTATGTGTAACAATTTGAGAATAAAAATAAAATTAATAAAAATTTAAATTTTTTTAAGTAGATTTTAAAGATAATATAAAAGATATTTTAATGATGTTTTTTTTTATATAATTAAATTTTGGGTAATATGGATAACAATTCAAAAATATATTATTAACATGTCAAATTTATGTATGTGTTATATTATAAGTTAAAACTATTTCTACTAGTTTAATGGTATTCTATAGCATAGGATAATGAAATGGTTGTGGCATTCCATATAGTCATAGAAATATAACTCCCATACTTTTATTTTATTTTAATGGTCAACTTAAAGTACATAGTACATTATAATAAAAAGAAAAAAAAAAATTAGTTACTTGTTTGCCTAGAATTATATTTTAATAAGTAATTTTAACATATAGGTTCAAAATACATTTTAACTTTTAATTTAAGAAAAAAATAATAATTTATATAAATATTAAATTTTAAAATTAAATTTTTTTAAAATATTTATAAATTATATATTCAATTTATTGATTATATTTTTTCATAGATGCAAATTTATTATTTAATAAATTTTATCTATAAAATATTTTTTATTTTTTAAATTATATGTTTTTTACAAAATACCATAATACTAGTACAATGATTAAGGTTTTCGTCTTTCTTTAGGGATGTTCAAGGTTCAAACCATAATATACCTAGAAAGGGATAAGTAGGATGGTAGTAGTCGAGTGTTTTTCGGTTGACTATCCAATTCAATACCCTGAAGGGTTGAGGATTAGATTGACTTTGTCTAACCTAGTAGGCTAGGGTTTATAGTTGTGGCACCCAATGGTGTTATGGATTCCCCTATGTGTAAAACACACACAATGACATTATTCTTATTTGATACATATGTGAAGATTTGACATTGATTGCATCAAGTGTTGACATCCATATTTTTATGTTAGGGGATAATGAACAAAAATAACATAAGAAAATTTGAAATTTGTAAGCATAAAAAAATTTCATCCAATACCTTTGCAAAAGTTGATTTTGATGAAAGTGGATTAAAAAACCTTCTCTTTGTCTTATATGTTGAAAGAGCATCTAAGTATTTAGAAAGTGATTCATCATTATGATCTAAATAAGTAGAAGAGACTTGAAAATTTTATATCTGCAACCAAGAAATGATGCTCCATATGCACTTTGATACTATGTTAGATTTTATAGTACTTTACCAGAATGAACAAAAATATAACATCAACTTAAATCTTATACAAGAGAAATTAAAGGAGTGAATAGAAAGTGTGATTGATATGAATATGGAAGGTTTCCCTTGAGCATGAGTGATCAACATAAGATCACACTCAATACAATGGATTGGTTTGTTGAGGGGTATTTATACCAAATATTAAATCCTCAATAGTTATAATTACAAATAACTTAACCCATGTTTACATTACTCTAAGGCATAAAGACTACAAAAAATTATTAAACATTTCCCATATAAAATTAGGAATAAAGGATTTATAAAAGGTTAACCATAATAATATCTAGTCATAGCCCCATAGGGTTAATTACATCAAATAAGATAAAGTATACTACATAATTTTTTAATTCATAATATTTTCTAGAATCATCCTAGAACATACATTCACCACAATCATAAGTAGAAAAATAAAAAAGAGTAAATTAGAAGAGTGCATATATGGAAAGGAGAGAGAAATAAATAACACAAAATAAAAGAAAGAATAAATTATTGGTGTCTTTAGGCACTCTAATATTTCATATATCACTAATTGATACAATGGATTAATTACATATCACTAATATATATAGTGATACCAAATCATCAATTAGATGACAACCTCAGTCTAACATAACTTGACTTGAAGACTAAATTTTAATATAATACATACATTACACCCTTTAATCAAGGTTATCCATAAAGGTACATTAACCAATATCAATAAGGGTGAATACATGATCCCTTAGTGTTACATGAAAATACCATAGTCTTACATAAATTATGTTCAAAGTATTACATAAGCGACGCTCATATGCTTGCATGAAAAATTCCCATAGGATTTCATATGCACTTTCCTATATGGTACATTAATAGTGCTTATAAGTATTGTTTTACACTATTGGTCTTCTCCTAATAATATTATACTAAACATACTTCAACAACCCCCACAATTTAAAGGGTCAAATCATAGGACACATTAGAAGTAAAACCCCCTATAATGGATGCTTGAGTGGGCCTCAACTTTGTCATATTCATATTTTCATCATTAGAAAGCTTGTGTTTGAATCTCAAGAATTTTATCTTAATCTTATTTAATATTGATATGCAATTTTTGATAGTGTCCTTCCCTTTTCCAATAGTCATATGTCATTGACATATTTAAATTTATTAGACTTTATTTGAGCATTTGAGCATTTTATTACACTAGTTTGAAGTCCCCTTTATGAGCATATATATGACAAAGTGATCAACAATTATTCATTGCAACTTCATAATATATAAGAAGTGAATAACACAAGCTTATACTGAGAGGGGTGTAAACAGTATAAAAGCACTTTTTACTTTTCTTTCCATATTAATATTATGCAATGTATAAATAAAAATATCAACAACAATAATCAAAGCAATGCAAAAATCACCACACATAATAGAGACACCAATTTAACGTGGTTCACCCAAATATGGCTACCTCCACGGAGAAAATATTTTACTAAAATTTTCTCAATCAATTTCTTGGGAATCCTTCCCAATTACAATGTTTATGGACCTCTATCCAAAGGAGACACCAATCCCTAAATCAATTTCATGGATCTCTATCCATATGAGAACTCTTTCTCCTCTGCTATGGTTGGTGATCCTCTAGAAGACTACTACCTCCACTACACTGGCTTGTGGATCTCTCTCCACTGAAGACTCTTATCCCCACTCAGAAGACCTATCCTCACTACCCTAGCCGATGGATCTCTATCCACTGGAGACTATTGTCCTATCTGCTCTATCACCTCCAAATATCTATCTCAAATATGCACTAAACATAGTCCATTCGGTCTAGCACAAATCTACTCAATAAGTCCACTCAAAACTTGCTCAAATCTGCTCAACAAGTCCACTTAGAACTTTCTCAAATATGCTCAATAGGTCCACTCAAAAATTGCTCAAATTTGCTCAACAAGTCCACTCAAAACTTACTCAAATCTACTCAACATGTCCACTCAAAACCTGCTAAAATCTGCTCAATAGATCCACTCAAAACTTTCTCAAATATGCTCAAAAATTCCACTCATAACTTGTTCAAATCTACTCAATAGATCCACTCAGAACCTGCTCAAATTTGCTCAACAGGTCCACTTAGAACCTGCTCAAATCTGCTCAACAAGTCCACTCAGAACTTGTTCAAATATGTTCAATAGGTCCACTCAGAACCTGTCTAAATATGCTCAATAAGTCCTCTCAAGAACTTAACCAAATTTGTATTGTAAGATTCCACAAAAACTCACAAAATGTCAATCCACAAGTCTCCTCAAATACTTACCTCAATTCTTCTTAATAAGTCCACACAGAACTTGTCCAATCTCATAGAAGCATAAAGAGAATTGTTAGAGACTCAATATGTTCTACACTCAAATGCTCAATCTCAACTCAAATTAGAATATAGAATAGTTTGTTTTATGGAACTTGAACAATCACTTCATACATCCACTTGACTAGGCTCAATCAACTCTACTCAATCAATTACTCAAGAAACAACCCTTGCTCACAAACCCTAGTCTAAGCATGTAAACACCAAATCAAAATGTTTCCAATAATGTTCAACAAAAAATCTCACATAAAAATGATACTCATGTTATTTTCAAACCCTAGTTCAAGTTCTTTGTACAACAACTCACTTCAACAACAATGCTTATAAATCAATCTTCACATAACAATGATACTCATGTTCTTTTCAAAATCCTAACTCAAGTTCTTCACACAAACAATGGCTTCAATAACAATGCTTATAAATCAATATTAACATATCAATGATACTCATGTTCTTTTCAAAACCCTAACTAAAGTTCTTCACACAACCAATGGCTTCAACAACAATGCTTATAAAACAATGTTTTAATCACAACACTTAATTCCAGGAAACCTTGAAGCATTAACTCAAACACTTTCAAAAAGAAAACCCTAATTAAATCCTTGTCACTCCAAACTTTATTTTATAGAAAGAAAATCAATCAACTCAACCAAGGAATAATTTTCCCATACCTTTTTTCTTGACAAGGAGTAGACCACACAAATCTGCCACACTCACAATTACTTCTTTGCCAATCTCAATAAGGTTTAGAAGATAATAATTTCCTCAACAAAACACAATACAAAATGATATCAAAATTACACTTTATCACTCCAATTTAAATAATATTCAACACCTTCACAATAATCTTCTTTAACACAAAAACCCCTTATTAAAATTAAAACAATACTCAAAAGTCTTAACTCTCTAATATGCCAATATGATAATTAAGACTCTATTAAAAACTAAATTCAAAAATCCTTATTACTCCTAATTGACACTTTTCAATAATCACCACTATCCAACTAGCAACCCTTCTAAGAAAATCTGACTAACACCCCTTTTATCTCCCAACTTAGGCAATAATTAAATTTAATGCAAAAATATTTACCTCGCCTTCGGAGGGATTCAAACCCTCAACAATGCCCATGACAAACACCTTATCTGCGACTCCAACCATCGCATGCGCTACGCACTCTCTTGAAACTTAAGAACCACCATGTGCTTCAAATAATATCTCGTGCCTTGCACCTTGAAAAATATATGCTTTGGTACCTTCAATCAACACGACTGCCAAGCACAGCCACCGCATTTTGAACGATGGCCTCCTTGCCTACAAGCACTCTGGCCACTGCCCACTTGCCACTAGGCCAAGCTGCCCAGTTGGCTTTCGAATGATCAACACCTTCTGCTTTATTATGTTCGCTGGCACATGAAATTTATAAACTTTCTCATGAGCTCTTCTTTCCAATTCACATGCAATATTAATCAATCGAGCAAGGATAAATTTTAATTTCCTTTAGGTATAGGTATATATATTAATTTCCTCCATTCTTGTAAAATGTTGGTGCTTCAAATTCTTTAACCACCACATAACGTCGATGAAGGTTAGGACATTTATAAAGGTGCTTTGAATGTTGTTAACTCCAAACCCATCTTTGGGTATTGTAAAATATTATAAGGAATATTATAAATATTTTACTTTGGGGTTTTAACCATATCACTTAATATTATAATAACAAATATTATAATATTATATCATTTTTATTTTATTTCTTCCTTCTCATTGCATACCATGGTGTAAATAATATTTATTTATAAAATTTAAATTTTCATTGAATGTAAATAATTTATAAAATAAATATTATATCTCCTTTTTAACTTTGCACAAGCCTCCTTGGGATTTTTATGAAAAACCTTTTAAAATAAGCTTCCATATACTATTAAGATAGTATGAAGCCCTTTTGTCTTTAACTTCTACACTGATTATCTTGACCTTTGGCCTTCTTCCTGGATATCAAATGGCAACTTTGACAACTTTGACAACTTTGTTTCTTGACAAAGTCCTTGACATTAATGATGACTTCATCTAGTGACATCAATGACAACTTTGACTTAGGGACTCAAAATTTCCAACAATATCCCCCTTTGTCATTGATGGGAACCCAAACTCTTTATACCAAAATTGGACTTGATTTTTGTCTTGCTCCCCCTAGGACATTGCTCCCCCTGGCTCAATGCTCTTTTCAAGTATCAAGTCTCTCCCCTTACTCAAATCTCTCCCCCTTTGACATCAATGGAAAAGGGTCACATTTGGGGCTCGGGGCTAAGAATGAGCCTCTTAGCTTAGCACCTCCCCCACCTCCTTTTGAGATGGTTAATTCAAAGCTGGGAGTATTTCTACTCCCAGAAGTCATTGTTCTTTGCCTTTATCCTCTTTCCTTATTATCTTATTCTTTTGATTCCTTTGATTATTTTCCATGTCCATATTCTTGTTCCTGTTCTTGCTCATATCCATGTTCATGTTCCTATTCTTGTTCATACATATTTTTGGAATGTCTGCTCTACACCATTTTGCTTTGTGATCATCATTATTGCACTTATAACACTTTTTGTTATTATTCCTTGGAGGTGCAAATGTCTTAGTATTTATCCTAGTGAAGCCATATCCTCTTCTATCATGAACCGTGCAATTCATTACCTTGTGATTAAACTGATTACATGAGTAGCAATACCTATGAAAAAGTTGTATGTTCTCAAATTCCTGTCTTACATGTATCTTGCATTATGAAGCCATGTGCCCAAACCTGTGATATGAAAAGCATCTTCCATTGAAGCTTCCTTGTCTTGACATCATTGGTCTCCTATTCTGATTATTGTTCCATTTGTATCTTCTTTGTGCATTGTTCCTATTTTTGTTGAACTCTCTATTGTCCAATACATCCTCTGATGTCTCACTTTCTTTCACACTGTCTTCTTTTGAAGTATCTTCATCTGAAGTTTCTTCTCCTTCAAAAATTGAAGTTGACTCTCTTTCCCATTTATTTTGAACCTATTCAAATCCAAGACATGTTTTTCTTTATGTAGTCTTTTGTGTCTTGATGAACTTATCCAAGTTATTTGAGCTATTTTTAAACCCTTTCATCTTGATCTTGGAGTCCTCTAAATCTTCTTTTATTAGTGCCACTTCTTGTGCTAACTTCTCACATTCCAAGATATTTGCTTCTAAATTATCTTTGAAACTCTTTGCCTTAGCCTTTGATTTTTCTAATCTTCTATGAGAAATCTCCTCTCTTCATATTTTTCTTGAAATTAAATTTCAATTTTGGAGTGTTGCTTCCTTACCCTATTTACTGTTTCAAGGGCATAGATAAGTTATCCCTTTAGATCGTAACCATCATTTTCTGAATATTCCTCTATTTGTTTGCCTTTGTACACATCTCTATTTTATTTTGGCTTGTATTCTATAGGATCACTTACTTCTTCTTCTAAAGCCATTAGAATATTTTCATTTGGTCCTTCAAGTGCATTCTCATATTCATCATCACTGAAACTATAACCATCCATTTTAAAATCATATTCAAGATATCCAAAGTTACCACATCTAAAACACTTGAGAATGATTGGAGTACTTTTCTTAACTGGTTATTTTTCTTCAATCATAAATAGGACTTCATATCTATCATTATCTGAAAAACTAGCATCACTATCACTTGAGTACTTACTTTCATTATACTTATAGTAGCTTCTATTTTGCCTTTGAAAGAACTTATTTCCTTGTCTGCTTTGTCCATCCTTGCTTTTCTTTTGATGCTTATCCCGCCTATATCTTTTTGATTCCTTGTTCCTATGATCCTATTTTTCTTCACCATTGTTGTTCTTGGGTTCTTGAAAATCTGTTGTAAAATGTCCATACCTTCCACAATTGAAACATTTAATAGATATTTTATCTCTAGATCTTCTATAGTCCTTATCTCTTCTATCATAGTTAGCTTCTTCATAACTAGATGACTCATTGCTTGATTTTGACTTCTTAGCCTTTGTATTATTAGTTTCTTTGAATGTTGCTTTCTTTTGGGACATAGGATATTTTGTTCTTATCTCAAATACTATGAGCATACCAAGAAACTTATCTCTTGTTAAAGTATCACTATCTATTGATACTTCTATAGCAAAAACCTTTTCACTGAATCTTTTTGGAAGAGGTCTTAATACTTTATCACAAACATCAGATTCATCAATCTTCATACCTAGTCCTCGCATATCATTAACAACCTCATCAATATGAAGTAGATAAGCACTAATATTTTTATCTACGTTCATTCTTAATTCTTCAAGTTGTATTTTGAGATTTAGAATCTTTTCTTTCTTGACACTTTTATATCCTTCATATATATTTTGTAATTTTTCCCACATATATTTTACAGTTTGACAATGCATAACTTTTATAGACTCTATTCTATGCAAACCTGTCACAAGTGCATTCATTGCTTTTGAATTGTAGTGTTTTAGAAGCTTACCTTCCTTATATATAGGAGGATTGACTAAGGGATCATATCCAAATTCCACTGATTCCCAAATTTCATTGCCAAGTACCATCAAGTAGATCTTCATCATCATACTTCAATACATATAGTCACTTCCATAAAATACTAGTGATAAATTATTTGAGGACACTTCCTTAGGATCCATTGTGTTCTTTTTAGCCTTTCCTTCAATATGTTAAACTCTTTTGAAGTAACCCGCTCTGATACCAATTGAAGAACACAAGCTTATACTAAGAGGAGGGGTGAATAGTATAAGATCACTTTTTACTTTTCTTTCCAAATTAGTATAATGCAATGTATAGATAGCAATATCAATAGAAGTAATCAAAGCAATGTACAAATTACCAAACACAATAGAGACACCAATTTAACGTGGTTCACCCAAATATGGCTACCTCCACGGAGAAAACATTTTACTAAAATTTTCTCAATCAATTTCGTAGGAATCCTTCCAAATTACAATATTTACAGACCTTTGTTGAAAGGAGACACCAATACACTAACTCAAGTTTGTGGATCTCTATCCACAGGATAACTAGCAATGATACTCATGTTATTTTCAAACCCTAGTTCAAGTTCTTTGCACAAAAACTCACTTCAACAACAATGCTTATAAATCAATCTTCACATAACAATGATACTCATGTTCTTTTCAAAACCCTAACTTGAGTTCTTCACACAACCAATGGCTTCAATAACAATTCTTATAAATTAATATTCACATATCAATGATACTCATGTTCTTTTCAAAATCCTAACTCAATTTCTTCACACAACCAATGGCTTCAACAACAATTCTTATAAAAAAAGGTTTTAATAACAACACTTAATTCCATAAAACCTTGAAGTATTAACTCAAACACTTTTGAAAAGAGATCCCTAATCAAATACTTTTCACTCCAAACTTTATTTTCTAGAAATCTAATCAATCAACTCAACCAAGGAATAATTTGCCCATACCTTTTGCTTGACAAGGAGTAGACCACACAAATATGCCACACTCACAATTACTTCTTTGCCAATCTCAATAAGGGTTAGAAGATAATAATTTCCTCAACAAAACACAATACAAAATGATATCAAAATTACACCTTATCACTCCAACTTAAATAATATTCAACACCTTCACAATAATATTCTTTAACACAAAAACCCCTTATTAAAATTAAAACAATACTCAAAATTCTTAATTATCCAATATGCTAATATGATAATTAAGAATTTATTAAAAACTAAATTCAAAACTCCTTATTACTCCTAATTGACACTTTTCAATAACCACCACTATCCAACTAGCAACCCTTCTAATCAAATCCGACTAACACCCCTTTTATCTCCCAACTTAGGCAATAATTAAATTTAATGTAAAAATATTTACCTTACCTTCGAAGGGATTCGAACCCTCAACAATACCCATGACAAACACCTTAGCTGCAGATCCAACTGCCGCACAAGCTACGTGCTCGTTTGAAACTTGAGAAGCACCACATGCTTAAAATCATGTCTCTCGCCTTACACCTTGCAAAATGTGTGCTTTTAGCACCTTCAATCAATACGACTGCCAAGAACAACCATCGTGTTTTGAACACTGGCCTCCTTGCTTGCAAGCACTTTGGCCACTTCCCACTTACCACTAGGCCAGACTGCCTAGATGTCTTTCGAATGATCAACGTCTTCTACTTTATTCTATTCGTCGATACATGAAATTCACATGCAATATTAATCAAGCAAGCAAGGATAAAGTTTAATGACCTTTAGGCATAGGTATATATATTAATTTCCTCCATCCTTGTAAAACGTTGGTGCTTCGAATGCTTTCACCACCACATAATTTCGACAAAGGTTAGGACCCTTATAAAGGTGCTTTGAATATTTTTAACTCCAAACCCATCTTTGGGTATTGTAAAATATTATAATGAATATTATAAATATTTTACTTTGGGCTTTTAACCATATCACTTAATATTATAATAACAAATATTATAATAGTATATCCTTTTGAGTTTATTTCTTCCTTCTTATTGCATACCATGGTGTAAATAATATTTATTTATAAAATTTAAATTCTCATTGAATTTATATAATTTATAAAATAAATATTATATCTCCTTTTTAACTTTGCACAAGCCTCCTTGGGATTTTTATGAAACACATTTTAAACTAAGCTTCCATATACTATTAATATATTATGGATCCCTTTTGCATTTAACTTCTGCACTGATTCTCTTGACCTTTGGCCTTCTTCCTAGATATCAAATGACAACTTTGACAACTTTATTTCTTGATGAAGTCCTTGACATTAATTATGACTTCATATAGTGACATCAATGACAAATTTGACTTGGGGACTCAAAAATGTCCAACAAGAAGCTTGAATAGTCTTTGAACAAAAATAAGTTATGGCTCTTTGATAGTCATAACACTCACATAAAGAACAAAGCCAACTATATAAAAGGAAATGATATTAGAAGATATAGATTTTACATACTCTTTTTCATCCTTTACCTTGTCTCTTTTTGTAGCTAAGTCAAATTTTAGGTTTTTGAAGTTAGATATTTAGTCATTACCATTACCAAAATCTAAAAAATTGAGATTGGAAATTTTTACCTCTTTTACTAACTTTACCATATTTTTTTTCATAGAGATCCTTCCATATTGTCCATACTTGAATAGAATAATTATTTTTATTATTAAGGTAACTAGGGGTTTTAGGGTCCCCAAAACTATACATCAAGTTGTGTAACATAATAATATGTTTTATCCCTTTCCTGGTGCTTTCAATGACGTAAAAGGTTTAAAATGATTGTGGCATGGTGGTTATAGGGGTGGACTGTGAGAAGATCTATGTGGCGGCTTTCGAGGCAGACAGTGCAAAATACTATGGCGGCCATAAAAGCTAGATAGCCTACCTAGATTCATGGCGGCTACCAATTCCACCATGTAAATACAAAAAAAAAACATAATAATATGTTGCAGTAACCTGAAAAAAATACTATCATCAACTTACTACGATAGTTGAACCTTAGAATACCAAATATCAACAAATTAATTCTCAAAACATGATATATTACTAGACCACTTTAAATATATTACTAGACCACTTTAAAAATAGAAACTTAAAACAACAGTAGCTACCACCCAATAATAACAAAAACAATAGATCAAAATATAACATAGCAATCAATAATAATAGACTTATTCAAGACAACATTCTAATTCTAGCAAACTTGGTCTATGAAATTGATCATGTCCATCACTTACTTCATTCTAAATGTTTGCAACTCTCTCTTAGAGACTTATATAAACCATACTTATTCAAAATTTCCTCAACCTCCTCATCAATTTTCATCACTAAGGGTTTTTTTTTAATTGGATCTCCCCACCATATTGTTCTTCCACTTCAATTTAATCACCCTCTAGATGGTTAAGAACATATGCATGCAATCATCCATATGGTGTTTCACATGAAAACACCATCTTTTCTTCAGATCTTGAGCATATTTCCACTCTGAGATAAAATGGTTAGCCCATGCGAGCAAGATCTCTACCTTATCTTAACATAAGTAGCTCGAGATTTTTGTTGTTTGAAGGCATCCAATTGTCCACACCATATCATGAAAATTCAACCATGTCATTCTAATGAAATATTGATAGTCCACCTTGGAACTAAAAACCACCCTTGTCACTAATATTTCTCGTAGATGCTCATCAAAAGTCCTATGTTTTTGTGTATAAGGGTCTAACAATACTCTCAAATTTCTTGTTTTGCTAACCAACACTACACCAAAAAATATTTTTAAGGGTGGCTAAAAGAAGGTGGTTTTTTACAGTATTAAAAAACCACCCTAATAGATCCTAAGAGAGTGGTTTAAAACTTCCCTATTAGGGTAAATACCCTCTTAGGGATAAGAGGGTGGTTTAAAACCACCCTCTTAGTATTGCCTAAGAGGGTAGTTTTAAACCACCCTCTAAGTCCTAAATCACCCTCTTAGGGCTAAGAGAGTGGTTTTAAACTACCCTCTTAGGGTGGGACTAAGAGGGCAGTTTAAAACCACCCTCTTAGACCTTAAAATCATCCTAGAAGGATGCATAAAAAGTGGGAATTTTGACTTTTTAGATGTGATAGAAGTAGGAATTTTAAATTTTTAAATGCATGGGAAGTAGGAATTTCGAATTTTTGGCTATGGAAATTGTTCGCCTATCTATTTCTCTATTTATCATTCCTTAGAAGTTCATAACTATGTTTTTTTAATCGAGTTCCTTTACTGGATGACAACAAGACTATTAAAATGTATCTCTTATGCCTATTAGATATTGCATGAAAGATCAGTAAAATAATTCTTGTTAGCCTGGGGTTGGATGCCAATGCTTTATACCATTTTGATTTCAAAAACTATGCAACATACCTCCGCATAAACCTCTATAGCTATAAAAGAGAGTCCATGGAAGAGGAGACTTTGCCTTCTCACATAGATCTAGTTTTTTTACAATCTTTTATCAAGGTAATGAGGGGGACCTCTAGATTCAATCAAAGACATGAATATCAATTTTTTTTATGAATATCACTGATTCTCTCAAGGTGTAAATTTTTTTATATTAATATCCTCACAATAATATGTTTTATTTCCTATAATATATTATGATATCTTCCATTCATGAATTGAAATGATATTATAGGATTTATTGCAAGCATGGAGCAATCGGAGGTACCATAGCACGAAGCATCAGGTGGTTTACAAATGGTGGATGGATCAATCGCATATCATTGGCATATTTTGTGCACTTTATAAAAAAATTGGGCTCCTTCAGAACCTTTGGATGATGATCATCCATGACGCTACACACCGTTTACTATTTTCCAATTAACGCATGACTTTTACAATAATATGCATTCTAAACAAGAACAAACCACTTTTATTGATCACTATATAGACATCTAGAGATGCAAAGTGCTTGGTAAAATGGAAGTTGTAACTTTTTGGTACTCTTGGTTTGGGATATAGTAAGTTCTTATTAGAATCTCCTTAGACAAGCTATAAAACCATTCTATGTAAGATCAAAATAAAAATATTTAATTATTGTTAGGATATGTAGTGGTATATTTTTAGGTTATCATTCAAGAGACTTGGTTTGCAGGCTATAGATTCATAACCCATATAAATCTCCAGCACAAAATTAGGGTCAATAACCTTCGACTCCCTCCCATTTATGTTGGTGTTGTAAGAGTGTTTGTATTCATTCATGATCATATTGAATATTATTACTTGGAACATGTGAATTTTGATTTTTGATTCATGTGAATTTTTACTAAGGTGAGATGATCAGTCATGGGATAAGAAGAAACATGAATAGACAAGAGACTATCAATACTATGGATTTCATGTTGTTAATATTACTTAATAAGTTGCTCTTTAACATTGAGGTATTTATGGTACTACTTGAGTGACCAATGGTAACCCTTTTTTAGATTAATTACATGGTTTCCAACAAAATCTGATAATCCTTACAAGTTTAAATGGCATTGGTTGAAAATATATTTCCAAGTGTTAAGTGTATTTATGAGAATTTAGAAACTTCAAAATTTATTCTTATTCTCTTTGACACCTTTGATGTCTAAAAATAGGGTTACAATAAGGTGATTTATATTTTTTAACTGACCTCTTTTAATAGGGTGGTTTAAGACTACCCTCTTAGGGCTAAGAGGGTGGTTTATAACTATCCTTGTAGCTCTAAGAGGGTGGTTATAAACTACCCTCTTAGACCCTAAGAGGGCAATTTTTTAAGGTATTTTTTGGTCATCATCGTATGATGTAAACCTTTTACAATGCCCTCATAGATGGTGGTTGAATAACCACCCTTAAAGATCATTTTTGGTGTAGTGCAAGGAACTTGTGTTCCTTTCCTCTTGCCTCTATGCTAGGTTGAATTCGATTTGTTCTATGATCCTCATCTTCCTTCATCTATATTATCATTGGCATTCCATGCCTCCACCTACTACTCCAACATGCAAACATCCTCTAATCATTTATTACTAGATATTTCCATCAATGGATGGGAAATCCAAAAACCCAAGACCATGTCTCCTCTACTAAGACTCCCATATATACCATGAAATAAACCGCTTTGTTCTCCCCTCAATAGATATGTTGAATTTGAAAATTCCTTATCTTTTTTAGATTCATTCTACTTTCTAAAATTATTTTTTCAATTGACCAACTCACTTCTTATTCTTCTTTCAAGGTATTGATAATATTTAATGAGACATCCTCAATAGTGACATTCACAACCACTATCTACAGGGTAAACTAGGTCCCTATAAATAATATTCTTGCCTCAGTAAAGTGATTCATTTGGTTGCCTAATGGCTCTACATATGCCAAAAGAATAAATTATTTTTCATCTCTAACCACCCCTCCAACTCCATCTAAATCAAGATTACCTTTATTTGCTCCATTGAATATGAGCTTCACCCAACCCACTAGGGAGAACTCCCATTTCACTTCATCTCTAGATGGCTTGGGTACACTCTAGGGACTTAGAATGAGCATGCCCCATTTCCGTAACATAGAGGTTTCCTAATTAGATTCCCTTTTTTATTGGTGTTTAGTTACTTTAAAATATTCAATAATTGCATTACCAATTTGGATACTAATAGAGGCAACATCCCTCTTCTTATCCTTGAAAATTTTGTTGTTCAATTCTCTCCATAGGACCCATAGAAAATAAGAAAGGTATAGTTTCCATAGGGTGTTTAAATGCTTTCTCTCAAAAGTGGAGTTCCATTGGAGGTACACATCCACCATATTATGGGGAAGAACCCAAGAAACTAGAAATTTATTATGAATATGATTGAGAACACCATAGGAAAATTACAATCCTAAGAATAGGTTTTGGATAGTCTTATTTGCTCTTTCACATAACAAGCACTTGTTGACAATTTGGAATCCTTTTTTTCACATATTATCAATAGTTAGAACCTTATTTTGGACCACTATCTAGTAAATGAAGATGATTTTGGGTATACAATTTTTAATATAGACCTTCTTAATAAGAATCCATTCAAACCCCTCCTTCTCTATCACTGAGTAGCCTATTTTGATAGAGTACAAACCCTTACTTTCCTTGCTCTAAAGCATAAAATCACTGCCACCCAAAGGGTTTATGGGAAACACTCTAAGGAGATTGATAACTTATTTGTTACTTTTATTTGGGCATCATATAGACCAACCACCTTGATTTCCTTCCATCTAAGTCTACCATATCTGATTACTAAAAATTCCTTTACCCTATTCCTCAAATATTCTATGAGTTTTGGTTTTAGTATGTTTAACTCTAAATCATCCTCTAAAATGTTGTCCTTCAATCATATTTCTAAAAGTCTACCTTTTATCCATTGCCAATTCTCCACCTTATATATTTCCTTAGGAGATCCTTAAACTTGACTAAGCCATTCCAAAAGGTAGAACCTTTTGGTAGATCCTCTATGATTAGGAAATCATTTATATTTCTTAAATAATTGACCTTGAGGATCTTGACGCAACTCAGTTGGTCATTCTTCAAGAGATTCCACCCCATTTAACAAATGAGGGCATAATTCATAATTTTCAATAGTTTGATATCTCACCCTCCATACTCCTTTGAACACACCTACTCTCAAGCCACCAAAGGGAGTATCTTCTTGTCCTTTGAACCAGGCCACAAAAAGGATCATTGTATTTGTTCCAACTTATTTTTTTTATTTTGGGAGGGATTTTAAACATTGACATGAAATAAATAGGGATGATTTACAAGGTGGATTTGACTAGTTGAGCTGATGGGGGACACAAGATTCGCTCAGCCTAATTCCTCAAAATTTCATTCATTCAACTTGGAAAAAGATTACAATACTAGCCCGCAGGCATAGTTCCTTTATCCTTATGCAAGTTGCCTCAAGTTCGGCGATCTGCTCACACACTTCCTAGCCTGCAGGTGTAGTCTAATTGATCTAAAATCTACTTCCTCCTCCCCCTTCTGGAAGAAAAATAGACCAAACAGGCCCAGAGCGGCCCTCTTGCCTTCAGCTCTGCAACACTGCCTTGGCCATTTTTTGACCCCTTGTGCATGCCTCTGCTTCTCCTTTTAAATATCTGGGTTTTCTTTGAGGTCCCGACCCTCTAGGCCATTAATGACCCACCTGGAAGAACACATCTTCCAAAACTACAAAGTCGGCTCTTGTCCCCGCCTTCGTGACTGAACCTTCACATATTTTCCCTAACTGGCAACTGCCATCGGGTCAGCCATGGAAACTTGCATTGAGTCGTCTGATAATTTTTGACCTTTGGGCATAGCCTTCAATTTTCCGCCATGCTCAGTGAGCCTACCAGGCACAAAACCATGCATAAATGAGGCCTGACTGCCTCGAGAAACACCATCTAGGAACATGGGCCTTTTTGAACTATGAACCAATAGTATGTCATGAGATCGCAACATTTCTCTTCCTCGTTGCCTTATTCTCCTTCGAGTCATGATGTCACGACATGTCACGATATCGCAACAGTTTTCCCTCTCACTGTCTTCTTCTCCTTCGGGTCACGATGTCATGACATGTCGCGATATCGTGACAATTTTCTTTTCTGCCTCCTCCTCGTTTCTCGAGTCGCAAAATTGCTACATCTTTGCTCTCTGTCTTCTCTTTGCCTTTTGGGTCACAAAATCATGACATGTCACGATATCGTGACATCTTGGCTCTCCGTCTTCTCTTTGCCTTTTGGGTCATGAAATCGTGACATTTTTTTCTTCTGGCCCATCCTATTCTCTTTCAATCACGATTTCATGACATGTCGTGAAATCGCAACATTTTCTCCACTGGTCCTTCCCTATCTGCTTTTGGTCGATATTTCATGACATGTCATGAAATCATGACATTTTCTCTACTGGTCCTTCCTTGTCTGCTTTCATTCATGATTTCGTGACATATCATGACATTTTTCTTAGACGCCTTCTCCTTCCTTCCTGAGTCATGAAAATGCGACATGTAGCGATATCACAACATTTTCCTCCTCTGCGCCTCATCTTGTCATCTGGTCATGAAAATGTGACATGTCACGATATCGTGACATTTTCTTCATCTACTCCTTTTCTCGTCCTCTAGTCACAAAAATGTGACATGTCGTGATATCACGAAATTTTTCTCATCTGCTCCTTTTCTCGTCCTCTAGTCATGAAAATGTGACATGTCGTGATATCACAACATTTTTCTTATCTGCTCCTTTTCTCGTCCTCTGGTCGCAAAAATGTGACATGTCACGATATCGCGACATTTTTTCTTTGTTGTCTTCCCTCGTTCTTTGATCGCAAAAATGCGACATGTCGCGATATCGTGACACTTTTTCTCCTTGAGCCTTCTCTTGGCTTTTGGTCGCAAAAATGCGACATGTTGCGATATTGCGACACTTTTCCTCCTTAAGCTTTCTCTTGGATTTTGGTCACAAAAATGTGACATGTCACGATATCGTGACACTTTTCTCTCCTGCGCCTCCTTCTGGTCCTTCGGTCGCAAAAATGCGACATGTCATGATATTGCGACACTTTCCCCTCTTGCGCCTTCTCTTGTCTTCTGGTCGCGAAAATGCGACATGTCATGATATCGTGACACTTTTTCTCCTTGAGCCTTCTCTTGGCTTTTGGTTGTGATAATGCGACATGTCACGATATCATGACACTTTCTACTCCGCTCCTTCTCTCTCCTAATTTGGTCATGATTTCGTGAAATGTCGCAAAATCATGACATTTTCTTCGGGCACATTCCCTCACCTGCTTCGGTCATGATTTCATGACATGTCACAAAATCATGACATTTCTCCTCTGTGCCTTCTCTCTCCTCGCTGAGTCACGAAAATGCGACATGTCGTGATATCATGACACTTTTTCCTGTCATGATATCGTGACACCAAGGCAAACACTTAGAAATTTTTTTGTTGATGCACGATTGCTCTACTGCCATCGGATGCTCCTGCATCAGACAACCGGGGTGGATTGAGAAGTGACCTTCACTTCTGTACTGTTCTGCATTGTGTAGGATCCATTGCTTCTTCTTCATCTGATGGATCATCAACCTCCCAAACTTCATCTTCACCATGGTCTTCTCTCCTTGGCTCAACCCCTCTTCGCAACTCCTCTTGCAGGGCTCACACTTGCCTCTGCAAAGCTCTGAAATCTTCTTCAGGTACCACCACCATGATTTCTTCATGGAGGCATTCTTCTTCACTCTCTTCTCTCAACCCTTCAACAGATCCTGGTGTAAACTGCCTCACGTTCGATGATCTATTTACACACTCAGGAACTTTATGCTCTTCCACAGATCTTGGTGCAAACTGCCTCACGTTCGATGATCTGTTTGCACACTCAAGAACTCTACGCTCTTCCACAAATCCTGGTGCAAACTGCCTCACGTTCGATGATCTGTTTGCACACTCAGGAACTCCCGCTCTGATACCACTGATGGGGGACACAAAATTTTTTCAGACCAATTCCTCAAAATTTCATTCATTCAACTTGGAAAAAGATTACAATACTAGCCCACAGGCATAGTTCCTTTCTCCTTGTGCAAGCTGCCTCAAGTTCGACGATCTGCTCGCACACTTCCCAACCCGTAGGCGTAGTCTACTTGATCTGAACTCTACTTCCTCCTCCCCCTTCTAGAAGAAAAATAGACCAAACAGGCCTAGAGCGGCCCTCTTGCCTCGATTTCATGACATGTCGCAAAATCATGACATTTCTCCTCTGTGCCTTCTCTTTCCTCCCTGAGTCGTGAAAACGCGACATGTCGCGATATCGTGACACTTTTTCCTGTCGCAATATCGCGACACCAAGGCAAACACTTAGAAATTTTTTTGTTGATGCGCGATTGCTCTACTGCCACCGGATGCTCCTACATCATGATCTTTTCTATCCTATCTTAACCGATTATCTTTTCAACCTATCAACTTATTTGTAAATTTTTCAATGGTTGGGTTCCATAATTCTAATTTTATTCTTACCTTAAATAGGGGCATCTCTAGGTAGGAGGCTAGGATATTCCCTATATCATAGTTAAAAACCTAGGAGATTCTTATTTTTCTTACCACTAGGATATTGATAAAGTAGATCTTACTCTTTGTAAAATTTACTTAATGACAAGTCATTTATTCATATTTATCCAATATTTCTTTAATTTCTTGGGATTAAGGGATACAATATTTTGAAAAAATATTTGTATCATTAACAAATTGTATTTTTTTACATGATGGAATTGGTAGTCACCATAAATTTGGGTAGGTTCAGATTTTATTGCCACCATAGTATTCTACGCTATCCACCCTAGAATCTACTACATAGATCTTCGTGCAGTCCATCCCTATAACCACCATGCCACAATCATTTTAAATATTTTACACCATTGAAAGAACCACAAAAGGGACAAGCATTCAGTCTGGTGAGGCCTGAGATTTAAACCTTGGACCTCCATACCCCTTACGGGGTTTGCTCATTAACAAATTGTTGATGAGACACCGGATCCACTGTTGATGACAACTTAAATCCCCTCAACTTTCTTTCATTAATTATTATTGTAATACTTTTTTCAAGTGCTTATGCAAGAATGATGAAAAAATATGGTGATAAAATGTCTCGTTGATGAAGGCCCCTCCTACTAATAAAATAACTTATCATAGCCTCATTAACGAAAATTGAAAATTTTTCTATAGAGATATAGTTGATAATTAGATCAATCGAATTCCCACAAAAGTTAAACTTCTCCATAATTTTTTCTAGGAAGTCCCATGAGACATGATCATATGCCTTTTTCATATCTAATTTCAATATCATCCTAGCTTCATCACTTTTATCCATAGAATAAACCATCTCATGGATCACTACTATGTCATTCATTATTTGTCTTTCCCTCATGAAACCCCCTTGATTTCTATCTATGATGAAAGGTAGAATTGCTTTGATCTAGTTTGTTAGAGTTTTTGTGAGGATGTTGTAGAGTGTGTTGCATAAAATTATAGGTCTACATGCTTCAATTCCCTATCCCCTACAATTTTAGGGATCAAGGTCAAGAAATTAGAATTGACATCAATAGGAACAAAGTGGAATTATTGGACTTATTTTATGGCTTCAACAATATCTATATCCACTATATGCCAAAAATAGTGGAAGAAAGTTATCGATAAGTCATGGTCACAAAGCTTTATCCCCTCCTAAATCAAAGGCCACATTTTTTATTTCCTTCTTTGATAAGAAGCTCTTCAAAGAACCTCACTAATTTAGCCTTGATATCTTCAAGATCATTTGCAATGAAACCATCTTGTTTGAGCACTTTCTTAATATTATTACAACTTCAATGATGGAGGGTAGAAACATGAAAGAATTTTGTATTATAGTCCTCCTCTTTTAGCTAATGAATTCTAGACTTATTCTTTTAGTGTACTTCTTCTCAAGCTAAAATATTGTGGTATTCTAAAAGCAACTCTTTTTCCTTCAACCTAACTTTCTTTATCAAAACACCTTACCTTATATATTTGTGTATTTTAGCCAACTGATATTTTTTTCTTTAGTTTCTTTTAAACAATTTTCCTAAAATGGACCTATTCTATACCTTCAAATTTTGTTTAATGCATCTCAACTTCCCAAAAAACTGACATAGTTTTAAACCTAAAAATTCCTTCCACAAATATTTAATTTTAGGGGCTAAGTCTTCTTGTTTCAATCACATAAACTCAAACCTAAAAGGATTGTTGTAATTTCTCCCATCCTCCACCATTTTCCAAATGACCAGACTATGATCAGATCTCACTTTTGGTAGTGTTGTGAGGGTTGAGTCTCCAAAACTAGTCAAACCCTCTTATGAAACCAATAACCTATAAAATATTATCTAAATTAGATGGTCACCTAATATTCTATTGCTCCAAGTATGTTTCTTCATTCACAGATCAATGCCCAATAATTCATTAAAATTGATAAAATATTGCATTCCTTCAAAGGAAATTGAGGATCCACCATTCTTGACTAAAGGATTATGGGGGGAAATAAAATCTTCCACTATGATCCATGGGATTACGCTAAAGGTGTTCATCATCTAGTTGATATCTGGCCATAATTGTCTCCTTCCAACTATTGTTTTAGGCTCATATACATTGGTCAATAGTCAATTCTGCTTGGTATCCAAGTTATGGAAAAATATTGTTATACACCATCTTGTGCTCACCACCAATATGACTTCTATATTTCTTTATCTGAAAAAATAAAAAATACCTCCTATAGAGCCAACTACCTAGTTTATTTCCATAACTGCATCATTCCATATTAATTTTTTTATTCTCTCATATTTGCTTTCATCTAGCTTTATTTCCCAAAGAATAAAAATGTCAAGATTGTGCTCTCTTATTAATGCATACACCAAACAATATCTGGTATAGGAATTAATACCCTTGATGTTCCAAGATAGAAATTTTATCATTTAGATTTAGTGAGATTTTCTCCCCCCCCATAATTTAGGACATCCTGGGTACCATTGGCTACATCTCAGGCTATTTCTTTCTATATTGTGACTGCTATTGACAGTCTACCTAGTACTCCTTTTGATCCCAAATCCACAACTCATAATTATTTTTAGTTATTCTAATATGGTCTTAACCCTTTTGTTGTTTTCCTTTCAAACCATTTCTTATGACCGGATCAACCCATCCTTCATCCTATCTTACTACTAACTGAGTATCCTCTACAACCTTAGGGTCAATCCTTTAGGGAGGATTTGGGATACACATAGAAGTGTCTAACACCTTACTCAAAGGGGTAAAACATTCATATAATTAATTTAAACAAGGTAAGTGATTAGAAAGAGGAGCCTGGTATTTAATGATATGATTTAGAGCTAGGTGGTTTACCTCATTATTTGTATCAACGATTACTCCCTTCTCTAGTATTTATTGCTCTTTTTGCCTCATTTCTTGTCTTCTATTTGGTACTTTCTCTTTTCCTTCCTTTCCATTGGTATTAATATCTCTTGCTTTGGCATTATTATCAAGTGTCTCTATATCTATTTCTATTTGTATTGGGAATTATTTATTTGGGTATTGCTAGCAAAACATGGGTGTCCAACCTTCTTATAAATATCACACGTAGGCCCTAGGTTTTCATACTCCATTACCTAGTTCTATGACCCATACTTGTAAACTAGCTTGTTGGATTTCTCCAACTCTTATCTCAAGCTAGCATTAACACATATCCTAGAAAATATAATTTAAGAGCAAGCTAGGGTAGTAGGGTCCACTGATGTAAATTCACTACAAGAGACTCCAAGGGTAAAATTGTAAGACAAGACATCATACAAAATACACCAGTAAAAGAACCTACAAATACTTCCTTTCATTATTTGAATTCACATCCCTTTACAATAGAGTCTCCCACTCCTTATACTCCTAGAAAAAAAACTATAGCCTATGCTACCCTCTTACTATTTTTAGTCACTTTCTATTTTTAGCAACTCACTTGCTATTTTTAGTAACCCTAAAAAAAATCTCGGATGCCATACAAAATAGAATCATGCACCCATTATTCAATAATAACCACTATCCTAAGATAGCAACCCCACTCTAGTTCTACACTAATAGTTATGATAACTTTTTTAGTTGCAAAAATTGAAAATTACATTAAAATCTAATTTTGGGCCTCCTAGAGGCATTTTTTTTTCATAAATGCAAAGGGCATTTCTTTATCATTTCTCCATGCAAATATGCACGTTAAAAAAAATGAGGTAAAACAAACACTCAGAGCAAAAGTTATGGTCCTGGTAAGGTGCATTATCCACAACTATCAACTATCCAATATTTTTAGCTATGTGAGCAAGAATCTCCTCATGCAAAAAATAAATCAAGAGAACAAGAAAATGCACCCACAAAATTTCTAAATCAATGTACTACAAAAATGGATCAAAATATGGGCTCCATTTTCTAAAAAAATACCTCTTTGGCCAAAGAACCAAGGTCACCCTTGGAGGGTCCTATCACAATATTCTAAATAGTTAAGTTTTACCCAAAAGAAGCTTTTAAGAAACATCATAATCTCCATGTGACCGAGAGGTTTCCACTTATCCCAAGCCAATTTACTAATGGCATCCAACCAAGGTTATGCATAGTGGTGAATATTCACAAATTGGACGAATATTAGAATTTCCAAAATCAAAAATTGGCAAATATGAGGACCCTCGATGTTGGCCCATTCACCTAGAATTTTTGGGACCAAATTTTTCTTAGGGTCATTTTTCCACAATATATCCAAAAATAGGCATATTTGTACTTGTTAGAAAGCTCTTTTTGAGCCTGATATAATGGTTTTTTTTCGTATGAAGTTATAAGGTTATTTAATAGGTCAAAATTTACCCCAAATATAACCTTACTTTTTAGGGCTTCAAATGCCCCAAATTTTGGTGTGAAGATGATTGATTTTATTTTCTTAGGATTCGCCTTGATTCACCTTGATTTTTATTAGGATTCACCATTTTTTACAAGTACATTTTGATTCCAACCCTTATGCATAACCCTACATCCAACTCTATCCTAACCCCATTAATTTTTTCCACAAGAGACATTTCTCCTTGTTCTACCACCCTATTTTCTAGGTTATTTGGTACCATAATCTCTTTGTTCATAGGCTAGACGTTGAAACACCACTTGTGAGATTTATATTTGCCTATAAGGGCATTGAACCATGACTGAGCACCTGGGTCAAAATATTTTTAAAAGTCTTTATCTTCTTTACCCTAATCAACAAAACCATGGTCTTCTTTGGTGCCAGACCTGCTATTTTGGAAATGTACCAAACCATTTGAACCTACCAAACTCCCCTACTCTAATTGCTCCACCTAGCACATTTTGATAAATTGATATTTTATTAGGATGAATATTATTTCTTATATGGAAAGTTATATTTCATTCAACAAAACAGAAAATAAAAAGACCAAGGTTTTACTCCTTATTCTTAACAAGCTCATGATTATTGAAACTTTATTCTATTTCATCATTAAATATAAAATAGAGGTTTTTACTTTTAAATAAACCTACCATTTTAACTAACTATGTGCTAGTATTTTTCTCTTTAAGTGAGTAACATACACCAAAGAATACATCTTGCACAAAAGTCTACATAGAACTATAGCATTTGTAAACTAACATAACTAGTATATAGAACTCAAAAAAAATTGTGATCTTAAAAAATGAGCTCCAAACACTTCTATATGCAATATTGTTATATATTAATACTTCAATTTGATTTTATTGTATAAATCAAGGGTATTTAAGTACATAGGATGTCTATTTTAGATATAACAAACCCTCAAACAAACTTGTAACTATCTTGTCTTATACTACATGCATGTGCCTTGTGAGGGGTGGTTAAACCACTTGACTTGTCATATATTCTATGATGTAATAACTCCAAACATACTCCCCTTGTTACATAATAGTCAAAAACTCTATTTTTCTTTTGACCAAAAAATAATGACCAGGGTGAGGTTAAAATTTGAAAGAGATTCACCCCTTAATGTTGAGTTTATGTCATGATCCTCCCTAGTGGACTTTGTGACATGGAAAATAATGTATTAATTTGATGGTGTTTTAATACTTGGTTTTGTGCAATTCAATAGCTATGTGATGTTAGTTGATATTGAAGATGCTACATACCAAACCTAGCAGTTGGCTAGGTTCTCCAAGTGAATAAAAATTCATATATATTAGCATAGTTTTCATTAATTGATTTTCATCTCATCTTTGCTATTTTTTATCTCTACGTATTCACACTTGCCTTCATGGTGGGATCTGCCCTCCTAGTGGCAATTGATTTTAATTAAATACTTTCATACTCATCGCATTCCGTATTCGATTGATTATTTGTTCTGGTTGTATAGTTCAATAATAAATAGTGCTTCCGTTCAAGAAATAGTAGAAGGCGTTGCCTTCCAAGTGGTATCAGGTTGGTACGATCCAACACACCTGGGGAGACAATTCGATTGAAATACGTAGTCCCAGAAGCTGCGAAGTTCTGCATTCTCACTCGCAAGAAATTCATCGAAGCCATGCAAATTTTGCGTTTTCAATTGACGACCCTTCATGCAGCATTGCCGCCAAATCCCGCGTACATACACAGTAAGAATTTGAATTGGGCAATCTACTCACGTGTCTGAAGAAAAACAAAAAAAATTGCTCATGGATCCATCGAGAATTTACTCCGCCAAACGCTTAAACTGATTCGCAGGTCGTCAACCAATCAATAATCACGAATATTTTTATTAACCAAAAAAGCTAAGGTTGTTGGTTTTATTTTTAATTGCTAACATCAGTTTAAATTCTCCACTGCGTTGGGTTTAAATTTCTTTATCCCACATTGGGTGTACATAGTTAACAAACAAGTTTTAAAAAAGTACGTCACACCTTCTACGATGTGACTTCGATCACACATTAGTTGCTCCTTCGTCGTTGTTCGCATCGTGTTCGTGTGTCCATCCTTGCTATCCGTGCGCATCGTGTCATCCTTGCTGTCCTCTATCCATGTCGTGTCGTCCTTGCTATCTGCATCATGACGTCCTTGCTGTCCTCTGTCTACGTCGTGTCGTCCTTACTGTCCATGTCATTTCAGTCTGTCGTGTCTAGTCTGCTTGCGTGTCATGTCAATTGTTCGATATTTCCTCATGGTCCGGTCTACTTGTGTCGATTCAATTCCAGTTGGGTTTTCGTATCTTGCAAGTCACTGTCAAAGGTTGCTGTCAAAAGTTGTCACTAAAAGTTGTTAAAAAGTTGTCATAAACTGTCAAAAGTTGCTATCAAAGTTGCTGTCAAGGAGGAGCCCAAAGTCCACATTAAATTCCGCGTCGCAGTTGGAGCGATACTTAAAGCGGAATCCAAATTTTTGCTAAACTCAACCAAATTTGGCAGCAGTCAAAGCTCAAAAGCTCCTAAGCAGGCTATGTTAACAAGTGCATGAGCAAAAGGTGGACCAAAGGATCTGACGGTCGACTATCAAGCTCGAAGACGACCAATAACAACGCAAGAAGACCTAATCGAAGCCCAGGTACAAAAAATTCTCCTTCTCCTTTCAAAATTGGTAGTTATAATCCACATCATCCACTGGTAGACCCTATGGCTACTAACCCTCCCCCAACTCACGAAAACATCACACAAGGAAACTCAAGTAACTCAGTTGTTTCCAACGATGAATCTCTTTGACTCTTAATAGATGGTATGAACGAAATTAGTCTCAACCTAAAAACCCTAGTGCGAGCACAAAACCAGCTTAATCCCAATACTAATCCCCAAAATCACTCCCATGCCCAAAGGAATGAAGAAAATGTCGATCAAGATGACGATTGGGAACAGCAAAGAGGCAATTCGGATAATTACAGGGATCGCTATCATAGACAGCGGTATAACCAAGATCAAGAAAGGGATACGGGTTATCACCAACCGAGAGGCCCTAATAATTTTCCACGCATTGATATGCCCACTTTTGAGGGTCATGATCCTCGTGGTTGGATAGCCAAAATGGAAGGCATTCTCGACTTATACCAAATTAAGGAATTTGATAAAGTCCCTTTCGCTGCATCAAAATTAGGCACTGAGGCCTACCAATGGTTCGTATGGCTTAAGCGAGAGAAAGGAGCTACTATTAACTGGAGAAAATTCACTACCTCTTTTTTAGAAAGATTTGATGAAGGAGCTACATCGTCATACATAGTAAGATTGTTATCTCTTAAACAAGAAGGATCGGTTAGCGAATTCATTTTGGAGTTCACCAGTTTACTACCATATACTTTAGACCTCAGTCCCGACACAGTGGTAGGAGCTTTTTGCAATGGATTGAAAGAAAATATTAGAGTGGAGGTAGACATTCACAATCCAACCTCGCTGAACGATTGTATAAGAATAGCTAAGCTGGCTGAGAAGAGAAATCAGTTGTATGCACGGCGTGAAACTTATAGTCGTCCTTCGTATCGCAACAATTCCTTTCGTAGAAATGATCAACCATCAAGATACTTTTGCTATAAATGTCGCACTCATCACCCCAGGGAACAAGCATGTGCCCAAAAACAAAACTTTCATATTGAAGGCGATCAATATGAAGGAGAAGAGGAAGAAACTTACCACCCAGAAGAACCTATGCAAGAAGAACTACCAAGTACTTTAGAAGAAAAGGAAGAGGATACAATGGCGATCTCCGTGCATGCCCTCATGGGGTTAACAACCCACCATACCATCAAGGTTCCAGGATTTCTCCGCCAGAAAAAGGTGAATGTGCTAATTGATTTTGGCAATACCCACAATTTTATCGACATCAAAACAGCAAAAGCTTTGAATTTATTCATTAACTCTTCCACCAAAGACAAATTCCAGGTTCTAGTGGCCAACGGGGTGAACGCACAATGTGTTGGTCGAACATCTCAAGTTTCCATAAAAATGGGAACTTATACCTGGTTTGGATCCCTTTTTGTCATGAATTTAGGGAACTCGAATGTCATTTTGGGAGTTGAATGGTTGGAAACATTAGACACGGTTAGCTTCAATTTCAAAAAATTATTTGTGGAATGGAAGGAAAACGGACGAGTCATTCGCTTACAAGGCATTACTACTCCTCCATCACAAATGGTGAGCTCTCATAGTATGGAGAAGATGTTAAAAAAGGGTGGATATGGATTTATAGCTCAAGTTAATTGTTTGGAAAAACAATCTCGAGTAACTTCGGATATTACTGATCCAGATTTACGAGACATTGTAACAAAGTATGATGAGGTTTTCCAAGAACCTCAAGGATTACCACCTAAACGATCTCATGACCATGCCATCCATTTGGTTCCAGGGAGTGTCCCACCTAACAGCCGTCCTTACCGCTATCCTCAACCACAAAAAATAGAAATCGAACAGATCATTCAGGATCTGCTAGATCATGGAGTCATTCGTCACAGCACTAGCCCTTATTCCTCACCTGTAGTTCGGGCTAGACGAAAAGATAACTCTTGGCGTATGTGTCCTGATTTTCGTTCTCTCAATAAACTAACTATCAAGGACAAATTTCCTATCCCTGTCATAGATGACCTACTAGATGAGCTGCATGGTGCAAAATTTTTTACAAAATTAGACCTTCGCTCAGGATTTCACCAAATCCGTGTCCGAGAAGAAGATATTCCCAAAACTGCTTTCCGTACTCATGAAGGTCATTACGAATTTTTGGTCATGCCTTTTGGTCTCACCAATGCACCATCCACTTTCCAAAGTCTCATGAACCAAGTGTTTCGTCCATTCCTCCGTAAGTTTGTCTTAGTTTTTTTCGATGACATTCTCATATATAGCCAAACATGGAAGGATCATTTACATCATGTGGATAAAGCCCTTCACATTTTACACAAAGAAAAGTTATTTGTCAAACGTTCCAAATGTTCATTTGGTGTCCAAGAAGTTGAGTATCTTGGTCATATAGTTTCACACGAGGGCGTCAAAGTTGATCCCAATAAGATTAAGGCAATTCAAGAGTGGCCTTTACCTAAAACCATCAAGAAACTTCATGGTTTTTTGGGTCTCACGGGCTACTATCGCAAGTTTGTACAAAATTATGGTAAGATTGCAGCACCTCTCACAACACTCACAAAAAAGGATGCTTTTCGTTGGTCGAAAGAGGCTACTCAAGCTTTCGAAGCTCTTAAGGAGGCCATGTGTACAACTCCAGTATTAGCAACCCCCAATTTTCACAAACCATTTATTATCGAATGTGATGCGTCAAGAATAGGAATTGGGGCTATATTAATGCAAGAAGGTCATCCGTTGGCATTTGAAAGTAAACAGCTCTCCGGGAAAAATTTGGGAAGATCGACATACGAAAAAGAAATGTTGGCTATTCTTCATGCAGTAGAAAAATGGAGACACTACCTAATCGGTAGCCGCTTCATTATCAAAACAGATCATAGTAGTCTCAAACATTTTCTTGAGCAGAGGTTTTCCTATCCGAAACAAAATAAGTGGTTAACCAAACTATTGGGTTATGATTTTGTTATCGAATACAAGAAGGGGAAGGAAAATGTAGCTACCGATGCGCTATCCAGGAAATATGAAGACGAAGTAGTCATTAACGCTATTTCAGGTCCTTGCTCCCAATGGGTGAATCAATTACAAGATGAATGGTTGTCCAATAGCGAAACTGCTCAGATAATTCAAGAATTATCTATTGGGTCCTCTAAACACCCTTTGTTCTCTTATGAAGATAAAATCCTCTAAAAGAAGAACCGCATTTACATTCCACACAACTCAGAACTCAAAACGAAGATCCTAGACGAATCACACGCTTCTCCATCAGCGGGACATTCAGGATTTTTGAAAACATATTTAAGGATCAAACAATCATTTTGTTGGAAAGGATTAAAAGCCGAAGTCAAACAATGGGTAGCAGAATGCGAAGTTTGCCAGCGCAATAAAGGAGAGACAGTCAAATCACTAGGGTTATTACAACCCTTACCCATCCCTGAACGTCAGTGGGAACATATATCCATGGATTTTATTGAAGGTCTTCCAAAGTCAGAAGGCAAGACAATAATCTTCGTAGTGGTAGATCGGTTATCCAAATACGCTCACTTTCGGGCTTTACAACATCCATTTTCCGCAAGCAAGGTGGCAAAGGTATTTATGGATTCAATTTTCAAATTACATGGTATGCCAAAAAATATTGTAAGTGATAGAGATCCCATCTTCACTAGTAACTTTTGGCGAGAATTATTTCGACTTAGTGGTACCAAATTGAACATGTCCTCAGCTTACCATCCCCAGATAGATGGGCAAACAAAAGTAGTTAACAAATGTTTGGGTACATACTTACGATGTTTCGTTCAAGATAAACAATATCAATGGAGCCAATGGCTAGCAATGGCGGAATGGTGGTACAACACTTCTTACCATTATTCAATTAAGATGTCTCCCTTTGAAGCATTGTATGGAACCAAGCCTCCAATCGTAGCAGATTACGTCCTAGGTTCATCCAAAGTAGACAAAGTGGATGATTGGTTTCAACAAAGGCAGTCGACACTCACCATACTCAAAGAGAATTTATTCCAAGCACAAAATCGCATGAAACAACAACAAGACTTGCACCGATCAGAATGAACTTTTAATGTCGATGACAAGGTTTTCCTAAGGTTGCAACCTTACAAACAAGCATCGTTAAGGATAAAGACCAGTCAAAAGTTGGCACCACGATTCTATGGTCCTTACAAAATTGTGCGCCGCATTGGAGAAGTAGCCTATCGGTTAGAGCTTCCTTCATCATCATGAATACACCCGGTATTTCATGTTTCATGTCTCAAAAAGGTAATTGGTCAGAAAGTGCAAAGTCAATCAGAATTACTAGTGCTCGATGAGGAAGGACGCATACATCTCCAACCTGAAGATATATTACAACATAGAATACGAAGACTAAGATCGTGCCAGATTCAAGAATTTCTCATCAAATGGCAAGACCTACCAGAGGAAGATGCCACATGGGAACACGAAAGTATTTTCCAGACATTTCCAGCTTTGAGGACAAAGCTTTTCGAGGAGGGGAGTCATGCTACATACCAAACCTAGCAGTCGGCTAGGTTCTCCAAGTGAATAAAAATTCATATATATTAGCATAGTTTTCATTAATTGATTTTTATCTCATCTTTGCTATTTTATCTCTGCGTATTCGCACTTGCCTTCACGGCGGGATCTGCCCTCCTAGTGGCAATTGATTTTAATTAAATACTTTCATACTCATCGCATTCCGTATTCGATTGATTATTTGTTCTGGTTGTATAGTTCAATAATAAATAGTGCTTCCGTTCAAGAAATAGTAGAAGGCGTTGCCTTCCAGAAGAACATGATACTGCTAACAAATTGCCAAATGTGTAGGATCAAATACACTCGTAGTTCGATGAAGTTGAGTCATCCATCGAAGGTAAGGGTACTTGAGGTTTGGGAAGTGATTATAAGGCTACCCAAAGGTAACATGGATGGATACCTTCATATAGACATGCATAATCAAGTAGGGATAATCATCAATAGCTAGCCACCTTGAGCCTCAAGTTGATAGTCTAGTAGCTATCACAAATTCTCCAGCTAAGACAGGTGACTAGGTTGATGGAAAGATTCCATATTTATCTGTTGCACATGTCTGATTATATTTTACTTCATCACTATCTGCATTGATGGCTTGGAAAATGCAAGCATGCATAATTTGGTTGTAAAAATAAAAGCTCATTGTCTTTCTTAGAACCTTTCAAGAGAATAGCTTGATGTTAGTAATGGATAAGAAAATGATTATTTTAAATGATAATAGAACTTCACTTATAAATAATAGTTAAATTATTTTTAAATAAAAATAGAACTTCATTTATAAATAATAGATAAATTATTTTAAATGATAATGGAACTTCATTTGTAAATAAAAGATTAATTATTTTAAAATATAATGAAAGACCCACATATAATTGATGGATTCTCATTTAATAAGTTAGGCTTGTAAAAATATGATCTTGAGAACCACATTTCAAGAAAATCAGATTGAGTTGCCATATGAAGCTTTCAGTCAACGTTGTAGGGATAGATTCATTTATGATAAAGTCTTGGACGGAGAAAAAATAAAAATATCTTCCTACTGCCTTATGAATGTGTATAAGAAAATAAATGAGAAGCAGTTGAGATTTTAATGTGAGAAGATAGTAAGCTTGAGGGGTGGCTCATACAAATACCAATGTTGCAAGAAGGAGAGGATGTCTCGAATCAAGCAAAAAAAAATGTTGCTAAGGGAGAATACATTTCATATTTAGGAAGAGAGCATTTGGAGAAGGGGATAACATCTCAGATCCAACAAGAAAAACTATTTCTAAGAATGAGGATACCTCATATCTAGTGATAACTGAGAAGAAGGGTGAGTGAAAACCAAATGAAGGGGCCATTAAGCACCGCAGGTTGGTTCCTTGCATGTTTGTATTTGTTTCATCTCCTTAAAAACTTGGTTGGGTTTCTTTGTCTTTCTTGAGTAGCATCACTTGTTAGAACTAGATATAGATGTGCCTATGCTATGTTTAGCTTGTCTTCCAACTTAGGGTTTGGTAAAACCACCTTACCTGGCTTTGTTGTGTCATCGGTAACCTTAGTTTTATGTTATGCTACGAATAGTGTATGCTTTTGCTTCATCATTCTATTCTTAGATGACCAATAGGAGGAGGTGTAAACTCATCCTAGGTGACTTTTTTCACCATCATCCTTGTGTTTAGGTATATTTTGGGTAACAACAAACTTCATTCGTATTTGTGTGCACCTATGAGTGGTGAATTTATCCTATGTCCCATAGAGTGTTAGCTAAATTGTAATGACCCAAAAACACACAAATAGAAAATACAAAAATAGAAAGAGTTTTTTTTTTTACTAAGGAGAGAGATACATGAACCCTTCATGAACCCCTAACCCAACTAGCATTTACCTAAAGTTTCAATACTCTAATTTTTCTTGGAAGTTACATCTCACAAGGTACCTTATCACAAGTCTATCTGTGTAGGCGTATCATGTGTCACTATAGATAAGCCCATCTATCCCATTATACTTGATGAGCTATATCTATCACCCTCAGTCCATCGAAGGTATACATGCATCTTCATACCATACACAAATCATTATGTGTAGGTATGCTACGAGTATTGTGAGTTAAGCTATCTATCTCATCTCCATGATGAGCTATCTTAACTCAGATGTAATATCTTCACCACTTAGTCCTTTATCTCCCTAAGGGGGTCTCAATTCTCTTAGCTCTCCTATGTTCACCCTAAGGGGTTATCAATTCCCTTAGGTTACCTATGTTCACCCTAAGGGGTTCTTAATTCCCCTAGGTCACCTCTGAGTTCACCCTAGAACTCTACACTTAGTTTTCTATTAATAATCAACTAAACAATGATACATATAGATACTACAACATCAGAAAATAAAGCAACCTTAAAACTAAAAGAGAATCAACTACATAACATAACCAAATATAGAATAAATGAAAATACCTTCACTAAACCAAATAATAGTTATCACATTCAATATTACATGATAAATTCATCTTACTTTAGAGAATATCACATTATCTACATTTGGGGATATCTCCCCACAATTCTAGTCTATTTGATCATAAGTAAATCAACATAAGATACAATTACCTATACCTTACCTCCATTGGAATCCTTGCTTCTCCTTGCTCTCATTGGTTCTTTGAGGGTAGTAGGGGATTAGGATACTCATGGTTTAGGATATTCATACCTTTAAATGCATCTATACATTTACTTTTCCAAATTGCAATTTTAAAAAATCCAATTAAGTTGCTAACCATCTAATGCACAATGGATATTATAAAAGATCTGCTACTTTTATTTCACCTCTCTAGTTCCCTTAGAGAGTCATCCAACATGTACTACTTAGATAAAGGTTTAACTTAAATTAGATTCAATTCATGTCTTAAAGTATTAAAGTCCGATACCTTTAAACTTTAAAACAATATCATTCATTTTCATTCCCTAAATAAAATCCCCATAACTTTAATTCAAAGAATTAATCTACATCCTTTTTAATTGAAAACTCATAAGATAATAAACTTTAATCAAAGAGTTCCTTTTCAATTAAAACCTCTAATAAATCCCATAAAATAAAAGGTTCCATTCTAATTAAAATCCTTTAATAATTTCATACAAATCAAAGGTTCCTTTCTAATTAAAATCCTTCAAGAATTTCATATAAATCAAAGGTTCCTTTCCAATTAAAAGCCTCTAACAATTTCATATAAATCAAAGGTTCCTTTCTAATTAAAAGCCTCCAATAATTTCATATAAATCAAAGGTTCCTTTTAATTAAAAGCCTTTATTGTATTCCACATAAAACTAAGGTTCCATTTAATTAAAACCCTATGTTATATTCCACATAAAACAAAGGTTCCATTTAATTAAAACCCTATGTTATATTCCACATAAAACAAAGGTTCCATTTAATTAAAACCCTATGTTATATTCCACATAAAACAAAGGTTCCATTTAATTAAAACCCTATGTTATATTCCACATAAAACAAAGGTTCCATTTAATTAAAACCCTATGTTATATTCCACATAAAACAAAGGTTCCATTTAATTAAAACCCTATGTTATATTCCACATAAAACAAAGGTTACATTTAATGAAAACCCTATGTTATATTCCACATAAAATAAAGGTTCCATTTAATTAAAAATCCTAAGTTATATTCCACCTAAAACAAAGGTTCCACTTAATTAAAACTCTATGTTATATTCCACATAAAACAAATGTTCCATTTAATTAAAACCCCATGTTATATTCCACATAAAGAAAAGGTTCCATTTAATTAAATTACGTAGAACCTTTCCTAGTTAAGTTTTGCATTCAAAGGCTAATGCCTTCTATGGTGGATGAACAACCTCTTCAAAACCCAGTGCTTAAACCAAATAGAACCATATGTTCTACTTTTACTACTGACACAACAGAGTTCCCAGAAGGGTGGAGGGATTTATCCTACCTATGGATTCTTCTAAAACCCAGACCCTTACTCTAAACACAAGAGGCTTTCACACAGGTGGCACTTCCTAAACACAACGCCCTTCCTTTAAGTTTGAGTGGTTCTCGCACTACGGAAGTCATATCAAATGAAACAGGGTTTTTATACTTAGAGCATGGTGTCCTCTACACCACTACACTCTCAAATCTACAACACTCTTATTGGCATATCATGGACGTTGAACATGAATATCGCTTACCAATGACTCGAGGATTATACAAACACAACGATCATCCCTATAATAGAGGTTTCTACAATACACACAATGTTTCCTATGAAACACCCTTGCTTCTAATAAAACACACGGCTCTTGCCATACCATAATAGCTTTAAACAAAAACATGATTTTTCCCCTGAAAAACCCCTGCTTCTAATGAAAATACATAATGCTTGCCATACCATAATGCATTCAAATAAAACACAATAGTTTTCCCCATGAAATACACTTTCTTTTAACACAAATACAATGCTTGTCATAGCTTAGTGCCTTCACATAAAATACAATAGTTTTCCCCATGAAACACACTTGCTTTTAACACAAATATAGTGTTTGTCATAGCTTGGTGGATTCACATAAAACATAGCAATTTTCCCCATGAAACACACTTGCTTTTAACACAAATACAATGATTTCCATAGCTTAGTGGCTTCACATAAAACACAGTAGTTTTATAACATAATAACACAAAAGCTTTAATATTTTACACAATAGCTTTATAAAACAAACACATCACTTACCACAATCTTGGACATAAGTATTCCTAGTCCATTCCTATGGACTTTCACACTTATAGGAAGATGGAACTAGGGAGAATAACCAGGTTTTACACCATACCAATGCAAGTAATCAGATTCAATTTTAAGCATCCCAACCTTAATCCTTAGTGGATATGGAGATCTGGTGACATCTAGCTACCTCTCCTTCTTGCTACTGGTGTGTTCTTCCTCATTCCTCATCTCTGGCCTGCATCCCCGACCTTTTCTCCTTCCTCTCTTTCCTTTTGCCCTATCCTTTCCTTTTTTTCCTTTCTTCCTCCTTACATGCCTCTCACTGCTCTAGGTGGCCCATCCACCATTCTATTGAACCCTGAGCCCAGCTTCGAGCTTCTTTTCCTTCAATGCTCCACCCCTATCCTCTATGCATTCATTCCCATAATTTCCACCTTAGGAAATTAGTAGCTCCATAGCCCATTTTCGCAGGTTTCACTATATAGGAAGGGAATAATTATGTTTTTACAACAAGGAGGGTATGTTTTGTATAAAATATCATTCCATTGATATTTATCAACTCTAAAATCCATTTCCTTTATTTAAACAATCTCATTATTGTTTTTTTTAATAACATAAAAGATATCTATTTCCTTTTTTTATTATTTTTAAATGGTTTTTCTTTTATTTATTTCAATTAATTAAAGTCTTTTAATGAATTTCCCAATATCATTAAAATGAACACTTTTAATTAATTCAAAAGAAATCTCATTTGTTAATTGCAATGAAGTTTCCCACCGAGCTCCAAAGTCAAACATTTCTTTAATTAAAACTTCATTAATTAATTTAAAGAAATCTTTATTTGGTATATAAATTTAATTTGTTTTCCTTCATAATAATGATGCTCTACTTTCATTTCAACATGATAGTTTACTTTTAGGTATCCACATGCATTCTGTAGTTATTATTGTATATAAAACCCAACATTAAGCTACCCAAGCCATGATGCAGTAGAGAGCAAACAAATTTATAAAATAGTAAAGAGGGAATCTTTCCATCAACCCAATCACCTATCTTAGCCAGAGATTTTACAATAGCTACTAGACTATCAACTAAATCTCAAGATGATCAGTCATAGATGATTATCCCTTTCATCAATGCATGCCTATATGCAGGTATCTATCCATGTTACTTATGAGTACCTTAATCATCATTTCCCTTGATGTTTGGTACCCTCATTTTTGGTGGGTAACTCTGCCTATTCCACCTATGAGTGTACCTAATCCTACAAACTTGGCAATATCTTAGCAATAACATACCCTTATAAATCAACTAAACATCATATAGTTGGTTCAATTATTCAAACTAGGTATCACCATATTGGTAAAATACATTGTTTTCCTTATGCTATAAAGTCAGCTAGGAAAGGTCTTGGCATATTCCTCCACTAGAATTAAATATCGTCCTCGATGTTTCTAGTTTTCCTTTTGTTTTAAATAGAGAGTAAAAATTTTTATAGCATATAGCTTCAAACAAAAAGGGAAAATATTTTTGCATAACCTCCACTTTCTCCCAAGTGGCATTCTTTTTAGAGAACTGGTCCCACTAGACCTTACATTGTTTGAGAGTACGATTTTGTAGATATTTATAACAAAACTCAAGAATCTTCACCGGTAGTACTTCAATGGTTTCCGAATTTGCCATATGTAATCTAGAAACATCCCACACATGTTCAGGGTCAACAACATATTTCCTAAGCAAGTATTTATGGAAGGTGTCATGGATTTTGGACATATTAGGTGGTAATGCAAGTCGTTATGCAACTGGACTGATATTTTTCATGATCTCAAAGGGCCCCATAAAATATGGATCCAACTTCATGGACTTAATAGCACTTTTCTTTGGTTTAATCCTCAAGAAAACCTTATCACCAATAGAATACTCTCGGAGTCATTTTTAGATCTGTATAAATCTTATGCCTATCCGCAACTTATTTAAGCCTTTGCCTAATTTCTTTTATCTTCTCTTCCATTACCCTTACTATTTTTGGCCCAATAACAACTCGATACTCTAGGTTGTCCCAAGATAATGGTTTTCTACACTTTTTCCCATACAAGACATCGAAAGGTGCCATTCCTAGCGAGGAGTGATATCCATTATTTTAGGTAAACTCTACCAAAGGTATGCAATATTCCCATTGAGATTTGTGATCCATGTAGTACATGCAAAGCATGTCTTCCAAAACTTGGTTTACCCACTCCATTTGACCATTATTTTTAGGGTGGTATGCTGAACTCATATTCAATTTCATACCAACTACACTATGAAGGGATTTTAAAAATTTAGAAGTGAATTTGGAGTCTCTATCTAAGATAATTACCTCATGAAATCCATGCAATCAAAATACCTCTTTGACAAATTTTTTGGCCACTACCTGAGCAACGTCCTTGGTATTTCTTGGTATGAAGTGGGTAACCTTAGTCAATTTGTCGACCACTACAAATATGACATCATGGTGGTAACGATTCTTGGGTAAATCCATGATAAAATCCATAGATATAACCTGCCATTTTTGCGTAGATATATCATGTAGATCAAGTTTTCCAGTAGGATTTTGGTGTTCTACCTTAACCTTCTAACATTCAAGGCATAGAGTAACAAAATACGTGATGTGGTTCTTCATTCCTACCCAAAAGAATGCTCTTTTCATGTTTTCTCGCATTTTGGCTCCTCTCGGATGAGAAGAATAAGGAGATCTATGAACTTCTTGCATCATCAAGTTCCTCAAATTGCCCATCTTCGGTATGATGACCCTTCCATTATAACATATAAAGTCATATTTCACACTAAATTCTTTATTCCCTTCAAGATCTTTGTCCATATTAACTCGAATTCCTTGGCAATACTCATCCTGAGATTGCTCCTGTATCTCTCAATCCATCAGGTCCATATGGATTCTAGTTATGGTTGCTATGTATTTCCTTCTACTCAAAGCATCAACTACTTTATTCTCCTTTCCTTTTATGTACTCAATATCAAAATCATACTCAGTGGGAAATTCCACACATCTTATCTATCTCGCATTGAGTATTGGTTGGGTGAATATATATCGCATATTTTGATGGTCTATCTTTAATTCAAAGGGCCTTCCCACTAAGTAGTGATGCTAAAATTTTAAAACATACACCACTATAGCTAGCTCTAAGTCATGCATAGCATAATTAAATTTGTGCTTTTTGAGCTTCCTAGAAGTATATGCCACTACTGACTCTTCTTGTGAGAGTACCCCACCTAACCCATATATGGATACATCAGTGCACACTGAAAAGTCCCCTTGAGGATCAGTAACCTTTAGTATTGGTATAGTAGTAAGCTTATGCTTTAGTAGTTCAAAGGTAGGATCAAACTTCTTTGACCACTTGAAATCTTTCCCCTTATTCTGAAGGTTTGTTATGGGTCTAGCAATCTTGGAGTAGTCCATTATATAACATCTATAATATCCTGTTAACCCATGAAACTTTGCACTTAAATCACATTAGTAGGGGGTGGCTAATTAAGAATAACCTCTATTTTATTTGGATCCATAGTAATCCTTTTTTTTGACATAACGTGTCCAAGATATCATACCTCTAGGACAGAATTCACTCTTAGCCAGATTTACATAAAGTTGATTCTTCTTCAAAAATTCCAACACGATCCTAAGATGTTTATCATGCTCTTCTTTATCTCAAGATAATTTAAGCATATCATCTAGGAATACCAAGAAAAACTAGTCCAAGTGTCTTTGGAACACACTATTCATTAGATTCATGAAAGTAGCTGGGACATTAGTTAGTCCAAAGGGTAGGACCGTAAACTCATAATGCCCATACCTAGTCTTAAATTTCATTTTGTAAGTGTCTTCCTCATGAATCCTTAACTGGTGATACCTTATACTCAGATAGATCTCAATAAATACCTTGGAATCCTTTAGTTGATCAAATAAATCTTCAATCCTAGGTAAATGGTACCGATTTTGTATTGTAGCCTTGTTTAGCATCATGTAATCAATACACAATATTAGCAAACCATCATTTTTCATGAATAAAACTAGTGTACCCCACGATGACACACTTGGTTTTATAAACCCCTTCTCCAATTATACTTTCAATTGAACCTTTAGTTCTCACATTTCATTAGGATTCATCCTATACGGGGATCTATGAATAGGTTATACTCCCATCATAAGTTCAATTGTGAATTAAAATTCTTGTACATGAGGTAGTCCGGGTAAGTCCTCTAGAAATACATCCTAAAAATCCTAAAGAATTAAATGTTACCTTAGTATTTCTCCCTTCTCATGGTCCTCCACTTCATTAAGTTTTACCATACACACTATCCCTCCTCTATTTAGGGCCTTTTTCAATTGCATAGTGGACAATATTTGAGGTTAAAACACCCCTTTTTGGCTACAAATTATTAGTCTCTCTCCACCTTCCGTTGAATACTCAATCCATCGATCTTGTAAATTGACTAAGGCTTTATGAGCCTATATACAATCCATCCCCAGGATCACATCAAAGGCATGTATGGGAGATACATATTTAAAGCAAGAGGATACAGAAACAAAACGGAAATGCCAAGTGCGATGTATGCAAAAGCAAAACGTAACGCTAAGTCCTACGAACTGAAATGCATGAAAGAAGAGAAACATAAATGAATTGAAACAAGATAGAAAGAAAATGTCGAGTACAACCCTTTTTATTAATTTGCTTTAAAATCAGGTTACAATATGTCTCCTCCCTTTTTGGGGGCTAGGAGCATTAAGTAGGGCTCTATTACACCACGGATTGGTACGCTTTCTTCCACGTGCCCACATGTAAAGTGGGCAGGCCAAATGTCGCCACCGCTTGCTTGAACGTGTCTTTGATTCCTTGTTGCTCCTCCGATGTCGATATGCTACATTCAGAGATACATAAAAGGATTAGTAGCACCTGCGGATGAAGTAAAACATGCGATCCCCAAATCCTATGATTAGTGCATGCGTAAAAATAAATAAAATGATATCTAAAACATATCAGAATGAGCTTAAAACTTTACATAGGAATGCAAACATTACCAGGAAGGCACTGCAAAAGGAACAATCAGGAAATTCACCACGGATTTCTAATCACTCCGGGGTGGGACGATTAGACCTACAACAAAATGTTAGAAAGCACCCTCCTAAATGTCCCATATGGGAGGCTCCAAATCACCTGCAAAGTTGGGGGTTAGGTAAAACAGGGTATTTTGGAAAGACCCAGAAGGTCATATTTTTCCAATTCGGCCTCTATCACACAAAATCTGATGATGATCCCTGCATGTTAGTGAAAGCGAGAAATAACAAAGGCATGATAAAAACTACTTAGAATAACATGAAATTTGAATGAAAGCCTATCTGAACAACCTAGAAATAAATGCAAGAAAAATAGAAATGAAATATGCTACAGATTTCTAATCACTCCGGGGTGGGGCAATTAGGACTGCAGCAGTGCGAGGGGCGCCCGGGGGCAATACGTCTTCTGTTTGGGGCCCATTTTTGGCACCAATCCACTTGGGATGGGTCCAAAACCTCTTATGGGGTATTGTCAAAAAATTTGGGTGGGATACTGTGGCCAAATTTCAGGTTTTGGGTCAAGATTATGCTTCCAATAACCACCCAATAACCTCCCTTCCAAAAGAGATATCAAGGATGTGAAAGGCACAAGCAAAAGGGTGAGGATGTAAATCGATAGCACTTCATTGCTCCAAATTCTCTTGACCTGTTGTTTTTATGGGGTGAGAAGACTCACCATTTTATAGACTTGAGGGTCTCTGTGAATGAGCATGCAAAGGTGCCACTTGGCGATCATGCCTTCTTGGGGGAGAGAAGATTCCTCCCTGATTAAGGACTCCATGAATGCCTCTATGACTGCCTCTTTGAGCTCAAAAATGCTCACTCGCACTCCCATGCAATGAATAAGGAGTTAAGTGGTGGATCTAAGTTGCCATTTGTTAAGGTTTGACCTTTTTCCCATGAAACCTGCTATTCGCCCCACCCAGGGGCGATGCTGCTAATCGTCCCTGGGTGGAACAAATAAGGAGCAGAGTGCCTGAAAGGTGCCAAATTGACCTCTGACCTTCCAAAACTACTGTGAGAGTGGTTAGGACCATTTTATAACCTCTGGAGGCTTCCATGGGGGCTTTGTATGCCAGTGCGATCAGTGTTTGTAGCCACATAATCATATTGGTGTTGTTTTGGTGTCTACAGATGCCCATTTTTGGGATGCGCTGTGCATGGCACAGTGCTGAGCAAAAATAGATAACCAAAGCACTAATTATTAGGGTTTCTCAGTAACCTAACCAAATTTTGATGCCCCAAGTATGGAAAGGGCATGCATTCTTGAATTCTTGCTTCTGACGAGCTAAGGAACTTAATTCAAGTGTTAACCTTTTTTGGTGAGGTGTTACTTGATATTGGACATTGATCAGTCATGAATAGGCAAAGTGCGCAACCTTTTGTCTATGGGAACCTTGAGTTCATGATTCATAAATTCCAAGTGTTTGATCAACTTGTGATTATTGCTTGTTTGCTGCCCCAAGTAGGGTGTGATTGTCTTTGTCAATGATTCTTTGAATGCATGCCATTTCCTTGATTGGGTGTGTATTTGTTGATTGATGACTAAGTGTGACTACCCCCTCAAGCGACGAATCGATGAGGGAATGACCTACATGAGAAAAGTGACGAGTCGCTTGACCCAAGATGACTTATGTAAGGGTGCCTTCAGTTGTTTTGCTTTGAATTCTTATGCAGTTTCCCAACATTTAGACCTATTTTTGGTGGGTGTTAACCTTTTTTGGGATGCTATTTGGGGTTGAAAATGTCGAAAATCCGTCCTCCCATGGAGTGGTCTAGTTATGATAGCCTTCTTAGGGAGTAGGAGAGTGACAATTTGTGACCCTGAAATCAGTTTTTTTAATGCCAAGAATGTCAAGTGCAAAAGCACTCTTATTTGGCAATTTTATTGCTCTTTTTTGGTGCATTTTTTTTGCTTTTTTGTTGTTTTTTTTATTTTCTTGCTTTGTAATCGTCCCTAGGTGGGACGAATAGCAGTTATTAATCATCCCAGGGTGGGACGAGCATGAACTAGAGTGCTCATCCCAGGGTGGAATGATTACAGGCCTAAGAGCCTATTTAAGGGCCAAAACTAGGGTTTGGGCTCATTTGTAACTTGTTTTTCTGGCAATTTGGAGCTGTGAGGAGGAGGAGGTTCGAGTGTGCCAAGCGGAGCGCTGCCAAATTTTTTTGGACACCATGAGTTCACGAACCGAATCAAGTGGCGGAGACAAAGCGAGACCCGTGAGTGCTCCTTCTCGTGTATTTGGCTGTTTTATTTGACAGTTTTAAAACCGTAATGATTTTTTTTCTTTCTTTTGTATTTCGTTTGTAATTTAAACTAAAACAAACCCTAGTTCAAATTTATTTTGTGAAAAAAACATAATGAATTTATTTTGAAATTTGTTTTTCGTTTTAAACTAAGGTAAAACCCTAGGCTAAAAAAAAAAAATTGCTTTTAGTTGATTATAAAACATATAAAATAAAAAAAAAAATAAAAATATATATATATATATATTTGTATTTTCGTTAAGGTTATATAAAACCCTAGATTTAAATGCATTCTTTGTTATTTGTTTTTGTTTTTAAACTAAAACCCTAGTTTAAACTTAGGTTGAAAACCTAGCTTAAAAAATTGGTCTTAGTTTATTTTTTTGTTTTTTTTTCGTTTAAGGTTAAAAAAACCCTAGATTGAAATGACCCTAGTTGTGTAGTTGTTTTTATTTAAGACTAGAAAATAAAACCCTAGTTATGTTAAAAAAAACCTAGTTTAAAAATTTATTTATTCTGTTGTTTAAGTTTTGTTATTGCTTTTGCTTTGTTAGTTCAAACTAAGGTTAGAAACCCTAGATAACTGACAAGTTTGATTTTTATGAATTTGTCTGTTTTTTTTTTTTTTAATTTGTTTGTTTTTTTGTATTTATCAGCTTGAACCAAAAGTTAAAAACCCTAGGTACTGACAAATTGTTTTGTTTTTTTTTAATTTGTTTGTTTTTTTGTATTTATCAGCTTGAACCAAAAGTTAAAAACCCTAGGTACTAAAAAATATGATTTTGAATTTATCTGCTTGCTTTTGGACTGTTTTTAGCTATACATTTGTTAGATGTGGTTGTACAGTTTATTTAACCATGTTTGTTGTACAATTTTTATGCATTGTTGTATATTTATGTTATTGTTGTACAACTTTGTTATTTTTCATGTTTTTAATGTTTGTGTGTTGTTTTTGTTTTTTAGGTGGTGAAGAGTCGGTACCGTCAGCCGACAGTATTCTCTGATGCCCGAGAGGCATTGACTGTGGTGGACTGGGAGTGGCTTGATGCCCTTGGGCTCAAGCATGTGACTCAACTAGAGCCTATGGTGGGGGATCGAGCATATTTGACCGCCCTGATCAACTTATGGGATCCTCGCACCAATACCTTCCATCTCCCAATAGGGGAGATGACAGTGACTCTCGAGGACGTCTATCGGGTTTTGTGGAGTCCGATAGACGGGCTTCCTATCAGGACTATACCACGTTATCAGCAGATGATAGTGCTAACATAATGCTTCGAGCATGGGACAAAGTTGGGTGTGGATAGCCCAGTGGAGAGGGCAAAGGGCGACTACCATATTGACAGCATTCTGGTACATTGGTGGTTAGAGAGGGGCATGTTGGGGGTGGGTATGCATTACTGATGAGCCTCATCTCCAACAAGTTGATGCCTGACTCTTCAGGTGCGAGGTTCCCGTGGAACCTTTTGGAGGTGGTCTTCAGACTGGTGGAGTGTCCATCTTCAGAGCCCTTGATTATGAGATGGGTTTAGACACTACTGGCACAGCTCTATGATGAGTTGTACGAGGTCCACTGTCGGAGGCAAAAGGGTATTGGTTGCAGTTACCTATTGCAGTGCTGGGCTTGGCAACACAAAGCTATGGAGAGGCCATTGGGTTTTTCATGGATGACTCGGGTGGATATAGTTGACAAAGAGATAGGGTATGCGGCACTGTGGCATAGGTTGAAGGAGCGGGGGCACAGTCGATGGTGGGAAGGTGACATGGGTCACTACACGGATGCCTTCTCACGACTTGCTCCTAGGGAGGTAGTCTGGCAGCCATACCTGGATTTTCTAGCTTATCCTAAGGTGGGGGAGTGGCTATGACAGGTTTGTAGGGGGAGGTGGCTGATCAAGCAACACGGGACCAAGTAAGAGTATTTTCCATACGTTCGAGTGACACGACAGTTTGGGGTACACCAGGGATTACCTAGGGAGCCCTTGATCTATCGATGTCAGGGCGATGAGAGGACTCTGGCTTAGCTAATCATCAAGTCACTAGGAGAAGAGGCAGATATCGTGATTAATGTCTCGGATGTGTAAGATGTCAGGGTTACTACTGAGTACGAGCAGTGGTAGACGCTATGATGGTGGCAGGGAGAGGGGCCTCTAGGAGGGGCAGATGCAGCAGTAGCAGGCAGGGAGGGTGTAGAGGCATCAGGAGAGGGTGGAGGTTGACTATGTAGGGGAGAATTTTGGGGTTCTAGAGTAGCCAAAAATGCAGGATGTCTCAGAGTAGTGGGAGCCGGAGTAGCCTGCCATTTCGGAGATGTCGATGCCTCAGGCGGTCTCGAAGGGTATGGAGGCAAGGTTTCATGCTGAGATAGCACGAGTGGAGGGTCTGCTCTGGAGACAGGATGAGGAGCTCAAGGATGCACTGTAGGAGAGGGATCTCCTATAGATGCAGCTGGCGAAGTGGGAGAATGCATTGGCTACATACCACCAGTGGGATGGGGATACAGATGCTGCGTGGGAGAGGGATCTCTTATGGACTCAGATGGCACAGTGTGATGATGCATTGGTGACGTACCGTCAGTGGGAGATAGACTTGGTTTGACATCAGTTGGAGTTGGAGGCAGAGATTATCTACCTCAGTGGGTGGATACCTGAGCTGACTAGAGGCAGATCATCGTATCACACGAGAGGGAGTGATACTGAGCAGTCAGCATCCTCTCAGCACAGGTGACTAGATGATGGGGGTGCTAGTGGGTGTGATGCAGGAGCTAGCAACAGTCGCCCTGAGAGGTCCCATAGGGCCCACACCATAGGGGAGTAGTTCCCATCACACCGATCCTGCGTGATCATGGTGGTCGATGCCCTAAGATTGGTGGTTTTTGAACTTTTGCTTTTTTGTAAGGTTAGAGGACCGGTTTATTGTAGTCAGCGTGCATTTTTATGATATATATATACATGACTTTCTTTTATTTATACACTTATCATGAGTTATTGTTATTCTTATGTGATTGATGGATGTTGATGTATGCATGTTAATTTATTTTTATGGATGCATAGGTTATGATGAATGCAAATGTGTCTAATATATATGATATGCATATGAATGTATGAAATGATTTGTTGATAACTTGGCGGTTGCACCATAGACTATGCAAGACTTACCAGATTTTTATGCTTATGCGATTGTTTGATACGATGACTTTGCATGATATATATTTTTTGTTTTTGTTTTGGATTTTCTTATGGCGATGTAAGAATGGGATGTACTGCAGTTGTGGTAAAATGTAGTTAAGGTTTTCTGAGACTTAGATGTTTTAACTAACTAGCAAAGACTGTACTTTTATCCTACAAGACTTTTGAACAAGGTATAAATTTGACTTGACTTTGACCAAGTTATTTCACATCCCTGTGTGTGCAATTGAGTTCGTTTATGTGGTATTTGTCAGGATACCGCCAATGCCAGATAGGCTGTCAACCAAACCTGTACTGAGGATCACCTAATTAGCTCCACTAACTCCTTTGTTGTATTTAGTCATATTAATCTACGGTGCTATCTAGGATACCATGAGCTAGCTCATCCACATGTAAACATTGATCTACACATAAGTTAATGTGACATATATATCGTCAGGTGGGAGGTTTGCCACCAGTGACCGATAGGCTATCCACCAAACTGATACTAAGGTTCACCTCTTGACCTTCTGAATTTTGAGAGTTCTAGTGATTCAAGTTTGACTCCCTTCTTTTCTTCAATTGTATTGGGATACTTGCTCTTCTATAGTGATAAAAATCATTGTTTATTTATGTTTTGGTTCTTTTGAGCAAGGGATTTGAATATTGAGTGATGAGAATCACTATTGCTTGTGCCTTTTGATGTATGCACTTTGATTTTGATGTAAAATTTTGGATTTTTGACCAAAGGGATAATGGGCACCTTTGGGGCATTTTTGGGGTTGACCAAGCAATTGCGGGAATCCTTGGAGCATTTTGGTTTGACCAAAGGGTTTATGGATACCTTTGGGGTGTTTTGGGATTGACCAAGTGATAATGAGAATCCTTGGAGCTTTTGGTTTGACCAAAGGGTTTTTGGACACCTTTGGGGCATTTTGGGATTGACCAAGTGATAATGGGAATCCTTGGAGCTTTTGGTTTGACCAAAGGGTTTGGGGTTGACCAAGCGATTGTGGGAATCCTTGGGTATTTTGGGGGGGTTGACCAAGCGATTTTAGGAATCCTTGGAGCTTTTGGTTTGGGCTATGGCTCTTTTAAATATGGAATGGCCTCAAATGACTGATGTTCAAGGGTTCTAGTTCCTTGATTCCGTCAAGAGAGGCTAGCCGATATGTTCCAAGTCCTATTTTAGTGTCAATCACATATAGACCTAACTAGTTTTCCAAAAACTTTTCCCTTAGATAGGGTGGCAAGTTAGAATTCTATTGGCTCTCTTTTAGTACCAGGTCACCAACCTGAAAGTTCCTCAGGTGAACTTTCATGTTGTATGCTTTCTTAAGTCACTCTTGGTAAATATGCAAATGCTCGAGAGCATTGATGAGTCGTTCGTCGAGTAACGTAAGCTAGTCTAACCAGGCCTTCCATACAGTGTCATCATCGATGAACTCTTGCATTGATATGCACAGGGAAGGAATTTCCAACTCAAGAGGCATGACTACCTCGAAGCCATACACGAGCGAAAATAGAGTTGCCCTAGTGGGCGTCTGAATGCTAGTGCGATACGCCTAAATAGTAAGTGGGATCTGAATGTGCCAATCCTTATGACTATATGCGACTATATTTTTGAGGATGGTGACTAGCATTTTGTTTGATGCCTCTGCTTGCCCATTTTCCTACGGATAATAGGGTGTCAAAAAACTATGCTAAATTTTTTACTTTATGGTCAAAGCATGCATGTCTTTGTTCTTGAATGACGTCCCATTATCTAAGATTATCTTGGATGGAATACCAAAATGACATATGATGTTATGTAAAATGAACTCCGAAATGTGGGTTCCAGTCGTAGAGGTAAGCGGAATTGCTTCCACCCACTTGGTGAAGTACTCTGTGGCCATTATGATGAATGTGTGATGGCCTGGCAACATAGGGGAGATCTTTTCAATTAGATCTAAGCCCCACTATGAGAAATGCCAAGCCAATTGGATCGATTGCAATTCCTGAGAAGGTACGTGTGTCAAATTAACATGGTGTTGACACTTCATGCACTTCCTTACATAGGCACAACAATCTCGCTCTAAATATGGCCAGTAATAGCCCATGCGAAGAATGCACTTTGCGATGGCCATACTGCTAAAGTGGCTACCGCATGTACCATCGTGCGCTTGGGTGATCGCCCAAGTGGACTCCTGCTAGTCCAAGCAACGAAGGAGGATTCCTTCATAGCTATGACGATACAAAATTTCTCCTAGTAAGACATGTTTTGCCACTTTCTATTTGAATGATCTTTTCACGGCATGTGACAATCCAAGTGGGAGGTTGCCTAGCTTGAGGTAATCTCGTATGGGTGTATACCAATCCTGCTGATCAGAAACCTCGATAGTATGAATAGCCAATCCCTCTTGAAGTTCATCCCTAGCAAAGGCTGAGTAGGAAATAACTTGTAATAATAGCTTTGTGTTGCTATTAAGGGGAGTAGGGGAGAACAAGGACCCCCAGTTGGCGTGATTCAGAAAATCATGGATTTGAGAGAACTTGTCCAGGGATGGTTCAATTTGGATCAGGTGGATTCCTGGAGTTAAGTCAGAGCTTGCACACTCCATCATGGATTGTGATAGTGTTTTGACTTGAATGGTTGTCATATCACCAGAAATGTCTTGCAATATTAGTGACCCCAAGGAGGCCATAGTGTCCACAAAATGATTCAATGATCGAGGGAGTGCCTCGATGTTGTACCATTCAATATTTGCCAAGAATTTATCCACAAGGGCTTTATAAGCCTGTAGAACTGGGCATTTACATTGGAATACCCCTTTCACTTGGTTAACGATTAAGAGTGAATCACCAAAGATATTCAAGCATTTGATGTTCATGGTGATGGATGTCTGAAGACCTATGATCAAGGCTTCATATTCAAAATTATTATTGGTGCACGAGAAATCAAGTTTAAATGATAAATATATTGGAGCCCCTTGCAGTGTGAAGAATATGATTCCCATGCCACCACCTTGCTCACATTTAGAACCATCAAAAAATAGGTTTATGTTGGCCTGTGACTCAGGCTCATCAAAATCTGGTGATTCGAAGACATGGAAGACCCCATCATCGAGTAGCTCTATTTCCAGAGGCTGATCATCTTTGAGAGGAGCCTATGCTAGTTGATCGATGATGACTTGACCTTTGATGGAATTTTGTCCAATGAATTCGATGTCAAACTCCATCAACAATATGATCCATTTCGCCATGTGGCTACTATGATAAGTTTGACTCATCATGTATCACAATGGATTCTCCTTAGACACAACATACATCATTTTTCTCAGCATGTAATGGCGTAGATTTTTGGTAGCAAACACCACTGCCAATCAGAGCTTCTCAACGTATGCATAGTTAAGTTCATAACTGACCAGGGTGCGGCTAAGATAGTAAGTAGCTTGTTATTTGTGTAGTTCATTTTTTTGGGCTAGCATGGCACCCAATGCCACCTCAGTAGCTGAGATGTATAAGTAGAATGGCACTCCTGGTCTAGGTGGTGCCAATACTAGTGGCGAAGCCAAGTATTTCTTAATATCGTCGAAGGCTGACTGGCACTCGTCATCCTAATAAAATGCTACCCCCTTGTGCAATAATTTATTCATGGGTCGGAACTTGTTAGATAGCTATGCTATGAAGCGCTTGATTGATGCGACCATTCCCTACAGGCTTCTGAGTTGCTTGATGGTAGTTGGGGGAAGCATTTCAAGGATTGCCTTGACTTTGTTTGGGTCCACCTCGATGCCTCGCTTTGAGACTATGAAACCCAAGAGTTTTCCAAATGTGATGCCAAATACACACTTCTTGGGGTTTAGTCTGACTTTGTGTTCGATGAGGCAATCGAGGATCTTGCTTAAGTCATCGAGATGATCTAGGCGCAAAAGAGATTTTGCCAACAAATCATCCATGTAATCTTCCAAAGTTTTATGCATGTGATCATGGAAGATGTATGTCATGGCATGTTGGTAGGTGGCGCCAAAATTTTTAAGGCCAAAGGGCATGACCTTATAACAAAATGTCCCCCAAGGCATTGTGAACGCCGTTTTTAGTTGGTCCTCGGGATTGATACGAATCTAATTGTATCTCGAGAAACCATCCATGAGGGAAAGCATTTTGTGACCTGTTGTGGCATCTACCAATGCATCGATGCTAGGCAAGGGGAAATCATCCTTAGGACTCACTTTATTTAGATCTCAAAAATCAGTGCATATGCGAATCCTCCCATCAAGATTTTTGATGGGCACCATGTTGGACAACCATGGTGGGTAATCCACGCAGATGACAAACTGTGCATCCAACAACTTTTGCAATTCGTCTTTGACCATTAAGGCCACTTTTGGGTGCATCTTACGTAGTTTTTGCTTAACTGGCTTGACTGTCGGATCAAGTGTTAGATTATGCATGACTAGCTATGGATCTAGCCCCGACATGTCTTTGTAGGACCATGCAAAAACCTCCTTCTTCTCTTTGAGAAGGGCAATGTAGTTGGCTTGCTCTTTGGGGGATAGACTTACCCCCAAATTGATTATCTATGGATTCATTGGATCAGAGCCGATGTCTACGTCAGTTGTCTCCTCAACTGACATGTGGGATCCATCCTCCAACTGATGTGGAGTTGGGATCAAGTGGATATCCATTGCTGAATTCAGATCTGCATTAGGAACTTCGGGTCCCTCTTCAACATGGAAGATATCCTAAGTTGGTTCTGGGGTGAAATGAAGCATCTCACCGAACGACCAATACTCTTATGGGGATGGTGGTGAATTGACATGATCCTAGTCTATGGCATCTATGTCTAGATACAATGACCGTGCTGGATCGGCTGGATTGTGGATGGGGGCGGTTAATTCAATGGAGATCATGTTGATGAAATGATTTTGGTCTCCATTACCGTGGGTGTGGTGACTTGGACTTCCTTGGTGATCTTTGTGCTCTGGATATGGCTCTGGAGGTATTGGCATGAATGGATCGGCCCTATGTGTAGATAGGAGGATAGGGTCTACCCTCGACACTGATATCACTATAGGGTCTCTGGGTAGAAGGTGCTCTCTGTATGCCCAAAGTGGCGGATGCAACACTTGGTCCAACTGTGTTGGGTTTAGGTGCCACCTATGCCTTGGCCCCATGTTTAGTTGTTCAAACATGTCATCAATATCCATGGGGTATTGTTTCTGTCGCATATGATTGAGATAGTCCATCTCAGTTTCATCTTCATAATCACTTTCGGAGATCCAAAGGCCTTCGTTGGTTCCAACAATTATTTGCGACATGTGAGGCTCATCCTGCTTGAGCAAATTGATATGGTCCCATCGGGGTTGTTTTGCTCTCTGTGGGGGGACCTAATTTTCTTGAGGTGGCACTTGCTCGATTGGAGCATCCAAAGGGAACATTTCCAAGAGGATTTCTTGATAGTCATCCATGGGGGTCACTTGTGAGTGATTGCTATCCAATTCGAAAGGGTCCCATGGTGCTACCTCATATTCTAACTCATCTTCTGAAGATCCTTCCTGACCTTGTCTATATCCCCCTTGTAGGTGAGTTCTCAAACTTTCTCCTTTCTCGGTTAAAGGGAAGGGGTTGTTGAGGTCAACAAGGTTGGTTGTCAACAATGGGAGATAATCCCCCAATGTGTATGTTGTGTTAGGATTAGCATATGGATCTAATGCCAACCCATCCTTGTTGCCTATCCCTAGGCCTTGCATGTTCTCTACAAATATTTCCAAGGGTAGGGGGTGGTTGAACCCTACTCCTAATTTATCGTATGGCATCTGATATCTTTGTTGGAAAAGAACACGCACTCCTTGCTCATATCTGCCCAACCCATATCCATGCCAATTGCATTGGCCAAGATATCTTAAAGCAAAGTCTAGGTTGGACAAATAGTTGACGTCCTTAGTGAAAGGATCTTCATCTTCTTCTTCTTGCATGTAAGGTTCAATGCCATTATCAAGGCCCCCATATACAAAGTTTGTCTGGTTTGGCGGGTAGCCTAGAGGAACAATAGTGCCTATGGGGAGGCAAGGTCTCCCCATGTCCTGCATGGACTCAAGTGTGGGTGTTGCTACAATGTTTCACACCAAATACTCCCCCAGGCCCGTATTGGCCATCTCAACGGTGATTGTTGGCGGTTGAGGGGGAGGGAATGGGAGTTCTTCCTGAGTCCACTCCATTTTAGGTGAACTAGGCATCTCGACTTCCATTCGGCTAGGCATATATTTGGTAGATATGGTTGAGACTGATGGTGGTGCCTCTTCTAGGGGTTTCTTCCCATTGTCCTTCAGTTTGGCCATCGTAGGTGGCATCATTGGTGAAGGAATAGATGACGAAGATGGACCCGGCTAGGGATTTGATGGACTTAATAGTGGGGATGTATGCAGAATCAGACCCTATTTAGATGGATTCAACTAAAAATCCAAATGTGTTGATGGAAGGGTCAATTGTGGCATTAGCTACATCGCATTGCAATACTTGAAGGGTTCTAAGTCCGTCGGGACTACATGCACCTGTCATTCGAATGTATACTTTAAGCATTGGTGGGCTATTGAAGGGACACACTTCATGTCCCTAATCCATGGTCAGCCCAGCAAAATGTTATAAGCCATCTCACCCTCCAATATGTGGCACAATGTAGGAATAGTCTTTTGTCCCACTTGGATGGGTAGGACAATTATGCCAACCGTCGAGCATATCGCATCATTGAATTCTTGCAGAGTGTAGGTGGAGGCCATGATGTGAGATGCTGGAAACTTTAGATGTTTCAATGCCACTGTTGTAATGATATTACTAGATGAGCCAGTGTCCACCAACACCCTCTTATATGGAATCCCATTGACCCATGCAATGACGTGCAGAGGTGGATCCGCCATGTCACCAGTCACTGATTTCAATTCGTCCTCTCTAAAGGTGATGACTGGATTGGTGCATCGCTTGATATGCCCCATGAAGTTGTTGAAAGAGTTTGCTTCATGGGGCTACAACTCGATGGCTTTAAGTATCTCCATTAGAGCCTCCCAATGGGGTGATGATTGTTGTATGAGCTCATAAATGGAGAGCCTAGCCGACATGGTCCTCAAACTCTGGGTGAGTTTGGTCCAAATTGTGGCCACTGGTCTAGGTGGAGGAGGTTGCGTAGGGTGCTATTGCGGTTGTGACGTTATTGGAACCTCTCCTATAGCTACCATGGGGGAAGCTGTGCTCGGGTACCTTTTGTTTTGAGTCACTATATTGATCATCCCTACATACCCCTGCATGGGGCAGTTTTGTGTTACCTCATTGACTTGTAGGGTCTTTGCATATGCATCATGGGTAGGCAGGGGGTCCTTGAAGACCTCCATCTATTGGTTTCTTGGTGCCATGGGGTTATCCACCGCCAACATATTGTTGTCTATTAGGTCTTACACCAAGCCTTTAAACTTCCAACATGCATTAAGATCATGTCCCTTCTATCGATGAAACCTACAGTACAAGTCTTCCCTGTAGCCCTTAGGTTTTGGAGCGTTGGGGTCTATGGGTCGACTCTCTAGCAGGTTTATCAAGTTTGTCACTGAAAAGTGATCAAACAGGGAGTCTTTAGACTCGATGTAAGGTGTGAATTGTCGCCTAGGGCGATGCTGCTAATTTTTCTCTTGTCGATGGTTTTCTCTTTCATAACTGTTAAGAGGGACTGCCTGATAGTTAGCCTTTGGGGGATGCATTGCTTATACAAGCTTAGGTATGTTTATAGAAACTTGATTGATCGCATCAGGTTTTGGTTGTGTGGTCCCTATCTTGGCATTTTTAGACCATTCTTTCTTCTTTGGCTTGGCAATCTCGCCATCCTGAATCTTGATCTCCTCAATGATTCTTGCTTGTGCCAGAGCTTCCTCTAAAGTGGCATATTGCTATAGCTGTAATAGCATGGATATCAATCTCAAATAGCTCTTTGAGAAAATTTGGGTAAGGTTGTCCATAGGAGGGAGGTAGGGCAGCTTTGAAAGCAACGTCCTCCACCGATTCCCATAGGCCGCCATGGTTTCTTCCTCATACTGCCTGAGGCTGGCTAGGTCGCATAGTGACGCCTTCTTCTTGGTGTTGAAGGTGAAGCGTTCGAGGAATGCATCCACTATCTGATCTAAGTTACTGATGTTGTGCTTTGGAAACTGAGTGAACCAATCCAAGGTAGGGCCTGTGAATGTGGTTATAAATATTCTTAGCAGCAAAGCATCATTGTCCTGAATTCCAAAGCATTGGCTCAGGAATCTAGTCACATGCTCCTAAGCATCCTCCTCCCCTCTAAATATTGCCAACTAGAGCAGTTTAAAGTGTTTAGGGTAAGGGGGTGCCGGCATTGATGGATGCACGGGGTGATTGAGGAGTTGGCATAAAGTGGGTTTTTAGTGCCCAAAAGTCTTGGTCTCCATAGACTCTAAGTTCTCTAGCAACATTTTATATGCATCAAAAGATTTAATCTCTTCCTCCTTAGTTTTCTCCCATTTAGTATTACGGGGAACTGGAGGACTATAGAGGGGTGGCCGGATAGCACCCCCTCTGCCTTGGTAGGGCATTTTAGCCCGCTCTTCTTCTTGCTCATACTCCTCATAGGCTTCTTGAGGAGTTCCTGGGTGAGACCTATAAACATGGGTGGGTCCCCATGGAGGGTGCCCATCTTTGTTCATGGGAGTGGCCTCCCGCTCAGGTCTAGGAGGTCTCAGAGGCAACACTTGGTAAGGTCATGGAGGCTTGTCTTACACCAAGGGGTTGTGCCTCTCATATAGTTCTTCCCTTTGGGTGTGAGGGGTTGGAACCCTCTCAGGAACAATGTTATGGAGCAGCTCATCTGTTTGACGCCAAATGCGCTCTTTGCTAAGGCGATACAAGTGCTCTAACTATTGTTGGTCTTGCTCAAGCTACATGATTTGCACTTGGTGAGCGACATATTTGGCAAATGCCAAGTTGATTTGTTCCATCGTCTTAGGTCTAGGGGGCCTATATGCTTCCCCTACATGTCTATCTCAGTCGTGGTGATCCGAGACCTCTATAGGTCGCTTCCCTCTATCGAGGTTAGCGGTATTCACCTAAGGTTCTGGCCTCAATAGGTGATTCTAATAAATAGCAGGTGTAGAGGTGCATTTCTCCCGCACTATGTATTGCTCTTGAGGAATATAGTGGTCTTCCTCATGCTCCCTTTTGTGTGTGAAAGGGGCGGGTAGAGTTGGCCTACCCTGTCTAAAGAGCCTTGCGCTCTGGATTTGGCCTATTGTTTCTAACAGTAATAAGGGGTAGGGGAGGGATGATGTAATCATGTGGCCCCTCATTATGGAACCTATGTTGTTCTAGCACTTCATTGCATGGTGGCCACTCATAACGAGTGTCTAAGGGAGCCCTCCCGTCTATGTTGAGTGCCACATGTATGGACTCCTCCTGAAAGGGTCTATGTTGCATGGGCGTGCCCCTCGAAGGGGTGCCTCTATAGTCCCATTCTATAATGACATGATGTGGACTATTTTGTGGGTCAGGCCGCCAAGGTGGTATAACCAAGTCCTCAAGGCTATAGCGGAGGTGACTTGTGCCCCCTTGTACACTCTCTGCAGCTTTCGCCCATGATTGGGCTTGGCTACGGGTGTACACCATGGTGGTGTTTCTCTAAAATATGTGCACATTTTATCTTCTTTATGATTTGGTATGCTACACTAAATAATCAGGAGCCACATAAACAAAGGAGTGATTATCTTGTTTACGAATTAAGTGTGTACCCTAAATTTGGTTCAGTGTGTTTTGATTTTTTGTTTCGAAAGCTTTTGTAAATAACGTGTTGTTGTTCATGCAATATGATGTCTCTTATGTCTCAAAAAATGGTTGCCCCTTCAATAAACCACTGCCAGATCGTTATACCAAACCTCTCAATATACCCGCCATTACGTGAGGGAAACTATTGGTACGCGAGATCAGAATGGTACATGGAACATAGGCAGTATGGAAGGGGGATCACCCTATTTTTGACACCTACCATAGAAGACTTATCCTCATGCATTGGTAATCACCCCAGCTACACTTGGTCAGCTTTCATCAGGATTTATGTCTAGCAATAGTAGCGATTGGGGTTATGGATGCAAAAATTCAAGCCAAGGTGGTGATGAAATCCACCGTTGGTCTTGATCAAGGGTTGGGGTTTTACAACCAAATTATTGTTGTTTAACTTACCACGTGGTGTGTGGGGTTATTTTTACTTATGCAAGGAAATTAAACATGCAATAAAACCTTCCTAAGCAAGCAAAGAAACTAAAAAATACAGAGACAAAAAATAGAAAATGACATAAGGTATTCAGAACCCCTACCTCTTCTCTGCCCAAATTGGATTCCTCTGAGTTTCTATTCTAAAAGTGCACAGAGGTTTTATTCATCCTAGGGTGGGACAAATAACAGAATTGTATTCATCACAGGGTGGGATGAATGCCCATTCATCCCTAGGTGACATGAATTCCAACTCTGTACTCATCACAAACTAGAACAAACAACAGTCCAGCACTTGAAATATTGGTACCTGCAAGCAAAAACAAACACTTTTGATCAGAAATTTGATCTCAAAATCATAGGACAGCATCCCACTGTGATCTCCACTAAAAGCACGAGGATACGGAAACAAAACAAAAATGCCAAGTGCGATGTATGCAAAAGCAAAACGTAATGCTAAGTCCTATGAACTGAAATGCATGAAAGGAGAGAAACATAAACGAATTGAAACAAGATAGAAAGCAAATGTCGAGTATAACTCTTTTTATTAATTTTCTTTAAAATCATGTTACAATACGTCTCCTCCCTTTTGGGGGCTAGGAGTGTTAAGTAGGGCTCTATTACACCATGGATTGGTACACTTTCTTTCGCATGCCCACATGTAAAGTGGGTGGGCCAAATGTCACCGCCGCTTACATGAACGCATCTTTGATTCCTTGGTGCTCCTCTGGTATCGATATCCTACATTCAGAGAAACAGAAAAGGATTAGTAGCACATGCGGATGAAGTAAAACATGCGATCCCCAAAGCCTATGATTAGTACATGCATAAAAATAAATAAAATGATAACTAAAACATATCACAATGAGATAAAAACTTGATAGAGGCATGAGAACATTACCAGGAAGGCATTGCAAAAGGAATAGTTGGGAAATTTGCCATGGATTTCTAATCGCTCCGGGGTGGGACGATTAGACCTACAACAAAATGTTAGAAAGCACCCTCCTAAATGTCCCATTTGGGAGGCTCCAAATCACTTCCAAAGTTGGGGGTTAGGTAAAACGGGGTATTTTGGAAAGACCCAGAAGGTCATATTTTTCCAATTCAACCTCTATCATCCAAAATCTGATGATGCTCCCTGCATGTTAGTGAAAGCGAGAAATAACAAAAGCATGATCAAAACTGCTCAGAATAACATGAAATTTGAATGAAAGCCTATCTGAACAACCTAGAAACAAATGCAAGAAAAAAAAGAAATGAAATATGCTATATATTTCTAATCGCTCTGGGGTGGGGCGATTAGGACTGCAGTAGTGCGGGGGGCACCCGAGGGCAGGACACCCACCTTTTGGGGCCCGGTTTTAGCACAAATCCACTTGGGATGGGTCCAAAACCTCTTATGGGGTATTTTCAGAATTTTTTTTTGGGATACTATGGCCAAATTTTGGGTTTTGGGTCTGGATTGTGCTTGCAATAATCACCCAATAACCTCCCTTCCAAAAGAGATATCAAGGATGTGAAAGGCACAAGCAAAAGGGTGAGGACATAAATCGGTAGCACTCGGTTGCTCCAAATGCTCCCAACCCATTGTTTTTTTCAGGTGATAAGACTCACCATTTTATAGACTTAAGGGTCTCTATGAATGAGCATGCAGAGGTGCCACTTGGCGATCATGCCTTCTCAAGGGAGAGAATATTCCTCCTTGATTAAGGACTCCATGACTTCCTCTATGACTGCCTCTTTGAGCTCAAAAATGCTCACTCACACTCCCATGCAATGAAGGAGGAGTTAAGTGGCGGATCTGAGCTGCCATTTGTCAAGGTTTGACCTTTTGCCCATCAAACCTACTATTCGCCCCACCTAGGGGCAAATGTTGCTAATCGTCCCTCGATGGAATGAATACCAGTTTGTAATCATCCTTGGGTGGAACGAATAAGGAGCAGAGTGCCTGAAAGGTGCCAAATTGACCTCTAACCTTCCAAAACTACTATGAGAGTGGTTAGGACCATTGTTTAACCTCTAGGGGCTACCTTGGGGGTTGTGTATGCCAGTGCGATTAGTGTTTGTAGCCACATAATCAGATTGGTGTTGTTTTTGTGTCTACATATATAAACAACATTGTTTAGTCCCTATAGATAGAGTAATTTCTACCATAGGATAAAACTGGTTTACCGAGTAGGTCTACCCAGAAACATACTCAACCTTCCACCCTTGAGCCAAATATCCAGGCCTTTTTGACATAGTCCTTGCTAGAATAGATGAAATAAAATTGTAATTGGCTCCACTATCTATTAAAATTTTTACTTGCTTATTGAAAACCTTATCTTTCACAAGTAATGGGGTGGCTTGTCCCTCTAGCTTATGCTTTTTGATTGCAGCATAAATTCGATGTTCCAGTTCCTTTCCTTTGCATTAGATATGCTAGTCCCTACTTAGTATGGACACTAATTATAGTAATGATATCCTCGATAATTGTAGCATCCTTCCTTGAGCCCTTATTATTTTTTGGGTTTCTCATTCCCACTCTTAACTATTGGAGTTGGAGCTTGCAACTTCTAAGGTTGAGGTTTCATGTTGTTGGGTTTTTTATCCTTATTACAAAAGTTCTTATTGAACTTATTTTTATTTTTATAAGGTTTCTTCTTAGGATTTTAGGGATTCTTATCCCTTCACTCTTTTTCAGCCTCCCATTTTACAAACGCATTACTATTCCTCTTCTTTAACTCTTGTTGAGCTTGCTCGGGTAGAGTGTCATATTTATAACAAAAGTGTGACTCTACTTTCTTTACTAGGTCATATGCCTTTTGTAATAATTTAGGCTCTTGCATGTCTACATCATTCTTTAACCTAGATTCCAATCCAAGAGTGAACTTGTGAACCCACATTTTCTCATTATAAATAGGTACATAATTGAATAGTCTTACCAGCTTCTTATAGTACACCTCCACTATGTTGGTTCCTTGTCTTAGACTAGCAAATTCTTCAAACTTTAAGGTATAGAAATGATCTATTATGAATCTCTTCTTAAATATGTTTATGAATTATTCCTATGTAGTATCAATGGGTTCAATATTAGTTTCCTCATAGTGGGTTTCCCACCACTCTAGAGCAACCCCTTCCAGGTTAATCATATCCCAAAGTGTTTAGGTTCCTGATGAGTAGCCTTTTATCGTAAAGTGAATCTCTGCTTCTCTCAACCATGCTTTTTTTGCATCCCCATCATACTCTCCATAAAACTTGGAGATGCCAATGTTTTTCATATTCCTAGTTGTTTCATTTTTAGCTAAGGCTCTATCTTGTACTTATTTCATAGACAGTCCACTATCTAGACCAATATTTGAGTCTCAAACTTGTAAATTCTGATTCGTGACTATTTCTAGCAACTAGCTTATTAGATCCTACATAGCAGTGACCATAACGGTGATTTATTCTACCTCCCTATTGGGGTTTGTTGGTTCCCAATTTTTTCTAGGTACAGGCCTCCCTATTTTGGTCTTAGGTGGCATCTTAACCTGATTCCATCCAATAAAGAAGATTATATTACAGTTTCATCTTAAGTTGTATCTATAATTAAGCCATAATACATAGTTCTCTTGCTATATGCATTAAAAATATAACTAGGGTGATATCCCAGGCTAGGATATGTCATTGATATAGAAGTCCCTACTATGGCATCCTAACATCCACTCTACCTTGGGTTGTATACCTGTAAGATTCTAGCAAATAGGATATTCTAGATCATCCCAACTTTAGCCCTTTTCTTAAGAAAGCCTTCATTGGATATATCTAATTCTCTTTAGCACATACATAAACTCTATACCCTTGTATCTATAGCTCTGATACCAAATGTAATGATCTAAAAACACACAAACAAAAAATATAAAAATAGAAAGAGTTATTTTTTACTAAGGAGAGGGATACATGAACCCTTCATGAACCTCTAATCCAATTAGCATTTGCCTAATGTTTTAATCCTCTAATTTTTCTTGGAAGTTACATCTCACAAGGTACCCCATCACAAGTTTGTTTGTGTAAGCATCTCATGTGTCACTACATGTAAGCCCATCTATCCCATCAAACTTGATGAGCTAGACCTATCACCCTCAGTCCATCGAAGGTATACACACATATTCATACCATACACAAATTGTTATATGTTTCTATGTTATGAGTATTGCGAGTTAAGCTATCTATCTCATCTCCATGATGATCTATCTTAACTCAGATGTAATATCTTCATCACTTATTCCTTTATCTCCCTAAGGGGGTCTCAATTCCCTTAGGTCTCCTATGTTCACCCTAAGAGGTTCTCAATTCCCTTAGGCTACCTATGTTCACCCTAAGGAATTATTAATTCCCTTAGGTCACCTCTGAGTTCACCCTAGAAATCTACACTTAGTTTTCAATAAACAAGAAACCAAACAATGATGCATCTATATACTACAACATCATAAAATAAAGCAAGCTTAACACTAAAAGAGAATCAACTACATAACATAAACAAATACAAAATAAAGGAAAATACCTTCACTAAACCAAATAATAGTTATCATATTTAATATTACATGATAAATTCATCTTACATTAGATAATATCACATTATTTGCATTTGGGTATATCTCCCCATAATTCTAATCTATTTGATCATAAGTAAATCAACATAAGATACAATTACCTATACCTTACCTTCATTGGACTCCTTGCTTATCCTTGCTCTCATTGGTTCTTTGAGGGTAGTAGAGGATTAGGATACTCATGTTTTAGGATAGGAATACCTTTAAATGCATCTATACATTTACTTTTCCAAATTGTAACTATAAAAATTCAATTAAGTTGCTAACCATCTAATGCACAATGGATATTATAAAAGATCTGTTACTTTTATTTCACCTCTCCAGTTCCCTTAGAGAATCATCCATGTACTACTTAGATCAAGGTTTAACTTAAATCGGATTCAATTCATGTCTTAAAGAGTTAAATTCCCATACCTTTAACCTTTACAACAATCTCATTCATTTTCATTCCCTAAATCAAAGCCCCATCACTTTAATTCAAAGAATAAATCTACATCCTTTTTAATTAAAAACTCATAAGATAATCAACTTTAATCAAAGAGTTCATTTTCAATTAAAAACTCTAATAAATCCCATAAAATCAAAGGTTCCCTTCTAATTAAAATCCTTCAATAATTTCATATAAATAAAAGGTTCCTTTCTAATTAAAAGCATTCAATAATTTCATACAAATCAAAGGTTCCTTTCTAATTAAAAGCCTCCAATAATTTCATATAAATCAAAGGTTATTTTATAATTAAAAGCCTCCAATAATTTCATATAAATCAAAGGTTACTTTTAATTAAAACCCTTTATTGTATTCCACATAAAACAAAAGTTCAATTTAATTAAAACCCTATTTTATATTCCACATAAAACAAAGGTTCCATTTAATTAAAAACCTATGTTATATTACACCTAAAACAAAGGTTCCATTTAATTAAAACCCTATGTTATATTCCACATAAAATAAAGGTTCCATTTAATTAAAACCCTATGTTATATTCCACATAAAACAAAGGTTCCATTTAATTAAAACCCTATGTTATATTCCACATAAAATAAAGGTTCCATTACCCAAGTGGTGTAGGTGAGTTGGAGAGGAGACGGTAATCCTCCAAGGGAGGTCCCAGGTTCAAATCTCCACCCTACCAAAAAGCTGAATTGGGCATCCAAAATCCAATTGATAATTTTTGTGCGGGCAGGGTCAGGTGCGACTCCCGAGTGACTTTGATAGTGTAGAACCACTTCGTGGTCTCTGATACCAAGGTGGTCCCGCAAGGGGTTTTTCCTTTAAAAAAAAAACAAATGTTCCATTTAATTAAAAACCCTATGTTATATTCCACCTAAAACAAAGGTTCCATTTAATTTAAACCCTATGTTATATTCCACATAAAACAAAGGTTCCATTTAATTAAAATCCTATGTTATATTCCACATAAAATAAAGGTTCCATTCAATTCAATTATGCAAAACCTTTCCCAATTAAGGTCTGTATTTAGAGGCCAACACCTTCTATGGTGGATGAACAACCTCTTCAAAACCCAATACTTAAACCAAATAGAACTAGACGTTCTGCTTTTACTACTATTGCAACAGAGTTCCCACAAGGGTGGAGGGATTTATGCTACCCATGACATATTCTAAAACCAATCCCCTTACTCTAAATACATGAAGCTTTCACATAGGTGGTGCTCCCCAAAAACAACGCCCTTCCTTGAAGTTTGAGTTGTTCTCCCACTACGGTAGTCATCTTAATTGAAATAGGGTTCTTATACTTAGAGCACGACGTCCTCTACAACACTATGCTCTCAACTCTAAAATACTCTTATCGACATATCATGGTCATCGCACATGAATAGCGCTTACCAATGACTCGGGGCTTCTACAAACATAGTGATAATCCCTATCATAGAGGTTTCTACAACACACACAATGTTTCCTACGAAACACCCCTGATTCTAATAAAACACACAGTGCTTGCCATACCATTATGGCTTCAAATAGAAATAAAGTGTTTCCCCCAAAAAATCCCTACTTCTAATGAAAATTCGTAGCACTTTCCATACCATAATGGCTTCAAATAAAACACAACAATTTTCCCCATGAAACACACTTTCTTTTGACACAAATACAACACTTTCCATTGCTTAGTGGCTTCACATAAAACACAATAGTTTTCCCCATGAAACACACTTTCTTTTAACAAAAATACATCGCTTGCTATATCTTAGTGGGTTCACATAAAACACAATAGTTTTCCCCATGAAACACACTTTATTTTAACACAAATACAATGCTTTCCATAGCTTAGTGGCTTCACATAAAACATAGTAGTTTTATAACATAATAACACAACTTTAACGTTTTACATAACAAATTTATAAATAAAACATAGCACTTGCCATAAGATTGGATATAAGTGTTCCCAGTCTATTCCTATGGACTTACACACTTACAGGATGATGGAACTAGGGAGAATAACCAGGTTTTACACCATACCAATGCAAGTAATCAGATTCAAGTTTAACCATTCCAACCTTAATACTTTAGTGGATATGGAGATCTAGTGATGTCAATCTGCCCTCCTCCTTGATACTGGGGTGTTCTTCCTTCTTCCTTGTCTCTGGCCCACATCCCTCGAGCTCTCCTCCTTCATCTCTTTCCTTTTGGCCTATCTTTTTTTTTCCTTTCTTCCTTGTTACGTGCCTCTCACTGCTCTAGGTGGCTCGTCCGCCATTCTCTTGAACCTTGAGCCTAGCCTTGAGCTTCTTTTCCTTCAATGCTTCATCCCTATCCTCTATGCATTTCTTCCCAAAAAATTCCACCTTAGAAAATTAGTAGCTCCATAGCCCATTTTCGCAAGATTCACTATATAGGAAGGGAATAATTATGTTTTTATAATGAGGGTACGTTTTATATAAAATACCATTACCTTGATATTTATCAACTCTAAAATACATTTCCTTTATTTAAACAATCTCATTACTATTTTTTTTTAATAACATAAAAGATATCTATTTGATTTTTTAAATTATTTTTAAATGGATTTTCTTTGATTTATTTTAATTAATTAAAGTCTTTTAATGAATTTTCCAATATCATTAAAATGAACACTTTTAATTAATTCAAAATAAATCTCATTTATTAATTTCAATGAAATTTTCCATCGAGCTCCAAAGTCAAACATTTCTTTAATTAAAAATTCATTAATTAATTTAAAGAAATTTTTATTTGGCATATAAATTTAATTTGCTTTCCTTCATAATAATGATGCTCTACTTTCATTTCAACACGACAATTTACTTTTAGGCATCCACATGCATTCTGCAGTTATTCTTCTATAGAAAACCTAACATTAAGCTACCCAAGACATGATGTAGCAAAGAGCAAACAAATTTATAAAACAATAAAGAGGGAATCTTTCCATCAACCCAATCACCTATCTTAGCCAGAGATTTTATGATAGCTACTAGGCTATCAACTAAAGCTCAATGTGATCAGTCATTGATGATTATCTCTTCCATCAATGCATGCCTATATAAAGGTATCTATCCATGTTACCTTTGAGTACCTTAATCATCATTTTCCCTGATCTTTGGTACCCTCGTTTATGGTGAATAACTCTACCTGTTCTACCTATGAGTGTACCTAATCCTACACACTTGGTAATATGTTAGCAATAGTATGCCCTAATAAATCAACTAAATATCATATAGTTGGTTTAGTTGTTCAAACTAAGTATCACCACATAATCTGTTAATACATTGTTTTCCTTGTGCCATAAAGTCAGCTAGGAAGGGTCATGACATAAATAAGGGCCCAGTTAAGATCATCATCTTAGTACCATGGAAGGGGAGGGGTACCAACTTGCAAAGCAAATGGATGCCATCCACGGTTATAAATAGCCACGTGTAATTTTATCCTATTGAGAAATATTCTTCTCTCTATCCAATCGATGATGTCATTGGACATTGGCGAGAGTTAAGATCCTCATTCTTTGTCTGTGCATTAATGCTATCTACACCAGCAAGCTACCAGGGGTAGGTTTGCTTGTGGCTCCTTTTATAGTGCTTTCATGTTTGACAGTGAGCGAATGGATATCCTATGGATGCCTCATTTGGATGACGAACGTCTACGTGCTTTCCTAAGTACTATTGGTTGATATATTGGTTAGCTTACTTTTTGGGCAGCCATAGATGCTTAGGTTTGGGTAACAATAGCATGCTCTCAGTCTCAATTTTAGGTTTCTGTGAAGACTCTTCCTAAATGATATGAGCCTTGATTAATTTAAAGAATATATTTTTTAAAGTCAATTAAATAAATGTGTGTTTAATTAATTCAAGAAGTAAAGAAAGTATTATATTTATTTAATTGAATAATATGTTTATTTGATTAAATAAAGGGAAAAAAAAGTATTGTATTTATTTAATTGAATAATATGTTTATTTTATTAAATAAAGGAAAAATAAAGTATTGTATTTATTTAATCGAATGATATGTTTATTTTATTGAATAAAGGAAAAAAAAAAGTGTTGTATTTATTAATTGAATAATATGTATATTTGATTGAATAAAGGAAAAGAAAGTGTTGTATTTATTTGATTGAATACTATGTTTATTTGACTGAATAAAGGAAAAGAAAGTGTTTTATTTATTTAAATGAATAATATGTTTATTTGATTGAATAAAGGAAAGGGAAGTGTTGTATTTATTTAATTGAATAATATATTTATTTGAATGAATAAAGGAAAATGAAGTGTTGTATTTATTTAATTGAATAATATGTTTATTTGATTGAATAAAGGAAAATGAAGTATTGTATTTATTTAATTGAATAATATGTTTATTTGATTGAATAAAGGAAAATAAAGTGTTGTACTTATTAATTTAATAATTTGTTTATTTGATTGAATAAAGGAAAAGGAAGTGTTGTATTTATATAATTGAATACTATGTTTATTTGACTGAATAAAGAAAAAGGAAGTGTTGTATTTATTTAATTGAATAATATGTTTATTTGATTGAATAAAGGAAAAGGGAGTTATGTATTTATTTAGTTGAATAATATGTTTATTTGATTGAATAAAGGAAAAGGGAATTATGTATTTATTTAGTTGAATAATATGTTTATTTGATTGAATAAAGGAAAAGGAAGCGTTGTATTTATTAATGAAATAACATATTTAATATAATGATGTAATGTGACTTTGGTTTATAAAATGAATAAAGAGAGTTTAGTTTTAAATTAGAGCAGTGAAACTTTAATTTAGTAAGTAAATGAATGGGATTATTTTACAGATTAAAGGTATGGGACTTTAATACTTTAAGATAAAACTAGGTTTGGTTTAAGTAATAACCATGATCTAAGTTGTGCATGTTGAATAACTCTCTAAGGGTATTTGAGATTAATGGTTCTTTTATGATATCAACTATGCTATTAGATGGTTAAAGACTTTATTAAATTGTATAGTTGCAATTTGTCAAAGTAAAGAAAATAAATGCATTTAGAGGTATACCTATCCTAAACCATGAGTGTCATGATCCCCTACTATCCTCAATTGATCTATGGAAATATGTGGATGAACAAGGATGTCAACTAGATCATTTGCATTTATTTGTCTTTTAATTCATTTACTTATGCTCAAATAGACTAGAATTATTGGGAGATTTCCTTGGTGAAATTGATGTAATCTATTATTCTTTGAGAGTATGAAATATTTACCACACTTGCTTATGTAATAGTTGTTTAACTGTTAGAATATGTACCTTTAAATTTATATCTTATTTATTTATGTTCTAAATTTGAATCCTTTTAGTTAAAGTTTATCTTCTTAAATTTTTCTTCCTTTCTAGTATCTTTTGCAGGTTTTTTTTTATTATGTTTTGTTAGATTTAGTATCTAGATATATTCTTGTTTTCCTTGCTAATAATAATAATAAGTAATAAGTTCTAGGGTGAACTTAGAGGATAACCTAAGGTATTGAGAACCCCTTAGGGATAACATAGTGGACCTAAGGGATTAAGACCCCTTAGTGAGAATGGTAACTATGTTATAAAAAGACTATATCTAAGTTAAGATAACTTGTTGAAAGATGAGATTGATAGCTTAACTCATAATACACTAGCATACCTACACATACTTACTTTTGTAGAGTATGAGGATGCATGTATACCTTCAATTGACTTAAGGTGATAAGTTTAACTCATCGATTTGGATGAGATTGATAGAATTATTTGCATGACATAAATATATACCTACGTAGATGGACTTGCGCGAGGAAATATTATGAGATGTAGCTCTTTGAGGAACTTAGAGAATTTTGTTAAAACATTAAGTTAATCTAAGGTTGGTTAGGGGTTTATAAATCTCTCTCCTTAGTCCAAAAAAATTATTTCTTTTTTTTGCGTGTTTTTTGTTTCTTATTTTTTCAGAGTTGTTACAGTTTTTATTTTTGATACTTGGGAGTGTTGGGTTCTATTGATCATGGACTCCAAATATATTTATTACAAATATACTTAATCAATACTTGTAGAATTTAATGCATTAAATGTGTTTCCTTCAACATGGAGGATCTCTATTAAATACATCAATTATTGATGAGATTAAATATTTTCTTGCCATGTAGACTTGTTCCCAAATCTTATCTTGGTCAATGTCTTCTATTGTGGTGAGATCAACTACCTTGTGTCTTATTCTTTACAATGAATTTTTTAATTTGATTGAGTCTTTGCTTGTAATGTGTGATGTATTCTTGCTTCCTTTGATATTTAGTGTGATGTGCTCCCATGAATTTTGTATCTATTATACTTTTTTTGGTTGTCATATATTTTACTTGAACTAGTTTCTATTTCATGTTTTGATTGCTTCTTCATGAGGTGAGATCAATAATTTTCTATATCGTCTTGGCATTATTCATTTGTAGAAGATATTTTTTGTGGTAAGTAATGTATTCATGCTTTATTTGGTGTGCATTTGATGGTTGAATATTTAATACCTATTTAATTGATTTTTCATTCTCTTTGTTGTCTTCAAAAATATCTACTAATGGTGAAGAATTACATTTTGAGTGTACATATTCACTCTTAGGTCTGCGGTTCTTGAATTTCCTGGTTGTATTATGCCAATAATAATTTGAATGATTTGAATACATCCAAGTTTCTCAACCTATAATATGTTTAGATTCATACCAAACATTATTGTGCTATCTTAGCTCTACTTGTGTGACAAACACATGTTCTTCTTCTTTCTTTTATTGATTATTTGACTATAGTGTTTTATTGTTTCTTTCTCTAACTTTAATATTACTTTTCTAAAGATGTCCTTTCTTGTTGCGGTTCATCTATCATGAAGTGGATTTATTTTTGAGAGAAATATTTCAACATTCCTTCACAATGTTTCAAATTCTACCATAATTTTCACACATCTTTTGTGTGTGAAATGTGCTCCTTTGAGATTTTTTTATCTAATTCTAATATCTTTGAAAATTGTGTCTTTGTTGGAAGTAGTATGGATGCTAGGATCCTCCATCCTAACATTATTAGTTAGTATTATTAATCATTTAATTATTATATTATTAACTCATAAAGTGAACCATCACATCTCTTCATAACATGAACCATAAAATCTCTTCCTAACGTGAACCATCACGTCTCTTCACCAATGTAGCTTTAGGGTAGATATATATATTAGGTTGGATATTCACACAAATCATCCAATAAGAAGAATATATATTTAACTCATCGGAGGGATTCCCCATTCTAGTGCAATAGTGATTCAACCCTAAAAGTTATTCTTTTTAATGTTATTTTATTTATTTATTTATTAAATATTAGCTAGAAAATTTAGGGTTCTACCATTTGGTATCAGAGCATCGATTCTAGACATAAGTGGGGAAGTTTGTTTAAATATATCTCGAAAGAAATCCTGTAAGTAATGAATAAATGTCAAGATGATTTTGAAACAAAAATAGTAAGAAAAGTAGTATATTTAACCCTAAAAAATAATGACCTTGCAAATAAAATTATTACAAAGGAGGATTTTTTCCAGTGGAAGAAGCCAATTACAAAACCACATGTATGGGAATAACAAAATATGTACACCACCATAAAACTTACCCGGATTTTACCCATTAAATGTATCAATCCCATGGAAAATGAATGCACAATTTGAAAAGGGCATTTGTTTTTATTTCAATGAGAAATTTATTCATAATCATCAATGTATTACACCTGCACTATATATTTTGGATGCAACTATTCCTTGTAGTTCTCCCAATGATGAAAATACGATTGAGGTAGCCATAGTGATGGATACATTTGAAGATGATACTAAATATAGGAATTATGAGTAAGCTAAAAAATATGAGGAAGCCACAAAAGATAAGAAAGAGGAAGAAAATGTAGAAAACAAGGACAATGAGCAAGAAATACCCCAAGCACCTGATCACAATGAGGAAGGCAATACAATCAATATGCTATAAGTGATCGATGCATTAGGCAAGTATGAGGTAGATATTCATAAAGTGACCCATTGTGGACAAACATGCACTTTGCAAGAACACTCAATTTCCTCTCCAATAGTGAGTTATCACCGTAGAACAAAAACCTATTCAAAAACAAGGTAGAAAGGTGACTGCACACTCCTCCATTCCCTCTCCCAAGAGAATGTAGAAGTTTTACCACCTCTTTTTAAGCATCCTTCTAAAGTGTTTGAATAACCCCAAGGGTTTCCCTCCCATTTTCACCACGATTCTCGTAAGGAAGATTCTACTATTGTTCTTGGCAACCCCCCACTAACACTCTGACATTCAAGATATCCCTACCTTCAAAAAAGTGACATTAAAATAGTACAAGAACTTGCAAAAATTATTCTTGGAAAAGAAAATACAAATATCCTCACTTTGAGCTTCGAGGACAAAGCTCTTTTTAAGAAGGGTGACATGCTAGGATCCTCCATCCTAACATTATTATTTAGTATTATTAATCATTTAATTATTATATTATTAACTCAAAGTGAACCATCACATCTCTTCATAATGTGAACCATAACGTCTCTTCCTAATGTGAACCATCACATTTCTTCACCAATGTATCTTTAGGATAGATATATATTAGGTTGGCCATTCACACAAATCATCCAAGAAGAAGAATATATATTTGTTTAAACCCATTGGAGGGATTCCCCATTCCAGTGCAACAATGATTCAACCCTAAAAGTGATTCTTTTTAATGTTATTTTATTTATTTATTTATTTATTTATTAAATATTAGCTAAAACCTTCAGGGTTCTACCAATCGAGGTCACATGCCTCTTTTGAATGGGTGCTTCCCTAATTGTACATAGTAATTTTTCTTGTTCATCTATTGTATGTGAGGCCTCTACTTTAAAGTAGGTTCAGCAACTTTTTAAAGCTTGGTGTTTGCTCAATAATATTTAGTGTAGTTACAAAAACATTGTACTTTGATATGAACAATATCAAAATTATAGGAATTAACATTTCATAAAATGCTTGAGTTCCTAATACTTACAATTATGCTTGTAAATCTACTATTTTTTTCATGAATGATTCCAACTTTTCTCTACTCTTAATCTTTAGACAATGGAAATGGCTTTGAAGGAATATAATCTAATTTTGATTCTTGTATTCAAATAACATTTTCAAATTCTCCCATGCATATTTACTATGGTTGAATCCATAATGTATGCTTAGACCTCATTTTCTATGATTGATGTTTTAAGCCTTACTACCACAAAATATCATAGGTTCAAATATAAAATAGCCACAATATTAAAGGTCAGAATATGAATAATGAAGAGTAGAATAATATATGAGCATATTAAAATGTATATCAAGGCCTATATAATATTGAAATAAATATTCATATAAACAATCATATATGTATGTAAATGGCTTGAGTCACTCATGAACTATGCATGAATAAAACTTACAATATTAATTGCTTAAAAATCCATATACAAGCTTTATTAATTCTCTTCTTACAATCATATAATGAGATACATGGATATTGGATTAGTTTCTCATTGAGCATTATCTCCATAATATAGCCTTAGTAATGTGACTCTTCAAGTACTTAACTATTGCTCTCCATATGATAAATACCATGACTCTTGGCTTATCATCTTACCACTTGCATACTAGATGGACACTTGACTCTAAGACACTTGCACACATCTACATGACTCTTACACTTCTACATGCACTCCTAATCTAGGACACTTGTACACATCCTCACATTACATATTTGTACTCTTACATACAAGACACTTGCACATATTTACTCAACCAACACTTGCACTCTAACTTACATGACACTCGTGCATTTCTTACACATTCACACTTACATAAAAATAGAAATCCAAATCACACTCTAAACTATGACTCATCTCTAATATATTACATATTTACAAATATACCATGAGGGTGGCATGGGGGTACATTAGCATGTACCAAATAATGTAATATTCCTTAACAACTACCCCAAACATGATAATTAGTATTGCCTTTATGTCTATATTATCAAAATTTGTTTGATCTTCTCCATTTGTAGTAGGATGTTTAATAAATTCATCTACTACTTGCCATAATTCCTCAAACTCAAATTGTATCATGATTTTGGTCATTTTCCCTCAACAGTTGAGAATCTGACAATTAGAAATTTAGTGTTCCACTGGCCATGTTAAACATTCATGAAATTTAAATCTATTTATTTTATTGAGTGTACCTCAAAAAAAAAATTCTAACAAGTGTATATATACCTATGCTTAGCTTCCATTTTATGCTTCAAAAGATACAAGAAATAATTATCTCAGTAAGTGAAGGTAGAGGAATGCTTCTTACTTTATGGAATATTCTTTTATACTCTTGTTTTTTATTTTATTTTGAAATTCATCTATGCATGGACTTTTATTTTATCCATATGCTACTTTCTTATTGTATTTTTTAATCCTTTGAAACTTTTACTAAAACTCTAAATAAAACCTGTCCACCTTGCCTTTGTTGAATACCAAGTACTAAGTGATGATTTATTTTTGAGTTGTCTAATACTCTTAATGTTTGACTAGTTATTTCTAGACATGTTTGAATTTATGCAATTATTGAATTAATTCATGTGAATTTATTCTAGATGAAACTTTCTTCTCCTTTTATCTATAATAGTTGTGACACAATAAATTTTGAGGAATACTCTTTCTTGGATGATGACGTGTTTAGCTTCATTCACAATTTTCCTTTGGTACCAAATGATTTATAAATTGGTAATAAGCATCTTTGGACACATTTATATCTTTCTTTCTACTATATTGACTATGCTTATTTATATTTTATGTCTTTGACACAAGACTCTAAGTCCTTGTAACATGCTTACTTAATATTTCTTTCTCAATGTTCAATGCTTTCTATTCAACTGGGTGCAATTTTTTTTACTTTGACTGTTTATTTTTCCTAGTGTAGCTTCTATTTAAATGGGTGGTATTCTTGTATTTACCTGGGTGAGTGTTGTTCCACTCACCCTAGAGAAATTTTATTTGAAAAAGTGCTCTTCCATTTTTGTTGGTGTAATTTCCTCTTACTTCTATCTGAGTGGGTGATCTTATATTTTATTAGGTGTAATTTCATTCTTAATTTTGTTCGAGTGTGTGGTCTTTCATTCAATCTAGTGTAAATTCTATTGTTCTCTTTGCAGGTGCTATCTTTTGTCCTTTTAATTTGAGCATTCACCTATGTTCTCTAAATTCTATTTGGCTTTTTTTTGGAACATGAAACCCTCATTTTTATCTAGTTTTTCTTTTCACAAGATTTTTCAAACCTTTCAATTTGAGTTTGAATAATAAATTTTTCTTGACATTTTGTTTTTCATGTGCCTCCCAACTTTCTATTTTTGATAACTTTAATTAAGACATATTATATGCAACATTCATTTTCCTTTAGTCATTCCAATTTGAATGCTCACTTCAATAAACTCCTTTATAATTGTATTACTCAAAAATATTCTCTTCTAGGATTTGTATTTTTGCCAAAGCACTTCTTGAGAATGGGTACACGTTTTACTGAAAAAAATATTTCCTTGTGACTTGTGAAGAATTTATTTTTATTTACAATTCTTGATTTTTTATTTTTTCCTCTGACATTCTCTTCTATCATGTTCTTGTGGAATGTTTTCTCATTTTGTGAGTTGACTCTTTTTCTATTGCTTCTTGTAGTATTAGGATTTTTTGGTTCTACCTTTTATGAGACTCGATAGGCTATGATTTTAATCTTCTACAATCTTCTTTTCAACCTATTTCAAATGGCTTCAATGACTTCCTTGTTTTGTAAACTTTTAAGGATATTCAAATGACTTATTTCTTTGCAATTATCTAGCTTATATGACTTACTTTTATTGTGATTTTATATGGAGATTTTAATGGATTTATTTATTGCCTTTTTGAAATGGCTATTCTTTATTTTCTTGCTAAAATTTTACCTGGTTATTTCTTGTAGGTTGCTTAAAGGTTTTTGTCTTTCACAAGGGTTTTCCATCCTAAAAATTTAAAACATGTCATGAAATTTTGATTCTCGATGACAATTTTATATAGGATAGTATTACCATTGAAACTTATTTTTTGAAGACATAGAGAATAAGAATAATTAGGATATAAGGGATTTTAAGGTGACTGTGTGAGGTTTTCATCTGTGGGTTGAGTGCAAGTGGTGGTAGAGGTTATTTTTCAGGGCCTATGAGCCCTAGCAACCACTTTATTTTTATTTTTTATTTTTTTGCCCAAGATAAATGTTGGATATGTGTTGGTCACAAATTTGCCTAAGTACAAGATATTATCACTTGTGTGCCCTAGACTCGGCCAACATTGAAAGGCTAAGGGAAAGAGAAAATTCCTTCGGACCGATCTCCAGAGAGGGCTGGCTCCCTTACTAAATCCTACACTTTTGAAGACTAGAGTTGCGGGAAAGAAACTGGAAATAACGGAAAGAAAGGGAAATATGGCCACAGGCCGAAGGTGTAGGATTGGGGAAAGATTAACAACAAGAATTCCACTCAAGCATATAATTAGCATATAATAAAAGAGAGCAACAAAATTTACTTACAACCTTGCATAGATAACCTTTAGGATTGCATTCCAAAACTCACTTCCTCACCAGCAATATTCAAACTCAGATGCAAAATTTAAATTTCAATAGTAGATAAGAAATACGAGCATAAAAGAGAAATGCATAAAATAGAAGGAAATCACACATAAAGTCGCTTGCAAAATCAGAAGCCAAATATCTCTTATTTATGTAGAGAACTTGATAAGTTTTTTTGCAAAATGTCTCTCCTCCTTTACAATGGAAATTTGATTAGTATTTATAGAGGTTTTCGCCTCTTTCATTAAATACATATGGAGGCAAAATGTTTGTAGATCAAAGACATCAGCACGATAATTTCTCCTTGGAAATCTTCCTTCAGCAACGATGATCCAGTTTTAATGGGAAACAACTCTGGATAATTAATTAGCCTGGGTACAAATGCATTGAATTCTAACCACCTTCGCGCTTTGAAAATCGACCATTGCTCCAACAATTTACTCCACATTAAATTTATCTTGGAGAGGGAGCAAAACTGTTAGGAGAACGCCTTTGAAAATGACGAAAATCAAAGGAAATATCTTCTGGTTTGCCACAACCATTAAATTCCGTCATTAAATTTTCCCTTTTCGGGCAACTTTCCATTTTCGAAAATTTTCCATTTTTGGTGACTTTCCTTTTTTGAAAAGTTTTTATTTTTAAAAACTTTTCTTTTTTGGAAAGTTTCTATTTTTAGAAAGTTTTCATTTTTGGAAAGTTTCCATTTCGGGGTGAAATGCCATTTTTGGGGGCCGAAATGCCTTTTTCGGAAGCTGAAATGCCCTTTTCGGAAACTTTCCTTTTTTGAAAATTTTCCATTTTTGAAAAGTTTCTATTTTTGGAAACTTTTTATTTTTGGAAAGTTTCATTTTTTGGGGTGAAATGCCATTTTCGGAAATTTTCTCTTTTCGCCCAAAAAAAGGGCAAATTTGACTTTTGACTTTGAAATTGCATTTGCTTTCCCGAAATTGATTTTCTGCCCCAAAATTGATTTTTTGGTGGTAAAGTTTCCCGGAGCCATAACTTTTGATCCGTTAACCCGATTGTCTATTGTAATATATCATTGGAAAGCTTGAGAAAAGATCTATCACAAAGAAATATCTAAAGATCATTTCATCCAATTTTCCTTTCACCATTGGATGTACTTCATACTTGGATGAATTTAAAAATTTATTTTTAGTGTGGCAAAAATACCAACACTTTTGGCGGCTCATGGGGTATTCAGCTTGTCTGGATGCAATCGACCCTAGGGCCTTTATCCATTGGGAAATAGAGTCATAACTACCGGTTGCATCAAACTATTTACTGCTTGCATCAGCTTCTTCCTGTACTGCTTGATATTGTCCGGTCACCTATTGGTATTTTTCACCCAATACGAGGAACTTCGTCGAGCTCGAATGATTTTCTCTGCTTTAGGGTGCTCTAACAAGACTTCGATCTCTGACGCCAATGACTCCTGTAATCCAAAAAAAAATGGGAAAAAAAGAAATAGAGGTTGCTGAGGGTTTGGCTCAATGGAAGGAGCAAAAATGGATAAGGCCATAATTACGCTCACCCTTGATGGGGTTGGTGTACTTACAATGACGATGGGATTAACGAGGGTGGAAGATGAGGTAGATGACAATAAATATTTGAGAGTGGTACAATTTGGAGATCAAATCAAATATTCCCTCAAATATTCTCAAATATGGAGGAATGAAAGAAATGAGAATGGTGGAAGGAGCATTGGTGACAAATGACTATGAAATGGGGAGGGGAACAAAAGTGGTGGGTACAATGAATGAAAGTGAAGTGGAAGGAGGTACTATAGAATGAAGGGAAACAATCACCAAATGCTCATGATCAAGAGAAGAGAAAATGCGTACCTATGGGCTCCGACACCATTTGAGCCGATGACGTGGGTGATTGCAACCTTAGATTTTTTTTTTTTAAACTTGATCACACCATTTAGTGCCCTCAACACTTTATTTATCAACCGACCTATTTACAATATTTACACAAAATTTTACGACATGATTGGCATACCGCCACCACAAACCTGGATTTGGGTGCTTATCCGATGAATCTATAGTGTCCGGACCAAATCCGATTATACTTCAGGTAATATTTAAAGTTTGGTTGTCCTCTTATCAAAGTTTTCCAGGTTGCAAGCCAGCTACAATGTGGCAGGTTATCATGCATGCCAGTACTCATATAATCAATGAATAATATGGTGAAAATATTTACCATATGAGAGCCTTCTTCGAGTACCGATTGCGGTGATGGCTGGCCCCAATATCGCCACTCTTGGGAGTCCACTGGCTACGAGATCTTGGGTACATGCTCCTCTAACTCCTTCATGTGATAGTAGGATTTTTCTAGTGATAACCCTACTATGAGGATCTCCTTAGAACCAGTCTCCTGATGGGGTATACTTATTGAGTCTCGACCGAGTATGTGCATGCTATGCTCAGGGATACAAAAAGGGTGTAAAATTATGCCCTTTTTGCTCTCAGAATCGGCCTCTTGAGCCTGTTCTTCTCCTTGGTCTAGCTCCTGATAGAAACTATAAGCAACCATATTGTTCATTGTTGGAGCAGTGCTTGCATATTCCCTTCGTTGGCCCTGGATGAGATTCACCTCTTGTGCTCCACACAACTGCATTCTAGGTATCTGCATAGCTTGAGGTATCTGCCATTGTGAATATTGCATAAGACATATGGGAGCAACAATTATCGAAGAGAGTGATGGAAAGGCAGTTTCTCTCCATGGTATTTTTCTTGATTGGAGCAAGAGCTGCTCTGCTTGTACCACTTCTTAAAATATTTGAGGGAATATTTGTTCTCCAGATTGTAGTAGGAGGAGGCTTATGTCCGGGTGTAAAGCTCGAATATAGTAGAGGTGGGCCTGGGTGGGTGTCGATTGGATCTTCTCTGGAATTCTCCTCCAACTCCTCCAAAATCAGATATTGAAGTCTATGATGCTCTCTAGAGGTGCTCTCATGATGGTGGAGAGGTGCATCAAGAGTTGAAAGGGGTCCTGAGAGCCATCAAATGTGTCAACTAGTGCTCTCGCTAGGTCTGCCCATGAGTAGATGCTCTTACGCCCAAGCATTTTGTACCACTACAACGCCCTTCCTTCTAGAGACAAGACTAGAAGTCTGATCATGACATCTTCATGGGCTATGCCATGGAGGGTCGCTAGAGCAGCAACATCTTCAAGGTGCTCTCGGGCCATTCCCTTAGTGCCATTGTATTTCGTTAGGGTCTTCAGGGCACTTTTAGGAATCTCATGCTTACTTTGGAGATTTAGAGGGCCAGGATCATCCCAGTTGGGACAACATACATATGCCATTATAGTAGTGGTCCTCAGAGATCATGGTCCTTACCACTGATTCGAAGTCACTAGATGAACATACTTTCTCCGCTTGTGAGGTCAAGGCTGCTCACCAAACCTTGATTCCTCCGGGGTGTCTTCTTTTAGTATAAAAGGCATCCACGATCAAGAGATCTAGATCTTCAACTCAACAGAGTCACCAAGTGATTTTTCCAGATAAAAGCAAGCCAAAGATTCACCAAACTCGGGCTCCTTTAAAATACGGGAACTATCAATACAAAAATCGTGAGTCCCATCGGGCATGCCAAAAACTGTTGGTCACAAATCTACCTAAGTATAAGATATTATCACTTGTGCACCCTAGACTCGACCAACATTGAAAGGTCGAGGGAAAGAGAAAATTCCTTCGGACCGATCTCTAGAGAGGGCTGGTTCCCTTACTAAATCCTACACTATTGAAGACTAGAGTTGTGGGAAAGAAACTAGAAATAATAGGAAGAAAGGGAAATATGGCCATAGGTCAAAGGTGTAGGATTGGGGAAAGATTAACAACATAAATTCCACTCAAGCATATAAATAGCATATAATAAAAAAGAACAACATAATTTACTTACAACCTTGCATAGATAACCTCCAGGATTGCATTCCAAAACTCACTTCCTCACCAACAATATTCAAACTTAAATGTAAAATTTAAATTTCAATAGCAGATAAGAAATACAAGCATAAAAGAGAATGCATAAAATAGAAGGAAATCACACATAAAGTCGCTTGCAAAATCAGAAGCCAAATATCTCTTATTTATGTAAAGAGCTTGATAAGTTTTTCTGCAAAATATCTCTCCTCCTTTACAATGGAAATTTGATTAGTATTTATAGAGGTTTTCACCTCTTTCATTAAATACATATGGAGGCAAAATGTTTGTAGATCAAAGACATCAACACAATAATTTCTCCTTGGAAATATTCCTTCAGCAACAATGATCTAGTTTTAATGGGAAATGGCTCTGGATAATTAATTAGCCTAGGTACAAATGCATTGAATTCTAACCACCTTCGCGCTTTGAAAATCGACCATTGCTCCAACAATTTACTCCACATTAAATTTATCTTGGAGAGGGAGCGAAACTGTTAGGAGAACGCCTTTGGAAATGACGAAAATCAAAGGAAATATCTTTTGGTTTGCCATAGCAATTAAATTTCGTCATTAAATTTTCCCTTTTCGAGCAAATTTCCATTTTCAAAAAGTTTCCATTTTTGGCAACTTTCCTTTTTCGAAAAGAATTTATTTTTAGAAACTTTTCTTTTTTGGCAAGTTTCTATTTTTAGAAAGTTTCTATTTTTGGAAATTTTCCATTTCAGGGTGAAATGCCATTTTTGGGGGCCGAAATACCTTTTTCAGAAACCAAAATGCCCTTTTCAAAAACTTTCCTTTTTCGAAAAGTTTCCATTTTCAGAAACTTTCTATTTTGGAAACTTTCTATTTTTGGAAAGTTTCCTTTTTCGGGGTGAAATGCCATTTTCGGAAATTTTCTCTTTTTGCCCAAAAAAAAGGGGGAAATTGACTTTTGACTTTGAAATTGCATTTGCTTTCCCGAAATTGATTTTCTGCCTCGAAATTGATTTTTGGTGGTAAAATTTCCTGGAGCCATAACTTTTGATCTGTTAACCCGATTGTCTATTGTAATATATCGTTGGAAAGCTTGAGAAAATATATATCACAACGAAATATCTAAATATCATTTCATCCAATTTTTCTTTCACCATTGGATGTACTTCATACTTGGACGAATTTAAAAATTTATTTTTAGTGTGGCAAAAATGCCAACAATGTGTTGTAGGAGACCCATGATGGGTTAGGAATCTATAATTCAACAAATCTTCATGCTATAAACTTGATTGAAAACTGCTTCCAATTTTTTGTCCAAGAAAAAAATTGCAGATCAAATAAGAGAAGCCTCCTTAGAAAAATAAAAAATAAGGCATCCAAGGCATACATTAAAGAGACCCATAAATAATTTTCAAGTTGTAGATCAAATAAGAGAAGCCTTCTTAAGAAAATAAAAATTGGCTTGGAACTCAAGCAATCACAATGCTAAGGACTTCCTCCAAAATAGATCCACTATGGAAACCCCTTTCAAGGGTAAGGATTTTAGGGATTTGGCTGAACAAATAAATTTTAGGGATACACTTCATGGTGGATAGTCCTAGACTAATGCTAGTATTAATATTAAGGATTATTGTATACCTCTAAAAATGCTAAGATTGATCCAAAAAATTGATTCAGGATGTCTACGAGCAACTCATGGAACCCCAATTGTTAAATAAAAATGGGTGATATGTAGGATGGCATAGTCAATCTAGAGAGGAGGACTAATTTTCCATTTTTTGAGTTTTTTTCTGAGCCTATCTACTTTCAAAGTGTAGGTTGCAAAATAGTAGAAGACACAAGGTGAACCACAAATATTTTTTTATCCCAATGGTTATTTTCTTGTTATTTTTTCTAATGATGAATATAGAGAGAAAATATTTGAAGGGGGTCCCTAGTTCTTTAGAAGGATAGGAATTTTAATAAAGCCTTGGTACACTAAAATTAAATAAGATATACCTTCTACAAGATATGTGTGGGTTAGACTCTTTGGCCTTCTAGTTGAATTTTGGAATCTGATTGTATTTTCTACAATAAAAAATTTCCTTGGAACTTTATGATGCTTGAATTTTTTTCTTAATGGATTTTGACAAACCCCTTCCACAAAATATTTCATTATATATTGAGGAAAATACTTGGGAGCAGATGGTGGACTATGAGAACATTATTTCCTACTTTAGAATATGCCATGGATATGGTCATTTGGCTAGTTTCTATCCAAACAAGATTCTAGATCAAAATAAAGAGGACACAAACTTAGAAGTTTTCCAAACGCCTATGAATAAGAACACACAAAAAAATTTGTTATGAAGGATCAAGAGATGTTGTCAACTAATATGTTTAGAATTCTTTCCACAAATAACCTCCTGGGTGAGGAAAAGTACATAATAGAAACATAAATCTTAGAAACACTTTATAGAAATGCAACGAAGGACTCAAAGATAAACCAAGAAATCAAAGATTTTCAACAAAAAATAAGGGATAAAACATAGACAAGAAGAACAATCTTTTAAATGCTAAAACTTCAAATAATTTAGACCCTAAGACAAACTTTGTTGAATCTTCCAATAATGCCTTGGTTGTGTATACACATACTTTAGGGCTAGAATTTATCCCAGGTTCAATTGGGGTAAGACAAAAATAGGGAAAAACAAAATTAAGATGGACACTAACAAAAAGGTAGGCCGCAAGACTAATCAACATCATATGGTAAAAGAAGGTGAAAAGCTTATAGATGAAGGTAAGATTACTGCCCTTATAAACATATTTTGCCCCATTATTAATTAATATAATCACTTGGAATATTATAGGACTCAAAGGAAGTCTTTCAAAATAAAACAAAATTAGAAGAATGATTCAGACAAACCAACCACATCTAGTTTTCCTTTAGGAAATGAAGATGTCTATAGGGGAAATGGAGTCAATTGCAAGTAAAATCTAGCCAATTGGGAAAGTGGCTTCCTTTAGCTTCCATGGGGCTTCTAACATAATTGCTTACCTCTAGGCCCCAAAAGAGATAATTATTCACCATATGGTTGGTAGCTAGGATCTCTTGGCTATGGTTGCACAAATTAAACAATCTAACCAAATTATGCAATGCTTGATTGTATACTCTCCAATTACTTTAGAGGAAAAGTAGAGAAAATAGAAGGATATAACTTATATTATCTCCCATTTTATTGAATCTTGTATCTTGATGAGAGGAGAATTTAATACCATTATTTCTTGGATGAGAAGAGAGGGGAAATAAGAATCTGAATGGGAATTTTGACCTCATGAGTGAATATATTGTAAACCTTCACCTTGTGGACATTTAGCCAGATAATGACCTCATGACTTGGTCTAACAAAAGGCAAGGCTCAGCTTGTATCATAAAAATATTTGATAGGTTCTTGTTCTCTGATAATTTCTTAATGCATGGACACATTCCTAAGGTGAAAGCTCTTAATAATGCTAGTTTGGATCATTGGTCAGTCATGATTGAAATATAAAAAACCAAGATTAGTTTCTTTTCCTTTTGATTTTAGTTAATGTGGATCAAATATAGTTCCTTAAAACCTCAAGTGTGGCAATGGTGTAAGGAATCTAAACCAAGATATGGAACTAAGACGTTTTGTTTCACCAAAAGGTTGCAATACATAAAATCCAAAATTAAGATTTGGAATTGGAAGAACTTTAGAGATGTCAGGTAGAAGAAACAAGAATTCATTGCTTAGATTGAAGAGTTGAATGATCAAATCTATTTATATAACCTTAATGAGAGTAGAAGTATAGATAAAATTAGACTCACAATACAGTTAGAGGAATGGGAAAAAAGAGAAGAGTTCTTATGGAAGCAGGAATCTAGGATCCAATGGCTCAAAGAAGGATATTGAAACATGGAATTATTCCACAAATATCTTCTACTCTATAGATCACACAACTTTATTTCTTCCTTGAAATCATATTTTGGAGACTCTATCCACACTTGGGATGGCATGAAGTCTATTTTAGTTAACTACTTTTCTAAATTATTCATTGTTGCTTCTCTTGACTCAACTTCTCAATAGAATATACTTTAAGCAATACCTAATATTATCACTTCTAAGGAGAACTCTATTTTGACTACTCTAGTTAGTATCAATGAGCTTCAATAAGTGGTTTTTAAAAAATAAAAAGGAAACACCCCATGGCCTAATGGTTTTTCCATCAAATTTTACCAAGAATTCTAGGATATTCTTCATGTTGATTTATTAGAGGTGGTGGAAGAAGCTAGGAAGGCCAAATATATTTTGAAGGTAATCAATAAAACTTATATAGCTATGGTACCAAAGGCTCAAGATGTAGAACATATCTCAACTTTTAGACCCATAGATTTATCTAATGTTCTTATCAAAATCATTACCAAGATCATGGCAGAGAGACTGAAACCTCTTTTGCATAATATTATTTCTCCTAAAAAAGGAGGTTATGTAGAAGGGCAACATATTATGGATGAGATGGTTCTTACTCAGGAAGCCATCCATTCCATGGAAGCACATAAATCTCCTTCTATGTTCATTATTTTAGACCTATCCAAAGCTTATGATAGAGTGGATTGGTACTTCCTCATCAAAGTTATGAGGCAATTTGGATTCTCTTAGGACTGGACAAGTTGAATAATGGGATGTACCTCTTCAGTTTCCTAATAAATTATTATCAATGGCTGGCATTCATAGTTGTTCCCAAATTGAAAAGGTATTAGGCAGGGACCTCATTTCCCCTTATTTATTCATCATTCTTGCTAAATTCTTAGGAAGGACTATGACCAAAAATAGAGAAAATAACACATGTGAGGGAGTTACCATTGCTCATGGAGCTAGGCCCATCTATCATCTTTAGTTTTTTAATGGCTCTACTCTATTAATTAAAGCTATGGTTAAGGAATCCTCTATATTTAAAAAAAATCATTCATTGTTTTTCTAATGCTATGGGGCAATTGATCGATGAAGACAAATCGAAAGTCATTTTATTTCACTACTCTATTATATAGGAGTCCATGGTTCTATATAAATTAATATAATAATGTCTACCTTATGATAACTTACTTAGGTATTCCTATCAACATTCAAATACAAAAAAAAATACTGGAATTGGTTGTTGGATAGAGTAAAGGAGAAAATTGGAAAGTGGACCAATAGGTAACTTTCATATAGGGGAAAATTTACCTTGGTAAAATCAGTCCTTTAAGCTATGCCTATTTATGTTTCTAGTGTGTTGAATATCCCAAAGGCAATTCTTTGATAACTAGATCAAATCAACCAATGGTTCCTCTAGAGTGGTACTAAGGAGAAAAGAAAATGGGCCTTGGTGAAACGAGATACTTTATTCCTTCCCAAGAATGAAGGGGAGTTAGAATTTTGATCTACTATAAAAACAATAAGGGTTTAGCTAAAAAGTTGTATTAGAGGATTTTGAATAACCCCAATGCCCTATGGACCAATAATATTCATGCTAAATATGCTGAAAATAAAAGTCTTGAAGACCTTGTTCTCTATCAAATGCCTACTAGAGGTTCTCCCATTTTGGTGGTTCTTACGACTGGTGAGGATTTTATAAAGAAGAGTTTATTTTGGATAATTCATAATGGTCAATAGAGAAATTTCTTGATAGATCCTTGGGATAATCACCAACCTTTGATAACTAAATTCTCTGATTGGAGGCCCTGGATGGAGAAGCTACACCAAGCTAACTTGATAAAAGTAGCTAATTATTATTGGTACCTTAGTGGTAATTTAAAAGTTAGTATATATTGAATCCTTATTGAGGACTAGCCTATTCAAATTCTATAAAGGAAAAGGAAAGATATCCAACACACTCTTCATATGAGATCTCTCTCTTGGTCCCATGGTAAGGACTATTTTGGATGGAACAACACTACTAACGGTGAGTATATTATTGCTCAAATTCATTTGTGTAGCAAGGATCAATGCTATGTACCCAAGCTCAACCACATGAAATAAGAAAAAGGAAGAGAAGATTTTTTACAATGGAGAGAATGAAAAATCACACCTCTTCCTTTGTGTTATGGAATTATATATTGAGAAAAATAAGATTAGGGTTAGGGTTCCCAAATACATATTACATGAAATTCAAATGAACATGAAATGATATTACACATTAAAATAACCTATTCTAATGAGGTATTATTAAATACTCATAACAATTAATTAGGAATCTAACTAATAAACACGACCTTGTAGCATCAACATATCTTCAATCCCCCTCTTAATGGTAGAAGGTCATTTTATTTTAGTAGATGAGTGGCTCAAGTTGATCTTTGTGTAGTCGATTAGCTAATTATCCATGAAATGTGGTTTCAATATATTTGGTCTCCATATAACATTTGGTCATCCCCCATACCATTTCAGGTTTTCACAAGTTTTAATTTTCAAAAGTAGTACAAACCTTATATTTTCACACCCATAATGGGTTTTCACGAATGGGATAGAGCAGAGATTGACCAATACTTTCTACCCACATGAATGTGGTTTTATGAATAAGCATTAGCCTTGTTGGTCCTATTGCATATTCATTATCAGGAGGATATGGAGGCTCTCAAGCCTATATGCTATCTAAACTATTAAAATTTCACTCAATGGAGTGGCTTGGTGAAGATGTTGACAATATGATCTATTGTTGGATAGTAGTGCATTTGTATTGTGCCATCTTGAACAAGTTCTCAGATCTTGTGGAATTTTTTACTGATGTGTTTATTTTTATCGTGAAACATATGATTATTTTCCATATGGATTGTTGATTGATTGTCCACATGTATTGTAGGACCTTTTTGAGTGATATCAAGAGTATGTAACAACTTTCATAACCATACCACTTATTTTATTGTCTTACCTAAAACAATATATTTAGCTTTTGCTAAAGAATCTGCTACAATATGCTTTGATCTCCATGAAATTGGTGCTGAGCCAAGAAACATCAAGTACCCATATGTAGATCTCCCAGTGTATTTATCTCTTACAAAATTTGAATCTATGTATGCAATGAGTTTGAAATTTGTATTATTTTTATACAACAGATCATAATTACGGGTTGTCTTTAGGTACCTCAACACTCTTGTTGTCACTTTCTAGTGACTCTCCTTTGAATTGGTCATATACCTTTCTAGAATTCCCACTGCATAAGAGATGTTAGGTATTGTGTTCCTAACATAAATGAGACTACCAAATAGCCTTCTATAGAGTGTTGCATCTACCTTTGGTGTGTCATCATCCACGATGTATTTTATATTTGATTCCATTGGTGTTGTCACAATATGTGCATATTTGAGTGAAACTTTTCCAGAAGTTTTTGATGTATTTCTCTTGGGTCAAGAATATATCAAAAGTATTTGCAAGGTCATTTTTCACTATGTTGATGATGTGTTCATTGTTACCCATTGGAAGCATGTCATCCACAAAGACTATGAGGTATGCGACTTTGTCTTTATTGTGCTTGATGAAAATTGTTGCATCAATATCTTGGTAATCACACACTTCAAATTCAAGTTGCTTCATTCAATCTGAAATCTTCTTCAACCAAGCATGAGGGGATTGCTTCAATCCATATAAATACTTTATAAGTCTACATATCTTATGCTCTTGTCCTACAATATTAAAACCTTTTGGTTGAACCATGTATATTTCTTCTTCCAATTCACCATTCAAGAAAGTAGTATTTACATATAATTAATGAATCTTCTAACCTTGTTGTGCATCTAAGGCTACAAGAGTCTTGATTCTGGGCCATTTTGTGGTAGGTGCAAATACCTTAGTGTAGTCAATTTCTTTCTTTTGTGTGAAGTATTTAGCTACGAATATCACCTTGTGTTTGTCAAGGGTGCCATATGATTTATACCTATTTTTGTACACCCATTTGTTTTGAACTACCTTTCTTCCAAGTGGTAGATCAACTAACTCACAAGTACCATTTTGATTAGATATTCATACTCCTAGTTCATTACATGTCTCCAATATGTGTGTTTGATAACTTCTTGGTACATAAGAGTTTCATTATTCATAGCAAGAAGTAGTTTTGTAGGTTCTAGTTCAACAAGTAATTATTTGTGCACTCTTTCTCTAAGGACACATTTTGTGCCATTTTTTCCCATTTCATCTGGTTTGATGTCCTTTAAGAGTTGGTAAGATTCACAAATTTCTTGAGTGGGGAGTAGTGTGGATGTCTCACCGACCTCAAAGTTTTCATCATGATCTTGGAATGGATCATTAGGTACAAAGAACACTAACAAATATGGATGTGAAACAATACTAATATCATGATCAACTTTACTATGAGAAGGGGTAGAATGTGCAAAAGATACATGCATATACTTAGTATCATATTTTTGTTCCTTCAAACTTGTGGGTTTATTTATAAATTCTAGAGTTTTGGGTAACTTTTCAATGTCTCCACCCTGAAAGGTTAGAATATGAACATCATATATGTTAACATATTTTGATCTAGGTTGAAGATTGTATCCCCTGGTATCCAATGTGTAGACACCAAAATCCAGCCACTTGTAAGTCATCTATACCTTCCTGTCAGCCACGTGTCAGTCATCCATCCTTCCCGCCATTATTTGGCCCAAATCCACATCTTCCCGCCATTATTTGGCCCAAATCCACACCTTCCCGCCATTATTTGGCCCAATTTCACCTTTCCCGCCATTTTTCATCCCCAAATTTATTTAAATTATTATTTATATATATATATTTAATATTTTAATATATTTTATATATATATATAAATATAGTTTAAGTGATTTAATCTAAGCCGTCCATCCTTCATTTAATCTCATCCGTCCATCCATCTTAATCCGTTTCACAACCTAGATTTATTCTCTACCCTTGGATCCACTTTAATCTTAGCCACACGTTCAAAGTGTCGTTAAAACCCTAAAGTGTGCCCTAAGAGTAGATTATAAATTGAGTCACCTTGATGGCTCAAACCCTATCTTCTTCTCCTATCTTTGCTATCTTTGCTATCTTTTGGACCTATCTCTTCTATTTCATCTATCTCTTCAGCCATCCATCGCCGCCCCTTTTCGTCGCATCCATCGCCGCATCCGTCGCCAACTTCGCCGCCATCTCTTCTGCAACACTCTGCAGAATTCCCCATTCTTGTCGCAAGTGCCCGCGGGCGTTTACCCGCAGCCACAGACGCAGACCGACGTCTGAAACCTTGATCAGAAGCACGCGGGCGTTCAGCGAGTGCACCAGGGCGCCTTCTGCAGCCGATTTGATGACCACATTACTTCCAGGTGCCTCTGGTCTAGCCGCGTTAACAGAGAACAGGTATAAATCAGTTTAAAGCAAGTAACTTCTTTTCTTTTATTAATCTGTTGTTGAATTCCTGCATTCTATTTTTCTAGGGTTTTAAATTGTTTCTGAGGGCTCACACAGTGGAGCCCTCTTATTAATTTCTAACTCCTTGATAGTGTTAATGTGTGCAGGATTTTAATGGCAGATCTGGTGTGTTGATAGCAGTTGTTTAAGCTGGAGTGGTCCGAGCCAAAGGATACAACAAAGCCCACTCACTTTGTTGGGATTAAGGATACATTCTTCGGAGATGCCACCACATTGTGCTAGCTAGGGTTTCGGAGAACCCTAGCACAAATTGTAATTTTTGTATCACGAAAAGGGTTACAGGCCCTGTTGTACTCAAAAGGAGTTTTTAAACTCCATTGATTAATAAAAATCGTTTGTTTTGTACAACTATGTTCTTACTTCCATTATCGTGATTTCTTTATCTTTTGTTTGGCGTTGTATCTTTAATCTACAAATGGCGATCACGGTGGGACCCCCTAGGGTTTCATGTTTTTAATACTTGCTTTACTAATCTATTCCTGTTTTTGTTTTATTTTGCAGGTTCCAGAAATCGTGAAATTCGCTGTTCCGACGAACTAGGGTTTCTGAGTTTGCAGAAATGCGCGAGACACGGAGCGGCGTCTGGAAGTCCAATCTGAAACACAGAGGTGTGTTTCAGCTGTGCGGAACTCCCTTGGGCGTTTGAAGGCGGTTTCTGAGAAAAAGCGTAGGCTTCCGAGTAAGTGCGTTTTTTTTCTGTACTTTTTACGTTTTTGGTTTTTATGTTGTATTATGTTTCTTTTTCAGATCATTGCTTTAAAATGAACAAAAACTAAGTAATCTGGAAAAGAATAGTTATTTTTAGTTACATTTTTTTTGCATTGCATTATTGGTTGTTGCTTGCATAAAAAAAAAAAATTGCATACCTAGCTGCATATTAGAATAGCTACGAATTATCTGTTTTAGTTATCTAAGTAGGACTATTGATTGGATGTCAATAGTACTCCTGCCATTGGGTGATTCCAGGCAGAGAAGTGGACGAACCTTCCGGTTGCTCCTTTGATATTTGATATCATCGGTAGGCAGGGGGTTTTAAACGGTGTACTCCACTTCTTCAGAGGAAATGGCATGTTTTCAGTAGCCTCTTGCTTAGATCATTAGAACTTTTGATTTATAGCTTTGTATGTATACATTAGACAACTAAAACACTTAAAATAAAATTCACTGCATTTCATATTGCATTTAAAACAGTAATATCTGGATTTCATCACCGGGTATTGCTTGAAGTTTAGTGACGGTGGAATTCATCTCCATCCATTAAACTTCTGCCTTAGACACCATAGGTCACCCCCGAGCAAACTTGCTGGATTTCATCACCAATAAGAATCTCGTTGTCCTTTCCTAGCCATAGTTTTTACCTTTTTTGTGAATAATTCAAGATTAGATCACATGCAAAACTCATAAACCGGACACTTAAAATTTACTATAGATTAAGATCAGAAAATAATTAATTAACCGCAGGTAAGACACATTGGTTGAAACCTAGGTTGTGACTATTTTATGATAATTTCTTTAGTGTAAATTTATCATTCAAGTTTTGCATTCTTCTTTTCTGAATTTGTTTAGATTTATTGCTTTATGGTCTTAACAAGGAATCAATCTAAAATGTTAAATCTAAATAATCAAATGGGTAATTCACAGAACATCCCCACCACCAACATGGCCACTTATCCTAGTGAATTTCAGGCAAGTTCGCCTGCAGGTCTTTCACGTCCTTCTACCGTCTATCACATGGCCATGCCCATGGAGGAAGACAATTCCTGTCATATTACCCACATTGATATGGCCCAAGTGCAAACTCACTTAAGAGATGGCACTTGGCTATGTCCTTGAGCCAATCCAAGATTCCCCTATGCAAGATTCTATTTTTCAGCGGGATATTGCATCAACCATACCCGCTGGTTTCACTCAGGTCTACACTAACCCTTTTTTTGAGGCTAATGTTGTATCTGCTCAGCCGGCTTCATCTCCAACATCTTCCCAGGTGCTCAATTGTCCTCCTTTGGAGACAAATGTAGTGTCTTCCCGACCACTTTCTCCTCCATTTACCGGGTGTACACCAATTCTCTCTATGAGGTTGGTGGAACCTCCTCTAGCCATGACCAATTTCAACCCTCTTCTTCCCAAACCATTTATGGTTTCACCCTACCGGGGCACGATCTACTGTTTCTTCCCAGTACCGCCTACTTCAGCCACCTTCATTGCCCCCGCTATGCGGTCCTCCGTGACTACCATGGCAGCCTGCCCTCCACCTTCATCCAATCATCCCACCTCCCTTGGGTTAGAGATTAATAAGGTTAGGGAGTACCTCGACAAGTTGCTTCAGCAACAACAACAACAAAATGCTCAACCACCTGTCGTAGTAAATCCTACACCCCAACCAATTTCTACCCAGCCAGCTTTTCTTAGCTCAGGCCCCACCTGGGTACCCCAATCTTCGGTGGTGTCCATTCCTACCCCACCTTTCTCCCAACCCGGTCCAGTTCATCATTCACCCCAATCACCTTCTTTTCGGTATCATCCATACCAACAACCTGTCCATTCCACACCGCCTAATCCAGGCAATTTCATCCCATCTCATCATTTTTCCACTCCTCCATTGCATCATCATAATCATCAAACGAATCAAAATTTTCATGAAGATTCTCGACTCCATGCTATGCAACAACAGATTGACAACCTTATGCTCAACATGCCTAGCTCATCTAGTCGGAAACCTACGCTAAGGTCGTTGATCAATCAACCAATTCATCCTTCGGTACCTTCACCGCCATATCCGACTGATTTCACATTACCGAAGTTTGACAAATTTTGAGGAACTGAGGATCCTCATGAACATGTGAGCTCATTCATGCATGCCTGCTTTAGAATCCAAAATAATGACGCTCTTATGCTCAGAACTTTTCCTCAGGACATTAGGGAGGAGATGTTGTACAATGGTACAATCATTTAGCTCACCATAGCATTTATGCTTACGAGCAATTGATTAATCTATTTTTAGAACGATTCTCCCTAAATGTACAAAGGAAAGTCTCATTGTCCGACTTATACAAGCTCAAGCAACATGACGATGAGACTAGTTTATGACTTTGGAAACCGTTGGAGGGCTATCATTAATAAATTGCCATTCTCCCTACCAATGGAGGAGTTAACCAAAATGTTCACCCGGAGTTGTCTAAAACCTATCTCTTGGTTACTCCAATTACAACAATACAGGACTTTTGAAGAGGCTTTGGCCCAAGCAAGTATCATAGAAGACATTAAAGTCCAAGAGGGTGTTTTAAAACCCCGTAGAAAAGAATGGCAACAAAAGGGCCAACAACGAAATAATAATTATGGCCAAAACAAACAAACACAAGCTAGTACAGCCTCAAATGTTAACCAAGTTAATCAAGTGGTGGCGAGTCAGCCCGTAATGGCTCAACAACAACAAGTAATGCAAAGTCAACCGCAACCAATTGCTTATCATGCGGTACCCGCCCCTCCTCAACCAGCTCACAATACTGAGCCAACCATGGAAACTCGACCTTGGCAAAACAATCGTCCCAAGCGACAGTTCACACCTTTAGATGAACCATATGCGGTCATATTCAACAAGTTATATAGCACAAATCAGTTAACTTTACCTGAGTTTAAACCTTTAGAACCATCTAGAAGGGGAAAGTATTACAAGGAGTACCTATTTTGTCCTTATCATAGGCAAAATGGGCACGATATCAATAATTGTACAACTTTCAAACATGTGATCCAAGATCTTATTGAGATTGGAGCCATTAAATTGGATAGCCCCTTAGCCCAACAAAATCAAAATCTTGGTATATTTCAAACACCCCTTCCACATCGGGAGGAAGCTCCAACAACTTCGGGGGGAGTAACTCAGGTAACTCCTCCTAATCAAGTCAACCATGTACAACAATACCAAGGTTTTGTGGGTACTATTAACGTAGTAACCCGGGGTCAAAGGGCGAACCAACCAAATCAGGCTGAACCACGACCACCTGTACAAACCCCAGTCCACCTCGAGTAACAGTGACCCAACGACGTGCTAGTACTTCTCAACAACCGCTAAATCATTCTACTCAACGCCAACGACCCATCATGTCATTGAGTAGCCGATTAACTACCAGTTTAAAAATGGCTTTTGCCAAGTTATCGATCTATGACCTCATTCAACAATCTCCCCCGCATAGAGAGGCATTAATGGAAATATTAAAGTCAATCGAGCTTCAAACTCAAGATACTAATGCCTTCAACAACTTTGTGGGGAGTATTCAAACATGCATGGAGCCCTCCATCACTTTCTATGATTTTGAAATCAAACCTATGTCAACAGAAAGTATAGATCCTCCACTGCATATCATGGCCAAGATCGATCACAAGCCATTCAAGAGAGTCTTAATTGACACCGGTTCCTCAATCAATATCATTACAACATCGGCGTTGAGTCATCTAAAGCTGTCGCCATCCCTTATCACAAAGTCGACTTTTACTCTTAAAGCATTCAATGATGCTTTATCTTCCACGGTTGGCACGGTTATCTTGCCCATTGAGGTAGGGGCCCGAACTTTGCATACCTTGTTTCACATCTTGGAAGGGTCCATGGCATACAATGTATTGCTTGGACGGCCTTGGCTTAGGGAGATGAGATGTGTCCCTTCTATATAGCATCAATGTCCGAAGTATGTATATGAGGGACGAGTTCATTGTGTACTTGCTGACATTGAACCCTTCAAACATTGCAACTATGTCTCAAATCCTTATGAGATTGTGTTGCCATCCACTCATCTTTTCTTGACCCCATCTACTTCTTCTATACCATCTTCTTCTAAAGCTCCCATTCCTGAGGAGCTACCCATCATATCGCAACCATCTTCCTCTTTCGCTATTCCATCTCATTCACCACTTTCTTCATCTCCTAATCTTCCTTCTTCTTCATCAGTGACCACATGCACATGTGGCCATGACCAATCATCTCTTTCCACGTCATTACCCCCTTCTTCTACACCTTCTTCAACATCACCTATTATTCCTCCATCTTCCCAACCATCACCAGCTGATGTTTCACAAGTTAGTGAAGCATCAACCCAACCAAATCCTTCCAATTCTTCTATCCCACATTCTTCTATTCCATCATCTAGTCTTTCTCCCTCCCAAGTCAAGGTCCATCTCACTGATGCAGGTATTGGTGAGTATGCCATCCAAGATGTCCACATCACACCGTTCAATGTGCAAACAGTTAAAGATTTTGGTCGTCCACATGACCAACATTTATCCATTGGATCGGTTTATAACATGGGTTCTATGCCAAATTCCATTAATTTTGTATATGGGGGAATAGAGTCATCTTCTAGTCCTACCACCATACTAGAACCCAAGCATCCAGTCCCTGCCAATATCGAAAGGATGGAGGGTTTTCCCTCTCGCTATTTCCACGAGACATAATTGGCGGCAATTTGGCCTAGGTCGATACGAGCAAGGGGTAACCGAACGCATCGATATGCCATACCGAGAGACCCACCGAGCGTTTTGGTCTGGGCTACCAACCACTTCCATCCCTTTCTTCTTTTGAACGAGCTTTTCAAAGCATTAATCTTAATTCGGAAGAAGAAATCCTCCACCCCGACGAATCCGAAGATGAAGCCTATGAAGAATTTGACGTCATGTCAAATGGTGATGAATACGAAGAAGAGTCGGCGCCCATTGTTCCCCTCACTTGAACAAGACGAGTTTTATCTCCAATTGTTCCCTCTCCAAGAGGCCATCTTTCGCTTGCTTCTTCCACAAGAACGAGGTGAACCACCCCCTCCGCCACATCCATAAGCCATAATCCAAACTTGTATTATATGTATATACTAAAATAGTGGTTTTCACCACTACCAAAAAAAAAAAAAAAAAAAAAAAATCAAAATATATAAAAATACTTTATTGCTTTATGTATGTGTGTAATAGTGGTTTTCACCACTACAAAAAAAAAAAACTCAAACTACAAAAAAAAAAAAAACTGAAAAACTATGTTGTTTTGCATTTCAGGTCTTCCGAGGTCTTCACCGGTTTTCCCTTCCATTCCGCCCATCCTTTCTTCCATAAGTCGACAATGAATTTTGAAGACTTATTCACACCACTCCATAATCCATATGATCCGGATAAGCCAATCCCGATCAACCCAAGCCTGATTGACATGGATCGGATTTCATCCCCTCCATCTATTTCAGAGTTCATCCTTTCCGAGGAATTGTTAAGGGCTTCCGCCAACTACATTCCTCCTTCACCTCCACATTCACCTTCATCTTCTAAGCCAGAGGTCTTCCCAGGGAGACATAGACGAGAGCAAGGCACAGGAGCTTGATGACATTTTAGATGACATAAATCTGATCCCTACTCCCCATCATCTTGAGGAAGGTTCCCACATGTCTATTGAAGAAACTATCGATGTAGACCTTAGTCCAGGCCAAGATGGCACCCAAATTGTGAAGCTGGCTAAAAGTCTATCATCAGAGGAACAAGAGCAAATGATTGCTCTACTCAAGCGGAAGAAGGAGATATTTGCATGGTCTTACAAAGACATGCCGGGCCTAGACCCTAATTTGGTTGTCCATAACCTCACCTTACAAAAAGATGCTAAACCTGTCAAACAGAAACTTAGGAAAATGCATCCTACCGTGGCCCTCATAGTTAAATCGGAGATTCAGAAACTTTTGGATGTTAAATTTGTCGTCCCGATTGATTATCCTGAGTGGCTTTCTAACATGGTACCCGTTCGCAAGCCTAACAGGGGGATACGTGTTTGCACCGATTTTTGAGATCTAAATAAAGCGTGTCCTAAGGATGACTTTCCTCTTCCAAACATTGATACTCTTGTCGACACCTGCGCTGGTCATGAAATGCTTTCGTTCATGGATGGATTTTCAGGATACAACCAGATTCGAATAAACCACGAAGATCAACACAAAACAGACATTTACCACACCTTGGGGAACTTTTTGTTACGGGGTGATGCCCTTTGGCCTTAAGAACGCAGGTGCAACCTATCAACGAGCCATGACTTATATTTTCCACGATTATATGCATAAGATTATCGAAGATTATGTGGATGATTTATTGGCAAAATCTAAAACTCGACAAGAGCATTTTGATGTATTGGAAAAAGTTTTTGATAGACTTCTAGAGCATAAAGTAAGGTTGAACCCTAAGAAATGTGTCTTTGGTGTTACCTCAGGCAAACTCCTAGGTTTTATTATCTCTAAACGAGGTATTGAGGTGGACCCAAACAAGGTCAAAGCCATTATGGAAATGTGTCCCCCAACTAATTTGAAGGAGTTGCGTAGTTTACAAGGAAAGATTAATTCAATCCGTCGCTTTATTGCACAACTTTCTGATAAATGTAGGCCATTTTGCCACCTACTACAAAAGGGGGTACAATTTTCATGGACAGATGAGTGTCAGAAAGCCTTTGATGACATCAAGCAGTACTTAGCGTCTCCGCCAGTCTTAGCTCCGCCTCGTCGAGATCCCTTCCTTGAATTTCTTTAAGAATTTATCGATGATGATACTGCTAGACAAGCACGTCTTGATCAACTCACACTCATAGATGAAAAATGAATCAATGCTTTAGAGCATTTGTGAGTTTATCAAGACCGATTGAAACGTGCTTACAATGCCAAAGTTCATCTAAGAGAATTTCAAGTAGGGGATCTTGTCCTTAAAGAGAATCAACAAAACACCAATGCATTGCCGCATCTTCGAGATAAATTCGCGGCTAATTGGTTAGGTCCATATATGGTCACTGAAAGAGTGGGTAATGGAACTTATAGACTTGCCGGTTTAGAGGGAGAGGAAGAACCCGAACCACTTAATGTTATACACTTGAGGGCATTCTACGCATAGTTTGAATTTTATATGTACATATATACATGGCTTGTACAACAAAAAAAAAAAAAAACAAATAAAATAAAAAGAATTTGCATTTCATTGTTAGTTGCATACATCTCATTCAAAAACATTGCATTTCATGTGCATACATCTCATTGAAAACCATAACATTTCATTTTCAGCCATAGTTGCATATCATGTTAGAGACCATTCTATCTTTTGGATATAAAATTTGGTCAAGCAAAAGTCATGTTGCCTTAATCAGGGGCACCTTCATAAAATCCATCAAACCGAATTGTCATTCGTACACCCATTTTCCATTTGCACATATTTACATTGCCAAAATGTTTTCAGTCACTCAGCCATTCCTAGTGTTTTAAGCAAACTTTGAAATGCATGTCAAAGTTCTCTAGGGCCATATCACAAATTACACTAAATAAAATCTTGAGTATTGGGAAATGATTTCAAAAGCGGTCTTGAACCTATCACATTTTCACATCTTAAAAACATCTTGTGTCAAAGAGAGATAACACCATCCTTGGGTTGTGCCTTGAAGTGAAAAGGGTAATCCTCGTTTGTCCTATCATGCAAACATAGTCCATAAAACAGTGGTTCTTACCACTATCACAAGCAATCACAAAATATAAATATAAACAGAGTAGTAAGGATAGGGTAAAATTCTCATCATACTTCGGTTGAGAATCCGATTCCCCAAAGCTCTAAGGAAATGAACATTTTTCACACACCACCGATCCCAAATAAGTTGTAAGGATCGTACTACTTGTCCGATCGGACGGATAGGTAGTCATCCCCAAGGCTTACAAAGGTCAAAAACAACATGGACTATGGAGTTAACCTTCACCGGGGCTATAGACGCTTGACTGGCGAGTGGAGTATACTCATTGCGTGGCGACATGTCTCTCCTCAAAAAGAGACCTCTCAATGCTCATACGGACAAACTAGCTTCGGGGTCTTCTCCATAACAGGGTTACCTAATTTATGCAAGATGAGGTTAATGAACACACTTGCACACACACAGGTTTTTGATTGCCTAGAGTCACTACCATGCTTCTGATTTGGTTAATGAACTCGCATGCACACACATTTGGTCCTAGTTGAATTAGGCGGTATTAGTAAGTTTGTTTGATACCACTAGCATGTTTGAGTCTTTGTAAAACAGTCTTCCATATCAACTTCCATATCACCCTCCATATCTTCTTCCATATTCATGTCATTCCATACGTCATCCATTCACAAGCCACCAAGTTCGGTGCCCCTGATTAAACAATTATGATAACAGTTGGCTAAATCTAACTATCTAAAAGTATGAGTGCTTCTTAGTGCATATTTCATTTCTTATCTGCATTAATCATCCATAGATTACATTCATTCTTACTTAGTCTCGCATTAATCATCTATAAGTTTGCATTCCATTCCATCACATATGCATCAAAAACATTAAAACATATAAAAACATGCATCACAAAAACATAGGCATTCACACAAAAGAGAGTAAAACACCAAATAAATAAAAGCCATGTATATATATATGTATAAAGGTCAAACTGTACAATGAATGCCAAAAGGCTACAATATACAATAGAGCACCAAGGCTCATAAAGAGTGCATCTAAGCACTAAGCTAACCATCAAAAGAGGACCCCTGAGACCTAGTAGGAGCCCTAGACCTAGTGGTGTGCCTAGACTCACTACCTCCAACCGGGCTGCCTCCGCTAGTCCCACTGCCTCCAATATCTCCCAGTCTGCCTGGGACAACGACCTCCTCATCCCCGGAATGATAGGGGAGAATCGGTGTCGTGCCTCTAACACCCTAAGCTGCAAAACAACAAAACAAAAATTTGTTACAAATTTTTCCAAAAAAAAAAAAAACACATAATAAGTACTTGCTTAAATGAACAAATACCTCAGTTGGCTGCACTGGCGCGTCCGCTCCCATCTCCGCCATAGCTCCCGCGTGCTTCACAACTTCTCACTCCACTTCACTCCATTCCCTCAGACGCACTTCTCTCAAGCTCGAACGCACAAATGAGCGAAATTCTCGCTGAAATTATTTAAATAGCTGGTTTTGGCACCCTGAAACGCAGTGGGGCATTTCATGGCGCATTCAGACGCAGTCCTGCATTTGCAGAGCGCCTAAACACCGACGGGCGTCTCTGCCAACCACAAATGCAGACCGGCGTTTGGTGTCAGTATTGAATAAAGGAACAAAACTTGCAAAATTGAAGCTTACCTCCTCCAAATTTCATCAAATTGCATTCATCCATTCTTCTTATCATAATAAAACATTTTGTGAAGGTTACAACAGTTTTGGACACAAATTTTGTCATTTCGCTCAAAAAGCGCATCATTCATCATTGTTTTACAAATTGGGTTAAAAATATTCAAAACCTTCACAAAATTAACCACATTCATCAATTCTTCTGATCTATCGTCAATTTCATTCATTCTTCTTTCATCATGCATATTTTTGCCAAATCAAATTAAAGTAAACCTCGTATCTAGTGGTATATTCTATCACCTTGGCGATTGCAGCGATTTGAATCCATGCAATTCGGTAAGAGGATTAAACCACCATAAGGACACTTACCATTTATCATCATCAATTATTTCATCTGTTTGAAAATTGGAAATCAATTTTGGGTATTCTACTTTTCAAGTGACCTCATACCAAGATTAATTTGCTCAACAATTGTCATTGATGGCCTAGTTCATGGGGCCTTAAACATGGACAATCTTTAATATCATCATTATTTTGAGTCTTGCTAGAGATTGAGGCTACCTAGGTTGATTGGTTCTGACCCGAGGAATTATCCATACAGTCACTAGGAGCATCTCTGAGTTCTGGACTCTTTTCATGCATCTTTCATCTCTCCATATCAATGGCGCCAACAAGGCAATTTCATCAACAGTATGGATTCACACACAGGAGTTGGGGCATCCGTTATCAATTTCTAATTTTCCTATAGTGGAATTCATCTTACATGATCATGGAACTTACAATTTGGCAAAAATCCCTTTATAACCGTTGGGGCAGAAAACGGTCCATCTTTCACATCACTCATATCGTCTTCAATCATATTCTTTTCTGGTTTGTACACCAACCCCTTTCTTGTTGGGACATAAACGAGATGGTTCATACACCAACCCCTTTTTTTCACCGTTGGGGCAAAAACGGTTCATTTTCTTTCGAATTTCTTCCAATTGGCTTGTGAGAACCATTCTCGCTCGCCAATTGAGGGGGTAAGCTGATAAAATTTTAAATATTCTTTTATTCTTTGGTCTTCAAAGTTGTGCTTTAGTCTTGAGAGAGAGTTGCGTCGATCCGACTTTTCAGGTGTCTTAAGTTTTTGTGTTGCATTGTGTCTTCACACAAAGCAGCTCAAAAAGGGGCATCTGTAGACACCAAAATCCAGCCACTTGTAAGTCATCTATACCTTCCTGTCAGCCACGTGTCAATCATCCATCCTTCCCGCCATTATTTGGCCCAAATCCACACCTTCCCGCCATTATTTGGCCCAAATCCACACCTTCCCGCCATTATTTGGCCCAATTTCACCTTTCCCGCCATTTTTCATCCCCAAATTTATTTAAATTAATATTTATATATATATTTTAATATTTTAATATATTTTAATATATATATAAATATAGTTTAAGTGATTTAATCTAAGCCGTCCATCCTTCATTTAATCTCATCCGTCCATCCATCTTAATCCGTTTCACAACCTAGATTTATTCTCTACCCTTGGATCCACTTTAATCTTAGCCACACGTTCAAAGTGTCGTTAAAACCCTAAAGTGTGCCCTAAGAGTAGATTATAAATTGAGTCACCTTGATGGCTCAAACCCTATCTTCTTCTCCTATCTTTGCTATCTTTGCTATCTTTTGGACCTATCTCTTCTATTTCATCTATCTCTTCGACTATCCATCGCCGCTCCTTTTCGCCGCATCCATCGCCGCATCCGTCGCCAACTTCGCCGCCATCTCTTCTGTAGCACTCTGTAGAATTCCCCATTCTTGTCGCAAGTGCCCGCGGGCGTTTACCCGCAGCCACAGACGCAGACCGGCGTCTGAAACCCTGATCCGAAGCACGCGGGCGTTCGACGAGTGCACCAGGGCGCCTTCTACGGTCGATTTGATGACCACATTACTTCCAGGTGCCGCCTGGTCTAGCCGCGTTAACAGGAAAGGTATAAATCAGTTTAAAGCAAGTAACTTCTTTTCTTTTATTAATCTGTTGTTGAATTCCTGCATTCTATTTTTCTAGGGTTTTAAATTGTTTCTGAGGGCTCACACAGTGGAGCCCTCTTATTAATTTCTAACTCCTTGATAGTGTTAATGTGTGCAGGATTTTAATGGCAGATCTGGTGTGTTGATAGCAGCTGTTTAAGCTGGAGTGGTCCGAGCCAAAGGATACAACAAAGCCCACTCACTTTGTTGGGATTAAAGATACATTCTTCGGAGACGCCACCACATTATGCCAGCTAGGGTTTCGGAGAACCCTAGCACAAATTGTAATTTTTGTATCACGAAAAGGGTTACAGGCCCTGTTGTACTCAAAAGGAGTTTTTAAACTCCATTGATTAATAAAAATCGTTTGTTTTGTACAACTGTGTTCTGTCTTACTTTTTATCGTGATTTCTTTATCTTTTGTTTGGCGTTGTATCTTTAATCTACATAATGTACTAGTTGTTCTTTAATTTTTGCAAATACAACATCACATGTCACAATAAATTTTTGATGTGAAGGAATGAATACCTTGTATCCCTTCTGATCCATAGGATATCCAATAAAGATGCCTTTAATGGCTTGAGCTCCAAATTTATTTCTATGCTCTGGAAGAAGATGAGCATAACATATGGAGCCTATAATTCTAAAGTGGTTGAAAATGTGGGGTATCCAGTCCATTTTTGATGAGGTGATGTGCCAAGTTTTGAGGGACTCATTGTGTTAAGTACATGCATAGAAGTCCAAGTGGCTTAAGCCAAAATATATGGAGGCACATTTTTATTAGTAAGAAGGGCATGAGCCATGTTCATAATTTTATTGTTCATGTGCTCAACAATACTATTTTTTGAGGTGTACCTAGTATTATCAATTTATGTTTGATCCCATGTGAGGACAAGTACTATGTGAATTAATTTGAGGTGTACTCGTTGCCATTGTCAATCCTGAAGGTCATGATTCTACAACCTGATTCTTGTTCTACATGAGCCTTGAATAATTTGAAGAATTCAAAAGCTTCAAACTTCTTTTCCAAAAATTTGATTCATAGTTTTCTTGAGAATTCATATATGAAGGTAATGTAATACCTTTTACATTTTCATGAGGTAATAAGCATTGGCCCATAAATGTCTAAGTGAACTAGCTCCAAATTCTATCTGGACTTCCATTGACTCTTTGGAAATATTATCGAGAGGATTTGTTAATGATGCATGCTTCACATTTGAGAGGTTTAGAAGAGAAGTGTGGTAGTCCCCCGATGGTGGAATCTATTTATCTCAATCGATCAAGTTTGACATGATCCATACAAGCATGTCATAATGCATCAACATAAAGTTTCTTGGGAGTTAGGGTGAAATTAAGTGCCATGTTAGCTTTGAAAATGTAAAATTTAGGAGGATTTCTATCAAGTCTGATGAGTTTTACATATAAGGAACCAGTCATGACCACTATTTTGGAGGGTGTATGAATGACTCAAATATTTTTATCTTGGGTAGTGAAACTCAGACCAAATACATAGAATATGAGTGTGGATAGTGATAAGAGATTTTTCTTTAGATCAAGGATGTAGAGAAAATCAAGTAGACAAAAATTAGGTAATCCAAGAAATTTCAATCAAACAATTATAGTTCCTTCAACTAGTTTAAAGGATTTATTAGCCATGTGAACTACACCAAGTACTTATGAGTTGAATTCTTCAGATAAGTCCTTGTTCAAAGTCATGTGTTGGTTGGCTCCAGTATCCATAATCTATGAACTACTGGTGGAGGCTATGTTATGGGTAACTCTAATGGGTTGTGATGTGGGATGAGAAATGTCATAGCCAACATATCCTGAATGTGCCTCAATGAATGTTTTGGGATGGTCAGTACATGGTGATATAGGTGCCCACTGATGATCTAGTCATGAACAAATTGAGCACTTTGGAAGATATTTATATCAAATTCATCTTCATTTACATTATGTGCACTATGATTTTGAAACTACATGATCTTGTGTGTGGTAGTTTGGTAATCAATAGCATAGTACCTTTTTATGTTACAATATTTGCACATGATATTTGAGTTACTAGTTCCTTGAAAGGTACTAGGTTGTTTTATTTGTCCTTAACTAGTTTGATATCATGAGTATTCATGTTGACCATTGTTATAACTTTTTCCTTGTCCTTTACCTTTGCTTTGATCATGGATTCTATTACATTTATTGTTTAAAAAATTTGCATCTTCATCCACCTGAAAGACCGAGTCTCCAAGGTCAGAACTGGTGAAGTTTGTGTGAAAGTTTTTGTCAATTTCAACAAAATTTTCTACAAAGGCTTCAAAGTTAAGAGTTTTTAAGGTTCCACTAGCTGATAAACTGGCAAGCAAGTTCTTATAGTTTGGAATGTAAAGACATGACTGAATGAGGAAAGCCCATGTGATGCATTGATTTTTGAAGCCTTTATTAATGACCTATTTAATAAGGTTAAGGAGGTTGATGGTGGAACTAGAGTATCCTTGTTGCATATTTATTTTATTCATCTTGAGGATAAGATAAACAAATTCTAGGTTAGATTCGATGTCAAATATTTTCTTGAATATTTCAAGAACTGACCATGTTGTGTCATGTTTGGCTTCATAAATCAAATTATGAAGGTGATATTCTATGACAAGTAGGATGTCGACATGAATTTTGTCATCATATATCTACCATTTTTCCAAGGTAATAACATTTGTGTGTGGTGTAGGATTTGTGTCCATATGGTTGCACCATATGTTATTACATTTTGCAGTTGCCCTAAGGCCTATGAACTGTCGATCCTAATTATCATTACCTTTGAGGGTACATCCAATATTTGTTTGAATTTGGAAGTCATTGTGACCTATGATACTGCAAAGACCTAAAAGAGGTGTGTCAATGTGTGAGACAATAAATGAATGTAATCCACTATACCTTGTTCATCATCCATGTGGAATCTATTTTACAAATGATGAATTTGTATACGTAAGTGGCTATGAGTCTTGATGGAATAGGATGATGATGTGGCTAAATATGAAGTACAAAAAAATGTGTGTAGCCCAAACTAAAATATTATATATGAATGTAAAAGCTAATATCTATAAGAGATGAATGTGTGGTTCAATATATCCAACACTAGATTATGCAATTGAATAACAATGTGTGGGATGTGTAAAACTAGCAACCTCAATCTTATGATTGCAAGTAGGTGAGGTGCTAAAATTTGGAGAGGTATAATGAGCTTGTATCAAATTAAGGCCTTCACATGGATGCCCATATACAGATGTTCATTGATGAAATTCAAGTTGTGATGAAGCCCAAGTCCTACCAATCCTCACCTAGTTTATTATGAGTAGTTATATACTCTCTATAGAGAAGTATATGATCTAATACACAACTATGACACAAATTGGACCAACTTAATTTTAATTTTGATTAAGATTTTTTAGTTTTTTAGGCATAGACAGAAGGATGATCTCTTTCCAAAGGTTTTTGGGTATGACTAACCCCCTTAACTATGTATTCTCATTAATTCCAATCTATTTTTTACTCATAGGGCCTTTAATGTAGATTTCCCAACATCAAGGAAGTACAATGGAGAGGCTAGAAGCCTGATGTGCTATCATAAAAAAACTGGTTAGTTTACATAGAGATTGATCTGACTATATGGTTGTGTAAAAAAAAACATGGTCAATTTACATAGAGGTCATCAAACTCCATCAGATTCAAATTTTGGATATTGTATGGCTATGTAAAAAAATGAACATGGTTAGTTTACACAGAGGTCACTGAACTCAACCAAATCTAAATTTTGGATACTTTATGGCTATAAAAAATGAACATGATAAATTTACATAGAGGTTGTAAAAATGAACACGGTTAGTTTACATAGAGGATACCAAAATCAGTCATATATAAATTTTGGAAACTTGCAAACAAATATACAAGCTAATATCTACAATAAAAATAAAATCTATGGAGGTTTTATGAAACCTCATGCAACATCCTCATGCTCTCCTTCAAGTCAACACATAAATTTGTGGAGGAGAGGAGAGGAATGTAATGCTTCTCCAAGCTTAGTTGTGGGAGGGATAAGCATATAATCTCTCATACCACTTGTAGCAAGGATCAATGCTATGTGCCCAAGCTCAACCACATGAAATAAGAAAAATAAGGAGAAGATTTTTGACAATGGAGAGAATAAAAAACACACCTCTCCCTTTGTGTTATGGAATTATATATTGAGAAAAATGAGATTAGGGTTAGGGTTCCCAAATCCATATTATATGAAATTCAAAAGAAAATGAAATGACATTACACATTAAAATAGCCTATTATAGTGAGGTCCTATTAAAGCCTCATAATAATTAATTAGGAACCTAACTAATAAACATAACCGTATAACATTAACATTTATTCAATTTGGTATTATGCCATAATAATACCAACCATTCATATGTTATATTTACACAGTTGTGGGCTTAAAATCTCTGGCCTAAGGTGAGTTTTTTTATCTAGATTTTATTTCATCAAAGGGTGCTCACTGGTGAGCAACTTATGATAAATGGCTTTCATGGCCTGTTTATATATGAAATGTGTGGAAATAATGTAGAAAATCTTAGCCATATTTTATTGAGTGTACTTTAACATCTGAGCTATGGAGGAGAATGTATATCTTACTTGGTTTAAAATGGTTTAATTTTTTACTCTTGAGCAACTTTGGAGGGATTATACTAAACAGGAGGTTGTTGATCATTTTTTTAGGTAGTTAGTTTGGAAGAGAATGACCATCCTACCTTGGAATATTTGGAAGGAAAGAAACAATTGGATTTTCAAATATGAAAGAAATGATATTTAATATATTTGGAAAAATACCACTACCAACTTAACTAAATTAGTCTAACAACTCATCGGACTGAACGCTTGTCCCTTTCCTAGTGCTTTCAGTGGCGTAAAAGGTTTAAAATGATTGTGGCATGGTGGTTATAGGGGTGGAATGTGTGAAGATATGTGTGGCGGCTTCTGGGGTGGACAGCGTCGAATACTGTGGCGGCCATAAAAAGCTAGACAGCCTGCCCGAATTCGTGGCGACTACCGATTCCACCATGTAAATTGAAAAAAAAAAAAAATTAGTCTAACAACTTCTTAATCATCCCAAGACTCCCACCAATGATGGGATCAAGTTATGAAAATATTGAATATTCACTCTACTATTGGAAACCAAATTAAAGGGAATGTGAGTAACCAAAATATGGATAGAAAAAATAATTGATAGCCTCATCCTAAGGATTTTGGAAAATTCAATATGAATGGATCCTCTAGGGGGAACCCTTGAAAAGCCATTGTGAGAGGAATTGGCAGAATTTTATAAGGCTCCTTGGTTTTCATTTTTACTGAGAATTTGGGTATCCTTTCCAATATCCTTATTGAGGGGTATGGTATTATTAGAGGACTTTATGAGGCTGCTAAGATTGGATGGAAAAAACTATTGGTTGAATATGAATCCCATGTCATGATTAGTTTGTTGAAAAATCCTAAGAATCATAAGGTTGATTAGAGAATAAAAATAATTGTTGAGAACATTCAATTAATCCAGATGGGCTCTTTAAAATTTGAATACAATCATGTGGTTAGAGAATGGAATAGGATTGATGATGCTTTAGCTAATTTGGCATTAAACAAAGGTGATATTACTTACTACAACCACCCTCCCATATGGTGGGCTTTACAAAATAGAGATGCTCTTATATCTATCCTTTATCTATATGGCTCCAACACTAAAGGTGCCTAGCTCCTTTTTACTTTCTGTTAGCTTCTCTTTGTTTCAGTCAGGGTATTTCAGTTCACTAGCTCAAAAATATCATTCTTATATTTTTTTTGTTTATTCTTTGTTAAAAGGCATGTTCATCTAGAAAAGCCATAGTGTCAACTAATTTTCCATCAATTTAATTTTTTAGTGTGTGTGTGTTTGTGTTGTATTTTGTTGTGTTTTGTTTTTGTGTTGTTTTTTTTTGTTGTTTTTGTTGTTTTTTGTGTTTTGGGTTTTTGTATGGCTTTGTTGCTTTTATGTCTTCTTTATTTTTATTTTTTTCTTTTTGTGTGTTTGTGTTTGTTTGTTTGTGTTTACATTTTTTTTGTTTTAGGCATGCTCCTTGAGTGTACTGAAGGGGGTAGATCAAGTGAGAGCCCTCAAATTTTTTGGAGGAATATATACCCCTACCTCCTTGGGTATTAACCAAAATTGGCACCCTGAAAGGGGTGTTTTACACAAACAAAAAATACTTGTTTTTTCAAACTTGAATCTTCTTTGTAAATTGAGCACACTTTTGGCTTTCTCTATGTCAAAGCTAGAGGAGGATCAAAAGGAGAATTATTTCTTCCTTCTACTTGCTTTGATACCACATGTTAGATCTTAATGCTTCAAATTTATTGTATTATGGAAGTGAAGGGTATCCTAAGTACATAGGATGCCTATTTTAGGAATAACAACCCCTCAAATAAACTTGTAACTACCTTGTCCTATACTACATATATGTACCTTGTGATGGGTGGTTATACTACTTGAATTATCATATGGTATATGATGTAATTAATCCTAAAAATTATGGTCTCAAAATGGTTGGATAGATTAGCACTCAAATTAGGGAAAAAATTAAATGTTAAAACAGGTGCTTTCACTTGGTGGAATTCCTAGCTAACACTTGGATGAAAATAATTGGTTGTTGTGTATGTTTTTCCATTGAATAGTGGTTTAACAACTTGACCTTTCTAATTGGCATATTTCACTATCTATCTATCTATCTATCTATCTATCTATCTATCTATCTATCATATATATATATATATATATATATATATATATATATATATATATATATATATATATATTCATTCAATAGTTTGCAGTCTATGGGACTAAAACTTAGGACATCAAGGAGAACACATTATTTTTTGCTTTCAAAGATAAGCATACAACAATTGCTTTTGGGAGGTATGCGAAAGTAGCATATGTGTACGTGTTTAATTCAAGAGAAGAGTGATAAATGCCTATGCCAAAAGGATTTTAATCCATGACCTTACCATATGAAGAAGACAACCTATCATTTTGGCACATGAATGACTACAATTAAGAGGTAATTTGCTTATATAATAAGGATGTTGACCTATGATGAAGGTGAAAGAGAGGCAAAAATTAATGCTCTTGGGGTCCAAAATCTAGACTACATGGCCATAATGGAGCATATGAACCAATGCCCCACAACTTGGATTGGATATAAAGGAGAGATTGACAATGTTAGCAACACTTTTAAGGAAAACATGTTGCACCTCTATATCCTATAGGAAATTTTCCACTAATCTCTTATTATTTTATTCAAACAAAAATAACAAATATGGATCAAACTTGTGATCTTGCCTCTACATATACCATGCCCAACCAATGAGCCAGTATATTGAGGTAAGAAAACAACTTGAAAAAATTATATGAAACTATTGTTGAGCTACAAAAAGGATAAATTTAGAAAGATTAAAACCAAGGACCTTTGGCATATATGTATAGCATCCAATTGTTACACTATGGTCCATAATGTGATGAAGAAAACAAGAAATTTACCTTCTTGTATAAATTCAATTGAGAAGTGTGTATGCCACCCTAGAACCATTTGTAGGCCCTACTAGAAAGTAAGGTGCTTATTTTTCCTTAAAAAAATATTGAAATATACAAATTGAAACTACGACTACTATTATGTAGCTTAAAATCCATGCCAATACACCACTTCCACCTTTGATAATCAAAATCGGTCCTTAATCTAATGAGTACTTCTTAAAGCGCCAAATAACACAACATGCATGCATTTCCCTACTTCCCACAAAAATATGGAATATTTTGTAGAATATTTCTTACTTTAAAATTTTAAATTCAAAGGAAAATACAATGACATTATGAAGGAAAAATATATATACTAGATGACAAAATCAAGAAGAAAATTAAACTGAAACCCCTACTAAAAGTTCACAACAAATATAATAGAACAAATAGTTCATTCATATCTACTATAGTTTACCCTATACAAAATTTGTGTGCAATTGAGAGAATTAGTTTTATTTTGGCTTTGATACTCTATTGGAATTCATATCATTTTCTAGAAATATTCTAAAACATACATTCACCATAATCAAATTTAGAAAAAAGAATAAGACATAAATAGAATAACATATAAAAAAGTAGAGAAAGTTATAAATGACATGAAAGGAAAGAAAGAGGAAGGTATGAGTATTAGTAGGCACCCTAATTTTCACATATCACTAATTGATACAATGGATCAGTCATTAGGGGGTTATCTATAGTGATATGAAATCCCTAATTAGATGATAAGCTCAAGCTAACATAACTTTAATTGAAGGTTAAACTACATTATAATGAACATAGTATACCCTTTAATCAAGGTTATCCATAAAGGTAGATTAACCAATATCACAAAGAGTGAATACATTAAGGGTTCCCTTGGGCTTATATGAGTATGCTCGTAGGCTTACATAAATTGTGCTTGAACACTTATATAGGTGATACCCATAGGCTTAAATGAAAAATGATTGTAGGCTTACATAAAAACTTATATATAGACTATATTAGTAGTGGTCATTAGCACTCTTTTACATGATTTTCCTTGTCCTAATAAGATCATATTATACATACTTAAACATATAATAATTTTCCATAGTTTAATATTCCTAATGCTTAGATGCTTCAATTATTTACACTATGAAATGTAGTATGTTTAAATACAATGGATGTCCAAATATGGCATAACCAACTATAATAAATCTTGCAACAGTGTTAATTCGTTTCAATCAAATTACATTTGCATTATCTATTGTGTAATAATTCCTAATATACCCTGCTTATTACATCATAGTCTTAGCTTTGGCTACTAACTTGAAGGAAAATATTTTCTAGGGTGATGTTGAAATATCTCGATTTTGAATAGAGGATATATCCCCCTCAATGTAAGCTTTATACTATAATAGATAAGTGTTCACTACCATCATCATACACTCCAAAAACACACTTATTACAAATACTTAATATCTATTACTTATAAATTAAATGGAGATGATGATTATACTAATTATCTTCATGAGAGTAAGGATTTGCTCTCATAATTTTTTCTTCTAATTTTATAGGAACTAGAATTGATAGTAATATGATTCTTATAAAGATCTTTCACTTTGTTCTTTATTGATGATGTCATGGGTATCATTTCTTTTTTAAAATTTTTAGCAAATCTATTAATATCAAATGGTAATGCTTTTAAATTAATCTGCTCCTCATATTATACTAATGCTTTCTTATTATTTATTTTGATTTCTATTTTATTCAATAATTCTTGGTTTTCATGCCATTTATTTGTAGTTTTTATCTCTTTTCTCAAAATGTATTCCCCACTTTCTAATTGCATGTTAATAACACTATGTTTTGGTGGAAGGAAATCCATGTAGGACTTATTTTGCTTATTTTGCTTCACATTTTTCTTAAACCTATCTCAATTCTCTTTAGTATGATCTACATTCTTTGGAAATTCCTATATTATCATGATTTACTTGATATGATAAATAAGATGTATGTTTCAAAGACAATCTTTAGCAATTTTGTGTATTTGTTGCATCCCTTAAATGACCCCATAGTTTCCACAATATTTATTTGAAAAATAATGTAGAATCCTATTAGGAATTAAATAGCCTTTAGTCTTAAGTCTTTATGATCCAAAAATTATTGATGTTATTTAAAAAACTTTCTTTTTTTGAAATATGTTAATTTTGATAAATCACATTGTAATTCATGATCTAGTATCTTCATTGTTTATGATGTTTGTATACTCCTTGACACAAGTTTTATGAAATCCCATGATTTGATAATGATGTAAGGATCCTTAGTTTTGCAAGTTGTGGAAATAGATATTATTCTCTCAACAAGATTGAGTTTTCAAGCTATGTCATGCTCCTTTAGAGCCCGTGTCATGATAGACCATGCATCTTCCAAATATTTTTCTTTGTATTGGGTAAAGAGAAATAAAAAAGAGCTATATTTGAGCAACTAGCCTTCATTCTATGAAGGATATAACTTATTGAATTTATAGTGATAAATGTCAAGGGCATCCCATAACTTGGGCTTTTCATGTTTGCTTTTATATCTTGATGATATTCCATTTTACTTAATGAATCTGATTAACTTGGAGTCTAGCTTGGCACCCTTGTCTATAGGTCCAAAGGCAATCTTACCACTCTTAAGGTTTGCAATGGCATGGATATTCTATTAGTAAAATAATTCTAGTACCACATGGAGGCTCAGGGTCTTCTTGTATGCCAACAACTGTTAGCGTATATTTGTTATTACGTTAGATGGTTATTACATTATTAGCGTGTTGTTAGTGTTGTTGTAACTATTAGCTAAGTCAGACTTATAGCTCCATTTGTTACGGGCTATTCTAAGTCTTTGATTGTATTATTTATGCTATAGTTGATCAATGATAATTATTCCACTAATTATCATGGTATCAGAGTGGGTATGCTCCGAAGCATCAGTTTGTCAAGAAGATTCTTGAGGATGTGATGGGTCTGGTTTGACTGGGTCACGATCCCATCTACTCCTTAGTGTGAGACTTGAGAAAGCACAGATCACTGTATTCCTCGATGTCATGACCTAGTATCTATGGAATTTGGTGGATCATCGACCTAAGGGATGATTGGACCTACATGTGTTGTGGACTCTCCTAGATCCCTATAGCTAGACTACACAAACAAAACCCTAAGTGGAAACTAGACCCTAAGCTAGGTGGGCTGAATGTGATGACCTAAAGGGTAACCTACGTGGATCTGGATGCATGAGGGGTTGGAAAATGCATCAAATAGACTGGGATGATGTGACAACACTAGATCTGAGACAAACACATAGAGGACTTTGCACAAATACACCATGGTGGATATGATATATAGACCATGACATTGACGAGGAGGACAATGTGACCTACACTATGCATAGTTGGTAGGACAATATAGAGACTGACACCTTAAGAATGGACAAATCAAAGAAAAATAATTCTTGTTGTGACACATGTGACCTTGATCCCATGATGGCCAATGCTTGTTGTGATACAAGTGACCTCCTACCTTCTATGGTAGATATCAGTTGTAGCATAGGTGATCTCATCACAGTAGTAGATTTTTCTTGTGACACTAGTGACTTAAAAACTGAACCTCCTAAAAAAGAACTCCATAATCTCATCAATAGTGACAAATGCAATATTGTTAAAAGCATTGATGAAGATGATGAAATTGGGTGTTTTGAAAAACACACCAAAGGATTTGGATCCAAAATGATGAAGAAAATGGGACTCAATGGTGAGATATTAGGTAAATGGGAACAAGGAGTTAAAACTTCAATAATGCTAAATGTTAGGGCAAATAATGAAGGCCTTGGCTATACTAGACATGCAAGTACCAACAATTCCATGTTTGTAAAACCTAAATATCCTACATATCCTAAAAAGAAATATCATAGTCATTGTGGAAAGATAGGATATATTGCAACTAAGTGTTGGAGAGTACATCCTTGTGATTCATGTGGATATACAAATCACTCTTCTTCCAGTTATTGGTACAAAGTGAAAATAGCCAACAAGGTTCATATTGATTGTGGATGGATAGATCTCACACAATGGACCATGATGAAATAAATATTGAATGGATTCTACCAAAAAGGTAAAACCTATGGTAAAAGCAAACATGACAAGCCCAAGTTATGGGATGCCCAAGTTATGGTCAAAGGCAAATCCAGTGATAGATCGAGTGGCAGTCCCAAATATAATGAACCAAAGACAGACCTAAAGACAGACCCAAAGACAAAGTTCCAGAGGTATATCTACAGGCAGATCCTGAGATAGACCCAGTGGTAGAAATCCAGAGATATGCTTAGATCCAGAGCCAGAGCCATGAGCTAGATCCAAATCCAAAGACAAAGAACGAGCCACCTCTTTCCAGTTATTATAAGCAATGAAATAATTATCAACAACATCAAGATAAGGTCCTCTACATTACCATTTCTCACCATGAGCATCATGATTGTCTACTATTGTTTCATATATTGACATCAATTATATTGGCTTTAATGGTTCTAGGTACACACAAGGAGTGTTTATATTTAGGCACCTTCCTTTTATGACTCTTCTACAAATTAATTCATGATAATATCTTATAAAATATTATGTTGTTTCTCTTCAGGAGATCCAATGGTATTCAAAAATAGATAAACAATTCCTTATTCAAACTTTGTGTTATCAATCATTGGTGAGAAAGTCAATACTAAATAGAATGATCCAATGTTTGTTGGTATTTTTGCTTTATTTGAGATATCTTATGAACAATGTTTTAAATATTGTTAATTTTGAATTCTAAGTTATGGCCTATTAACTAAGTGCTTGACATACTATGAGTGTGATAAGCTTACTATCTAGGAGAACAAACTCATTAGGACATCTAGCTTTGAATAGAATACCCATAATTCTAGCATTTCACATCTAGAACATCTTACTTTTATCTAGCTGGTCAAAATATCTCACGTTAGAGAAAGTATCATCTAGACTTCTTGTTGATCCCTCTCCTATTGAATGATTATTCTAAATAAAGCTCTAAATATGTTATATTTTACAAATCATTAAAATATGAATCACCTAGGAAATGGATTGACATTGGACATGACCTATTTTTGGTTAACAAGAAAAACATTGTTTTGAACCTATGTGTGCCTCTTTATTTTGTTCTCATTTATGTCTCATCGATGATCAATTTTTATTTTTTTTGAAACAATGCAAGGGATGAAATATCTTGTGCTAGTTGAAGAACTTGTCTATTATGTCTTTTATTCCTTTATGGTTTATATAGTTTCTTTTTTGTCTTGGTACCTTCCTTTGATTTCCAATGACTATATCAAATGCTTGATCACCTTCAATTTGTGCTTGTAAATTTTTATGGCATAAATATTTGTCTTTAGCTGATCCTTGATAGGATTTCTTATCTTGAGATTTCTACTTAGATAAGATTCTAGTCCTTGGAAGGGTTATTATACCATGAGATAAAATATAAAAAAATATTGGTCCTTGGAAAGGTTGTTTACCCTAATAATTTTCTTTAACAGAGATCTCTTTGGGGCTTCTTTATATCAAAGCTTGAGGAAGAACTTAGTATTTTTCTTCATTGAGGCATTAAGACCTATTCTAATACCATTGATATTATTAATTCTTATATTATTTAATACTTGCATTATGAAATTATGGATATTTAAATATAATGGATACCCAAATTTGGCATAAAAGACCATAACTAATCCTACAACTACGCTTTACTTCTAATATATATTACATACCATGTATTGAGTAGTTCTAATAAACTTACATTCACATTACCTATAATATAATAATTTCTAACAAGGTTTACACATGATTATATCATGCAATGTGTGCCTTGGCCATTAATTTTAGATGACACAACTTTGAAAAGAAACAAGTTAAAAATAAATCCATATTTTTCTATAATAGTCATCAACAAAAATTAGTGAAAATATACAACCATTAAGGAATAAATTTTCCATATGTCCTAGGTTAACACTATGTAGAAATATAAATTTTTATTTATATACCAACCTTTATGAAATGGTTCCCTATGGTACTTTTTGCTAGCAAAACACTACTATTTCAACATTTTTAATACTCTTCAAGATCACATAATATCTCAAGAACAAATATGCACATAATTCAATCCAATGAACATAAAACTCATTGAATATTATTCGTAAACATATATTTTATGCAATGCTTATTCTTTGATAATTTATTACAAATGTTTTTCTTAAATATATACATACATGAGACTCTTCATATTCACAAGACTCTTGACCTTTACACTTACATAAAATATTCATATCCTCGCACTCATGGGAGATATAAATCCTCACATTTCTCAATAAATATTACATATTTATATAAATATGTTGCTTGATGTTTCAAGACTGTTGTCACAAAGGATTAAGGATCCTTAGTTTCTTTTCTCTGTGCTCAGCTCCATGCTGATTTTGTACAAGGTTTTGGGTCAACCTGAAAAACCCGTTTGATATAAAACGCTTACTTATAAAAAAAAATATTACATATTTATATAAATAGAAAGACCCTCATGATTGCACATAACGTATAACTCCTTACTTATAAACGTGAAAATTCACTTGCCTAACTCACACTTACTAACATGACACATCACCTACATAACTCCATACTTATTTACATGACATATAGCACATACTTAATAACATGACACTAACTTTATACTTAAATATTAAACATACCCTCAACTAAACTATTTAGATGGTGCTAGAAAAATTATTGCAAGGTACCAAATAATGTAATACCTCCAACACTCCCCTCCTCTTATATTACATTATTTGGTATGAATATCCTTTGCATTTATTCTGATTTTCTTACTGTACAAAGATAGATTTTAAATATATTATTCATATTTTGTCCAAGTGCTCTTGCAAATATAGCTGGAAGTTGATCTTTTGTAGAAATAAATTTTATTTGAATATGATACTCTAGGACATGATCTCTGATAAAGTAACATTGAACTTTCATTTGTTTTGATATTTAATAAAACACATTTTTTAAATTAATTTCTAAAGTTCTTGATTATCATAATTTAATATTGTATGATTTCTTTTCATCCCCATATCAAGTAGAATGTATTGTGACCAAGTGCTTTAAAAATACCATCTCTTGTTGCACGGTACTCTACTTCTATTGATGAGAGCGCTATTGTGAGTTGTTTCTTACTATTCCATGAAATATGTCCTGATCCAAGATGAAATACATAGTCTGATGTTAATTTTATATCATCTACTAAACCTACATAGTCTAAATATGAATAACCCTACAAATATATATATATATATATATATATATATATATATTCTTGTTCTCTAGACCATATTTTGTGGTATTTTTAACATATTGTAGTATCATTTTTGTTGCTTCCAACAGTTTTCCTTAGGATCTTGCATACATATGGAGAAATAATTTAGAAAAAATAATAATAGTTGGTTTAGTATTTGTTAATTATTCAATACATTTGATACATTGATGATACATAGTAGAAAACATTTATGGTGATTCATCATACCTTGATAATTGTAGCCCTTGTTCCATTGAGTACCTTTAGGTTTATAATTTTTCATTTTGTAACTTTTGAGTAATGTTATTGCATATTTAGTATGATTCAATATGATACTATTTTTTTTGACAAATTTCTAGGCCAAGATAATAGTGTAGGAGTCACAAATAGATAATTTAAAATTCTGTTATCAAATTACTTTTCACACTATCTTTTAGTGTTTTTGAACTTCAATTACTAAATCATCAACATATACTACAAGAATTGTTATTTCAGATCCAACCATTTTGATATGTAGATTTGAATTAGATGCATTTATTTTAAAATGATGTCATAGTAGATGATCATTAATTTTAATATACCATGTTGTAGGGGCTTGTTTTGAACTGCATAGTGAATTTTTTAATTTACAAACTTTTTGTCTATATACATTGATAGAAAATCCTTTTGGTTGAATAATGTATATTTCCTCTTCAAGATCACCATTAAGAAATGCAAAAATAACATCCATTTGATGTATGTTCAAGAAAATTGAGCTTCTAGTGCATAAATTACAAGAATAATAGTCATTTTTGTTGTAGATGTAAATGTTTCCTCATAGTAAATTCCTTCTATTTAAGCAAATTTTTTTGCAAATATCTATATATTATATTTATCGATAGAACCATTTGTATTGTAAATCCAGTTATATATTATTTTTTTTTACTTTGGGTAGATCATCTAAATCCCATATTTTGTTCTTTATTAGTGTAGCACCCTAAAATTGGCGCAGCAAAATTATAAAAATTACATTCACCTTAGTAAATAATTTAAAAATCAAATTTAACCTCCCAAACCGCCCGTTAACCGCCGGGTATTCCATTTCCCCCTTTTTCGTGCCAATTTTAGAGGTTGTTTTGACCGTTTGACGATATCATTGCCGATCAGACGATATCGCCCCAGATTTGACGATTTCGTCTGGACTAGGACGTCCAGACGATCTTGTCGCAAAACTGAATTTGCATAGTTGGAATCTGTTCCAACGGGTCTCCAATCTGGGCAGAAGCATGTCTGCGTCGTTAGGACCCTCCCCATTGGAGATCTCCCAAATTGGGATGATCTCCAACCTCCTAACTACTCCCCCTAAGCCTATTTAACTCTAAGACTTTTCCCTCCCCAACCCCTGGCTGAATTTTTATGCAAATCGACTCCCTATGTGCTAGAACTTCTCAAATTTGCTTTTTGCACTATTCCTATAGTAATTTTATTGCAGGTATATCACTGGTTTTTAGCAGGAACCAGCACCTATCATAGCCGACAAACCTGTCAAGATCGGAGGCGATCCTGTCAAATTAGGGACGATCTCGTACTGATGCGAGACGATCTCGACTGCAGCATACATCGAGGCAATCAGTGCCTGAAGTTTGCTCTTCTCTCTTTTCTCTCTGTCATTTTATGCTATAAATCAGATCATTTATTTAGTTTTTATTCTACTTTGCATCTAAAGTTCACCCATCTAGTTTAGATTGCACATTAAATTCATGATTTGCCATCATAATGCAGTGATCTGTTTTACTTTATATTTTGAATTATTGCTTAGTATTCACCTTGTTCTTTAGCATATTTTGCCTCTATTTTGCATAGTAGAATTGCTTGTATTTTGCATCTGTTCTCTATTTTGCAGGTTTCTGACAAATTCGTTTGACAAATTCATCAAATCTGAGACGATTATAGCTGTCTCAGATGATCCTGTCAGATTCCAGATGATTCTGACAGATTGCAGGCAATTTTGTCGAATCCCAGATGATCCAGACTACTTCAAGCATTAGAAACTTCATCAGACATCCCGGATCAGGTAATCTCCATTAGCCTCCTACAAATTCTCTATTTTTCTGCTTTCAGTCTGTTTACTGTATTCATTTAAATTGCATTTTCATGTAGTTTAAGTTAGAATCATTCGGCCAAACCTAGGATGAATGTTTAAAGGATAAAACGAACCCATTAAAACACATTCCCAAAACCTAGGCATGGAAACTATCGCCAAATGTTTCCTGGTGAACCCACCATCCGTCGACAAATCACCAAAATGCACCTCCCTTGAGAGGCGGGACCTTCGCAAAGTCCTCTCATTCGAGGTACCGCATCATCCTTTTCCCATCCTCCTTCCGGGCGTGGATCCAATAGCCTGAAGGTAAGGATGCGAAAAATTTGGAGCGATACATTTTGGTGAACCCGACGTGAATGTATTGTAAACCTTTTGAAAACAAAAAACAAATATATATATATATATATACAAGAAAAACAAAAACAAAATCATCATTTCAAGTTTGTATGTTTTATATTCAATCCTAAATAGTAGATGCTAAATATTACTTTTAGAAGTACTAAAGAAACCATGAGTTTTTACTCAAATCAATATGAGTCCATCAGTAATGTTGGAAGAATTCAGCTAAATACATTTGTTGATTATGACCAACTTCATCCCTATTCAACACCACCTCCATCACACTCTTCTTATTTTTCATCCATAACCCAACAAAACAATCCCTTTGCCAATCCTCTTCATAATGATATTATCTATTCTCCCATATATCCATATTATGTCTATCAATCCACATATAATCCTCCACCACCTTTTCAATACTCTTATTTTAATACAACACATCCATTTCAACAAGAAAATAATTATTCTTCCAATTCTACCATGCACTCACCTCATGCTTCGCAATCTTCCTGTCATCATTCTACCCATAATAAAGAAAGTAGAGGTGAGAAACCATTAGGTCCTTTTATGACAAAATTCCTAAGGCATTTATCAAAAACCTCTCAAAAACCTTCATCACATACATTTACAAAGCTCAATCAACCAATGGATATAATTCTCAAGTATTTAATTGACACAAATAAGATTGAACTTCCTTCCATAAGACAACCTGATACCATAGCAGATTGGTTTAAACCTGAGCTACATTGTGAATATCATAGAGTGGATGGACATATGACACAAAATTGTAAAGATTTAAGATGTGCAATTCAAGATTTGATTGATAAGGATCTTTTTGATATAAAGGAATTACAATCTACAACTGATTATAAATCTTCAGTAAACAATCAAACTCCTACACAAAAAATACCAATAATCAATCAAGACATGAAGATCTCCCAAGAACCCCTATTCAATTATCAACAACAAGAAACCAATCAAATATTGCATGTTAATGTGTCCCATCATGATGATATTATTAATATTGTAACAGAAACTACAAATGAGCAACCTCAAGTTCAATCAACTCAATCTGATATTCAAGATATGGATTCCTCATTTGACCAACCTTCAGAACTATCTTTGGCTCTAGAGAATGATCCAAAATGGAATGTAAGCATAGAAAGCTCATATTTAAAATCAAAATTTCAATCTGAAATCCCCTTTGATAGCCAACAAGTGATTAATCCTCAAGCAAAGATATCCCTTTTAGAAGTATTACAAATTTATCACAAGGAAACTTTGTTCAAAATACCTAGCCAACAATTTGTTCCTCATCATATTTTCTCTAAGAACATAATTAATGGTGTAAACCCTCTTGAGGTTAACCATATCTCATTCTATGATGAGGATATTCCTTCCTCTACTCCACAAGAAGAATCCTATATTTACATTATCGAATCTAGTAAAGACACATCTGTTAAAACTATCATGGAGGATAATGGCTCCTCTCTTAATTTATGCACTTATCAATTATTCCAAAAACCCAAAACAAAGGAAGAAGATCTTAATGAATCAAATGTTATTATAAAATCTTTTAACAATGAAATTCAAGAAGCTCAAGGTACTATAATTCTTCCCTTTAATATTGGATCCAAGATCCTGGATATTTTATTCTATGTAGGATATTGTCCTTCACCTTACAACCTACTTCTCCAGAGCCCTTGGATTCATACAATGAGGGTTGTCCCTTCCACTCTTCACCAATGTTTGAAGTTTGAACTTGCAAATAAAATTGTTACCATACATAATGACCCAACACTATTTGAAGAATATTTAACGGTTGAAACATCAAGTTCTATACATTCTCTATTGTCACAATTATCTTCTATCAATCACTTTTCTTCATCCATATATGATCATCCTTGTTTATTAAATAACACCCATGTATATCTTTCACATATGCTCTCTCCATCTTATCAAGATTTGGAATATAGTGATAAGAATGAAGAACCTTCTTATCCTTCTGACATTTTATTTTGTAATATGATCAATTTTCCACATATAAAAGTCAAATATTTTGCTACATTATTTTACATTATAACAAAGCATTTGTTATCGCTACCTTTTATTCATCACCTTCTATTCTTACCTTCACCTCAACCAAATTATCCTTCAAAACCTCCTTTGATTTTGAAGCAACCTTAGACATGCTATACTCAAATAAACCTTGTATAGTGTATATAGATCATCTTGTATATACCACAAATTTCAATTCATAAATTAAAATCAAAATACAAAAAAATCAAAATCCTCAAAATCTTCAAAAAAATACAAATGCAACTAAGGACCTTAAAGGTAATTTTGAGCCCAACTGGCTTGGACCATACATTATTACTTGTAAATTTGAATCAGGAGCATACAAATTATCTACCTTAGATGGTAAAGAACTTAAAGAACCCATGAATATTTTGCATCTTAAACGTTACTATGCATAAATTTGGTCATTTCATCCTTGTATATAATTGTTTATAATATTTCAAAATTTTTATCTTATATTTCTTTCAAATTTATAAATCCAAAAACATCAAAAATATTCATAATCATCCAAAATCTTCAAAAAATATCTATTGCATTTATTTAAAGAACTTGTTAAGTTTTTTTTGCTCAAAAACAAAAATAAAACCAAAAATCAAAATAATGATAAAAGTATAATAACAGCTATATGTTTGACTCTTTCGAAACCAAAATAAAATAAAGAAGAAAGAGAGAGTTAACAGTCTCAAAAATTCTCAAAATTATTTACATATATTTTCTTACAATTATTGCAGTTATATGTTTCAAATTATTTTTGGATAAATTAGCATTTATTTGGAATCCCTCACTTGCACACTCACAACAATAAATATCTTGATTTTATCTGGCATGATTACTAATCTCTCTTATATCAAATTTCACAAAATTCAATTAAAAAAAGTTTGAGCATAGAGAATTGATCTTGTTATTTACTTAAACCAAGCACATATTTTCACAATAAAATGATTATATTTGTAATTTCCATGTTTTGCTACATAGTAGAACTGATTTCTTGAGTGAAAAGTTTCCCCTGCTATCCTATCATGCACACGGTCTAGAATATTTGAGAATTGGCAAAAGGACAAGCTCACCCCTACCCAGAATAAAAATCCCTTGCTCTACAGCTAATCCGAGCAAGTATCCCTAGAAAAAGAAAAGAAAAATTCAAGAAAAAAGAGAAAAGAAAAATGTTATTTCAGCAATGTTCCAAGCATTATCAAGCAAAAGAAATACAAACAAGAAAAAAATAAGCAAAATTCAAAAGAAAGCAAGAAAGCAATAAAATCCCTTTCCCTACCCTTTGAAAAGAAAAGAAGGGTTTATGAGCTTGAACACCTAGAATCCTCAATTATTCAAAAACTGTGAGGTAAGCCCCATAACAGGTGGTTTGTGCCCAACCTGCTTGGCCTTGGGTAACTCCTAGCGTGGTGATATGTCTGTCACATTAGCGACCTTATTTTGTACAGACCTATGTCTGCTTATGGATTAGCTAGCTCTTGATAATCCAATCTACATAGTAGTCTCATATGGTTATATGCATCTACATCATGGTTAATGAACACTTATTTGGTTTCTTCAAATCACTTGTATCATAGTATCTTGCTCAAAACTGGCAAATGAACAATGCAATTGCACACACATTTGTATTTGAGAGATTTTGTCTATCATTATGATAAATCAAGATTGGCAATGAATTCACTTATGCACATGGGATTCCTTATAAATCTAACTTTTGTCTTCAAAATACTTTGAAATATTATCTTTGCAACTTGTTTGGAATAAATCAAGTACAGTTGTTTACCACAAAGACAACTATATAATAGAAAAATCAACAATTTCTTTCAAAAATATACAATTAAAAATATACATATCTGATTGACTTTCGCAACGATGGTATAGTTTCAAAACCAAAATTGGAATTTTATGCCTAGCGCAAGTCCTCATTATCATATTTTCTGTTCATCAAAAATCAATCATGCAATAAAACTATCCTTTTTTGGATTTTCGCGATGATGGTATAAGTCTATACCTACATATTCTATGCCTAGCGCAAACCATTGTAACAATTTTTTTCCCAATTTATCAAAAATCATACAAAACATATGACTTCATATTACACAAATTTTGCTTTTCAAAAGAATGCACATTTTCATTATTTCATGTCATTATGTCAACCTCCAATTTTGCAATGACGGTATAATTCCTAAGGAATTATTCAACAATTTTATCACACTTAGGAATTTATGCCTAGCAAAAATTATTTTACAATATTTCATGCATAATATTTTCATGGAAATCTGAAAGCAAACCATCATCATCATCATTTGCATTATCACAACAAAGTCTTAAGACAGTATCTTAAGCACTCTTTTATTTTAACAATATTTCTATCCTGGGACTAGCTTGACGACCGAGTGAGCAGCGACTCCATGAAATGGTCTATAATAGCGACAATGTCCTTTGAAATTATTGTTAGAAATCTCTTTTTATTTTTACATTTCATTACAACCAATCAATTTGTTACATCATATTATTTCATTTAAAATATTTATAGCATGACATCCAAGTTATAATATTTTCCAAAATGACATAATTACATGAATCATCAATAAAATCATTACATCAATCAAATCAATCAATTACATCAAACATAAAAAGCATCATAAGTATCACATAAGACAAGTCATATACTCAAAAATATCTCATCTATATATATCAACAGAATATATACATCATCAAAACTGGATTGGTATGCCACAATCTGTACCTCGACATACTCAATCCTCTGTCAATACAAGTATAATACAATAGTAGCAATATCCCGCCCTCTAGCCTCAAGAGCCTCTAGAGCTCTCGGCCTCATCTCCTCCCCCGCCTTGCAGAGGATGAGGTGGTCCCATCATAGTATGTGTGGTACTGCGAGTCCTCGTCATCGATCGGGATGAGCTCCTCATCGACCCTATCCTAATCGGATCGGCTATGGCAGCCAACACCTGTATCCTCTGGCCCTCTGGCATCGCCTGGTAGTATAGCGCCTGATAGAATGCGGTCTGAGAAACCGACCGTATCAGCTCCTAAGTTCTCACCCCTTCGCCTCGTGCCCTAAGACGTGCATTCTCATCTCGCAGCTGCGACACCTCAGCCTGGTGCTGTGCAGCTACATCCTGTAGTGTCTGCACCTGAGCCTACAGACGATCTCTCTCTGCCCGAAGAGTAGCCATCCCACTACTCTCTCCTGTGTCTGCACCCTTGCCCTTATTGGGTGATGGTGGCCTTTGTGGATATGGGGGTCTTGCCTCCCTCCTCTCCCTCTCCCTCTATCGTGTCCGCTCTTGTGCCTGTGGCCTCCTCTGCTCTCTCCCGTCATGACCCTGGGCCGCCTCTATCGCTGCCTGGTGCCACCTCCCTATTCGACGCACAACTACGTGGATCGGACCCTATGCCCTCGTCATCCAAGGAGGGCGGATGCATGCGTACCAGGCATCGTAGCCATCGGCTACTCCTACGTCATCCCCATCCACTGACTGGATGGGGGCATCATTCGCGTCCTGACTCTAGAATCGCTGCATGTCTGGAGCCCCACTAACTATGGTGTTATCTCGGATAGTCCAAGAAAACTCGTAATCCCTCAGAGATGGGATCCCCTACTGCAGACCGAACTATCATAAAACTCGGTCGTAGCGGTGGAGCTCCACCTCTCCCCTCTCCATCCTCATCCAGCAGACTCACCTAATGTGAGCCAGCTCCTATGCATCCTCTGCCCACCCTGGATGCTGCCTCCACAACCTCCAGGTGATTTGGTCTAGGACCAAGTCATCCAGTAGTCTCCGGGACACCGGTAGGTCGATTCGTCACTGTGCCCCTCTCCGAAGCCACCAGTAGAAGACTCGAGGCCTCTCCCCGTCAACCCTTGTCAGTGGAAGCCCTATCGGCCTCCACATCGTAATGTGCTCCCAGCACCAAACCTGTAGGAGCGATGTCATGACCAGACACCGCCCGCCCTTGTACACGACCCCGTAAAGGATCCTGTACAGTCGGCATAGAACAAAGATGCCCCAAGAAAATCTGTAGCCATGGTCGTGCATATCGTAGATCACATCTATGAGCATCCACGGCACCCTGCATCCGCTCTGGTGGCACAGAAGAAGTCCACCAACCACTCCAACCAGAACTCGTGTCAGTGTAGATGCTCCAGGCATCTGGCGTAGTGCCTCGATGTTCACTCCGCCCTTCTCCAGGGCGAAGCTCGGGTCACCACAGAGTCGTCCCATTGTGTGGCCCTGATTGGTCGTAGGTGTGATCATCCGTCCTTGTATGGGGATTCTCAAAATCCTCCATATATCCTCTAGTGTGGGAGTCATCTCCCCTGTCGATAACTGGAAGCATGAAGAGCCCGGGTACCACCTCTCTGCTAGGGCTGTCAGTAGCCCCATGTCAGTAGAAACGTGTGGCATCTCTGCCACATGCTACAAGCCGGCCTGTGCCAGAAGATCCCGCTCTGCCTGGGTGAGAGCGGCCAAGTCGTCTCTCAGCCCACCGTATTTCCACTCTCTACTCTTTAGTAGTCCTCTCTGCAAACATAAACAATCAAAACAACAAACAATCATTAATAAACAATTTCAGTAATCAAAACTACACCTTAAAGATCAAATTTTTGCAATTGATGATATCACCCACTATTGGACGATATCGTCCCAAATTTGAGCAAAATTGTCTCCAATTTCGCCTCGAAATCGTCTCTAATTTGACGAAATCGTCCCTTTTTCATCGATTTCGCCCTTGGGCGAAATTGACGAACTTGAGACGATTTCATCGAACTAGGGACGATTTCATCCGGATGATGTCGACGGCCAAAAACGGCCGCGATGCTCAAAATTCATCTTAAAATCTATCTACAAAGCATGTAAATTCCAATTAAATCAATCTAAATTGATTTTAAACCCTTACCCGTAGACCGCGGTGGACCTCTGCAGATCTATGCGCTGTCTCTACCATTTTTGCTCCAGAGCTCTAAAAACAGTAAAATGAACAGTAATAATGAATTAGGGTTTTACCCTATTTTTCTTAATTTTATTCAAAATAATTCACAAATAATTTTTGCTTTTTCGCGTTTTTACCTCAAACGTTCGATTTGGGTAAAAACACGGAGGGGCCACCATAGTAAGCTGTCGTACGATTCGACCAAGAATCATCGCCTAAAAATGAGAATAATTTTTTTCTTTCTCGTAGATCGAGAAGAACTCATAATTAACGCATTTTCTTTGGAAAATTCGCTAAAGAGGGGGCAAAATGTAGCACCCTAAAATTGGCGCAGTAAAATTATAAAAATTACATTCACCTTAGTAAATAATTTAAAAATCAAATTTAACCTCCCAAACCGCCCGTTAACCGCCAGGTATTCCGTTTCCCCATTTTTCGCACCAATTTTAGAGGTTGTTTTGACTGTTTGACAATATCGTTGCCGATCAGACGATATCGCCCCAGATTTGACGATTTCGTCTGGACTAGGACGTCTAGACAATCTTGTCGCAAAACTGAATTTGCATAGTTGGAATCTGTTCCAACGGGTCTCCAATCTGGGCAAAAGTGTGTCTGCGTCGTTGGGACCCTCCCCCGTTGGAGATCTCCCAAATTGGGATGATCTCCAACCTCCTAACTACTCCCCCTAAGCCTATTTAACTCTAAGACTTTTCCCTCCTCAACCCCTGGCTGAATTTTTATGCAAATTGACTCCCTATGTGCTAGAACTTCTCAAATTTTCTTTTTGCACTATTCCTATAGTAATTTTATTGTAGGTATATCACTGGTTTTCAACCGGAACCAGCACCTATCGCAGTCGACGAACCTGTCAAGATCGAAGGCGATCCTGTCAAATTAGGGACGATCTCGTACTGATGCGAGACGATCTCGACTGCAACATACATCGAGGCAATCAGTGCCTGAAGTTTGCTCTTATCTCTTTTCTCTCTGTCATTTTATGCTATAAATCAGATCATTTATTTAGTTTTTATTCTACTTTGCATCTGGAGTTCACCCATCTAGTTTAGATTGCACATTAAATTCATGATTTGCCATCATAATGCAGTGATCTGTTTTACTTTCTGTTTTGAATTATTGCTTAGTATTCACCTTGTTCTTTAGCATATTTTGCCTTTGTTTTGCATAGTATAATTGCTTGTATTTTGCATCTGTTCTCTGTTTTGCAGGTTTCTAACAAATTTGTTTGACGAATTCGTCAGATCTGAGACGATTTTGTCTGTCTCAGACGATCCTATCAGATTCCAGACGATTCTGACAGATTGTAGGTGATTTTTTCGAATCCCAGACGATCCAGACTACTTCAAGCATCAAAAACTTCATCAGACATCCCGGATCAGGTAATCTCCATTAGCCTCCTGCAAATTCTTTGTTTTTCTGCTTTCAGTCTGTTTACTGTATTCATTTAAATTGCATTTTCATGTAGTTTAAGTTAGAATCATTCGGCCAAACCTAGGATGAATGTTTAAAGGATAAAACGAACCCATTAAAACACATTCCCAAAACCTAGGCATGGAAACTGCTGCCAAATGTTTCCTGGTGAACCCACCATCCGTCGACAAATCACCAAAATGCACCTCCCTTGAGAGGCGGGACCTTCGCAAAGTCCTCTCATCCGAGGTATCACATCATCCTTTTCCCATCATCCTTCTAGGCACGGATCCAATAGCCTGAAGGTAAGGATGCAAAAAATTTGGAGCGATACAATTAGTGTTATATATTCTATTTCAATTGGTCTTTTCCATTTTGGTTGTAACATTGTATCTTGTATTATCATAGGTTCTATTATTAAACTCATTAATATCATATTTATTTTTGTCATACTACAAGTTTGAGATCTTGTAGTGGTAAGATCTGGTAATATTTCTAGTTTTGAGTATTTGAGAGTATTTGTATACTATTTTTCCTCTTTTCTTTGTGATGAGGCTATGAATTTTGAGTCCTAAATTAGTTCATTAAATGTTTCTAATTCTTCATCTAAATATTCTTATCTATCTGATGTAATATATAATATGAAAAATGTATTGTCCTTTGGATGCTCAATATTTGTTTTATAGTCTTCATAGACTATCATATCTCTACCCACATAGATTTTTTTGGTGAATGGACCAATTATTCTAAAATATTTTGAGGCATCATCATATCCAAGAAATATGCCATAAAATTTTTAGGTATCTAATTTTTTTTTTTTTTTGGAATGTGCATGTATGCTTGAGAAATTCTTAGGTGTGCTACTAAAGTCTTTTGACCTAACCAAGCTTAATCAAGAGTAATATTTTTAAGATATCTTGTGGAAGATCTATTTTAAATGTATATTGTAGTATTAACAACCTTTCCTAATATTGATAAGCAAAATTTATTTCTTGAGGCATGCAACGTATCATTTCCATAATAGAATGATTTCTTCATTGTACTATACCATTTTGTTATGGTGTATAAATTGTAGTAAGTTGCAATTTTATACCATTTTGTATTAGAAATTATTTAAATTATTTAGATAAATATTCACCACCCCTATATGAGAAGATATTGTGATTGATTATATAGTTTTTGTTTCTACAATTTTATTGAATTGTTTTAAATTTATAAAGGCATCATATTTATATTTCAATAAGTAGACCCATATTTTTTTGGAATAGTCATAAAAAATAGCTAAAAATATATGTGTCCAATACTAGCTTTCAATGAACCACATAAGTCTGTAAGTACTATTTTTAGTGGTTCCTTGACTTTATGTAGGCTTATTTCAAATGGTACTCTATGTTGTTTTCATGTAAAGTATTCTAGATAGATTGTAGGTTGCCATGTTAGATTGGGTAAACATGTTATCCTTTGATATATTTTTAGTTTATTTAAGTATGACACTTATATGCCCTAACCTATTATGTCAAATATCTCTTGTTTTTGATGTTGTTATTGAGAAAACAATGTTTGATGAAGTATCAAGTGCAAATAAGTAGCTATAAAATTTTCTTGTTTGGTGATGATACATTTATTTTTGTTTTCATCAATTATGAATTCAACCATTTAATTTTTATCTAATACTTGAGATACTAATAGTAGATTAGTGGGTATACTAGGTACATATTATAAATTTTTAATCATGCATCTTCCATCAGATAGGCTAATTGATATATTTATTATACCTTTGACCTCGTATATTCTACCGTCTATAATCGCAATTGGTTTCTCATGTTTTTCTTTAATGACACTAAACTAATGTTTATTTCCATAAATATGTCTCCTTTCCCTTGAATCAATGTATCAATAATTACCTTCTAAATTTTTTGTGTCATATCCTTTTTCAAGCTTTTGTTTTGATTCTTCTAACACATGAGGTATTGTAGAAGATTTTTTCATATTTTGTATATACCTTGATCTATTTTGTATTAATTTCCTTAATTTTTGAAATACTTTAAATTCTAAATTTAATATTTCTTCTCAAAATCAAATTTTCAATAACATATTTTATTTCTTCAACTTTAATTTTCTTCTTCAATTTTTAATTTTAGTAATATTCCTTATTCAATTCTTTGATATTATTATTTTATTCAATTTATTATTTAAATATGTAATTCCTTCAATTAATTTCTTCTTATAACTCCCTCAGATTATTTATTTCCTTTCAAATAAATTACTCCCTTTAATTATCATGCTTCACTTTATAACCTTTCACTCCCAAAATTATTATTATTATACAAATTAGGGTTTCTACCTTAGAATGAGCTCCTTTATCCAATGTGTAGCATTAAATTAGCTTGAGCATATCAATTTTAAATGCTTTAAATATTCTAACTTCTTAATATAACACACTCTTCATTGAATTTTATGCATTTATATATCTTCAAATAACTGTGGTCTTTAGAATCATCCTCTAATATTTGCTTCCTAGATTTTGGACTTAACATCTAATATGCTTTGCACATGTTCAATATTTCCAATGTGTTTAATGTTCTCTCCTCTTTGTTTCTTTGATACTAGGTTCCTATAAATATCTCCTTTGAATTCCTCCTCTATAGGCTACATGTCCTCATCATTGTCTACATGTTGGTCTGCTCATTATTTCTCATAGTTTATTTCACATTTCAAACATCTATCGATTCTACTTCTAGCCATAGCTTATCATAATTTTATTTCCTCTCATAGGTGCTTTAACATTCCTTCTATTTTATTCAATATCTACTTCATTCATAACATTCCTCCTCTTATGCAAATATTGTTTGCTTTCTCATCAAATATCTTCCTCCTATGGACTCTAAATTTAGCTCTCTTTTCATTGTGGCTCTGATACCACTATTGGTAAATCACTATTGTTCTCATAGGTTTAATACTCTTCCAGGATCACATGATACCTTAAGAATAAATATACACATAAATCAATCCAATGAACATAAACTCACTGAATATTATTAATAAATATCTAATTTAAGCAATGCATAAAATATAATGCTTATTCATCGATATTCTATTACAAAACTTTATCTTCAATATATACATACATGAGACTCTTCATATTCATAATAATCTTGATATTTAAACTTTTGGTGCATATTTTATACTTTTTCGCACTTGTTCTTAGTTTTTTTACCTTTACACTAGCTTTCTTAGCTTGCTCTAGTCTTTTTAAGTCCTTATAGGCTCTAATTTGACATCTCTACCTCCTTCTAGGCCTAGAGATACCTCTTGAGCTTGCTATTTTATCTTCTAGTGGGAAGCTTGTTAGTCCCACATTGATTATTCTTTGTACATCTTAAGGAATCACTTCCTATATAAGTGATTCCTCCCTTCTCATGTTTGGTGTGTGGAGTGTGACTTAATATATGAGATATTGCTTTGTGCATTCTTGTGTTGGTTTCACTCTTGTCAATTTAGCTATTGTGATAGTTCTTGGTTTTTGGATCTTGGAGAGTGAAGTACTTGGATTCTAACTTTGGTTAGTTGAGTACTTCTACATGGTACCAAAGCTTAAGTTATTTCAAGGACTAATTTATTTCTAGATTATTTTGCATAACCCATTTTTTGAAATTGTATGCTCTCACCTTGCCCACTTGGATCTTAGTGATCAAAAAGTTTAAAAATCAAAGATATACATTTCTTGGTGACTTGTTATTTTAGGTATTCATCTTAGGTTGCACTCACATTGGGCTCTTGGCATACTTTTTGAGACCACTAAAAAATTCATCCATTTCAGCCTAAACAGACCTCACTATTACATTTGAAATATGCCCAAACCTATAGAAAACCTATAAACTTATCCAGATTCATCTTCAACATCCTGGGACATTTTCCAGTTTCTTTGTATTCTCAGTTTTTCTAAATAGTAGTTGTTTAGTCACAGTTTTTTATAGTTTTAGAAGCTTGGGATATTTCCCAGTTTCTTTGTATTCTTAGTTTTTCTAGATAGTAGCTATTTAGTCATACTTTTTTATAGTTTTAGAAGCTTAGGTCATTTCTCATTTTCTCTATATTATTAGTTTTTCTAGATAGAGTTGTTCAGTTGCATTTTTTTGCAGTTTTAGAAGTTTATAACTTTCAAATGATAGCTCATAACTGAGTGCCATTTTTAAAAAGTGTTAAGTTTTTTAAGAGTTTTAAATTTATGTATTCTATTTGTAGAAATTATGCACCTATAATTTAATTTCCAGCATAATACACCCTTTTGAATGTCAAAATCTGTAAATACACTAAGTTATAAAGTGCTAAACTGCAAATTGGGGGAATTCTTTAGATTAGTAATAAAATGGGGGGTGCAATAGTGTGTTTGTTGTGTTCTTGTGATTCTTTTCCTCTCACTATGGATTCTTCTTCTCTTCCCATGTTAACTACACATAATTACTTTACTTGGAAAATTGAAGTAATGAGTAAACTAAGGGAAAAGGGATATTCAAGAATCATGAAAGGGGATGAAACTGAACCAACAAATGAACCACACAAAAAAATGGTTGAAAAAATGTTGCATGACCCTTGGATTTCTTTGTAGTTGTGTTTATCTAGACATTAGGTTTCACATTGTGACCTTAGATACTCCAAAAGAAGCATGGGATAAGCTAGGAACTCTATTTGGTCAAACATATGATATTTGAGAGCACTTGCTAGAAAATGACCTTATGGGTTTGGATCCTAATGACTATGGGGATATCAATGAATACTTGACCAAATTCAACCATTTAAGAAGTGAACTAAAAGAATGTGGAGTAGAGAAGAAATATTAGCATATGGTTTTATGTGTTCTATCCAAACTTGGGGTAAGATTTTTAGTGTTCGTATCAACTTTCCATTCTACTAGAAGAGCATTAGGGACAACATATCATATATATTCCTTCAGTGAATTTTCCAATGAGTTATGCAAGGAACAAGATAAACTTGTACAAATGGGAGTCATGAAAGTATCTAAGTCTCATGCCTTAGTTGCCCAACATGGCACAAAAGAGAAAACAAATGGAAGCAAAGAGTTGAACAAACTTAAAGGCCCTAAAAATGAGAACTCTTAATCACCTCCTTCCTCTACTACTAAAACACCTAGTTCTCAAACTTCTATTAAAAATGGAAAACCTAAGAAGGAGAAGTTAACTTGTGGCTTTTGCAAAGGCAACCACAATGAGTCTAAGTGCCTTAAAAAGGAGATACATCAATTGAAGGAACTTCTTGCTAAGAACAACATCAATGAATCTACTTCAAGCACAAAGGACTCAACAAAGAAGAAAGAAAAGGGTAAAGGTAAAGCCCTAATGGTAGTGATAGTTCCACCTTCTAGCACTTGGGTATTTGACTCGAATGCATATGACCTCATATTTGGAGAATTTTTTTTCCTTGGAGCCTTGTGATGTTTCACAAATTCTTTTGGGCAACAACACTAGTGTTGATGTAGTTGGGAAAGGGGATATTAAAATTGGTGAAGGCACCTTTGAATATGTTCTACATGTTCCCTCCTTATCAAAAAATCTACTATCCATATTTCAAATTTTACATATTGGTATAGTGAAGAGAACTGAATTCGTACCTAAGACAGTGACAATCAAGGTTTGTAACAATATGAGTAGGAGGATGAATTAATATTGTTTATATTCTACTTACATCCTACAGTTGATTCATAGTTATCTTCAAGGACCATTTCATTCATTTTCATTTGATAAGTCTAGATATGCCTTAGTATTTGTTGACTTCTCTTAATACACTTGGATTTACTTTCTTCATGAGAAGAGTGAAGTATTTTTGAACTTTTAAAGCTTCAAATCCTTAGTAAAAAAAAAATAAAGACATATATTTTTTGAACTAAAAATGGAAAGGAATATATCAACAACTCATTCTCAAATATTTGTACATCAGAGGGTATTCTGATTCAACATTCAGTTGTATACATACCCCAACATAATGACATGGTAGAGAGGAAAAATCAGACACTCAAAGAGATGAGCAACTACATAATATAGTCTAGATCCCTTCCTATATAATTTTAGGTTGAGGCTATGAACTATGAAAACCACATTTATAACTAAATATCTCATAGATAAGTGGGAGATATCACCCATTTTGAGGACTTCTTTGGCTCAAAACTTGAAGTCACTCATTTCTAAGTATTTGGGTCTCCACCATTCAACCACAAAGTAGGCCTTGCATTTTCATCAAACATGTAAATGGTACAAAGGGGTATTAGCTTCTTCATCATAATTCTTATGATATTATCATTACAATAAGTATTTGCATGAATAAATCCATTCATTATCCTTTTTTTAATTGTTCCCCATGTATATCTACAATAGTAGATATATTGAATTTAGTGTTTTTATCATATTCAAATTATTTACTAGATAGTTTAGATTCAACTTCAAAGACTTCTTCAAATAGTAGTGACTTGAAGGGTTCTAAACTCTCCACTTTGAGTGATAAATAGGATGAGGCTTCTCCTCATCCTCCTACTATACCTACCACAACACTATTATGGGGTTTCTAGACTCTTGAGTTAATTGGCAGTTTAGTTGGAGAACCTTCTAACACATGATGAACTAGATCAAAGACACTTGAGTATCCACATGCCTTCTTGCCTATAACCTCTAATACATAGAAATTTAGAGAGGCATAAAACATTCTCAAGTGGGATGCAGTTATGGAGGATGAGTATGATATCACACTTGATATTTAGTTGATCTTCCTAAGGGAAGGAAACTTGTTTGATGCAAGTGGGTGTATCGCACTATGTTCATAGCAAATGGATTAGTGGAAAATATAAGGTACATTTAGTTTCCAAAGGTTTTTCCAAGTACACAACATATACTATTCAATGACCTTTGCTCAAATAGAATGGTGTATCCATTAGGACTCACAAAACAATACCTACCTAAGCTATGCTTATGGGGTTTTTTGGTGCATATTTTATACTTTTCTACACTTGTGCTTAGTATTTGCACCTTTACATTAGCTTGCTTAGCTTACTTTGGTTCTTTCAAGTCCTTCTAGGCTTTGATCCAACATCTCTAGCTCCTTCTAGGCCTAGAGATACCTCTTGAGATTGCTATTTTATCTTCTAGTGGGAAGCTTGTTAGTCCCACATTGATTATTATTTGTACATATTAAGGAATCATTTCCTATATAAGTTTCACTCTTTTCAAGTCAGCTATTGTGATAGTTATTGGTTTTTGGATCCTGGAGAGTGAAGCACTTGGATTATAACTTTAGTTAATTGAGTACTTCTACATAAATTTACATTAAATATTCATCTAATCATACTCAAGAGAGATCTAAATCTTCATATTTCTTAATAAATATCACATATTTACATAAATAAAAAGACCCTCATTATTGCACATAACTTATAACTCTTCACTTACATAAGATTATCCTAACAGGGGGGTGAACAGTATAAGACCACTTTTTAATTTTTCTTTCTCAAATAGTATTATCCAATATTTCAATGGTAATATCAATAGAAATAATCAAATAAATGCACAAATCACCACACACAATAGAGACAATAATTTAATGTGGTTCACCCAATGTGGGCTACTCCATTGAGAAAATATTTCACTAAAATTTTATCAACAAATTTATTGGGAATCCTTCCCTATTACAATGTTTATGGACCTTTATTCAAAGGAGAAACCAATTATCTAATCAAGATCATTTATACCTATACACAAGAGACACCAATCCCCTTAACTAGTTTGTGTATCTCTATCCACAAGAGAACTCATTCTCCTTTGCTCTGGCTGGTGATCCTCTAGAAGACTACTACCTCCACTATACTGGCTTGTGGATCTCTCTCCACTAAATACTCCTATCCTCACTCAAAATACCTATGTCCTCACTACCATGGCTAATGGATCTCTATCCACTAGAGACTACTGTCCTCTATTATGTCACCTCCAAAGCTTACTATCAACTTTGCTTAATATATATCTCAAATTTGTACTAAACATAGTCCTTCGATCTAGGACAAATTTTCTCACAAGTATGTCTTTGGTTTGGCACAAATTTCCCCTTAAATTTGCACCAAAATATATCCTCAAATATGTTCTCAAATCTATCCTAAATCCTTAACAGAAATTTTGATCCAATAATAAATTAACTCTACTATATCTACCCCAATATTTAACTCAAAGATTGAACAAATCACTCAATAAACTTTGCTCTCAAGTCTTCTCAAATACTTACCTCAAATATATCCACAAGTTCTCTCAAGAACTTGCTCAATATGCTCTCTAGTCTTCTCTAGGACTTACCTCAAATCTACTCAACAAGTCTTCCTAGAACTTGTACAAATATTCTCAACAAGTCTTCACCAAGAATTACCTCAAATCTGATCAACAAGTCCACTCAAGAACTTGTCTGATCTACTCAACAAGTCTTCACTAAGAACTTGTCTAATCTGCTCAACAAGTCCTCACTAAGACTTACCTCAAATATGATTGTAAGATTCCATAAAATCTTACACAAATCTATCCTTAAGCTTTCACCAAAGCTTACTCAACTCTATTCATAAGTCCCCTCTAGGACTTACTCAAATATTCTCACAATATTTCACAAAAACTTATTCAAATCAATTGCAAAATTGCATATAAAACTCAACTTTATCTCTTTCAGAAAACTTCTTCAATAATACAAACAAGTTTCACTCAGAATATTTTTTAATCATAGAAACATATAGAGAATGGTTAGAGACTCAATATGTTTCACACTCACAAAAACACTCAATCACTTTCAAACTCTCTTTCAAATCAATTTAGAATAAAGAAAAATTTGTTTCACAAAACTTGAACTATAACTCCAATACTTTAAATCAATAATGCTCATCCAACTTCACTCAACCATCCACTCAATGAAACACAAATTGCTTTCAAAACTAAACTAATTATTTCACTATAATTCCAATCAACTCACACTATGGAACCCAAACCTTGAATCAAGATGATTCCAAATTCACATAACAATGATACTCATGATCTTTTACAAACCCTAGTTCAAGATAGTTCTCAAATTCACATAACAATGATACTCATGATCTTTCACAAATCCTAGTTCAAGATAGTTCTCAAATTCACATAACAATGATATTCATGGTCTTTTAACATCCACAAATCATGCACATTAAAACTCACTCAATATTTCCAACAATGCTTTTCAATCCAACTTTGTATTTCACAACTTTCAACCACAATATTTCACTCACAAGAAAGATATGCCCATACCTTTTGTTTTGATGGATATTTGACCTCAAAACCTGTCTCAATCACAATCAACTCTTCTTTGCCAAATTTCAAGGTTAGATAGAAAAAATATTCACTCAAGTATTTCCCTCAATATTAATTCACCATTACAAGAATTAACAAAACTCAAATACACCTTATTATCTTGAAACTTATCGAAATACTTCTCAACACATAAAAATCAACTTTCTTTAACAACTCCAAATCAACCAATGTATAGAAGACCAAGTTCCTTTCTAATCTTTCAAAAACAATATTAAAAAATTAATCCTTATTTAAATCTTATTGCTCCAACCTCTATTTAATTTTCAAAGCACAACATAATATGAAATATTAAATACCTTATGACTCCCTACTTCCCAAGGCACTATATAAACTCACATGGCCTTAATGTACTCCCCAACCTTAGCACTATTTGAAAATAAAATAAAATTTAATGCATACCTTATAAACCTTGACCACATGAAAAATGATAGTGCATGCCTTGGCTGCCCCTTGAACCCGTGATCTCATTGTCGCTGTTGTGCTCTAGGTGGAGGTAGGAAGCCATTGGGCCACAAGCCCACACAATCCTAAACACACAAGCATTCCTCTTTGATACCTCTACAAATTTTGGTGATAACAAAAACAAAATAAACTTCCTCCTCAAAATGACTATGCAGGGATTCAAAACCCCACCCTTTGCCTTGTGAACATCTTAACTCTGCCCTTGGACACCAACTACACTAACAAGTGCTATGAGTATGCACTATTCATACCACATGCATTTAAACTTTTGCCTACCCTCCAGCTATGTTAATCAGGCAAAATATTTTCTTTCTCACAACAAAGCAGTGCACGTTTTCTTAGACTTTGGATATTCGAATAATGCATGGTTGATTTTAATTAAAAAATTTACCCCTTTATTTATGCTTTGGATTATGTGCTCCATGTCGGATTTATTTTGAATTTAAAATTTTGAATAAATAAAAATTTATTACCTTTAACTTTGGTGCCCAATATTTATTTAAATTAAAATTTTAACCTTTAGGTTAAAATATTTAAATTTAAATAAATTAAATTAAGTATTTTACAACTTGCTCAATGGGTCTTTCGAGGAATAAATTGTTTTTTAATTACTCCTTGGACCTGTTCTCTTCACCTCACCTAGAATATTTTAATATTAAATATTATAATATTATTATTGCCTTTTAAACCTGCTTTGCCTTCCTTGGGACTTCAACCTTTTAGGCCACTTTAGGCATATAATATTTAAAAATAAATATTATATCCTATTCCTTTAAACCTCTTCCTTGCCTTTTGGAAAAACCACTTGATGAAATTAATGATGATGAAACTAAAACAACAACCTCTTGACAACTCTTGTCATCAATGACAACAAATTTTGCTCAAATTTCCAACAATGTCCCCCTTTGTCATTGATGGTAACCCATTTTCCTTTAACTATTTATTTTACCTTTTTTAGTTCTACTCCCCTTGATAAAATGCTCCCCTTGATTGAATGCTCTCCCCTTAAGTCAAATCTCTCCCCCTTTGACATAAATGGCAAAGGGCCACCTTTGGGGCTTGGGACTAATAATTAGACTCTTAGCTTAGCCCCTCCCCCACATCCTCTCTTTGAGGTGTTTAATTTGGTGTGGGAGTATATCTACTCCCAGCATACACTGATATTTACCTTTGTCCACCTTCTACCTTAACTGATCTTTCTAATTCCTCTAAAAATTCCTATTCCTGCTTGTCTCTAGAAATTTTGCTCTACACAACTTAGCCATATGTCCAAAATTATTGCATTTATAATACTTAATGTTGTGGTTCCTTGAGGGTGAAAATGTGTTGAAGTTTCTCCTGGTGAAACCATATCCATTCCTATTATGAACCCTGCAATTAACTTCCTTATGACCAAAATGATTACATGAGTAGCAATACCCTTGGAAGAGATGCCCATTTTTGAAATTTCTATATCCCTATATTTCATATGTCCTACACTGTGTAGCCTTGTGACCAAACCCGTGACATGAGAAGCAACATCTATTGAATAAATTTTGCCTTGAATCCATTGGTCTCTTAGTCTCTTCTACCCTGTCCTATTTCTTGTTCCATCTATTCCTCATTTGGGTATTGTTCCTTTGCTTGTTTAACTTCCTATTGTCCAACTTATCCTTAGAATTCTCACTCTCTCTTACACTCTCTTCTTATGAAGCTTCTTCTTCTTTGGAGCTTGATATTGACTCCTCTCCTTATTCTCTATGTTCCTGTTAAAAACCAAATCCTATCCTTATAAATAGATATCTATGTGATTTGATAATATCATCCAAATATTTTGAACTTTTCCTAAACTGATATATCTTGTTATTAAAATTTTCAAGTCCTTTCCTTAGAACATCACATTCTTGCTCTTTTATATTTAACTGTTCAATCATGTCCTCTTCAACTCCTTTTCTCTTTTCAAATTTATCTTTCAAGTCATTGAGTTCTTGTATAAGCCTTCCTTTCTCTTCATCACATTCTTGAAATTGAAGCTTGAGTTTTGAGTTCTGCTTTCTTACCTCTCTTAATTCCTTAAGAGCAAAAATAAGCTCACCCTCAAGATCAACTTCTCATTTCTATGATTTATCTTCAATAGAAGCACTTCCTTCTTCTTCTATTGCCATAAGAAGACTTTCTTCTTATAGATATTCAAGAGCATCTTCATATTCATCTTCACTAAAACTGAATCCATTCTTTGTACAACTATCCTCAAGATGACCAAAGTTACCACACCTAAAACACTTGAGAATTATTGGTGCCCTTTTTCTAACATCTTCTTTTGCCACATATAAAATTTCTTCTTTTTCATTATCTAAGGACCCTTCATCACTATCACTTGAACTCTTAAAAAATCCTCTTATGCCTTTGGAAAAACTTCTTTCCTTGCTTTCCTTGTCCATACCTGCTTTTCTTTTGGTACCTATGTTTTCCTATTTTCTTGTTCTTATGATCCTATTTTTCATCATCATTGCTACTTCCAACTTTTGGACAATCAGATGCATAGTGACCATATTTACCACAATTAAAAAACCTAACTAATTTTCTTGAGTCCTTGTTCCTTCTACCATAGTTTGCTTCTTCATCACTAGATAACTCATTGCTTGAATCTAACTTCTTACACTTTGAATTCTTTGTAACTTTGAAGGCTACTTCTTTCTGGGGAATAGATTCCTCTTTTATTCTTATCTCAAAGGCTACGATAATATCATGTAATTCATCCCTTGTCAAAAATTTAGTATCTTTCAACTCTTCTATGGTTAAAATATTTTCACTATACCTCTTAGGAAGTGATCTTAATATATTATGACAAACATCTATTTCTTCAACTCTAAACACAAGTCATTGCATGGAGTTAACAACCTCATCCACACAAAGTATATATGCATCAATTTTTTGCTCATCCTTCATCTTTAGGTATTCAAAATTTTTATTGTGATTTAGCAACTTTGCAATTTTGACCTTTTTGTCTCCCTCATATATACCTTTCAACTTATCCCAAATATCTTTTGCTGATGTGCAATGCATAACTTTTACAAACTATATTTCACGTAAACCATTAGAAATTCCATTCATTGCCTTTGAATTATTCAGTTGTAGGATCTTATCATATTTATCTATAGGTGGAGTACCTAGCGATATGTACCCATCCTCAACTGCTTGCCATATATCATTTCCTAGTGCCATTATGAAAATCTTCATTATCACACTCTAAAATGCATAATTGTTCCCATCAAAAAATGGTGCATTATTTCCTAAATATCCACTATGAGAATCTATTTGTGTTCCTAATATTTTCCTTCAAGCTGTTAAAATCTTTTGAAGGAACCTGCTTTGATACCAATTGAAAAACACAAGCTTATACTGAGAGGGGGGGTGAACAGTATAAGACCACTTTTTAATTTTTCTTTATCAAACAGTATTATCCAATATGTCAATGGCAATATCGATACTATTAATCAAATAAATGCACAAATCACCACACACAATAGAGACACCAATTTAATGTGGTTCACTCAATGTGGGCTACTCCATGGAGAAAATATTTCACTAAATTTTTCCCAAAAAATCTCTTGGGAATCCTTCCTTATTACAATATTCATGGATCTTTGTTCAAAGGAGATGCAAATCCTCTAATCAAGTTTATTGATACCTATCCATATGAGACACCAATCCCATCAACTAGTTTGTGGATCTCTATCCATAGGAGAACTCCTCCTCTACTCTGGTTGGTGATCTTATAGAAGACTATTTCCTCCACTACATTGGATTGTGGATCTCTTTCCATCGAAGACTCCTCTCCTCACTTAGAAGACCTTTATACTCACTACTCTGTCTAATGGATCTCTATCAACTAGAGACTATTATCCTCTGCTCTATCACCTCCAAATATTACTCTCAGCTCTGCTCAATCTTTGTTTCAAATCTGCACTAAACATAGTCCTTCGGTCTAGAACAAATCTACTCACAATTTTATCTCTAGTCTGGCACAAATATTCCCTCAAATTTGCACCAAACTCTATCATCAAATATGTCCTCAAACCTTAATAGAAAGATTGATCTAATCACAAATCAACTCTTCTAGATCTACCCTAAGCTTTAAATCAAAGCTTGAACAAATCACTCACTCAAATCTACTCTCAAGTCTTCTCAAAGACTTACCTTAAATTTTTCCACAATTTTGAAGAACACAAGCTTATACTTAGAGGGGGGGTGAACAATATAAGACCACTTTTTACTTTTTCTTTCCTAATCAATATTATGCAATGTATAAATAGCAATATCAACAGTAGTAATCAAAGCAATGCACAAATCACCATACATAATAGAGACACCAATTTAACGTGTTTCATCCAATGTGGGCTACTACACGGAGAAAATATTTCACTAAAATTTTCTCAAAAAATCTCTTGGGGAACCTTTACCTATTACAATGTTTATGGACTTTTGTACAAATGAGACACCAATCCCCTAATCAAGTTCATTGATCCCTATCCATAGGAGGCACCAATCTCCTCAAATGATTCATGGATCTCTATCCATAAGAGAACTCCTTTCTCCTCTACTTTGGCTAGTGATATTCTAGAAGAATGGTTGCCTCCACTGCATTGGATAATGGATCTCTATCCACTGAAGACTCATGTCCTCACTCAAAATACTTGTCCTCACTAACCTAGCTAATGTAACTCTATCTACTAGAGACTATCATCTTCTATACTCTGTCACCTCCAAAGCTTACTCTCAGCTCTATCTCAAATTTGTACTAAACACAGTCCTTTGGTCTAGCAAAAATCTACTCAAACTCTACCTATAGTCTAGCACAAATCTATCCTTAAATCTACACCAAACTTTATCCTCAAATATGCACTAAACATAGTCCTTTGGTATAGCACAAATATGCTCATTATTTCTCCTCAATCCTTAACACAAAGCTTGAATCAATCATAAATCAACTTTGCTAGATCTACTCCAAACCTTAACTCAAGGTTTGAAAAAATCAATCAATCAACTCTGCTCTCAAATCTTCTCAAAGACTTGTCTTAAATATGACTTATAAGATTCCACAAAATCTCTCACTAATATATCCACAAGTCCTGTATAGAACTTGTCCAATCTGCTCTCAATATCTGTCTTCAAATCTATATTGTAAGATTCCATAAAATTACATACTAATCTATCCATAAGTCTTCTCAAATATTTACCTCAAATATGCTCAAAAAGTCCTTACTAGAACTTGTCCAATATCATAGAAACATATAGAGAATTGTTAGAGACTCAATATGCTTCACATTCACAATAATGCTCAATCACTTTAAATTTCTCTTTTTACCATAAAAACATATAGAGAATTGTTAGAGACTCAATATTTTTCACACTCACAAACAATGCTCAATCACTTTCCATATATTTTTTTATCACAGAAACATATAGAGAATTTTTAGGGACTCAATATGTTTCACACTCACAAACACTGCTCAATCACTTTCAATATCTCTTTCTTTTTACCACAAAAACATATAGAGAATTGTTAGGGACTCAATATGTTTCATGCTCACAAATACACAATCACTTTCAACCTATTTATCAAATCAATCGAGGACAGAATAATTTGTTTCACATAATTTGAACTATCACTTCAACACTTCCACTTGACTAGGTTCAATCAACTCCACTCAATCAATCACTCAATGAAACACTCCTTGTTTTCAAATCCTAGTCCAAGCATATGAATCCTCACTCAATTATTTCCAACAATGCTTATCAAATAATATTAAATAACAATGATACTCATGATCTTTCATAAACTCTAATTCAAGATAGTTCTCAACTTCACATAACAATGATACTCATGTTATTTCATAAACCCTAGTTCAAGCATATGAAAGCTTACTCAATATGTCCAACAATGCTTATCAAACAAGGTTTTTATCATCAAATATTACTTAGAAAAATATTTAACAATAAAACTCAACAATGCTTACCAAACAATCCTTTTCACTCCAACTTAGCATTCATAACATCCAATCCAACAATAATTTTCTCACAAGGAATATTTACCCATACCTTTTATTTTGATGGATATATGTCTTCAAAACTTGTCTTAACCACAATAAAAATTTTCTCTACCAACACTAGGGTTAGGTTACCACAACCTATATCAAAATCTCCACAAAATAATTTTTACAAAGATTATTTTTCATAAAAAATAATAAATCATTTTTTCCACCTTATAATCTCCAAAATTACAATATTCAATTTAATAATTCACCATAACACTACACTCAACAAGTATAGCAAATTCCTTATACACCTTATAATCTCCAACTTCGTAAACTCTAATAACCAAAAATTAAAATCAAATATTTAATTTTTAATACCATTATATCTCCCTCAAAAAATTTAATCAACCTTTATTTTTCACAACAAAGCAACCTCCGAAATTAAAACCTTAACAAGATAAAAATCGGTGCATACCTTATTTAGCCTCTATACAAGCCTCTATACAAAGGAAAAGGCTAACACCTTTCCTTTTTTTTTTCCACCTAGCACACAAACTTCTCCAACAAAACCTTCTTTGCTTATCAAAATGCAAACTTGTAGGATTCGACCCCTGCACCTCACCTATACAAACCTTCTTGTGGGCTACAAGCCTCTATACAAAGGAAAAGGCTAACACCTTTCCTTTTTTTTTCCACCTAGCACACAAACTTCTCCAACAAAACCTTCTTTGCTTCTCAAAATGCAAACTTGTAGGATTCGACCCCTGCACATCACACTTGCCAACAACTTGGTGCCTCCCTTGGTACCAGTTGTGCTACAGAGCTCTTTGGGATATAAAACAAAAGTATCTCCTCCTTGTACTATATGCTGCCACGCACAATTTTTGAAACACGATCACTTTCTCTTTTTTAATGCGTACACAAATACTTTTTATCATGAATGAGGTCATTTACCAAAGTTTTACCCCCTTTTATATGTATTAGGCTATGTCTTTGATGACATCGGTGATAATTCAAAATTTCAAATTATGAACTTTATCGTTAGGGTTAGTTTAATTGATTTATAAATTAAATTATAATTAATTTACAATTAACTTAATAACTTTAAAAGTTAATTAAATTAATTTATAAATTAAATTATAATAAAAATATTATAATTAATTAAATATTTGGGTCTTGCATCTTTAATATTATAATAAATTATTATAATATTATTTTTCTTGGGCCTTCCTTTTGCCCTTTAAACCTCATCTGACCACCTGGGAGGAAAATTTCTTTTGCACTTGATTAGGAAACTTTCTTGATATCAATGACAACAAAACTTGCTTATATTTCCAAAAATATTCCCTTTTGTCATTGATGGCAACCCAATTATATTTTATCATTTTCTTAACCTTTTTTTGTTTTGCTCCCCCTGGGAAACTGCTCCCCTAACTCAATGCTCTCCTTCTGACTCAAATAACTTCCCCTTACTTAAATCTCTCCCCCTTTGACATCAATGGTGAAGGGTCACCTTTGGGTCTTAGGGCTAAGAATGAAAATCTTAGCTTAGCCCCTCCTCCACCTCCTCTTGAGGTGGTTAATTCTAGGGTGGGAGTATTTCTCATCCCAACATGCACTGATATTTACATTTGTCCACTTTTCTTCTCATCTGGTCCTTCTGATTCCTCTGACTATTCCTGTTCTTGTTAGCGTAGCTTTATTCTATTCCATTATTAGGCTTATGTTAGTTTTGTTATAACCATCATAACTACTGGGCTATTTTAGAGCCTTGTTAGTTTCGTAGGTTACAGCCTATTCTAAGGCCTAGTTGTAACTATTTATGCTTTGATTGTTAGTGGCAAATTACTTGGATTTATGACATGGTATCAGAGCTATGGCTCGAGTTCCTACAGATCTGGGAGGAGAGTCATTACGAATTTCCATTCTCTAGTGCAGGCAGATGCCAACCATCACGACAGCCAAATCGTCTATTTCAGTCATAATTCTGTGCGCCCTGTGATGATGGTAGAATGTCATTTTTCTTAAATGATCTTGCGCCTATCAGTCCAAACAAGCGCAATTTTGTTTTGCCTCGCTAAAATCAGATCTTCGATGGGTGATTCCTTCCGTTGTTGGCGACGTAAACAAAACAGATGACAGTTCGGTTTTCTATTGACGTGATTTTCTCGATGATCTGGATCTGAAGCCAAATCAGAAGGCTAGATCTAAAGACTACATCTGAAGCCCATGATAAAAATAGATGCCATTTTTTGGCTCTAGGAGAGACATTGCAAACGAGTGCAGACGTAGCTCTTTCACAGGTGGACCCTCGGTACCAATTACTGGACCAGTGATTGCATTCTCCAAACGCATCGCAGGATACTTTATAGTAAATCCAAGTCCGGTGTACCAGGCAACATCACGGTGAAAGAGGAGAGGATTATTATAGTAGGCATGCCTCCTCATTACTCCACCATCATAGAAAACAATTGTTGCATCGCAGAGTAGGGATCTGCTGTATTCTTCAACATTGTTGCTGACATATAGAAGAAGATCATCAACTCAAGAATAGAAGGTTGTTGAACTGTTGTAACATCTGTTATAGCAATGCCATAGTGGTCACTCTATTGCTTTGAGTGTTGAGCTTGCATATTATCATCGCACTCAGCAACCAAGTAGTGTTGGCTCTCACAGAAATGTAGAAGACAAAGAGCACATTGTGCTCTCTACATCCCACCGGCAGTGGTAGCCGGGGTGGTCGATGACCACTAATTGGGAGGTGAGTAGTGGGTATATTGGGGGTTCCATTACTATCGAGTGCAAGGAGAATTGGCAGGTGAATTCGGTTTAAAAATTTCCTGAAGCCTAGTGATAGCACCTCTAGATGAAATGTCGATGTTTTTTTTTTATTGTGCGAGAGAGGTAGTGCCACCCCGTGGAGGAAATTGTAGATGGCAATACCACATTTTTTTATGGAGGATTATTGTGCAGATAGGAGGTGGTCGACAGCCGTGCGCTAAGGCGCAAGTCGACAGGTCAGGGGTTCTAATCCCCTTGACCATAATCGAAGGTATTATTTTTTTTAAGTAAAATTTTGTTTAATGTTTTATTTTTTTTAATTAAAGGTAATTTATTTTCTTAATTAAATTAATTAAGATTGTTTTATATTTAATTAAATTAAAAATGTTTCATTAAACTTTATTTTTTGCTTTAAAAATAAAATAAAATTGCCATACCTTTGAAGCACACAAAAACTTTCATCCAATATTTTGCATTTTTTTTGCAACCCATTGTCAACCCTCATTTTGAGTACGTTTGACAAAATGTCTAGAAAGTAGCAGTCATCCTAAAACAAACCTCTTCTTGACTTCATAAATAGCACATCCTTGTGTTTGGAAAAGTTTTTTTTTTTTGAGGCTTTATTGTTGCAATTTTTTGCACTAAGAGAGATATATTTTGCAAAACCAAGGGGGACGACTTATAAGGGTGCATTTTCGGCAGTGACCGACACCTTAGTCAAATTATTTTGTAAAATTTTATTGTAAAAGGTGCATTTTTGGCAGAGACCGACACATTAAGAATGGGTAGATCAAAGAAGAAAACTATCCCAAAACCAACTGGTCGATGCTTGTAGTGACACAAGTGACCTTCAGCCCATGGTGGCGAATGCTTGTTGTGACACATGTGACCTTGAGCCCATGATGGCTAATGCTTGTTGTAATACAAGTGACCTCATGCCTATGATGGCAGATATCAGTTGTAGCATAGGTGATCTCATCACAGTAGCAAATTTTGCTTGTGACACTAGTGACTTAAAAACTGAACCTCCTAAAAATGAATTCCATACTCTCATCAATAGCAAAAAATGCAATATTGTTAAAAGTATTGATGAAGATGATGAAATTGGGTGTTTTGAAAAACACACCAAAGGATTTGGTTCCAAAATGATGAATAAAATGGGATTCAATGGTGAGAGATTAGGTAAACAAGAACAAGGCATTAAATCTCCAATAATGCTAAGTGTCAGGGCAAAACATGAAGGCCTTGGCTATACTGGAAATGCAAGTACCAGTAATTCTATGTAAAACCTAAATATCCTACAACTTCTAAAAAGCATTGTTGCAGTCATTGTGGAAAGACAGGACATGTTGCAGCTAAGTGTTGGAGATTACATCCTTGTGATTCATGTGGATGTACGAATCATTCTTCTTCAAAATGTTGGTACAAAGTGAAAATGGCCAACAAGGTTCATATTGATTGTGGATGGACAGATCTCACACAATGGACCCTGATGAAAGAAATGTTGTATGGCTTCTACCGAAAAGGTAAAACCTATGGTAAACCTCGAGGCAAATCCAGTGATAGACCTAGTGGTAGTCCTAGAGATAATGACCCAGAGACAGACCTAAAGACAAACCCAAAGACAAAGTTCCAGAGGCAGATCTATAGGTAGATCTAGAGGCGATAATCTAGAGGCATATTCACAGGCACATCCTGAGATAGACCCAGAGGTACAATTCCAAAGGTATGCTTAGAGCCAGAGCCGAAGACAAAGCACGAGCCATCATTCTTTCATTTCTCTTCTTCTTCTTCTTCACTGTATTGGGGCAGTTATATACTTTACCCAAATATTGTTGTATGGGGGGATTTTAGCATAGCTAGTAGTTATTCAATTACCCAAATAATGTAATAAGGGGGGATGTTAGCATAGCTTTATTCTATTCCATTATTAGGCTTATGTTAGTTTTGTTATAACCATCGTAACTTATGGGCTATTTTAGAGCCTTGTTAGTTTCATAGGTTACAACCTATTCTAAGGCCTAATTGTAACTATTTATGCTTTGATTGTTAGTGGCAAATTACTTGGATTTCTGACAGTTCTTGCTTGTCTCTAGAATTTTTGCTCTACACCACTTTGTTGTATGTCCATCATTATTACACTTATAACACTTAATGTTATTATTCCTTGGAGGTAGAAATATCTTGGGATAAATTTTAGTGAAGCCATATCTATTCCTATCATGAACCCTTCAATTTACTGCTTTGTGACCAAACTGATTACAAGAGTAGTGTATTGATCCAAAAACACACAAACAGAAAAATACAAAAATAGAGAATTTTTTTTTTTACCAAGGAGAGATATACATGAACCCTTCATGAAACCCTAACCCAACTAATATTTTCTTAAAGTTTCAATCCCCTAAGATTTCCTGAAATCTACATCTCATGAAGTACCCTAACACAAGTTCGTTTGTGTAGGCACATCATGTATTACTACAAATAAGTCCATATATCTCATTACTCTTTATGATCTAGACTTATCATCCTCAGTCCATTGAAGGTATACGTGCATCCCCATACCATACACAAGTCATTATGTGTAGGTATACTACAAGTATTGTGAGTTAATCTATCCATATTGTCTACACAACGAGTTATCTTAACTTAGTTGTAGTCTCTCCACTTCTTTATCTCCCTAAGGGGGTTTCAATTCCATTAGATCTCCTATTTCCACCCTAAGGGGTTCTTAATTCCCTTAGGTAACCTATGTTCACCCTAGGGGGTTCTTAATTCCCTTAGGTCACCTTTGAGTTCACCCTAGAACTCTACTCTTGGATTTCTACTATTAAACAACCAAACAAGAATACATCTAGATACTAAAACAACAAAGAGTAATCACTAAGCATCCAAAAAATAAAGAAGTATTAACACTAAAAGAGAATGTCATCCACAAAAATATAATCAGTTACCTATTATAACAAAACATGGAAATAAAATAAAAGTACCTTATCTAAACCAATAATAGTTATTGCATTAAATATTTCATGGTAAATTCTCCTTACTTTACAGAAAACTACATTAATTGCATCAGGGATATCTCCCCATAATTCTAGGCTATTTGAGCATAAGTAAATCAACATAAAATACAATTACCTATACTTTATTTCCATTGAACTCCTTGCTTCTCCTTGCTTCCCATTGGTTCTTTGAGGGTAGTAGGGAATCAGGGTACTCATGGTTCAGGATAGGCATGCCTCTAAATGCATCTATTCATTTACTTTGCTAAATTGCAACTATACAAAATTCAATTAAGTTTCCAACCATATAATGCGTAGTGGATATTATAAAATATCCTTTACTTTTATCTTCACCTCTCAAGTTCCCTTAGAGAGCCACGCAACATGTACTACTTTGATCAAGGTATAACTTTAATAAAATCCATTCATGTCTTAAAGCATTAAAGTCCCATACCTTTAACCTCTAAAACAATCCTTCATTCATTCCCTAAATCAAAGCCCCATATATTCAATTCAAAGAATAAATCTAACATCCTTTTAATTCACAATTCTAATCAAATATAATATTGTTTTAAAGCATTAAAGTCCCATACCTTTAACCTCTAAAACAATCCTTCATTCATTCCCTAAATCAAAGCCCCATAACTTCAATTCAAAGAATAAATCTAACATCCTTTTAATTCACAATTCCAATAAAATCTAATACTATTTTAAAGCATTAAAGTCCCATACCTTTAACCTCTAAAACAATCCTTCATTCAACCAATTCAAAGAATAAATCTAACATCCATTTAATTCACAATTCCAATCAAATCTAATACTGTTTTAAAGCATTAAAGTCCCATACCTTTAACCTCTAAAAAAATCCTTCATTCAACATAAACTTTGTCATCAAATTTATAACATAATTATGTTTTCCTTAAAATTACTTTTAGTAAACTCTACATCATAGACTTACTAATAAAATATTTTCAACCCTAATCTTAGATTTATAACCTCAATTAAAGATTCACAACCTTATCTAAATATTCACCACATAAGGTAAATCTCATTAATTAAAGGTCACTTTAATTAAGATCTCATAAAAAAAATCATAATAATCAAATATCTTAGTTTAATTAAAATCTCTTAAGATAATTCATGTTAATCAAAGGTCTCTCTTTAATTAAAATCTCTTAAGATAGTTAATATTAATCAAAGGTCTCTCTTTAATTAAAATATCCTAAGATAATTCATATTAATCAAAGGTCTCATTTTTATTAAAATCTCCTAAGATAATTCATATTAATTGAAGGTCTCTCTTTAATTAAAATCACCTAAGATAATTCATATTAATCGAAGGTCTCTCTTTAATTAAAATCTCCTAAGATAATTCATATTAATCGAAGGTCTCATTTTAATTAAAATATCCTAATATAATTCATATTAATCAAAGGTCTCATTTTAATTAAAATATCCTAAGATAATTCATTTTAATCAAATATCTCATTTTAATTAAAATATCCTAAGATAATTCATATTAATCAAAGGTTTCTCTTTAATTAAAACCTCCTAATATAATTTGTATTAATCAAAGGTCTCTTTAATTAAAATCTCCTAAGTTAATTCGTATTAATCAAAGGTCTCATTTTAATTAAAATCTCCTAAGATAATTCATATTAATCAAAGGTCTCATTTTAATTAAAATATCCTAACATAATTCATATTAATCGAAGGTCTCATTTGAATTAAAATCTCCTAACATAGAGAGAGGGGAGGGCTCTGGTCCCTCCCTTGCTCCCCCTCCCATGGCTCCTGGTTCCTGCCCAGTCCCTGGCTCAACCCAGGTCATCCCTCCCGGGGAGTGGTTGTTTGCGAGATGATCTCCCGGGGGAGATCCTTCTCCACTATCTGTGCCCCTCTCGGCCGGCTAGGGTTTCCTTGGTTTTTTTTCGGACTGGTGCTTCTCAGGGATCCCTGTTTGGTTGGGGATCCCTTACCTTTTTCCCTCAGGCTTCCCCTTGGGGTTTTTTGCAGGTTATTCGCATGGATCTGGTCCCCTGCGTTTCTCGGTGCGATGGAGGTGACAGTTTAGGGTTTGGGCAGCTTCCCCCTTTTTCTTGTGAATCCTCGGCAGGATCTGTGCTTGGACGGGATTCTTGGTCTCTGCTGCTGGGATCCTCTTCTGTTTTCCCGAGGCGGGTTCCTTGTGGTGCAACTCTTTGGTCACTTCCTGATGGGTTGGATCCTCTCTGTGCTGGCTGTCGGCTTCCTACAGGATGGCTCTCGCTGAACGAAATATTTTCCCGGTGGGCGGGATGGTTTCTCCACAAGGCGAGATCCGCAAAATCCGCCAGTTTTCCTGCGAGGAGGGATCCTTTCTTTTCTGCTGGTTTCCCGGATGGCGGGATTTCCTTGTTGCTTCCCGCTAGGCGGGACTGTTTGTGGTGGTTTTGACTGCTTCCGCGAGGCGGGATTTTATTGTAACGGTTTTTCTTTGCTTCTTGCTGGGCGGGATCTTCTCTATGGTGGTTTTTGGCTACTCCCCGCTGGGCGGGATCTCCAAAAATACTTTCTTTCTTATTTGTTTGTTTCCCGCTGAGAGGGATTGTTTCATGCTTACTATTACCGCTGGGCGGGATTTTTGTTTTGATGTTCAGTTTCAAGGGATTGATGCCCTAGGCCCATTGCTTATGTAATCAGGTTTTTTTAGGGGTTACGATTTCTGTAATAGGATTATACATAAAGCCAGGAGGCATGATGCAAGGCTGATTTTGTACATAAGGTTTTGGGATCCTCTATAAAAACCCTTTTTTAATCTACTATAATAATTACCAAAAAAAAAAAAAAATCTCCTAACATAATTTATATTAATCGAAGGTCTCATTTCAAGTAAAATATCCTAAGATAATTCATATTAATCAAAGGACTCATTTCAAGTAAAATATCCTAAGATAATTCATATTAATCAAAGGTCTCATTTCAATTAAAATATCCTAAAATAATTCATATTTTTTTTTGAAAAATTTGAAAAAACTTGTATTAAAACAAAGATCAGTTACAATTGGGAGTAGACACATCCCAGCCGAAAACAATGAAAGCACATGATTACAAGAGAAGAGGAAGATTTGCAATGGATCCAAATCTCTTGAAAAAATACCAAGCTAGTTGAGGGAGCTGATTGGTCTATTACAACAACTTATCGTGAAATCGCGCAGCAAACACCAACTTCACCTTTGGCCATGAAAAAGCTACAAGTTGTGAAATTGCGACACAAGACTCCTCTGACCGAAAAAAGTCAACCTGTCGCCAAATCGTGACATGTCATGAAATCACGACAACAATCCGCCATTGGCCACGACGGAGAAACATATCGCAAAATCGTGACACCTTCCCACCTTTGGCCATGACGGAGCAACATGTTGTGAAATCGCGAAAACTTTCCTCTCTTGGCCGTGATGAAGCAACATGTCGCGATATCATGACAACTTTACTCCAGCGGCTGTGATAGCGCAACACGTCACGAAATCGTGACAACTTTCCTCTAGTGGCCGCGATGGTGCAACATGTCACGATATCATGACAACTTTCCTCCCTTGGCCGTGATGGCGCAACATGTCACGATATTGTGACCAATTCCTCCAGCGGTCGTGATGGCGCAACATGTCGTGATATCGTGACAACTTTCCTCCCTTGGCTGCGATGGTGCAACATGTCACGATATCATGACAACTTTCCCATAGTGATCGCGACGGTGTAACATGTCACGAAATCATGACAACTTTTCTCCAGAAGCCACGACGACACAACATGTCGCGATATCGTGACAACTTTCCTCCAGCGGCCGCGACGACACAACATGTTGCGATATCGCGACAACTTTCCCACAGTATCCATGACGGCACAACATGTCGCTATATCGTGACAACTTTTCTCTAGAAATCGTGACGACACAACATGTCACAAAATCATGACAACTTTCCTCTAGCGACCGCGATGACGCAACATGTCATGATATCGTGACAACTTTCCTCCAACGGCCACGATGGCACAACATGTCACGATATCGTGACAACTTTCCTCCAGCGGCCACAATCGTGCAACATGTCACGATATCGTGACAACTTTCCTCCAATGGCCGCGATGGTGCAACATGTCGCGATATCACGATAGTTTACCTCCAATGGCCGCGATGGCGCAACAGGTCATGAAATCGTGACAAAAACCACCCTTAGCTTTTTATTTGATCATTGGCTCAAGGATCTTTCAAGGCCCTGCCTAATCACCTCATCTTCAATAGGCATGTCACTGTGCAGCTGCACCCCTACCTCTTTCTCAGCACCCATCTTAGCTAGGAAATCAGCCGCTTTGTTTAAATCTCTACTCACATAAACTAGAATCACATCATCTAATTCCCTCCATAATTCCTTGATTTGAGAGACCAGAATCCTCAACCTTCAAGCTTTCAACGCAAAGTTCCTCATGCAGTCTAGAGCTCCAACTAGAATTTGAGAATCAGATTCAAGAATTATCCTCTTGTGGCCCTGAGTAACTACCCAAATAGAAGCAGATTTGATATCAATGGCTTCTGCTTCATTATTTGTGGCTCTACCCAAGCCCTACAGTTCCCAATAGAGCACTGATCCCTCATGATTCTAGTAGACCATGCCAATTCTGGCACTACCTAGATTGCCCTTTGCAACACCATCAGTATTGATTTTAATCCAGCCTTCTGGGGGTGGTTTCCAACTAGCTCTATCCTATCCCTCTTGTTTTTCAACTCCCTCTTCCATTTGCCCAGGACCAACCTGAGTTTCCTCTTTAGTGTAGACGACAACAGTTTCTGTGACTTTGCTCCAGATGACCTGCCAAATTCCATCTAGCGAGGAAAAGGTTTCTCTAAAAATTCTAGCATTTCTCTCCAACCACACTTGCCACCAAATGAAGTATAATCCAAGCTCCCACCCAATTTGAAGAGCTTTGGATTTAAATCTACCCTGCTTCCATCTTTCCCAAATATTAGTCCGATTCATGTCGCCATTAACCTGGATTTTATAGTGAGAGAACCATCGCTTCCAAATCTGACATGTGAAAGGGCACTCAAACATCAGGTGATCAGTTGTTTCCTCATTCTTGTGGCATAAAACACATTTAGAAGGGCCGATGATTCCTCTACATCTGATATTGTCAAAAGTGAGAATACCATTGTGCATAAACTGCCAGGCAAAAAAGTTTACTTTTAGCCAGCCCTTGGAGTGCCAAATCTTTCTCCAATCCTCAATCGGATAAGAATGGGGGGGAGGCTTTGGGAGGATCTTGTCATATCCATCCTTCACTGTATAAACACCAAGGCTCCCATAGCCCCAAGCTAATTCATCCTCCTCCTCTCTTCCTGTGAGAAACCTTTCTGTCAAGATTTTGGTCAAGATGGGTGCCAACTTCGGGGGGATTGGAATTGGCCACTCCTCCAACCTCTTAAACTTTTTAAACTACACTCCTCCAGCTGAGTAGTGTTGAAATAACTTTAAATTTGGACCCTACCCTTGGTTTCTATTGCAGATTTTATTGGAAGTAACTCAAGGAATTCAATAATGATGGGTGGGTACTGATCCCATGAATTGGTCCAGAAACGAGTCTTCTCCCCTCTCCCCACTTTCCAAAAAAATTGGTCTTTAATAACCTAACATCCTAGCTTGAAATCCTACCACACTAAGGATCTAGTACCATCCAGAGGGAAATGGCCCACCTCATTGGGGTTAACTTGACCCAAATATTTACTAGTTAGGATTCTACTGAATAAGGAAGTTGGTTGGGAAATCCACCTCCAGTATAACTTTCCAGCCAAGGCTTGATTATTTAACTTGGATCCTCTTAGTCCCAACCCACCTTTTACCTTGGGATGGGTGACTTTATCCCAACCCACTAAGGCCAACTTTCTCTCTCCCTTAGTTCCTTCCCACAAAAACTTCCTAGACATCATATCCAACCCTTTCCATATTGTAAGCGGAGCAGCCAGGATAGAAAATTTGCAGATTGGCATGGCTTGAATGACTGACTATAAGAACGTTAATATGCCACCATAACTTAACCACTTGTGAGACCAGTGATTAATTCTATCCTTGATACACTCTAGGAAATTCCTTCAAGTGTCTAATTTCAGCTTCTTGAAGTGCAAGGGGATCCCCAAGTAAACCATAGGGAGAGAAGTCCTAGTGAATCCCAAGATTTATAAAATTCTATTCTGAAGCCTTGGCTCCGGATTAAAAAATACCACTTTGGATTTCTTGTCATTAATGACCTGTTGAGTAGCCTTGAGATAGACATTAAGAGTATCCCTAATCATTCTTGCTTCCCTGATGCTGGCCACTCCCATCAAACCAGTGTCATCCACAAACTACAGGTGCGATAAAACTTCATCCCCCACCCTAATACCCAATAATATTCCTTTCTGTCTTCTCCTTAAGAAAAATCTACCAAGACCTTTAGCCAAAATGAGAAAAATATAAGGGGAACAGGGATCCCCCGCAGCACAGACCCCGAGAAGCTCCAAAAGGTTGCGAAGGAAGGCCCTTGATAAGCACAGAGTAAGTTGGAGAAGAGACACAGCTCATTATCCACTCAATCCAACCCTAAGAGAAGCCAGAGGCTGCCATCATTTTAGCCAGGAGACTCCATTCAACCCTGTCATAAGCCTTTGTCATGTCCAATTTAATGAACATCCCTTTATTACTAGAAGTGTGCATTGAATGGATTGCTTCCTGGGCCACAACCACCCCATCCAGAATCTGCCATCCCTCAACAAATCCCCCTTGCTTAGAGGAGATAATTTTGTGAAGAATAGGTTTTAGGTGCTCAGCCATTACCTTTGTGATTATTTTGTACAACACATTACATAAGACAATAGGCCTATAATCTGAAATATGAACCCCCTCCTCCCCTTTTGGAATCAAGGTAATGAACGCGTGGTTTATAGCTTTAAGCATTCTCTTATTTTCTTTGGACTCTTCAACAACAGCCCTAACATATTCCTCTAAGCAGTCCTAGAAATCCTGAAAGAACTCAATTGGGAAGCCATCTGGACCAGGAGTTTTACCAGTGCTCATTCCAAAGACCACAGTTTTCAATTCATCCCTATCAATGGGTTTGAGGAGGGCCTGATTTTCATCCTTCGAAATAATAGCAGGTATGACATAAATAACTTCATTTTAGGCCTCTACATATTGAACCACACTTTCCTTAAAAAGTTTATAAAAATAATCCATAGCATGGGAATGTATACCTGGAAGAGTATCAAAGGAATGATCATTCTCATATTGAAGGACCTCCATCTTATTCATCTGTATTTGAGCACAAGCAGTCTGATGAAAGAATTTTGTATTTCTATCCCCTTATAATAACCAGGAGGTTCTTGCTCTCTGCTTCCAATAAATCTCCTCCTGGTTGTCAATGTCCTCAACCGCTGTACGCAAGGCATCATCCTCAACTTTGAGCTGGTCAGTTATTACTCCTTCTCTAAACTATTTTTGGACCTCATCCTAGCGGGCCACCAACGGAGCTTTTTGGGCCTAGAAGTATTAATCAAAGGTCTCATTTCAATTAAAATCTCCTAAGATAATTCATATTAATCAAAGGTCTCATTTCAATTAAAATATCCTAAGATAATTCATATTAATCAAAGGTCTCATTTCAATTAAAATCTCCTAATATCTCCTAAGATTTCATATTAATCAAAGGTCTCATTTCAATTAAAATATCCAAAGATAATTCATATTAATCAAAGGTCTCATTTCAATTAAAATCTCCTAAGATAATTCATATTAATCAAAGGTCTCATTTCAATTAAAATCTCCTAAGATAATTCATATTAATCAAAGGTCTCATTTCAATTAAAATCTCCTAAGATAATTCATATTAATCAAAGGTATCTTTTCAATTAAAATCTCCTTAAGATAAGTCATATTAATCAAAGGTCTCATTTTAATTAAAATCACATAGGTAAACCTTACTAATCAAATATTCACAACCTTATACTAATACGCCTTCATGGCGGATGCGAAACAACCTTTGTAGAAAGGTCAAAGGACTACCAAACTTAGAGTCCAAACAAGGTAAAACCAGGTGCTAGGATTTCTTTTCTACCACCACTACCTATCCCAAAGGGACTAAGCTTATGTAGCAATGGAACTCCCACACAGATGCAGGAGGTTTCCCATTACAAGCAGTTCTTCCCAAACACAACACTCCTACTTAACACAGGTGGTTTTCCCACTACAAGCGGTGCTTCTCAAACACATCACTCCTACTTAACACATGTGGTTTTCCCACTACAAGCGGTGCTTCTCAAACACAACACTCCTACTTAACACAGGTGGTTTTCCCACTACAAGTGACACTTTTCAAACATAGCACTCCTACTTAACACAAGTGGTTTTTCCACTACAAGCGACGCTTATCAAACACAATGCTACCTCTAAAATGTGGGTGGTTTTCCCACTACAAGTGGCACTTCTCAAACACATTTCTCCCTCTAAAACATGAGTGGTTTTCCCACTACAAGCAGCACTTTCTGAACACAATGCTTGATCTAAAACACAGGTGGTTTTACCACTACAAGTGATGATTTTTGAACACACCAATGGTACTTAACATAGGTGGTTTTTCCACTACAAGCGGTGCTTTTCAAACACAATGCTTGCTATTTAAAACAGGTGGTTTTCCCATGACAAGCAATGCCTCAAATACACGATGATTTCCAATACAAGCATCTAAACACACAGTGCTTCACACTACAAGCATCTAAACACATAGTGCTTCACACTACAAGCATCTAAACACACAATGCTTCATATAATTAGACACGGGGGGTTTCCAAACCTTTCAAAGGGATTATCACACTACAAGGGAGTATAATCTAGTTTTCATATAAATAATTCATCATACAAACACATGTATAAATGGATAAAGTTTTAAAACCCTCCAACCTTAATACTCCTATGAAATGGAATCTAGTGGTGTCTTGGCTACCTCTCCTTTTGCTTGCTATGTGCTCCTATATTTTCTAGATCACCTATTTTGCATCCTCCCTTGTCTTCTACCTTCTTCCTTCATTTTTTTTCTCTCTCTTGCACCTTACATGGTCCTTTGCTCTAGGTGGCATTTCTGTCGTCCCTTCACGATTCTTGAGCCAACCTCGAGCCCCCCTTTCTTCAATTATTCCATCCTTCATCCTCTTTTCCCTAGTGGCAAATAGTTCTTTTACCCATAATTTCCATATGTAGAAATTAATATCCCCCTAGATTATTTACACAGATTGCACTATATATGGGAAAGGGATATTTACATTATTAAAATGAATAATGGTACCCTTTTTAATAAAATATCCTTTACATGACACTTTATCACCATTTAAAATATATTTCTTTTATTTAAAACAATTTCATAATTGCTCTTTCTTTAAAATAAAATATTTCTATTTATCTTAAATGGATTTTTCATTTATTTCACTTAATTAAAGTCTATTAATGAATTTACATTATCATTAAAATGAACTTCTTTAATTATTTAAAATGAACTCTCATTTATTAATTGAAATGAAGTTTACTAATGAGTTTAAATGAATGATATCATTATTTAATCAAAACCTCATTAATTAATTTAAATGAATCTTCATTTAGCATTTAAATTTAATTTAATTTCCTTCATAAAAATGATGCTCTATTATCACTTCAACATAAAAATTTACTTTATGCATCCACATACATTTTACAATTGTTCTCCTATTGAAATTCCAACATTATGCTACCCAAACCATGATGCAGTAGAGAACAATCAAATTTATAAAACAACAAAGAGGGAATATTTTCGTCAACCCAATCACCTATCTTAGACAAATATTTTATGATAGCTACTAGGCTATCAACTAAGGCTTAAGGTGATCAATCATCGATGATTATCCCTTCTGACAATGCATTCCTATATGAAGGTATCTATCCATGTTACCTTCAAGTACCTTAATCATCATTTCCCTTGATCTTAAGTACCCTCATTTTTGGTGGATGCTTCTGACTTCTCCACCTACGAGTGTACCTGATCCTGCACACTTAGAAATATGTTAGTGATAACATGCCCTTTTAAATCAACTAAATATCATATATTTGGTTCAATTGTTCAAACTAAGTATCACCATATCATAGGTTAATACATTGTTTCTTTGTGCCATATAGTCTTCTAGGGAGGGTCATGACATCCTCCCTTGTTAGAATTAAACATCATCCTCGGTGTTACCAGTTTTATTTATTTTTAACAGAAAGTAAAAATTATTATATCATATAGCTTCAAAAAAAAAGGGAAAATATTTTCACATAACCTCCACTTTCTCCCAAGTGGCATTTTTCTCAGAGAACTTATACCACTGGACCTAACATTGTTCGAGAGTCTGATTTCATAGAGACTTATAATAAAACTCAATAATCTTCACCGATAGTACTTCAATGGCCTCTAGATTTACCATCTACAAATTAGAAACATACCACACATGTTCAGGGTCAACAACATATTTCCTAAGCAAGGATATGTGGAAGGTGTCATGGATTTTGGATATATTAGGTGGTAATGCAAGTCGATATGCAATCAGACTGATATTTTCTATGATCTCAAAGGATCCCACAAAATATGGATCCAAATTCATGGATTTGATAATACTCTTCTTTGGCTTAATCATTAAGAACACCTTATCTCCAACATAATACTTTCATGGAGTCCTTTTTAGATCTGCATAACTCTTTTGCCTATCTACAACTTCTTTAAGCCTTTACCTAATTTCCTTTAGCTAATATTCCATCACCCTAACCATTTATGGCCCAATCACAACTCGATCTTCTAGGTTATCCCAAGACAATGGTGTTCTACACTTTTACCCATACAAGACATCAAAAGGTGTCATTCCTAGCAATGAGTGATGTCCATTATTATAGTTAAACTCTACCAAAGGTAGATAATCTTCCCAATGAGACTTGTGATCTATGTGGCACATGTGGAGCATGTCTTCTAGAACTTTGTTTACCTGCTTCATTTGGCCATCTATTTTAGGGTGACATTTTGAACTCATATTCAATTTTATACCAAATACACTATGAAGGGATTTTAAGAATTCAAAAGTGAATTTGGAGTCTCTATCTGAGATAATTACCTTAGGAAATCTATGCAATCAAAATACCTCTTTGACGAATCTATTAGCCACCACCTGAGCATCGTCCTTGGTATTCCTTGATATGAAATAGGTAACCTTGTTGTGGCTAATCCACAACACACCCCAAAATTGGGGGCCCACATTTTTGCATGCTTTCAAAGAAGAAAACAGTGACCCAGATGCTAAGAAAATCAAAGAAAAAGGCAAAATTTTCACTAAGGAGAAAGTTGTCATGATATCGCGACATGTCGCTCTGTCACGGCCGAAAGTTGTCGCGATATCGCGACATGTCGCTCCGTCGCTGTCGAAATGAAAAAGTGTCACGATATCGCGACATGTTGCTCCGTCGCTGGCAGAAATGAAAAAGTGTCACGATATCGCGACATGTTGCATTTTTGTGGCTCCAAACAACCAAATGGTACAAAAGAGAAAAACGTCACAATTTCGCGATAGGTTTGCATCTGCATAGCCTGAAAGAGAAAAGCATCGCGATTTCACGACAAAAAGCAGCCACAGTTGTACGGAATGAAAAAGTGTCACGATTTCGTGACATAAATCAGTTGGACAGCTCGAAATGAAAAAGTGTCACGATTTTGTGACATAAAGCAGCTAGACAGCCCAAAACAGAAAATGGTCATGATTTCACAATAGGTTGCAGCAAAGTGGTACAAAATAGAGAAGCATAGTGATTTCGTGACAGGTTGCGATGAGATGGCCCGAAATAGAAAAGCGTCACAATTTCATGACAGGTTGCAACGAGATGGCCCGAAACGAAAAAGCATAGCGATTTCACGAAAGGTTATAGCAAAGTGGTACGAAACGGAGAAGCGTAGCGATTTCGCGATAGGTTGCGGTCGAAGGCATATCGAGTGAAAAATTTCATGATTTCACGATAGGTTGCGACCGAAGCGTACGGAGATGAAAAATGTCATGATTTTGCGACAGGTTGCATTGGAAAGGCTGCTGGCGAGAAAATGTCGTGATATCGCGACATGTCACGTTTTCGCGATGAAAGCAAAGGAGCAAGGTTGCATGCATAAAAATGTCGCGATTTACATGGGGCCATTATAGAACATGCAAAAAAGCACTAAACACGTGGCACAAAGGCATGAAGGTCATGATAACGCTTCAGATCGATAGTTACAATTAGTATAGAAGACCAAACGTTTCAGGCTCGAGCAAAAGGTCAAAATAGCAAAGAAGCGAGAAAATGAAACGAAGCGATATGGGAAATGAAACGAAGCATCACAGAGTGAAACCAAGAGCCACAACAGAAAGTTTAAAAGTAGAAGCGAATGTAGATACAAGGGGCTAGAAATTGTAAGAAGAAAAGCATTATTCTTTTGAATAAAAAAGGAGTTTATTTGGCAAGAGTAACTTTTGTGTATGAAACCAAAAGGAGATTGAAGGCTAAGACTACTGTTATTTCTGTGGATCTTTCCCTTGCATTATTCTTTCTTGTATCTATTCATTTACACCATAATGTGGGTTACGATAGGTGAATGATAGAATGTTGCAATTATTTATTTCCTTAGAGTCTTGCATCTGATCTGATTCGACTGTGTTTTATTGCAGGTCTGTTAGGTCAGGTTGTTTTAGAGCTTCATCTCATAACTTGGGGTTTTGCAGGGAGGAGATTGCTAACCAAATTAACGTCCTATTTTTAGTTTTCTAGCTGATTCTCATAAGCAACGTTTCTGTTTTAGGTTCTAATTTTATTTTCACATTCTTTTATTCAAATATTGGCATTTCAGATTCTGGTGCATTCTAGAATACGTGTTCAATTTTACTAACTCCAAAAGCTAACATAGAAATAGCAGAACAGTTAAATAAAAAGATAAAATGAACTAGTTAGCGATAAAATGAACCTCATGCTAAAGGCACGGAGCTTAAAATAAAGTGGCTTATACCACACATTTTCTCATTTGAAATCTTTCTTTAAGCCAAAAGATAAAAGAGGTTACTAATTTATTTTCGGGCGGGTTTCATTAATTTCAAGAGCATAAAAAAAAAGAGGGATTTTTCTTTCTATTTTTTACGTGGTTGGTTATTTTAACAGATTAGGGTTACAAGGTTTGCTGCAAATCATTAAAGGCCCCTTGTTAACAGTTACTTGCAGGATTTAAGTTATTCTAGGATACATTCATTTATTTGCATTAAGTCAAAATTGGTTATATGCATATAAAGGTTTGTTCACAAGAAGCCTGGAGAAATTAAAATAACATATTTTCTTTGCAAGAAAGAGTTTTTTCTGTTTGAGACTCTATTTGCATGTTCATTTTTTTATAGGGCAAAATATTCACTCAACATTTTGTTATGAAAATATTAGTGACTACATGCTTCGTATGGATGAGGTTGTTAACTCCATGAAAGACTTAGGTCTTGAGCTTGCTAAAAATGATGTTTGTGATAAGATTTTAAGATCTCTTCCTAATAGATTTAGTGAAAAGATTTCTGCTATTGAGGAAGCTAAAGATTTGGATAAGTTGAAAAAGGATGAGCTCCATAGTATACTTGCAGCATTTGAGTTGAGAACTCAAGTGAAGGTTGATGTCAAGAAAGAGGCAAGTTTCAAGGCTACCAAGAAATCCAAGGGTAAAAAACTTCAAGATAGTGATGAGTCTTCTAGTGATGAAGAGGCATATTACAGCAAGAAATTCAAGTTCTCTAGAAAGCACAAAAGTATGAAAAATGTAAGATGTTTCAATTGTGGAAAGTTTGGTCATTATGCTACTGACTGTACTATTTCTAAGAATGAAAGTGATGAAGATAAACATGATTCTAAGAGCAAGGATTCTGAAAAGCACAAGCATCACAAGAAAAACAAAGATGAGCACAACAATCAAGGAAATAGGCATTATCACAAGCACAAGAAGAGTTTCTACCTAGACAAAGCAAGTAAGTGTTCTAGTAGTGATAGTGAAAGTTCTTCAAGTGATAATGAAAATGAGATGTTGTTCATATCAGAAAAAGAGGAAGAACCGAAACATAGATTCATTATCATGTAATGTCTTAGATGTGGAAATTTTGGTCACCTTGAGGATGATTGCACAAATAATGATTTGGTTTCTAGTATGTATGAGGATGCTTCAGAAAACTATAAGGAATATGTATGTATGGTTTTTGAAAAGGGTAGCACCTCTAGTGATAAGAAATCTGAAAAAGGCCTTAATGATTCAAAAAACAAACAAATAAAGGAAGATATAGAGGAAGGTGAAGTAGATCTTGAAGGTGAACTTATTAGTGCTCTTAGTGCTTTTAAAAATGAAAGAAAGAATAATGCTAGACTCAAGGATAAGTTAGATGAATGTTGTATGGAGAGAGATGATCTTATAGAAAGTCTTGACTTCTCTATAGCTAAGACACAAGAACTCAAGGATGAGTTAGAGTCTAAGGTTCTTGAGTATAGTGAGTTAGAACAGAAAAATGGCTTCTTTGAAAGAGGAAACTAAAGAGTACAAGGATAATCTTTACAACTTCCAATATAGCTCCAAAAAGGTTAAGTCACTCATCAAAGGTCAAAGAAAGACAATAGTTAAAACAGGCCTTGGTTTTGTTAAGCCACACAAGGAACAAGTTAGAGAGTCTAGTAAGATACTCCAAAAGGAAGAGAGTTCTGATGAGGAAAGTATTTTAGAAAAGGATTCCTTAAATGATAGATGCACAGAAATAGAAAATAGAATTACCTCGGAGAAACAACATCGTCAAGTGTTTCAAGTGCAACAATGAAGATCACAAAATCAGATAGTGTAGAGCTGAAATTCTAGAATACAGGAACAAGAACAGTGGCATGATCAGGTCCAAGGATCAAGGCATGGACAAGAACAGGGATTAGAACAAGAACAAGAATAATGACAGGAAAAGGAATATGGACAAAGAGTTCAAAAGAAGTCCTGGAAAGGAAGTTATAGACGCTGAAGATGATCAGTGCCTAATGGGAGTTTTACTCCCACCCAAGAATTAATCACCTCATTAGGAGGTGGGGGAAGGACTAAGCTAAGAGGCTCATTCTTAGTCCCGAGCCCCAAAGGTGACCCTTTGCCATTGATGACAAATGGGGAGATATTTGAGTAAGGGGGAGAGCCTCAAGATAGGGGGAGTTGTTTATGTTGAGTTTTTGTATTGTTGAGAAGCATGGTTTGCCATCAATGACAAAGGGGGAGATTGTTGGCAATTTTAGGTTTGAGATCCTAGCTTCTTGTCTATGAGTTGTCATTGATGTCAAAAGGAAATGACATTAATGTTAAGAGGATGTGTTGGCTTCAAAGGTGGAAGATTCCAAGAGAATATTTTTAAGAGAATCCGGAGAGATTCCATTGGCAAGGGTTTTTATTAAAACCAAGTTGGATAGGGTTTTTATTAAAACCAATTTAAATGGTTTTTATTAAAACCAATGGAGGTTCTCTTTATTATTTATTTAATTATTATTTAAAACCCTTCAAGGTTTTAATTAATTAAGGGATAAATTATTTTTAATTTATTAAAAATACTTAAAGGTTTTAAAACCTTTTTTTATTCTTAATTTATTAAAATTATTTAAGGGTTTTTAAACCCTTTTTGAAAATACTTTTGATTAATTTTGAAATGGTCTTTATTTCCGTCGACGTCAAGGTGTCTTCGAAGAGACTATTTATTCTCCAACTCCTAAGGTTGGAAGGCTAATTAATTTGAAATTCCCTAAATACAATTTGAGGTGTTTGTGCTCTGTATTCTCTGTGATCGAAGGAAGACTTAGAAGCATGTGCGGTTGAAAAGTCTTCAGGAGTTTTTTTTCGAGGGTGAAGTGGAGGGAAGTTCACTTGTGAACTTTGTAGCCCGCATGGGCTAGTGGTAGCGAAGGCTGCTGTTAGGCATTGCATTGGTAGAGGTTGACGTTTCGAGTCTTGCGGGGGTTCTTTGCTAGAGTAACACACGTTTTTATTAAAACGTCTTTATGCCACAAAATTCAGAGTTTCTTGGACAACAATTTATAAGGTGTGATTAAATTTTATGAGTTTTGGCTTTTGTGATTAGCATTGAATAAAAGCTTAGGAGAAATAAAGGCATATTTATTTGGATGTATTTTTAAGATTATTATTTGCTATGCTAAAATTAAAAATGGAGGTATAAGGTGTGAGTCTGTTATTGTTGATTTATTGGCATGTTATGGTGGTTGTGTTTAAAGAAGTGGAGCTAAAAGGTGTAACAAAGGAAGTTTATATTATTGCTCATTTCTTTTTATTCTAACCCTAACTTGGTTGGAAGTTTGAGAGTTGTGTGTGGTGACAGCTTGAAGGTTCAATTATCTTCTACTCCAATAAGGTATGGGCACATTCTTCTTATGAGTATGATTGGTGTATGTTTTCTGAAATAAGGTTGGAGTGAAAAGGTATTCTACTAGGTATCCTTTGGCTAGGTGTAAATCCTATTTTTTGGTTTTTTGAAGACTACTTATGCATTGTTATCCTTAAGGAGAGTTTTTGGTGAATGCATAATTTTTGGTTTGAGATAGTGGAAGCTTTGTGCACTAGGGTTTATATTTGTGAGTCTAGCTACTTGCATTGAGTTGGTGGAACCCTTGGTCGGCTGTTTTGAGTTTGATGGTTGAGTTTCTTTCGTAGAGGTTGTTTGATCAAGTTATTGCTTTACTTGATTCATGATATTGGGCTTATTCCATTGAGTTGATTTGAGCAAGTTATTCTTTGCATTTGGTGATATTGTGTTGGTGGCTATTTTATTCAAATATCTTTGGATGGAAAAGGATTTCTACTTGTTTCATTTTCTTGTGATGATTGGTTGAATGCTTCAAGGTTGATGTTGAGTTGAATGGTGTTGGTTGACTAAACCTTGTTTGATGAGCATTGTTGTTGAAACCCTAATTGATGGTGAAAATAATATGAGTATAATTGTTATGTGATTCTTTGCATAGTTGGCAATTGTTGGGGTTTCATGTTCTTGAAAGAAAACATTCTATCCTATCCATTTCAGATATTGAGTTGAGTTTTCAAATTTGAGATTGAGTTTGAGCTGAGTTGATTTGAGTTGAGTTTTGAGATTGGGATTTGAGTATAGAACATATTGATTCTCTAACAATTCTCTTTATGCTTCTATGAGTTTGACAAATCACATTGGGTCTCTAACAATTCACTTTGTGATTTCCTACTAAGAAAGTTTTTCTTGGTGAGCTTGCTGAGTTTTTGGACAGGTTCTAGTGGGGACTTGTGAGCAATTTTTTGACAGGTTCCAATGGGGACTTGTGAGCAGTTTTCAAACAAGTTCCAGTGGGGACTTGTGAGCAATTTTTCAACAGGTTTTGGTGGGGACTTGTGAATAGTTTTTGGACAGGTTTCGATGGGGACTTATGAGCAGATTTGGATAGGTCCTAGCAGAAGACTTGTGATCTGAGTTTGATAGTTCTATCAAAGAACTTGAGGACAGAGGTGCATTGGTTCTATGAGAAGAACCTAAGGATAGATTTGGCAAGTATTTAAGAAGGCTTGTATGCAGAGGATTTATTTGTTCAAGAGTTGGATAGATCTGACAGACAGAGGAAGACTTGTACTAGACCAACTGACTATGTTTGGTATAGGTTGTTGAGCTACTGTGGACGTGATCATAGAAGGCAGAGGTCTCTTAGGCTAAGAATTGAGGACAGGATGTCTTCGATGGAAAGGAGTTCCACATGCTAGCAAGAGGTAGAGGCAGTTGATCTTCTGAGGGATCATTTCCAGAGCAGAGGGGAAAGTATCTCCTTTGAGCAGAGGCTCATAAATTTTGAATGGGGGAAGGTATCTCCTTTGAGCAGAGGCTCATAAATTTTGATTGGGGGAAGGTATCTCCTTTGGGCCGAGGCTCATAAATATTGTAATTGGGAAGGATTCCCAAAGAAATTTGAGATAACTTTTAGAGAAAAGTTTTATAGACGTAGCCCAGCCATTCTGGGTGAACCACGTTAAAATTGGTGTCACTTTGTGGATGATATTGTGCATTGCTTTGATATTGCTTTGGGTATATTGCTTTACTATTTTGAAGTATAAAGGAAAAAGTAAAAAGAGGTCTTATACTGTTCACCCCCCTTCTTAGTATAAGCTTGTGTTCTTCATAATCTTCCACAAAATATTACACAAATATATCCTTAAGCTTTCACCAAAGCTTACTCAACTCTATCCATAAGTCCCTTCTAGGACTTACTCAAATATGCTCACAATATTTCACAAAAATTATTCAAATCAATTGTAAAATTGCATAAAAAACTCAACTTTATCTCTTTTAGAAAAATTCTTCAACCACACAATCAAGTTTCACTCAGAATATTGTTTAATCATAGAAACATATAGAGAATGGTTAGAGACTCAATGTATTTCACACTCACAAAAATACTCAATCACTTTCAAAATATCTTTCAAATAAATTTATAATAGAGAATAATTTGTCTCACAAAACTTGAACTATCACTCCTATACTTCCAATAAATAATGCTCATTAAAATTCACTCAACCATCCACTCAATGAAACACAACTTGCTTTCAAACCCAAACCAAATGTTTCACTATACTTCCAATCAACTCACACTATGGAACCCAAACCTTGACTCAAGATGATTTCAAATTTACATAACAATGATACTCATGATATTTCACAAACCCTAGTTCAAGATAGTTCTCAACTTCACATAACAATGATACTCATGGTCTTTCACAAACCCTATTTCAAGATAGTTCTCAACTTCACATAACAATGATACTCATGGTATTTTAACATCCACAAATCATGCACATTAAAACTCATTCAATATTTCCAACAATGCTTATCAAACAATCATTTTCACTCCAAAGTATTTCACAACATTCAACCAACAATATTTCACTCACAAGAAACATATACCCATACATTTGTTTTGATGGATATTTGACCTCAAAACCTTTCTTAATCACAATCAACTCTTCTTTGCCAAATTTCAAGGTTAGATAGCAAAAATCTTCACTCAAATATTTCCCTTAATATTAATTCACCATTACAAGAATTAAAAAAACTCAAATACACCCTATTATCTCCAAAATTATCAAAATACTTCTCAATACATAAAAATCAATTTTATTTAACAACTCCAAATCAACCAATATATAAAAGACCAAGTTCCTTTATAATATCTTAAAAACAATATTAAAAATTTAATTCTTAATTAAACCTTATTGCTCCAACCTCTTTGTAACTTTGAAAGCACATAATAATATGAAATATTAAATACCTTATGACTCCCTACTTCCTAAGGTGCTATATAAACTCATGTGACCTTAATGCGCTCCCCAACCTTGGTGCTATTTAAAAAAAAAAAAAAAAAATTAATGCATACCTTATACACCTTGGCCATGTGTAAAATGATAGCACACGCCTTGGTTGTGCCTTGAACCCGTTACCTCTCTATCTTTGTTGTGCTCTAGTTGAACCTAGGTAGCCATTGGGCCACATGCCCAGAAAAGCCTAAATATGTAAGCACTTATATTTGATACCTCCACAAATTATGATGATCGTAAAAACAAAAAAAACTTCCTTCTCAAAATGACTGTGTAGGGATTCAAAACCCCAAACTTTGCCTTGTGAACGTATTAAATCTACCCTTGGTCACCAACTATGCTAACCAACGCTATGAGTATGCACTAGTTGCACCACATGCATTTAAACATTTTCCTGCACTCCAAATATTTTAATCACGAGACAACTTTTCTTTCTCATAACAAAGCAGCACACGTTTTCTTAGACTTTGGATATTCAAATAATGCATGGATAATTTTAATTAAAACTTTTACCTCTTTATATATGCTTTGGATTATGCACTCGATGTTAGATTTATTTAGAATTTAAAAATTCGAATAAATAAATTATTTTATGTCCTTTAACTTTGGCGCCATATTTATTTTAATTTAAATTTTAACCTTTAGGTTAAAATATTTAAATTTAAATGCTTTAAATTAAATATTTTGCAACCTACTCAATGGGTCTTTTGAGGAATAATTTTTTTTTTAATTACTCCTTGGACATGTTCTCTTCACCACAACCTGTAACTTGGAATATTATAATATTAAATATTATAATATTATTATTGCCTTTTAAACCTGCTTTGCCTTCCTTAAAACTTCAACATTTTAGGCCACTTTAGGCATATAATATTTAAAAATAAATATAATATCCTATTCCTTTAAACCTCTTCCTTGTCTTTTGGAAAAACCACTTGATGACATTAATGATGACAAAACTAAAACAACCACCTGTTGAAAACTCTAGACATCAATAATAATAAATCTTGCTCAAATTTCCAACAATAAACATGAAACTTCACTTTTACAACTCACACTGAGTCACATGACATCTCACATACATATCTCTATACTTGTTTACATGTCACATAACCCATACTTCATAACATGAGACCTATCATATACTCAAATCGTAAACATGCCCTAGACTAAATAATTTATAAAGTGCTTGTAACATGATTGCAAGGTACCAAATAATATAACACCTTTAATATATGAAGCATTAGAATCATCAAAATTAAAAAAAAATATCTTGTCCTAAATTAATATTGGTAAGAATTTAAAAATTCATATTTGGATCTTTAATATAACCCTAATATAATAAGCATATTTATAAAATTTATTTAATAATATTGATACATCTTGAAAATATAGAAATATTTAGTCTTAAGCTCAATAATAAATGATATATCTTTAAATTCATCCTTAGGAATTCTAACATATCCTATATATTCAAGTTTGTAATAGGTCATTTGCATGTTGGTAAGGATTTTTAGAATTTTTAAGAGCTAAAGGAGTAAAGAAATGTATATAAATATTCATTTATTGAGTTTGTTCTATGTTGAAATAGGCTCCTATACCCTTGCCTCCTTGGGTCTTACCAAAAAGTGGCATCCCTTTTGGGATGTTTTCCACAAATTAAAAAAAATAAAAAATAGACTGCTAGAGCTTTGCATATAAAAATTAATGATCGCCTACTAGAACATGAATTTAACAAAAGTCCCTCTAATAAAAATCTCTATGTCAAGAAAATTAGAATTGAGATAGTGATTCTTGTGTTCTATGTTGGTGACTTGGTCATCACTAGTTGTTCATAAAAACCGGTGAATGATGTGAAGGGTGACTTAGAAAATTATTTCACATGACATATTCAGGGCTTCTACACTATTGTCTTAGCTTGGAAGTTTGGTAGAGAAAGAATCATATTCTAGTCACACAAATAAAGTATACCAAGACACTACTAGAAACGTATAGGATGATATATTGTAATCATATATGACACCAATGGGTCCATGGTTACAACTATCTATCTATGATAAATCACCTCAAGTATCATCTCCTATTTATCATCAATTGATTAGGAGTCTCATATACCTAACAAAAACTAGGTCTAGCAAAAATAAAAACCTAACATTCAATAGAATTTGGGTCTGAGATCCTAGGAAATTGGTGAAAGGGGGATGACGATGGGCGGGAAGTCCTCTATGAGAGAGCACAGGAGCAGAAGCATTTCAAACCATGGGCACAAAGGAGCGGGTGAAGGGGACCCCAATTTTGGTGATGCGGATGCGGCCTTGCAAAATGAAGAAGAACAGATTGACGACGGTGTCAGTCAAGGTAAGGACCCACCAGACAAATGGGGGGGTGGCCACAAAAGTTGTATGCCTAGGTAGCGGCTTCAGAAACCCTAAGCAATTTTTTTTACCAAGGAGCTATTCTCGGTTGGGGATGAGCTGGACATCTCGATGGAAGTACTCTCAAGCTTCGTGGAGTATGAGAAGTATACCCTCATAGGTAATTTCATTGGTGGTCATCCCGACATGGAGACCATTCGCAAGTGGGCTACAAGAAAATGGAGGACCTCTGGACATATGGAGTTGGTGGCCCTATCTTGGGGTTTTTTTTCTATTATACTAAACAACGAGGAGGACTACTATAAAATCTTGGCTGGCGAGCCTTGGTTTCTGGGTCGTAGAAGTTTGTTCCTTAGGAAGTGGGGCATGGACTTTAATCCTGCTACCCAAAACATCAACATTACCCCAATATGGGTTAGGCTCCCGAGTCTTCCCCTCTTCGGTTGGCATGAAAATGTAATAAGAGGTATTGTTCGCTCCATAGGGGAGTTGGTCACCATTGACCCTCCCACCCGAGCTCGAACAAGGTTCGTCCAAGCTCGTTTTTGTGTGTTGAAGGATTTAGAGGTAGAGCTCCCATCCTCCATCACTCTTCGGTCTGGAGGCACCATCCTTCACAAACAAGCTATTCTCTATGAGAATAGGCCAGCTTTCTACCCCCAATGTCGTTCTTAAGGGCACCTCCAGTCCAATTGTCCTCTTCAAAATTTGGGTAAGTAGAAGCGTGAAACCTGTAACCCCCTGGAACATGGCAAAGGATAGGCGAAATAGTTAAATCTTCCAAATGCGATGGGACATGAATCTCCAAGCCCCTCCAAGGACCACGGCAATTTCTCCCAACCCGTTGAGAATTTTACCCACAAAATAGACCCTGTGCAGTTTGGAGCAAAAACCCAGCTAGGAGTAGACTCCCATATGGAAATCCATTCATAGGAGGATAAGGATTGGACTCCCTCCCAAAATATCACTCAATATGATTCACCCAAGCTCCAAGACTAGGGCCACCCCGATTTCAATTCACAAACATTGCTAGAAGACTACCTCCTAGGTAGGAGGGGTGAACAGTCTGGTCACATTAGCCCTTGAAATACGAGGAGCCAAAAATAGAGTGTATATTTTTGTAGTGAGAGGAAATAGGGTCATCCTAACAAAGATAGGTGAGACAAAGATACAACGATAGATGTTGCTAATGGAACCCAACGCCTACTGGTCTAGATGATTTTGATACTCAGAAAGATGAAGTGCATGTACCAAAACATCCCCCCCAACAAGGAAGGGGAGGCAAGAAGAACCTCAAGCTGTCCAGATGAAAGTTCTCTCATGGAATGTGAGAGGACTGAACGGAACAGCCAAACGAAGGTTAGTGGCTGATCTCCAAAAGAGGACTAACCCTTCCATCCTATTTTTTTAAGAGACCAAGACTGATGCTATCTCCTATGATAGAGTTGCTAAGGCCATTTGGGCCAAGGCAAATTTTTTTTATAGCCCTGTAGTGGGAACAACGAGAGGGTTCATGGTTCTATGGGATCTAGTGAGTGTTGAGGGCAACTTGCTATCAATTTCCAATAGGATTATCAATGTGCTATTCCAATCCAAAACTACTAATTTTTCCTGGATTCTATCCAATGTTTATGCTTCGAATTCTGCCATGGAGAGCGCAAAAATGTGGAAGGCTATTTCCCAGATGAGAGAATTTTAGTAATTTTCCTTGGGTCTTAGGGGGTGACTTCAACTGTCCCCTTCACCCATCGGAAAAAAAAGGAGGGTCTGACCATTCAAGCCGTAGCTTGGAGGACTTTAGAGATTTTGTCTCTACTAACAGCCTGCTTGACATCGAACTCAAAGGAGCATCCTTCATGTGGAGCAATAGAAGGATTGGGAGCAGCCTGATTCAAGTCAAGCTCGACAAATTTTTCATTTCCCAAGAAGCTATTCCCATCCTTGGTGGTGCAACTCTCTCGACCCTACCAAGGATTGGGTCTGATCACAACCCTATTTTTTTGGAGGTGAACGACGGGCCCGTATTTAAGACCCCCTTAAGATTTGAATCCATGTGGATTTCTCACAAAGACTTCAAAGGATTGGTTTCAACGTGGTGGCAACAGGAGGTGGGAGGAAACACCCCTAAGAGAGTGGCTTTAAAAATCAAAATGGTCAAAGAGAGGCTGAAAATATGGAACAAAGAGGTTTTTGGCAACATTTTTGAGTCCAAAAAGTCCATCTCGGACAACCTAAAATTTTTGGAGGAGATGATGGAGCTCAAAGGTTACACTGAGGGTCTCAGGGAGGAAGAATGGAGTCTTTTGGTGGATTACCATTCTACTCTTGCAAGGGAGGAAACCTTATGGTGCCAGAAATCTAGAGACCTTTGGTTGAAGAATGGAGACTCCAACACGAGGTTTTTCCACGTGTCTACCATGAGGTATAGAGGGTCCAACAAGATTAGAGATGTGTCTTGCAAGGATGGGCATGTAACCAGGGAAATAGAGGAAATCAGGAGTGAAGCGATTGATTTTTTTAGGACCTGCTTGGCACTCCTCCCGACAGCAACATTCAAGTCTAGAAATCGTTGCTTGCCAACTTTTTGACTAAAGTCCCCCATGAGGTAAGCATCAAGCTTCTGGAACCTTTTTCCTCATCCGAGATTAAAGAAGCTTTGTTCTCCATGCAACCAAACAAGGCCCCTGGCCCCGATGGTTTTCCCCCTCATTTTTTCCAAGTCATGTGGGATGTTGTGGGTTTGGATGTGTGCGAAGCTATTCGAGACATACAAGCTTTCAGATACATCCACCAAAAACTCAATTCCACATTTCTTGCTCTCATTCCTAAGTCTCCAGCCTGCAAGAGTTTCTCTGACTACTGGCCCATCAACCTGTGGAATGTTTTTTACAAGATCCTCACCAAGTCTATAGCCAATAGACTGAAACCCGTTCTCCCTCTCCTGGTTGATCCTTGTCAGGGAAGCACCGTTAAAGGCAGAAACATTCTTGATGATGTCATCACTGTCCATGAAAATCCACTCTGCTTACCATTCCAAGAATGCTGCTCTTTTTCTTAAGCTAGACATGAACAAAGCCTTTGACCGGGTTGATAGAAGGTTCTTGTGTGCTGTCCTCCTCAAGTTTGAATTTCATCCCCACTAGATTGACCTTGTATGCAGCTATATATCCACTCCCTCTTTTTTTGTCCTAATCAATGGGTCCCCAAATAGGTATTTCCAAAGCGCCAGAGGCCTTAGACAATGTGAACCTTTGTCTCCCACCCTCTTCATCCTTTTGGCAGAGGTTATGAGCTAGTCTTTGAAAGAGGTTCTTCGTCAGAACAAGATTTTTGGCATTCTGTCGACTTCTAGAGTTGAACCTGTCACTCATCAGAAATTTGTGGATGACACCCTCATATCCACTGGGGCGTCTGTTTCCCATGACAAATCCCTCAAGTGGATCCTTTCCTGTTACGAGCAAGCTGCCGAGAAAAAGATTAATTACATCAAGAGCAAAATTTATTTTATTAACACTCCCCTGCGTAGGCAACTCCGGATTGCCAAAATTTTAGAATGCACCATTGACTCCCTACCTACGTCTTATCTGGGGTTGCCCCTGTCTTGCAATGGTCGTGCCAGTGGAGGTATGTGGAACATGATCCTGGAATGCCTTCACAAGAAACTTGGCACTTGGAAGGGCAAACTCCTGTCGCAAGCCGAGAAAGCCATCCTTACCAAAGCTTGTCTTCAAGGGATCCCAACCTACTTTATGTTGGTGTTCATGCTTCCAGTTTTTGTTCACTCCAAGATTGAGAAGATTTAGATGAAATTTCTATGGTCTGGCAATGAAGAAAAATCCAGAATTCTTCTTGTTGCCTGGGACAAGGTTTGTTCACAGAAAGACCAAGGCGGCTTGGGGATGAGGAGATCAAGACTTATGAACTCGTATTTGATCGTGAAGCATGCATGGAGGATCCTAACTAGTGACCTGGTGGAGTGGTTTAAGCTGGTCCAAAGGAAGTATCTTGGCTCCAACTTTTTTTTTGATGCTGAGATCCCTCCTAAAGCGTCAAATTTTTTGAAATCTGTGCTCCAAACCCGTCATTTGATCAACTTGGGAGCTCGTTGGATTTTGGGTTATGGCAACCTCATCCTCTTTTGGAAGGACATGTGGGCAACTGAAGAAGCCCTTGGCTTGAGGGCAGACCTTGCTGGTATGAGAGAACAAACCGACCCAAACTCCCAACTCAGGGTGGTGGATTTCATGGACTAGAGCTCCTGTCTCCCTCAGTGGAAACTTCCAAGTGTGGAAGGGTTTAATAATGAGGTTGCCTTTCTAGAAAACATTCTCCAATCAGTTTTAATTCCATCTGTTAGGATGACTGATAGAATCATCTGGAGTGGTATGGAGGATGGTCTTTTCTCTATTATATCATCCTATGAGTTTATTACCAATGAGACTGCCCTGGATTATCAGTGGAAAGTTGTCTGGAGGAAATAGGTCATCCCTAAAGTGAACTTCTTTGTGTGGATTACTTTTCACAACAAAGCATTAAACATTGACAACCTTCACAAGAGGGGTTTTGCCTTCCCCAATAGGTGTTACATGTGTTTAGCGGAGTGCGAGACAAGGGACCATTTATTCTTGCACTGCCCCTTTTCCCACTCGGTCCTCAACATTGTCCTATCCTCCTTCCAAATCCTCTGGTGCTCTCCCCGATCCCTCATATATGTTTTCCATCAATGGCCTAATCCTTTCAAGAATCCTAAACTCTGCTTCCTCCTTGAGGTCTCCTTCCACCATTCTATTTGGCAAATTTTGTTAGAAAGGAATGCCAGAGTCTTTGGCAGAGCCCCAAAAGTGCCTCCTTGTGTTGCTCAAAGGGCCTTATCCTATGCCATTGAGAACTCTAATGCTGTTCCCAGTCCCCACCCCCATCTTCCAATCGAAGAAGAAATTTTCAAAAGGATGAATCTCTACCCATTTCTGAAAGCTGTTACAGGCCCTTGTCGAAGAAGTGTTAGATGGACCAAACCCCCCTGTGGGATGGATTAAATTAAATTTTTATGGAGCGGTAAAGGGTAATCTTGGGCCCGTTGGTTCAGGGGGTATTGTTAGAGATCATGATGGGAATATTGTGGTGGCCTACTGTGAAGATTTGGGCTCTCAGACGAATCACTATGTCGAAGCCCGAGGCACTCTGAAAGGAATCTAGAACCTCTCTGAGGATCCTCGGCCTCTAATTATTGAAGGAGATTTGCTCAAAATTGTGAATTACCTCCTAGGCACCAAAGACCCGTCTTGGAGGGTCTTCAACATCATTCTTGAGGCAAGGTCATTACTTTCCCAACGTGGCAGGTGGAAAGCAAGTCATATCCTTAGAGAAGGTAATCGCATGGCTGACCACATGGCCAACAAAGGGCTCATGACTACGTGTCCAGTCATGTGGCGGTCTCGCTTCCCTTTAGAGGTGGAAAGAATTGCCAGAGCAGATATCACTTCATGAGGTGTTCCCCACGCAGATTTCAAAAGGTCAGGAGGACCAGGATTAGCTATTTTTGGTGTTTAGCTGTTGTGTTTCTGATATCCATGTTCCAATTTCTTCAGCTTTTTCTTGTTGTTGCCCTAGTTTTTTTTAGTTTTGTTATATGGTTAATTAGGCTTAAATGCCCTTTTTTAGCCTCATGGCAATCAATCTAGGGTCTGCTTTTTTTGTAATTTGGCTTATATTTCCAACCAGGAGGCATGATACATCATTAGAAGTATGGCTAATTACATAAGTTTTTGGGATCCTCTATAAAAACCCACTATTAATCTATTAAAATAATTACCAAAAAAAAAAAAAAACACTAGGTCTAGCATCATATTTACTATAATTTATCTTTCAATATTCATGTAGAAACCTAAGGAGAGTCATTCAAAAGCTATAAAAAATGATATTTTATTATGTCATTTGTATAGTACAATATGACCTATAATATATAAATAATGATAATTTTTCATATAGAGATACATGGACTCATATTTTGATGGATCAATAGATGACAAAATATCAATATCTAGATATATTTTTTATCTAGGATCTAGACATATCTTATGGCATAGAAAAAACAATATTGTAAAATTATCATCCAAAAAGGTAGAATATTTTGTTGCATGTGAAGCAACATGGTTACAAAGAATACTATCAAATATGGGTGTACAAAACATTTGAACAACTTTGATGAATTGTGATAATAAACATGTTTTGAAGTTGGTAAGAATATAGTCTTCCATGAAAGGACCACACACATTGAATCACAATGTCATTTCATTTGCGAATAGGTTCAAAATCACCAAATATAGCTCTAGTATATTCCCACCAAACATCAACATGCATATATTTTTACAAAGGTACTTGGTCAAATCAAATTTGAATTATTTTGCAATTCTCTTTGTATAACAAACAATGTAATAAAGGGGGATGCTAGATAATAATTACTAAATTATTTAGGGAAATAGAATAATATAAATACTTAGAAAATCATATTAATCTATAAGAGAATAGGAAACACCAATTATCTCTTGGTAATCCCAAAGATGTTATCATGTATATTAATAATTTTAAATACTGTGATACCTAGATTTTGGCTGAATGAAGGTTTTTCGTTCTATTGATTGATCCATCATTAGCAAAATTTGATATAAGAATATTTTATAGATAATCTAAGTGGAGATATTCCCATTTTTTGAGCTATGTTAATTTACTACTATTTAAAATAGTGTGACACTTTTTAATGATGTTGTTCACTAGTATAACTTGTAAAAGTCATTTCCATGTCTTTGTATTAATTGAATAATATGTGAAATTCAAAGGACAATGTAAATAAAATGTAGATCTATAATTTAAATTTAAAAAATAGCATATTATGTCAACACTAAATAAAATTAAAGGGAATTATGATCTTATAGAAAGAAATATTTATATCAAATTAAATTGTAATTAGGTTTGGTTAAAATTCTAATGAACATAACCTTTACTTGTGTATTTACATGAAGCAAAAACTACATAATAATTCATTTCTCCCTTTATTTTCTTTACAAATATAATAATAGGATTAATGTTAGTGGTATTACATTATTTGTTACCATTGAGTACTATTGTAAATATTTAGTTTAGGAAGTGTGTTTAATATTTGTGTCAATAGTAGGCGTCAATTTATGAAGAGTGTTTATGTGTCATGTAATTATATTTGAGTTTCGAGTTACAGGTGTCAAGTGTACAAGTGTGAGTTGTGAGTTAAAGGTGTCAAGTGTGCAAGTTAATATTCATAAGTGATAGGTATTATGTATGGAAGTTATGAGCCATGTGATATGTGTTAATATTAGAAGTATGAGGTTACATAATCGTGAGAGACTTTGTCATAATGTGAGGCATTTAAAAGGTTGCATCTCCCATGAGTTAGAGGAGAGAAAAAATCAAGAGTATTTTTCTATATTGATTACAAATCTCATTGAAATGTGATGTGAGAAATTTTAAGTTATGAATGTATTAGAAAGTTTTTATTGTGCAATATGTATTATTGTGACTAAATGAGATTTTGAGAAATATTGGACCTATGATTTTTGATCCCATTTTCTAAAAATAGTATCAAAGCTACTTTAGCAAGTCCTATCAAATATGGAGAGAGATAAGAATACTATGAGAGATATTGAATAATATTAGTGATATATATTGTAGAGGAAGAAATCTAGCACTATATTTGTGGTGTGAATATTGGAATGTAAGATTAAAAGAGGATTGGAGAACATTTGAGTGGAAGGATATATTGTTTAAGATATTGTTAAGGAGAGAAATATTTGATGAATAATTGGAGGATGATTTATTTATAACTTGGATGAGATTATCAAGAAACTATATTATCTTTAAGGAAGACTATTAGAGGATGCATATACTAGTACTTTGAAGGAGTGAGTTTGAAGATGTCATTTGTTGTTATTAGAGAAGAATATTACTAGAGATGATTTTTGGAGATAATTTTTGAAGACATTTACAAACTTTAGAATGAGTACAAGTAGAAGAATACATACCAGAGGATAATTTCAAGCTAAAGAATGCATACCTAAGGATGAGAGGAAGTTTGAGGAAGCACACATAAGAACTAAAGGAAGCTAGAGGATGTTTTTTTTAATGTGCATGTAGCCTAAATCCAAGCAAATTTCGACAAGATCGAAGAGATGTTGAACATTTGGAAGCTAAGCGTAATTAAACATCAAAGAGACAACATACGATTTGGACTATATTGTAATGCCTAAGACTACCTCGAACACACAAATTATCCATAATGTTTGGATACTTTAAGTTTGATTTAAAGTGAGACATGGTACATACTAAGGTAAAGTTTTAATTCATTAGTTTTATTATTATTTTGAGTGCTTTATTTATTTGGAGGGGATAATTGATTTTATTAAAGTTTAGAGTTATGAGGATTTGAGGATAAATTTGGGAGTTAAAGATATTAATAATTAAATACAATTTAGGATTTAAAAATAAATCTTAAGGAAAGAATTAAAGAATGGTAGCTATAAGCAAATTAAACATTTAAAATTTGAATTAATTGAAGTTTGGGTTAAATTGAAATTGTGAAATTAAATTTGAGAATTAGGGAAACATAAAGGAAGTTTAAAATTGATTATTTGATGAAATTGAATTTTGAATAAGAATTAAAAATTAAAAATTTGGGAATTATAAGAAGTGATAAATGAATTGAATTAATATTGATTGTGATTTATTGAAAATTTGAAGAAGAAAAAGGAGAAGAAGATTATAAAAATTTGAAATAAGAGAAACTTGAATTTAAAAATTTAAAGATTTAAAAGAAAGATAAATTGAATATTTGAGAGTAATAAGGAAGAAATTTCAAATGAATGCATCAAGAGGATCATACATGTTTAAAGGATCAAATTTTATGAGAAGAAAATTTTAAACACAAAGATATTGTTAGAAACATGTGGCAAGATATAGAAACCCATGTGAAATCCATTCAAATCCAAAAATGATAGATGATGATAATTCATGGTATATTTATTTTGGTGCAAGTCACCACATGATAGGAAATTTATATTGGTTTGACACATTACAAGTGAAAACAAGCATACCAATGAAAATAGCTAATAATAAATTTTATCAAGTATAGGGATCAAGAAGCGTAACACTTAGTTTACCATATTCTAAGTGTACCTTGGAAAATGGAATTTGTCCTTAAGATAACCAATAATATCATATTGATATCTCAATTGGTTTACAAAGGAAGAACAATGGATTTTAGATATGCCAATGACAACAAAAATGTATTATTAATAAATAAAATAAAATTGAGGCGATGGGTTATCACAGGAGTAGGATATTTGCATTAGATGTGATAGAAATATCACATAAATTTCTAAATCAATTTTTTCCACGAGTAGAATTAAAATAATTATCATATTGAGCTTAAATCTCTTATGGCAAACAAATAGATAATAGGATAGTGGAACAAAAACAACATCAATAGTAGAATCAATGGATGAATATATGATGAAGATACAAGACAAATATGGAAGGCTAAAAGCCTTCACACCAACTAATGTAATATAAGGGGGTGTAAGTAGTATTACATTATTTGGTACTATTGAATACCATTGAGTACTATTGTAAATATTTAGTTTAAGAAGTTTGTTTACTATTTGTATCAATAGTAGCTTTCAAGTTATGAAGAGCTTTTGTGTCATGTAGTTATGTGTGAGTTGTGAGTTAAATGTGTTAAGTGTGCAATTTTGAGTTGTGAGTGAAAGTTGTCAAGTATGCAAGTGAAGATTCATAAGTGATAGGTATCATGTACAAAAGTGAAGAGTCATGTGGGACATGTCAATATTAGAAGTAGAATGTTATGTAATCATGAGATACTTTGTCATAATGTGAGGCATGTGAAAGGTTTCACCTCTCGTGAGTTAAAGGAGAGTAAAAGTCAGTAGCATTGTTATATATTGATGATAAAGCTCTATGTAATATAATGTGAGAAATTTCATTTTATGAATGTAATAGAAATTTTTATTGTACAATATTTATTATTGTGATTGAATGAGATTCTATAAAATATTGGACTTGTGATTTTTAGGCCAATTTGCTAACAATTAAATTTTTTGTTATTAGTTATCACATAACTATTAGGATTGATCAAATCTTAGCCCATGTGAAGTGGCATGTGGTATAACTACCCATCATAAGGACTATGCATGCACTATAGGATAGAGGTAGTTGCAAGTTTAGTTAGAGGTTTGTTATACCTAAAATAGAAATTCTATGTATTTAAATACATATCATTTTATAATGAAAATCATCAAAGCATTGATTTCTAATAGGTGGTATCAAAGAAGGTAGAAGGAAGAGCCATATATTATTCTAATATTCCTCCCTCTTTTATCTATAAAAGCACTTTAATAAGAAAAATTTCAAGGGTAAATAACCATGTACATGATTGTTTAAAATTTAACCTTAAAATGAGAAGTAATTATCTCCATGAAGCAAAATTCCATTGAAAATTCTTCTCAAAATCAAAGGTTTTGTTTTTAAAAATCCCTACCAAAGACCATAGTGGTAAAAATACTTCAAGAAATAAAAGGGGTCTCAACCCAATCAAGAAGAGCAGTATGATCATAATGTACAAACAAAAATAAGGTCAAGTTCACAAGGAAACAAAATCAAAAGTTTCTCCTAGATATTTAATTCCCATATCAAAATAAATTTAGTAAACCATTAAAGCTTCATAAAGAATTACAATATTGTTCTAATAGCAAGTAAGCAATAAAATTTAGCTACTAAAGAATTGCCCTTTAAAAGGTACACAAGCACACTCCAAAAGGAGAATACATGCATTTCAAAAAGGAACATAACAAATCAGTTCAAGAAGAGAACAAATATAATATTAGAATGATCATTAAGACTCCATATAAATAAGCAAGAGGAGTCAAAAAAATATATAAAGAATTAAAGGCGATCCCAGAGAAAACAAAGCATTTTTAGGTTTCTTACTTTGAATAACTAAGAAGTTGAAGAAGTTACTATGACAAAAAAAAATTTGTTTGGTATCTCTAGTCACAAGATACTCAATGATAAATATTATAAAAAGTAATTATGATAGATGTAAGCAAACATACTCGTTGCATCTTATTTGTTCCAAATCATGTATTCACTGAGTATGCACGAGTAATTAAAATACAACAAATTGACACTACCAGAACAAGCATCCTATGAATAAACTATATACATATAGACACACACAAATATAAAGTTCCTAAGACAAACATATATAGAGTGTAAATCCAAAATAAGAAAAGAGAAGCATATAAAAAAGAGACATACTACAACAAAAATAAGAAGCTTTGATAAGGGTTAGTATATAATTTTTTTTAATATCACATTTTGTATTGATTGACAAATAACAATATATTTTATTTTTCTTAGAGCATATTACATTATTGGGTACATGCTAATGTACCACCTTGGGTACATAACTAGAGTAGGATTTTACTTTAGAGTAAAGTTAAGTAGTTACCTCAAGCAATGTAATAAATGCACAAGTGTTAGAATGTGCAATGATGTAAATGTGCATGTAGTCCACATGTACATGAGTCATAGGATAGATTCAAAGGTAGAGTAAGGGCCAAGGAACTTATCTTCCTATATATAGGCCTTATAGTGAGTGAAATTGAGGGGGTAGAGAATATAGAGAGTGCATAGTATAGATTGGTAGAGGAGTACAATGTAGTTCCTTAAAAATAGTTTATGGAGTGTTCATGTCCTCCATTATACTGCATTGTACTATTTTCATGAGCTTTCATTAATGGCATATTTTTGAGTTATTGCAAAAGTTTCTCTCCTTATTTTCCTGCATATTATAGTGCCATTATCATACAGTCATCTTAGATTGCTTATCTTACATCTTGTGGTTGCATTTCCTATATTATATACTCATCAAAAGCTAACAATGGTATCAAAGCACATGGTAGATCGATAGGAAATAGGGAGAGCCACTAGTGAGATTGAGAGGAATCAAAAATTTTCATTTTAAAATTTTTTGAGATTGCATTTGGCTAGAGTCTTTCCATAGGGTTGCAAAAAAACTCATGAAGACTAGGACTCAGTGTTGATTCCACTAGATTGATAAATCAACTAGTGAAGATTGATCATCTCTAGATTTAGAATTTCTTCCATTATAGTCCTAATACTTTGTTGCAGGAAAAGGAGATTCAAAGAAAGTTGGGAAGCTTCCTACATAGAGCTAGGAAGAATATATTCTTTGGAATCAATCCAAAACTAGAAGCAACAAATGAAATATCGAATATTTGGAGGCCTGTAGAAAAGGTCCCATTACTAGAGATTGCAGACCTATAGATTGTAGAAGCAAAGAAAAGGCCATAGGAGCCTTGTTGTAGATTTGAGGAAGAAGAGACTCAAGGAGAAGAGTCCTGGTGAAGATAGGAGATTGGTGATCTCCATTGAATATTGAAGACTTCACCTTGAAGGAGTAGAAGAAATTAGCCTAAGAAGTTGAAGATGCCTACAAGAGGTCCCATTGAAGAACTTCTAGATTTTGAAGATTGAAGATAGATAAGGACTAGCAAAAGTCCTATTCTAGAAGTAATAAATTTTAGAGATCTGAGAGGAAGATCTCATTGCAACACTTCCATAATAGAAGGTTGAAAGAAAGGTCTCATTGAGAAAGACCAGAGAAGCTACGAGAGTGAAGACCCTAGAGAAGAGTCTCAAGGAAAAAAAGGAGAAGGCTTGGAGAGCCTCATTGAAGGAGAAGGTCATTGAAGGAGTTCCTAGGAGAACTCATTGGAGAAATTTACCACCAAGGAGAAGTTCTTGATAAAGTAATTTTTTGGGATAATTGTCACCATCCGACAACAAGCCCAAAAAAGATAGATTTGGCAAGAAGCTTGTCAAATTTTAGAGGAGATTGGTGAAGACCTCAAGAATTTTATATTCTTGAGAAGAAGGCCTAGATTGAAGTCAGAATTCGACAAGGAGGTTGAAGGAGAAATAAGCTAGATGATACTACCAAATCTGAGATATTTGAAGATTTCCCTAGAAGGCTTATTCGGAGATAGGGGTTTGCTAAATTTACAATAGAATACTAAAGGGTTCTTGAAGGAAAATCTTAGCTACAATTTGGAGGATTTTCCTACCAAATTTTTGAGATTCAAGGACAAAATTTTAGTGAAATAATTGACTATGAAAGGGCATAAATTAGGACAACATTACTAGCTACGAAACTTCAAATTTACAAAGTGCATTATGAAGGATAATTAAAGTCACCTACTACAAATTCAAGGCAACAAGTTAGAGGGTTTCAAAGCTACAAATAGGTGAGCTAAAGAACTATTTTGGATAGTCAAGAAGAGTTGTAATTTCATCTAGTAAAAGGCAACAATAAGGTGAATCTAATCACCTTGCAATCCTTCATCTACAAAGATCATTAAGGTAAGCAACTTGGGTGCAAGAAGGTTCATTAGTTGAACTTTAATTATTTGGTTTGTTATCAAGTTCCATTAGGCACCTTATTAGGGTTTAAAATTTGCAAAGAGAAGGTTGCATATTAAAGTCTTCAAGGGAGTGCAGAAGATAGTTTCTTATAAAGGTTAATACCTACACATTAAAATAGGAGTTAGATAATTTTTGATAGAAAGAAAAATATCATCTTCCTATTATCTAGTTACAACAAAGAAGACATTACTTTTAAGTGAAAGTTGCATAGATTGAAGTGCATATTTTGAGTTACCTTTAAGAGTTCATTTATAGGAGTAATAAGGAGATATTGCTATTGCATTATACTTGTTATCCTTAAAGGTTATTAAAGGTGCACTAAGCATTTAAAGTTAAGGGTATATTAGGTGCATGATTTAGAGCTTGGATTCATTATTGCTAAGTTAACCAAGCAAAGGAGAGAGTTGTCTAGTAAGAAAGACAACATCAAATCTATCTCCATTTGCCCTCAAGCTATATAGCAAGGAGCCACCATATCAAGGAAGAAAAGTAGCATCAAAAGGAGATAAGGAAATCTTAAAATATCGGTGCAAAATAGAGTATCTCATTTACATTACATTGTTGCACCATATTCCTCTTAAAGAGGACAAAAAATAGAGTGTCTCAAAGACACCAAAATAGTGAGCACCCTACATCTACAAGTGGTTGAATCATCGAAGTTAAAGGTGCAAACTTTGAGTGAAGGAAGGGAGCCAGTGAAGGGCTCAAACAATCAGTTTTGGGTGTCTAAAAACACCAACTTCATCACCAAAGCAAGCATCTACGAGCAATGTTAACCTACAACATCATAAGGAAGCTTTACATCCATTACACATCCATTGCAAAGCAAGGAGAATAGCATGAAAGATAAAGCAAGAAGTGCAAGAAGTAAAGCATACATAGGCTATGTAAAATCAAGGTGAAGACTAAGGTCTATTACCCAATCAAGAGTTGAACCACCAACTAGGGAAGAAGCATCACCTAAGAGGACAACACTAGAGCATTACAGAATTGCCATAGCTAGAGCCAACTTCATGGAAGAACATCATCACTAATCACTTGGAAGAAAGCATTGAAGCCAAGACTCAACAACTAGTATTTATTGGCAAGAAATAGACATTGAAGGTAATGGTACATGCAATGAAAGGAAGAGCCACTTGTCATCTTAGGCCAAGGAATATTGTGCCACTCAACACAACAAACAAAGGTGCCTCTCACTCTTTCTAACACCCGTATAGGGAGGAAGTGCCCAGAATAGATATAACACTCATCTTGGAAGTGTTTAAAGGATATCAATCATTGCATAGGGAAGACAAGCATTGAAGGTTTACCAAACAAATGCTCACCAAGAATGTAATGCAAGAGCACCACATGGCTAGGTTTTTGAAGATGTTCAAGGTATATTAAAGTACCTAATATTAGAGGAGAGTACACAGATTGGGAAGAACATAGATTAAGGGCTATCAGTCAGGTCAAAGCACGCCTAAGAAGGGAGAGAAGAAGCATATCTCTAGTGAAACTTGAGCGCAATGGTCAAAGAGCATTAAAGGGAGCAAGAGACCATCATAGAAGAGCATCATTCAAAGACTAGCATTGAATGCTCATGTCATAAGGAGAAATTCTAGCACCCAGTGATAGCACATCGAAGTCTAGACCAATGCCAATAAGCTCTCAGAATTTAATAGAAAGGAAGAGCTTAGATTAAGCATCCATGAGTCCATGAAGAGAGAATTCAAGGCACACCATCAAGGCTTGAAATAAGGAGTCAAAGATGCATTAAAGAGGACATCCATTAACCAAAAAACTTGTTGTCATAAGCCACAGAGATACAACACCCACCTTGGAGATAGAAGTCAAAGCAAAGCATTACAAAGGTATAGTTTCAACTTAGATTAATATTTTCTTTCATTAAGGAGTGATAAGGAGTAGTATATAAGGTTGAAATTATTATCATTTATCATTGAAGATAGAAGCAAAATCAACCTTAGTAAACTTGAAAGCAAATTAAAAGGAGTTTATATCCTTAAATAGTATTTCAAAACACATTAGTTGAAATACAAGAATAATAATATTTGCAATTAATATCATAGGAGATATAAGGGTTTCTACTTGGTAAACCAAATTATTATTATTGCAAATATTATCAATTTCTACAATTCCAAATTAGGGAGATATAAGGAGTGCTACATCAAACTTGAATTAATTGGAATTTAGAAAATTGAACCATTGGAAATTTAAGGATAGAGAAGCAAAATTATTGCTTGCTTTAAAAGAGTTGGACTTTATTGCTTATGCTTATCTCATAGTCACATTAAAGAGACAAAAGAAATCCAACCATAGAGAACTCCATCAAATTGATAAGTGCATAGTTCAATAGGAGAAATAAGGTGAAAATAGGAGTTGATTATTATCATTCCCAAAACATTACAAAATCAACTCAAAAGGTGAACTAATAGTTGCTAAGCACTTTATCAATATTAGAGCATACTCTAATCACTAGGGAGACATAAGGATCCTAAAAAACCTAAGTCTTAAAAGGTTTTATCAAAGTAATTCACATACTCTAAACTAGGGAGTCATAAGGTAGACTACTTAAAATATTCTATCAAAACTATTCTCAATATATTTATAACACTAAGGAGTTATAAGGATGTCTACTCCAAAGAACACATTAAATAATGTAATTAGAAAAGGAGCAAGGAAAATACCAATATGGCTTAAAAGCATGATTGATGATTTAGAGAATTCAATGGATAATAAGGAAGATGCAAATGGAAAAGAAGAATCAATAAGACTCAAAAATATTTTTGAAAACTCACAAACTAATAGTTTGGTGAAAGTATATTCTTTAGGAACATCTTCTAGTGAGATAGTAAAGGGAGTTGATGATAATTATACTAATGAAAATATTGAAGATCATATTCAAAAGGTAGAAAAGAATATTGATGAAAAATACCTCATACAAATTTATGAAAGAAGTAAATATGGAATAGCTTCAATTGTACACACATGGTTTAACTATTTCATCAAGGAAATAGATAAACATGATATTCCTAAAACAGACAACAAAGGAGTTGGGATACTTTTACTATGCTCCTATTGTAGCCAATTTGGTCATGAGAAGGTAAACTACTGGAGTTTCCATCCCTGTAAATATTATGGAGGAAAATCTCATTCATCTTACTCCTATTACTACAAAGACAAGTACTATAAAATATTTGAGGAGAGACTAATATTTATATTAGATTATTTCTTCCAAGTTCTTATTTTAGAAGCATCCACTAACAATGAGTTCAAGCTTGACATTTTTGAAGATCAAAGAAACAAGCCATACAAAAAATCAACGAATAGAAAAGGAAGCAATTTTGATCCACATATGACTTGCAATATTGTAAGATCACTAGTACATCAAGGATATCTAGAAGACTACAAGATCAAAGACTCTTCCAAATACTTTGAAACAACAAAAACTAGTGAAATGAAAAAGACAAGAAGAGACAACATGAAGATAGAAGCAAAAGAAGAAGAACCTGAACAAGATGAAGATACTCATCCAAATTCAAACAAAGAAGACAATGAAGGAAGCAAGAGAGAAGAGCTCAAATTCCAGAACCAATATGAAGATCCATATTGAAGACTAAAGTCTTCAATACCCAAATAATGTAATATAGGGGGGTGTTAGAGTATATTACATTATTGGGTACATGCTAATGTACCACCTTGGGTACATAACTAGAGTAGGAGTTTACTTTAGAGTAAATTTAAGTAGTTACCTCAAGCAATGTAATAAATGCACAAGTGTTAGAATGTGTAATGATGTAAATGTGCATGTAGTCCACATGTACATGAGTCATAGGATAGAGTCAAAGGTAGAGTAAGGGCCAAGGAACTTATCTTCCTATATATAGGCCTTATAGTGAGTGAAATCAGGGGAATAGAGAATATAGAGAGTGCATAGTATAGATTGGTAGAGGAGTACAATGTAGTTCCTTAAAAATAGTTTATGGAGTGTTCATGTCCTCCATTATACTGCATTGTACTATTTTCATGAGCTTTCATTAATGGCATATTTCTGAGTTATTGTAGAAGTTTATCTCTTTGGTTTCCTACATATTATAGTGCCATTATCATATAGCCATATTGATGGGAATCAACAAACAAGAAAACCAATGATACATAGGTGTTTCAGAGAACCAAATATTTTCCTTACTTTCATGCCAAAATGAGGATACAAAAGAAAGAGCCCTTTTACAATTTTGAAAATTCCCTCTAATGACCATGTTTTCTCCTTTCCCGCCTAAAACTATGAGTTTGAAATTTGAAATTTTGGGGGCAACTTGCCGAGGTCATAACTTCGCGCTCGTTGACCCGATTGACTATTACAACATGTTTTTGGAAAGGGCACGAGATGAACTAAGCAGGGTAAGTCCTTGGCTCTTTGTGCCAAGGCTTGCGTCTAACTGAAAATCCTCAAATTCGACCTCTAAGGCCTTCAAAAATCTCCTGCAAGTTTTACTAGTTTTACTAGTTTTACAAATTTAAAACAATTACAATTTTTTTTTTTGGGTGATGCAAGATCACTCTTACACCACTGGATGCTCCTGCATCAGACACCCAGGGTAAATTGAGAAGTGACCTTCACTTCTCTATTGTTGGAAGAAAACCAAGGCGTTCAACCTCAGCCTTCGACAACCAAGATGAATCTTCAACAGGTCTGCCCTTCCACTTAACCAGATATTCTACATACTACCTGTTTCTGGTACTTTTGCCGATGCGGGTATCCAGGATCTCTTCTATCTCTTCCATCTCTAGAGTAGATGCTGGAATATTCCACAATTCTGCTATTGGTCCCTCACCATTGTCTCCTTCATGGTATTCTACCAAATCTGAAATGTTAAAAATAGGTGATATGTTAAGCCCACTTGGCAATTCCACTTCATATGCATTGCCTGAATCCCATTTTTCTATGATTCTGCATGGTCCAAAATTCTTCATTTTCAGCTTGTTATAGGTTTTAGCAGGAAACCTTTCTTTTCTCAGATGGACCATAACTTCATCTCCCACTTCAAATTCCTTAAACCGTCGCTTCTGGTCTACCCTTGTCTTGTACTGAGTATTCATCTTAGTAATATGCTTCTTCACTTCTTCATGCAAGCTCTTCAGATGCTCTGCAAAGTCCTCAGCCTCAGCACTGCACTTTTCCCTTGTATCCATCTTCCTCAACTCAGAAGCATTTCTTGGACTGCTCCCATATATGATCTGGAATGGAGATTTGTTAGTACTCCTATTGACAGAATTGTTGTATGCAAATTCTGCCTATGGCAAAACCAAATCCCATCCCTTGGGCTTATCTCCTACCAAGCATCTCAGTAGATTACCCAAACTTCTATTCACCACCTCTGTTTGTCCATCAGTCTGTGGGTGGTATGCAGAACTGAATTTTAGGTCTATCTTCAATTTCTTCCATAGGGTCCTCCAGAAATACCCAACAAACTTGGTATCCCTGTCGAAAACAATACTCTTTGGTAGACCATGAAGTCGTACCACCTCTTTGAAAAACAACCCTGCAACATGAACTGCATCATTAGTTTTCTAGTAAGGAATAAAATGTGCCATCTTTGAGAATCTGTCAACCACCACAAATATGGAGTCATTCCCCCTCTGTGTCCTTGGTAGGCCAAGAACAAAATCCATGTTGATGTCCTCCCATGGTCTCTCTAGTACAGGTAATGGCTGATACAATCCAGTGTTCTGTCTCACACCCTTGGCCATCTGGCATACTCTGCAACCTTGTACAAATATCTTCACATCTTGCTGCAACTATGGCCAATAGTAATTCTCATTAACGAGGGCAATGGTCTTATCTCGACCAAAGTGTCCAACCAACCCTCCACTGTGCTTCTCCTTGACCAGATTCTCCCTCATTGAACTCCTTGGAATGCATAATTGGTTTCCTCTGAATAACATTCCATCTTGGATTAGAAAATCCAACCATTTTGTCTTATCCAAAGTAACAGGTGCCATGCAAGCCCTCCAAGCCTCTACAAAATCTGGATCTTCAAGGTATAAACTCTTAAGTTCATCAAACCCTATGACTTCCACCTTCATTTCTGTCAACAAACACTACCTTCTACTTAAGGCATCTGCAACTCTATTTGACTTCCCACTCCTATGCTTCAACACAAAGGTATAACTCTGTAGAAACTCAACCCACTTCAAATGCCTCTGATTCAGCTTCCCTTGGCTATTAATATACTGTAAGGCCTGATGATCAGTATATAGAACAAACTCTTTTGGCAACAAATAGTGCCTCCATTTCTTTAGAGCCTGAACTATAGCATAAAACTCCTGATCATATACATAATACTTCTTCCTAGCATCATTAAGCTTCTCACTAAAATAGGCAACAGGTTTACCTTCTTGACTCAACACAACTCCTATGGCACTACCACTAGCATCACAATCTACCTGAAATACCTTATTGAAATCTGGAAGTGCTAAAATAGGTTGCTCTGTGACCTTATTCTTCAACATATCAAAGCTCTTATCTGCTCCTAAGGTCCACTTAAATTCTTTCTTATCCCCTCTCATTGTTTCTGTTAGGGGTGCACAAATACTGCTAAAATTTCTAATAAATTTTTTGTAAAAACTTGCTAGACCATGAAATGATCTTACCTCAGTTATGCTCCTTGGAGTAGGCCATTCAATGATAGCCCTCACTTTTTTTGGGTCCATTTTTAGACCTTCAACTGAGATGACGAATCCTAGATACACCAACTCCTTCTTCACAAAACTGCACTTCTTCAAATTAATCAACAATTGCTCCTCCCTCAGCTTCTCAAAAACTCTTCTGACATGCATCAGGTGCTCTTCCAAAGTCTTGCTAAATATTAAAATGTCATCCAAATAGACAATGACAAATTTTCCTAAAAACTCCTTCAATACCTCATTCATCAGCCGCATGAATGTGCTTGGTGCATTGGTTAGCCCAAATGGCATGACCAACCACTCATACAAACCCTCTCTGGTCTTGAAGGCTATCTTCCACTCATCCCCTTCTCTGATACGAATATGATGGTACCCACTCTTCAAGTCAATCTTTGTGAAGTACTTGGCTTCACTCAAACAGTCCATAATGTCATCCATCCTTGGCAATGGAAATCTATATTTGATGGTGATCTTGTTAATAGCTCGAGAGTCTGTACACATCCTCCACTCTCCATATTTCTTTGGTGCTAGTACTACAGGTACTGCACATGGACTCAAGCTCTCCCGAATCAGTCCCTTTTTTAGCAACTCTTGGACTTGTCTATTTAGCTCCTCACTTTCTATAGGAGTCATTCTATGGGCTGCCTTATTGGGTAAACTAGCTCCCGATACCAAATCTATATGGTGACTGATCTTCCTCACTAGTGGCAAACCCTCAGGCACATTATCTGATATAATATCTAGAAATTCTTCTAACATACCTGAGACTTCTACTGGGGTATCATTGCATTCTTCTTCCCTAACTCTAGGAATTAATGCATAGCACATATGCTCATGCTTCAAACCATCCAAAAACTTTCTACCTTCAACTAAACAGATTATGGCACTGCTACATACCTTTTCATCCACCTCCTTCAAGGGCTTCAGCTTATGGCGCACTCCATTCTTTGTCAAGGAGTAAGTGTTGGCATGCCCATCATGCATTGCACACCGATCAAACTGCCATGGCCTTCCCAACAACAAATGGCAAGCATCCATAGGTAGGATGTCACACAGGACCTCATCACGGTAATTCCCAATATTAAATTTTACCAAGCATTGCTCACTGACCAAAGCCCTATGGTCCTTCTGCAACCACGCAATCCGATATGGATGTGGGTGTCTCTTCCTCTCTAACTGCAATTTGGTAACCATTCCTTCTGAAACTAGGTTATCTGTGCTACCATTATCTATGATAATATTACAGACCTTACCTGCACATTTACACCTTGTGCGAAATAAGCTCTTCCTCTGATCTGGATCTCTCTCCTCATTCAGCAAGGCTCTCCTTGTGATCAACACTTCTCCTCTTTCTGCTTCTTTAGAGTGCTCAGACTCAACACCCTCATCAACAACAACAGCTCGAGCATTACCTTCGGGTCTCTTATTTGTCCTCTCTTGGTGTTGTGGACACTCGTATGCTCGATGTCCTTCTTCTCCATAGTGGAAACAGGTTCCACGAAATCCTCCTCTTCCAAACCCTCGTCCAGACCTTCCTCTTCCTCTCTGGTAACCATTATTTTGATCACGGGGGTGGTAAGCATTATCCCCCTTTTGGTCCTGACTACTGCTGGCTTCTCCATTCTTCTTTTGATCTTCATTTCGTCCTCCATTTGTTCTTCCACCAGTTCTTCCACCATGACCTCTTCCTCTTTGCTTGCTCTCAAACCTTCTGTTCAACTTCTCTTCAACCCTCAAGGCAAACTGGTAAGCATCCTCTATGGTGGTCATCCTGACCAGACTTAACTCCTCTTGAATACTTGCTCTTAACCCATTAATATAATGGGCTACCTTCTCCTTGTTGGCCTCAGAATGGCCTATTCTGATTAAAATTTTATAAAACTCCTCTGTGTATTCTTTGACAGACTTACTTGACTACCTCAAACCTTGCATTTTCTTTAGCAGATCCAACTCATAGTCAGCTGGAATGAACTACCTCTTCAACTTCTCCACCATCCGCTCCCACCTTGTTATCCTTTCTTTCCCTCTTTTATTTTTGTCTAGCTGCACTCCCTTCCACCATATGCTAGCATGACCCTTCAACTTGGTCTTAGAAAACTTGACCCTCTCAGGATCTTCAACCTCCTCATACTCAAAGTATTCTTCCAAATCATTGATCCAGTCAATCAACTCCTCTGGATCAAGATTTCTAGAATACGTAGAAACCTCCATCTTTGGTCTCTTTCCAATCTGAGATATGGCTCTGTATAACCTGGCTTGTGCAGGATCTACTACCTCTTCTTCTTCCTTGAACTGGTCCTCTTCTTCTTCAACTTCATCTTCACTGCCATCTTCTCTCCTTGGCTCAAACCCTCTACGTAGCTCCTCTTGTAGGGCCTGAACTTGCCTCTGCAAAGCTCTGAAATATTCTTCTGGCACCATATTTCTCCCACCACCATGGTTTCTTCATGGAGGCATTTTGCTCACTTCTCTCACAAACCCTAACCATAGATCCTGGTGTAAACTGCCTCACGTCCGACGCTCTATTTACACACTCAAGAACTCCTACTCTGATACCACTTGAAGCGGAATAAAACAAAAAAGAAAACCAATAGATAGAAAAAGTGTGCCAAATGAGCCAAATATTATTTCCTTCTATTTCCCAAAGATAGAGCTTACAGAGACTAACCCCTTACAAATTTGAAATTCCCCCCTTTTGACCCTGTTTTCTCCTTTCCCGCCTAAAACTGAGTTTGAAATTTGAAATTTTGGGGGCAACTTGCCGAGGTCATAACTTCGCGCTCGTTGACCCGATTGACTATTACAACATGTTTTTGGAAAGGGCACGAGACGAACTAAGTGAGGTAGGCCTTAGCTCTTTGTGCCAAGGCTTGCGTCTAACTGAAAATCCTCAAATTCAACCTCTAAGGCCTTCAAAAATCTCTTGCAAGTTTTACTAGTTTTACAAAATTAAACAATTACAATTTTTTTTTGGGTGATGCAAGATCACTCTTACACCACTGGATGCTCCTACATCACATCTTAGATTTCTTATCTTACATATTGTGGCTGCATTTCTTATATCATATACTCATCAAAAGCTAACAATTTGTAGGCCACCTACCTTTTAACTTATTTTTAGTAAGTATATAGTTAGATATAATATCTAACATATTTAATTAATTTAATTCTATCCAAAATATTTTGAAAGGATCCTCCTTAGGTGGTGTAATATCTATTTATAACTGATTTTGCAATTCATTTCATGTATTCTTCATTGCAAAATATTTCTCGTGTTTTCTTGTGGGTGTTTGCATCGGTTTGGTATTAGAGTGGTGAAATTAGTTTGGTAGAGAGTATCCTATTTTACTAATCTAGCTTAGTTTATAAGGGGAATGAGAAATCTCTATGAGTAGATATTGACCAATTTTTTCTTCTACCTCATATAGACTATGATTTTGTGGCCTTACTATATCCGTCTTTGTTCTTTCAACTTACATAAATCTATTGTCAATTTTATTGAATAATATTGGGAAGAAACATCTTGTTTGAGGACATATTGACATTAAATATATTTTCTACTATTTTCTAGGCCTCCTTGGTTTAAAAATATGAATTTTGGAGGTAAAATATTGTATAAAATATTGTGAAGAAGTTTCTTCCTACCAACCTATAAGACTGTGATTGTCACTAGTTGAAGCTAACTATTAAGACTGGAAGCATGAAGCCATGGCATATTTTGGTTCAAAATATTTCCAGATAAAACATCTAAGGCACCCAAATATCCCTTACATTATTTTGTGAAGTGATAACGAGTCATAGCCAGAGATTATTTTTTTTCAAGAGGTTTTTACAGAGCTTGCCTAAAAAGGCACTTCTATGTAAAACCAAGGGACTATACCATATCACAATTTTGTCCACCTATGCAGACCAATTAGTAGCTATTGGTTATGGTTTATTGTGTGCTTAAGCTTAATGGTTTTCGGATTGTGTGAGGATCTAAAGCTATTGTGCCACCTTGCTCAAGGAGTCTTTCACAACTATAATGTAATATAGTAAGCTAAATGAACAAAATTAACTTGCTACCATGCTTTTGACCAACTACGTTGCTTGTTGCTAGACAACATGTTTGAAAGGGGTATTTTACATGTCTATAATAGCCCCAACCTCTTGGTAGCCACATGAGATAAAATACATATTTCCACGTAGCAACAAAGGAGGAGTAATTCATTATTTATATCCTACTCATATTGTTACAAACCTTGATATGTGAATAGAGATGTTGAAGATAATTGACTCATCTAATTAATCAAACACTCCTAGATGTGGATATTAGAAGGGATCACCCTAGTCTCTATCTCCTTTCTCATACGAAATGTGTATGTAACAAATATCTAAGCATCAAAGAATAGGAGAAACAAAGGCATCTAAAATTCTCATGAAAAAAGGAGCTTGCAGTCATTTGATGTCTCAGTTTGTAAACACTGCAATTTATGACATAACACAAGGAAGATGATACATGGAGGAGATGACCATATGCAAATTAAAAAAAAACTTGTTTTGCATCACTCACATGGACACAAGGGGACTATAGGGAACTTTACTTGCCATGGCTAAATTTATTGATCTCATGTAGAAGACACTTTTCTTTAGTTGGAGAAAATAAATGTTAAAATAACAAGCAAAGAAAACAAGTTTGATTTTCTAGGCACATATCTAGTTAATAGACATGCTTTGTCTAAAGAGCAGAAGGCCTCGATAAACTAAATCTAAAAAATTACTAAATATAAAATAAAAGGGAAAAATAAGAAGAAGATATCAGATACAGACATAACATAGTATTTCATATGGAAAAACCTTATGGGGAAAAACCAATATATCATTATTTTATAAAATTAACCACCTCCAATACAATAATATTTATATGTCATCTCTCTTCAAACCCTAATCCAATTGCAATTTAATAACAACAATATAAGAATGAATTTTTACAATACTTTGGATGAAAAACTATTGGTTCAAATATTTAACCCTAAACAACTCATAGGGGTCTAAAAATATCTTAAGAAACCCTAAAACTTTCATCGAGGGATATCATCCCTAAATCCCTACTAAGAGCATGGCCTAGCCCCGAACCCCGATGAGGATACATGGAGACTGTCCGGTACCTTTTAGAGTTAACCTTGCTATAATAACATGGAAAATATTCAACATATTTCCAACATTCTTCCACTTGTTTAATACTTTCCATACAGGCCAAAAACTACCATTGTAAACTATTAAGGGGCAATCATGCCCATAGATATTATACACCAAGAAAATTTCTAAGTAGGTACAACCTTTTCTAATGAATTAGTAGCATTATTCTCTATATCAACTTTATCCAACATCACATGATTTATTTCAGCCATCTCTCTCAAAAAATGATACTTGATATCAATATGTTTTGACTGATCATGAAAACCAAGATTGTTGGCCAAAATATTGCACTCTAATTGTCACTATCAATTCTCATAGCCTTCTACTTAAGACAAAATGTTGAATACAACCGCTATAACCACACTACTTCTTTATATGCATGATTTGTTGTAGTGTACTATGTCTATATTATGGAAAAAGAAACCACTAATTACTTTTTACTCATCCAACTTACTACCCCTCCAAATAATCTAAACATATACACACTCATGGATCTTCTCTTGTCTAGATCTCCAACCCAATAAACATATAGAAAACCTTATAGATTTACAATAATACTATCTATAGAGTTTCCTTGGTAACAAATAACATAGTTTGAAGTTCCACACAAGTATCTAAAGATACTCTTCATAAAAGTCTAATATTCCTTTCTTGGATTGAACATATATCTGCTAACTAATCCCACTACATGTGGAATATTAGGTCTAGTATGAACCATTGCATATATCAAACTACCAACAATTCTAGCATAAGGAACATGATGCATCTCTTCATTTTACTCATCTATTTTAGGATATTGTTCAACATATAACTTTTCCCCAATAGGATATGGAGTACATACTAGTTTACAATCATGCATATTAAACCTATGTAGTATCAAATCAACATATATAATTTGATTTTCATGATCCCTTATTATTTCCATACCCAAAATAAATTTTGCAACACTCAAATCCTTCATTTCAAATTTAGAAGATAATTGAGATTTTAGTAACTTTATCATCTCCTTATTGTTACCAACTAACAACATGTCATCCATATACCAAAAAATGAATACAAAATTTTGACCTTCTTGTTTAAAATACACACATGAATTTTATTTGCTTTTTCTAATCCCATGTAATAAAACAAACCTATCAAATATTTGGTTCCATATTATTGGAGATTACTACAAGTGGTAAAGAGATATTTTCAACTTACATACCAAGTCCTCCTTGCCTTTTTACCCTAAACCATTTTGGTTGTGACATATATATGTCTTCAATAAGTTCACCATGTAGAAATGATATCTTTACATCCATATATTCTATTTCAAGATCAAAAGTAGTAGAAATAGCCAACAAAAATCTAATTGAAATCAGTTTAGCCACGATAAAAAATCTCATCGAATTCAATTACCTCAACTTGAGAATTTTTTTTTTCTACAAAGCGAGCATTTTACTTCTCCAACTTTCTTTCTACATTGTACTTCTTCTTGAATACACACTTACAACCAACCAGTTTTCTTGTAGGGGGTAATTTCAGCAAATCTCATATCTTATTTTTATCCAAGGACTCCACTTCTTCCTCTATAGTCATTTTCCAAGACTTATTCTCACTTGTTTGAAGTACCTCCTTTACAGTCTTAGGTTCTTCATTAGTAACTGATATATTAAATGTTGGATAAATATTTTAAGGGCTATACCTTTTTGGGAATATTCTCACTCAATATGATATCTTCAAACATGGAGTTGTAGGATTTGCATCTTTAGCTTCCTCCTCACCTTCTTCCTCTAATTTTTTTTCTTCAAACTCTCTTTGTAGTTTATCTTCTTCTATAGCATCAGGTTGTACCATAGGTTCTTCCTCCTATTATAATTTTACATAAACTATTTTAGGTTCTTTGATTGGTTGCATTTCCTATTTTAGAACCCTTTTTGTTTCTCTAAAAATCACATTATGACTATAAATAATATTTTGTGTTTCTATATTCCACAAATTATATCCTTTAACACCAATACTATAACCCAAAAATATGCATTTTTTATATTTATAGTCTAGCTTAGTCCTTTTCTCTTTTGGGACATACATATAAGCATCACAACCAAAAACCCTTATATTATTGAGAGAGGGTTTCTTACCAATCCACACTTCCTATGGAGTCTTGTCCACCAAAGCTTAGGTAGGAGATCTATTGATGAAGTAACAAGCATTTAACATGGATTTTGATCAAAATTTCTTTTATAACTCTACACCACTTAGCATGCTTCTAGTATTATACATGAATTTTTATTCGTCTATTTTGTAAATCCGTTCTATTGTGGAGTATGCAGAGTTTTTTTATGTCTTTCTATTCCACAATCCTTGTAAAATTGCTCAAATTCATTAGAGCAATACTTACCACCATTGTCACTTCTTAGAACCTTTATATTTTTCTCTATGTAATTTTTTACAAGAGACTAAACCTCTTTAAAATTATTGAAACATTAGATTTATTCCATAAAAAATATACACAAGTCTTTTTTGAAAATTCATCTATAAATGTAATAAATAGATAGATTTACCTAATGATGGTACTTTTGTAGGTCCAACCACATCATTATCAACTAGATACAAAATTCCTTTCAATATTGTAGCACTACTAGGAAACTTGACTTGGGTTTGTTTTCTAAAAATAAAATGCCCACAAAAATCAAAATTTAATGGGCAATAAAAGATTCCTTTAGCCACACCTTTCATTTTTAATGTTCAAAGGTGTTTCTCACAAATATTCCTCATGCATTGATGTCAAAATATTGTCTTCACTATAGGAATACTTGAAGCCACTTCTACCATATTATTCTCCTCTACAACTAAAACATTATTGTAATCAATACTTATAGTGCTAGACTGAAGTCTAAATAGAGTTCTTGTATGAAATCCCCTTGCCAACACTAAGACTCCATGAACCATATTTTAGCTATCCTTATTGAATACCACAGTCACACCCTTGTCATTCATATTACTCATGAATATCAAATTCCTTGCCAAACCTAAAATATGCAACACACTAGGAAGGGTTTTAATTATTCCATATTTTAACCTCAACTTGACTCTTCCTCAACCTATTATTTTATATGTCAAATTGTCTCCCAAGAATAATTCACCTCCATTTATCTTTTCATATTTACATAACCCCTCCCTATGAAGAGTTATATGAAAGGATGGTAGGGTACCTAGGAATAGATATTTGGGGATATATTATTATATTGTATACGGGTTGGCATGGGTCACACATAACCCAAGGTTGATTGTATTATAATATTATATTATATTATAATATAATATTATTTTAGTAGTAGGCTCCCAAAAGTATAATAAGAAGATGGATATATAAAGAAGAGATATTTATCATTGTAATCATAATTGAAGAAGAATATTATGTAATCGTCTATGCCCACAAAGTTGCCTCTCATCTTGGGAGATATTGTGGATTTGTTCCTTCCTTAAGGATTATTATTGGTGTTTCCCTACCTTAAGGGTATTATCTATCTCTCTCATTTGTGGATTGTTATTGTGGATAATGTATTATGGATGAATGATTTGATATTTCTATATATTGGTGAATGGTTTATGTTAATGATAATAAAGTTATGTAACAAGTGGTATCATAGCAACGATTTTGGCAAAGTGGGAATTTTTTTGTGAAATTGCAAAATTAAGGCAATTTTTTTTTTGGAAAAACATCTCATATTTTAGGAGCCATATCTCTGCGTAATTTTATCCGATTTAGGTGATTATTGGATTAGATTGTGCAAAATTTGAAGATATTTAAAATGAGTGGTCATATGAAGGAATATGAGTAGTATTGAGGGAGATACGACCTTTTGAAGTTAGTCATCCGAAACAAGGATAGTGACAAATTTCATAGATTTTTTTGGAAAAATGTCTCATTTTTCAAAAGCCATATCTCTGCGAAAGTTTATTCAATTCAGTTGATTATTGGACTATTTTATGCAAAATTTAAAGAGATTTAAAACAAGTGGTCATATGGGAGATATGACCTTTTGAAGTTAGTCATTAAAAATAAGGATAGTGATGAATTTCGTTGATTTTTTCTTGAAAAACATCTCATCTTTCAGAAGCCATATCTCTGCGATAGTTTATCCGATTCAGGCAATTCTTGGATTAGTTTGTGTAGAATTTGAATATATTTAAAATGAGTGGTCATATGAAGGAATCCAAGTAGTATTGAGGGAGATACAACCTTCTGAAGTCAACCATCTGGAACAAGGGTAGTGACAAATTTTCAAGTCGTGAACTTTTCAAAAGATAAAATTTGTTTAGTTTGGGTAAGAAAATGAGTTGCACTTTATTTTTTTGGAAAATACAAGAAAAATACTAGTGTCTATAAAACCCTAGTTTGCATTAGGTCATGATATATATTGTCAAAAAAAAAACCCTAGTTGCATTAGGGCATCAACTATGTCATTGGAAAATTTTAATGGAGAAAATGATATTGATGTGAGAGTGGAAAATTTTAATGGAGAAAATGATATTGATGTGAGAGAGTGGTTGAAAATATTAAAATCTCAAGTTAGTGAAAGGAGGTTACAATATGGCTATCATACTTTGTTTACGGGGAAAGCATTACAATGGATAGACAACCTTACTAGGGGTAAAGGCTTGTACAAATGGGATCAAATTGAACCAACATTCTTGAGCACATGGGTACCTATTCAATTACAAAGAAATTTAGATATTTGTAAGAGAAAACTTGAAGGAAGGGATAAAAATATAGATAGCATGTGAGATGTCATCAAAGACCTTGAAAAGAAACTATAGGGAATTCAAAATGAGAGGAATGAAATAAAAGAAGAATGGGAATTTTTCAAGAAATAAAATGAAGACTATGAAAAAGAAATAAAATTACTCAAGAAGGAGAAATAGGAAAATGTTAAGGCAGATAATGAAAAAAATGAAGTCACATCGTTGGATTTACAAAAGCAAAAGCAAAATAAAAAAGGTTTAAATTCATCTAAAAGTTCTATTTTGTAGGTTCAAAGAAGCATTCAAAAGGAAAAAGTTATTATTTCCATTAAACCTGGTAGCAAATATAATTTTATTAATATTGCTATGGCTAAGAAGTTGTAAGTTCAAACAAAAAAAATTAAGGACATACAACTAGAGGGTGAGCATGTTCAATTTTTTGAAGATTTGAAGATCACCATGGATAAATATGTTTTACATTCAGATTTTTATGCTATTGAGATGGATGATGAGGATATTGTTCTTGGTTATCCTTGGTTAGATTATTTGGGTACTATTAACATTAATGTGCAAAAGAATTTTATGAAGTTATGGTATAGGAAAAAGAAGATAACATTGTAGGATATTTCTCAGCTTAAGGAGAAAGGATATAAGGAAAATAAATAATTGGTTGTAGAAGAACAAATTGAAGAACCTGAAATAGAATCCAAGAAGGTAGTAGTAGCAACAGAGTCCATGGAAGAAGTAGAAGCAACTGATTCAGGGGAAATAATAGTAATAGAGTCCAAGGAAGCTTTGATATAAGAGCACAAGGACACACCAAAAAAAGAGAACATGAAAGAACAATGTGTAGAAGAATTTAAAACAATAGAGCCAAATGTTGGGAATTCAAAGAAGGTAGAACATCAAGTTAAGGTTGCACCATATCGCCATCCACACCACCATGAGTGGTAACATTCTTGGAGGTATGGCTCAAGGTAGCAATATTATGGTTTCACATGGAATCATAAGGGCACCAACTATGGCAGAGTTTGGCAGAGAAAGCATAATGATCCTAGTTTTCAGAGTGGTTCATCAGAATCAAGGAACAAGTGGATCCATAATTCAAGTTATCAAAATACAATACAAAAATCATGGAGCCAACAAAGTAGATTTGGATACTCAAGTAACAAAATGGCATACCAGCATCAACATGTTTCAATTGGATGGATGGATGATCGAGATTGGTACCAGTTGCTAACATTGCTTAGCAAATAATATTATCATGTTTCTTCATATATTTCGAGGATGAAATATTTGTAAGGAGGGTTGAATGGTAGGGTACCTAGGAATAGATATTTGGGGATATATTATTATATTATATAAGGGTTGGCATGGGCCACACATAACCCAAGGTTGATTGTATTATAATATTATATTAGTAGTAGGCTCCCCAAAGTAGAATAAGAAGATGGATATATAAAAAATAGATATTTATCATTGTAATCATCATTGAAGAAGAATATTATGTAATCATATATGCCCATGAAGTGGCCTCTCATCTTGGGAGACCTTGTGGAGTTTTTCCTTCCTTAAGGATTATTATTGGTGTTTCCCTACCTTAAGGGTATTATCTATCTCTCTCTCATTTGTGGATTGTTATTTGGATAATGTATTGTGGATGAATGATTTGATATTTCTGCATATTTATGAATGGTTTATGTTAATAATAATAAAGTTATGCAAAAAAGGAAGCACCTGATTCAATCAACCATGAGTCAAGGAATTCACTTGATCAAGCTACAAATAATAATAAGTCCCTTGAATCTTCATGTATGGTCTTCATTTTTGTAGATTTTACTTCATTAGATGATTGACTATTATCAACCTTCTTAAATTTTCAATCTCTTTTATAATACCCTATTATACCACACTTCCAAAATTTCCTATTTTTTAGAACAAAAATTTAACCCCTAGATCTTGATATCCTTCCTCTTGATTTATTTTTGCTTATTTATTGATAATTACCTCTCACAACTAAGATATCATTTTGATCATAATCCTCAGAATATTTCTATTTCATTTCCTTGAATATCAATGTTCGTACTATATCCTCTACTTTCAATGTAGTAGTATTGGTGATAACCATAACTCGGTTATCCCACAGATCAGTTAATAAATAAATTAAAGAAATACACTTTTCTTCTTCATGCATTTTTACTTCAATAGAGATTAGTTGACTCATATTGTTACAAACCTTGATATTTGAATAGAGATATTGAAGATAATTGACTCATCTAATTAATCAAACACTCCTAGATGTGGATATTAGAAGGGCTCACCCTAGTATCTATATCCTTTATCATGAAAAATGTGTATGTAATAGATATATAAGCATCAAAGAATAGGAGAAACAAAGGCATCTAAATTTCTAATGAAAAAAGGATCTTGCAGTCATTTGATGTCTCATTTTGTAAACACTACAATTTATGACATAACACAAGGGAGATGATACACGAAGGAGACGAACATATCCAAATTAAAAAAACTTGTTTTGCATCACTTACATGGACACAAGGGGACTATAGGAAAATTTACATGGCATGGCTAAATTGATTGATATCATGCACAAGACACTTGCCTTTAGTTGGAGAAAATAAAGGTTAAAATAATGAGCAAAGAAAACAAGCTTGATTTTATAGGCACATATCTAGTTGATCACCATGCTTTATCTAAAGAGTAGAAGGCCTCGATAATCTAAATCTAAAAAATAGTAAATAGAAAATCAACGAAAAAAAGAAGAAGCAGATAATAGATACACACATAACATAGTATTTCATCTAGAAAAACCTTATGGGGAAAACCAATATATCATTATTATATAAACTTAACCACCTCCAATACAATAATATTTATCTCTCATCTCTCTTCAAACCCTTCAACCCTAAACAACCCATATGGGTCTAAAAATAGCTTAAGAAACACTAAAAATTTCATTTAGGGCTATCACCCTTAAACCCCTACTAAGGGCATGGCCTAGCCCCGAAACCTTATAAGGATACATGGATACTATCCAGTACCTTTTAAATTTAACCTTGCTAGAATAACATGGAAAATATTCAACATATTTTCAACATTATTCCACTTGTTGAATACTTTCCATAGGGGCAAAAAACTACCATTGTCAACTATCAAGGACAACCATACCCATAGATATTCTACACCAAGAAAATTTCTAAGTAGGTACAACCTTTGTTAATGAATTAGTAGCATTATTATCTGTATCAACTTTGTCCAACATCACCCGATTCCCTTCAACCATATCTCTTAAAAAATAATACTTGATATCAATATGTTTTGACTGATCATAAAAACCAAGATTTTTGACCAAAATATTGCACTCTAATTGTCATTGTCAATTATCATAGCCTTCTACTTAAGACAAAATGTTGAACACAACCTCTATAACCATACTACTTATTTATAGGTATGAATTGCTGCAATGTACTCTACCTCTTTTATGGACAAAGAAACTACTAATTACTTTTTACTTATCCAAATTACTACCCCTCCAAATAGTCTGAACATATACGCACTCGTGCATATTATCTTATCTAGATCTCCAACCCAATAAACATATAGAAAAACTTATAGATACATTAATACTATCTATAGATTTTCCTTGGTAACAAATAGCATAGTTTGAAGTTTCACACAAGTATCTAAAGATCCTCTTCATAACAGTCTAATATTCATGTCTTGGATTGAACATATATCTGCTAACTACTCCCACTACATGTGGAATATTAGGTCTAGTATGAACCATTGTATATATCAAACTACCAATAGTTATAGCATAAGGAACATGATGCATCTCTTCATTTTCCTCATATATTTTAGGATATTTTTCAACATATAACTTTTTATCAATAGGATATAGAGTACATACTAGTTTACAATCATGCATCCTAAAACTCTATAGTATCAAATCAACATATTTCCTTTGATTTAACCACAACTTTCTATTTTCATGATCCCTTTTTATTTCCACACCCAATATAAATTTTGCAACACCCAAATCCTTCATTTCAAATTCAAATGATAATTGATATTTTAGTAACTTTATCATCTCCTTATTGTTATCAATTAACAACATGTCATCCACATACAAAACAATGAATACAAAATTTTGACCTTCTTGTTTAAAATACACACAAGGATTTGCTTTGATTTTTCCAATCGTATGTAATAAAACAAACCTATCATATATTTGGTTCCATATTATTGGATATTGCTTCAAGTTGTAAAGAGATATTTTCAACTTACATACCAAGTACTCCTTGCCTTTTACCCTAAAGCATTTTAGTTGTGACATATATATGTCTTCAACAAGTTTACCATGTAGAAATGATATCTTTAAATCCATATATTCTATTTCAAGATCAAAAGTAGTAGAAATAGCCAACAAAAATTTAATTGAAGTCAGTTTAGCCATGGGAAAGAATCTCACTAAATTCAATTCCCTCAACTTGAGAAAATCCTTTTGCTACAAAGCGAGCATTGTACTTATCCAACTTTCTTTCTACATTATACTTCTTATTGAATATCCACTTACAACCAACCAGTTTTCTTCCACCAAATTCCATATATTATTTTTCCCCAAGGACTCCATTTCTTTCTCTATAGCTCATTTCCAAGACTTATTCTCACTTTATTGAAGTACCTCCTTTACATTCTTAGGCTCTTCATTAGTAACTGATATATTAAATGCAGGATAAATATTTGAAGGGCTACACCTTTTTGGGAGTCTTCTCACTCAATATGATCTCCTCAAACTTGGAATTCCAGGTTTTGCATCTTTAGATTCCTCCTCACCTTCTTCCTCTAAATTTTCTTCTTCAAACTCTCTTTGTAGTTTATCTTATTCTATAGCATCAGGTTGTACCATAGGTTGCTTCTCCTATTCTAATTTTACCTAAGCTATTTTAGGTTCTTTGCTTGGTTGCATTTCCTATTTTAAAATCCTTTTTGTTTCTCTAAAAATCACATTATGACTATAAATAATATTGTGTGTTTCTATATTTCACAACTTATATCCTTTAACACCAATACTATAACCCACAATTATGCATTTTTTAGATTTATAGTCTAGCTTAGTCATTTTCTCTTTTGGGACATACATATAAGCATCACAACCAAAAACCCTTATATGATTGAGAGAGGGTTTCTTACCAGTCCACACTTCCTATGGAGTCTTATCCACCAAAGCTAAGGTATGAGATATATTGATGAGGTAACAAGTAGTTAACATGGATTTTGGTCAAAATTTCTTTTCTAACTCTACACCACTTAGCATGCTTATGGCCTTATCCATCAATATTTGTTCATCTATTTTGTAAATTTATTCTATTGTGGAGTATATAGAGTTTTTTTATGCATTTCTATTCCACAATCCTTGCAATACTACTCAAATTAATTAGAGCAATACTCACCACCATTGTCACTTCTTAGAACTTTTATATATTTCTCTATGTAATTTTTTACAAGAGCTTAAAACACTTTAAATTTATTGAAAACATAATATTTCTTCCATAAAAATATACCTAAGTTTTTCATGAAAATTCATCTATAAATGTAATAAAATATATAGCTTTACCTAATGATGATACTTTTATAGGTCCAAACACATCATTGTGAACTAGATACAAAATTCCTTCCAATCTTGTAACACTACTAGGAAACTTGACTTGGGTTTGTTTTCCAAAAATAAAATGCTCACAAAAATCAAAATTTAATGGGAAATCAAAAATTCCTTTAGCCATACTTTTTCCTTGATGTTGATTATCCACTATGAAAACTAGGATCCCTATAATTTACCTACCAAACACTGCCATAGTTGGTGCCCTTCTGATTCCATGTAGAACAATAATATTGTTGCCTTGAACCATACCTCCAAGATTGTTGATTCTCATGGTGGTGTGGATGGTGATATGGTGAAACCTTAACTTGATGTTCCACCTTATTTTACTTGTCAACATTTGGTTCCATTGTTTTAAATTATTCTACACATTGTACTTTCATGTTCTCTTTGTTTAGTGTGTCTTTATGCTCTTCTATCAAAGCTTCCTTGGACTTTGTTACTGTTATTTCCATAGAATCTGTTGCTGCTACTTCTTCCATGGACTTTGTTGCTGCTACTGCCTTCTTGGATTCTATTTTAGGTTCTTCAATTTGTTTCTCTACAACCACTTCTTGATTTTCCTTGCATCCTTGCTCCTTAAGCTGAGAAATATCCTGCAATGTTATCTTCTTTTTCGTGTACCATAACTTCATAAACTTTTTTTACATATTAATGTTAACAGTACCCAAATAATCTAACCAAGGACAACCAAGAACAATATCCTCATCATCCATTTCAATAGCATAGAAATATGAATGTAAAACATATTTATCCATGGTGATCTTCAAATCTTCAAAAATCTGAACATGCTCATCCTCTAGTTGTATGTCCTTAAATTTTGTTGCTTGAATTTGAAACTTATTAGCCAAAGCAATATTAATAAAATTATATCTACTACCAGGGTAAATGGAAATAATAACATGTTCCTTTTGAATGCTTCCATGAACCTACAAAATACAAATTTTAGCTAAATTTAAACCTTTTTTATTCTGCTCTTGCTTTTGTAAATCCAACGATGTGCCTTCTATATTCCTCTCATTATCTTCCCCGACCTTTTCCTATTTATCCTTGAGTAATTTTATTTATTTTTTATAGTATTCATTCTATTTCCTGAAAAATTCCCAATCTCCTTTTATTTCATTTCACTCACTTTTAATTCTCTATAGTTTATTTTCAAGATCTTTTATGACATCCATTAGGCTATCTATATAATATGGGTCCCATCTACTCAAGAATTCATGCTCCATTGTTTCCCAAGTTAGTTCATCTTTATGAGGAATTCTACGATACCAAATCACAACTTCTCCTCCAAGATAACCAGAAAGCCAATCTTTCCAAATAGGATCATGATGAAACAAGTATTTAAAATTTTTCCACCAATCCCTAACATCAATATCATTTTCTCTAGAAAAAATTTGGAGTGTCATTGTTCATGCCCTAATGCAACTAGGGTTTTTTGATAATATATATCATGCCCTAATGCAAACTAGGGTTTTATGGAAATAAATATCTTCCCACTAAGTTGAAGCTAAAAATCTACATAGACAACTAGATCTGCAATTTTTCTTCCAAAAAAAATAAAGTGCAACTGATTTTCTTACCCAAACTAAACAAATTTCATCTTTTAAAAAATTCACGACTTGAAAATTTGTCACTACCCTTGTTCCATATGGCTGAATTTAGAAGGTTGTATTTCCATAAATACTACTCAAATTACTTCATATGACCACTCATTTTAAATCTCTTAAAATTCTTCACAAATTGATCCAAGAATCGCATGAATTGGATAAATGTTTGCAGAGATATGGCTTCTGAAAGATGAGATGTTTTTCCAAAAAAATTCTGTGAAATTCATCACTATCCTTGTTTCGGGTGACTAACTTAAAAATGTTGTATCTCCTTTAATACTACATGGATTCCTTCATATGATGAATCATTTTAAAGCCCTTCAAATTCTGCACAATATGATCCAAGAATCGCCTGAATCGGATAAACTTGTGCAGAGATATGGCTCCTAAAAGATAAGATATTTTTCCAAAAAATTTACCCTAATTTTGCAATTTCACATAAAAATCCCCACTTTGCCAAAATCATTGCTTCGATACCACTTGTTCCATAACTTTATTATCATTAACATAAACCATTCACCAATATGCAAAAATATCAAATTATTTATCCATAATACATTATCCACAATAACAATCCACAAATGAGAGAGATAGATAATACCCTTAAGATAGGGAAAAACAAATAATACTTCTTAAGGAAGGAATCACTCCAAAATTTCTCCCAAGATGAGAGGTTACTCAAGAAGGGAACAATTCCATAAGCCACTTCGTGGGCAACAATGATTACATAATATTCTTCATCAATGATGATTACAATGACAAATATATCTTCTTTATATATCCATATTCTTATTCTACTTTGGGGAGCCTACTACTAATATAATATAATATTATAATATAATATAATATTATAATACAATCAACCTTGGGTTATGGGTGGCCCATGCCAACCCTTATACAATATAATAATATATCCCCAAATATCTATTCCTAGGTACCCTACCAACTTTTCATGCTTCCTCTTCTTCTTCTTCTCAGTTTAATTTTAAAAGGATTGTGATCATTGTAAAAGGAAGGGATATGCTAATTTTGAATGTTGTCACTTATAAAAGTATAAGAAAAAATTACTTGTATAGTCTCATGAGGAGGAAAATCTATAAAATTGCATTAGAACTTGTGGAGAAGACTTTACTTATCCTAGGTTAGAAATTCAACTCAATAATTTCACCTTGCTTTGTCAAAAATATTTTTTATGAGGTCATGATATTCTGTTTGTTAGACATACTCATTTTACATGTAATTTCTCTATGGATTGTATCATCAATAATGGCTTGTAGAAAAATATGATTGTGCAGTCCATTATTAATAAGTTATAGCTATCTAAATTTTTTCATCCTTGTCCATACACACTTGGATGGAAGGATAGTGATACTACTTCCATGATCACACACACTTGCACTTTGTCTTTTGCTTTTGGTCCTAAGTATGTAGATATTGTTACTTGTGATGTCACTCCTATGGATTGTTGTGGTCTATTGTTAGGTAAACCTTATCAATATGAAAAAAGGGCTCAATATGATGCATATTAGAACACTTATACTTTTTAGCATGAGCAACAAAATTTTCTTATTCATAGTACTTTACCCACTACACATGAAGCTCCTACTAATTTGCATTAGGTATGAAAGATTGCCTTGGTTTTTTGCACACCACACTATGAGGACATAAGCAAAATTTATTTTGATCACTTAGGATACTGCACCACTTGAGAAAATAATTTATCAAGCACATGTTATTGCATTTGTTCCTATTCCTACATTAGTTCATAGTACTCCTACTATTATTGTTGCTCTTCCTCCTCCTACTCTAGATCTAGTTCTAGATTTTTTTGACACCATTTGACATCCTACCTCCTCAACCTTACATGGTTTTTAGGTTTTGGTGGTATATTCTCTCATTCTTTATTAGCCACCATCCATGAACCTACATCATATTCAAATTTGAGGTTGTCCTTTCATATACATGGATGCTCATTGTTATGGAGACTCACCAAGATCTCTTGGGTCCTTTCTAGCTTCTACATTTAACATGATCCCCTTCCCATTTTGTACATATTAGAGTACAATACTTCTATAGTATGGAGGAATAATAGGGATTAGCATATTATATTATTGTATAATATTTTTTTATATCATATTTTGTACTAGTCATAAAATAACATTATATTTTATTTTTAGGCCACTTACCTTTTGAAGTTTTGTTAGTAGGTAGATAGTCAGATATGATATCTTCTAGGTTTAATTAATTCGATCATTTCCAAAATATTTCATAAGAATTATCCTTAGGAATTTTAATCTCTATTTCATAGGGGAAAGGATTAAACAAGACCAAGCTAAATATTTACATTACCAAATAGGCTATAAATAACCAAATTGCATTGCCAAAGGAGGATCCTTTCAAAATATTTTAGATAAGATTGAATTAATTTCTCTGATAGATATGTCCATATTCTTTATCAAACATCACATTTACATACCTACTTTTAATTAATATTTATGCAATAAAAATTAAAATATTTGTAAAATTATATAATATTACAATAAATTAAAAGTGGTCACATATTAATCCCTATTATTGCTTCCCACTATAGAAAATTGGACTCCAATGCATACAAACAAGGAAGGAGAATAATGATCCATATGGTAGTTAGAATCATGATCCACCTACCTTTTGATATTTTTCAATTAGGTAGATAATTAGATATGATATATGATAGGTTTAATTAATTTGATTATATCCAAAAAAATTGGAAGGATCCTCCTTAGGCAGTATAATTTCTATAAGGTCACAAGAGTAAGGATGAAACAAGACCAAGCTAAATATTTACATTATAAAACAAGCTATAAATATACATATTGCATTGCTAAAGGAAGATCATTTTAGAAGATTTTAAATGTGATTGAATTAATTTCTTTGACATATAGATTAATTTGCTTTGTTATACATTTCATTTACTTTTTTAGACATTTCATTTGCATACCTACTTTTAATTAATCTTTCTAAAATAAAAACTAAAAGGTTGGTCAAGTTATATAATATTACAATAAATTAAATGTTGCCACATATTAATACCTATTATTCCTTCCCATTGTAGAAGCATTGGACTCCAATGCATACAAACAGGAAAGGAGAATCATGACCCATATGACAGTAAGAAGAAAAATGAAAGAAAAAATATAAACTAAAACAACCAGAATGGGAATAGGAACTAGAACAAGAACTAGAATAACTAGACAAGAGCAAGAGCTAAGGATAGCCAAGGATCTAGTAAACAAAATGTAAAAGTAGACATAGAAGGAAGAGATAAAATATTGGCCTATGAAATCTTATTAGTCTTCCTCGTGATGACACAAATCGAACTACAATGTTGAAATCAATTGAAATAAACTTTGACAAGGAGTACCATATGTCGCTAGTAGGCTAACCATACTCCACCAAATGTTGACAACTCTTCCTTGATTCTTCATTTGACTTCATCTAGATGTGGAAAATCAAAATGGAGTACTACACAAATTGGAACCTACAATTTGATTCAACAGATGAAGACAAGTCTATAATATAACTTTCCTCAAAATAAGACACAAAGTGGATTTTTTTGATAGGATATGATTTCTCAAATAAAAGAGTGTCGGGTTCAACCAGAAATGCACTTTGATATAAAACAAATAGGCAACAAAACCTTCAAAGCACCAAAGGTCAAAGTAGAACTTTAAAAATTAGAAAATAAATGCTTTCACTAGATCTGGCTTGAAAAGATATTTCTAATGCCTATAAATAAGGCTATCCTTAGATATGAATGAAAACTAATTTAGAATAAAAATAGAAGCCCTCTTGGATAGGAAATATAAAAGGGAAGTATTTTACCTTTTACAAGATGAATAATTTGAACATATTCCCTAAAAAATATGTTCATGGTTAAGTTATTAATATGAGCCTCTTTAATACACACATTCCTCTAATGGATTCATGGGGTAAAAGGAGACCTTATACAAATAAAAATATATTCCCCTATAGATATTTGACAAAAGATATTATAAAAGAAATATCCATGCCAACTATATTCAGAACTACTACATGGTAATTATCGGACAAGTGTCCCATTGGAGTGCTCATAGTTGGTTAAACACACAAAGGAATTTTTTAAATTATAACAAACCTAACGTACAACAAATGTGTTATAATGCTTAGGTATCCCTAGAGGAGAACAAAGTTAGTTGTGGAAGCAATGATAGTTGTAATTCCAAAGGGTGACATATACATGGCAGTGTGTTGGATAATTTTTGAAGTAAGACCATCTGGTTGGAAAATAACAATCAATGACAAGTGTAGCAAGGCACCCTTTGGGTGTGATGGGACATGATGAGAGGCTTTTATATATTTAGACAAGCAAATCCTAACAAAATTGAAGGTAGATGTAATAGGAGGAACTAGGGTGCATGGACTCCAACGGTGGCCCATAGAATTTTTTTTATATAACTTAGAAATTGAATATACCAAAATAAATACATGGGACATGTGTATAGTACAAAGTGTACATGAAAAAAATTTAGGTAATGAAGTTAGGTCATGGTCAAGAAAAATATTGATCTATCAAAAAAATGAGAGAAGGAAACAAATAGAGTAGAAAACATCACATGACTAAGAATGTAGGTGAGTTATGCATGTTGAAGAAGTATAAACAGTAGTAACAAGTAGGATGCACAAGTTTTGGTGCTTGAGTAACTAGATTATAAATATGCATTGGCTAGAGAAAGTGAATGCCAACATGATCCATAATATTGATGCACACGATATGAGAATCATATCAATGTGAAAATTGAAATACCTAAGGACAAGGTATATCCATAAACTAACTATTGATCGATCTTTGTAAATATTTGTGATATCACAATTAGGATTTAATGACATTAGGCTAGTGTGGGAATTAGGGAGAATCCATCATAGTGAGGCATATATTGATCTAGGAATGTAAATTCCATGTATCATGAATGAAAGTTTAAGAGGATCATAGGAAGGAGATGATGATGCTAGTCTTCATGAAATAAAAAAACATACATAACTCCCCTAATAGAAATAACCAGTGTGACATTCAAGGTGGCTCAAACATGCTATATTTGAACTAACTTATTGCTAGAAAACAAAATAGCAAGAGTAGGTAGAGAAATCCAAAGAGATGTGGTTGAAAGATATCCTATAGACAAGTAGGATAGTGCATGAGAAAATGGTAGGGCATATGGCCTTAGAGAAGCAATAGATAGGACCATCATGATATTAAGGCACTCAAAGTAGGAAAATTAGAACAACTAGGCCATAAAATATGTAGGAACATGAAATTAGTGAGGTCAACCAACATTCGAAATACCATAAGAAAATTCTAACAAACTAGAGTTGTTTCTATACGTACTCTATGTAGTGCATGAGTTGGTCTAGGAAGATTTCTAGAAGCAATATTTCAAAGAATAGGGGTGCTATAACAAATTTAGCAAGGGCTAGATACAAAAAATTTAAAGCTATAGTTTCAACAACTTGGACGGGGAGGGGAGAAGTTTAAGGAGGAAAATTTTCCCATTAGGGAGACTTAACAGGAGATAACCACTCTGATATGAAACTAATAAGGTCACAAAAGCAAGCATGAAATAAGACCAAGTTCAATATTACATTACCAAATAGGCTATAAATAGCCAGGTTACACTACCAAAGGAGGCTCCTTATGGAAAATTTCAAATAGGATTAATTATTAATTTATTTGATAGATAGGTCCATTTGTTTTGTTAGACATTACACTCACATTCCTACTTTTAATTAATCCTTCTGATAAAAAAATAAAAGGTTGGCCAAATTTATATAATATTACAATAAATTAAAAGTAACCATGTATTAATCCCTATCATTATATCTCATACTACCTTAAATATCTAAGTTATTATAGTCAAATCATGTGGAAGTATGTTATTGAGCACTTCAAAATAAAAACCATTTAGAGTCTAGACTACCAAATAAATGAACATGATATTGGAAGCATCAATGATGAATCTAGTTTCAACATACTAGCTTTGAAGATAATCATGCTAAGAAGATGCTAGTCATTCATTTAGCACAACATTGATCAATAATTTTCCACCAATGATTGATGATAAATCAACTTTATATATGTAATTGGTAACATAGTAGTCATTACCCTAGAACACACAACATAAGCCTTCACAATCATTTTATATGAATTCTTTGAAGACACAAACAATTGCACATGTTCTCGAACATTTATGCTTGCAAAAGAACGATTGTCCTCCAAAACCTTTGATATATAATTCAATATTAGAATTGATATTTATGCATAAATTTATCAATATATTTGATGTGTAGATATATCCACCCAATCCAAATTTAGCATATTTTTTTTTTTGTAAAGGTCAAAAATAATGGCAATGTAGAAGGTTGGAGGAAAGTAATTCCACATCTATATTGGAAATAAAAAAGGTACATATATATTTTTAGTTAATTTGGTTAAACATAAAATAAAATGCATTCATATTATTTTTGAAAATTAATACTCCAAAGGAAATTCCTAGTAGAAATAAGAAAAATTCCAGTTTCTTTCCCTTTTGCCTAGTGAGATAATTTTCATACAATTTATAACACTATCTGAAGCTCAAGTATAGGATTACATATACTCATCAAAAAATAGTTTTTTAGGTTTTATTCAATGAAGAAAAAATATTTAAATTTTATGAAAGTTTCTATGGATAGTGGAAAACCAAAGTTAGTGTTGCCTATTTTCCAACTGTTAATGAGAATAACTATGTTGCCTAAAAAATAAAACTTAGAACGTAGCTTGAGTTTGAAGTAGTATGACAAGTCATAGATTGAACCTTTACATATCCTACATTAGAAGGTGAAGGTCAAAAAATGTTTGACAAGGAAGATTAAAAGGTAATATTATTCATCATGTTCAAAGTAGTAGATGAAGTACAAGCATGCATTCAAGATTCAACCATGGCTAAAAATGCATGGGAGAATTTACAAATAGTATTCAAAGAAAATAATAAAAAACAAATTTTATTTATCTAGACCTAGCTCCATTGATTAAATATGAAATGTGGAGAGAAATTAGAATATTTCATGAGGAAAATTGTTGAGTTACAAGCATCGTTACAAGCATTGCAAAAATAAGTACCTAAAAAAACATTAGTTCCAATTATTTTGAAATATATCCCATAAAAATACAATGTTTTTGTAACAACATTGAATATCAATGAACACACACTAATCTTTGAAAAACTATCAAACCTAATTCAAAAATTAGAGGTCTCACATACAACATATGAAAAAGAATAATTACTTATTTCAAATAAAAAAGGAAAGTGGCCATTTAGAAGAGGCATAAGGCCTCAACAATATTGTCAATAGAGAATCAACTCTCAAGAATATAAAAATTAGAGAAATAATTCTCAAACAAATATTTTTCATACACAAAAAATGTGTGAACTTTTTGGTAGAAATGACCACACTATGAAGGATTGTTGGTATAATCCATTAAAAAATAAATCTCCTTCAAGAGATATAAACTAGTAGTAAGATAAGTCATCTTTAGAAAGCAAAATTAAATTAAGAGAAATGCATAACAATATAATGTAGTCGACAAAAAATAAGTTAAATAAGAAGAAGAAGAAAATGTGTTTTTTCCACAAGTATAGCTAAGGTGCACAATAATGTTTTGTATGACTGCAAATAAATCAAGCATATGATAAGTCAATAAATTTGGATCAATTATAAGAAAATTAAAAATGTTTCATTAGTTGATCATTCCAAGCAAAGGAACCAATATGAGGGAATATTTCAAAGATACAAAAGCAACATTATGATCAGAAAACACAGGATATCTCTAAGACCAAGGATTTAATTATGTTTTAGAATGAAGACCATATATTCAAAGTTAATTATTTTTCCACTCATTTTACCAAGTACAGAGAAAACTCTTTGCAAGATAAATGGCCTATTATGAGAAGAGTTTTTAAGAAGCATGAAATAAATTGTAAACTCAATATTGATAAAACAAGATTATCTATAGGGAGCACAAGTAACAAGAGGAATTCCAGATGTCTAAGGAATCAAACTAGGGTTTGAGAGGATAGGGTAGAGGCTTGGAGAACTTTTTTGTGTAAAAAACACCATCATAGAGGATCAATATTTTTGGAGGGTCTTTCACCAGTAAGTCTCATGACCAAGAATGGGGGACATAGGTACTTAAGTACCAGATCTTCCAAATCAAGGAATCTCATACCAGGATGAGCTATGTGGAATCCAAGATATCTTTAATGACTATCAAATACAAGCAAGGATAATCATAACCATGGGAAAGCGAAAAAAGGAGGATTATTTTATTCCAAGGATGAATGCATTTTTACCACAAACAAAAGAAATACTAGTATTGGAAATAGTAGAGGATTGGATAGTTTAGGATATGGTTTATAAGATAAAACACAACCTGGTAGGTAAATTTATTGATTTTAGACTGTCTGTGCACTTCCTCCACACATGGTTAAGGAAAAAATGGCATCTAGAAGGAGAATACAAAATTATAACTCTCCAAAATGGGTATTTTTCTATACAGTTCACATCAATGGCAGATCAAAAAAAAGTATTTCAGAGAGTGTCATATCATCATAGGCCAACGAGACTATTCTTGCAACCATGGAAGATGGGATTCAAACCGAGGGTCAAATCGACTATAGTACCAATATGGGTAAGATTATTTGCCCTTCCACATGAATTTTAGAAAGGGGAGGTACTTGAGGTAATAGGAAACTTACTTGAGCATTATCAACATAGATCAAGGGAAACAATATTAGGAGGATCGTAAATATTCACTAGGGTTTACATAGAAATGGATCTCATTAAAACTCTTCCAATAGAGATAGACCTAAAAATAGGGAATTTTTTCTAGCATCAACAACTAGATTATGAGGTTATTCCATTCAAATTTCGGGTGTGCCATGCTCATGGGCATCTAGCTAGAATGTGCCCAATAGTTAAATATCATTAATTTGGACAAGAGGGGACAAACGAAAATATTAACATGGTGGGCCAATCTCTTTAGAAAAAGGTAAATCATAATGAAGGGAAAGGCCTAAAATATTTTAAGGGCTTCCAAAAAGTAATCAGAAGGCTAAAAAAATAAATTAACATGATAACTAGAGATAAGGAGAAAAAGTAGGAAGAACAAATAATAGATATGAGATATTCAAACAACTGGGAAGCTTGAAAATTAATGGGATTTTCAAATGGAAGCATTAGAGGAGGATACTCAACAAGTCACACCAGTATATCAGGAATAATACTCCAATCTAGTGTTAGGGAATAAGAAAGGAGTAGAACCAGACACAACCTATCTCATGGAAGAGGAGATTCAACCTACAAGGGAGACCATAGGAGAGGAATCAGAGCAGGGGATAGTATTAACTTAGGAAATGGAGATAAAAGAAGAAAATAATAACAAATACAGCCCTACTTTAGGGATTCATCAAGTGGAAAAGAAACATAAACTGAGACAATATATAGGGATGATGTCAAACAAGGAAAATATGGAAGAACAAGGAAGAAGTTTGAGTTACAATGGATAGGTAAAATTGATGGCTAATTTTTTTTCATCCCGTTCTCAATGATTCTAATTACTTGAAATGTGAGGGGTTTAGGTAACTTCCCCAAATAAAAGGTAGTCAAAAATATTATCATGGACATGAGTTCAGATATAATTTTGTTATAGGAAATAAAAATGCAAGGAGAAGACTTACAAAAAATAAATAGGAGGATATGGCAAAAAGGAGAGATCCTTAATTGGTATAAGGGAAATTAGGTGGATTTGTCACTATGTGGAATCTCCAACTATTCCTATAAATAGAGGGGGCATCTGTGAGAGGGGTGTTGATGGTTCAGTTACAAAATAGGGAAATGGGAAAAAATATACTATAGTTAATTTTTGTGGAGCACAAACAGTCAGATTAGAGAGGGATCAATGGGAAGCCATCCAAAATTTTAGAGACAACTACCCAAAGTACCAATGGATTGTGTGAGAAAGTAAAAATATTAGAAGAAAGTAACAAGGAGGAAAATCCATGTTAGAGGAAAATGATATGTTCTTTTCAACAATAACATGTCAAATGAATCTAATAGATATCCCAACTATAGAAAACTCCATGACTTGGACAAATAGAAGAAAGGAAGGGGAAATAGTCAAATATTGCTTGAATTATTTCTTCATGGGGGAGGAATTATTCCTACATACCACGCATCAAGCAAAGGTCATGGATAGACTTTATTCATATCAATAGAAGAAAATAATCATAAATTTACAGGAACTTTTAAATTTGAGCTATGGTGGATGAAATATGAGGAGTTGGAGGACCACATAAAGGAATGATGGAAATTAGGAAGACCAAGATTTGGGACAGCCCAATTAAAACTCCACAAACAACTAAAATATGTTAGGAACCAAATAAATAAGTGGAGTAAACACAAGAAGGAACTCACTAGAATCCAAAAGAATGAAATAAAGGATTAGAAGGATAAAAATGTTTAGGAGATAAGATAAGGAACTATTATGAAATATTTTTTGCAATGTGAGGTAGAAATTATTAGGAGAGAGGAATATTTGTAGGAACAAGAAGATATATATTGGAGGTAAAGGGCCAAAGTTATATGGTTAGATGGGGATCAAAACACAACTTTATTTCATAATACAACAACAACTAGAAGACAACTAAATAGAATTACATGTCTTATAGATATTATGGGTCAACTTAAAACTAGTGGAAGTGAAATGAAAACTATAGAAAACCAATACTTCTATACTCTTTTCAATAGTAATGAAAATTTGAATACTACATGGTAGTAGAAGATGCTAGAGGCAATTCCACAATTAGTCAAACCTAAACACAACAAATTATTAATGGAGGAAATTTATTTGGAAGAAACATCACATATCATACAAAAAATACAAACAAGAAAGACCCTAGGACTAGATGGATTCCTCATTGAATTTTATCAAATTTTTTTGGGAAATTGTGGGCCAAGCAGTGGTGGAGGCATTGGAGGAAATTAGATAGAGTAAGCAAATGTTAAAATCCTTGAATCATATTTTTATCACTTTAATTCCTAAGGGCCCACCTAGTGAGATAATTGAGAACTATAGGTCTATTTCACTATGCAATGTAGTATATAATATATTAAAAAATATTATGACGAAGATGTTAATTTTTTTACCAAATATGATTTCAAGTTAACAAGGTGGTTTTGTTGAAGGCAGACAAATTCTAGATGGAATAGTAGTGTACTAGGAGGTGATACACACAATTTTTAAGCAAGAGGACCTAGGTATGTTTCTTAAATTATATCTTTCTAAAGCTTATGATAGAGTAGACTAGTCCTTTATGCAAAGGATTTTATAAAAAATGGGCTTTACAGAGGAGTGGAGAGACTAGGTAAAATCCTATACACAGACTACATATTTCTTAGTTATAATAAATAGTAGTCCATATCCCATGTTCACAGCAGGTAGAGAATTGAGGCAAGAGGACCCTCTTTCCTTTTACCTTTTTATCCTTTATATAGAGGGTTTAGGGAGACTGTTAAAAAAAGGAGACAAGAGAGGAGGCTAAGGGGTCTAAAAATAAGTTCTTAGATTGAGATAAATCACCTCCATTTTATGGATGATACTACTCTTATTAGTCAAGCCAATCTCCTAGTAGAAAGAAATATAAAATAATTTTTATATGGGTATACTCATTATATTGGATAAAATTTTAATGAAAATGTATCAAATAGTTTTTTTCAATACAACTATGAGGGTGAGAGATAAAATTATACAGTTTTTGAACTTCATGGAAGTTCCTTTACCCATACAATATTTAGGAGGAAATTTATCTACAAAGAAAATAAAAAGCAAGGTGTGGAAAGAGTTTCTTAATAGAATTAAATCTAATATGAGAAACTAGATGCACAAATGGATAAGCTTGGTAGGAAGGATTACAAGTATTAAAGTTGTGCTAAAAGCTCTCCTAATTTATAAATTTTCCATACTTCAGGATCCAAACAAATTCTAAAAGATATTGATAAATACAAAAGAAATTTTGTGTGGTTAGGTGCAAGCAAGGAACAAAATTAGCACTATTTGAGTGGAAGAAGATATGTCAACGAAAAAACAAGGAGGATTGGAGATAAGATCAACATCCCAAAGCAACAAGGTAATAGCAGAGAATCTATATTGGATATGGATTATAGCTATTGGAGGCTTATGGAGCAGACTATTACAAGCCAAATATTACCTAGGAGACTGAGAAATACATCCCAAGACTCAAAGTGGAAGGATATGGATCTACAATATTGAGAATAATGGAAGTAGACTAGGAGTTAATAAAGCCATACCTTTATTGGAAATTAGGGGATGGAAAGGATGTTCGTTTTTGGTAGGATTCATGGAATCAATCTCAACTAATTATTAAAACATTTCGAGAGATGGAGAGTTGGAAAGTAGAGCTCCATAAGGTACAGTGGTAGAAAGAATCTTACTATATGAAATCATGGAATCAACAAGTACTAGAATTACTACAATGGAAACATCCTCGAGAATGGCCAGTGAGGGGGACAGAGGAACTAACCAAAAAATTATGGAGAAATCTCTAAAGACATCCAGTTCAAGATGTATCTAACATGGATATGCTTTAGTGGGAAGGAAGTAAGTTGGGAATCTATAAGGCAAAGGATGGATACAATGTAGTTTGTGGATATGAGATTACCCCAACACCACTTTCATGGAAATTTGTATGACAAAATGAAGGATGGCCAACAATTAATATTTTCTCATGGCTAATTAACCATAGAAAGTTCTTGACATATTCTAATTTGAGAAAAAAAGGTTTCTATGTGCCTTTCAAATGTGTTATGTGTAAAAACATAGAGGAGACCTTGAATCACCTCTTTTGTAGGTTTTCTTTTACCAAAGGTATATGGATCAGTTTGTGGAGTAATATGAGACAACATTGGAAAAAAATTTATAGGTAGGAAAACTTTTATGAGAAATGGAAACATTGTAGACTTAAGACTAGAAAAATCAAAATAATATGGAAGCTGAGACCTAGCTTCATATGGTGGCAGTTATGGCTAAAATGAAATGTGTGCATATTTAGATCTGAGCACAACATAAGGTATCAAGTTTGGGAGAGGATTATGAGTAAGTTAATGGAAATCCTATCAATTAGATTGCAGGAGGAAAAAATATAGAAATAGAGGAAATGGCTATTCTAAGGAGCATTGGAATAACTATAAAAGAAAAAAACTAAGCGTTGGTTGCCTAGGTGAGATATCCTAAAATAATATAGAGTGGAGGCCACCTCCCAGAGAGTAGGTGAAGGTAAAAATACATGGGGCTTCTACTAAAAATATTGGAAAAGTTGATTTTGGTATTATCATACAAAATTGAAAAGGAGAACAGGTGTACTGGAGAGCAGAAGGTATGGGGGAGAAAACAAATAATGAATAAAAAGGATAGGTTATCTTGGTAGCATCAATGATAGCTACAAATCTACATTTACATAAGCTATGAATAGAGATAGACTCTTAGGTATAGGTTGGATTCTTGGATCTGATAAGACCCTTTTAGCTGCTAGGAATTGGAGAGAGAAGGAATGTGGAAGAAATTCAAAATATTTATAAGGTTTTTCAAGATGTTTTTATTACTCATATCAAGCGAGAGGAAAATATGGTGGAATATTATTTAGCAAAATAGAGAAACAAAATAGAGGAAGGGAAATATGTGGACTCTCAGATGGAAAATTAAATACGTGGATGCCAAAGGATCCAAAGGATGTGAGAGGTGGTACAGGTAGATAGCATACATGTTAAAAACACCAATAATGACTTCAAAATATCATTAACATAAATGGATGGTCTACAAAATTCAGATGACTGAGAAAAATTTGAATTCAACTATGGTAATGTTGATGTGTATGGATAACTATGTTACGATGGCCTCAAGTGATATTTTTAACAAACACACCTATATATTATTTTTATGGATAATGTTTGAGAAAGGAGGGATTGAAGGAGGATTTTATTCTTCCCTTATTTCCTATCTAGCTCATTTTACTTTTTAATACAACTTCTATAAATATAATATATTTTTTAGTTTTTAGATTATCTATTTTTACAACTCAAACAAGTGATCCATACATTATTATCAGAGCACTGGATCTCACAAAGATCTTGTAAAGTAGTGTACCAATAGTACAAGCAATCAAAATACTACATGATAAGATGCATTATGATATAATCAAGATTGATAACATAATACAAGATAATAGGAGATTTGTTAGACAACATCAACATATAATGGGCCTTAATGGTTCAACTCTAAAGACTATAGAGCACTTGATAGGTTGCTATATTCTTGTTCAAGAAATAATTATGGTAGCTATGGGAACATTAAAAGGTCTAGAATAAGTATGCAAATTGTTAAAGATTATATTTAAAATATACATCCCATTTATCATATCAAATAACTTATGATAAAAGTATAAATTTCAAGGAATACAAGATTTTATCACAATGAAATAAATGAAAAGTAGAAGAAGATAAATCAATAGAAGAAGCCTTACACAACCTTCTTCCCATCACATGCCATATAAAAATTAGTGATAAATCAATTCAATAGTTGGTATTGGATGCATGGTAGCACATACTTCAATTGAGCACATTGAAAGAAACACATAATTCATGCATTAAATTCTATAAGTATTAGAAATTATTGAATGACTATTTGTAATAAATGTATGACTTGTGGAACCCAACACTCGGTATCATAGTAGAAATTCTACATTAAGGGGGGGAATTCTCTCCCAAATTTATAGATTCTTGAATCACCCTAGACATTATTTTTTGGTCATAATATAGATATGGGTGTATGGATATGATGTAATAAGGGATGCTAGGAGTTATTACATCATAACCCATATGATGTGGCATGTACTATAACCACCTATCACATGGTCTATTCATGCATTATAGGATAGAGGTAGTTGTAACTTTATTTGGATGATTGTTATACCTAAAATAGAAATTATATGTATTTAAATACCTATGATTCACAATGTGAAGCATTGAATCATTGAGTTCTAACAATAAAAAATATTCAAACAAGACTAAGCAAAGAAATACTTTTGGAATGGTCAAAGATGAACCCTTATTCCATATGGAAGCTCTTGTGATTCTTAGATAGAAAATAGAATTGTGTGCACTTGAAAGTAGGTATTACACCCAAGTAAACCATTTCTAGTTATATAATTCTTAGTTAAAAATTATGTTTTGTTAAAATTTATTTGTATGATCTAAGGGTAGTCATAGATTCAAAACAATCAATGATTACAATACTTCTGATGGTAGATGACCATAGGAAGAAAATTTAATGTATATTTTATTATGTCTACAATAATAATTGGGATTAGGAATGTAGATTAGGATATTTATTATCATTATTTATATTTTTAGTCCATTAAATTTGGTAACAAGTGTTGTATATAATGATTGCTATTAAAAAATAATGTAATTGTTAATTAGGCTTCAAAATTACAATTTTGTATTTCATGCAATGAATAAGCTAATATTATTAGTGACCCTACATTATTAAAATAAGAAGGAATTATAATATTATAACATTGGATTTGTGATGCTCATCCTTATTAAGTGATGGTATAAATTATAAGACAATATCAGAATATAAGGGTTATAAATTATGTAACATCAATGGAATTTGAAAAATGAATATATATTTAATTGCTACAAATTAATTGTCATTAAATGTTTAATATTTCAAGTTATTTTTGTATCCTTTCTAATTTATGAAGACTCATACCAATTATGTGATTTATACAAAATAATATGATAAGTATTTAAGGATACCCCATATATGTAAATCATTTCTCTTTGAGCTATAACCTAGAAATAATAGGTTTTCTTTTATTATGATGTAATTTAAAAAATTGTGAGAGAGAATTGGAAAATGGATACATGTCTCTTATAACATAATAGAGGTGTATGGAACATAAACAAATCTAATGAGGATTTATTCAATTTCTTGAATTTGGATTGTCACATATACTTTAAATGTACCAAAATAGGCATAAGAATAGGGCAAGGTCCATGTATATCCAATAAAAATACACTTGATTTATTTAAAATACTTTGACTTTATACATGAATTTTACCAAATGAAAATAGAAAAATATCATTTGTTATATAAAATAAAATATTATACCAAAAATGAAACATATTAGGGCATAGGGGAACTTCTAATCTTAAATTATACATCAATTAATTGAGAATCAAATTAATTTAAAAAACCTTTTTATTAACCAATAAATATTACAATCTTACATGCATGTTTGCATACACATGAATTTACACATATCAACTTGTTTTTTAGTTTATGATATTCTTTCATTGGTATAAATATCTAAATGTATTAAATTTTATTTTCCTCTATTCATGAGATCCAAGTTTTTTTAATTTTTGGGTATATAGGGAATGGGTAACAAGCTATCATCATGTAATTTTGGTCTATTTTTTAACATTTTTAGTCTATTAATATAAAATTATCCCTTTATTAGTCCATCAACATAAATATTTATATCTCTTATTTTTTCCTTCTTTATTCAAGGAAAATAAATAATCCTATAGATAACCAGAGAGACAATTTATATATAAATCAAAATTATAGGCCCAAATTATAAAAGTACAACAAAATTGAAACATAAATATAACATAATAATTCTCCCATATAATAATATTCCAGTAAAAGTAAGACACATACTTAACATAACCATCGTAAAGCAACCACTTATATTTAGAAGATAACATGAGTTCCAACTTCCACATAACTTCTAGTAGTTAAACCTTTATCAATTGTTATACGTAGTCTCAATAAAATATGTCCTTAATTTACCACTTGATATCCTCTTAAATGTTTTTGTAAATGTTCATCTATGAGCCAATAGAAGAGAGGAAATATTGATATTTATTTTGATAATTTTTATTAATCTATGTATATGCCCTTACATCTATATTCAAGGCATCCACTTGATAATTGAAGTTAGAGTACATCCTATGAATGATTTTCTCCCTAAATACACTATCTTTACAAAAAAAAATGTAATATCTTACCAACCAAATAGAAGGTAAAATCACATGTCCAATTTTTTTAGAAATCTTACCAAACTATAAAAAATACCAAGTAAAGACTCTTTCTAACTAAACCTGTTATTAATAATAGTAGGACTATCATTTAAGACTCTTTTCCACACAATCATAGTTGATCTACAAGTCTATAATATATGCTTAATAGTCTTGGACCCCTTATATAAAATATTACTTATCATCTATGGTGTCAAGCTTGGATAATATAACTTTGTAAGAAATATCCAAGCGCAAAAGTATCCATTTTTATAACTTGTTATTTTTCTAAGACTTAACTTTCTAAATATTTAAACTAAGATCCCTCCAAGATATTTCAACAAGAGAGATCATTTATTTAATTTTACCTAGAATAAACAACAAAATAAAATGCAATATTTTATAAATGGTCTTAACTAGAGTATAATTATTCATTCTTCCATTCAAACATATCTACTCATTTAACTTATGTCATATAAGATAAGTAGAAAATTTAATTTAAGCTCTTTACTTCTTTCATTCAAACATATCTACTCCTTTAACTTATGTCATATAAGATAAGTGGGAAGTTTAGTTTAAGCTCTTTACAAACATAGTTTCAAATTTTAGAATATTACCCCACTATATTTTTCAACCAAACCATATTGACATTTTAAAATATCTCATGAATTTCACTAAGAAGAGAGCAAACCCCATAAATCAATAATCTTGTTAACCCATTTTTAGGAAAAGTTTTCCCTTTTTAATTAAGAAATTAGACCCAAAATTTTATCCTTAAGAAGGAGCAATATATAATGTTTCAAAAATTAAGGGCTTTCTTGTTGATGACTCATCCCAATAAAAATAACATATAGAATCCTTCTAATATTTCTATAACTCTGAAACTTAGAAAAAAATTAATGGCAAAAAATTGAGTATTCAACACTTGATCAAATTGGGAAACAAAGGGCCAAGAACCTTGGTTCTAATCCATTTCAATACAAAATATAAATGGATGCTTCCATGTTTCCTCTCTAGTCAAATATTTTATCACCTAATTATTCATAAGACTAATCCCCTACACCCATGTGTCTATAATACCTAGAAAATACCCCTCATTTTTTGTGCTATATACACTATACCTAAGGAATGGCTAGCCTTATCTTGGACCCATCCCACTTTCGACATATTAAAAAATTAAAATAAACCAATCTAATAAATTATAAATATTGACTCTTACTAGGAAACCAACAAGAAGAAAAAATAGTATATATGAAATCGTTTTTAACTAGTTGAATATAACATGTTCGAGACATGTAGTGTATGACCTAGTTATCTAGTTTCTTTTTAATATAATAAAAAAATACTCCTATAAATATATTAAAGAAAATGCAAAATAAAATAGAATTTTAAGGTATCTAATAACATCCCCATATAATTTATCTACCTCTAATACTAAGGAATATGATCAGCTTATTCTTTACCTAAACTATGATAAGCTCAATTTGTAAAAAAAAAAGCCTTGATCTAGAAAAAGAATAAAAAATGTGTATCAAAACTAGGTAAGTGTTTGTATTATATTTATAATTCCTAATAAATAAATCTAAATCACCATCAACAATGGTATTTAGAAATTTTTCTTGAATAAGAAATAGTTATTCCTTTAATCAACTTATCCTAGACTACATTGTCAAAGATATAACCTAGCACATTCATTGCAATTACATAAAGGAAAGGAGAAATAGGGAAACCATATATTATTGAATTTTACAAGGATATTGGACCCAACAAGGACCTATTAACCAATAATAATATAGATAAATAAAAAAATAAAAAAGTTTTACTTTTAAATTGGAGCCAAACCCTAGTCACTTAAGCATATTAATAATAGAAGATCATCTAACCATTTCATAAAATTTATCAAAATTTAATGTAACAAAAACCACATCCTAATTGGATTTAGCTACCCATTCTAATCCCTCCCAATATAATATCAAGTTATAAAATATATGTATCCCTTTCCAACAATGACTTTGGTCCTTTTTGATATTTTTTGAGCAACTAGATTTGTTATTTATGCTAAACTTTTAAACATAATTTTTTATTCCAAATTTAATTATGTAATAGGTCTATATACCCCTACTCTATCATTATTATTCCCTTTAGAAATAATCCTAGTAATATATTGGTTAATAATCAAAATGAAAGAGATAGCTTTGTCTATATTTATATACATCACATAGAAGTATCATTTAATAAAAACTTACAATTAAATAAAAAATTGGATGTAGACCATTTAGAATTTGGTCCTTGCTTCTTTGCACAAAAATCGAAGAATTTATAATGTATATAAATGGTAGCGAACTATGTAACTAGACTCCCAAATCATTAAATATCTTACAAGGAATGTAAAGAAAAATACTATTAAGATTATTTTATTATGATCACATTGTCTTCCCTAATTGAACTTTAAAAATAGGCAAAAAAACCTCATGAAAACCCCTTATTGTCAACAAAAACATTCCCATCATCATCCCTAATTTTGTAATGCTCTCCCTCTTATTCTTGTGGTTAATATATAATTTAGATCCTCTTCCCATAATACTAATGCATTGCACTCTTGACCCTACTCTAGCACTTTGCTATTCTATAATTTCTAATGTGTAAGAGCTAATATTCTATTAAAGACACCTAATTTTTTGAAGTACTAAATAAGTGTCCCTAATAAGGGTTTTTATTTCTCTAAAAAGAGTGATATTGGTTAATTTATCAACCCTCTTCAAAGATTTTGTATTTGTTTTCCATAATTACTAAGAAAAATAACACGTTGTTGCACTACCCTAAACCACCAATGATTCCATTGAATGTTCCTATCAAGACTATATTATTGATATAAAATTAACCTAAAACATAAATTAAATCATGGTCCTTTAATAAGGACACATTCAAATTATATAGCAAACCTTCCTTGGGTTCCATGGGATCTCTCACATTAAATATACTAAGAACTTGAAAGCGGTTAAAAATTTCAAAACTATAATCATTAAGAACTTTATTACCAAATTTAAGACTTTTGGAGCAATGTAGAACATATCTAGTCTATATTATTTTCTATTAGACACTTACCTCCTATTAAACCATATAAAACGACAGGTCAGAATGATTTTTCTATCATGGAATGTTAGAGGACTGACGGACCCAGTTCGAAGATACATGGTTCGCGATGATATTACTTTCTGTGCAACCAAGTATGGGGGCCCAGATATTGTTTGCTTGCATAAAGTTAAAATTACTGAGTTCCAATTGCAGGTGTGCTCGTGCGCTCATTTACCCTAATAGTCAACTTTTTTTCCACTAAGCACCCTCCCGGTTGTGGTGGTGCTGTTATTCTCCTGGCCAATAGATGGCATGGGAATTTTGTTGATTGGGGGGTTGACCCTTCTAACCAAGCTGTTTGGATTTTGCTTGAAGTTGATAGAATGTCCTTTGGAATTTTAAATGTATATGCCTCCAACAGTGCTCCAGAGCACTGTTTGCTTTGGAAATGGTGTGCCTTTTCTTTGCCTCCTGTAGTTTGGATTGTCTGTGGATATTTTAATATGGTTGAGCGTGCTTCTGATAAAATTGGGGGTCTAAACCACAGGTGGGCCCTTGGTGAGCATGAAGCCTGGTTTTTTATGAAAAAAAAATTATGTTTGTCTGACCCTAATTCCTGTCTTTCTCCTGCTTCTTTTGATGAGCACCTTTGGTTTACCTAGAATAACTTTCAAGTTGGGTGGGCAAGGATTCTCAAATGTTTAGATAGAGCTATGTTGTCAGACCATACCCAATTTTATTTTCATCGGAAGCATGGTGATGCTCCAATTGTGAAGGTTATTGCTGGTACTATTGGGTCTGATCATTCCCCAATTATGTTCACTGTTTTATCTTCTATGGTACCTGTTCAGGGTATTAAGTCTCAGTTTTTTCTTAACACATCCTTTCTTCAGCATTCTTCCATGATGTGTCATATTCGAAGAGTCTAGAATTTGGGGGACAGACCTGTTGGTGAAGAAGGATGGATTGAGTGGTGGAATGATGCTATATCCCGAACCACAACCCTTCTTCGCAGTTTGGGCAAGAAATTTGCTCAGTTTAGAAAATATTCTTTGCTTGCTTTATGCACTGAACTGACAAAAGCCTCTTGTAGGCTTGAAGCCAACCCTCTCTATCCTATTTTGTAGGGGCATGCTTCTTAGGTTCATCATGAGCTCAAGGTGGCAGAGCTCTATGAAGCTAAAGGTGCTCAGATCAAGGCCCGCCTACATTGGCTTAAAATTGGGGACAGAGTTTCTAAGGAATTCTTCCAAAAGTTACGTCCTCCTCACAATGCCACTAAATTCAAATCTATTGTGGACAATGGTATTCGTCATACCTCTCTACCCAGTATTGCTGACATTTTTGTTAAGCATTACACTCAAGTTTTTGCTACTCAGTCTTCTTCTCCAAAGAGGGATGAAGCTCTCAAGATTTGCATGGATGTTGTCCCTAACAAAATCTTTGTAGCTCAAAGAGAGGAGTGTGAAAAGTATTTTTCTGTTGATGACCTTGCCTCAACATTAAATCAAATGGCCAATGAGAAGGCCCCAGGCTTGGATGGATTTCCTTGTAAATTCTACAAGGCATGTTGGGACTTTGTTGGTTCTGATTTACACAAAGTCTACCTTGAAGCCATGCACAGTGGCTCTCTTGAAGCAATTTCGAACTGAGGTAATATCAAGTTCATTACAAAACAAGGGGATCCTGAATGTATAACAAATTGGAGGTCAATTACCTTGCTCAATGTCAGCTATAAGATTATTGCCAAAGCCCTGGCTCTGAAACTTTGGCCCCTATTGCCTCTTATTGTTAGGCCGGAGCAAACAAGATTTATTAAAGGCAGATATATATTGGATAATGTCATTGTGGTTTGGGAAGGTATGGAATGGGTTAGGCAGTCTATTCAGCAAGCCCTCTTCTTGAAAATTAATTTTGAAAAGGCCTATGATAGAATTGAATTGAACTTCATTCTTTCCATGTTACAGTATTTAGGGTTTGGGCCTGTGTTTGTTCAATCTGTCAATATTCTTTTTCAGGATGCTTCGACTATTTTATCTTTGAATAATCATTACACTAGGCCAATCGATTTGTTCAGATTTGTTCGGCAAGGTTGTCCCTTGGCTCCTTCTCTGTATATCCTTGCTGCTGAAGCCTTTGGATATTTACTTGCTAGGCATGCTTCTTTGGGCCAAATTAAGGGTATTTATCTCCCTGATAACCAAGGTTAGCTCATTAATTGTCACTTTGCTGATGAATCTTTTCTCACTCTTTTAGAGGAGGAACACTTAGTGAAGGAAGCACTCAGATGTTTGGAAGTTTTTTGTCAGGAATTTGGTTCTAGTATTCATTGGAGAAAAAATTATTGTTATCGGCAGTCCCCTACCCCGCTCCCTCCTTGGTTAGAACAGTTTCAATGGCATTGGATTTTTCCAGGAGAAGTGTTCAAATTTCTAGGGATCCCTTTTGCCTTTTATGGTTCCCTTGTTCAGTTATGGAACTATGTTCTGCAGAAAGTTGAGAAAAAGCTTGAGTATTGGATTACTAATAAGATGTCTCTGGCAGGAAAATTCCAGATTTGTTCTAAGGTCCTTGCCTCTACTCATGTGTATTACTCTTCTTGTTGGGTCCCTTCACAAGCATGCTACCTTAAACTTGAAAGACTATTGAGGAATTTTTTGTGGGCAAATTCAGCTGAGAAGAAAGGTTTTCACCGGGTTGCTTGGGATATGTGTTGTTTACCTAAAGCTTCAGGAGGAATGGGCATGGTTGACTGTAAAAGACAAGGCACGACTCTCTGTGCCAAATGGATCATATGAGCCCTTAAAGGCTCGAAGGCCTGGAAAATACTCATCAGACATTGTATTTCTTCAGGGCTGCCTTTGAACAAAAAATCCTGGAGAGGAATTGACCTCCCTTCCCTAATTGTAATGCCAATCTTTGTGAAAATATCTAGATCTTTTGTGATTAAAAGTATTTGGAAATCATGGCAGCAATTCACTCCTTGGATTAAGTGGAAAGGGAATAGAGGCCATAAAGGACTGTCCATCAATTCTTTAAACATCTGGTGGTCTTCGGTGATTAACATTCAGGGAACTCCTCTTGCTCAGGTCCTCTGGATTCATGCCCAAAAGTTTTTTAAAAAAGGTATATCTACAGTTTCTGATTTTTATTCTCAAACCTCGAGGGATTGGATCCCTTGGCCGATTTTTAAACAACAATTTCAGTTGAGCACTGGTGACAAGCTCAATTATGACTCGATAATTGACATTATCCCCTTTTTCATGTGGCACAAGTGTGGGTATCACTCTCAGAGGCCATGGTGGAAAGATTGTTCCTGGTTTTTGGATATACCATTGTTGAATTACTCAGCTAAATTGGGTTACAAGTGGCTCTCCCCAATGTTGCCAATGGTCCCTAGACTTAATGATAAATGGGGAGATCCAATGGCGGTTTCTGGTTGGAAGGCTTGATTTTAGATAGTTTGGTCTTCTTTTCTTGAGCCAAAACAATATTTTTTTGCTTGGAGCCTTCTATTTCAAAGTTTACCCTTAGGAGACAGACTCAGGCACTTGGGAGTTGCAAACCCTAAATGTGCATTTTGTAATGAGGATGAATCTTCTCCTCATATTTTTTGGTTCTGCACAAGAGCAAGGAGTGCCTGGGAATGGGGATGGTCTTTTTTTTCCCAATTCTAGGATGAATCCCTTACATGGTAGCAAGCTCTGTTAGGGGATAAGATTAAATTTGTTCTTCCCTTGTCCAAAGTGTGGCACATATTTCGAATTAGTCTTCTTTTTCACATGTGGAAATCTAGAAACAAGATAGTTTTTCAGCATCAAAATCCTTCTGATGAATTTTCTCTAGCTGAAAAAATAGAGGTGTTTCAAGATACATGGTTCCAGATTTGCAATCAACAGGCTAAACTTGACATTGAGCAGGCACACATGAAGGCACTTTTGGATGACTGGAAAAATGCACCTTGCTCAGTTAGCAGGGTTTTTCCAAACAACGCACAGCAGACATCCTGTTCCCGCTCGAGGTCTCATCAACTGCCACGTCTGGTGCATGCACAGGGAGGTTGGGGACATGACATTTTTACCTACAATGATGGATGGAATGCACAGCCAATTCAATCACCTTCATGTTCTCCACCCAGAGGTGCCTGGGATGAGCTGGTGGAAGTTAATGGTGGCACACAGGATCGTGCCTGGAATGCAGGGGATATAAGTGCACATAATCGCCAGCTTGATAGATCTCGAGGATAGGGCTAGGGAGATTCAAATGTTCATGAGGATCAGGGACACACAGATGGATTACCGCATACCTTGGCCATTCCATGGGACTCCAACATAGACGTGCATCCACAAACTTTCTGATTGCATGCAAGTTTCACTACATATTTTATTGATGTTGCCTAGTTTGTAGTGAGCTCTGGTTTGTGGTTTCCCAACCTGTGGTTAGGGTTGGCTTGTCTCTTCCAGGGGTGTGATCATTGCCACCTACCACTTTTTTTCTTGTTAAACTTTATTATTAATATAATTTAGCTTTTCATTAAAAAAAATTCCTTATCAACTCTAGAAGTGATTTTCAAATATCAAATACCCTAAGGGTATTTCTATAAGAGATCTATTCATTAATCTTAGAAACCAACAAGGGAAGAACAAGTAAAAGCTAAGTTCTATCCGCATTCAATAACAACATATTCAAGTCAATCATAATTAACCATTGAACCATTGTAAACTTAATAACCAATCAATCCCACGATAGAACCCTTTTTACAAATTGTTATAAATCTTTATTCGTGTAAACATAAATCATCAACAATATTATAAAATACCAATTATTTATCCAAATCATGATCCACAAATGAGTCAAATATATTGATAATACGCTTAAGGTAGGTCAACACCAACAACATTTTGTAAGGAAGGAATAAACCCACAAGATATTCTAATATGAGAATCCAGTCCATGACCAAATATGATTACAAGAGAATCCTAGATAAGAATAACAATTGATGATCCTTACAATAATATAATCCTTTCCTTATATACCCAACATCTAATTCTAATTTGATAGCATATAACTATAACTCTAGTCGACTTCCAGACCATTATCCAATGGATTATTATAATATAAAATTACAATATAATCAACCTTGAGTTATATGTGGCCCATGTCAACTCTCTATAATACCAAACACAATAAAAAATCATATCTAAATATACCTATTCCTAGATACCATAACATTCCATACTCATAAATATTTCATCCTTGAAATAGTATAAGAAACCAAATATCATGGTCTTCTAAGAATTGTTGACAACTAGTAATAATATTGATCTTTAAAACATAAAGGTCTTCTCTAGGATGGTCCTTCCAATCACACCGAACTGAAAGCCTATGCTCCTTTCATCACTAAATATTCATACATCTAAGAGCTTCACAATGTGATGAAGGCCTTAACCAGAGCTGCTAAAATGACCACATCCCTTCTCCAATAAGATAAGGTTATCCTAGAAGAATATAACAACCATATTGGTGATGCTAAGAAAAAAAATTGTGCTTCTTCCTCGGTACAAGGTGATGATGTTTGATCTCTTCTCTCCTTGACATCTCCTTGTCTTGTAGCATATTTTTTCTCATAGGGTCTAGTAATCTATTTTGTTAGTCTTGTTTTTGAGGTCACCTATTTTTTAGTGAATTCCTATGTTTCTACCCTAGATATTACGGTGTTTTGGACCACATTTTATCCTTTGTGAGAGATCCTCTCTTTCTATACTGTTAAGTATATCTCTTGTAGACCTTATTCTTGTTAGAATAAATCTTATGTCCTACTAGGATATTCTTACTAGAGTTATCACTCTTGCATGAGGTAGGTAAAATCCTAGTTAAGATTAGCTTAGATCTATTGGGTTGTTGTAATCCAACGGATCACATTGATCAACTTTGCTATTTATACAAAGTTGATCCCATGGAATAAATCAATCAGTTCTTGATATTTTAGTAATGCTTTGCATATCTAGTTTCTTGGTTTTAATATTGTCTTTCAATATTTCTATCATGGTAACAGAGCAAGGTTATATTTTGACGGTGGAAAAGAGATTACACCTTCTCAAAAATTTGACTTTTCATTAAAATCTTCTGTTAATAAATACATACAGCAAAATAAAACAGCCCACAGGCTTTACAAAGGACCAAGCTCGGCTTGGTCTTCTCCCCTACACTCTGTCTCCCCTGTTCTCTAATCCGCCACCCAACTATTACAAAATCCTGAGTTTTTATCGAGGTCTCGGCCCTCTATGCAATTAATGCCCACCAGCGTGAATTCATGAAATTAAAAATGAAAGTTCGCTTCCTCTGCTTCGTTTTCAAATTTCCTTCAATCCATGGGCCACCAACCCCGATCCGCCATGAAAGCACACATTAACCTTGACCTGCAACCGTCATTTGCCAGACTGTCCCTCGGGAACTGTTGCCTTGTCAGAACTTTTAACCATGCCCACTGTCACTTTTCTCATGCACGTGGCCTGTCCACGTGTCCAAATTTGATTTGTCTTCAACCAGCCACGAAATCGTGACATGTCATGATATCATGACCAAACTATCGCCTTGCCTTCATCTGCAAAAATCATAGCAAAATCGTGACCAAAATACCCCCCACGCCTTAGTCCACAAATAACGTCGCGATATCATGACAAAAATGCCTCTGTGCCTTAGTCCACCAATAACATCGTGAAGTCACGACGAAAAACCTCCTCCATGCCTCAGCTGCAAAAACATCACGACATTGCGACATCACGATATCGCGACGTCGCAATATCACGACAGAAAACCCCTCCATGCTTTAGCTCTCAAAAATGTCATGACATCGTGATGTTGTGATATCGCGACGTCGCGATATCACGAGGAAAAACCCCTCCACACCTTAGCTCTTGAAAACGTCATGATATCGCGGCGTCGCGATATCATGACGAAACCTACCTATGCCTTGTCGCAGCATTAGGGGTCGCAATTTCGTGACCCCCCCCAAATTTTGCCTTGGGAATGAACTTTGCATTAGAGAACTTAAACTTCCCCCTTGTTTTTCAAAACTTCTGCCTTGGGAAAGAAAAGAACAGAACCAATTACTTAGAAAATTTGGTTGATGCCAGATTGTCCTGTTGTCGCTGGATGCTCCTGCATCAGACACCCTAGGTAAAAAGGAGAAGTGACCTTCACTTCTATGTTGTTCGGTCTGCATCCTTTGTAATATCTCCAAACACTCATCTGCCTTTGCAACCTGCTCAAATCCTGTCTCCTAGCAAAAAATTTTCTACCCTCTACCAAACAAATTCTGGCATTGCTGCACACCTTCTCATCCACTGTCTATAATGGCTTTAATTTGTGGCGCACTTCATATTTCATCAAGGAGTATGTATTTGCATGACCATCATGCACTACACTCCGATCAAACTGCCATGGCCTCCCTAACAGCAAATGGCAAGCATCCATGGGGAAAACATCACACAGGACCTCATCCTAGTACTTCCCAATATTGAACGTGACTAAGCACTGTTCATGGACCCATGCTCTGTGGTCCTTTTCCAACCACGCAATCCGGTAGGGATGCGGGTGTCTCCTCCTCTCCAGCTATAACTTAGCAACCATCTCCTCGGAGACTAAGTTATCTGTACTCCCATTGTCTATAATAACATTATAGAATTTGCCTAAACTTTTGCACTGTGTGCGAAATAGGCTTCTCCTCTGCTCTGGTTTGTCTTCCTCAATCAGCATGGTTCTCCTCATGATCATTGCTTCTCCTTTCTCAGCTTCTTTAGAATGTTTTGATTCAGCATCTTCCTTTGCCACAGTAATTCTGGCAGGACCCACTTGTTTCTTGTTCACTCTCTTGGGGTGCTGGGGACACTCATATGCCCGATACCCCTCTTATCCACAGTGGAAACATGTTCCCCGAAACACTCCTCTTCCAAACCCACGTCCAGATCTACCTCTTCCCCTTGGGTAGCCATTGTTCTAAACTTGGGGTTTGGGTTCCCCATCTTCCTTCTCATCTCGGCTGCTGCTAACCTCTTCTTTCTTCTCCTCCTTTCCTTCCTTTTTTCTTCCACCAGTATTTCCTTCGTACCCTCTTCCTTTTTGCTTGCTCTCAAACCTCCTGTTCAATTTTTTTTCAACCTTCAAAGCAAATTGGTAAGCATCTTCAATGGTGCTCACCCGAACTAAGCTCAACTCTTCCTGGATACTGGGTCTCAACCCATTGATATATCGGGCCACCTTCTCCTTGCTTGCTTCCAAATGGCCAGTTCTGATGGAGATTTTATAAAACTCCTCCATATATTCTTGGACAGTTTTATTCATCTGTCTCAAACCCTACATTTTTCTCAGCAGATCCAACTCGTAATTGATGCCCACGTACTCCTCTAGCTTTGAAGAAACCACAATTTGGATTTTGTATCCTTTTCAAAGTGTTGCCTCTCTCTCTCTTCATAGCCATGCTTGTGGATAATTTTAAGTGTTGCCTCTCCCTCTCCATAGTCATGCTTGTGCATCATGCATGACAAAGTCCACTCCAATGTGGGCAATGTATTTACCTAATTACAAGTATCTCTTTGGTTTTCTACTCTTTTTTAAATGTTTGGAGATCCTTTCAAAACTCCTTCCACCAATCAATAAAAAATATCTAAATTGGAAAAATATATGCAAAGATACAAATCCTAAAGATGAGCCATTTAAGAAAAAATTCCCAAATTCTACAATCCAAAATTCTTCCTTACTTTTCCAAAATTATTGCTATGATATCAACTTATTATAAATATTTATTATTAGAAACATAAATCATCAACAATATCCAAAAATATCAAATAATCATCCATACAAAAAATGATTCAAATATATATGTAATACCATTATGGTAGGAAAAGAACAATAATACTCCTTAAGGAGGGAATAAATTCATCAAATATATCAAAATGAGACACCACTTTATGAAAAATATGATTATAAAATAATTTTGAATGAGTACAATGACTGTTGGTTCATATAATTATAATATCATTTCTTCATATACCCAACATATAATGCTACCTTAGGGAGGGTATAAAGTTAACCTTAACTGACTCCTAAACCCTTATCTAGCTCATTATTATAATATAATATTGTAATAAAATCAACCTTGGTCTATGTATGGCCCATGCCAATTATCTATAATATACATATACAATATAATAGCATATCCTCATATACCTATCCATAGATACTAGACATTGATAACACTTGTTCTAAAACCTTATTTCTCATAACATAAATCATTAACCATATATTAAAATAATAAGTCATCCATTCACAAATAATAATTCACATAATAAGACAAACATGTAGATAAGACTCTTAATATAGAAAAATACCAATTATAGTCCTTACAAAAGGAATAAATCCATAAGATTCTATTAGATGAGAGGGCACTCTCTAGGCTAAGACAACTACAATAGGATATTTGATACAAATGATGATTGATGATACTTATAGTGACAATATCCTGTCTTTATATATTCAACATCTAATACTATCATGGGGAGGATATAAAGTTAAACATATCCAAATATTAAATATTTGTGCAACTCATTGTGTCAACTATCCATAATCCTCATATATCATATAATATCATATCCTTATATATTTATTCCTAAATACCATATTTATTGCCATATTTAAAACTAAATGGGAAAAACTATTAGTAATGTAAAACTTATCTAGTCTATAAAACATGACATCAAATTCTTATATCCTATTAAAATATGTAAAACATCACTCCTTATCAATATATTGTTTTAAACATGGTGGAATCAGTAGCCACCATGAATCCAAGTAGGCTATTTGGATTTTATGGTCACCATAGTATTTTGCGTTGTCTACCCCGGAAGTCGCCACATAGATCTTCGTGTTGTCCGCCCCTATAACCACCATGCCACAATCATTTTAAACCTTTTACACCGCTGAAAACACTAGGAAAGGAATAAGCATTTAGTCCGACGAGGCTCAAGATTTGAACCTTGGACCTCTACCCCCCTTATGGGGTTTGGTCGAACCAATTGGTCTACACCTCGGACCTCACTCCTTATCAATATTAAAAGGGATTTTAAATAATTATATATCCCAACTGTATTTTTATTAGAGACATATTTGTTCATATTAGAATTCAACAAGGAAAGGATTGGTAAAATCTAGCTTCTATTCCTATCCTACTCCACTATTCTAAAGTCTTTTAATAATTACCTACTAATCCATCTATAAGTTAGCAAACAACTAGTCTCATAACTTAATCATATCTAAAATAGATTTAGACGTATACATGCTATAGAAACTAAAACATTGGTATTGAATTAAAAAGGAATCACAAACTACCCTATGCAAGGGGTCCTCACTAGAACTTAACATCATATTTTTTATCCATAAGCAAGGATTACTCAAACAACCCATTCATTTCTTGGTGTGACATAGAAATTCAAAATTATTCATTTTAAATTTAACATAATTTTAGTTTGATTATACAATCAATGCATTTAACTACTTAAGGAAAAAAATATTTGACTTACATTTTCTAAATAATATCTCCACCATATACTTACTATCTTTAAGCATCAAGCCTTTGACATTCCAATACATTAATTTCAAATTTATGTAGAATTAAGAAGGAAGTTGGAGTTGTTAGCTATGATTTCAAATAAGTTTTGTCGTAAAGCATACCTCCTTTACATAATAGGATATTTACAATGGTATCAAATAACAAACTCACCTTCTATAACTAATTAAAGTAAGCAATTAATAGACTTTGAAAAATTATCGAAATATTCACTTATCGTATGATAGTTATTAGTCGCTCTAATGCAGAAGGATGAAGATTCCTTGTGTTTCCACTAGACTTCATGGTAACCATCTAACCTTGAAGCCTCAAAATCCATAAATAATTAATGGATACAATAATTTCCCATATCTCTTACTATAATTTAACTAATTCACTATACTTTTTTTCAATATTACCTAGAGGCTAATCAAGGTCATTTTTAAAAGGAGAGGCTTTAGTAGTAAGTCAAGACTAACCATTATAAGACAAAATACAAATAAAAGTTTCTTTAACTTGATGAAGTGGTTTACTAAAGGAAGACATCATATTGGTAATGGATAGGCTATCCTATGAATGCTAAAAATAATTAGTTGTGTTATTACCTATAGTTTTAACAAATTGTATCTCATCTTGATGAGTACCATTAGCTAAATATAAGTCCAATTGTACTAAGATGGAAGTCCCAATCCAAATTCATAATAAATCTATGTCTAAAAAAATATTTTGAATATTCAATATATAATATTTTGCTCATATTTAAGACAATGACTAACAAGTCTTCTAGATTAAAGAATATTTCTATTAATATCCTTTCCTACACATGCATATAAATGGACCCTAGAGCTTGGGTACTTATCATTTTCTATTTTACACTAGATTATATGACCAAACTATCTATAGCATCCCTAAGATAGGGTAAAAATATTATATTCTAAAGTAAAAATTTATTCCATAGTGGAAATTTGTCATGACCCATCTTGGCATGACTCTTTAATGAGAAAAACTATGTATTCAAATGATGATTTAGTATTTAGTTTCAAAGCATTTGAATAACTTTATGTTATATGGATATGGTGTTGCTAATGTTGTGCTTAGATGCAGGATCAGGTGCTCTTATTGATGGCCGAGAAAGTTGACCATCTAGAACAAGATACTATAAGGGAAACTTATCATGACCCACATTGGTAGGACTCTTTAATGAGAAAAACTATGTATTCAAATGATGATTTAGTACTTACTTTCAATGCATTTGAATGATTTTATGTTATATGAATATGGTATTGCTAATTTTGTGCTTGGATGCAAGATCAAGTGCTCTCATTGATGGCTGAGAAAGTTGACCATCTAGAATGAGATACTAGAAGGGAAATGATGTGACAAATAGTTCTAAGGTAAAAATTACCCAAGGTAACAAGTGGTTACCACATGTAGTTTTCATTCATGCATTTATGCAATTGTGCTTGTGGGTAGTCATCACCATCTAAAAAATCTATCCACTATAAAAGTAGATAATCTTAAAGTTATCATAATAGTATTTTACGCACTAGATAACAAAAGTAAGGAATGGTAATGCATTACTCCATCTTGCTTGGGTTTGTATGTTTATCTTCCCTACACTGGTGGTTGTTTGCTTCTTGTGATGAGAATTCTATTAATGGAAATAGATTAAAAGTATCACATGATGATATATTAATAAGATGAACTTTTTAATAATTAAGGTATATTACCTTGAACATTAGATTTTAATGCTATAGTAATATTAATAAGGTGGATCTATTAATATTTATAATTTATTATTATTTCTAATGTTGAGTTACATATTAATAAGTCATAATTATTAATATTGATAATTATATATTATAATTAATGTTTTCTAATGTAAAAGTACTTATATATAAGGTAGACTTATTAATAATGATAATTATCTTTGATAATTAATATTTTCTAATGTAAAAGTAATTATATATATATATAAGGTGGACTTATTAATATATACATATATACTTTATAAACATTAGAAAATCAAGAGCATTAAAAACAATGGCAATTATGAAAAGACTTTGCATTGATTAATTAAAAGGAAGAACGAATTATTTTCAGGTGGTTGTTACTTGAGTGGACTATATCCTTACTAAAAAAATTAAAGAAAGAAAAAAAGAGAGATCCAAATGCTTTGGGAGAACGAGTTAGAGGATAGAGAGCTTGGAGGCACTATGTTGGATAAATACAAGAGGTTTGCATCATCAAAATTTGCATCTTCTACTTCCCATAACTTCTAAAAATTATAGGTAATCCTTTACCATATTATTTGGAACTCTTGCATTGAATGGAATGTGATATGTTTTTCAAATTCTTGGAATGTATTACAGAACACGAACCATAGAGAAAATCTTGGTTTCCACTGGTGCATAAATTTCTTGATTAAAGAATATAAAAAACTAAGGAAAGATAAAATACAAATAGTGAAGTGTTTATATTTTGAAATTATTATAATTTTAAAAATTTTAGGGTTTCCACTTGTGTGTAGTTTTCTTTATTAAATAATATATAAAACTAAGGGAAGATAAAATATAAATAGTGGAATATTTATATTTTTAAATAATTAGAACGAATTGAATATATATATATATATATATATATATATATATATATATATATATATATATATATATATATAATCCTTATATTTTATATTTTTGTGCATGAAATTAAAAGGGGTTGAACCCTAAGTTTCATTTGTTTGTCTTTTGCATGGTCTTTCTTTGGGAGATGCATGATAATAATTGTGAGTTGATTTAATAAATTGTAAGGGCTTTAGTTTTTATGTATAGTATTTTTCTTTATTAAAAGAAAATATACCTATATAGCTAGAGGGTTAAATACATAGTGAACATTGGGTTTATTTTCAAATATTGAGCTAATAGAAAATTAGTATGAGATAATTGAAAATTCTCATATTTGAAATAGAGTAGTGAATGGATTTTAAATTATTTTATATTTTAGGGGTAAATGAAATAAATGGTTTTTGATATGGGCACTTTCAATAAAAGAACTTAAAAATGAATCCAAATATGGAAAGTCTTTGGGAAATATTTAGGTGAAGTAGCTTAAATTCTCTTTTTTGATCATGGAGGTTTGTATCCTTTTAGCAAATTGGATTTGGTGATGGAGCCCTAAAGGATGTTGGATGTACATGTAAGGGATATCATGCAGAGTGATAGTCATCTCAATTAAACCATCATAGAGATGATATAATTGAGCATTATTATTCTACACATGGTGTAATGTGTAATTAAGAGACTTTACGTCTAAGTACTAGTATAAAAGGACTTATATTAGTAAATGAATTGGCATCCCTTTTCTTGAGATATTGAGATAGGGTTAATCCCTATGCTTTGGTCAAGTTGTCCTACATTCATGAAGAGTGTTAGGAAATAGGGTGACCATGTATAGGTATCCTTTAAGTCATGGAGGTACACTAGATAAATTCCAAATAATTTATGGGATACTGGCCACTTCTATCCACTTGAGGGATATCTACAACATATTACACTTGAAATATGGTGAACTCTCTATGATTGCAATATTAATTGATACATATTTAGTGAACCTTAAAAAGTAAAATTCTCTCTCCCACATTGGTTATATTATATTTGTTACAAAACCTACCTCTTGAGATATCTCTAAAATGAAATTCAAATGTCTAGACATATAAATGGTAAACCTAGCTACATAGGACCTAGGTGGAAAATTCTAAAACTACTTAAGCATATTCCTAAGAAGAGAATTAATAAGAAATATGCCCTCATTTGCATAAGCATCCACCTCTTTGACTCTCAATTTATCCTATTTCGTCTATAGAACTCAATATTCTACTTTAAAAAGAAAAAAACTATGTTTTGTTCCCTAAAATGCAATTCTTCTAGAGATAATTTTCTTAGGAACTACAAACTCATGATAAGTATCCTTTGAATTATAATATTCATAATGGTTAGGTTTAAGAGAGACCCTTCTTAGACTCAACCACCTCCATGCTCTCTACGATTATGTATTGAAACCTCAACATCTCTGGTAAAATTATCAACTTGAAACACTCTTCTTCTTTTAAACCCCTCCATCACACACTACACTAGGACCACCAAGTATCATAGGCTATGGAAATTCTTATTGTTAGCAAAACGATAACTTTTTTTAGCACCCACCATTGCATGGTCAAGATCCTCATTATTTCCTAAACTAAAATGACTCTATAATTATACTTCCATCGACTTTATCTATAGGAATAAAAACAACTTGATTATGTTTTAACCATGAAAAACCCTTGCATAAATATTTATCATTACACCACCACTTACAAAATCTCTAATAACATAGGTTTTATCATGATAATTGATCTCACTAAAGGTGCAACCCCTATAATAATATGCAACACCTATAATAATTTTATCAATGTCATAAGTGACCAACAACCAAAATAATTCATTGAGTTCTTCCCAATACTTAATCCCAATTATATAAGATTAAGTGAAGGGACTCCAAATGGGAAACCAACACCACCAACACAAGCAATTGTATGCTCCCCTAAGAATTCTTCCAGAAAACTTAACATGATCTCCTTTCCATTATCACCATCACCAAGAGAAACCCCTAACCCATTGAATGGAATTCTAATGGACATACAAACATATTCAATTTACCCATTCTTTATCCATTTTTATTATTTGGTGAGTTTCAATCTTGTCAACACATGTAAATTTTTATTTAGGATGGTCCATCTATCCCCTCATCACTTGAGCCTCTAAGAAGAAGTGCTCAAGGAAGTTCTCCATACCCCATACTAGCAACAAAATTTTAAAAATCAATAATACAAAGATGGAAAAATAAAAATGATAGGCTCATGACTTACTCTCATAAATGTAAATTCAACCAACATAATTTCTCATTTTTCCCTTGTTAAATCATTAAGATCATGTCAAAGCTAGAGATAGTATCTCTTTGCTTCATATTCTATCAATTTTAAAATTTGAATATTCTATCTTATTTCCTTCTCACTTCATTAATATTAAAATCTATATTTCCACACACCACCATTACCATCCATCTCATAATTATCTACTTGATAGTTCATAATACTCCTTTGATATAATATGAGTGGTTGCATTTCATATAGTTTTGTATTTAAAATTACTATAAACAACCATTTTCAACAAACTTGATTATAATTTAATTTTTGAAATATATCTTAGATTTTTTAAAAGTAACCTAATTATTTCCATATTTAGTCATAAATTTAAATGTTTCTATAATTTGCTTATTAAAATCATTTATTAATTTTCATTTATTTAATATTTTTATTAAAGCTCAAATCATCTTAACATTTTCATATATTCTATATAAAAAATAGGCTCTACTTGATTATTGTTAATATATTAATATTTTTTTAAATAATCAATTTCAAACAAAATTTGTAGTATATATATAAAGGATCTTTAATAATAAATAATTAATTTTTTACTTTAAAGAAAATAGAACTTGTTTTCATTAAAATGTAACTAAAATTTATATTATATAAATTTTATTAAAATCACTCAATATAACTGTTGTATGTTTTTATCGGAATAGAGTTCTATATTCATCGTATAGTAGAATGAAAAGTAGTGATCAATGGAATATAATTGCAATATTGAGTAGTATTGTAATTGTTGTAATACATTCAGTTTTAATGGTTTTACAAAAACTTGGCAACCGTGCATATTTTCTGGCAAGATTTAAACTTGAAGATAGGTAATGTTCCTATCGGAGAAATTGGTTATAGTAGTGCGTATTGTTTACATCAAGCATTCATGCACTCACCAGAACGTGAAACAAAATTCAAGGGTTTTCCTGGTTGTGTGAAACAAAATTAAAGGGTTTTCCTGGTTGTGTGCAACAAAATTCAAGGGTTTTCCTGGTTGTAACGGTTGTTGGGAAAGTATTCACCGTGATCATTGCCATAACCGTTATCAGAGCCGGCGCCGCAGCCCTTGCCGTTACCAGAGTCGGTGTTGTAGGCGCCACCGTAGCCCGAACCGTATGAACCGCCTTGCCTATAACCGCCACCGTCAAAGCGGCGCCCCTCCCCAGAACCATAACCGCCACCGTTGCCGGAGCCCTCTCCTCCCTATCTCGCCTCGGCACCGTTACCTCCACTGCTTTCCGACTAGTACTCGGCGCCGTTACCATAGCCATTCCCTCCACCGTCGCGGGCAGCGTTGCCCAAAGCGGTGCGGTAGACCTGACCCTCGCCATTTCCGTAGCCGTTACCGTTGCCCTGGCCCTCGCCGGAGCCGTATTAGCCACTGTAGGAGTTGTTCATGCTCCGCTCAATTAGCCACTGTGGGAGTTGTTCATGCTCCGCTCAACGCCGGTGTGGATACCATTCTTTGGAGTCCATGTATTTCGTGTCCACTCGGCCTCCGGTGTTATTATAGGCGGGTTCTTTGTTAAAGAAATTGCTCTCTCTCTCGCCTCCACATTACACAGAAACAAGCTTAGAGCCGCCCCACTTACGACCACAACTGAGAACAGGACTTGAGTGTTGAAAACAGGACCTCAAAAATTGCCTTTCTCGCTTCTAGTTCATCATTTGCTTCACGTTCTTTGTACAAGAACGGGAAGCAAATGATGAACTACAAGAAGAGCAAGAAAGGCAGTTATTGAAGTCTGTTTTCAACATTGAGTGCGGGACGCAATTCTCAAACTCGAGAAGGAGATTAGATAATTTGCAGACGATGAGAGCCTGCGACCTAGCGTTGCATATTTATAGCTTGAATTTACTTCCTTTTGAATGTCCTCGTCTGCCTCGTGATGGCCAGTTCATTCAATGCAGAGAGAACCCCACATGTAGGGTTCCCTAAGTGCCCGACCTTGTCAAGTTACTTAGCTGTGGAGCGTAATCGCAATCTCAGGCATAATTTGTCTTTTCTGGACAATCACAATTTATTTGACAATTCATCGCAATCTATGGCCCTTCAATCTCAATTAGGTACTTCAATCGTTGAAAACAAAACGTTGATGGACGTCGGCTGGAAGAATACTCATGTTATGGAAGAAATTTTGGTTTTTTCAGATTATGGAAGAGGTCATCTACACATCAGAACTCTAAATCTAAGGTTGGTTCATGGATTTTCCTGGCTACGTCAGCCCTTTAACAAAATATATGATACCTGTTCTATCTATTCACATCCTTTCAAGTGCATCATTGATGTCTTTTCCCCGCCACGCAACAAGATGTCAAAATGACGGTCTATCATCTTGAGTGTCTTACTGTCATTGAAAAATGTCTTTATATTATACGGTTCCCGGTGTTCCACTATGAACACGAAACATGGGTACCAGTTCCGAACTGCTGCTGTAGACGACCTCTTACAGCCGTAATTGACGGAGAGACTGAAAACATCAAACATGCGTGGGTGTGGTCTAGATTACAATACCTGTTCGTATGGCCAACTCTATGTTATCCAAACAGTTTGTTACATTGTTGGGAAGGTTCTGTTGGAGCTCTTGTCCATGTTGATAGCCTTTTGTACCTATAACTAAGAGCAGTTTATCATGTAAAAGGGAGTGTCAAGAGACACATGTGGGCATCCATGGTGGTTGATGGTAAGTGAGGGTTGAGTGCACTAGAGTCTAGAGTGATTTATGTAGAGTTTGGGTATGCAAGTGTGTGATCTCTCAAAATGGTGAAAATTACCTTCTATTTATACAGTTGGCCAAAGTTAGTTGAGGGGAATGAGGTGTCGTCTAAGGTGTTATGGTATGCCATAACTCATAAATAGATTTGGATGGAGGAATATCCTCACCCATTCACATGCAATAAATGGACATGGGTGCACCATGCCTCATAAATGCATATGGGATGGAAGGCCTTCATCCATTATGACATGGTGGGAGATGACTCATCAATGCTTTCAATGCCTTAAATACCTTAAACACGATAGTCTTTAAATGTCATTTATGGTATTAAATGCACATGGGGATATGTGGAATCAAAGGTTAGTGTTGACCATGGTTAGGTTGACTCTAGGTTTAGGGTTGACCAAGGTGAGATGGAGGTTAGACTAGTTAAACAGTTGAAAAGGGTTAGGTGGCCTTAGACGTAGGCTTAAAGGGGTCATCACATGGCGACTAGGGGCTAAGTGTAGGAATGAGATTAAGTGACCAAGGGGACTTAAGTTGGATGAATAGTGATTTTTATAAAATTATCCAAATTTTGTAGGCTTTGTAAATTAATTGACTGTTAGCACTGCACAAGTATAAATTTGATATTTTTACGTGACTACATTTTAATATTTTTATACTACGTTGAGTGAAAACATAATGCAATACAAAATATTATGACATCATATTGGTGGTTGACTATGAGGGAGTTGAATTGATGATGGATGATTGTGGTTGACCCATGGTTGATTATGATTGATTATAATAAGGATGAATTGATGATGGATTGTTATGGTTGACCATAACTTTTAGCATGCTACAACAATTATTGAGGGAGGAGATGCAAGATTGTCTTGATTCATGATCAATGTAAGATGCCCTAGTTGTGGGAGGGATGAGTGTCCTTGAAACTTTACCTTTGATAGATTTTAAAGTTTGGGTTGATTCGGTAATCCATTTAGTGCTTTTTAGGTATTCTTGTGATGCTCTAATCATTTTGACAAAGCAATATTTTGAATAATCTTATAGTCATAGGCATGGCATGTACCAAATATTTATTTTTAAATTAAAATTTTGATTGAGAAGGGATTTTTTTTTTTATTTGCCCCAAAAAAGGAGGGCTTGAGATAGTCTTAGGTATAGATTCTTGGACAAACATAGATTCTAAAATTGAGTTTTTGAATATTTATCATGTGTAAGGTGACATTAGAATGTAATGTATACCCCTCAAGCGGTGAGTTGGTGGGTGAAGAAGCAAAAAATAGTGGTGAGTTGCTTGATAAATATGTTATTGGGTAACCATAGGTGATAAAAATGATGAAAGAATGATAAAATAGGTAAATGAGAAACAATTGAAAAAATATTTTATAGAAATTATTCGATCATATGGAGGAGTGCCATGATATATGACCATACCTAGTTGTACAATCGAGCAACACACACCTATAAAGGTATGGTTGGATGGTGTGGAAGTCATTTTTGTAGTGCAAGTTGAGAGAATTAGGATATAAGCAATGAGGTTGAGTTTATGATATGAAATGCTACTAGAGTAAGGATTCGAGCTTATGATATGGTTGGTAATGGTGTGAGAGCTGGTATTAAACGGTGTGCAGTATCGATAATTGCATTTTTTCTACTATTTTGGTATTTTAAGAATAAAATGAACCCTAGGGCCCAATTTTTAGTGAAATGAAATTGTAGAAGAATGTTAGGCTAGTTGAGATTTTTTGGGATAAAGGGTGAATGGGTTTGGGGCTTGCATGCATACATGTGTTTTATTTTTGGTTGTTTGTTTTTTAAAACATTGTTCGATATGCATGTGTGCTTGATTTGTTCATGTATGTTGCTTTAATTTTTTCATTTTTATTTGTGGTTTTAAAATTTTGAAAAAATGCATGACATTAAAATAAATGGGTATCTTAGAAAAACCTCTCTTATTTTTTGTTTGATCGTACGAAGTGATACAATTGTATGGATTAAACCTATCCATATGGTTGTATGACTCCATACTTTAATTTTTTTGTTTGTGTAAGTGTTGTTGGGGTAAAAATGTGTGTGATTGGAAGAATTATGTTGGTAGATCAAGGAGTTGAAACTGAGGAATCATTTTCATTTTTAGATGATTTGAAGATGTGTGGATATCAAGTGACTAGGATTGGGTGTGTAATATAGGGTTTCATGGGGTGGAACATATGTTGACTATCTACTATGACAATGCTTACTTGTTGATATTGTGTGAGCAATGGTATCCTAATAGGAATACTTTCCATTTCCTGAGATGGAAAATGACCATTACTCTAGAGGAAATAAACAAGATCTATAGGATTTTAATGGAAAATATTATGGTTATTGTTGTGACTAGTCGACAAAGGGATATTATGCTACAAAGAGCCTTAATTTTGGGATAGTGAGCTATGGATTATGGGAGTGATATTGTTTTATATTGGGACTATTAGCATATCTAGGTATTGTCGCTAAGACACATTCTAGTGATGTTTTTGATATCATGTTATATTATTCAAGACTCTTCAAGGGTGAGGTTCCCCTAGAACATTATTATTTTGTGTGTGATATTGTAATGACCCACCCTTGGAAGACTTTTCATTTTGAAAATTTTATATTTAATATGCTGCTTTGTGAATGAAATGCTTGGCTATTTCTAATTTGTTATTAAAAACATATATTTCTTATGGAAAAATAAATATGTAAATCTTATTATGGGATGTAAGATAATTCCATGCGATATATATTTTATGTGAGAATATGATGCTACTAATGGAAGTGCACTTTTGCAAGAACATATTCCTTTATGGTGGTAGAAAGAACTAACCACCGAGAAAATAATACCTTGGGGAAATAATATGATGGGTTAATTGTTATAATACATATAGAGGCAACATGGATGAATGTTATTTTCATAGAGTTGCATATTATATATTACATGAAAATGATATATCAAGCCTTAGTTAAAATTCTTCTTGCATCATAATTTTTCTTTATGAAGAAGCTTTATTTGAGATAGGAATCATTGCAAAGGAAATTGATGTTTATTTATTTAAATGTTTACATTTTTAAATGATTTATCAAAGAATTCATTTTAGATGAAAATTGTAATGAATGGTAAAGAAAGGAGTTTAATATTTATTAATAAAAAGAAGGAACAAAATTCTTTTATTACTTTTATAAAAGGAATATATAGTGCATTATATAATTCAAACCATATTATAAATGAATCTAATGATTGGAGAGTTTTTTGGCACTATAGAGTAGTAGGTATTAAATTGTAATTGAAAAAAATTATTGTTTTAATTTTAAATCATTCTTGGAGTGGTTCTTGGTTGATCATGGTCTCGTGATATTGACAATATTTCCATTAATGGAATATGAGTGGAAAATTAAATGAGGTATGTTAAACTAGGCATGAAAACCAAGGAACCTAATATCCAAGGAGGATAATGGAAGGAATGACCGAAATGAGGAGGGATTTGAGTCATTAGCATGGATAAGGAAGAGATAGGAAGGAAGCAACACCGGATGGTAGTTATGGGAAAATGATGGAAGAACCGGGTTCTCTTAGAAATATTTTGCTTATTTTTTGTTTGAGAATATATGAATTGGTAATGTTATTTTCGTTAAACGAAATATATATTAATTGTTTTAGAATTATTACAGTAAAATTTTCTATGTAACTAGTTAAGATATGACTTAGGAATGAATGATTCAGTTTGGTTGATTACATTTTGAGTGAGTAGTAAAGATAGAACCCAAAGCATAAATTGAAATGTATAGACATCATTCTATTTTGTTGTTATGAAATTAGGTTGATGTTTGCTAAATTTTGGTTTCTCATTGTTTTATTTTCCTAATAGAGGAGAATACTGGTTTTACTGATTTTCTCTTTAAAATTATAGAAAGAAAAGGGATGAAAAAGTTTGTTGTGTATGAAATATTTGGGTTCCTGAAATGAGCATTGTATGCTTAGGCAAAAAAGTGTCTTATGTTAGATAAATGAAACATTAGAACTTTGTGAACCCAATGATAATTAGAAAATGTGTGTTCCACAGAAATGAAAACAAACCTTTGCATGATATTATATTTGAAATTTGAGTTTTTTTGGATAGGAGAAATGCTTTTACGATAGAAAATAATGCTTTGCAATAGCTGAATTACCTCATTTATTTAGTTGATATTAGAAATAAAGTTAGGGGATTGATGATAATAATGTACATGCTTATGTTTGAGAAAAAACTATTATTATGCTTTGATTTATAGATAAAGAAATGAAATATTGTTTTGAATTGAAGAATAGTGGTGGTTTTTGTTATAGCAAAAAAAAAAAGAGTGGCTATATTTTATTTCATAGAATAAATAGGAAATATCTTGTTAATAAATGAATTCATCTTCAATGACTTTGAAATGTTATGGAAAATAATGTTAAATATTCATATAATGCATTTATGTTAACATAATTGTATATGGAAAATTAATGCCTATCATTTGGTAGTAAGTATACTACTGGAAAAGTGATTTTCTTATATGAATGATTGGGAGCCATATCTGATCCCCATTGAAAGGTAATCCTCCTAAGTGGTTGGTAAAAATAAATTGGAGAAGAAAGGATGTCTTGTGATGGTTGGAACGAGGAATATATTATCAAAAATAATTCTATGTTCATGCAATCAAGTGAACTACATCCATGAATAAAGACCCAAACTATAGATAAGTAGCATTGGAAAATACATTTAAAATGTGGAGCATCACCATGATGAAAGGAATCTAGGATAGGATCATTGCTGAGAATGATCACTTTGTAATGAAACTAAGTGATGTTCGTAGAAGCATATTAGATTAGTTATACTATTAATTGAAATACCTTGAAGTTGAATGTGTTGGGATTTAAGAGAAATGATTTGTATATTGTGATTTAAACTATTCTTATGGTCGCTTTGAGGTTGTTTGCTTTTTAAACAAAAATAAAATTAAATTTTAAGATCAGCTTACGTAGAGCTCTCGGGATGCTAATCGTATTTCTATATTTTATTTTGACTCAGATAATATGAGTATGGAAAATGTAAAATGGCTTAGTCGATCCAAGAATGGAAATTTTAAGAGAATAATAGCTAATGTGTCATTTCTATTGTGCTCGATCAAAGTAGGTTTAATTTATGTGTGGATTAATTTTATAAAATCTTAGATATGCAATGGTGGTACCAACATGAGTACATTGGGAGAGAATTCAGTTACAAGTGTATTTAGTTAGTACTTATTGATTGTGTAGATAAAAAAAATTAATTATAGTAAAATATGTTAAGCTTTAGTGATGGCTTACCTCAATGACATGGCGTGACCTTCCCAAGGCATAATACCACTTAAATATCTTATTTTTAAATAGTGGATATTATGAATAGAATAGTAGTTTTAGATGTGGATTTTATTAGAGGATTAATAATGGGATTTGTGCTTGAGAAAATAATTAATATGAGTTGCAAATGAGATCAAGAATAATAAGACTAGATTTCCTATGGATAGGAGAGATAGTTAACACCCTTCATGCTAAGTGACCTTACACAAAAGGAATTATGTGAGAAGCAAATATTAGCTCTACACTTTTCAATTGATAGAAGAGAGGATTGAATAACATAGGCTTATACTAAGAGTGGCGGTGAATAGTATAAGACCAACTTTTACTTTTATTTCCCAAACAATATTATCCAATATTATCAATGGCAATATCAATAGCAATAATCAAAGCAATGCATAAATCATCACATACAATAGAGACACCAATTTAATGTGGTTCACCCAATGTGGGCTACTCCACGAAGAAAATATTTCCACTAAAATTTTCTCAACAAATCTCTTGGGAAACACTTTCTTATTACAATGTTTATGGACCTTTGTCTAAAGGAGACACCAATCCCCTAATGCTATGATTTGCGGATCTCTCTCCACATGTGAAATATTTCATATTTTCTCTAGTTTATGGAACTTGATCTAGAAGAACCCTTTATCCTCAACTAGTTCATGGATATTTCTCCATAGAAGAACTCTATCTTCCTAGCTGGTTCACATATCATACTCCATAGGAGAAATTTTTCCCCTTGCACTGGTTCATGGATCTCTATCCATAGGAGAAATCTTTCCCCTATACTCTCATTCATAGATCTCTATCCACAGGAGAACTCTTTCCCCTCTACTCTGGTTGATAATATTCTAGAATACTTCTACCCCACTAATCTAGCATGTGGATATCTCTCCATAGAAGACCTCTATCCTCACTAACCTGGCTAATGGATCTCCATCCACTAGAAAATCCTATTATCTACTCTATCACCTTCAAATATTACTCTCAACTCTATCTTAAATCTATACCAAAATATATTCCAATTGTAGTACAAATCTACTCACAAATCTGCACTAACCTCTATCTCAAATCTATCCTCAAACCTTAACACAAAGCTTTATCAAATCACCAATAAACTCTACTTAGATTTTCATCAAGCTTTAACACAAAGTTTTAAAAAACCAATCAATCAACTCTGTTTACAAGTATTCACAAAGGCTTGCTTCAAGTCTATATTCAAGTCCTCTCAAGAACTTGCTCAATCTGCTCTCTGGTCTTCACCAAGACTTGCTCAAATATGCCTTCAAGTCTTCTCAAGAACTTGCTCAATGCACTCTCAATTCTTCACCAAGACTTGCTCAATATGCTCTCAATTATTTACTAAAATATGCTGAAATGTACCTTCAATTCTCCACCAAGAAGTGCTCAAATATACCTTCAAGTCTTCACCAAGACTTGCTCAAATATGCCTTCAAGTCTTCACCAAGACTTGCTCAAATTTACCTTCAAGTCTTCACCAAGACTTGCTCAAATATATTTTAATACATACTCAAAAAAACTCACAAAATATGCTCAATAAATCTCAAATCTTGCACATAATTCTATCAAATTCTTTGTCTAATATTCAAGGTAATTCCTTTAAATTGAATTATTTCAGAAATATTTAATCCAATATTCGTTTAACCTTTGGAACATATAGAGAATTATGTACTCTATCAAAAATAAATATGTTATACTCAATCATTAAGCCTGTCACTTTTACAAATCTGATTTCTAATGTTTGCACATTCACTTTCAATATCACTCAAATCCAATGCTCAAGAATTTCACTCAATCACTTAACCAATGAAACACAACTTGCTCACTAACCCTAAACAAGTGTTTTTAAAACTTCTTTAAAAAAGAAGCACAATGTGGGTCTCAAACCTTAACTCAAATAATATTCAATATCTATCTCAAATGTTCTCTAAACATTCACCAATGAAGCATATAAAAACTCACTCAAATATTTCCAACAATGCTTATCAAACAATCCTTTTCACTCCACCTTATATTTCACACTTTCATTCCAATCACTTCTAAACAAAAGATAATGTGCCCATACCTTTTTGCTTTGATGGATATATGTATTCAAAATCTATTTTACTTACAACAAATTCCTTTTATTCAACTTCCACAGATAGATAACATCTCAAAATGAATATTTCACACCATCCACAAAATATTCATTCCAACATGTGCTTAGTGGAATCTGAAAGACAAACTCTAAAACCCTTATTTTGATCTCAAGGAGAATGTATTAATACTTCATCATAATCTGACAAGTACTCTTATTCATAATGCAAAATGGTACAATAAAATTCAAAACAATTTTACACCTTATAACTCCTAAACTTGTAGATTAAATCAACCCAACAAGATCACACAATTAATTTTTGACTATTACACATTTTAACTCCCTCTTTAAAATTATTTTCAATCAAACTATTTTAATCCAAAACCATTTTTTTTTTGGTAATTAAGGTACTCATTCATTACAACCGGGTTTTACAGGTTGACCCAAAACCTTTTAAAAAATCAGCATAATGCTGAGACGAAACAAAACCTCAAAAGGAACAAACTGTCCTTAGAAATTAGCCTCCTACTGAGGCCACTCTGCCATAAAAGAGCACCGTCCCTTACACAAACTTACAAATACCTTAGAACACAGGTAGTGTCCCAATGCATTGCTCTCTTGCTACCCAAGCTGCCAAAATGTGCCTTGTCACGAAAACGCGACGTCCTGAAGTCTTCTCCTTCACATGCTCTAAAGAGTCGTGAAACGGTAACATGTAACAAAAATGAGACATGTCATGAAATCATGACAAACTTCTCCCAATTTTCACTCTTTCTACATCCAGCCATGAATATGTGACATGTCATGAAATCGCAACATCCTTAAATCGTTTCCATATTTTACTTTGGATATTCGCGAAAATGCGACCTGTCACGAAAAAGGGACATGTCACAAAATCGTGATATTCTACCTACGTTCTTCTCCTTTTCTGCTATATGTCACAAAAATGTGACATGTCACGCCCATGAGACATGTTGCGAAATTGTGACATTCATCACCCAATCTGCACGCTTGCCGCTTCCAACCATGACCGAGAGACATGTCACGAAATCGTGGAGCTTCTGCCACTAAGACATCTTTTGTTGCTTTTGGATAGGAAGGAACAACATGTCGTGAAATCGCAACACTTTCACCTCCATTCTCCTTTTCTTGGCCTTTGCCCGTGATAAACCAACATGTCGCAAAATCGTGACCCTTTCACCTCCTAACACTTTCTCTTCTCTTTTGTTCGTGACAATGTGACATGTCACGATATCGTGAAACTTTTTCTTTCCTCCTCTTTCTCTTCTCTTTTGGTCACAAAAATGTGACATGTCGCAAAATCGTGACACTTTTCCTTCCTCCTCTTTCTTTTCTCTTTTGGTCATGAAAATACGACATGTCACGATATCGTGACACTTTTTCCTTCTTGCTCATTCTCTTCACATTTGGTCATGAAGAAGCGACATGTCGTAACATCGCTACACTCTTTTCATATGTCGCGAAATCATGATACTTTGGCCTCCTAACACTTTCTCTTCTCTTTGGGTCACGACAATGCGACATGTCGCGATATCGTGACACTTTTTCTTTCCTCCTCTTTCTCTTATCTTTTGGTCGCAAAAATGCAACATGTCACAAAATCACGACACTTTTCCTTCCTGCTCTTTCTCTTCTCTTTTGGTCGCAAAAAAATGACATGTTGCAATATCGCGATACTTTTTCCCTCTTGCTCATTCTCTTCACTTTTTGTCGCGAAAAAGCGACATGTCGCGATATCGCTACACTCTTTCTTTCATTCTTAATATGTCGCAATATCGTGACATATTTTCTTTTCTCCTCTTTCTCTTCTCTTTTGGTTGTGAGAATGCGACATGTTGCGATATTGCGACACTTTTCCATCTTGCTCTTCCTCTTCTCTTTTGGTTGCAACAGGATGACATGTCGCGAAATCGCGACAATTTTTCCTTCTTGCTCTTTCTCTTCTCTTTTTGTCGTGAAAATACGACATGTCACGATATCGCGACACTTTTTCCTTGTTTCTCTTTCTCTTTTCTTTTGGACACAAAAATCCGATATGTCGCGAAATCATGACACTTTTTCATTCATGCTCAACATATCGCCAAAAAGCGACACTAAATCCTTCATGCTCAACATGTCATGAAATCGTGACACTCTTTCTTTCTTGCTTAACATGTCACGATATCGTGACACTTTTTCCTTCTTGCTCTTTCTCTTCTCTTTTGGTCGCAAAAATGCGACATGTCGCGATATCGCGACACTTTTTCCAATATGTCACGAAATCACGAAACTCTTTCTTTTATGCTCAACATGTCGCGACATTGCGACACTTTTTCCTTTCTCTTCTTTCACTTCTATTTTGGTCATGAGAATGCGACATGTTGCGATATCATGACCCTTTTCCTTCTTGCTTTTAATCTTCTCTTTTGGTTGCAAAAAGACGACATGTCACGAAATCGCGACACTTTTTCTTACTTTCTCTTTCTCTTCTCTTTGGGTCGTGAAAAAACGACATGTCATGATAACGTGAAACTTTTTACTTCTTGCTATTTCTATTCTTTTTTGGTCATGAAAATGCGACATGTCATGAAATCACGACAATTTTTCCTTCATGCTCAACATATCGCCAAAAAGTGAGACTTCTTCCTTCTTGCTCAACATGTCGCGATATCGTGACACTCTTTCTTTCTTGCTCAACATGTCGCGATATCGTGACACTCTTTCTTTCTTGCTCAACATGTCACGATATCATGACACTTTTTCCTTCTTACTATTTCTCCTCTCTATTCGTGAAGAAGCGACATGTCGCGATATCGTGACACTTTTTCTTTCTTGCTCAACATGTCACGATATCGCGACACTCTTTCTTTCTTGCTCAACATGTCGCGACATCATGACACTTTTCCTTTCTTGCTCTACCTATCGTGAAATCGTGACACTCGTCCTATCTTGCTCAACATGTCATGAAATCATGACCATTTTTCCTTCTTGCTCAACATGTTGCGATATCGCGACATTTTTTCTTTCTTGCTCAACATGTTGTGATATCGCTACACTTTTTCTTTCTTGCTGCAATTTGCTTTTCCTTAGACTCCAAAAAGTTGCAAAAATGTGACATCGGTCCTTGGCCTCTTCCATTGCCCCTAACCCCATAACATAAGCCACAAATCCACCTGGATCCTTCTGCTATTGCAAAGAGAACTAAAGCCATCATAATAAGGACCGACGCAATACTGACAGAACAAAAATGAAACTCCTCTCCCTTTTTCTGATCCCCATAGCTTCTACATCATTGGTGATCATTTTGAATAATTTTATCCACATCACTTGGGACCCCATGTTCCCAAGTGACCAACCTAATGACTTCCACCCCTATATTGGCCAAGATATCAGCTATTTTATTTGCTTCCCTAAACATGTGTTGGGCCTTCTGATCATTCCTAGCATGGTAAAGGATCCTCGCATCTTCGATGATATTCTTAATCTGCCATGGAGGATTTTTCCCATTGCTGAGAAGGTTTATGACCTGCATCAAATCTCCTATGATAATTAGTTTACCTTCAATCTCCTGAGCCAACTGAAGACCCCTCCATAATGCTCTTGCTTCTGCCTCGTTGTTAGTCCTTGTTCCCAGCTGTTTAGAAAAGGCCATCACCAACTTGCCTTAATGATCTCTCACTGCTCCTATAGCCCCTGCTTTGCCAGGGTTACCTTTAGAGGCCCCATTGAAGTTGAGCTTGAACCAACCAACCGGGGACGATTTCTACTTGACAGCTAATCTGGGATTGACCTTGGTAGACACAGGTTTCATGTCCATAGTAACATTTAAGGATTGAGCGATCCACCTCTCCCAGGGGGAAGGATTTCGATCTTCATGAGGGATAAGGCTGACATTTTCACGGGTGAAGGTAAGAATCTTATTGGTAATGGAGGTAACATCATGGCTCGACTCATGGAAAGCTCTATGGTTTCTTTCTAGCCACACCTGCCAAAGAAAATTATGGAGACAAATATTCCAAAAAAACCTCAGCCTAAGGCTAACAAAGGGATTTGGCCATTGGTGGAAGAGGTCAATGATGGTGGTTGGTCTGACCCAAAAAATGGTAAAGGCTTGAAATAACCCATTGAGGACACTCAGAGAGATCGGGCATTCAAGGAAAATATGGTGGGTGGACTCCCAATTAGCCCTACACAAAGAAAATTGGTTAGAAATTATCATACCTTTCCTTAACAAGTTGTCAATCGTCAGAATCCTGCCTTGGATCACCAGCCACGAGAACATTGCAACTTTAGGAATAAGGTTTTTGACCCACACCATCTGATTCTGGAGTGTGGGGTCCTCGGTATCTAACATTAGCATGTATGCAGATTTGACTGAGAACTACCCATTTTTGGTAGCTGCCCATATTACATGATCCTACTTAGGTCTCATGGAAATGAATTGTTGATGCAGGATGCTTTGGAGTTCTTCTGATTCAGCTTCAAAGCCTTGAATCCTTATCTATTTCCAAATAATCCTGCCTCTATCCTGTCTTATGAAATCATCCACTTTCTTTCCTATGAGATCCTCTGTGATTATTTTGATCCTTGCAAGGGTAGGAACCTGAGATAAAGCTTCATCCTTGGCCCACCTGTCATCCCATAATGTAATCTTATGCCCGTTACCTAGAACCCATCTTAGGCCTTTCTTTATGACCTCTCTACTAGTTAATATTGCTTTCCAGAATGCCGAACCTCTACCCTGCACTGTGTCATTTAGGAAATCGATATCTTGAAGATATTTTATTTTAATTATGACATTCCACGCATTCTCCTCATTGTTGATGAGACACCAAGCTTGTTTGGAAAGCATGGCAGTGTTTAGGTGAGCAACTCTTCTTAGACCTAGCCCCCCGATTTCTTTCAACCTGCAAACCTTGCCCCAACCCACAAGGTGGAACCTATTTTTTTCCTCTGACCCAGACTAGAGAAAATTATTTTGGAGTTGTTCAATTTTTTGGTATACTCTGGTTGGGACCTTAAACACAGATAGAAAATAAACCGAAATGCTCTGTAAGGATGCCTTAGTGAGAGTAAGTTTCTTGGCCTGAGATAAAAGATGTCCTTTCCAACCAGCCAGTTTCTTTTGAATTCTTTCTACCACTCTATCCCACATTGATTCTCTCGAAGAACCATAAAAAAGGGGAAGGCCTAAATAAGAGGTAGGAAGAGTCGCTATTGAACATCCAAAAATATTAGCTATTCTGGCTTGTCTCTGGATAGGGGTGTTGAGGAAGTAAAGCTTACTCTTGTTGAAATTCACCTTCTGATCTGTCGCATCCTCATAGAGTTGGAGAATGTGCTTAATCCTTCTGGATTCAACCACTAACGAGTGGGTCAACATCAAAGTGTCATCAAAAAATTGTTGGTGAGTAACTGAGGTGGCTTTAATCCCCAAAATTAATCCAGTAGTGCAAGATACTTTTATAGTTCTACCTAATGCCTCTGCTACTATAATGAACAACATTGGACTAATCAGATCTCCTTGTCTAATCCCCCTATGGCTCTGGAAATACCCAGCTATCATGCCATTGACCAATACTGAGAACCAAGGTTCGGATATGCACTCTTTTATCATCCCGACCCACTGAGGGTGAAAGCCAAAATTTAGAAGAACCGCCATCAAAAAATCCCAGTTAATGTGGTCAAAGGCTTTATTCATATCAAGCTTTAGAGAAAAGACCTTGTTGGTTTGCCTTGCAGAGTGCAGAGCTTCATGGACTGTGATTGCACCATCCATAATTGATCTCCCCTAAACTGATCTTCCCTGACCAGGGTGAATAATGATGGGTAATATTTCTTTCATCCTGTTAGCAATGGCTTTAGTTAAGATCTTGTAGGATACATTACATAAACTAACCAGTCTGAAATCTGCCATTATCTCCGGAGATGGGCCCTTTGGAATCAGGGCTATAAAGGTGGACTTGAACCCTCTTGGGATATTTTTTGAAGCCTGAAACTCTTTGATAGCAGAAATGACATCCTTTCCCACAATATCCCAAAACACTTGGAAGAACCAAGGATGGAACCCATCAGGGCTAGGGGCCTTCTCAGGTTCCATACTAAACAAAGCATTTCTGATTTCTTCATCGGTGAATGGAGCAAGAAGCTTACCATTCATGGCCTCATCAACCAAGCTAGGAATGAATTGGAGGAGAGTGTCCTTGGATTCCTCTATACACTGGGATTCATCCTCGAGAAGGGAGCTAAAATAAGTAATTACTTCCTCTCTAATCTCAATCAGATCTTGGGTTTTGGATCCATCAAATTTTGTCAACTCTCTGATCTTGTTATTAATTTTGTTCCTCAATGTAGTGACATGGAAAAAATTTGAGTTCAAGTCACCATCCTTTAGCCATAAAGCCCTTGATTTATGTCTCTAGTATATCTCTTCACGAGCCAAAATATTGTGATATTCTGACAGCTTGGCTTGCTCCTCCTTCCTAGTAGCTTCATCACCAATACCATTTTATATGGAGTTGTCAATGACTTGCAGCCTTTCTCCCACTTTTTTCTTATTCTCAAACAGGTTCCCAAAAACCTCCTTATTCCAAGTTCTAAGATTATCCTTTACTAATTTTAGCTTTTGAGCAAGTTTGAAACCTAAACTTCCTTGGAAGGGTTGCCGCCACCATCTGGAAATATTTTCTTTTAACTTTGGGTGCTCGATCCACATTGACTGGAATCGAAAAGGTTTTTTGAAGGAGTTTGACTTTGGCACCTCCAAAAGGATGGGATTGTGATCAGAGGAAATTTTGGGGAGAGTTTACAAAATCAAGTCACCAAACCCAGCAGTAGCCTCCTTTGATAAGAAAAACCTGTCAAGTCTTTCCTGGATAAGTTGGCTTCCTGCACGCCTGTTTCTCCAAGTATACTTGGCTCCTCTTAGTCCACATCCATCAGATGGTTTGAGTTTATGAAGTCATTGAAGTCTTCCATACTTCTGGTTGGGAGCCCTGATCCACCCTTTTTGTCTTATGGGTATAATGGCATGTTGAAATCACCAACCACCACCCACGGGATGTCATGGAAAGCATCACCCAGTTTACCCAGGTACTCCCACTTCCTTGAACATCATTGGGAGCATAGACATTTGAGAATATCCACAATCTATTGTTGTCAATGTCATGGAAAAAAACACTCAGCACCCTGTCATTGTCTTGAATAATGCTGCCTTCCATCGCCCGAAGATCCTAGAGAACCATGAGCCCCCTTGAAGCTCCTCTAGCCAGTTTGAACACCATGTCCCCTTGGCTCCACATATTTTTTGCTATTGATTTTGACTGGGATTCGCCTAGTTTTGTTTCTTGCAGCAACACAATTGTTGGATTGTACTGCCTTCTTAACGAGCTAACCACCATTTTTCAAAATAACACCCCACACTCATTGTTTCATGCATCCCTTTTATCAAAAAATAAAATTTTTACCTTATAACTCCCAAAGCAACATGAATATATGCATAACTTATAACATAGAACCTTAGACGTTAATTTAAAAATAATAATAATGCACGTTGCCTCCATGGGAATCAAACCCCCAATGTCCTTTGTCATTGCACCTTAGCCACAGCCAAACCATCACGTGAACTAAGCACTCACTTGGAACCTTAACTGTGCCCACTATGCTTTCTCCTATCACTAGCACTAAAAACCTTTTAAAAATTAAAACCTTAATCCTTTGCCACCGCTATGTCTCAAACCTGAGATCTCCCTACTGTAATGACTTAGTGTCTAGGAAACTGTCATCTAGGCTATCCACCTAGATGGAATTAAAACTTAATACTACTTATCCTTATTGCTTTCTTGCATCGTAAACTAAACCATGCAAGTTACTCCTTCTCTCTCTTTCGTGATTCGATCGACGAATAGGGCATATGATATTTTTATTATTGCCATTGTTTTCCACATTTGAATTGCACTATTAATATACCTTATAAGGCATTTACATCCAACATCGATGCATATTAAAATTTAGACTTTGGATTTCGAATTATATTATATTTTAATTATAATTATTTAAATTCAAATCAATTAAATATTATAATTTAAATATTAAACTTATTTTTGGGTCTTTCATTAATTAAAAATAAAAAATCTTTTAGGTCTTTAAGGGGAAATTTTTACCACCATCACCTTAGCAAAATTTCATCAAATAACCTTATTATTTTTCCTCAAACACCATGGAATAGAGTTATCATATCAACCAACTTGGACATTAAACATTTGATCTTACTCAAACCTTTTGACATTAACTCCATCACATTTGGACCTCAAACCTCTTGACATCAATGACAACAAAACTTGCTCAAATTTCCAATAATATCCCCCTTTGTCATTGATGGTAACCCTTTTTTCTTTAAGCATTCATTTTACCTTTTTCAATTTTCCCCCCATGAGAAATTGTTCCTCCTAACTGAATGCTCTCCTCCTAACTCAAATATCTCCCCCTTTGTCATAAATGGCAAAGGGACTCCTTTGGGGCTCAGGATAAGACTCTTAGCTTAGCCCCCTACCCACCTCCTCTCTTTGAGGTGATTAATTTTGAGGTGGGAGTAAAATTACTCCCAAAATACAATGATATTTTCCATTTTCAACCTACTTTATCAACATACCCTTATGATCCCTTTTATTATCCTTGTTATTTCTTGTCTCTGGAAGCTCTAGAAACTCTATTTTGCACCACTTGGCCATTTTCCCAATATTATTGCACTTGTAATCCTTAATGTTGTGGTTCCTTGAAGGTGCAAGTGTCTTTAAGTTCCTCCTGGTGAAGCCATACCAATTTCTATCATTAAACCTACATTGAACTGCTTTATGACCAAAATGATTACAAGAGTAGCAATACCCTTGAAAGAGATACCCATTTCTAAAAATTATCTTACTGAAATCATATTCCTTATTTTCATGTATCCTGCACTACATAGCCTTGTGACCAAACCTATTACATGAGAAGCAATGTCCCTTAAAAAATATTACCTTGAGCCCACTGGTATCTTAGTCCTTTCTTCTCTGTGATGTTTCTTGTTTCTCATTTGTGTATTATTTCCTTCCATGGTGAACCTCTTATTTTTCAACTTATCCTCATAAGTCTCACTTTCTCCTTCTCTTTCTTCTTTTGAAGCTTCTTCTTCTTTGGAGCTTGATATTGATTCCTCTTCTTGTTATCTTTGTGCCTCTTCAAAACCCAGTCTTGTCTTGTTTGATGAAGATATTTGTACACTGATAATATTATACAAGGTCTTTGAGCTTCTCCCAAACCTGTGTAGCTTTTCTTTAAAATATTTCACTTATTTTCTTAGTGAAACTACCTCATGCTCTAATCTTTCACATTCTAAGAATTTTGCCTCTAACTTTTATTTAAATCTCCTTGTCTTATATATTGAGTTTGTCATATCTTGTATAAGCTTTCGTTTCTCTTCATCACATTATTTAAATTGAGCATTGAATCTTAAGTTATGCTTTATGACCTTTTTCAATTGTTTTAGATCAGAAATAAGTTCAACTTCTAAATATACTACTCCATCCTCTTCATTTTCTGATTCTTTCTCTACTTCTTTGTCATCAATATAATCCTCATATATTTCATATTTACCTTCAATAGAATCACTTCCTTCATCTTCTATTGCTAAGAAGACAATTTCTTCTTCTTCATTATCTCAGGATATTTCATCACCACCACTTGAAACCTTGTATGTCTTATCTGCATAAAAACTTTTGTTATGCCTCTAAAAAACCTTTTTTCATGCTTGTTTTTTCCATACCTATTTTTCTTTTAATACCTGGATTTTCTTGCTTCCTTTCTCTTATGATATTTTTTCTCTTCACTACTACTACTTCCAACTTCTGGATAGTTAGATGCATAGTGACCATATTTACCACAATTGAAACACTTAACTATTTTAGTACCTTTGTGCTTTATTGAGTCCTTCTTGTTTCTTCTATCACAGTTTTATTCTTCATCAATGGATGACTCATCACTTGAATATGGCTTCTTATAGTTTGTCTTATTTTCTACTTTAAATGTTTTCTCTTTCTCGGGGATAGGATCCTTTCCTATTATCATCTCATAAATTGTGATATTTCCATGCAACTCATCCATAGTCAAAGTTTCAATATCTATTTTTTCTTCTATGGTTGAAACCTTTTTACTATACCGCATAGGCAGTGACCTTAAAACCTTTTGATAAATATATGATTCTTAAACTTTAAACCCAAGTCCTCACATGGAGTTAACAACCTCATCCACCCAAAGTAAGTATGTAGAAATGTCTTCCTCATACTTCATATTCAAGTCTTCAAATGTTTTCTTGTAATTTTGCAATTTTGCCATCTTGACGTTTTTGTTTCCCTTATATATTTTCTTCAACTTTTCCCAAATCCCTTTTTTTGATGTGCAATTTATAAATTTTACAAAATATGTTTCACGTAAACCACTTAATATTGCATTCATTACCTTTATATTATAGAGATGTAGGAGCTTACCATATTTATCTATAGGAGGACTAGCTGGAGGTGTGTATCCATCCGCAACTACTTACCATATCTCATATCCTTGTGCCATCAAGTAATATTCATTCTTATGTTACAAAAAGCATAATTGTTTCCATAAAATAATGGTGCCTTATTTTTTGAAGATCCACTCTGAGACTCCATCTATGTTCCTGTATACTTTTCCTTCAAATTATTAAAATCTTCCAAAGGAACCCACTTTGATACCAATTGAAGAACACATGCTTATATTGAGAGGGGGGTGAAAAGTATAAGATCAATTTTTACTTTTATTTCTCAAACAATATTATCCAATATTATCAATATCAATATCAATAGCAGTAATTAAACCAATACATAAATCATCACACACAATAGAGACACCAATTTAATGTGGTTCATCCAATATGGGCTACTCTACAGAGAAAATATTTCCACTAAACGTTTCTCAAAAAATCTCTTGGGAATCACTTCCCTATTACAATTTTTATGGACCTCTATCCAAAGGAGATAACAATCCCCCAATGCTCTAACTTGTGGATCTCTCTCCATATAATAACTCTTTCCTCTTCTCTAGTTAGTGGAACTTGATCCAGGAGAACCCTTTCTACTTAAATGGTTTAAGGATCTCTCCCCATATAATAACTCTATCTTCCCAACTGGTTCATGGATCACACTCCATAGGAGAACTCTTTCCCCTTGCATTAGTTCATGGATATCTATCCATGGGAGAACTCTTTTCCCTATGATCTGGTTTGTGTATCTCTATCTAGAGGATAAATATTTCCCCTTTGTTGTTGCTTATGATCTTCTAAAAGACTTCTACCCCCACTGCTCTGGCTTGTGGATCTCTATCTACATAACACCTTTATCCTCACTACCTTAGCTAATGGATCTCTATCCATTGGAGACTCCTATAATCTGCTCTATCACCTCCAAATATTACTCTCAAATCTATCTTAGATATGCACCAAAATCTATCCCAAGTGTAGTACAAATCTACTCTAACTCTGCTCACAAATATGCACTAACCTCTGTCTCAAATCTATCCTCAAGCCTTAATATAAATCTTGATTAAAACACCAATCAACTATGCTTAGATTTACCCCAAGACTTAACACAAAGGTTGAACAAATCAATCAATCAATTCTACTTACAAGTCTTGATAAAGTCTTGCTTCAAGTCTATCTTCATGTCCTCTCAAGAACTTGCTAAATCTTCTTTTAGGTCTTCGCCAAGACTTGATCAAATCTACCTTAAAGTATTCTCAATAACTTGCTCAATATACTCTCAAGTCTTCACAAAGAATTGCTCAATATTATCTCAAGTCATCACTAAAACTTGCTCAAATATGCCTTCAAGTCTTCACCAATACTTGCTAAAATCTGCCTTCAAGTCTTCACCAAGACTTGCTCAAATTTACCTTCAATTCTTCACCAAGACTTGCTCAAATATGCCTTCAATTCTTCACCAAGAATTTCTCAAATATATCTTAATATATACTCAAAACAAATCACAAAATATGCTCAATAAATCTCAAATCTTGCACATAATGCTATCAAATGCTTTGTCTACTCTTCAAGGTAATTTCTTTAACTTAAAGCAGGTTTAGATATATTTTATCTAGAATTCATTTAACCTCTGGAACATATAGAGAATGATGTAATATATAAAAAATCAATATATTCTACTCAATCATTAAGTTTTTCACTTTCAAAAATATGATTTTTAATGTTTGCACATTCACTTTCAATATCACTCAAATCTAATACTCAAGAATTTCACTCAATCACTCAACCAATGAAACACAACTTGCTCACTAACCCTAAACAAGTGTTTTCAAAACTTCTTCAAACAAAGAGCACAATGTGGATCTCAAACCCTAAATCAAATAATTTTCAATCTCTATGCATACCTTAGAACATAGAACCTTAGGCGTTAATTTAAAAAAAAAATAATGCACGTTGCCTCCACATGAATAAAACCCCCATCGTGATCTATCGTTGCACCTTAGCCATAGCCAAACCATCGCCTGAGCTAAGCGCTCACTTGGAACCTTAACTGTGCCCACTATGCTTTGTCCTGTCACTTGTACCAAAAACCTTTTGAAAATTAAAACCTTACTCCTCTGCCACCGCTATGACTCAAACCCAAGATCTCCTTGATATAATGACTTAGTATCTAGGAAACTGTCATCTAGGCTATCCACCTGGATGGAATCAAAGCTTAATACTACTTATCCTTGTTGCTTTCCTTCCTCAAAAACTAAACCATGCAAGTTCCTCCTTCTCTCTCTTCCATGATTCGATCGATGGATATGACATATGATATTTTGATTATTGAAATTGTTTTCCACCTTCGAATTGCACTATTAGTATGCCTTATAAGGCATTTAACTCCAACATCGACGCATATTAAAATTTAGACTTTGGCTTTCAAATTATATTATATTTTAATTATAATTATTTAAATATAAATGAATTTAAATTTTAAACTTATTTTTGGGCCTTTCATTAATTTTAAAATAAAAACTCTTTTAGGTCTTTAAGGGGAAACTTTTACCACCATCACCTTAGCAAAAAATCATCAAATAACCTTATTATTTTTCCTCAAACACCATGGAATAAAGTTATCATATCAACCAACTTGGACATCAAACCTTTGATCTTAATCAAAACTTTTTACATTAATTCCATCACATTTGGACATCAAACCTTTTGACATCAATGACAACAAAACTTTCTCAATTTCCAACAATCTCCCCATTTGTCATTGATGCTAACCATTTTTTCTTTAAGCATTCCTTTTACCTTTTTCAAATTTTCCCCCTGTGAGAAACTGCTCCTCCTAAATGAATGATCTCCTCCTAACTCAAATCTCTCCCTGTTTTTAATCAATGGCAAAGGGACTCCTTTGGGGCTAAAGATAAGACTCTTAACTCAGCCCCCTCCCCACCTCCTCACTTTGAGATGATTAATTTTGGGGTGGGAGTAAAATTACTCCCAATATACAATGATATTTTCCTTTGTCAACTTAATTTCTCAACATACCCTTATGATACCTTTGAGTATCCTTAATCTTTCTTGTCTTTGGAAGATCTAGAAACTCTATTTTGCACCACTTGGCCATGTGCCCAATATTAATGCACTTATAATACTTAATTTTGTGGTTCCTTGAAGGTGCAAGTATCTTGAAGTTCCTCCTAGTGAAGCCATACCTATTTCTATCATTAACCCTACAGTGAATTGCTTTATGACCAAAATGATTACAAGAGTAGCAATACCCTTGAAAGAGATACCCATTTCTAAAATTTCTCTTAGTGAAATCATATTCCTTATTTTCATGTATCCTGCACTGCATAGCCTTGTGACCAAACCTATTACATGAGAAGCAATGTCCTTTGAAAAAATCTTACCTTGAACCCACTAGTATCTTAGTCCTTTCTTCCCTGTGATATTTCTTGTTCCTCATTTGTGCATTGTTTCCTTCCTTGGTGAACCTCTTGTTTTTCAACTTATCCTCATAAGTCTCACTTTCTTATTTTGAAGCTTCTTCTTCTTTGGAGCTTGATATTGAATTCTCTGCTTTTTCTCTTTGTGCGTCTTCAAACCCCATTCTTGTCTTGTTTGATGAAGATATTTGTACACTGATAATATTATCCAAGGTATTTGAGATTCTCCCAAACCTATGTAGCTTGTCTTTAGACTCTTTCACTTATTTTCTTAGTGAAACTACCTCATGCTCTAATATTTCACATTCTAATAATTTTACCTCTAAATTTTATTTAAATCTCCCTGTCTTAGATATTGAGTTTTTCATATCTTGTATAAGCTTTCCTTTATCTTCATCACATTCTTGAAATTGAGCATTGAATCTTAAGTTATGCTTTCTGACCTTTTATAATTGTTTTAGAGCAAAAATAAGTTCAGATTCTAAATATACTACTCCATCCTCTTCATTTTTTGATTCTTTCTCGACTTCTTTGTCATCAAGAGAATCCTCATATCTTTCAGATTTATCTTCAATGAAATCACTTCCTTCTTCTTCTATTACTAAGAAGAGAATTTATTCTTCTTAATTATCTCAGGATATTTCATCACTACCACTTGAAACCTTGTCTGTCTTATCTGCATAAAAACTTTTCTTATACCTCTAAAAAATGTATTTTCATGCTTGTTTTATCTATACCTATTTTTCTTTTCATACCTGGATTTTCTTGCTTCCTTTCTCTTATGATCTTTTTTCTCTTCACTACTACTACTTCCAACTTTTGGATAGTTAGATGCATAGTGACCATATTTACCACAAATGAAACACTTAACTATTTTAGTACCATTGTGCTTTCTTGAGTCCTTGTTCCTTCTACCATAGTTTGCTTCTTCATCACTGGATGACTCATCACTTGAATCTGACTTCTTATATTTTGTCTTCTTTTCTACTTTAAATATTTTCTCTTTATCTGGGATAGGATCCTGATGCAGGAGCATCCAATGGCAGTAGAGCAATCTTGCATCAACCAAAAAAATTCTAAGTGTTTACCTCGATGTCATGATATCACGACAAAAAAAGTGTCGCAATATCACGACATGTCGCATTATCACGACTCAGGAAGGAGAGAGAAGGTGTGGATCAAAAAGTGTTGCAATATCACCATAGAAAAAGTGTCGTGATATCGCGACATGTCACATTTCCGTGGCTCAGGAAGGAGAGAGAAGGCGCGGAGCAAAAATGTCGCAATTTCATGACATGTCGCGAAATCGTGACCAGAAGACGAAAGAAGGCACAAGGGAGGAAAAGTGTCATGATATCGTGACATGTCGCGTTATCGCGACAAAAGGACGAAGCAAGGTGCAGGAGTGAGAAATGTCACGATTTCATGACATGTCGTGAAATCATGACCGAAGCAGGAGAGAGAAGGCATCCGTAGAAAATGTCACAATTTCATGACATGTCGTGAAATTGCGACCGAAACAAGAGAGAGTAGGAGTCCAAAGAAAATGTCATGATTTCATGACATGTCGTGAAATCATGATAGAAAGAGAGAGCGAAAGCAGAAGGCAAAGCTATCGCGATATCGCGACATGTCACGATTTTGCGACCCAAAGCAGAGAGCAAAATATGTCGCAATATCGCAACATGTCGCGATATCATGACCCGAGAGGCAAATATAAAGCAGAGAGCAAAGATGTCGCGATATCGCAACATGTCATTATTTCACGACCCAAGAGACGTGGAGGAGGCAGAAAGGGAAGATGTCACGATATCGCAACATGTCGTGATTTTGCGATCGAAAAGGAGAAAGAGGAGCCAGAAAAAAAGATGTCACGATATCGCGACATGTCACGATATCGTGACCCGACGAAGAGAAAATCCAGCAAGGAGGAAAATGTCATGATATCGTGACATGTTGCGATATTGCAAACCGAAGAAGAGCAAGGCAACAATGAAGAGAAATGTCACGATATCGCGACATGTCGCGATATCACGACTTGACAAAGAGAAAAGGCAGCAAGGAGGAAAATGTCATGATATCATGACATGTCGCGATATCACAACCCGAAGGAGAGAAAAGGCAACGAGGAAGAAAAATGTTGTGATATTGCGACGTGTCGTGATATCGCGACATATTACTGATTCACAATCTGAAAAGCCACGTGTTCCTAGATGGTGTTTCTCGAGGCGATCAAATGCCTCATCAATGCAGGATTTCTTGCCTGATAAGTTTGCTGAGCATGGTGGCCACTTGACTACTATACCCAGAGGTCAGAGATGTTCATATGGCTCATCAATGCATGTTTCCACGATTGACCCGATGGTAGTTGCTAGTTAGGATAAAAAGAGGTGAAGGTTACAGTCACGGGGGTGGTGGAGGAGCCAATTTTTGGGATTAGGAGATTGTATTCTTCCTGGGAGTGTAGGCAGATTGCCGAACATGAGGTAGCTTGCATTAGGATAAGGAAACTACGCCTGTGGGCTAGTGTTGTAAAGAAAACTATGCCTACGGGCTAGTGTTGTAAATTGATTTTTGATGAAGAAAATAGAATATTGGAGTTTGAAATTCAGCCCCCCCATCAAGTGGTATCAGAGCGGGAGTTCCTGAGTGTGTAAACAGATCACTAAACGTGAGGCAATTTACACCAGGATCTATGGAAGGGTTGTGAGAAGGAGAGTGAAGCAGAATGCCTCCATGAAGAAACTGTGGTGGTGGGAGAAATATGATGCCTGAAGAAGACTTCAGAGCTTTGCAGAGGCAAGTGCAAGCCCTGCAAGAGGAGTTGCGAAGAGGGATTGAGCCAAGGAGAGAAGACTATAGTGAAGATGAAGTTGATGAAGAGGACCAGTTTGAGGAAGAAGAAGAGGCTGTAGATCCTGCACAAGCCAGGTTATACAGAGCCATCTCCTAGATTGGAAAGAAACCAAAGATGGAGGTTTCTGCGTATTTTGGAAATCTTGATCTAGAGGAGTTGATTGACTAGATTAATTATTTGGAAGAATACTTTGAGTATGAGGAGGTTGAAGATCCTGATAGGGTCAGATTTGCTAAGACCAAGTTGAAGGGTCATGTCAGAATCTAGTGGAAGGGAGTACAACTGGAAAGAAAAAAAAGAGAAAAGGAGAGAATAACCAGATGGGATATAATGGGAGAAGTTGAAGAGATAGTTTATCCCTACAGATTACGAATTGGATCTGCTAAGGAAAATGCAAAGTTTGAGATAGTCAAGCAAAACTGTCAAAGAATACACATAGGAGTTCTATAAGATCTCCATCCGAACTGTCCATTCAGAGGCTAACAAGGAGAAGGTGGCCTATTACATCAATGGGTTGAGAACTAGTATTCAAGAATATTTGAGTCTGGTTAGGATTATTACCATTAAGGATGCTTACCAGTTTGCTCTGAAGGTTGAAGAGAAGCTGAACAGAAGGTTTGAGGGTAAGAAAAGAGGAAGAGGTCATGGAGAAAGAACTGGTGAAAGAATATATGGAGGATGATATGAGAAGAAAGAAGAGGCTAGCAACAACCAAGATCAGAAGGGAGATAATGATTACAGATCCCATAATCATAATAATGGCTACCAAAGAGGAAGAGGTAGATATGGAAGAGGAGGATTTCGTGGAACCTGTTTCCTTTGTGGGGAAGGACATCGATCATATGAGTGTCCACAACATCGATAAAGGATGAATAAGAGACCTAAGGGTCCTACTAGAGCTATTGTAGCAGATGAAAGAGCTGAATCAAAACATTCTGAGGAGGCAGAGAGAGGAGAAGTGATGTTCACAAGGAGAACCTTGTTGAATGAAGAGAAAGGATCAGACCAGAGGAGAAGCCTGTTTTGCACAAGGTGCAAAATTTTGGGTAAGGTCTGCAATGTTATTATAGATAATGGTAGTACTGATAACTTGGTATCTGAATAAATGGTTACTAAGTTACGGTTAAAGAGGAGGAGACACCCGCATCCATATCGGATAGCGTGGTTACAGAAGGACCATAGGACTTTGGTCAGTGAGCAATGCTCGATGAAATTTAATATTGGGAATTACTATGATGAGGTCCTGTGTGACATCCTACCTATGGATGCTTGCCATTTGCTATTGGTAAGGCCATGGTAGTTTGATCGGTGTGCAGTGCATGATGGTCATGCCAACACCTACTCAATAACGAAGAATGGAGTGCACCATAAGTTGAAGCCCTTGAAGGATGTGGAAGAAAAGGTATGCCATAGTAGAAATAAGCATTAGCATTAAATAGAAATATGTAAGAGCATTACTCAAAGACCAAACAGTGACACACTTGTATTTACAAAACAAAGAAGACTTTACATATGAATTGTAATAGCTATAGAGCTGCACTTTGGAATGGCTAGCATCCCACTATTTATAGAGAATTTTACAATAAATTCAAATTTTAGGTATTAATGGTGTTAGGCAAGAAAATATCATTGAATCATATGGGTGCTCAGTTGGTACATTTTCCCTTGGAAGGACGGAGGCTATCCAGAGGGTTGTCAAGTTATTCTACATAAATCTAAGGCTTTGATCACTCTAACATTCCTGTTAGGCATTAAATTATTATCTACTTTACCCCTTCAATAAGGTGATGGTATTTCAACTAGGTGAATGAATATCTGACATTAATTACCTTGGAGATCACACATTTCAAAAAACCACCTTCCCACCCATGGAGAGCTCGTACCTAGGTAGCTAAGATCATTAATGCACCATCCTTGGGATTCCCAACACTAGTGGTGATTTTGGTACTAGGTGAAGGATTTGGCACTTCCATGTTCATTCACTCCCTAAATTTCTACTCGATGCAACTCATAGGTATGGGGAATCGTGATTCACTTTTAATTATGGCTCTCTAAGAACTCTACCCAAGCTATATTTTCAATCAGGGCAGTGATTCCTCTACTTTCTAAAAATTTTATCCTTGTTGGGGTAGGTGAGGTCAAGAAACCATCTAATATTTTTGCCCAACTATTGGGTATGGATTCAGGATCTACCTTTGCTACTTTCTCACCTAATTATTCACCCGATCGTAACCTTGAGCCAATTTTTTACCTTTTATAGCCTTGGTATAAGGAGGGCTTTTGGGATTGCTCTAGGCTTGGTGGCCACCTATTTTTTTCCTATTAAATATTTGCTTCCACCATTTTCCTAATTTTGAAATCTTCTTCACCTATAAATGCTAATGTTGAGCTCCCAAAATTTAGCTATTTTTATAGGCCATCATCTTACAAAAAATAGTGGGTGAAAGGATGCAATATTTCACCCATAGGAACTATAGAGGTCACATGGTCCAACTGACTCCATCTAATTTATGGAACATATTCCTACCTCAATGCTCAAGTCCCCACCATACTTCTTGGGAGAAGATGGAATCATCTTGATATATCATTTGCACCACCTGGTGAGCTTATGCATTGTGGACTTCATTGAAAAGTAATTCATAGGCTTTAGGCTATTTATAGCTCCTTTTAGAGGGAGATCTCATGAATGGTACCTCATTCTTAGAAAATAATCAAACAAAATATGGGATGAATTGGTGAACTTGTAATAAATAGAATTAGAGAGAAGCCAAATGGAGCATCCCTCCTACATTAACTCATGACCATCAAGAGGGTACCAACAAAAGCAATAGATTATTTCAATATCTAATTAATCAAAAAATGGAAAAGGATCCTATCTAATATTTGATCATCTCCAATTCTGGAAGTCATTTACTATCTAAAAGATTTCAATTTTAAAATTTATATGATGGTCATGTCTAAGGGTGGGAACTCAATATTAGAGGCCTACAAGATAACTATTTATGCTGAAATGTAATCCAAATAATAAGGCCAACCCCTAGACTACCTCTTCTATTATTTCCTTTCATTCAAACTTCATATCATCCCTATCTAACTGTGCAATCTATCTCCTATCTAACTATCCCAACCATGAGCCTTGAGCAACCTTAGTTTTCCTCTCCTTTTGTTGCTAAGATTTATGAACTTTATAATATGATGAGAACCTTCTCTTATGATATCACAACCTTGAAGAGGTAACATAACACTAAAATGTTTACCTACAAAAGTTATCCAAATCCTCCTATTCAATAGGGAAGCCTAAATATTTGAGTGTCTCTAGTTGGATATCATAAGTGTCCATTTTTTACCAACAAAAATCCTAGTCAAGCATAGGTTCCAACTCAAAATATAGTACATGTATCAGTCATAGTCTAACAAATGTCTACAAACTCATCTAGGGAATTTATTTCTACCCAAAATAACTATATTGAGGATCCCAATGGTTGGTACTATACTACTCCTAACTGTCAGCATTTTGATTGTTATGTCATAACTTAATCTCAAGTAGTCAGGATAACTCCTTTTGGCCACAATATTTTCCATCCTCCTCAATAAAATTACAAACACTGGTTCCAAAACATACCTCTCAGCCTCTAGCCATGTTATTAACTATCAACTCACCAACTCCAAATAAAACCTTTATCACTTGGGATGAATAAAAAGTATACTTCATGTCAGATGAAGTATGTACCTCAATCTTAATGGGGCCACACATTAGACCAAAATATAACACCAAGACCAAGAGAAGGGACATTTAATATTATAGGATATTTAGTTTTATAGATACTAAAAACCAAAAAATAGAATCAATTAATATAAGAAGTGCCCCAACACAAACTACACTAGAAAACTAGTCCCAAATAGTTCCAACAATCACAAGAATATCCTTAAATCCTCCAAGGCAATCTATTTCAAATCCATTGAATCCATGTTTTATGGAAGAAACATGTAGGATTTTGACATTGTCAAATAAAATTCTAAGATCCCTTCTATCAAATATTCTAGTGTGATGGAGCACCTAGGGAAGTCAATTATAGCCATGAATCTTTGGGATGTCCTCTTCCTACAAAATGAAAAAATTGGAAGAGGATCTAAAGAAGAAAAAAGATTTGATTAGACAAGGGATTCCCACTATACTACAAATCACTAGCTCAAATAATAGCTAGCCCAAGCCTATGGAATTCTACCAAACCTTAATATATGGAGATAAGTTAATACACAACTACATGATGGAATCAAGGTCAAACACATCGTTCATGAAAAAAAAGGTAATAGAGACACATGGATTATCTCTTGAGTATATCAATAATAGGTTAGTATAGTTATATGGAACTCTAGTGCTAGTATTTCAAAAAAATTAGAACCTTCCTATGACACTCCAAGAATACCCTAACTTGAATATTTGTCAAGACATAGTGGTAATCAATATTCCATCCACATATAGAATATTCCTCTAAAGATACTTGACCACTAAGATCATAGGATACCTCTCATTGGACTGGGCTCATATGATACTCCAAAGTAGATATGGTACTAAGTTTAAAATCATGTTAGAACCCCTCCACATGTACCACATAGAGAAAATCCCCTTCAAGGAAAGTGAAGAAGAGAAATCCTACATGGCATAAGAAGAGTTATCAAAATTTAACTACTTCATGGATAAGGTGCATCCATACACCCCCAATGATTATCTATAGCAAGTCCCATAGACTATTTATTTTCCATCCAAAAATCCACATTGTCCTTTCAATAAAGGAGAGAACAAAAAAGATCCCAATGAAACCCAAGGACAAACACATGGTTACCAATCAATAGTCTAAAATTAAAGGAATTGATCCCTAGCTGAAGGAGTCTTGTCATTAGCCAAAGGAGGTTCCACCTTAGCCAAAGACACAGGGAAGTCACACACACATAGGAGGTAGGTCGAAATTCCATTTAAGAAAACATCTCTTATTGGTCATAAAGGCTAGCTTTAGTGGACTAGCCTATTAGAACCAAGAACATAGAGGTTACAACAATCACCCATTAAACCCTTGAACCTATATTACTAATATATGCATGTTTTTAAAGTACATGTCCACTATGTCGGCATGTAAGGCATTACATGAGAAACATGACAAAGATATAATTGCACAAACATTTGCAATGCAACAATGATGAGATAAGTTAGTGATAATTTATCATTTGAAGGCCCAAAATTTTCCAATATTGATGGCCCTATATCTAGAGATCTCAAACCTATTGAATATACTTAGAAAATAATTTTGGCCATAAAGAAGCTAATAACTTATAGATATTTTTTGTAGAGTTTTAGAGGGAACGGACCCTCCTTCTAGCTTAAAAATAGGCCTATATTTACATTGTAAAGACATAGAAAGTTGTCTACCCATGCCTAGTACCTTGTCTTATGAGATTTTCCTTTTGTCATCCTTCTTATCAATTGTAATAAGTAGCACTCAAACCTTGAGATACTATCTAAATATCATTGATCCTCTCTAGGATACATGCCTTGTAACCATTTCTAGCATGTTAATAGAAGTTGTGATTAATTTCACTATGTCCTCCTTCCTTGACATATTTTCCAATTCCTAGTTGTGCCACTTTTAGTGTGTGCATTATAGATATTAGATACTATATCCCATGTTCATTTATGACCACTTTTTATATTTAGTAAAAGGGATATTATTCTTGGTGTATCATCCCTATAGCTTACATTTTAATTTCTAGCAAAAAAAAATTCTTGTATTTTTATTTCCCTACAAACCCCCTTGTCCTTAGCTCATGAAGGCCTTTGTGCATAAATGTTTCAATTAGATATGGATTTGGACTTAATTAGAAATCCCAAATGTTTCCCTATAGGCATTATTCCCATATGTGATGGATGTTGTTATTTTTCTCTACATGAGGTACAAGTGCTCTTGGCACATCGAGATTTTGTCTCGATGGGCCAATGCATTGTGAGATGACAATAGCTTGTCTAGCACACCCAATGGGATGATATTCTATGTTCACCCCATGAATATCAAAGTAAAATACTGAGTATGGTCTCAATGAAAATTATAGTTGATATACTTGAATTGAAGCATCAAGAAATTCACCTAGCAACTCCATTGAAAAAAAAAATACTTTCAATAAGTTTTCTAGCAAAAGACAGACCAATATTCTAGTGGAATTATCTATCTCATGAGCTTATTGAAGCACTATTTCTATATCTAGTGTATCCATTCTAAAAAAAAAAAACATAGGATTATATGAGTGTAAGACCTATAACTAGAGCCTTTTTCCAAGCCAATTAGAAGGATCTAGTGTCACCACTAAACCAAAGAAGATGGAGGAGAAAATAATGGTGCAACATGGAAGCCATAATAAATCATCCTCCCAAGAATTTTTTGGCATTGAACCACAGAGGTTTTCTGGTTCCACTAACTCCATCTAATTTGTGGGACCTGTTGAGTGGTAATTTTGCCCAATTGCAAAATCACACTCTCCCTTAGGATTTTGATCTCAAAACCCTCTCTTGCAAAGAAGTTAAAAAATCAAATTCTCCAAGGTCTCTGCTATATTAGCATTTGCCTATGTGTATTAGTAATATCAATAAAAATATCAATAATATGCTAGGAAAACCTTAGTGATTGCAAGTAACTGTTAACAAGGGCCATGTGTTGGTTCATTTTACCATGTTATGTTAGTGATTGTTCATAAAAATTAACCAAAATCAAATGTGAATTGACCCTGATATGACCACGATGTAGTGCTTTAATTCCTTTTATCTTGAAATTTTTTAAGGTAGATTTTATCTTCCTTTATTAAGTAGATTTTAAACAAGTTTTATCTTGCATTAAATCCTACTTTAAAGCATAAAATAGATGATTAAATATATCTATGAAAATGAATTTAAAATGATGAAAAAATCCATTAAATGTAGCTTCTATTATGAAGATGAAGAAAACATTTGATATAATTGATAAATTATTCCTCTTTGAAGAAATTAATTTTCATAAAGAGATACCAATTTATTGCTTTAAAATAATAGCCTCATAATGTCATGATGAATTATCTCTCTTTAATGAAATTAATTTTCGTTAAGAAGAAATAATTTCATGCTTTGAAACCAAGACCTTTGATGTAATAATAAATTACCTTTCTTCAATGAAATCAGAATTTTCATGAAGAAATGTGCATTTATTGCTCCGAAAATGATGGCTCATGAAATGCCATAAAAAAATTACCCCCCTTTAATAAAATTAAATTTTCATAAAGGAAATGTCATATTATGCTTATGAATGAAAATGCAGAGTTTAAAAATTTGATTTACCTCCAAAACTTGAAAATAAAATTTCCGAAATTATAAAAATCTACGTAAAATAGTCATTTTCAATAATTTTTATAAAATCGAAATGCCATCGGAATGGGTTAGAATATATTGCGTATGAAATATTGAATTTCATTTTCACACCCACATAATTATTTTTATCATTTTTTTATTTTAATGTCTGAAAATTAAAAAAAAATCTGCAAAATAAAAAATTAAAAAAATAAAAATAAAACTGGAAATGGAAATGAAATGCTGAAAACTTAAATATGCAAAGCCCTTTCAGTTTGATGGTATCCCATCCTGCAAAACCAAAGATGTGAGAAAATTTTACATGCAACCTATTTCATTTTAGCCTGTATTTGCACAATTAAAATAAACTAAGTGCTAGATCTAAAGAGACAAAAAATAAATTTTAGACTCCAAAATTTCAATGATGTAACCCTAAAATGCATTAAACATCCTTTATAGATCTGAAATCTAAAAAAGAGAAAAATGAGACCTTAAATCTAAGCATGCACACATTTTTCCTCCTATTTTGCAAATAAAACCCAAATTTCTGAAAAGGTCCATTGCATGAAAATTAGGTTTCCATTTTTTACAGTCCTATTTTGGTAACATTTCTGGTCTTGTAAAAAGAACCAACCCCCTTTTTGTCCTTCCATGAGATTTTTAGAGTTACGCAGTTTGACTCTACACTTCCCTTTACAACTCTTTGTTTCCCTATTTAGACTTTCGATTTCCAGAATGCTTTTCATTTTCCTTTGCCAAAGCTCTTCGAAAATACCATACACTTTCTTAGGTCTGCGTGGCTCTGTGTTTCTCATTAGCTACTTGGATTTTTCAACATAGGTAATGTCTTTTTTGGTCATTATGAACGGTTTTATCCACCTTCCTCGTCATGGGTTTTAGCCACCAAACAATAAAATCATTCAAGATTTAATTTATTAGTTTTTTTTTTATTATTCCAATCACTATAATTTTATCTAATAATCATTTCTCTCCTACTTATGTGTAACCCTTTTATTTCTATACATACCATATAATGTACCTTATCCAATAAGCGTTGCCATTTTTTACTTTATTGAACTATCATTTTTGTCTCTAAATGACAATCATACAGCGCATTAATACACTCAGATTTGTTGATATGTTTTTACTAACACCAAACCTCTGCATTTGTCATAGCCACATCGACACGCGGTGGTCCTATGACCTATTTCCATCCTGCTCTAACTCAGTGACCGCTATCCCACTCTGCGCTCTTCGCTCCATAATCCCTAGCACCGTCGAACTGCTGTCATACGCATCACCCACTTGGTTTTATCATTCACCAGTTTTATCACTGCCACCTGAGTGGATTTTATTCCCAAGTTGGTGGTTTTTTTGCCTTGACCGACATTATTATACTCTAAACATCATTTTTTGAACTTCACCGTGTGTTTGCATTACACTATGGTTCACCTTGAATTCGTTTGGTCTCCAAAATATTGGTGAAAAACACACTTGGCTTTGTCATTGTTAGAAGAATTCCCCAATAATGTGCTCTTAATGCTACAAATTTCTTTACTGTCCTCGGTGTAAAATCCCATACTATGCATTTTGTCTAACCGATCACTATTTCCCATGATACTTCTATCTATTGGTTCCCATATGACTGCTTACTTTTGGGTATGCTCCATGTCATCATATTTTCCCTATCAAAAACTAGGCTCTCTCCACCATACCGTGAAAAATCGACACCATTCTTCATGTTGTAGACCCATAATAAACCTCACTACCACTCATCCACTATCACTGCAACAACTGCAACAAGCACAGTCTATGCACCTACCAAACCTCTGTTGATTTCTTTTGGTACACCCGTTGTCACAAATTACTCTAGTATATTCTGGCGAACATCTGCATGGTTGGAAATTATTCTATGCTATCTATGTGTGCTCCCTAGGATGGGCATGATGATATTTTAATATGATGCTAAATTTTCCACTTTCACTTCCTAATGCATCGTCAAATAATGTGTTATCATCTAATTGCACATAATTGACCTGCATTGCATCGTTTATCCTTGGTTCTAAGCATCAATTTGCTACAAGGTAAACTTTGGATACTTTCCAATTGATGTTAGGGTATTCAATTCTTCGATTACGTATATCTGGATCACCAACTCATGCTGTATCCACTTCCATACTCTAGCTATGATGACCATATCACAATTAAGAACTCACATTTGGTTACTCCCCATATTTCTACCTCAAAATCATTCTCTCCTTGATGCCATGTCCATTTGTCTATGATGTCTTTCGACAACATTACTATGGATATGTACATTGTAATGTTGTTGTAGATACAGTTCATACATTTCGGTAATGTGATAATCAACATTACAATATTCCATAACTCACTGTCATTAAGGGGATATGTTTGTCATCGATAATACAACGTCATCGTGCCACATCGTCGAGTAGCTATCACTATGATCTTGGGTATGCCGAATTCCTTCTACATCGATGCCACTAATTTTTACATTATCAAACCTTAAAAGCATTGTCAAGTTGCCATGTCACCATGCCTGACATGCCCAACCAATCCGCGTCGAGTCATTTGCGATGCATGTATTCTACATCGATCATCGCTTATCGTATGCCTGTTGCCCACTGAGGAAATCAATCTGCAATGCCATCTCATCATGCCGTAATGCTCCACGTATGTATCCACCTCAATCAACGAGTCATGTATGCCTTGGTCTCCAAGTATCCCCTTGTATGCCGTGTTGGTCTCTTCTAAATAACCCGCACACCGACCTTTCGACTAACCTAGATGCTTGCATAAAAGAAAAATCATAAGCCTCGCATGATACAAATATATGAATCATATGCATATAATGGGGTATCACCTAGGAGACGATATAAAGTAACCTTAATTACTTTATTAACATTTATTTGTTATATATATATATATATATATATATATATATAATTTTTTATTCTTATATTATTTATTATTTTTTAATTTTTAATTTTAAATTTTTTACTTATTATTTCATTATTTCATTAATATATATGTAAATAAATATTTATATTAATGTATCATTTTTTAATTTTATATTTTTTAGTTTCATCTGTATATATAAGATATATATATATATATATATGAATTTTTATTTTATATATTTTTTATAATATCTATGTATATATATATTAATATTTAATATTTTAATATATAATATATTGAAATACATATATATATACATAAGTACATTTTTCATGTTTTATTAAAATTTTTTATTGATTTAATCAATTTTAAAGGTTTAAATTAATCTAATTTAATCATTAAAATTGATTGAACAAAATGAATAAACAAAACTAGAATGAAAAACGAGACCACCTCTAAGAAATGAAAAGAGAGAAGCTAAACAAACAAGCAAGTCTACCAACATCAAACCTCGAGAACCTACCAAAATCATCACTTAAAGGACATAAAACTCATCAAACCTCATTAATGATTTTACAAACAAACAAATGAGGCACTGATCAATCATGCAAAACTTAATATCCTAATTGAAACCTTATGGAGAATGTCAACCAAAGACAAATTAAATTCTCAAAAGCCAAAATTAAAAGTGGGTCCCCAATTTTGGGGTATGTTGTGGAACAACCACAACAAATGGTGACTCTGCTAGGAAATGCTCCTAAGCATTTCAAATAAAGAACCTAACCTGAAATGAGAATACACAAGATTAGTGAAACACAATAATTTAGCAACATCCCAAGAAAATGGGGCTAAACAACTTCAGAATGAAAAAAACTAGTCCATCTACCTTTACTTAGTGTGTGCAAAAGTGATTCATTTCCTACATTTCTAATAATCCTCTAGATTCCATCATCCCTTTATTCATTAGGCTATGAAGTATCACTTATAATGAAATGAATATAGACAGAGCCCCACTACCTGTCAAAAATCTATAGCCTTGGTGGATTTTTTCTAACTCACCCTTGTGTTTGCTTAATGCTTTGCAAAGCCTTTCCTTTTACCCAAGCTATGTCTAGATAGAGCCCTACTGCCAGTCAGGCGTCCATAACTCCGATAGATTTTATCTATATCTTGTGACTGATTTGATCAAGCATTCTAATGCTCATTTTTTTCTCTCTTTTTTTCACTCTCTTTTTTTTTCTCTCTTTTTTTCACATATAATTTTTTTCCTTTTCAAAAGAACATCTTTGCAAAGCTTCAAGCATCACTGGGGTAAGGTAGCCTCCAAGTGAAGCATTTTAGATTTTTGCCTAGGGTTGCAGATCAAGATAACTTCATCCTTATAAATTCCATAAATACCATTTAATGTTTGTGAGTTACATGTGGAGATTTGGTGAAATCTTTCATTGTTCCACTTTCCACCATTTTAGTCCAAAAATTTGAGCATGATCACCAAATAACTCATCCCCCTTTTATTGGGTTCATCAGTTTCCAAATGAGGTACTCTAACCTATTAAATAAAGGAGATTCAAAAGTGAACCATAGACCATAAGTTAAGGACCACAGAACATCACCTCAAAATAAGGAAACCACCCAAAACACAAAACTACAAACCACACAAGATAAAACTATATACAAATGTACAATATGATATAAGAAGGTGCAAAAATTTGAGCCATCACTTCCCTAGATCCCAAAAATGATTAGCACATTTCAATAAACATATAACATGATACACATGCCAATATTTATAGAAATCCAACAAAGACAAGATTATGCCAAATAATACAACAATATTCATCTTGCCTCGCTCACCCCACCAATTTGCTTTAGTTCTATTAACAATCCCATAGGTGAGCATCAAGTCATTAAATTGATTAGACAAACTTTGATTTTCAATTCTTTCTTGTCTATTCTTTAAGATGTCAATTTCACAACTCAATTCATGATTTAGAATTAGGCTTTATTTTTCAAACATGAGATTTTGCAGACAAGAGACTATTTCTAAAAATTTCGAAGTCAATTCATTATTCATGTTTTGAGGCCGACCAAACTTATGCAACCAGTTACAAGCATCTAGGATATTTACTAAATGAGAATCATCATAAATTTCTATCCTATATTCCATTATCAGTTGTTGATGAATTTGATTCAACAATTCAAGTGCATCAACTTCTATGTCATTCACCAAAGCAATCTTATTAAAGGTGTGAGTAGAAATCAATCCCTACTCTTCATTCACTTCCAATGACATTTCATCGTAAATAACATTAGCATCCAAAGAGTGATTATACAAATATTCACCTAAAGCTTGGATGCTTGGACACAAAAGGTTAGATTTTACCTTTTGCACATTTTCATTTACCAACCCTTGGTGAGGATTTGCAATTACCTCTTTTACGATATGGTCTTTATCACTTTCATCATCTTGTAGTCTTTCATCTTCATTGATTACCTGTTCATCAAACATACAAAAATTAGATACCCAATTAAAAGTATGCCCATCCTTTTCAAACTTTAAATCTTTTTGGTTAAAGTGCATGTCAAATAACACGTCATAATGATAAATCATTTTAGTTGCTTCAAATAGATCCACTTCTTTATCATTTGGTTCCAATTTATTGTTGATATCTCTTCATTTGAATCCTCAAAACAATAATGCATATTTGTATCTAAATTTTCACTATTCCAAAATGAAAGAGAGGATTTTACCTCTTCCTCATCTAAAACAGATGAGTCATAAAAATATTTACCATTTTTCCCCTTTTTATTTCAATAAGATCTTCAATAAACTCATATCCAACATGATCAAATTTTGTAACCTTCTCTATTCTTGCAAATGTAAGATCTTCATGTGAAGTAGAAGTTTCAACATCCTGCATATCAAGTGGAATAGAAGTTTCATCAATAGGAGTGTGAGAAAATAACACATCTTCATATCTTCCCCAACCATTGTAAAAATTGTCATTTAAATTCATGGGATGAAACCCCATTGTATCATTGACATGATATTTTGATTCATCTATCAATTCTTTTTCTTATTTATGCATGGTAGTATGGTCATTGTCATCTTCCAACACTTGATGAGATTCCAATCCTTTCTCCAAATCATTCTCAAATTTTACAAGACTTGTAATATCCTTATGCGAGAAAGCAATTGTATTATACTACATATCAATTGACATAAAATTTTATTAGAAGTTTTGGAGTGAGTGTACTCTTCCCACGTTTTCCAAGAATCATAATAATCATCTTCCAAAATCAAGTGGTGATGCTCATCTATTTCTTCAACATCTTCCAATTCATCAATGTGTTTCTCATCAAATTCACCTTCACCTTCTTTAGATGGTTCAATGATATCCAAAATTGAACTACTCTTTCTATTCAAGTTTGTAATGCTATCATAATCCACATTTGTAACCCATTATTCAATTTCTTCATAATTTGGAAGGTGTGGGTATTATTGACCCTTAGTTTCAATAATCTCATCCAAAGCATCTTCCGAGAACCAATGGTGAAATTCTATCATTTCTTCAAATTCATTTATTTATTCTCTTTCAATTTCACTTTCAACCACTTTATTCAATTCTATGGTAGGTTTTGTCCTATCACATATCTCAACACTAATTAGATTTAGGAAACCTCCATTATCTTAATACTCATGCATTTCTAGAAATGAACTTATCTCTACACAATCCTCATGGGTGGATGTGGGCTTCGCAACTTGCACCTCCTCTTAGGCAATATCTAAGGTGGTTGTAATATTTGGACATTCAAATTCATCCCCTTGATCATTCACCTTAGGCATCATTGGAGTGGAGGGTGCTATATTCGATGGTTGATGTAGGTTGGTATTACTAGCTCCAAAATAACAATATTTTATGGGAACATGTTGTGCCTCCACTTGCCCTTTTTATACCATTATTGCTACCTCATAGATTCTATGCAAATATGGGTCATCAAGATTTTCCTCAATAAGTGTAGCAAGTATAGGGGGTATGGCTCCCATGTATACTTTAATAGCTTCCTCTTTTGGTATGTCAAAACTTTCCCATATTTGAGAGTGTAACTCTCAAAACCTCTCATTGAATTGACTCATGGACTCATTAGGCTCTTTACAAATAGAGGTAAACTGATTTTGCAACATATCTAAGTCCACCTGATTACCAAAATGATAAAGATATGTTGCTTCTATTCGGACCCAAGAAGTCCTAACCTCCATGGGTAATTGACCATACCAAAAGAATGATTTGTCATCCAAAATGTATGAGAATAATCTACAAGCAATATCCTCACGGTAAATTTACCATTGAAATAATATGCTCTTGTAGATATGCAATTTTTGTATGTATCCTAATGTCTCATCTTGATTAAATTGTCGTAGAAAATCCAATACCATTTCAGGAATTTGATAGGGTATTCCAAACATAGGAAAACACTCATAATACTTCCCTAACACCGATACCATGCTTTCTCTTAAAGATACCACTTGCTCCTCAAATGTCGCCATTAGTGAAACTCAAAGAATAACTTTAGAACCAAATTTGTTAGTCAAATAAAAATATCTTGCAAAGAATCATAAAATGACTAACAATTTTCAAATGAGTAAACCATAAATATCATCATGTTAGTATCATCCAAAATATATGCATCCATTAAACCATGACATGGTCCTATAACCTGTTTCCATCCTACTCCAACCCGGTGACCGTTGTCTCACTCTGCGCTCTTTGCTCCATCAGCCCTGACGTCGTCGAACTGCTGTCATACGCGTCGCTCGCTTGGTTTTATCGTTCATCGATTTTTTCACCACCAGCCGACTGGTTTTTATTCCCAAGTTGGTGGTTTCATTGCCTTGACCAACATCGTTGTACTCTGAATATCACTGTCTAGACTTCGGTGTGTGTTTGAATTACACTATTATTTGCCTTGAATTCATTTGGTCTACAAACTGTGGGTGGAAAATGCGCTTGGCTCCATCATTACCAAAAGAATTCCCCAATAATGTGCTCCTAACGCTATGAATTTCTTGATCACCCTCGATGTAAACACCCACACTGCACATTCTGTCTAACCGGTCACTATTGCCCATGACACTTCTGTCTATCGGCACCCATATGACTGCCTACTTTTGGGTATGCTCCATGTCATCGTATTTCCCCTGTCGAAAACCAGGCTCTCTCCACCATACCGTGAAAAATCTACACCATTCTTCATGTTGCAGACCCATAATCAACCTCACTGCCACTCATCCACTATCACTGCAGCAACTGCAACAAGCACACTCTGTTCACCTACCAAACCTCTACTGATTTCTTTTGGTACACCCACTATCACAAATTACCCCAGTACGTTCTAGCAAACATCTACATAGTTGGAAATTATTTTGTGTTGTCTACGTATGCTCCCCAGGATGGGCATGATGATATTTTAATATAATGCCACATTTGCCAAATAGCTCTTGTTCCTATCATCTCCCTTTGGATTTCACTTCTTAATGTATTGTCAAATAACGCGTTATTGTTTGATTGCACATAATCAACCTGCATTGCATTGTTCATCCTTTGGGTTTGAGCATCAATTTGCTGTAAGGTAAACTTCAGACACTTTCCAATTGATGTCAGGGTATTCAATTCTTCTTCGACTGCACATATCTGGATCACCAACTCACGCTGTATCCACTCCCAAACTCTAGCTATGATGACTATATCACAACCAACAACTCACATTTGTTTACTCCCCATGTTTCTACCTCGAAATCGTCCTCTCCTTGATATCGTGTCCATTCAACAACCAACAACTCTAGCTATGATGACTATATCACAACCAACAACTCACATTTGTTTACTCCCCATGTTTCTACCTCGAAATCGTCCTCTCCTTGATATCGTGTCCATTCATCTACAATGGCTTTCGATAACATTACTCTGGAGACGTACGTCGTGTAGGACCCTTTCGAATTCATCCGGTTGTAATTTTGTTGTAGACACGGTTCATGCATTTCAATAATGCAACAATCAATATAAGAATATTCCATTGCTCGCTGTCATTGAGGGGAGATGTCTATCATCGATAATACAATACCACTGTGCCACATCACTAAGTAGCTATCATTGTGATCTCGGGTATGCCGAATCCCTTCTACGCCGATGCCACTATTTTTTTTTTACATTATAAACCTCAACAGCGTCGTCAAGCTGCCATGTCACCATGCCTAGCATACCCAACCAATCCGTGTTGAGTCATTTTCCATGTATTTTTTCTCCATATACCATCGCTTGTCGCCCGCTTGTCACCCACTGAGGCAATCAATCCGTAATGCCATCTCATCATGCCGCAATGCTCCACATATGCATCCACCTCGGTCAATGAGCCACGTATGCCTTGGTCTCCAAGTCTTTCCTCGTATGCCATGTTGGTCTCTTCTAAATAACCCGTATACCGACCTTTAGGCTAACCTAGATGTCTGCATAAAAGAAAATCATAAGCCTCGCATGATACAAATATATAAATCATATGCATATAATGGGGTATCACCTAGGAGACGATATAAAGTAACCTTAATTACTTTATTAACATTTCTTTGTTATCTATATATATATATAATTTCTTATTCTTATATTATTTTTTTACTTTTATTTTTACTTATTATTTCATTAATATATGTAAATAAATATATATATTAATGTATCATTTTTTAATTTTATATATATTTTTTATAATATCTATGTATATATATATATTAATATTTAATATATTAATATATTAATATATTTTATATTGAAATACATTTATACATAAGTACATTTTTCATGTTTTATTAAAAAGTTTTATTGATTTAATTAATTTAAAGGTTTCAATTAATCTAATTTAATCATTAAAATTGATTGAACCAAATGAATAAACAAAACCAAAATGACAAATGAGACCACCTCCAAGAAATGAAAGGAGAGAAGCTAAACAAACAAGAAATCCTACCAACATCAAACCTCGAGAACCTATCAAAATCATCACTCAAAGGACACAAAACTCATCAAACCTCATTATTTGTTTTACAAGCAAACAAAGGAGGCATTGATCAATCATGCAAACCGTAATATCTTAATTGCAACCTTATGGAGAATGTCAACCAAATATAAAGGAAACTCTCAAAAACCAAAATTAAAATTGGGTCCCCAATTTTGGGGTACATTGTGGAACAACCATAGCAGGACCCATTCCTACCTTAGTGCTCAAGTCCCCACCTTAGTTCTTGGGAGAATATGCTATCATCCTGATAGATCATTTGCGCTACCTAGTAAGCTTATGCATTATGCACTTTATTGAAAAGCAATACATAGCCTTGAGGCTATTGATGGCTTCTTTTAGATGGATAGCTCATGAATGGTACCTCAACCTTAGTCCATAATCAATAAAAATCTAGGAATAATTGGTAGAACTTGTAATAAATAGATTTAGAGAGAAGGAAAATGAAGCATCCCTCCTAGATCAACTCATGATGATCAAGAAGGTACCAACAAAATAAATGGATGGTTTCAATGTCTAATTAATCAAAAAATGGTAAATGATCATAGATAAGATCTAATCACCTTAAGTATGGAATTTATTTACTATCTTAATGCTTTCAATTTTGAAATTATCATGATGGTCAATTCTAAGGGTGGGAACTCAATATTAGAGGCCTACAAGATAACTCTTGAGGCTCAAATCTATTTCAAAGAATATGGTCAACCCCTAGACTACCTCTTCTATTATTTCCTTCCATTCAACCCTCATATCATCCCTCTATGACTATGCAATATATTCCATACCTGACTATCCCAACCATGAGCCTAGAGCAACCTCATAATTCCCTCTCCTTTTGTTGCTAAGATTGATTAACTTTATAATATGATGAGAACCTTCTCTAATGATATCACAACCTTGAAGAGACTACATAACACTAAAATTTTTACCTATAGTAGTTATCCAGAGCTTCCTCTTCAATAGGGAAGCCTAAATATTCGAGTGCCTCTAGATGGATATCACAAGCTTCTATTTTATAAAAAAAAAAAAATCCTAGTCAGTCATAGGTTCCAAATAGATAGTACATGTATCATTCCTAGTCTAAAAAATGCCTACAAGCTCATTTGGGACTTGATTTCCATCCAAAATAACTATATTAAGGATCCCAATGGTTGGTACTATCCTACTCCTAAATATCATACTTTTTACTATTATGTCAAAACTTAATCTCAATTAGTTAGGACAACTCCTTTTAGACATAACATTTTCCATCCTCCTTAGTCAAAAGTCCAAACACTAGTTTCAAAACATGCCTCTAGCCATGCTATTAGTTGTGAACTCACCAACTCTAAATCAAACATTTATCACTTGGGATGAATCAAAATTTTACTTCATGTCATATGAAGTAGGTGCCTCAATATTAAGGAGGCCATAAGTTTGACCAAATTATAACACCAAGGCCAAGAGAAAGACCATTAAATATTAGGATATATTTATTTTGATAGATACTAAACACCAAGAAAGATAATAAAATAATCTAAGAAGTACCCCAACACAAGCTACACTATAAAAGTAGTTCCAAATAGTTCCAACAATCACAAGAATAGCCTTAAAGCCTCCAAGGCAATCTATTGTAAATCCATTTAGGCCACATCTAATGGAAGAAACATCTAGGATTTTGATAATGTTAAATACCATTCTAAGATACCTTCTATAAAATATTTTAGTGTGGTGTATCACAAAGCCAATCATAACCATGACTCTATGGGATTTCCTCTTTATTCCCTAACAAAAGAAAAATTTGGAAGAGGACCTAAAGAAGCAAAAAGAGTTGATTAGACAAGGGATGCCCACTATACTAAAAATCACTATATCAAATCCTAGCTAGCCCAAGCCTATGGAATTCTACCTAATCCTAATATATGGAGATAAGATAATACACAAATGCATGGTGGAATTAAGGTCAAGCACACCAGTCATGCCAAAAAGGGTAGTAGAGGCACTTGGCTTATCTCTTGAGCATGTCAATATTAGGTTAGTCTAGTTAGATGGAACTCTAGTGCTAGTCTTTCAAAAACTTTGGGACCTTCCTATGACACTCCAAGCATGCACTGACCTAATAATTTTTCAATACATAGTGGTAATCGATATTCCATATACATTTAGAATATTCCTCTAAAGAGACTTCACCACTAAGATCATAGGATACTTGTCTTTGGACTAGACACATATTCTACTCCAAACTAGATATGAGACTAAGTTTAAAATCATGTTAGCACATGTACCACATAGATCAAATACCCTTCAAGGAAAGTGAAGAAGAGCAATCCTAAGTGGTAGAAGAAGAGTTGTCAAAATTTGACTACTTCATGGATTATCTATAGCAATGGGCTTCCAAGACATGGGGTTTAGACCTTGATAAATTATTCAAGTTATTAGGCATGGGATGATCCTCCATCCTAGGTATGTCATTGTATACATTATAAATATTGTATATATTTTACAAAAATAAAGAGGAGAATTGATCAAAAATACTTTTTAAAGTAAATGTATGTGATATATATGTAATACGTATTGGTACACAAATAGGTCATCTGAATTATCATTGACACAAAAAGAGCCCTCCAAAATTTGCAAAGTCTTAGTGCTTTCATATAGAGTTAAAATGGGAGAAAGTTGGCCAAATAGAAAAAAGAGAGTGGCCCAAGAACACTCATAAAATCAAAGGGCCCAAAGATCATATCCAAAGGTAATTTTGAAGCATCAAAGTTCAAGTACCAATGTTTCCCCAACAAACTAGGGAAAATAGAGGACAATTCAAAATCTAAAGGATTCGAAAGCACTCCTCCATTTTCATGCATAAGGAAACATCACCAAAAGGAGTGGGTCCCATAAGATATCAAGAAAAAAGCAATACTATACCTCCTTCACATTCATATTTTTATTCTATATCCAAGGACAAGGCAAGCACTTAGGGTTCACTCATTTTTATTATGCTAAATAAACCCTAGGTTCCATCATAGTTGTAGGGAGTTTTCCCTATAGCCCTAGTTCACTTAAATAATATTGAATAAGAAGTGGAACAAACCAAAGAAAGTAGTTAAAAGGTGTCTTCCATATTCAATTGGAAGAAAGGGATATAAAGAAGAAAGTGGATGATCCCAAAGGACACACTGACTATTAGATCTTCAATCAATATTCAATGATCATTTTTTACCCAAATCAACAACATTAAGGGAATTAAGGCCTATAGACCATTTATTTTCCATATAATGGCTTGTGTGGTTCTTCCAATAAAATAAACCATAGAAAAGGAGAAAAGTCTTTGATGAGAACAAAGTATGGACTTATGGCAACCACTTGGGAGCTCTAGTGAAAGGCACCAACACCTATCCAAAGGAGGCTTGCCATTGAATAAAGGAGATTCCACCTCAAATGAGCACACATGGAAGCCATGTACACATAGTAGAAGGTAGGAAGAAATGGAATTTAAGAGAACTCACACCATTAGCTACAAAGGTTGACTTTAGTAGCCTAGCCTATCGAAGCTAACTACGTGGAAGTTGCAAGGATCACTCATCATACGCTTAAGCCTATATTACTAATCTATGCCAGTAAAGAAAACCATACCCACAATATCAATAAGTGGGTTATTCTAGGAGAACACATAATGAATACTTAATGGTCTATCCTTCCACAACATAGTAGTGATGATTTATCTCTATAGTCCTAGAAGTTCCCAATATTGATGGCCCTAGATTTAGACACCTCAAAGTTGATGATTTTAGTTGCAAAAATATTTTGGCTATAAGGTAAAGGATAACTTGTAGATATTCAACACAAAGTTTTGTAGGGAAAGGACCCCTCTCCTAGCTCATAAATAGACTTATATCTATATTGTAAAGGCATTGAAAGTTATCTACTTATGCATAGTATATGACCTTGTGGGCTCTTCCTTTCACGCTCCCTTCTCAGTTATAATAAGTAGATCTCAAACCTCAATCTATTGTTTAAGTATCATTGAGCCTATCTAGGTTGCATATCTTGTAATCATTTCTAGCACATTAATGGAAGTTCTAACTAATTTTTCTCTATTCTCCTTTGACATATTTTTCAATTCTTGGTTGTTCTACTTTTAGTGTGTTCATTCTAGCTATTATATAGTGGATCTATGTTTATTTATGGCCACTTATTGCAATAAATAAAGAGGAATTTATTCTTGGTGCATCACACACATAGCTTAGGTTTTAACTTTTTACAAAAGTTATTTTTCTCACATTTTACTTTCATTATAAATCCTTTTCTCTATAAAACCCCATAGCCTTATCTCATCAAGTCCTTTGAGCATAAAGGATTCAATCCAAAAATAATATAGACTTGACTAAAAACCTTAGAGGTTGTCCCATAGGCAGTCCTCCCACCTGTGATCCTATAACATCAAACTTCCACCTCAATGGGTTAGTTCATTCTAAGATGACAATAGTATCCATGTGTACCTTATCATTTTGTGCTCATGTGTGCCTCATGGGTGATTAGTTTTAATTATTTTTTAAATAATGCAAGGGATGTGGTACCTCATGCTAGTTGAAAATGTATCTATTATGTATTTAATTCATTAATAGTTTTTGTAATTAATTTTCCATCTTGGTGCCTTCCTTTGCTTGCCAATGAATAGAGTGAATGCCTAATCACCTTCAATTTTTCCTTGCAAATTTGCATGGTATAAATACTTTCGGTTAGCTAATACTTGGTAGGATTTTTTATCCTAATATTTCTACTTAGATAGGAGTTTGGTCCTTGGTAGGGTTCTTATACCCTAAGATCAAATTTAATAAAATATTGATCCTTGGTAGGGTTGTTTACCCTAAGACATTTTCTTTAACAAAGAGCTCTTTGGGGCTTGTATTTGTTAAAACTTGAGGAATAACTTAGTTTTCTTATTCATTGAGGAAATGATACATACTCTCATACCACTAATATCTCTAATTCTTAGTTGATTTTAAATTTGCATTATGGAATGATAGATATTTAAATATAATGAATGCCTAATTTTGGTATAACAAACCATAACTAATCCTACAACTACCCTTGACTTCTAGTAGACCTTACATACCATGTGTTGAGTAGTTTTACTCAACTTACATTCATATTATCTATGATTTAATAATTCCTAAAAAAATTTACACATGATTATATCATTCAATGTGGGCCTTGGCCAATAAATTTAGATGACACAACAATGAAAAGAAAAAAGTTAAAAATAAACTCATATTTTTCTAGAAAATTGTTGGTCACAAATCTGCCTAAGTACAAGATATGATCACTTGTGCGCCCTAGACTCGGCCAACATTGAAAGGCCGAAGGAAAGAGATGTCCTTCGGACCAATCTCCAGAGAGGGTTGGTTCCCTTACTAAATCCTACACTGTTGAAGACTAAAGTTGCGGGAAAGAAATTGGAAATAATCGAAAGAGATGGGAAATATGGCCACAGGCCAAAAATGTAAGATTGGGGAAAGATTAACAACAAGAATTTACCTCAAGCACATGAATAGCATATAATAAAAGAGAGCAACATAATTTACTTACAACCTTGCACAGATAACCTCCAGGATTGCATTCCAAAACTCACTTCCTCACCAACAATATTTAAACTCAGATGCAGAATTTAAATTTAACTAGCAGATAAGAAATACGAGCATAAAAGAGAAATGCATAAAATAGAAGGAAATCACACATAAAGTCACTTGCAAAATTAGAAGCCAAATATCTCTTATTTACGCAGAGAACTTGATAAGTTTTCTTGCAAAATGTCTCTCCTCCTTTACAATGGAAATTTGATTAGTATTTATAGAGGTTTTCGCCTCTTTCATTAAATACATTTGGAGGCAAGGTGTCGGCCACTCAGACACCAATAGCAGCAACTTTCTCCTCGGCAACAACAATGAACCAATGAACAAATGCCAAAGAAAATATATACTGATTTTATCACATGGCATATCAGGCTTCAACAGGAATCAACGATCTGATTTCATTCTCTATGGTGGCGCCTTGGAAATGCATACCCACGAAATGGTCGGTGCCTCGAAAATGAACAATATTGCACTGGAGTCCAAAGCACCTGGCAGTTTTGGTGATAATATTGCCACAAGAATTAACTTCATCAATCTTAATCCTTTTTCAAAGAAGATTTTCATTGAAAACATGAAATTTCACCCAAAAAATGGGCCTTCATCTTCAATTAGCCTGGAACGAGCTTTTGCTTGGAATGTGCATTTAATACTTTCATCCTATGTGAAATGAAATTGTACCCCAATATTTGTCCTTTTCTTTCGACTTTTTTTGGGAAAATATTCTACTGCCATAAGTGGGGCCAATCTTGGAAACTTGATTTTTTTTTAAATTAATGAGAACAAAGAAAGAAAAGGCCTTTTCAGAAAGCAAAAGGCCTTTCGAAAAGCAAAAGGTACTTCGGAGAGAGAAAAATCCATTTTGGAAAGCAAAAATGCCATTTCAGACAAAAAGCATTTTGAAAAGCAAAAGGTATTTCGGAGAGCGAAAAAGCCATTTCGAAAAGCGAAAAGGCCATTTCGGACAAAAAGCATTTCGGAGAAGGGAAAAGCATTTTACTTTAATTGCGCCCAAAATTACATCCATAAAAAATGTTCAATGTGTGAAAACACTCAAAAAGCATTTGTAAGTTTTACTGGCAAATTTACAACAAAATTTCAATGTGGCAAAAATGCCAACATTTCTGGTGGCTCGCGGGGTATTCAGCTCGCCTGAATTCAATCGATCCTAGGTCTTCATTCATTGGGCGCAGAGTCCCCGCTATCAATTGCATTTGATGGTCGACTACTGGTACCAGCTTCGTCCTTCTTTTTGAGATGTGCCACTATAGATTCATACACTGCAACTGCATCAGCACATGCATCTACAGTAATTGCCTCATGAACTTTGAGTGTATCCACAAGATATCAAAAAGTCTCCACCTTTTCTAGATCAATATATTTAGCCTTTTGGCTGAGCTCCAGTAATCCAGACTCAATGCGAATGAATTTTCTCATCAACGACAGTACATGCTCTTCGGTGATGGGCTCCTCCAAGTTATCAATATCTGAGGTATCATCCATGAAAACAACCCATAATGCATCCAGGTCTTTCTTCGCCAGAATATTCCCTTGATCATCAACAAAGCTAGGAAAACCATTAGCTGCGATGGTTTCAAAGTGATCCAAGGAAATGCGCCTCTCATGCTCAAATGTCTCCTGTAGTCTACGGGCTTCTTTAAGCAGTTCCATTTTGGAGAAAAAACTACGCACAGTAATCTTGGCACTTGCCCAATCACGGGCTATTTCACTCATTGGACGAAACCAAAGATCCATTTGAGTCATTGACTGGATCTTCATGGCCATTTCCAACTTTGGCTCTAAATCTTGCTCTATGTTGTCCACTATAGGCCCGCCATATGAAACAACTGCTTGTACCTCCTGAAGAAACATGAGAACTAATGTAGCCTTGATTGCCATCTTCCTACAATCATTCAACAATTGACTATGGGCTTCTTTAATCTTATCCTTGGTAAGAGTCACGGATTGCATTGCTTTCATCGCCAACTGATTCTGCAAGTTCTGAAGCTGGTCCTGCAAGGCTTGGATCTTTAATTGTGCTTCTTGCTCTGATGCCTGGAACTGAGTAGCTGCCTGTTTGATCTCCATGATTTCCTCTTCCAAACGAATTGCCTGCTGCTGCCACTGTTGAGATTCAGACTGTGCAGTATCTAGTTTGACCTTTTGTGCTGCTAAGGCCTCCTCTAGCTCCTTGATCTTTGCTTCAGCCTTGATGAAACAATCCTTATAATGCTCAGCTTGCAAGTAAATTGAACTCGATGCCACTTGTATGGTGCCCATTTGCTCTATTGGATCCATATTTGTGAGGTCCTCGATGATTGCTTGGTAGGAATAATCAGTGGGCGCCATTTCTCCTTGAGGTTTCTGAACCTGAGGAACCATTGTCACCATGTGCATTTCCATTGTTGCTGGATCAAAAGTTACTTTCTTCATTGGTTTTGCCATGGCTAGCGCATCCTTTCTCTTGCGATTCTTCAACCATCTTGATGAACTTTGTCGCGCCCTGCTAATTTTTTTTGCTATCGGGCGCTCAGGTAACAACTCCATCTCAGAAGCTAGTGGCTCCTGTACTGCAAAAATTGGGGAAGACAAGAACAGGGCTTGTTGAGGATTGGATTCAACCATAGGGATGGAAGTGGAGGGTGCTTCAGCCACACTTACTCGAAGAGGAGCTTGCATGGTTATAGAAGAAATAGGATGAGAAGGCATGGAAGATGAATCTGAGGATAATGGAAGGAAGAATGGATTTGGGGCGGACGTGAATGAACTGAAAGAAAGGGAAAAGGATGAAATGGGTGAAACTGGGGAAGCACTGGTGACCTGTGACTATGGGATAGAAATGGGGATGGAAGAGGTGGATGTAGCAATTGGGGGTGAAGTTGACATGGGAACTGTAGATGAAAAGACAGTGGTCACCAAATGCTTGTTAGAAAGAGAAGAAGAAAGAAAATGCATACCTGTGGGCTCTAACATTGATTGAGCCGATGGTGAAATATTGTCCTCTCCTTCTGATCTTGCCTTCTCCACATTCGGATTTATTGTTGTCGCCATTGGACCTGATTGTTCCAACTGAGCCAAAGAAGATATATCCGAAGAAACAATTGGCTCAATTGTTGGTGAAGGAAGCAATTTGGTGCTCAACGCAGAAAGGGCCCCACTCCTAGGTTTCTTCACTATGTTAGGGAAAGGAACTCTCATAGCGGCACTTCTCTTCTTTTGTGGAAGTTCCTCCTCCAGCGGAAATTGCTCTTCTTCTTCATCTTCAATCGTTATCCTCTCTTCTTTAGAAGCTTCCTCTTGTCTCCTTATATCTTCCTCTCTATCTGGACTGCTAATACTTCTAGGCACTAAATCAGCAAGGGAGAGGGGCTGGTATTTTTCATATTGTTCATCATAGATCATTGAAAAAGCATCATCCATAACCAATGGATAATTTGGCTTGGGCTTATTTTGGTGAATCCTCATGATCCACCAGTCAACAATCTTCTCATCAGACCAATCAGGCAATTTTGTCTTCATTTGTTCAAACAGACCTGAAGGAGGAACTTGCTCTGGATGATTTTCTGGATCATATTCGACCTCCATCTCATAAAAATCATGCCAGGGAGGAAGTGACATCATCTTCTCCACATGCCATTCAAGGTCATGACCTTTGGGATTATTCCTTTGTTGTACGATGTCTTCTCTAGGGCAACAATGAAAAGTCTTGGCCTTGATGTGACTGGCAAAAATACCCAAAGGATCATACTTCCATCATTGAGGAAGCTCAACCAATCCATGGTCATAGAGCATCTCAACAATTAATTCATTCTGCCCACTCTGAGTAACTGTTATATCACCAAACTTGAAAGGCATAGCACATGTATTCTTCTTTCCCCGGCCTGACCCATAGGTATCATTGATGAAATCACTTTGTCGGGCTACTTCCAAGGCAAAAAGGTGTTCGGTTGTAAAATATGGCAGCAAAAAAGGTTTACCAGTAAAACCAAACATTCTAACCACCATGCCTTGTGTCAGTAAAAAGACATCACCTCTTTTCTGATCAACCACTTCTGCTTGCAAGGCCCGAGGCACTCTGTTGCATACTCCATAAATTAACTCCAAGGCGGGTCCTAAAAATATCCTGTTGAAGTTATAATAGGACTCCTTCTTCGACAAACTTTGAGTCCATGAGTATACTGGCAATGCTTTTCCTGCTTCATCTGTCTTATTTATTGCTATGAAGGCAAAGTGAGAGTGCATATGATAGAAAAAATACCATGCCAAAAGAGAACAATGCCTGAAAGTAATGTCTTCTCCACTTTGTACCTTTTGCAATTGTGAGTGTATCCTCCATTCCAAAAAATCTGCCCAATCAAAGAAAATCGGGTTTGAAGTTGTTGTCATGGCGGTCGGAGCATAAAACCCTACTTGTGAAATGCGTTGCACCAATGACGCTTGCCACTTGTGCACTATGGAATCTGAAGATAGTCCCGTCAGCCATGCTATCATGGAATACAAATCTGGGCTCTTGAAATTCTTTAATGGCGCTGGTAGTTTCGGCAACTCTCCAAATCGTGGTGTCTTCAATAACTGGCTCTCCATGAATTGTCGCATGTGAATGGTGGATTGATACCTCTCTTCCTCTTCTTTAAAATTAAGCTTTTTGTGTGTGGCATAAGATGGAGGTTGCACACCACAAGCAAACGCATCCCGTATGGAATTAGCTGAAATACTGAATAAATCTTCTCCGTGGGCATTTTGGACAGTTCTTGAATCAGCATTATAACATTGCGCAATTGCCCAAATCAGCTCGGGACATGGGTGCACGGGTGTACACAGGTACCAGGAGAGATGAGAATGAAATGCTATAGTACGGGGATGTTCAACAGACATGTTTTGTGCAGCAAATTCGACATCCAAACGCAATTTTTCCGCTCCTTTGTTGGTGATATTGCAATCATTGATCTGCGCTAGGCGATCATCATAGGGTTTTAATTCAACATCTTCATCCTCGTCCGCTCGAGCTTTTCGCTGCTTCTTTTCGATTTCAGGCTTTTTCTGCACTTTCATCTTCTTGGCTTCCGTGGCTTTCTTCCCCATCTTCAGCTTTCTTGGAATATGCAGCGAAGAACAACAAACCCCAGGGCAAAAGAAACTCGCAAGACTTCTTCACAGGAACTCTGCAAATGCTTGATTGAAAATCGAAGAATTGGCCTCCTTTTATAATTGTTCATGTGTATCCATTGGAAATCTTGCTAATTTTATGGGCACAACATGCATTCCAATGATTTTTTTTTTTTTTTAAAAGCGTGATGAATGGGCGGAGTGAATGACGTGGTGCGAAGAAATGGAAATATGCGGAGATGACGGGTAGTGCAGTACGGAATGGAGTTTCATGGAGGAAAATACGGGCATGAGGGTTTGAATGGAAGTGGGTTTTTTTTTTTTTTTTTGACCGAAATGGCATTTTCGGGAGACGAGACGGGCATTTCGGGGGCCGAAAAGGAAATTTCAGGGAAGAGGATAGAAGGAATAAGTTTTTTTTTTTTAGGGTGGAAAGATATTTCGGGGCCGAAATAGACATTTCGGGATCCGAAAAGGGTGTTTCGGAATGGGAAAAGGCAGGTTCGGGAATGGCGAAGGAGGGAAGTTTTTTTTTTTTTTGAGGAAGGAGAAAGTTTTTTAAAAAAAGGAGAAAAAGTTTTTTTTTTGGAATAATTTGAAATTCAAATTTAAGTCTATGGAGGGAAGGAATGTTTTTTTTTTTTTTGGTTCATGGCAAGAGGAAGGGAAGGGGAAAAAAATAGCAGCGAAAATCCAAAAAAGGGGGGTTTCTAGGTAAGGCCATGCCATGGTTCAAAAAAGGCCCAAAAAGTGGAGCCTTTGTTTTTTTTTTTTTTTACACCTCCAAAATTTTGGATCCTCTAAACACATCATCCCATTTGATCTTCTGGTTTCAATTTTTCTAAGAACTACCTAGTTAAGCATAACCTTCCTAGAGTAGTACTCGGATGGGTGACCTCCTGGGAAGTCCCGGTCTTTGACCACTTTTTCAATTTTTTTTTTAATTAGAAGAAAGAAAAGACGTAAAAAGGAAAATATGTACATATTTACATCCACAATCTCTATTTTCACTGATAATAGGCCTTCAAATGAAGACCATTAACTGGAATTGACAGTGCATTACCGTCCATATCTTGCAAATAAAAAGAATTAATTTGATTGGCACCTGTAATCTGAAATGGACCTTCCCATATTACCTCGAACTTGTGATGTTTGTCGGGCTTTGACTTCTTTTCATTCCACTTCAATACAAGGTCGCCAACCTTAAAGGTCCTTTCAGAAGCCTTTTTACCGAACCATCTCTTCGTCATCTCAGCATGCTCTATGAAGGCTTGGTACGATTTCTCCCTTTCTTCCTCCAACTATAAAAGTTGAGCCAACCTCATGCTCATGGGATCAGACTCATCATTTTCATCATCAACCAAATGCCAAGTTTGGAGGGCCGGTAATTCAATATGAATAGGCAAAACAACTTCTTTACCGTATACCAAGGAATAAGGGGACGTCTTGATGGATTTTTTTACCGAGATGCGATCAGCCCATAATGCTTGGTTCAAAAGCAAGTGCCAGCTCCGCTTATTGTCGCCAAGGGTCCTCTTCAAAATTTTGAGCAGGTTCTTGTTTGTTGACTCAGCCAGGCCGTTCCCCTATGGATAATAATTAGATGAAGTTTTCAAATAAATTCCATACGTACCCACAAATTCACTAATTTTGGTGCCTATGAAAGGAGTTCCATTATCTGTTATAATTGCATCTGGGACACCAAAGCGAGTGATCAATCCTTCGAGAAAAGTAATGACCGTGGCTTGATCCACTTTCTTGGTTGGAATTGCTTCAGTCCATCTGGTGAAGTAATCAGTCGCAGTCAAGATATACTTGTGGCCAGCAGATGAGTTAGGTTCAATAACCCCCACAAAGTCAAGGCCCCACTACTGAAAAGGTGCTTCTACTTGAATCGGGCGAAGAGGAAATGCTCCTTTTCTGACTCTACCAACATATCGCTGACAACTATCGCAATGAGTACTTACTTTGTGAGCATCAACAAACAAAGTAGGCCAAAAATAGCCTGCTCGAATGATTTTTAAGGCCATGGGCCTTCCCGCATAATGACCACCTGATAGTCCAGAATGAAATTCTTCTAAAATATTTTCTTTTTCGGAGTCCCTCACACACCTGAGAAGAATTCCATCAATGTTTTTGTAAAATAGCCCTTCAGGCAACAAAGTATATCTGAGAGCTTGCAACCTGAATCTCCGACGTTGCGAAGCATCAAGGCGAGATGGACATATGCCTGAGTTAAAATAATCGATCAGCTCTTCGGTCCAATCAAGATCGTTGGTGGTATGGTTTGCACAAATTTTTTCATCCAGACTATCCTCATGCAACATATCTAATGACTCAGAAGTTGCACTTTTGGCTAGTTCCTGACATAGAGCTCTCCCACGAACTAACTTGGTTGGTCGGATCTCCACATCATATTCTTGAATTTTTGAGACCCAACCTGCTCTCTTGTCTCCTAATTCTCCTTGGAGAATAAAATTTCTTACATCAGGGTGTATGACATGCACAACCGTTTTGCTCTGAGAAACGAAGTGTCAGAATTTCTTCAATGCTTTCATTACTGCATATACTTGTTTTTCAATAAAATTATATTTCTCTTGATGAGGAGAAATAACCTGACTCAAGAAAGCAATTGGCTTCTCACCTCCATCCTCTTGCGGTTGTGTCAAAACTGCAGCATAACTCTCTTGTTCGCCGACTGCATAGAGAATGAAATCTTTAGAATAATCAGGATTAATCAATACTGGAGCCTGAGTAATCCTCTCCTTGATTTCCTTGAAAGCCTATTTTCTTGTGTCAGTCCATTTAAACTCAACACCTTTCTTCAAAAGCTCAGTCATGGGTTTCACCACTTGAGCGAAATCAACAATAAACTTACGAATGAAATTGATTTGGCCAAAGAAATATTGCAAATATTTTTTATTGGCCGACAATGGTAGCCTCAGGAGGGCTTCAGCTCTTGCAGGATCGATCGCCAATCCTTCTTGCGAGATTACATGGCCCAACAACTTCCCTTATTTGACAGCAAATATGGACTTCTTAGGATTAATCGAGATCCCAAACTCACGACACTTCTCAAACACCTGCCTCAAATGAGCAATGTGGTCTTCTCTGCGACGTGAAAACACAGTCATATCATCAAGATAGATTACAATAATCCTATTCAATAACTCACCGAAAGCAATGTCCATAGCCCTCTGAAAAGTGGCACCAGCATTTGAAAGTCCAAATGGCATCCACTGGTAGGCGAAAGTACCCCACTTGGTGGTGAATGTTGTTTTATACTGATCCTCGTCTTTCACCCAAATCTGATTATACCCAGAGAAACCATCAAGCAATGAGAATCTCTGGGCACCAGCTACTACATGAAGTATTTGATCGATCTGAGGTAGAGGGTAATGGTCTTTTAAAGATGCCTGGTTTAGATTGTGAAAGTCAACACACAACCGAATGTCTCCATTATTTTTTTGTACTGGGACCAGGTTAGCCACCCATGTTGAGTGCTTGATTGGATAGATTATCTTGGCCTCTAGCATCTTCAACAACTCCGCTTTCATGAGGACTTCAATCTTGGGATTGATAGGCCGTTGTTTTTGATGAAAAGGTTTTACCCCTTCCTGCAGTTCTATAGTATGTTGGATCACATTCTTATCATAACCCCTCAAATCATGGTAGCTCCAGGCAACAATATCTGGATACTCAAAACACAATTTCTTGATATCTTCCAGCTCTTCTGGGGTGCCATCTATTCCAACCTTGATGACTTTCTCAGGCTCCAAATTCAACTCTCTATAATCCTTCGCATCTATTCTAATCTTGTGCTTCTCAACCCGATCACTCTGGTCAAACAGACTTTCAAGTGTAATCAGTCCCCTAGGGATGTGATTATTTTTTAGTTGAATCATCCCTTCTCTCTCTTCTTCGGCAAGAACTCTATCATCAGCGCTTGTAGTTTCTTTAAGTAGGAAATTGACTATCTGCTCATCGTTGTCAAACACTTGCCAATGAATATTTTTTTTAGAACTGAGGGTCTATAAATTACCCTAACTATCTTAGGCTTTCTAACTACTTGCTCCACAGGGGAGTAGTTAGCACCAAGAGAGGCCAGAATATCTGCATGTTTGTTTAGCTCTCTCGAAATCACCTAAACATTTAAAGTAGTGAAATATTCAAACAAGTCCCACACTCTGTTGTGATAAGCTTTCAAGTAGTGCTGCTTTGACACACACATGTTAGTGATCTGATTAATGATGAGTTCAGAGTCACCAAAAATCTATAGCTATTTAATACCTAACTTCTCAGCTTTCTTCAATCCAAGGCATAGTGCCTCATATTCAGCTGCATTATTTGTGCAACCCCAAGTTAGCCTATAAGAATAGGTCTTTTGCAATCCTTTGGGAGAGATCAACACAATGCCAGATCCTGCTGTATCGTTCCAAATTTTTTGCACCCTTACATTCAGGCTAAAGGATCCGCGTCCAGAAGGGGGATGCGGGAAGGATGGGACAATACCTCAGACTGAGAGGCCTTGCAAAGGTCCCGCCTCTCGGGGGAGGTGTATAAAGGTGATTTTTTGATGGATGGTGGGGTTCACCAAGAAACGTTTCCACGCCTAGGTTGGGAATGTGTTTTATGTGTTCAATTTTATCTTTAAACATTCAAATCCTAGGTTTGGCCAAATGAATCTAAGTTATTCTATATGAAATACAGATTTAAATACAGAAAACAAATTTAACAGAAAACACAGAGAACAAACTAAGTGAAGAAATCCATACCTGCTTTTGGATGTCTAATGGAAGTTCTAATTTTTGAAGCAGTCCAGATCGTCTAGAATTTGACAAGATTGTCTCCTATCTGACAGGATCGTCTGAGATCTAACGAATTCGTCAAACGAATTCATCAGAGACTTGCAAACAGAGAAATAGATACAAAATACCAAAATTGCAACTATTTTGATAAAGGAAAATGATATGAAACAATAATAAGGATGTTAATAAGATAATCTTGAATGGAAATGTAAATAAATTACGATACTTTAATAGCAAATCATGATCTTATTATGCAATTAAACTACATGGGTGAACTCCAAGATGCAATATAATGAGAAATAATAATAAAACTGACTAAATGCAGAATAAAATAACAACAAAGTATAAAAAAAGTGCAAACTCTGGGCACTGATTGCCCCAATATAGACTACAGTCGAAATCATCTCAGATTGATATGAAATCATCTCAAATTGGACAAGATCATCTGCAACGATCTGAGCTTGCTCCGATTGAAGAATGACAAGGTTCCTACAACAAAATTTGGAAAGTACAAATGCAGATGGTAATCCTGGGTATTCTAATGCGTGTAAAGGTCAAGTTACAGGAAATTTCAGCCAGGGGAAAGTCAAGGGGGGTCCTAAGGTTTAAATAGGCTTAGGAGGGAAGTTAGGAGGTTGGAGATCATCCTAATTTGGAAGATATCCAATAGGGGAGGTCTCTAGTGATGCAGACACGCTTCTGCAAAACTTAGAGACGTCGTTGAAACAGAGGCTAATTATGAAAAATTAGTTTTGGGACAAGATCGTTTGGACATCCTAGTCCAGACAAAATCGTCCAATCTGAGGCGATATTGTATTATCAGCGATGATATCGTCAAACGGTAAAACAAACTCTAAAAATGGTGCGGGAAATGAGGAAACGGGTTAAACGGTGGTTTTGGAGCGGTTTTGGGGTTGAATTTGAATTTGAATTATTACTAAGGTAATTTTAATTATTGCTAAGGTTTTACTGCGCCAATTTTAGGGTGCTACATTTTGCCCCCTCTTTAGCGAATTTTTCGAAGAAAATGCGTTAAAGATGAGTTCTTCTCGATCTATGAGAAAGCAAAAATTATTCCCATTTTTATGCGACGATTCTAGGTCAAATCGTACGACAGCTTACTATGGTGCCCCCTCCGTATTTTTACCCAAATCGACGTTTCAGGTAAAAATGCGAAAAAGCAAAATTTTAAAAAAGTTGTTAAGTGTTTTTGAATAAAATTAAGAAAAATAGGGAAAAACCCTAATTCATTGTTACTGTTCATTTTTACTATTTTCTAGAGCTCTGCAGACAAGATGGTCGAAACAGCGCACAGATCGACAGAGGTCCGATGCAGGCTACGAGTAAGGGTCTAAACTGAATTTAGAGTGCTTTAATTTAGAATTTCATGCTTTTTAGATTATATTTGATTGATTTTTGAGCATCGCGGCTGATTTTGGGCCGGTGACGTCGTCAGGACAAAATTGTCTCGATTTCGTCGAAATCGTCTCGATATCACCGATTTCGTCCAAGAGCAAAATCGGTGATATGGGGACGATTTCATCCAATAAGGGATGATTCCCTCATGCAAAATTAGAGACAAATTTGCTCAAATTTGGGATGATATCACCCAATGGTGAACGATATCATCATTTGTGAAAGTGAACTTATTTTACTTGCATTTTGATTAATGATTTAATGATTTTTATTGTTGATTTTTTATTGTTTATGTTGTTTATGTTGTAGAGAGGATTACTAAAGATCCAAGAATGGAAATACGGTGGACTAAGGGATGACTTGGCCACTCTATCTCAGGTAGAGCGAGATCAGCTGGCTCAGGTAGGCTTGTAGCATGTGGCAGATATGCCATAAGTATCTACACACATGGGGTTATTGACAGGCCTAGCAGAGAGGTGGTATTCAGGTTCTTGTTTCTGGTTATCGATAGGGGAGATGACTCCCACACTGGAAGATGTATGGAGGATCTTGAGGATCCCCATACAAGGATGGTTGATCACTCCTACGGCCAATTAGGGCCATGCTATGATGAGACTATACAGAGATTCGAGCTTCACCTTAGAGAAGGGCAAAGTGAACATCGAGTCTCTACGCCAGATGCCTGGGGCATCTAGGCTGACACAAGTTTTGGCTGGGGTGGTAGGTGGTTTGCTGCTATGCCATCAGAGTGGATGCAGGATGCCATGGCTACTGATAGATGTGGTCTGTGACATGAGAGACCATAGATATAGGTTTACTTGGGGGAGCTTTGTACTATGCCGATTGTATAGGATCTTGTATGGGGTCGTATACAAGGGCGGCCGATGTCTGGTCATGACATCACTACTACAGGTTTGGTGTTGGGAACACATCATGGTGCGGAGGCTGGTAGGGCTCCCACTAATAGGTATTGACGGGGATAGGCCCCGAGTTTTCTATTGGTGGCTTTGAAGAGGGTCACAGCAACGAGTAGATATGCCAGTGTCTTGGAGACTACTTGATGACCTTGTCTTCAACCAGATCACCTGGAGGCCTTGGAGAGATCATCCAGGATGGGATGAGGATGTACAGGAGCTAGCTCACATCAGGCGAGTCTGTTGGCTGAGGATGGAGAGGGGAGATGTGGAGCTCCACCGATACGAACGAGTTTTGAGGCAGTTTGATCTACAGTAGGGGATCCCATCTCTTAGAGACTATGAGTTTTTTCGAACCATATGGGATAACACTATAGTTAGCAGGGCTCCAAATATGCAGCGCTTCTAGATTCAGGACACAGATGATGCCCCCATTCAGCCAGTGGATGGGGATGATGTAGGGGTAGTCGACGGCTACGATGCCTGGTACGTAGGCATTTGCCCTCCTCGGATGATGAGGGCTCAGGGTCTGATTCACGTAGTTGTGCATCGGATAGGGAGGTGGTGCTAGGTGGCCATTAAAGTTGCATAGGGTCATGGTGGGAGAGAGCATAGGAAGCCACAGGTTCAGTAGCAGTCGCGGTAGCAGGAGAGGAGGGAGGAGAGACCCCCTTCTCCATAGAGAGAGAGACCACCATCGCTCGATAAGGGCAAGGGTGTCGAGGTAGGAGAGAGTAGTGAGATGGCTACTCTCCGAGTGAAGACTGTCTGTCTCTAGGCATAGGTGCATACTTTACAATATGAGGCTACACATCATCGAGTGGAGGCTACATAGCTCAGAGATGAGGTTACATGCCTCAGAGCATGGAGCGAAGGAGCGAGCACTCAAGAGCTAGTGCGGTCGATTGCTTAGACTGCATTATACCAAGGTATCTACTTCCAGCTGGTGCCAGAGGGCTAGATGGTACAGGTACCAATTGGCATTGCAGATCTGATCAGGGTTGGGTTGTCGAGGACTTCATCCCGATCAACAACTAGGACTCACAATACCACACATGCTACGATGGGGCCACCTCAGGGCGGGGGAGGAGATGAGGCTGAGAGCTCGAGGGGTTCTCGAGGCTAGGCTACTACACTGCATAGACTGGATATATGATTAAGAGGATTGAGTATGCCAAGATGTAGATTGTGGCATACCAATCTAGTTTTGATATGATGTACATATATTGTTGAGATATATATATATATATGATATTTTTGATCATATGACTTGTCTTATGTATGGTGCTTTAATGTTTTTGATGTGATTGATTTGATGATTCATGTAATTATGTTGTTTGAAAATATTATAGTTTGAATGTCATGTTTTAAAATTTAAATGAAATAATCTGTTGTAAACAAATTGGTTTTTGAGATGATAATTTGATAAAAATAAAAGGGACTGTTAACAATAATTTCAAAGGACATTGTCGCTATTATAGACCATTTCATGGAGTCACTGCTCACTCGGTCGTCAAGCTAATCTCGGTATAGAAATATTGTTAAAAGTAAAAAGAGTGCTTAAGAGACTGTCTTAAGAATTTGTTGTGATGATAGAACTAATGATGGTTTGATGGTAATTTGTTTTCAAATTTTCATAAAAATGATATGCATGAAATATTTTAAAATGATTTTTGCTAGGCATAAATTCCTAAGTGTGATAAAATTTTGAATAATTCCTTAAAAATTATACCATGGTTGCAAAATTGAATTTGAACATAATGACATGAAAAATAGAATAAGTTGCATTCTGTTTGAAAGCATAATTGTGGAACATAATGATTTAAGTCATATGTTGGAATAAATGGGAAATAAAATTAGTTCGATGGTTTGTGCTAGGCATAGAATATTTAGGTATAGACTTATACCATCATCACGAAATCCAAAAGAAGAAAATAAATAGTTTTATTGCATGGTTGATTTTTAATTTTTGAAAATAAACAGAAAATATGAAGATGAGGACTTGTGCTAGGCATAAAATTCCAATTTTGGTTTTGGAACTATACCATCGTCACGAAAGTCAAAAATTATATGTAACTTTATTGCATGTTTTTGAAAATGATTTTGATTTGTTGGTAATGCATGTAGTTGTCTTTACACTAAACAACTGTTCTCAGAGAAGAAAATAAAATTATTCCAGACAATTTGCAAAAATATTTCAAAGTATCTTAAAGACAAAAGTTAGATTTATAAGGAATCCCATGTGTATATGTGAGTTCATTTCCAATCTTGATTTATCATAATGATACACAAAATCTCTCAAATACAAATGTGTGTGCAATTGTATTTTTCATTCACCAGGTTTGAGCAAGATACTATGATACAAGTGATTTAAATTAACCAAATAAGTGTTCATTAACCATGATTTAGATGCATATAACCATACCAGACTACTATGTAAGTCGGATTATCAAGAGCTAGCTAATCCATAAGCAGACATAGGTCTGTACAAAAGAAGGTTTCTAATGTGACAAACATATCACCACGCTAGGAGTTACCCAAGGCCAAGCGGGTTGGGCACAAACCACCTATTATGGGGCTTACCTCACAATTTTTGAATAATTGAGAATTCCAGGGATTCAAGCTCATCAACCCTTCTTTTATTTTTAAGGGGTAGGGAAAGGATTTTATTGCTTTTGCTTTTGCTCATTTTGCTGTCTTTCTTTCTTTGCTTTCTCTCTTTTTTTTTTTTTTGTATCTTTTGCTTTGATATTTGAGATAATGCTAAAATAGTGTAAATTATTTTGCTTGATTTTTCCTTTTCTTTTGCTTCCTATTCTAGGGATACTTGCTCGGATTAGCTGTAGAGCAAGGGATTTTTATTCCGGGTAGGGGTGAGCTTGTCCTTTTTCCAATTCTCAAAGATTCTAGACCATGTGCATGATAGGATAGTAGGGGAAACTTTTCGCTCAAGAAACCACTTCTACTATGTAGGATAGCATGGACATTACAAATATAATCATTTTATTGTGAAAGGATATGTTTGGCTTAAGTAAATAACAAGATCAATTCTCGTATGCTCAAAACTTTATTTAATTGAATTTTGTGGACTTTGATATAAGAGAGATTAGTAATCATACCAAATAAATCAAGATATTTATTCATGTGAGTGTGAAAGTGCGGGATTCCAAATAAATGCTAATTTATACAAAATAATTTGAAAATATAACTGCAATGCGTCACAATGTGAGAAGTACAAAAATAAAAGATGATTTTGATGATTTTGAATGTTTTTTAGATTTTTAAGTTTATAAATTGAAAGATATACAAGATAGTGATTTTTTTGAAATATTTTAAACAAATATATACAATGATGAAATTACAAATTTTGTTATGCATAGTAACATTTAAGATGTAAAATGTTCATGGGTTCTTTAAGTTCTTTACCATCTAAGGTAGATAACTTGTATGTTCCTGATTCAAATTTAGCAGTGATAATATATGGTCCAAGCCAATTGGGCTCAAATTTACCTTTAAGGTCTTTAGTTGCATTAGTATTTTTTTTATTTTCTTTTAAAACAAGGTCGTCGACCACAAAGGATCGATGATGAACTTTCTTAGCATATGATCTTTTAAGCTTGTTTTGGTAGGCACAAAGATGCTCCAAAGCATTGATGCGCTTTTCATCTAGGAGCTCCAGCTGACTGAGTCTGCCAGCTCGATATTCATCTCCTACTTCGGTATCATGAAGTATTAGAGCCAAAGAAGGAACTTCTAATTCAAAGGGAAAAATGGCTTCAACACCATAAACCAAAACAAAAGGTGAAGTTCCAGTGGAGGTTCGAACACTAGTTCGATAAGCCCATAAAGCTGGATATAATTGAATGTGCCAGTCACGGCCAGATTTATTGACCAATATTTTGAGAATTTTGATTAAGGTTTTTTTTAAGCTTCTGCTTGGCCATTACCCTGAGGATGATAGGGAGTGGACCAGCGATGTTGAATCTTATATTTTTGGCATAATTTTTTAACATCTTTATTTTTGAAACAAGTTCCATTGTCTGAGATGAGATTTGCAAGAATTCCAAACCTATAAATGATTTGATTAAAAATAAATTTAGAGACTTGTGTCCTAGTGCAGGAAGCTAAATGCATAGCTTCAACCCACTTCGTGAAATACTCAGTGGCAGTTATGATGAATTAGTGTCCATCAGATGACACAGGATTAATTTTACCAATAATGTCTAAGCCCCATTTTGAAAAGGGCCAAGGAGATGAAATAGCTTGTAGTTCTTATGTAGGGGCATGGACAAGGTCAGCATGTTTCTGGAACTTATCGCAATGGCACACATAATCATGTGCATCATTCTCCATGGTAGGCCAAAAGTATCCTATCCTAAGGAGCATTTTAGCAATGACACTACCACTGAAGTGTCCACAAGATCCATCATGGGCTTCACTCAAAGCTGATCTAGATTCTTCTAAATTCAAACATCTCAATAGGATACCTTCAAAAGATCTCCTATATAAAGTATTGCCAATTATTACAAATCGACTTGCTCGTCTATGTAATAACCGATGTTGGTTTCTATTAGAATTGGCAGGGAAAGTCCCATTGTGAAGAAAATCAAATATATATGTATACCAAGGTTCAGGAGTAGTTTCATTGATTAGAAACACATCCAAAGGTTCTAAGCATGACTTATTTGAAGCGGGTTCCTGGAGTTGATGAATAATGATGGTGGCATATTTGTCATCTAACTCCAAGGGCAGAAGAGATGCAGCTGCGGCCATAGCGTTAGCCGCACGGTTGCTAGTTCAAGGAATAGCTTCCAAGGTAACTTGATCAAATAGAGACATTAATTGTAAAACATATGCTTTATATGGATGCAATTTATCATCTTTGGTCTGATAAACTTCATTAATTTGGTTTATAACAAGTTGAGAATCACCAAAAACTAATAGATTTTTAATTTTTAGTGCCAAGGCAGCTCGTAATCCAAGGATTAGAGCTTCATACTCAGCAGTATTATTAGTGCAAGAAAATGTTAATTTAAAGGACAAAGGTATAATGTGCTTTTGTGGAGATATTAAAATAATACCTGAACCAGCCCCACTCATGCATCGGGCTCCATCAAAGTATAAGGACCATTGTTCAACATGGTCTGCCTCTAATTGAAGGCATTCATCACGAAACTCAATGATGAGGGGATGGGTAGACTCTAAGGGTGCAGCAGCTAATTGATCTACTATGATTTGACCCTTAACAGACTTCTGTCCTATAAACGTGAGTTCAAACTCACTTAGAGCAAGAACCCACTTGGCTGTGTGACCCGATAAATAAGGTCGACTCATGAGATATCACAAAGGATCATATTTAGCAATGACATATGTTTTTTGACTAAGCATATAATGGCATAATTTTTGTGTAGAAAATACAATAGTTTTTCTAATGCTATGTAGCGGGTTTCATAACTAATTAAAGTTTGGCTAATATAATAATTAGCACGTTCTCTTTTCTCATCATCAAGCTGAGCTAACATAGCTACTAAAGCAAAATCTGAAGCTGAAATATACAGGATAAATAGGCGGTCAGGTCTAGGCGATGAAAGAACAGGTGGGTTAAGGAGGTATTGTTTAAGAAGTTCAAAAGCTTCCTTACATTTTTCATCCCAATTAAAAGGGACATCCTTCTTAAGGAGCTTAAGAAAGGGAGCGGTTTTGTTCGCCAGCTTATCGATGAAGCGACGGATGGCTTGAATTTTACCTTGTAAACTTCATAACTTAGATATATTGGTAGGTGCGGGCATATCAGTGATAGCCGCAATCTTAAGAGGGTCAATTTTGATGCCACGTAAAGAAACTATAACCCCTAATAGTTTATCGGACTTAACTCCAAATATGCATTTGGCTAGATTTAATCGAATAAGGTATTCTCTTAACCGATTAAATACTTTTCTCAATTCATCTAAATGATCATCTTATTTAATAGAGCGAGCGATAATATCATCTACATAATCATGTAGGATATCATGCATCATATCATGAAATATATAAGTCATAGCTCATTGATATGTTGTGCCTGCATTCTTTAAACCAAATGGCATCACTTTCCAGTAAAAGATACCCCAGGGGGTAATAAAGGTTGTTTTAGCCTGATCTTCAGGAGCTATCCTGATCTGATTATAGCCGGAGAATCCATCCATTAGGGAAATCATCACACTTCCAGCAATAAAATCAATGATTTGATCCATGTTTGGAAGAGGAAAATCATCTTTAGGGCATGTAGCATTAATATCTCTAAAATTTGTGCAAACCCTAACTTTGGTAGCTTCTTTCTTGGTGACTGGAACTACATTCGAGATCCATTCAGCATAATCAATAGCTTGTATAAAAACAACATTCAAGAGTTTTTCTAACTCCCCTTTGACTAGCAAAGCCACTTTAGGATGCATTTTTCTAAGTTTATGTTTAACAGGTTTAGAATCCGGATGGACTATTAGGTGATGCATGACTACAGAAGAGTCTAAACCTGACATATCTTCATATGTCCAAGCGAAGACATATTCATATGCTTTAAGGAATGCAATGTATTGCTCTTGTTTTTCTTGACTTAATTCTGACCCAATATTGATTATGTGAGGATTATCCTCAGTTCCCATGTTAACTTTAATGACGTTTTCTACTTCCATGTGTAGATCTATTTCAAAATTAGGTGGGGCGGGTGAGACACCCAATTCTTGTAATTCTTTTAAGGTTAACTTAGATAAGTCATTTTGAAGAGTAGTGGCCTCAAGCTGAGCTATAGTTGGTAAAGAACCATCAAAATTAAACCCATTGTGTAACATCTCTTCAACGAAGACATCATGGAAAATATCACCTTCCAACTCATCATCGGATCTAGCAACCATTTCAGGATAAGCTATGGATAGCATATTGCATGTAAATGTCTGATTTTGTAGAGGCAAATCATCACGCCTATCCAAATAATCTTGATAACATATGAGTTGATCATAATGTTCAAAAGGGAAGGGTTGACCCTTACTAGGAAATAGGCCCACACCACATCAGGCGAGCCATGGTTCTACCTCGAAAGGTTCTTTCATACCATTTTGGAAAGGTCCCAAGCCTTTCCATTTATATCCCATTTTAAGCATTATAGGTTTAGCTTTAATATACTCATTAGTAAAATAACATCGAGCATATCCCTCATGATGAGTTTTGATGTTCCTAGGTATTCTTCCCCAGTCATATCCCTTATAAATTAAGGCACAACTCCCGACTTGGTAAGTACTTCCCATAGGTTGTGGGAGACCCAAAGTACAAGGAGAAGGCGGTAAATTACTTAAGATAATGGAATTTTGCATAGAAGCATTTGTTTTTTCTGATATAAGAATTTTAGATAAATCAGGTAAGAGTTCATCAGAAAGAGCATAAGATGTAGAAGGATCATTCCCTATATCTTTAGATGTGGAAAGTATGATATATGTAGATAATGTAGAGGTGTTAATAGATGGGTCTATAGGTTTTGAAATTATAGGGACAGAACATGAAGGATTGGTTGTGGATTTAAGATCTTTTTGAGGTTCTAGAGTGGTTTGTTTAGAAGATTGTTGAGTTAAATGTATAGGTGTAGTTGATGGGGTAGATGATGTTATGTGTGTGTGTTTCACACGTTTAGATGAAAAATAAGAATTAGGATGTGTGGATGACAAAGCAGGGTAAAATTGCACTCCAAAAGGTTCTGCCAAAGCACACATATCAAAGGGTCTAGGGTCACCATGGATAGTGACCAATTGATTTTTAAATTCGAATTTAACACATTGGTGTAAAGTGGAAGGAACCGCTCGCATCACATTTATCCAAGGGCAACCCAAAAGTATATTGTACGATGCAGGGCAATGTACAATAAACACGATTGTATCTAGGGTTCTAGGACCAACTTGCAAGGGTATAGTAATGACTCCACACGTTTCTTGTGTCTCGTCATTGAAAGCTTTGATAATCATGCTAGTTTTTTCATTTCATCACTTCTAAAGCCAAATATTTGGTAGAAGTCAAAAGTGCAAATGTTTAGAGATGAACCATTATCGATCAAGACTATTTTAACAGCTACATCTCCAATTAGAGCAATAATATATAAGAAATTATCCTTATGTAAAATATGTTGTGGTATATCTTTATCTCGAAAGTCAATACAATCAACTTCTCTAGTGATTATAGTATTAGCCATGGCTTCGGGTTGAATATTTTGAGGTACCATAATTTGGCTTAATGTAAGCATCAATTCATCCCTATGAGTAGGAGAAGATATTAACAAGTCCAAAAGGGAAATTCTGGCTATAGTATTGGATAATTTCTCATTAATATTGTAAGGGGGTTTAGGTTGAACATTAGGAGCATGATTCCCTTTATTGGGATTTCTCAAAACAAATGGAGTTGATCCATTGTTCTGATTTGGTTCTTGTTGAGAATTTTGAGCCTGTTGTCTGGTAACGACTTTGATGGTACCTACAAGAACTGGTCTCAGTTGAGCATTTATGGCTTGTTCATTAGGAAGGAATTGATTAGAAGAGGGTTGAGTAGTAACTCTTCTAGGAAATGGTTCTTCTGGAACCATAGCATCTATGATGGGTTGAATAGGATCTGATTCATTTTTATAACTATTCAATTGATTTGAGGTGATGTCTACTTCACTTTCAGTATCTGATTCTACATCACTAGGATCGAGAGTTTGAATATTATGTAGGGGCCTGGTCATGACCATGGATAAAGTTGTGCCAAATATTTGAGGATCCTGAACAGATAATTGTCCGCTAATAGTCCCTACATATCAGGTAGGAGGGGGAACATTATGATGTTCGATTTGATTGGCCACTTCTTTACCATGTTTTGGTAAAGGATGTTGAAATATATCTAATGATTGATTAGCATTTTGATTTTGATTTTGGGGAATGGTCTTTTGAGCATTATTAGGAGCATTTTGTTTAGGCTGGAAAGCTTGCACCTCCATCTCATTATTATCAATCAAATCTTGTATTTTATGTTTTAACCTTTTACAAGATTTGGTAGAGTGTCCAGGCCCTCTATGGAAATCACAGTGTAAATCAACTCTGTATCTAGGTATAGTTGGATCAAGTTCTCGGATAGCTGGTAATTGAATCAAACCTCTTTCGAGTAATTGGGGTAGAATAGTTGATAATGGTTGATTGAGTCTAGTAAACTCTCGAGGAGGTTTATCAAGAGGTTTCAATATAATTTTTTTTGTTGTCTTGGTTGTATTGATATTAGCAATGCTTCTACTATCAGTGACTCCGTCACCTACAACTTGTTTATTTTTGTACTAATTTCTGGATGTTTTCTCATCATCTTTCTTTTTGAGCTGACCTCTCCTAATGAGAGCATCTTCCACCCTTCGAGCTAAGTCTATAGCTTGATCGAAGGTGGTCAAGGTAGCAGTTGATAACTCATAGGATATTTGTTCTTGCAAATTATTGATAAAAATATCCAACATTTCCCTATAAGGTAGCACAAAGTGCAGTTTTCCTGTCAACTGCCTCCATCTAGCTAAGAAATCAACGAAACATTCATCTTTATCTTGTTTTAAGTTGTATAAATATTTAATGGTTACATGCCTCTCGATATAGGCACTAAATTGATGAACAAAATATTCAGTTGTTTCTTCAAAATTTCTCAAAGAATGAGTGGGAAATTGATAGTACCACTCTAATGCCATTCCTCCTAAGCTTTTTGGGAACATTTTTACTAATAGCAAGTCATCATGTGATATATCATGACATGCTATCCTAAATATGCAAAGATGCTCTATGGGATCTTCAGTTCCTTTATATATAGGCAGGACGGGCATGGGAAAGTGTTTAGGGTATGGTTGTGCTACAACTATGGGATCCAAAGGTTGACTACATATCTCTCAATAATTGTATGAGGGACGGTAGGGATCTATCTGGTCCATACGCGAAGCTAATTGTTTCACCATGGCTTCCAGATTACTGGTCTGCCCACCATATTGATTCGGTAGGGCATCTATATGGGATTTGTGAACATATGATGGAGGGACATGAAGATTAGATGCTATATTGCTATTGTGTAAATTGTTGGTAGGAAGGGTGTTATGAAGAAGTTTTGAAGTTGTATTATGTTGTATCCCAGATTGTTGAAAATTGGTGTTTGGCTTCATTTTAGATTTTTGTCAATTTGAAGCATATTGATCAATAGTTTGGCGAAATAAAGCAGTGAATGAAGGTTTCTTTTGTGTGGGAATGATTTTAGGCTCAATAACAGGTTCCTTAGGAGGTTTGGTAACCTATTTTTTTTGCATGTTTTGAATCATAGTGACCATATCTCTATTGGATGGTCTAGCTTTATCACTTTCTTGATCAATGAAAGACAAGGGATTAGTGTGTATGTCAAACATATGTTCCATGGCTGCTTGAGTGTCACTAATTTATCCTCTATCAATATGAACTACCATATTAAGAGCACTAATGTTATTATTGAAAAATTTCTAGAAATGATCTAAGTTATCAAAAGCAATAGTTTCGTCTGGAGCTATTCTAGGGGATGAGGATCCTTCCTCTTTAAGATTTTCTTGTTGTTCATTTTCTTCAGCCAACTCATCTTCTGGCTATTCTAGAGTTTCTTCTTCCAAAATTGATTCCTCAGGAAGGACATTTGGGTTTTTTGTTTTGTCTCCTAACCAATCTTCTCCTTCTTCTTCAGTTTGTTTACCATTCCTAATTCTAGGCATTGTGCTTAAATTTAGATTTCAAAAAATATATATATACTTATATATATATATATATATATATATATATATATATATATATATATATATGCAACAAGCTTAAGAGGTATATATTTTAATTATATACCTACTATAGTATTTGAAATAAAATGTTTTTGGTTTTGTTATGTTTTTGGTTTTGTTATTTTTTTGGTTTTGTTATTTTTTATAACAATATTATAAAGATAACAAACAGCACACTAAATGCAAGAAATAATAATAATGAAAGCAATGATCTAGTTTTCTATAAAAAATTTATAAATATCATTAATGGGCTAGAGTTCTTCAAGAGTCATTAAGTGTTCTTCAAATTGAAAATTTTCTTTCAAGAATTTGACAAAAAGTGCTATAGTGGTATTATCTGTCTCAGATTTTGGTTGGTAGAAATAAATTTCATGGAAATATTCTCGATATAACATAGCTCTAGGAACTCTATTCCATATTTCCCTATTCATAAGAATGACCTCTTGATCTTCTACACGACCTAGGAATTGGTGTATAACAGCTGCGTTCTCAAGGTATTCCTCAAAGGTGAACAATTCTGAAGACACAAGAGCTCTCCTATAAGCTAACCACCTCTGGCAGGCTCTCTGAAGTTCATGATAAAAAATGAGTTGATGAGGATCCATGATTCTATCTAGGACAAGCCTCTTGATTTGTTTAAGTTCTATTGACCTAGATGAAATGACACCTAGTCTTCTATCAAGTTCGTCCCACAAAAGTTGGTTTCTATCTGTTTCAGGCACACTAAGCACAAAATTAATTTCTAAGGCTGCTAATTGGTTTTCAACATTTATAGTAACTGCTAGTCTTTTCTTAGGAGCTACCATCTAAACATGATATGCAACTTAGTAGTTTTGTAATGATTTTAAATGCATATATTTTTTTTTTGTTTTTGTTTTAATTTTCAAAAGGTTTTAGTTTCATGTCGGGTTCACCAAAATGTATCGTTCCAAATTTTCTGCACCCTTACCTTCAGGCTAAAGGATCCGCGCCCCGAAGGGGAATGCGGGAAGGATGGGACAATACCTCGGACTGAGAAGCCTTACAAAGGTCCCGCCTCTCGGGGGAGGTGTATAAAGGTGATTTTTTGACGGATGGTGGGGTTCACTAGGAAACGTTTAGTGGTAGTTTCCACGCCTAGGTTGGGAATGTGTTTTATGTGTTCAATTTTATCTTTAAACATTCAAATCCTAGGTTTGGCCAAATGAATCTAAGTTATTCTATATGAAATGCAGATTTAAATACAGAAAACAAATTTAACAGAAAACATAGAGAATAAACTAAGTGAAGAAATCCATACCTAGTTCTGGATGTCTGATGAAGGTTCTGATTTTTGAAGCAGTCCAGATCGTCTGGAATTTGACAGGATCGTCTCCTATTTGATAGGATCGTCTGAGATCTGATGAATTCATCAGATGAATTCTTCAGAGACATGCAAACAGAGAAATAGATACAAAATACCAAAATTGCAATTATTCTGATAAAGGAAAATGATATGAAACAATAATAAGGATGTTAATAAGATAATATTGAATGGAAATGCAAATAAATTATGATACTTTAATAGCTAATCATGATCTTATTATGCAATTAAACTACATGGGTGAACTCCAAGATGCAAGATAACAGGAAATAATAATAAAACTGACTAAATGCAGAATAAAATAACAGCAAAGTATAGAAAAAGCGCAAAAGAGAAAACTCTGGGCACTGATTGCCCCAATGTAGATTGTAGTCGAAATTGTCTCATATTGATATGAAATCGTCTCAAATTGGACAGGATCGTCTGCGACGATCTGAGCTTGCTCCAGCTGAAGAATGACAAGGTTCCTATAACAAAATTTGGAAAGTACAAATGCAGATGGTAATCCTGGGTATTCTAATGTGTGTAAAGGTAAAGTTATAGGAAATTTTAGCCAGGGGAAAGTCAAGGGGGGTCCTAAGGTTTAAATAGGTTTAGGAGGGAAGTTGGGAAGTTGGATATCATCCTAATTTGGAAGATCTCCAACAGGGGAGGTCTCTAGCAGTGCAGACACGCTTCTGCCCAACTTAGAGACGTCGTTGAAACAGCGGCTAATTATGAAAAATCAGTTTTGGGACAAGATCGTCTGGAAATCCTAGTCCAGACAAAATTGTCCAATCTGATGCGATATCATCTGATCGACGACGATATCATCAAATGGTCAAAACAAAATCTAAAAATGGTGTGGGAAATGAGGAAATGGTTTAAACGATAATTTTGGAGCAGTTTTGGGGTTGAATTTGAATTTGAATTATTACTAAGGTAATTTTAATTATTTCTAAGGTTTTACTATGCCAATTTTAGGGTGCTACACCTGCACCATTCTTGCATTTGGCACCATCAAAATACATTCTCAATAACTGGTCGGCAATAGGATCAAGAGAATCAGGAACCTTCTCTTCAATCTGCTCTAGCTTCGTAATAGTATAGCAGCCAATGTCCATTCCAACCATTGCATTGAAGTCCATGAGTGAAAAATCATCCTCAAGTGAAGCTCACCCATCGCTTCTTCCATTATATCAACTTCTTCTAACTCCTCGGTCATCATGTTAACCACTCTCGGGGAAATTTCTTCTTCCAACTTCTCAATGTGAAAAAGCGAGGGCTTCTCATTATGAAAGCAAATATTCTTTTCCTTGAATGGTATCTCCAAATGCGAGTAGTCTAAGGAAATATATCCTCCCATATTAGTTGTGAACTCCCTTGAGAGGCACATGCTAAAGTATGGTTCTAGGTCAACTACTACCACTTCTTGGATGACCGTGATTTGTGGTATACTATGAAGGACAATGGGAATATCCTTGATCACACCTATTGTTTTCATAGGTGTCTCATCCAACTACAAGACTCCAAGGCTACTCCTTGTATAATCCATACCCATAACTTCACAAACTGCCTTTGGCATGACAGTTGTCGCAAAACCAGAATTAATCATGCAATTGTGCACTATCCAACCTTCCATCCTGAGTGACAAATAGAAATGAGGTGGTCTATTATTTCCAGTGGCTGAAGTAGTCAATGCTTGAGCAAAAATTATTTGGGTAGGGCTTTTCCTACTATATTTCATAGACTTCAATGATTCTTGTAATAGATCAACTTTCCTATGCAATTGTAATGCATCATAAAGACTAACCTTAGCAGGAATCTTCTTCAACTCCTCAAAAAATTTATATGTGGACATACCATAATCCTCTTTGTTAGTGGCCTCATATTTGCTCTGATATTTTTGTGTGGGTTCTACCCTCTATATTTTAGTCAAAGGTAGGTACTTGAGCTTTTCTATGGCTTGTTCCTCTATTTCAGCTCTTACCTGCGAAGTTGATGCTTTTTCTTGTAATATGTCCTTTTCTTGTGATGGTAAAAGGTCTTTCAATAGAACATGTGAATTTGGATTTGGTGTTGGAGCAAGAGCTTTCACTTATTTCTTCTCATATTGCACCTTTGGGTTAGCAGGTACCCTTAACGGTTCCATTTTAGCTAGATCTACTGTAACTAGCTTATTTCCAGCTCTTGTGAGAACTAAAATTTGTTCTTCAGATGGAACCATGAAATTGTGATCCATTTTAGTAATCATGTTAACCTGACCTCCATAATATCTTGCAGCTAGTGTTTGCACATAGTTCAAATGAATCATACAAGTCTCCTTGCCATGTGGATCATTACATGTAGAGCACCATTATGTTCTATCTGTGGGGCTAGCTTCCTAATTCATCGATACATTTGGGTTCCTTTCATGGGACTTGCTTGTTGAAGCCGCTTGTTCCCTGGTGATTGGCAGAGGTTGAAATCTCTTGGGTTGGAAATATCTCTGGGCTTGCTTTCTTTCAATAACTATGATTTTATTGCCCATTGCTCTTATATCTGAATTAGCAGACTTAAATTTTTGCAAAAGTATCATATATGGATTAGGATTTGAGGGGGAAGGAGTTTCTGGTAAAGGTAGTGGTTTTGGTGGTGTAGGTAATGCAGGGAATGGGACATATGGATGTCATTGAGGAGCTGATGGGGTAGGTAATTGTGGAAGACTAGAAGTTGATTACTATGATACTGGGATATGAGCGATCGAAGGGGGTACCAAATTCCATGAGGAGATTTGATACATTGTTGTCATTGGCTGCAAAAACATGCTAGAATGAAGATATTATGGGAGATCAAGAATAATGGGCATGATTACCTTCGAGGTAAGCCTACCTATAGTAATCAAATCAGCTTCAATCTTTTTAGCTTGTGTATATAAATCTGGAAATGTGTTCACATTGGCCTGGCGCATTGCCATACCAATATCAGTGCTAAGAACTTGAAGGTAATAGAATGTCGCTTGTTCATGCATAGGCCTCAAACCATCTGGAACTATTTACCAACTTTGCACAAATCGGACATTAAAATCTATAATCTCTTCTTGAGGATGCCTGCTCATGGAAGTTCTTGATCAACAACTTGGCCAACTGATCCCATTAAGTAATGATTCCAGGCTCCAACGATCAGTACCAGTAGAGCAATTTTCCCCTCAGCGATAAGACCAACAACTTAACCATCACATCCTCATCTAGAATGTCATGAATTTTTGCCAAAGTAGCTACATATTGGATATGCTCATATGCAATTTTTCCAGTACCATCATAGGTCAGTAAATATTTTAATGCAACTTGAGGAACCGGGTTTTGTTCTTGCAAATTCAAGGCTCTCGAGCTGTTCCATGTAGGGAACTACCTTGGTGGATGCTTCTGTTGATGTGGTTGTGCCATGTGAACTGGAATATGAGGTGGGGGTGGAGGAAAACTAGTGGTAGTACTAACTGGACTTGAAGAAATAGAAAACACACCAACTATTTGTGAGGATGTTGCGAATGACGTAAGTTACGGGGTGACCAACCTAGGGCTTTCTCCTAAGTTTTGGATATCAAGTTCAAAAAACTCAACAAGGTTTTTAGATTTTTTAGCCTTCGATATTGTGATCATGAAGTATAGCTTTCACCATCCCCACGTTAGAAGATTTCTAGATATGATCGAGTCACCAGATGTTCTAATCATTCAGCAAAAAAAAGGTGAACATCAAACCTAAATTCTACTAGGAATGGACTCTTTTAAGTCCCACCGACCGTGCCAAAAATTGTTGGTCACAAATTTACCTAAGTACAAGATATGATAACTTATGCACCCTAGACTCGGCCAACATTGAAATTCTGAAGTAAAGAGATGTCCTCCGGACCAATCTCCAGAGAGGGCTAGTTCCCTTACTAAATCCTACACTATTGAAGACTAAAGTTACAAAAAAGAAATTGGAAATAACTGAAAGAGATGGGAAATATAGCCATAGATAGAAAATGTAATATTGGGGAAATATTAATAGCAATAATTTCACTTAAGCACATGAATAGCATATAATAAAAGAGAGCAACATAATTTACTTACAACCTTGTACAGATAACCTCTAGGATTGCATTCCAAAACTCACTTCCTCACCAACAATATTTAAACTCAGATGCAGAATTTAAATTTAATTAGTAGATAATAAATACAAGCATGAAAGAGAGATGCATAAAATAGAATGAAATCACACATAAAGTCACCTGCAAAATCATAAGCCAAATATTTCTTATTTATGCAGAGAAATTGATAAGTTTTCTTACAAAATGTCTCTTTTTTACAATGGAAATTTGATTAGTATTTATAGAGATTTTTGCATCTTTCATTAAATACATTTGGAGGCAAGATGTTGGCCACTCATAAACCAATAGCAACAACTTTCTCCTCGGAAACAACAATGAACCAATGAACAAATACCAAAGAAAATATATATTGATTTTATCACATGGCATATTAGGCTTCAGCAGGATCAATGATCTGATTTTGTTCTCTATGGTGGCACCTTGGAAATGCATACCCACAAAATGGTTGGTGCCTCGAAAATGAACAATATTGCACTGGATTCCAAATCACCTGGAATTTTTGGTGATAATATTGCCACAGGAATTAACTTCATAAATATTAATCCATTTTCAAAGAAGATTTTCATTGAAAACATGAAATTTCACCCCAAAAAAAGGGATCTTCAATTAGCCTTGAACGAGATTTTTCTGGGAATGTGCATTTAATAATTTCATCCTATGTGAAATGAAATTGTACCCCAATATTTGTACTTTTATTTTGACTTTTTCTGGGAAAATATTCTATTGCCATAAGTGGGGCCAATCTTGGAAACTTCATTTTTTTTAAATAATGAGAACAAAGAAAGCAAAAGGCCTTTCAGAAATCAAAAGGTATTTCGGAGAGCGAAAAAGCCATTTCAGAAAGCGAAAAGGCCATTTCAAACAAAAAGCATTTCGAAAAGCAAAAGGTATTTTGGAGAGCAAAAAAGCCATTTCGGAAAGCAAAAAGGCCATTTCGAACAAAAAGCATTTCGGAGAAGGAAAAGCATTTTAATTGCGCCCGAAATTACATCCATAAAAAATTTTCAATGTGTGAAAATACTCAAAAAGCATTTGTAAGTTTTACTGGCAAATTTACAACAAAATTTCAATGTGGCAAAAATTTCAACAAAAATCAACAAGAATAAGTTAAAATCTACAACCATTAAGGGATACATTTTCCATATCACCTAGGAAAAATCTATGTACAAATGTAATTTTTTATTTATAAACCAACCTTTAGGAAATGGTTCCCTATGGATTTTTTTAGGCATGTAACCAATGCAAGTGCAATTAGACATATTAATTTGAGGAATTTCATCAACCATATTAAGACTATTTATAAGTTAAATGATTTAAAAATTGATATGATATAATTTTTCATGACATACATTACTTTTATCATCATAGAAATAAGAGAATAAAAATATTTGAAGCATTAGATTCATAAACATAAAAAAAAATCTTGATCTAAATTAATGTTGATAACAATTTTGAAATTCATATTTGGATCTTTGAAATAACCTTTGGTATAATAAGCATATTTATAAAATTTTATTTTATAATATTGATAAGCTCCAAAATAAAAAGCATATCTTTAAATTCACCATTTTGAACTCTAACATATCATATAGCTTCAAACTTGTAATAGATCATTTGCAAGTTGGTAAGGATTTTAAGAATTATGAAGGGTTAAAGGAGTAAAAAAATGTATATAGAGATTATTTGTTGAGTTGTTTCTATGTTGAAACAAGATCTTGTAGCTTGGTTATACAAATTAAAGATCACCTATTATAACATAGGCTCACCAAAAGTACCTCCAATAAAAATACCTATGCCAATAAAATTAAAAATGATACAGTGAGTCATGTGATCTATTTTGATGATTTTGTCATCATTAGAATTTTAGAAAAATTGGTGAATGATGTGAAGGATTACATAATAAAACCATTTAACATGAGAAATTTGGGAATTCTATACTATTATATTTACTTGGAAGTTTGAATCACATTCCAATACCATTAAAAAAGTATGCCAAGACATTGCTAAAATAATATAGGATGACAAATTATAAATATATGATGATAGCAATGGATCTAGGGTTATAACTATCTAGATATGATAAATAACCTAGGTATCTGCTACTATTTATCATCAACTAATAAAGAGTATCATATACCTAACAAACATAGACTTGATATGACTTTAGTTGAAATTTATATTTCAATAGTCATGTAGGAACAAAAGGAGAGTTATTCAAATGCTATATCCATGGTATAGTAGAATATGGTCTATAATATAAATAGAATGATAAATTTTCCTATAGGGCTACCTAGACTCAAATTATGATGTTTCAATATATACTAAAATATCATCATGTAGTTATATTTTTATCTAGGATATAGACATGTATCATGGCATAGCAAAAAATATGGTATAGCATTGTCATCTACAGATATAGAATATCGTGTTCCATGATGATTTGCATACGAATCAAAATTGTTAAAAAACATACTTTCAAATATGGGTGTGTAAAATGTTTGATCATAATTGATGAGTTATGACAATTGAAGTGCCTTAGAATTGGTAAATAACTTAATATTCCATGAAAGGACCAATCTCATTGAAGCACAATGCTATTTGATTTGAGAATAGGTTCAAAATTTTTAAATGTAGCTTTAGTATGTTCCTACCAGAGATCAACTTGTAGATATTTTCACAAAGATATTTGGGTAAATCAAATTTTAATTGTTTCATAATTATCTTTGTATACCAAATAATGTAATAAAGGGGGAATGTTATATAATTATTATTACATTATTTAGAAAATAGAATAAGACAAATACTTGGAACATCATATTGATCTCCAAGAGAATAGGGAACATCAAGAGTCTCTTGGTAATCCAAGAGACATCATCATGTATAAATATTTGTACATACTTTGATACTTCTATTTTAGTTAAATTAATATTTTCCATTATATTTATTAATCCATCATTAAGAGCATCTCATATAAGTACATTTTATGGATCCTCACAATCTAAGTGGATGTATCTCCATTTTTTAAGCTATGTTGATTTACTCCTATTTGCAATATTGTGATATTTTTCAATGATGTTGTTCACTAGTATAACTTGTGATAGTTCATTTGTCATATCTCCATATGACTTGAACAATATGTGAAATTCAAAATATAATGTAAATAAAATATAAATCTACACATTAAATTTATAAAAGAGGATATTGTATTGACACCAAATAAAATGAAAGGTAATTGTGGTCATATAGAAAGGAATATTTATGTTGAATTAAATTGTAACTGGGATCGATTAGTTAAAATTCCAATGAAGATATAACCTTTACATGTGTATTCACATAAAGCACAAACTGCACAATAATCCACTTCTCCCATTTATTTTCTTTTCCACTCTAAAAATAGGATTAAAATAGTTGTTATGTGTTATCACATAACTATTAGGAGTTATTATGTCATAGCCCATATGAAATACCATGCGGTATAACCACCCATCATAAGTTCTATGCATGCATTATAGGATAGAGATATTTGCATGTTTAGTTAGAGGTTTCTTATACTTAAGATAGACCTTTTATGTATTTAAATACACTATTTAATAATACAAAGCAACGAATAATTGAGTTCTAACATGTGATATCAAAGTAGGTATAAGGAAGAGCCATCTCTCCTTCTAATCCTCCCCTCTCTTCAATCCATAGAAGCACATTTCATTGAGATTTTTCCATAATAAATAACCATATACAATACTGTTTAATATTTAACCTTAAAAGGAGAGGTAATTATCTCCATGACCCAAAATTTCATGGAAGATTCTTTTTATAATGAAAGACATCAAGGTAAATCCCTACCAAAGGCTAGAGTGGCAAAACACCTCCAAGAAATGAAAAGGGTCTCAACCTTATCAAAAATATCAATAATATAATAATCTACAAACAACAACAAGATCAAGCTCAGTAGAAGGATATAGGATCATACATTTCCCCTGGATAATCAATTGTCATTTAAAATGTATTTAGGAATCCATTAAAGTTTCATAAAGAATTACATGGAATTTTTAGCAGCAAGCAATAAATATAATTCAATTGCCAAATAATTTCCCTTAAAAAGGTGCATAAGCACACTCTAAAAGGAAAATCAATACATTCAAAAAAGGAATATAAAAAATCACTTCAAGAAGAAGATGAATGTTCTAATATTAGAACAATTTCTAAGACTCCATTTAAAAAAGAGGAGTCAAAAAATTATTCAAAGAATTAATGGATGGCCTAAATAAAATAAGGCATTTGTAGGTGCCTTACTCTTAATAATTTATAATAAGTTAAAGAAGTTAATGCAATAAAGGAGACTGTTTTTTAGCTCCAAATACAAGATACTCAACCACAAAGATCATCACAAGTAATGATGATAAATGATATCAAACATGCTCGTTGCATCTTATTTATTCCAAATCTGGAACCAAATCATGTTCATAAAGTATGCATGAGCACTTAAAATAGAATAAATTTATCACAAAAAAATAAATATCCTATGAAGAAATTGATGCATCAACAAGGTGGATAATTTTGGTTCATATAAAAAATATTCAGTAAGTGGTAAACTATTTTTTTAGTAGAAAATACCAAGGCAAAATTAAAATAGCTTTCAAGAATCATGATGGTAGATGATATGCCGACATGTTCCAAGATGAAAAAGCCTCAATATGATGGCCTATGGAAACTACCACTATGATGGCAACTTCTTCAATGATATATTCTAATTGGCAGACCTTCAGTTGATGATCCTTTAGACAACAACAATCCATTCTAAATAGTTTTGGCAAGTTTTAGTCATAGTCAGTAGGCCCTTCATGACCTTCTATATGTTAGAAAATCCATCAATGACAATCGTCTTTGATAGAGTCAAAAACATCAATTATTTAATCAACTATTCTTTTATTCCCACTATATGACATCTTGTTCCTTACTTTTGCTAGTGTACTTTGAGACAACATCATCCTTGGTGGTAATTATTGGTTGTGAAAAGTTTGATCTACAATTTTCCTATGACGGTAGGATCTAATACTTAAGATGTTAATTTCATCAAACATTAATGTTGGGATCAAGATTTTTCCAACATTTGGTTAGTTAGTAGTTCCTCTAATAATGATGAAAACTAATATAGATCTCTAATCAATAACCTTAGACTAGATAGTGTTTAGTTAGTTGACAGTTTCTTGAGGATGATGATAGCCTTTATTCTATATTCTAATGATGATATATCTCTTGAAAATAATCACCAATATGTATTAGATGATAGGTTTTGGATAATATTTGGATGATATTATACTTCACTTCATGATGGTAGGATCATTCAAAATGGTAGTCTTCCCTTGTTGGCAATGTCTTCCTAGATAGTAGGGTGTTGGTGGAATTTTCCAAGATGATGTTAGCAAGATCTTCCAAGATAATAGTCTCTAGTTGGTAGAGTTTGGAATTCAACTCCATATACCAACTTAGACTTGGACAAAAATCCAACTATACAATAATAGCATAGATGTAGTCCTTCTTTTGACAACAACATCCTTCATTATCCTTGATAGAGTACTCTAGGATATTTTTCCTATGAAATCATCTACCTGCAATAATAGTTTATGTATTGCAACATAGATATATTGAATATTAGAGAATATAAACATATATAGTATGCACAACATAAGATGAGAAAATATTATATATTATTTATTTCAAATTACAAGATCCATATTAATGGAAACATCCTGATGCAAATGGATTGGATTTCTTGAACAAATTCACTCTTATTTCTTTCCATGACCTACTATCTTTGACTCCTTATCTTTCTCACTTCTCCCCCATGTTTTCATAGTTCTACAACCTTCTCTACTATATATTTTTCCTAATGAATGTTATTTAAATTATAGTTCTGAGAGATAATGACTTTCTAGCTAACCCAAATGATTGACCTTCTAGTTCATGTCCATACCTCTTATCTATACTCCACGTGGATGCTCCTGCATCATAATTACAAGTAAATAATTTTTTTTGTAAGCTCTAGCTCATGAAGTGTTCATCTAAGCTATACCACTCTAGCTTGGCTATCTACACAAGCCCAACTTCATTGTATTATATTGGCCTTCCTCTAAGGATCAAATCTCCTTGCATAGAATGCACTCAACATTCTATTCACCTTATCCCATTGTGGCACATCCATATAATTGTAATCAACTTGCACTTTTTTAGCAACTTTATCTCATTATCAACACCATGTGTAGAGTGATTAAGTACTCCATAAATCTCAAAAAAATGTAGGTTCCAACACCTAGTTTCTACATGTCTAGATCTTCCATACTAACTACAACAACCCATTCTCAATTTTTCATTCCATGTAATGCTCTCTCCTCTCACAAATTAGTGTTACTACTTCCTATTGGGCATACATACCCAAGGAATTTATTATTTGGCCTTATCTCTGGTATTATGAGATTTTTTAAACCTTTTATCAAGGTTATGCATAGTGACGAATATTCTCAAATTGGGTGAATATTAGGATTTTCAAAATTGGAAATTGGCGAATATGAGGACCCTCGACGTCGGCCCATTCGCCTAAAATTTTTAGGATCAATTTTTTCTTAGGGTCAATTTGCCACAATATATATCCAAACATAGGCATATTTGTACTCATTGGAAAACTCTTTTCAATCCTGATCTAATGGTGGTGTTTTTATGAAGTTATAAGATGTTTTAATAGGTTAAAAGTGGCACAAAATGTAACCTTATATTTTAGGGCTTCAAATGCCCCAAATTTTGGTGTGAATATGCTCAATTTGATTTACTTAGAATTCTCCTTGATTCACCTTGATTTTTATTAGGATTCGCCATTTTTTTACAAGTACATTTTGAGTCCATCCCCTTATGCATAACCCTATATTTCATGCATCCTCCCAATTCTTCACCATTGTATCCCATTCTTCTCATAATATTGGATCTAATTCCTATGGTGTGCCTTTCAAAGTATTCAAAGTCTTCATTGCCACTCTAACCTTGATCATGAATACAATGTCCTTCACCATACATTAAAGTGCCATTATCACTATCAAATTTGATAACATGGAATTTTTCATGGCCAAAAATAACCTAATGAGGTTCATCTTCCTCCATTGTCTCTTTACCACTATTTTTTTTCTTCTTTTTCCCCTTATCTATTGTAGTATTTTTTGCACTATATTCATCATCATCATTATTATTGGTGTCCTAGACCATCATCCTCTTTTCCATGCCTAGCCTCTTATATATGTCCACTTTTTCCTCCACTTTGTTTGCAACCTCTTTCAACACTGACTCTTCTCCCTTGAACTTGGTTTCATAACCCTTACTATTGATGACTTGGGTTGTTTTCCTCTTTTCTATACTTTTTATTTTGCTTTCCTCTATCCTTTACTCCTCATTCTCCATTTTTTCTAACTTATCATTTAAGCTCAATCTATTTTTCTATGGGTTCAACGATGAAAGTTGTTAGAATTAAAGTGCACTATGCCTCTGTTTTGACCCTTGTCAGTTTATATTGACACTTTTTAGTTTATCATATAGGCCTTTTGCCTATATATGTAACTCATTTGTATCAATAAAATAATCCCATAAGTTTAAGTCTCAACATTTGGTATCAGAGCTCCAGGATTTCTCTAGCCCTGTGAGCTTGAGGGGGGATTTCCCTCATGGAAATCCCCCCCTCATTTTTTCCCTCCCCCATTTTTTTTCCAAGCCTAGGGAGTATGCTCTCCATTTTTTTTAAAATGGATCAGAAACCAGATAGCTTGAAAAAATTCATGGCTGCCCCTGAAACAAGAAAGCCAGTTAAAGAAAGAGAGAATCATTTTGTTTGTGCAGGTTTTACCAAGTTTTCCATGGAGCAGATGCATTTTTTTGGTTCTTGAGCATTTTCGAGCAGAAGATGCACTGTCGAAAATGCACCATTAAAGAGAGTTTGGGCCTCCGGATTCACTCTTCTTCCAGGAGGCCGTGTTTTTTCCTCCGTTGAGATTGATCGTTTGAATGGTTCTTGTTTGGGTTTAGGTTCCGTTGTAGTTGAGGCAGGTTTGGGCCTATTGTTTTGTTTGTGTTTCTCTGTAAACTTACTATGACCTTGCTGGTGCTGTGGCTCTGCAACCTTATTATGAATTTGTTGGTGTTGTGGCTCCATAACCTTTTTTTATGAATTTTTTGGTGGTGGCTGCTGCTTTTCTGGAATGGCAAGTGCACCTTTAGTTGCATTACTAGAGGGTTCCAATACTTTTGAATGTTTCCGTTCGACAGATCTCCATTTGTCTTCAAACATCTTATTCAGTTGATCAGCCATAATGTGAACGTCATTACTAGGTGGGTTGTATGTCATTGCATTAGAAAATGATAGCCTAACATCTGTAGCAAAGTCCCATTGATCTAAATAAAATTAGTGATCAAGACACTCTTTTATGGTACCCAAATCCATGGGTTCCTTTATGACCTTAAAATAGTCAGGAATATTGAGCTTGAAAATATCAACCGATGAATTGAAAACCTAGCCTAATTTATGTAGCATCAATCTCATTTTCTCAGGAGGTGGCTTAAATTCAAGAGGAGGCCATGGCTTAAAAAATATGGCTGCAATCCTGTGCGCAATGGGATGCCAGGTTAGTGATTCAGAGCTAAACATCATGATGGAGGAGGCTGATCTAGATAGTGACGACTTCATCAGCCTGGACGAGTTCATCCATCTCAAAACCAAAGGGATTGGGAATGACAGGAAGGCGTGTTTGGAAGATCTTAAAAACACGTTCAAGATGTTTGATCTGGACAAGAACAGCTACATATCAGCAGATGAACCATTCCAGATATATGTCTTTGATTGCCAATGCCATAAAAAAAAGTGTGTCCTTGTGGGGGCCCAACTGATGCAATTGTTGCTATTGATGCAGTTCACCCATGATGAGAGTTCGGTCACCATGAGACGGTGGGCATAATGGCTGCTACGATGAATCTAATGAAGAAAAAGTGCAAATACTTGAAAGAGGTTGGTGTTGGCGCTTCTGAGGATCACTTGTTCTAGAAACCACATTAGCTACCTATTGAGGATTCCAGGTATTTGGAGGTGGCTCCTCTATTGGGATCTTCTTCTTCATGGGAGAATTGCAAGGCATTGGAGAATTTGGAGGTGAGTGTGATCAGCATGACATGTGCTGCCTGCTCGAATTTTGTGGAGAAGGCTCTGTTGAATCTAGATGGGGTTTCCAGGGCATATGTGGCCTTGCTTCAGAATGAGGCCAAGGTCACCTATGATCCCTCCAAGGTCAAGGAGGAAGACATTAAATAGGCCATTGAAGATGCAGGTTTTGAAGCAGAGATTTTACCCAAAAATTCAACTTGGTATAAAGATCAAGGAACTATGACAGGCCAGTTTAGAATAGGTGGAATGACCTATGCAGCATGTGTGAATTCGGTTGAAGGGATATTGAGAAATTTACCAGATGATCATCCATCCAAGGAAATTCGATTTCTAACTATGCAGCCACAACGGGATGCTGGGCATGATTATGAAATTGGCACTGCATTTTCTGAGAGAAGCAAGTTGCTGAAATTAGTGCTCACGATGCCCATGATTTTTGGATCTATGGTTCCATTTAACAACTCCAAATATAGTGCTTAACATGTTATTAATGGACAGGATTCTAAGTAGATCTTCGATGACTCTCTATAAGACGTCCAGTTCTAGTTGGGTAATTTCAGTTTTTTTTTTTATGGAAAAACCATGCTTTCCTAGATCCATTGTTGTCGTCTATTTTTTAACTCTTGCTGCAGATAAAAGTAGTGAAGCATGAGTGGCGTTCAATTTTTTTTCTAGCTCCCAGTTGAACATGAAGTGGCCATACTACGGCCAGTTGATGAAGGAGAGCAAAAGCAAGGGTTCCAGAATCGTCTCGTGACACAGAGACCACGGGCTGAAGTCAACGAAGGCGGAAATTGATGAAACCACCATGATCGGGATATCCGGCATGGATTTATGTCCCTTGTTGAACTTGAAGCTGCACACCGTTTGCATTGATGAAGATGGCTGGAGATTGCTTTCAGTCAAGGGTTGTTTACTGCTAGTTTACAACAAGCCTTTAAATATTTTTATTACCTTATTTTCCAACATGGGTCTCATCATGAAAGAGAATATTTTTTAATATTCTCTTTCCAATTCAATTTGAGGGAATATTTATTAATGAAGCATTTTTTAATGTATGGAAGACTATTTTTTAAAAGCATAGTGGAGACTATTTTTTATAAAGTGGTAGGGTCACTTTATTAAAGAACTTGAATGCTTTATTGAAAAACTTGAATTTCTAAATGGCCCATGTAATTCCCCTGCAAGGGAAACTGAGACTGTTTTTATGCCGCAAAAGTGCGATGTTGGGAATTTTTTTCTTGAGGTCCATTTTGCTGCCTAGAGAGGCATGCTATTATTTTTTCAGCAAGTTAAAGGCCCCATTTAAACCCATATATAGGGGTATTTATAGTTTTTGGAAACTTTTTTCCATGACGGACAAAATGGTGGTGTCATATTGTAATTTTGAGGCTATTTCAATTGAATTTTTTAGCCTCAAAGTTTTTTTTCTACCTTGGAGTGCACTTTCGGTTGTACCCGACACTCCCAAGGCACTTATAAGTGAACCTAGTATCTAGTAGTCTCCTCTTTCTACTTGGTGGATGCAGAGGCTGGTTACCCATGCATTCCGGTAAGATGAGGTGCCTACCATAAGGACACTTATTCTAGGGACTACAGACATAGACATCCTAGACTCTATCCGAGTTTTATCCAGATTTACTTCTGAAGACTACAAACGAAGACACTTCAGAAGATTCTCTTCTATTTTTTTTTCTTCTCCATATTTGGATTTATGGCTCATTTTATTGTATTGAGTGCATTTTCGGTAGAGACCGACACTCTTATATGGCTCATTTTTTCCTTTGTATTAAGGTGCATTTTTGGCAGAGACCGACACCTTCTAGATTGATTTCACCATAAGGAAGGATTTGATATTTATGGTGGGACTAGTCAGTGACCTTCGAGAGGCAACATCATCTGAGGATGACCTACAGAGGCAATAGACCTAGAAGTGGCTAACCTTGAGGCACCCATGATGACCCTGAGGCACTTAGACGACTGACCTAGTGGCAACAAACTCATGGAAGTGGCTGACCCTGAGGCAACAGACCGAGATGTATACATAGTGAATCTAAAATTATTCACAGTTGGAGAGCCAAGCACAAAGAGCACGAGCCTAGACCAAATCAGCAATAAGATAGGATGATAGGTTGTTTTAGAGAAGTCAACATTAAGGGGGAATGTTACTTAATGTTGACTTGTTTTGTTTCTTCTTTAGTTAGGTTAGTGCACTTTAAGGGGGAATGTTAGAATTAAAGTGCACTATGCCTCTATTTTGACACTTGTCAGTTTATATTGACACTTGTCAGTTTATCATATAGGCCTTATGCCTATATATGTAACTCATTTGTATCAATAAAATAATCCCATAAGTTTAAGTCCCAACAAAAGTAAAAAATTGTTCCTTCTTCTTTCCCTTCAATCATGCACTTCATTTTTATCAAACTACCATGGTCTTCCCAATAAGACATGACAAACATCCATTGACATAACATCACATAGTATCTCATCCTGTAAGAACCAATTTGGAGGTCTAGCATACATTATTTATTCACCAAAATTTGATTCCCATTTTGCAACCATGACACATTGTATGGGTTTAGATGCTCCATCCTCTTCAATCCAAGTTTCTCTACCATCTCTTTTGCCACTAAGTTCTCGGAACATCCACTATCCACAATCACCTTACAACACTTTCCTCCTGATTTGCAAATTGTCCTAAATAGACTCTTAATTTTATTAGGTTCATGTGTTTTCGTAGTAGGTTTTAACAATACCCTTTCCATAATAATGGATTCTACTCCTTCTCATTCTTTCCATTCTTCACCTTGAAATTTTTGGTGCCCAATATTCTCCTCTTCACTATAACTAATCTTCTTAAGATGAATGCTTTTTCTTTGGGAAGTCTTTGTTGCATCCAAATTGGCAATTATTCATATTAAAATTCTAGCCATATCTATAGTTTGAGGGATTTTTGGTCGTCCTCATCCTCTTTGCATCATATTTTCTCATATCATACCTCAAATATATTTTAGATTTGATACAAAAATGATGTGGTGGCAAGGTGGATAATTTTGTTTCATAGCAAAAATATTTGATAATTGGTAAAAAAATTATTTTTGATGGAAAACACCATGACAAATTTTAAATAGCTTCTAAGAATCATGATGGAAGATGATATGTTGGCATGTTCCAATATGATGAATCTTAACTCTGATGATAGATGACAACTATCACTATGATGACAACTTCTTCAATGAAAAAGTCTAGTTGGTAGACCTTTAGTTGGTGATCCTATAAATGACAATAGTCCATCCTAAATAGTGTTGCAAGGTTTATTCACTACTAGTAGCCCCTTGATAGCCCTTTGTATGTTGATAAATTCCTTAATCACAATCCTCTTTGATGGAGTCAACAACATCAATTATTTAATTGATCAATTTTTTTTTAATTTTTCTAGATGACATCTTGTTCCTCACTTTTGATAGTGTAATTTGATATGGCATCATCCTCGGTGGCAACTATTGGTAGTGAAAAGTTTGATCTATAAATGTCTTGTGATGGTAGGTTCTATTACTTAAGATGATAATTTTAGAAGACATTAATGTTAGCACCAAGTATTTGGTAATATTTGGTGAGTTAGTAGTTTCTTCAATTATGATGCAAACCAAAATAGATATCTAATAAACAACCTTAGACTAGACAATATTAAATTACTCAAAAGTCTCTTGACAATTTTGTAGTTTCTATTCCCTTATTTGATGATGATATCCCTCTTGACAACAATCACCAAGAATGTCTTAGATGATATATTCTAGACAACATTTGGTTGATAGTGAGGTTCACTTCTTGATGGTAGGATATTTTAAATTTGTAGTGTTCCCTTGTTGAAAATATCTTCCTAGATAGTAGGGTGTTGGTGGTATTTTCCAATATGGCATCGACAAGCTCCTCCAAGATAGAAATATCTTGATGGTAGAGTTCGGTAGTCAACTTCATCTACCAACTCAAACTTAGATGGTTGTCCAACTAGACAACAACAATGTAAATGTTGATATTCTCACAATGACACTGAGAGGGGGGGGTGAATCAGTGTAACTACTTAAAAACTTAAATCTGCAACTTTTAAAACTAATGATGCAAGCTTGAAACTAGATAATGCAAGTATCACACAAGAGCATCACACAACACAGAATTTTACGAGGTTCACCGATGTGGCTACTCCTCAAAGAATGACTATTTGGACTTCAATCCAAATCCAGTCTTTGCAAGGATTCAATATTTACAATTGTTTACCAAAGACCCACCTGGAAGGAGCACCAACCCCCGATTTATCTCGTCGCAATAGATAGGAGCACCAACCCCTTTATCCAAGCACCAACTTGGATTTCTATTTTGCAAGATAAATGGACATAAAAATGCCTTCTCTTTTGCAAGACCCTTATTGGTCTATAGCACACACAAAAATCTCACAGAAGCATAGAGAGAATTGTTAGAGACTCAATATCTTCTGATCTAATCTAAAACCTTTCTCTTGAATATTCAATAGAATTGCAGGTTTTGATCCAAGGCTGTTTTCTTACAGCACCCTTACTTACTGAGACCTTTTAAATGCACAATAAAAACACAGTCACAGTAACCTTCTCACTATGCCAATTCGATCCTTATATACTTGATTTCTTCGAACGGCTCAATTTCAAACGGTTTAACTTTCCCTCCAACATTTTCATGCATTCTCAGCTGTAATTGACGTGTCAAATCCTTCTCTGACCTGATCCGCATTTTAGCCGCTTTCTTACTGACATTCTGACGTTCTGACAGCCTTTTTCTCTGCACATTCTGACATTCTACTCTGCTGGAACTGACAACCCTTCTGCGCGTTTCGATGCTCTATTATCTCTACGTACTGCTCTTTCAAATTCTTTGTGACTGCTCTTTATGCCAGCTTGCAGCATCACGGCCCTGCAACAGCCGTTCTACAATCAATGCTTAGTTTCGTGGCTGCTCTTTGTAACTGCCACCTTTGCCAGCCATGCTGCGTTACGGCCCTGCAACAGCCGTTCGCGTCTTAAATGCAATGCTTCGTAACTTTCCTTTTAACTTCAGTTCACAGCTGCAGCATTTTTCTCTAATCTTTCCTCAACACCTGTCACTGGGAACTACAGATCTTACTCCAGTTAATTCTTCGTAACTGGCGCCTTTTTGACACCTGTCACAATGCATGTATCTTTGACTTTTTCCCGCCAAAACATTACCTGTCGCGATATCGCGACGTTTTCCGCTTTGCTGACGTCATCCTCAACTTTGTCGTGATATCGCGACACTTTCGGCTTCCTGAGGCTTCTCTGGCAACTTGTCGCGATATCGTGACATTTTTGGTTTTGCTGACGTCATCCTCTAAGATGTCGCGAAATCGCGACGTTTCTGGCTTCATGAGGCTTCTCTGGAAACATGTCGCGATATCGCGACATTTTTTGTCTTGCTGACGTCATCCGCTAAGTTGTCACGAAATCGCGACACTTCCGTCTTCCAACGGCTTCTTGTTCACCCTGTCGCGATATCGCGACAATTTTGGTTTTGCTGACGTCATCTTCTAAGATGTCGCGAAATCGCGACGTTTTCGGCTTGCAATGGCTTTTCGTTCACCCTGTCGTGAAATCGCGACACATTTTGGTTTTGCTGACGTCATCTTCATTGCCATCGCGAAAACCTTACTTGTAGCGAAATCGCTACACCATTGTTGCCTTAGCATTTTTCTTTGCTGCTTGCTAGTGAAACTCCGACGTGTAGCGATATCGCTACACCTTTCCACTTAGCACTTTGAACTCGTAGCACGATCGCTGCACCTTCCCAACATGTGTTTCTAACCTGTAGCGAAATCGCTACACCTTCGCATCATGCACTTTCAACTTGTAGCGAAATCGCTACTACTTTTCACCTTGCAACTCGAAGCTGTATCAAAATCGCTGCACTTTTGTTCTTAGTGTCTCAAGCTTGTAGCGAAATCGCTACGCTTTTCTTACTTGGTGCTTTTTCTTTGCTTATGCTGGCGAAACTCAGACATGTAGCGAAATCGCTACAACTTCTTCATCAACTTTCTCTCTCCTTCGATGTGTCGCGAAATCGCGACATTTTTCATCCTTGGTGCCTTTGCTTCAAACTTGTCGCGAAATCGCGACAGTTTCTCGATTTGGCTTCTTTCCTTCCAGCATGTCGCGAAATCGCGACATTTTTCCTCCTTGGTGCCTTTGCTTCAAACTTGTCGCGAAATCGCGACAGTTTCTCGATTTGGCTTCTTTCCTTCCAGCATGTCGCGAAATCGTGACATTTTTCCTTGCACATTCTCTCTCCTCCGATATGTCGCGAAATCGCGACATTTTTCTTTGCACTTTCTCTCTCCTCATTTTTGTCGCGAAATCGTGACAGGAAACATGTCGCGATATCGCGACAGTTTTCTTCCTTGTCTTTTTTTGCAAATTTCTGGATCTGGGTCCCCTCTATTTTTCTTGAGATTTTCTGCACTTGATCTGACTGACCTCTGAATCGCTTCAACCGCATCACTCGTCTCGTGTTGACAACAATTACAATCCTTTTGCATCGCTTTTGCTGCACCTTGCTCAACAATCTCCCCCTTTGGAATTGTTGGCAACACTTTGTAGCCTTGCTCAAATTCTTCTCCCCCTTTGCCAATAATGCCAAAGGGCTGCTGCAGACTCCCCCTGAGTCTATGCACAACATTCTCAGGCATAAATAACTTGAATGCTCCCCCTGAGAATGTATTTCCCATAGCTAGTTAGTGCTTGGGAAGTGTGACTACTCCCAACTTCTTTCGAAGGTATTCAAATATTTCCTTTGGTAAAGGTTTGGTGAATATGTCTGCTACTTGCTCTGTAGTGGGAACAAACTCTAATCTGACTTCTCCTTCTGCAACCTTATCCTTCAAGAAGTGATACCGGATTGCAATATGTTTGGTGTGGGAATGCATTACCGGATTCTTTGAAATGTTGATTGCACTAGTGTTGTCACATTTGACTGAAATGGGCTCATTGAAGTGAATTCCTAGATCTTTCAATGTTTGTCTCATCCATAGTATTTGTGTACAACATGTAGTAGCTGCAATGTATTCGGCCTCGACTGTGGATAAAGAGACTGATTCTTGCTTCTTACTGTGCCATGCAACCAATTTGTTTCCAAGAAAGAATGCTCCTCCACTTGTACTTTTTCTGTCATCAATGCATCCTGCCCAATCAGCATCGTAGTATGCAAAGAGAGTGAAGTCTTTTCCTTTTGGATACCACAGCCCATACTCCATAGTACCTTTGAGATACCTAAAAATCCTTTTCACTGCTGTCACATGAGTCTCTTTTGGACTAGCCTGAAATCTTGCAACCATGCAGACAGCTTGTAAGATATCCGGTCTGGTTGCTGTCAAATACAGCAAGCTCCCAATCATTGATCTGTACATTGTTTGATCAACATCCGGAGATTTATCATCCTTGCTCAACTTGCAGCTTGTTGTCATGGGGGTGCTCACTGGTTTACTATCTTCCATAGTGAACTTTTTTAGCATTTCTTTCACATATTTAATTTGAGAGATAAAAATTCCCTTTTCTGTTTGATTAACTTGTAATCCAAGGAAATATGAAAGTTCACCTATCATAGACATTTCAAACTCTTTTTGCATTTTGTTTGCTATGTCTTTGCATGATTCATCATTGCTACTTCCAAATATTATATCATCTACATAAACAACAAGAACAATGAAATTGCCATTTTCAGTTTTCACATATAAATTGCTATCCACCATACCTTTCTTGAATCCTTGCTTAGTGAGATAGTTGTCCAGTCTTGCATACCAAGCTCTAGGTGCTTGTTTCAAGCCATACAATGCTTTCTTCAGCTTGCAAACAAAGTTAGGATTATCACAAAGTTGAAAACCATCAGTCTGTTCAATATATACTTCTTCTTCAAGATTTCCATTCAGAAATGTTGATTTTACATCCATCTGATAAACCTTGAAATTCTTATGAACAGCTAAAGCCAAAAACAGTCTTATTGCTTCAAGTCTGGCCACGGGTGCAAAAGTCTCTTCAAAATCAATCCCCTCAACTTGGGCATATCCCTTATAGACTAATCTTGCTTTATTCCTTACAACCTGTCCATCTTCATTCAGCTTTGTTTCTAAATATCCATTTAGTACCAATTATGTTTTTATTTTCGTGCCTTGGTACTAATTCCTAGGTTTTGTTTTTCTCAATTTGATCTAGTTCTTCATTTACTGCTTCCATCCAACTTTCATCCGTGCTTGCTTCAATAATATTCTTGGGCTCAATACTGGATAACAGAGAATAGTTATTTACTACTCTTCTTCTTGTCTGAATGCCAACTGTAGGGTCCCCAATAATCTGCTCTTTGGGATGATTTTTCTGCCAACTGCCTGTTCTGTATTTTCTATTTTCATCTCTTTCTAAGTCCTCTGAATCTGATTTTTGTCTCTCTTCTTTTTCTTGATCTTCATCTTCTTCAATAAATTCTTCATAGGTTGGGTAGTTTTCATTATTGCTGATTTCTTGTTTCCTGCCTTCATCAACCTTCACATCCGCACTCTCCACTATTTTCTTAAGTCTTTTGTTGTAGCATGTATAGGCTTTGCTTTTAGTTGAGTACCCAAGGAATATTCCTTCATCAGCTCTATCTTCAAACTTGCCAAGATTGCTTTCAGTTCTTTTAATGTAACACTTGCTGCCGAACACTTTGAAGTACTTTGCTGTAGCCTTTTTGCCAAACCACAGTTCATATGGTGTTTTGTTTTCATGCGGCCTCAACATACATCTATTCTGAATGTAGACTGCAGTATGAACTGCCTCTTTCCAGAATATGTCAGCAATTTTGCTCTCTGTTAACATGGTTCTTGCCATTTCCTGCACAGTTCTGTTCTTTCTTTCAACTACTCCATTATGTTGAGGTGTTCTTGCTGCTGAGAACTGTCTTCTTATTCCATGTTTTTCATAGAATTCAGCAAACTCATTTGAAATAAACTCTCCTCCTCTATCAGATCTCAAACATTTAATTCTTTTTCCAGATTGATTCTCAACCAGATTTTTGAAGGTTTTAAACATCTCAAAGGCTTCTGACTTCTGTTTCAAAAAGAGTACCCATGTCATTCTGGAAAAATCATCAATGCACAGCATAAAATATTTGTATCCATTTATGCTTTCTGTCCTCATGGGTCCGCACAAATCAGTGTGAATCGCTTCTAATGGCTTGCTAGTGAAATATTCTTTTGCTTTGAAGGTAGATCTGGTTTGCTTCCCCTTTTGGCATGACTCACATATACCTGTTTGATGGTTTACCAATAGTGGGTATGTCTCTTACCGCTCTTTTTGAGCTGATTTTTATCAGATTATCAAAGCTTATGTGACCGAGTCTTTTATGCCACAGCCGGTTTTCTTCTTCTTGTCCAACCAAGCAAGCTCCTTCTGAAGTCTCCGAGAGAGTATACAAATTTCCGAAGTTCTCAATCCAAATGGCTATTAACTTTCCATTTTTTGTCTTTCTTACTTCACAGACCCTCCTTCTTGAAAATTACTTCATGACCTCTGTCACAAATCGACTTACACTCAGTAAGTTATGCTTCAGACCTACCACAAAAAGAACTTCCTTTGAGTTGATTTTACCATCATTTAACTTAACTGATCCTTTACCCACTATCTTTGCTCCATCATTGTTTTCGAATTTCACAGAACCACCTTCGTATGTCTACAGCTTATCAAACTTATGTTTGTCTCCTGTCATGTGACTGGAGCATCCACTGTCTAGAATCCAGGGAGCAGATTTATTCTGTGCTTTGAGAGCTGTTTGAACGATCAGGGATTCTTTGTCTTTCTTCGGTTGTCCCTTTTCTTTCCACTGAGTTTTGACAACAGATCTGGTTACTTTCTTCACCTTCTCCCTTTCATTGGCCTCGTGATAGGTTTTTCGGGAAATTTTCTGTTCTGTGTTGATCCAGTTGATCGAAACTTTCTTCCCTGGTATTTATTTCCTGCAAAAGAGCTACGACAATTCCTTGCAATATGGCCAAAGTTATGGCAGTTATAACATTCTACAACATAATCTATCAAAGGTGAAAAATTATTTTTGCTAGTGAAATTTCTTTGTTCTATATTATATCTACAACTAGAAATTTTATGACCATATGCATTGCACTTAAAACAATAACCAGAAAAGGAACGAGTGTACCTGGGAAATGGATGTTGCCATGTGGAGGTAGAAGCCATGGGTCTTCTTCTTCTTTGATGAGAGACTTTGGTGAATCCATCATTTGCAGCACTCCTTTCGAGCTTGGATTTGTTGTTTTCTTTTGCATGATACGGTTTATCTTGATCAACTCTAATCTTGTCTTTATTATTTACTGGATCTACTGTTACAGCCTTTGAGTCCTTTGAGGTTTCTCCTTCATCAAAGCCCAAGCCAAATTTGATACCTGTGGGCCTTTGATTATTCAACATTTTGTTCAGTTTCTCAGAACTGTCTTCAAATTTTTGATGACAACTCAGTTTCCGATTCATTTCTTCTAGCTGTAGCCTTAATCCAACTATTTCTTCTTCTAGCTTGTTGCACTCATTTATTTTCACGATTAGCTGTGCTTCAAAATCTTCAGACTTTTTCTTATGCTCTTCAGTTTGTACTTTCAAACTGATTATTACATTGTTGGCCTCCTCAAATTTTCTTGTAATCTTTTTATTTCTTTTCCTTTCTCGCACTTAACTCTTCAAGAGCAGCAACTAACTCACCTTCCAGATCTATCTCAACCTCATCTTCTAATTTTTCTTCACACTCCTGTGTTTCCTCAGTTGTTTGTTCTTCAAAAGCCATGAATAGGGCTTCACCAGTTTCTTCTTCTGATTCCTCACTGGAACTGTCTTTAGAAGAATCGATATTCTAGGAAATGAAACTCTTCTTCTTGAAGTTTCTTTTTCTAAACTCGCGGTTTCTTTTTCCGGACATTTCTTTCTGGATGTGTTCCTTCATCATTTTTATTTTTCTCCTTCATTGGGCATTTTGCTCGCAAAGTGCCCGATGCCTCCACAGTTAAAACATTTGAACGGCAACTTACCTCTGTACTTTCCTTTTCCCTTTACTAATTTCCTAACAAAGTTTGCTTCATTTTCATCTGCAGATTCTTCTTCCTCTGACTCTTGTTTAGATTTTACATTTTTCTATGCTTGGAAGGTTGCTTCTCTGTCAGAGGGCTTAGTTTGTCCAATCCTCATTTCATAAGTTGTTAGAGAACCATGCATTTCATCCATACTGAAAAAATTTAAATCTTTTGCTTCTTCTATGGCAGAAACCTTTGCATCAAACCTTTTGTTGAGAGTTCTCAGTACCTTCTTCACAACAATTGCATCTTCCATTTCTTCCCCCAGTCCTCTTATTGCATTGATGATTCCGTTTACTCTCAGCATGTAAGCTTCTATGTTTTCATCATCGGTCATCTTTAATGCTTCGAACTGGGCACGATGTGTTTGCAGCTTAGCTTCCTTGATTTTGTTGTCTCCTTCATGAATGCTTTGCAGTTTGTCCCATATGTCTTTAGCAGATTTGCAGTTCATGATGCGTATCAACTCACTGTCGACCAATCCACACATAATCGCATTCTTGGCTTTCGAGTTGTTCTCAAACTTTTTCTTTTCAGCAAGATCTCGTTGGAGGAACAATGGGAGTGGTGTATCCATTTTCAACAGATTCCCAAATGTCATAACCCAATGCACAGAGATAGGTCTGCATTCTGAGCCTCCAGAAAGAATAGTTTGTTCCATCGAATAGAGGAGCTTTGTTAGAAGAGAAACCTTCACCACCGGCCATTGTATATCTCCCAAGAACACCTTAGCTGATTAAGCTTGTGCAGGTGCCCCGCTTTGATACCAATTGATATTCTCACAATGACACCGAGAGGGGGGGGTGAATCAGTGTAACTACTTAAAAACTTAAATCTGCAACTTTTAAAACTAATGATGCAAGCTTGAAACTAGATAATGCAAGTATCACACAAGAGCATCACACAACACAGAATTTTACGAGGTTCACCGATGTGGCTACTCCTCAAAGAATGACTGTTTGGACTTCAATCCAAATCCAATCTTTGCAAGGATTCAATATTTACAATTGTTTACCAAAGCACCCACTGGAAGGAGCACCAACCCCCGATTTATCTGCTGCAACATATAGGAGCACCAACCCCTTTATCCAAGCACCAACTTGGATTTCTATTTTGCAAGATAAATGGACATAAAAATGCCTTCTCTTTTGCAAGACCCTTATTGGTCTATAGCACACACAAAAATCTCACAGAAGCATAGAGAGAATTGTTAGAGACTCAATATCTTCTGATCTAATCTAAAACCTTTCTCTTGAATATTCAATAGAATTGCAGGTTTTGATCCAAGGCTATTTTCTTACAACACCCTTACTTACTGAGACCTTTTAAATGCACAATAAAAACACAGTCACAGTAACCTTCTCACTATGCCAATTCGATCCTTATATACTTGATTTCTTCGAACGGCTCAATTTCAAACGGTTTAACTTTCCCTCCAACATTTTCATGCATTCTCGACTGTAATTGACGTGTCAAATCCTTCTCTGACCTGATCCGCTTTTTAGCCGCTTTCTTACTGACATTCTGACATTCTGACAGCCTTTTTCTCTGCACATTCTGACATTCTACTCTGCTGGAACTGACAACCCTTCTACGCGTTTCGATGCTCTATTATCTCTACGTACTGCTCTTTCAAATTCTTTGTGACTGCTCTTTACGCCAGCTTGCAGCATCACGGCCCTGCAACAGCCGTTCTACAATCAATGCTTAGTTTCGTGGCTACTCTTTGTAACTGCCACCTTTGCTAGCCATGCTGCATTACGGCCCTGCAACAGCCGTTCGCGTCTTAAATGCAATGCTTCATAACTTTCCTTTTAACTTCAGTTCACAGCTGCAAGCATTTTTCTCTAATCTTTCCTCAACACCTGTCACTGGGAACTACAGATCTTACTCCAGTTAATTCTTCGTAATCGGCACCTTTTTTGACACTGTCACAATGCATGTATCTTTGACTTTTTCCCGCTAAAACATTACCTGTCGCGATATCGTGACGTTTTCCGCTTTGCTGACGTCATCCTCAACTTTGTTGCAATATCGCGACACTCTCGGCTTCCTGAGGCTTCTCTGGCAACTTGTCGCGATATCGCGACATTTTTGGTTTTGCTGACGTCATCCTCTAAGATGTCGCGAAATCGTGACGTTTCTGGCTTCATGAGGCTTCTCTGGAAACATGTCGCGATATCGCGACATTTTCTGTCTTGCTGACGTCATCCGCTAAGTTGTCGCGAAATCGCGACACTTTCGTCTTCCAACGGCTTCTTGTTCACCCTGTCGCGATATCGCGACAATTTTGGTTTTGCTGACGTCATCTTCTAAGATGTCACGAAATCATGACATTTTTGGCTTGCAATGGCTTTTCATTCACCCTGTCGTGAAATCGTGACACATTTTGGTTTTGCTGACGTCATCTTCATTGCCGTCGCAAAAACCTTACTTGTAGCGAAATCGCTACACCATTGTTGCCTTAGCATTTTTCTTTGCTGCTTGCTAGTGAAACTCCGACGTGTAGCGATATCGCTACACCTTTCCACTTAGCACTTTGAACTCGTAGCACGATCGCTGCACCTTCCCAACATGTGTTTCTAACCTGTAGCGAAATCGCTACACCTTCGCATCATGCACTTTCAACTTGTAGCGAAATCGCTACTACTTTTCACCTTGCAACTCGAAGCTGTATCAAAATCGCTGCACTTTTGTTCTTAGTGTCTCAAGCTTGTAGCGAAATCGCTACGCTTTTCTTACTTGGTGCTTTTTCTTTGCTTATGCTGGCGAAACTCAGACATGTAGCGAAATCGCTACAACTTCTTCATCAACTTTCTCTCTCCTCCGATGTGTCGCGAAATCGTGACATTTTTCATCCTTGGTGCCTTTGCTTCAAACTTGTCGCGAAATCGCGACAGTTTCTCGATTTGGCTTCTTTCCTTCCAGCATGTCGTGAAATCGCGACATTTTTCCTCCTTGGTGCCTTTGCTTCAAACTTGTCGCGAAATCGTGACAGTTTCTCGATTTGGCTTCTTTCCTTCCAGCATGTCGCGAAATCGCGACATTTTTCCTTGCACATTCTCTCTCCTCCGATATGTCGCGAAATCGTGACATTTTTCTTTGCACTTTCTCTCTCCTCATTTTTGTCGCGAAATCGCGACAGGAAACATGTCGCGATATCGCGACAGTTTTCTTCCTTGTCTTTTTCTGCAAATTTTTGGATCTGGGTCCCCTCTGTTTTTCTTGAGATTTTATGCACTTGATCTGACTAACCTCTAAATGGCTTCAACTGCATCACTCTGTCTGTGTTGACAACAATTACAATCCTTTTGCACTGCTTTTGTTGCACCTTGCTCAACAAATGTTGTCCCTATTTTTATTATAGCAAACTCTATCATCCTTGACAAAGTAATCTAGGCTAATTTTCTTATAGCAATATCTACCTAAAATAATAATTTTTCTTACAACATAGATATATTGACTACAATATAATATAAACATCTATGTAGGATGCATGACATAATATGAGAAAATATATTATTTATTTTAAATTATAAGATATATCTCAATGGAAACAATGGAAATATCCCAATGCAAATGGATTGGGTTTCTTAAAAAAATCACTCTTCTTTCTTTCCATGACCTACTATATTTTGCTCTTTCTCTTTCTCACTTATCCTTCATGCTTTGATAGTTCGTGTGTACCATTCTCTCCCATTTATTTTACCCCATGAATGTTATTAAATTTTTAGTGACAAGAAATAATGATTGTCTATCTATCCTAGATGATCAATTTTCAAGTTCATGGTCATCCTGCTTGTTTGGTATCCATATGGATGCTCCTACATCAGAAACTAACTACATCCAGACACATAAAAATATAAAGTTCCTAAGATGAGGACATATAGAGTGCAAAATCAAAATAAGAAAAGAAAAGCACACACAAATACACAATACAACAAAAATAAGAAGCTTTCTATCTCATAATGCCTTTAGTATCCAAGTTATTACAATTAAATCATGTATAAGTATATTATGGAGCACTTTAAAATCATAAACCATTTAGACCATCAAATACATGAACATGATATTGTAAGCATCAATGATGAACCTATTTTTAGCATGCTTTGAAGGACAATCCTGCTAATATGATGCTATTTAGTCATTTATCATAACATCAATAAAAACATTTCCACCATGTATTGGTGCTAAATTGAATTTAGAATATAGTAATCATTACCCTAGCATACACAAAAAATCCTTAACAATATTTTTAGATGGATTCTTTAGTGACATCAATAATTGCACTAGTTCTTAAATAGTGGTGTTTATGAAGGAATTATTATCATCCAAAATTTTTGATATATACTTTAATATTGGATGTGATACTATAACATTCAAACTAGTCAAGAGATTTTATGCATGCACATATTTTTCCAAGTCAAAAATTAAAGCTTCAACATAAAAATTTAAATTTTTGAAAAGGTCAAAATTCATGGCAATATAGAAGGTTGGAGAAAATAAATCCCACATTCATAGTGGAAGAATACCAAAATAAAAGATATTAATATTATTTTTCAGAAGGAATACTCCAAATAATATTCATAGTAAAAAAGAAGGAAAATTTTAGCTTCATTCCTTTTTGCTTGGTGAGATGATTGTTTTGCAATTTAAAGCACTAGTTGAAGCTTGAGTATAGGCTTATATATACTCATTGGAGAATATTTTTTAAGGTATATTTAGTGAAATAAAAATATTCAAATTTTATAAAATTTTACTATGGCTAGAAAAACTCAAAGTTCTTGTTGCTTGAATCCAAACTATTAAGGAGAATGGCTATGCTGCCTAAAAAAAAAATAGAACATAACTTGAGTTTGAAGTAGTATGGCAAGGTTTATATGAAATCATTACCTATCCTATAGTAGAAGGTGAAGGTTAAATAAATTTTGACAAGGTAGATAGAAAGGCAAGATTAATCATCATGTTTGGAGTAGCAAATAAAGTACAAGTATACATTGGAATTCAACAATGGCCAAAGATGTATGGGAGAAATTACAAATAGTCTATGAAGCAAAGAATCAAAAGCAAGTTCTATTTCTCTAGAGCCAACTCCATTGATTGAATATATAGTGAAAAGGAATTAGAATATTTCATGAGGAGACTTTGTTAGTTATAAGCATCGGGAAACCAATTATGTAATAAAATATTAGTTCCAATTATTTTGAGATATATTAAATCAAAACAAAATTTATTATGACAACAATAAATAACAATGAGAAAACACCAAGATTTGAATATCTAGCAAACCTACTTCAAAAATTAGAGGTATCACATACAATATATAAAGAATAATAATTACTTCTTTCAAATTATAAAGGAAAATATGCATTTAGAAGAGGTATAATACCTCCACATAATTACCAATAGAGAAAAAATCTCAAGGATATTGGAATAAAAGAAGTGATTCTAAAAAAAAATAAAAAATCATACACACAAATGTATGAAATTTATGTTATAAATAGCCACACTATGAAGGATTTTTGGCATAATACATTAAAAAATTTATCTCCTTCATGAGATATGAACAAATAGCAAGACAATTCATCTTTAGACAAGCAAAATAAAATTTGGAGAAAGGCATAGCAAAATAATGTAGCCAAGAAAAACTAAGTCAAAGTAGAAGAAGAAAAATATCAAGAAGAAGAATAACATGTGTTTGTTGCACAAGCATAGCTAAGACTCACAATAATATTTTTATGATTGCAAAGGAACCAAATAAATGATAGATCAAGAAATTTGGATCAATTCAAATCATCCAAATTTTTAAACAAGAAATTTTGCATTAGTTTATCACTCCAATCCAAGGAATCAACAGGAGGTAACACTACCAAGATACAAAAGCAACATGAAAAGTAGAATCCATGGGATACCTCTAAAAAGAAGTTCATTACCTTTTGGAATAAATATGGTTTCTTCAAAGCTAATTATTTTACCACTTATTTTCTCAAGTACAGAGAAAAACATTTATAGTATGAATGGTCTATTGTGAGAAGAGTTTTAAAGAAGCATGGCATGGCTTTCAAACTCAATATTTTTGTCTATTTTTTAAATCAAATAATAGATCCATACATAATTATCAAAGCACAAGATCTCATAAAAATCTTGTCAGAAGGTACCAACACTACAAGTAATCAATATTGAAAATATAATACAAGATAAATGAATATTTGTTAGACAACTTCAATAGACATTGACCCCTAATGGTTCAACTGTAAAGGCTGAAATCATTCAAAGGGATACCTCTAAGAAGAAGTTCACTTGACAGGTTGCTACATTCTCGTTCAAAGAAAACTGTTGTAGATATGAAATCATTCAAAGGACTGAAACAAGGATGCAAAATTTCTAAAGATCGTATTTAAAATATACACCCCATCTATCATATTAAAGAACTTATGATAAAATGAGAACTTACAAGGAATCCAAGATTTGATCATAATGAAAGATATAAAAAATATAAAGAAATTAAGTAAGCTTTACACAACCTTGTTCCCATCACATGCAATACAACAATTCGTGATCAATCTATTCAATAGTCAACGATGGATGCATGGTCATACATACTTCACTTTAATATAATGAAATAAACATATAATTAATGCATTGAATTCTATAATTATTAGAAAGTATTGAATGACTATTTGTAATAAATATATATTAGGAGTGCATGATCAATGGAAATCAATACTTCTAAATATCATAGAATAAAGTCTACATTAAGGAGAGGAATTTATCTCTCAAATTTATAGATTATTGCATCACCCTAGACATTATATTTGGGTCATGAGATAGATATGGAGCTATGACTATGATGTAATAAGGGTAGTATGTTAGGATTTATTACATCATAGTCCATGTAAAGTGGCATGTGATATAACCACCCATCACAAGGTCTATGCATGCACTATAGGACAAAGGTAGTTGCAAGTTTAGTTAGAGGTTTGTTATGCCTAAAATAGACATTCAATGTATTTAAATACCTATCATTTTATAATGCAAAGCATTGAAGCATTGAGTTCTAAAAATAACAACAAAATATCCAAATAAGACTAATCAAAGGAAATCTTTTGGAATGGTCAAGGAGGAACCATTATTCTAAATGCAATCCCCCAAGTTGGTTAACCAAAAAATAAATTTGTATCTACATGAAAGTAGGTATTACACCCAAGTCAACCATTTCTATTTATATAATGCTTAATTAAAAATAATGCTTTGTTAAAATGTGTTTGTATGATTTGAGGGTATTCATAGATTCAAATTAATCAAGGGATACAATACTTCTGATGTAGATTACCATGGGAAAAAAATTTAAAGAACATTTTATTATGTCTAATTTAAGAATTGGGATTATGAATGTAGTTTAGGTTTTTTATTATCATTAATTTTATTTTTAGGCCATTAACTTAGGCAACGTGTATTGTAGTATATAATTATTATTGTTATAAAATAACACAATTGCTAATTATTCTTTAAAACTACATTTTTTGTGTTTCATGCAATGAAGAATCTAATATTATTAGTGACCTTGCATTGCTGAAATAAGAAGGAAATATAATATTATCACATTGGAATTGGGATGTTAATCCTTATGAAGTGATGAAATATAATATAATATAATATAATATAGGAATATAAAGGTTATAAATTTTGTAACATCATTGGAATTTGATAAATGAATATTTGTTTAAATGCTATAAATTAATTATTATTAAATCTTCAATATTTCAAGTTTTTTTTGTGTCCTTTCTAATTTTTGAAGATTGATACCAATCAAGTTTTTATAATGAAGAATAGGATTAGTATTTAAATATAACCCCATATAGGTGAAACCCTTATCCTTGAGCTATTATAAGCTAGATATAATAGGTTTTAATTTATTCTGATGTAAAATTCAAAATTTTGTGTGAGAGAAATAGAAAGTGGATACATGGTTTTGATGACAAAACAAAGGTGGATGCAACATAAACATATTTAATGAGTATGTAGTTATTTTCTTGAATTTTAATTGTAAGATCACATAGACGTTAAAGGTACCAAAATAGACATAAGAATGGGGCAAGGTCCATGTATATTAAAGAAAAATGCACTTGATTTACTTAAAATACTTTTACTTTATTTATGAATTCAATCAAATCAAAACAAAAAAACATCATTTATTATTATGAAATAAAATAATATATCAAAAATAAAACCTATCACAACATTGTAAAAAATCATAATATTAAATGACCCATCAATTCATTGAGAATCAAAATAATTTTAAATGCCCTTACATTAATGAATAAATATTAAAATCTTACATGCATGCATAGATACACATAAATTTACACATATCAAATTCTTTTTTAGTTTATGATATTATTTCATTGGTATAAATATCTACATGTATTAAATTTTAATTTCCTTTATTCACGAGATCCAAGTTTTTATTTATTTATTTTTAGGTACATAGGGAATGGGTAACTAGCTATCATCATCTACATTTGGTATATTTTTTTTGGTTACATAGATGAATTGGTTACAATCATAATTTTTAGTAACTACCAGCGTAGCTGGAAGGGTTTAAACTATCGGTGATAGCTTCCAACACATCCACCATCTTGTTAATGGTAACCCGACGTGATATGGGGATCGTCGGACGCATAGGGTTCACATCGTCTTTGTTATTTTGGTTCAACATGTGGCATGGAGGGGACCGTCAGACAAGCAGGAAATAGATCGTCATCATCAGTAAGGTGCAACACGTAGAGGGTAACTTGTTTAGTCTATTAATATAATATTCTTCCTTTCTTATACCATAAATATCAAGGTTGAAAAAAACAATTGCTTTAGAGGAGGGACATTTTTCGTAGGACTGCCCAAACTATCGAACTTGTTTTAGCCATATCTCACTCATCCAGAATCAAATTGAGCTGAAATTTTGAAGGTAGATGTCTAAAAAACCCTAGAATATCTCCACAAATTTTCATATCATTTGGAGCAACACATATCCTAGCACATCCCTATGTGTGAATGGGATTTTTGGCAAGCAGCTATGCAAAGGTTTCATCTGGGTTGGGTGCAAGTAGCTCCAGAGGTTGGCTTTTAGGGTCTTCGGGCCCTAGCGGCAAATATTTTTGTGGTTTATGCTCAATATTTTAGTAGGAAATGTTGCAGGGAATCCATGATGGGTTAGAAATTTGTCTTTCAATAGATCATACTGTGAACTTGAGTGACAACGACTTTCAATGTTGCATAAAAGAAAAGTAAAAACCATACCTTTCCACAACGTCTAGGGCAAATATTAAAGAGATAACAAAACAAGTTTCAAGTATTTGATCAAAAAATGGATCATATCTCAAGTGAATCTGGTGCTAAGGTTCACCCACAAAATAATTCTACTATGAAAACCCCTATCAAGGGTAAGAATTTCGAAGACTCATCCACAAAAAAGAATTTTAGGGATGCCCTCCATGGTGGACAGCCTTAGCCCAATGCTAATATCAATATTAGGGCTTCCCATAAACCTCTAAGAATGCCTAATATTGATCCCAGGAAAAATGATTCAGGATGTCTTAAAGAAGTTGATGGAAATCCTATTGTTAAACTTGATATGGGTAACATTCAGACTGGCATAAAAGATTTGGAAAAAAGAGGACTAATTTGTCGGTTCGTGGGTTTTCATACGAGCCTATCTGCTTTAAAATTTTGGGCTGCAAAAAGCTGGAAAACTAAAGATGAGTTACAAATATCTATTTATCCAAATGGTTATTTTCTTGTTTTATTTGCTAATAATTAAGATAGAGAGAAAAATTTTCAAGGGGGTCCTTGGTTTTTTGGAAGGGCAGGGCTTTTCATGAAGCCTTGGCATACTAAATTTAAATCTAAAGAAGGGATATCTTCTATAGCTCCTGTGTGGGTTAGAATATTTGGCCTCCCTATTGAATTTTTGAATCCCACTATTTTTTATTCAATTGGAAACTCTTTAGGAACTTTTATGATGACTGCTGATTGTACTCAAAATTTTGAACTTATTATTTATGCTTGAATTTGTGTTTTAATGGGTTTTGACAAACCCCTACCTAAAAATATCACATTACAATTTGGGGAAGACACTTGGGATCAAGTAGTGGTCTATGAGAACATTCCTTTTCATTGTAAAATTTGCCATGAATATGGTCATTTGGCCAGTGCTTGACCAAATAAAATTCTTGGTCAAAAGAAAGAAGATATAAACTCAGCAAGTTTCCAAATGCCTAAGAAGAAGAACACTAAAAAAAAACCAGTTATGAAGGATCAATCAAAGTCATCTGTTAATATGTTTGAAATATTTTCCACAAATGATGTCCCAAGTGAGGAAGAGAAAATAATGGAAAAATAAATATTAGAAACACAATTTAAATATGAAGGGAAGAACTCGGAGACAAACCAAAAAATCAAAGGTTTTCAACAGAAAAAAATGGAGAAAATTTACACAAGAAAAATAATCTTTTAAATGTCAAAACTTCAAATAATACAAGTCCCAATATAGACTCCATTGAACCCTCTTGTAAAATTTTGGCTGTGTACAAGCATTCTTCAAGGTTAGAAGCCATCTCGGATTCAATTGGAATAAGTCAATAAACAGGGAAAAAAATGAAGATGGATTCTAATAAAAAAGTAGGTCGCAAGACCAATCAATATCATATGGTAAAAGAAGGTGAAAAGCTTGTAGAGGAAGGCAATATTAATTCCCTTCCCAACTTTTTTAGCCCTGGTATTAATGAAGATCATCACTTGGAATATTAGAGGACTCAAAGGGAGTATTTCAAAACAAAATGAAATTAGAAGACTAATTCAAATAAATCATCCACATCTTGTTTTCCTTCAAGAAACAAAGATGTCAATGGAGGATATGGACTTAATTGCCAGTAAAATTTGGCCAGCTGGAAAAGTGGTTTCCCTCAGTTCCCAAGGGACTTCGAGTGGCATTGCTTATCTTTGGGACCCAAAAGAGGTAGTTATTCACCATATGGTTGGTATTTGGGGTTTGTTGGCTATAGCTATTCAAAGTAGACATTCCAACTAAATTATGCTCTGCATTGCTATTTATGCTTCGATTGCTTTGGAGAAAAAAAGAAGATAGTGGAAGGATATAACTCATATTATATCTCATTTTCTTGAATCTTGGATCTTGATCATAGGATATTTAAATACCATCCTCTCCTTGGATGAGAAAAGGGGGGAAATATAAATTTATACAAAAGCACTGACCTCATGAGTGAATATATTGCAAACCTCCATCTTGTGGACATCCAACCAGATAATGGCCTTATGACTTGGTCTAATAGAAGGCAAGGCTTAGCTTGTATAATGGAGATATTGGATAGGTTTTTGCTCTCTGAAAATTTCTTAATCCATGGTCACATTCCTAAAGTGGAGACTCTTAATAATGCTGGTTCGGATCATTGGAAAGTCATGGTGGAAATGTGGAAAAACAATGTGAGTTTCTCTCCTTTTCGTTTTCAATTAATGTGGCTTAGAGAAATTTCCTTTAGACCTCATGTGCTACGATGGTGGAAGGAAGGTAAACCTAGGCATGAGACTAAGATGTTCTGTTTTGCCAAAATATTGCAATACATTCAATCCAAAATAAATACTTGGAACTAGAAAGAGTTTGGGGATGTTCATGAAAAAAACATGAATTTATTGCTCATCTTGAAAATTTGAAGAAGAAAATCCGTTTACATGGCCTCATAGAGAAGAGAAGTGTATATGAAATTAAACTCACAACTCAGTTATAGGAATGGGAAAAAATAGAAGAAATCTTATGGAAGTAAAAATCTAGAATTCAATGGCTCAAAGAAGGAGATCGAAACACAAATTTCTTCTAGCTCAAATATCTCACAACTTTATATCTTCCCTGAAATGAGATTCTAGAGATTTTTTTTATACTTGGGATGGCATGAACTCTATTGTTGTTGATTACTTTTCCAATCTTTTTGTTGCTACTCCTCTTGACTCAGCTTCTCAACAAAATGTTCTTCAAGCAATCCCTTATCTTATCACTTCTGAGGAGAACTCTATTTTAACTGCTTCTATTACTATCAATGAGCTTCAATAGGTAGTTTTTAAAATGCAAAAAGGGAAAACCCTTGGTCTTGATGGTTTTCTCATTGAGTTCTACCAATATTTTTGGGATATCCTTCACGTTGATTTATTAGAGGTAGTGGAAGAAGCCAATAAAGATAAAGAAATTTTTAAGGTTATCAATAAAACTTATATTACTTATCTCAACTTTAAGACCTATTGCTTTATGTAATGTTCTTCTCAAAATCATTACTAAAATCATGGCAGAAATATTGAAGTCTTTTTTGCATAAGATTATTTCCCTAGAGCAAGGGGGTTATGTGGAAGGGCATAAAATAGTAGATGAGATAGTTCTTGCTCAGGAAGCCATCCATTCCATGGATATGCAAAAATCTCCTTCCATGTTCATTTGATTATACTTATCCAAAGCTTATGATAGAGTGGATTGGCACTTCCTTATCAAAGTTTTGAGGCAATTTGGTTTCTCTAAGGATTGGATGGATTGTATTATGGTATGTGTAGCACCCTAAAATTGGTGTAGTAAACCCTTAGAAAATTATTAAAATTACTTTAGTAATAATTCAAATTCAAATTTTAACCCCAAACTGCCTGTCAAATCGCTTTCCTTGTTTTTCGTGCCATTTTTAGGATTTGTTGTGACCGTTGGATGATATCGTCACCAATCATATGATATCGCCTCAGATAAGACAAATTCATCTGGAGCAGAATGTCCAAACGATTTCGTCCCAAAACTAATTTTTCAAAATTAGCTTCTATTCCAACAACTTCTCTAACTCGGGCAGAGACGCGTCTGCACCGTTAGAGTCTCCCCCGTTGGAGATATCCCAAATTGGGATGATCCCCAACCTCCTAACCTCCCTCCTAAGCCTATTTAAACCTTAGGACCCCCCTTGACCTACCCCTGGCTGGCTGAATTCCCCTATAGTTTGATCTTTGTGTGCATTAGAATACCCTGAATTCTTATTTGCATTTGTGTCTTTCTAAGTTTTCTTGTAGGAACTCTGTTATTCTTCAGTCGGAGCAAGCTCAGATCATCACAGATGATCTTGTACAATATCAAATTATCACACCCCAATTCTGATATTCACACAATGACACTGAGAGGGGGGGTGAATCAGTGTAGCTATTAATTTTTATATCTACAACATTTAATATGAAATAAAGAGAACTTGAAAACTAGAAAAACAAATTGAACAAGAGAGCACACCACAACACTCAATATACCGAGGTTCACCAATTTGGCTACTCCTCAAAAATGACCGCTTGGACTCCAATCCAAATCCAGTCTTTGCAAAATACCAATTTTACAAATACTTTACCAAAGATCTACCGGAAGGAGCACCAACCCCTTAATTTTCTCGCTGCAAACGGATGGAGCACCAACCCCTAGTACCAAGCACCAACTTGGACTGCAATTCTGTTCAATTTAAAATGACATAAGAATGTCTTCACTTCATGCACGACCCTGACTGGTCTGCAATTAAACCAACTCTGCACACTCTCACAGCTCTGCTAATTTTTCTCTTGAATCTTTTCTAACCCTCTTTTACAAGCAATTTCCCTCTTACAAGCAGCAACATCTTCTCTCGTACGACTATTCTTTTATAACCTTTCAATCTCGCATGCGACTCGAATCACATACCTCACTCGTTCGAATCCATGCAATACTGCTGTTCGATTCCATGCACTTCGACCTTTCGAAACCCCAATACGCTTGTTGAATCCATGCAATACTTTCCTTGAATCCATCATCCTTTCAACCCAATATTGTTGAATCCATGCAATACGACTATTCAAAACCTGTAATACGACGGTTCGAATCCTTGCAATACGACTATTTTGAATACTTCAAATACGTCTTTTTGAAAGCTTTTCTGATCCTTCATATTCGGCTGTTCAATTTCTTCAAATACGGTCTTTTCGAATGCTTTTTCAACTCATATTTGATTCTTCGAATGCTTTTTCAATCAAGAATATACAATTGTTCTAGTGCATGACTAACACTTGTCAATCAGAATCGTAGATCTGACATCAGTTACTTTTTACGTAACTGGTCGCATGATTTTCCTGTCTGCTTTTTTTGACACGTGTCACCTTGCATGCTTTTTTGGCTTTTACCCGCCAAACTATTACCTGTCGCGATATCGCGACACTTTTTGTAGCCATACCATTCATGCCCTTGCTTTCACGAAATCGTGACCATTTTGGCTCTTGATAGCTTTCCCTGCACCTTGTTGTAATATCGTGACACTTTCAACATTTGCTGACGTCATCCTTAAGCATGTCACGAAATCGTGATCGCCTTCGCATTTCCTCACCTTGTCACGAATATCGCGACACTTTTTCATCATCTTTGTCGCAAATCGCGACACTTCGCTTCCAACTTTCCTTGCACCTTGTCGCGATATCCGTGACACTTTCACCTTTGCCGACGTCATCATCATTCTTGTCTGAAATCGTGACACTTTCACTTCCACAGCTTTCCTTGCACTCTCCAAATCGTGACATTTTCAATTTTCGACGTCATCCTCACTTTGTCGCAAAATCGTGACGCTTTTCGCTTCGTACAATCTTCTTTGCCAAAAACCGCGAAAATGGAACATGTCGCAAAATCGCGACGTTCTCTGCTTCCGTACAATCTTTGCTTTATGCAGTAGCGAAATCGCGACAACTTTGTGCCTTGTGCTTTCGACTTGCTACATCTTTCAGTTTTGCAATTTTGACTGGTAGCGAAATCGCTACACCTTTGTTTCCATACATTTTGTCATGCAGCGAAATCGCTACATCTTCTTGTTTGTGCCTTTTCACTTGTAGCGAAATCGCTACACCTTTGTTTTCTCACTTCCTATTTGTAGCGAAATCGCTACACCTTTGTGCCATGTAATTTCCATCATGCACAAATCGCTACACCTTTTTAAACCTTTGCCATGTCATTTCCAATCATGCAACGAAATCGCTACACCTTTGTTTCGAGCATTCTCTCTCCTCTTCGGGTCACGAAAACCCGACGTGTCGCGATATCGCGACACTTTTCGTTGCAAGCTCCTTTCCTCCATTTATGTCGCGAAATCGTGACATCTTTTCACCTTGCTTCCTTCTCTGCCAGTATGTCACGAAATCGCGACAGTTTGCCTTTCACTTTCTCTCTCCTCGGCCATGTCGCGAAATCGCGACAATTTTTCATGCACTTTCTCTCTCCTCGGCAATGTCGCGAAATCGCGACAATTTTTCCTGCATTTTCTCTCTCCTCGGCAATGTCACGAAATCGCGACAATTTTTCTTGCATTTTCTCTCTCCTCTGTTTTGTCGCGATATCGCGACAGTTTTCTTCCTTGTCTTTTTTCGCCAATTTTTGAATCTGGGTCACCTCTGTTTTCCTTGAAATTCATCGCACTTGATCTGACTGACCTCTGAACTGCATCAACTACATCAATCTGTCTGTGTTGACAAAAATGACAATACTTTTGCAATGCTTTTGCTGCACCTTGCTCAACAATCTCCCCTTTGGAATTGTTGGCAACACACTGCAACCTTGCTCAATTTCTTCTCCCCCTTTGCCAATAATACCAAAGGGCTACTGCAGACTCCCCCGAGTCTATGCACAACATTCTCAGACTTAAAAAGTTTGAATGCTCCCCCTGAGAATGTGTTTCCCATAGCTAGTCAGTGCTTGGGTGGTGTGACTACTCCCAACTTCTTCCGAAGGTATTCAAATACTTCCTTTGGCAAAGGTTTTGTGAATATATCAGCTACTTGCTCTGTAGTTGGAACAAAATCCAATTTGACCTCTCCTTCTGCAACTTTATCCTTCAAGAAATGATATCGGATTGCAATATGTTTGGTTCTTGAATGCATTACTGGATTCTTGGATATGTTGATAGCACTAGTGTTATCACATTTAATTGAAATTGGCTCTTTGAAATGAATACCAAGATCTTTCAACGTTTGTCTCATCCATAATATCTGAGTACAGCATGTTGTTGCTGCAATGTATTCTCGCCTCTGCAGTGGATAGAGATACTGATTCTTGTTTCTTGCTGTGCCATGCTACCAGCTCTCTCCAAGATAAAATGCTCCTCCACTTGTGCTCTTTCTGTCATCAATACATCCCGCCCAATCTGCATCAGAATATGCAATCAAAGTGAAATCTTTACCTTTTGGGTACCACAACCCATAATCCATAGTGCCCTTGAGATATCTCGAAGATCCTCTTTACAATTGTTACATGAGTTTCTTTGGGACTGGCCTGAAATCTTGCAACCATGCATACTGCTTGTAATATATCTGGTCTAGTGGTTGTTAAATACAGTAGGCTTCCAATCATAGACCTGTACATTGTTTGATCTACATCTGGGGATTTATCATCCTTGCTCAACTTGCAACTGTTGTCATGGGAGTGCTAACCGGTTTACTGTCTTCCATTGTGAACTTTTTCAGCATTTCTTTTACATATTTAACTTGAGAAATAAAAATGCCTTTTTCATTTTGATTGACCTGCAGTCCTAGGAAATAAGAAAGTTCACCAATCATAGACATCTCAAATTCTTTCTTCATTTTAGTTGATATGTCTTTGCAGTATTCATCCATGTTGTTGCCAAATATTATATCATCTACATAAACAACAAGAACAATAAGATGGCCCTTCTCTGTTTTGACATATAAGTTGTTGTCCACCAAACCTTTCTTGAACCCTTGTTTAATTAGATAGTTATCCAAACCTTGCATACCATGCTCTGGGTGCCTGTTTCAAACCATATAATGCTTTCTTTAACCTCGCAAACAAAATCTGGGTTGTCACCAAGTTGGAAGCCATCTCGGTTGTTCAATGTAAACCTCTTCTTCCAGCTTTTCCATTCAAAAATGCTGATTTTACATCCATTTGATATACTTTGAAGTTTTTATGAACTCGCTAATGCCGGAAACATTCTCGATTGCCTCTAGTCCAGCTACCGGTGCAAAAGTTTCCTCAAAATCAATGCCTTCAACTCCGAGCATAGCCTTTACGGACCAATCTTGCCTTATTTCTGACAACCTCGTCCATCTTCATTTAATTTATTTCAAAAACCCATTTAGTGCCAATTATGTTTTTATTTGTTGGTCTAGGTACTAATTCCCGGGTATTGTTTTTCTCAATCTGATCTAGTTCTTCATTAATTGCCTTCAACCAACTTTCATCGAGTGCTTGCTTCCAGCAACATTTTTAGGTTCAATGCTAGATAACAGAGAATAGTTCCGCACTCGTTGCTCTTCTTGTCTGAATACCATCTTTGGGATCCCCAATAATCTGTTCACTTGGATGATTTTTCTGCCAGTTGCCTGTTTTAAATTTCCTGTTTTCTTCTTCTTCTGATTCAGTTTTTACACCATCTGGATCAATTTTCTGATTCTTATCTGTTTCCTTTTCATCATCACCTTCAATGACTTCTTCATAGATGGGGTAGTTTTCTTGATAAGTAATTTCTTGTTCTCTACCTTCATCAACTTTCACATCAAGCACTCTCAACAATTTTCTTTAGCCTTTTGTTGTAACATGTGTAGGCTTTGCTTTTTGTTGAGTAACCAAGAAAGATACCTTCATCAGCTCTATTTTCAAATTTATCGAGATTATCTTCAATCCGTTTGATGTAGCACTTGCTGCCAAATACTTTGAAATGTCTTGTTGTTGCCTTTCTGCCAAACCACAGCTCATAAGGTGTTTTGCTTTCATGTGGTCTTAGCATGCACCTGTTTTGAATGTAAACTGCAAGTATGTACTGCCTCTTTCCAAAATCTGTCGACTATTTTGTTCTCAGCCAGCATTGTCCGTGCCATTTCCTGCACTGTCCTATTCTTCCTTTCTACAACACCATTCTACTGAGGTGTTCTAGCTGCTGAAAACTGTCTTCTTATCCCATATTTTTGACAACTATTCTGCAAATTCTTCTGAAATAAACTCTCCTCCTCTGTCTGATCTTAGGCATTTAATTCTTTTTCCTGATTGATTCTCAACAAGATTTTTGAAGGTTTTAAACATCTCAAAGGCTTCTGATTTAAGTTTCAAAAATAGTACCCATGTCATTCTTGAGTAGTCATCTATACACAAGATAAAATATTTGTGTCCATTTATGCTTTCAGTTCTCATGGGTCCACATAAATCAGGTGTGAATTAGTTCTAATGGCTTGCTCGTGAAATATTCTTTTGCTTTGAAAGTGGCTCTGGTTTGTTTTCCCTTTTGGCATGACTCACAAATACTGTTTGAAGGTTTACCAATAGTTGGTATGTCTCTTACTGCCCCTTTTGAGCTGATTTTTACCAGATTATCAAAGCTTATGTGACCGAGTCTCTTGTGCCACAGCCAGTTTTCTTCTTCCTGACCAACCAAGCAAGCTCCTTCTGAAGTCTCTGAAAGTGTATACAGATTTCCGAAGTTCTCGATCCAGATGGCTATTATCTTTCCATTTTTTGTCTTTCTTACTTCACAGACCTCCTTCTTGAAGATTACATCATGACCTCTGTCACAGATTTGACTTACACTCAGCAAGTTATGCTTCAGACCAATCACAAACAAGACTTCTTTTGATTTTATATTGCCATCACTGATCTTGACTGATCCCTTTCCAACAATCTTTGCTCCATCATTATTTCCAAATTTCACAGAACCACCTTCATAATTCTGCAAATTCTCAAATTTTTGCTTGTCACCTGTCATGTGACTGGAACAACCACTGTCAAGTATCCAAGGTGCAGATTTGTTCTGAGCTTTAAAGGCAGTCTGAACAATCAAAGATTCCTTTTCTTTCCATTCTGGTTTGATGACAGATTTGGCTACTTGTTTTGCCTTTGTCTTCTCATTAGCATGTGCTTGTTTTTCAGGAAATTTCTTGTTTTGTTTCAACTCACTTGGTTGAGATTTTCTACCCTGATAATTATTTGCTGCAAAAGTGCTTCTACAGTTTCTAGCAATATGTCCAAAATTATGACAATTATAACATTCAACTGCATAATTCATTAAAGGAGAAAAAACATTTCGCTTGTGAAATTCCTTTGAGATACATTATGCCTACAATCTGAAATCTTATGGCCATAAGCATTGCATTTAAAACAATAACCGGAAAAGGAATGATTAAACCTGGGTGCCGGTCTTTGCCAGTTTGAAGTAGGAGCCATAAATCTTCTCCTTCTTGGATGTGTGACTTTTGTGAAGCCATCTTTGTCAGTACTCTTCTTGAGTCTGGCATTATTGCTTTCTTGGGCATGATTTGTTTTTTCTAGATCAACCCTGATCTTTTCTTCTTTCTTTATGGGTTCTACATTCAAGGCCTTTGAACCCTTTGATGATTCTCCTTCATCGAAGCCTAAACCAAATTTGATGCCTGAAGGCCTTTGGTTATTTAACATTTTATCCAGACTTTACAGTACTTTCTTCAAACTTATGAAAATAGTTTAATTTTCTATTCATCTCCTCTAACTGCATTCTTAACTTAACCATGTCTTCCTCTAGCTTGTCGCATTCAACTGTCTTTACAGCTAATTGTTCATCAAGAACTTCGGACATTTTCTTGAATTCCTCTGTCTCGTATTTTTAAACTGTTTATTATGTCAGTGGCATCTTCTAGTTTTCTTGAAAACTTTTTGTTCTTTTTCCTTTCAACACTCAACTCTTCAAGTGCAGCAACCAATTCTCCTTCCAGATAAACTTCAGCCTCATCTTTAAAGTTTTCATCACCTTCCTGATTTTCTTCTCGTTCTTTCCTCTTCAAGTGCCATGAACAGAGCTTCACCTTTTTCTTCTTCAGAATCCTCATCTGAGCTTTCTTCAGAAGTGCTGACATTCTTGGATATGAAGCTTTTCTTCTTGAAGTTGTTCTTTCTGAAATTTTGTTTCTTCTTCCAGTCACCTTTTTCTTGGTGTGAGCCTTCACCATTTTTGGTTTTCTCCTGCATTGGACATTTGGCTGCAAAATGACCGACTCCTCCACAATTGAAGCACTTAAAAGGTAGCTTTCCTCTATATTTTCCTTTTCCCTTTGTGAGTTTTCGAACAAAATTAGCTTCTGTTTCATCCAAGTGTCTCTTCATCCTCAGATTCATGTTCAGCTTTTATATTCTTGTGTGCTTTAAAAGCTGCTTCTCTGTCTATAGACTTGGTTTGTCCTATTCTCATTTCATATGCTGTCAGGGAACCATGCATCTCATCCAAGCTGAAGTTGTTTAGATCTTTTGCCTCTTCTATTGCAGAAACTTTGGAGTTAAATCTTTTGTGCAGGGTGTTCCGAGAACCTTTTTCACAACAACTGCATCATCAATTTCTTCACCGAGTCCTCTGATTGCATTAATGATTCCGTTGACTCTCAGCATATAAGCCTCTATGTTCTCATCTTCATTCATTTGCAGTGCTTCGAACTGTGCTCGATGAGTTTGCAGCTTGGCTTCCTTGATCTTGTTGTCTCCTTCATGGATGCTCTTCAGTTTATCCCACATGTCTTTTGCTGATTTACAGCTCATGACTCTTATCAGTTCACTGTCAACAAGCCCACACATTATGGCATTCTTAGCTTTGGAGTTGTTCTCAAATTTTTTCTTCTCAACAGTATCTGTTGGAGGAGTAGTGGGTGCTTGTGTATCCATTATCTACATAATCCCAAATATCATATCCCAATGCACTCAGATATGTTTGCATCCTGAGTTTCCAGAAAGTGTAATTTGTTCCATCAAATAAGGGAGCTTTGTTGGATGAGAATCCTTCACCGCTTGCCATTGTTTCTTCCAAGATCTCCTTAGCTGATTAAGCTTGAACAAGGCACCTGGCTCTGATACCAATTGATATTCACACAATGACACTGAGAGGGGGGGTGAATCAATGTAGCTATTAATTTTTATATCTACAACATTTAATATGAAATAAAGAGAACTTGAAAACTAGAAAAACAGATTGAACAAGAGAGCACACCACAACACTCAATATACCGAGGTTCACCAATTTGGCTACTCCTCAAAAATGACTAGCTTGGACTCCAATCCAAATCCAGTCTTTGCAAAATACCAATTTTACAAATACTTTACCAGCGTCTACTGGAAGGAGCACCAACCCCTTAATTTTCTGCTGCAACAGATGGAGCACCAACCCCTAGTACCAAGCACCAACTTGGACTGCAATTCTGTTCAATTTAAAATGACATAAGAATGTCTTCACTTCATGCACGACCCTGACTGGTCTGCAATTAACCCAACTCTGCACACTCTCACGGCTCTGCTAATTTTTCTCTTGACTCTTTTCTAACCCTCTTTTTACAGCAATTTCCCTCTTATAGCAAGCAACATCTTCTCTGTACGACTATTCTTTTATAACCTTTCAATCCTACATGTAGTCGAATCACATACTCTGACTATTTGAATCCATGCAATATGGCTGTTTGATTCTATGTACTTCGACTATTTGAAACCCTGTAATACGACTATTGAATCCATGCAATACCTTTGAATCCATTTAATTTTTGAATCCATGCAATACGACTATTCAACCTGCAATACGTGTTCGATTCCTTCAATACGACTATTTTGAATTCTGCAAATACGTCTTTTCGAAAGCTTTTCCGATCCTTCATATTCGCTGTTCAATTTCTTCAAATACGGCTTTTCGAATGCTTTTTCGACCACCCATATTGTGATTGCATCGAATGCTTTTTCAATCAAGCATATCACATTGTTCTAGTGCATGACTAACACTTGTCAATCTGTAACTGTAGATCTGACATCAGTTACTTTTTACGTAACTGGTTGCATGATTTTCCTGTCTACTTTTTTTGACACGTGTCACCTTGCATGCTTTTTTGGCTTTTACCCGCCAAACTGTTACCTATCGCGATATCGCGACACTTTTTGTAGCCGTACCATTCATGCCCTTGCTGTCACGAAATCATGACCATTTTGGCTCTTGAAAGCTTTCCCTGCACCTTGTCGTGATATCGTGACACTTTCAACATTTGCTGACGTCATCCTTAAGCATGTCACGAAATCGTGACGCTTTCGGCTTCCAGCAGCTTTCCTTGCACCTTGTCACGATATCGCGACACTTTCAACTTTTGACGTCATCATCTCTTGTCAAATCGCCCAACACTTTCTCTTTGCCGACGTCATCATCATTCTTGTCACAAATCGCGACACTTTCACTTCCACTTTCCTTGCACTTCACGAAATCGCGTGACATTTTCAATTTCGCACTCATCCTTGTCACGAAATCACTGACGCTTTCGCTCGTACACTCTTCTTTGCACAAAAACCAAAAAATGGAACATGTCACAAAATCGTGACGTTCTCTCTTCATACAATCTTTGCTTTATGCAGTAGCGAAATCGCGACAACTTTGTGCCTTGTGCTTTCGACTTGCTACATCTTTCAGTTTTGCAATTTTGACTGTAGCGAAATCGCTACACCTTTGTTGCCATTCATTTTATCATGCAGCAAAATCGCTACATCTTCTTGTTTGTGCCTTTTCACTTGTAAGCGAAATCGCTACACCTTTGTTTCATCTCTCCTCATTTGTAGCAAAATCGCTACACCTTTGTTGCCATTTATTTCCATCATGCACAAATCGCTACACCTTTTTTGTTCCATTCATTTCAATCATGCAAAATCGCTACACCTTTGTTGCCAGCATTCTCTCTCCTCTTCGGGTCGCGAAACCTGACGTGTCGCGATATCGCGACACTTTTCGTTGCAAGCTCCTTTCCTCCATTTATGTCACGAAATCGTGACATCTTTTCACCTTGCTTCCTTCTCTACCAACATGTCACGAAATCGTGACAGTTTGCCTTTCACTTTCTCTCTCCTCGGCCATGTCACGAAATCGTGACAATTTTTCATGCACTTTCTCTCTCTCGCAATGTCACGAAATCGCGACAATTTTTCTTGCATTTTCTCTCTCCTCAGCAATGTCGCGAAATCGCGACAATTTTTCTTGCATTTTCTCTCTCCTCTTTTTGTCGCGATATCGCGACAGAAAACATGTCGCGATATCGCGACAGTTTTCTTCCTTGTCTTTTTCTGCCAATTTCTGAATCTGGGTCACCTCTGTTTTCCTTGAAATTCACTGCACTTGATCTGACTGACCTCTGAACTGCATCAACTACATCAATCTGTCTGTGTTGACAACAATGACAATACTTTTGCAATTCTTTTGCTGCACCTTGCTCAACAATCTCCCCCTTTGGAATTGTTGGCAACACACTGCAACCTTGCTCAATTTCTTCTCCCCCTTTGCCAATAATACCAAAGGGCTGCTGCAGACTCCCCCTGAGTCTATGCACAACATTCTCAGACTTAAAAAGTTTGAATGCTCCCCCTGAGAATGTGTTTCCCATAGCTAGTCAGTGCTTGGGTGGTGTGACTACTCCCAACTTCTTCCGAAGGTATTCAAATACTTCCTTTGGCAAAGGTTTTGTGAATATATCAGCTACTTGCTCTGTAGTTGGAACAAAATCCAATTTGACCTCTCCTTCGGCAACTTTATCCTTCAAGAAATGATATCGGATTGCAATATGTTTGGTTCTTGAATGCATTATTGGATTCTTGGATATGTTGATAGCACTAGTGTTATCACATTTAATTGAAATTGGCTCTTTGAAATGAATACCAAGATCTTTCAACGTTTGTCTCATCCATAATATCTCGAGTACAACATGTTGTTGCTGCAATGTATTCTCGCCTCTGCAGTGGATAGAGATACCGATTCTTGTTTCTTGCTTGTGCCATGCTACCAACTGTCTCCAAGATAAAATGCTCCTCCACTTGTGCTCTTTCTGTCATCAATACATCCTGCCCAATCTGCATCGAAATATGCAATCAAAGTGAAATCTTTACCTTTTGGGTACCACAACCCATAATCCATAGTGCCCTTGAGATATCCTGAAGATCCTCTTTACAACTGTTACATGAGTTTCTTTGGGACTGGCCCGAAATCTTGCAACCATGCATACCGCTTGTAATATATCCGGTCTAGTGGTCGTTAAATACAAAGAGGCTTCCAATCATAGACCTGTACATTGTTTGATCTACATCTGGGGATTTATCATCCTTGCTCAACTTGCAGCTTGTTGTCATGGGAGTGCTAACCGGTTTACTGTCTTCCATTGTGAACTTTTTCAGCATTTCTTTTACATATTTAACTTGAGAAATAAAAATGCCTTTTTCATTTTGATTGACCTGCAGTCCTAGGAAATAAGAAAGTTCACCAATCATAGACATCTCAAATTCTTTCTTCATTTTAGTTGATATGTCTTTGCAGTATTCATCCATGCTGTTGCTAAATATTATATCATCTACATAAACAACAAGAACAATAAGATGGCCCTTCTCTGTTTTGACATATAAGTTGTTGTCCACCAAACCTTTCTTGAACCCTTGTTTAATTAGATAGTTATCCAGCCTTGCATACCATGCTCTAGGTGCCTGTTTCAAACCATATAATGCTTTCTTTAACCTGCAAACAAAATCTGGGTTGTCACCAAGTTGGAAGCCATCTGGCTGTTCAATGTAAACCTCTTCTTCCAGTTTTCCATTCAAAAATGCTGATTTTACATCCATTTGATATACTTTGAAGTTTTTATGAACTCGCTAATGCCGTAAACATTCCGATTGCCTCTAGTCTGGCTACCGGTGTAAAATTTTCCTCAAAATCAATGCCTTCAACCTGAGCATAGCCTTTATAGACCAATCTTGCCTTATTTCTTTAATTTATTTCGAAAAACACATTTAGTGCCAATTATGTTTTTATTTGTTGGTCTAGGTACTAATTCCCAGGTATTGTTTTTCTCAATCTGATCTAGTTCTTCATTAATTGCCTTCAACCAACTTTCATCAATGCTTGCTTCAACAACATTTTTAGGTTCAATGCTAGATAACAGAGAATAGTTCCGCACTGCTGCTCTTCTTGTCTGAATACCATCTTTGGGATCCCCAATAATCTGTTCACTTGGATGATTTTTCTGCCAGTTGCCTGTTTTAAATTTCCTGTTTTCTTCTTCTTCTGATTCAGTTTTTACACCATCTGGATCAATTTTCTGATTCTTATCTCGTTTCCTTTTCATCATCACCTTCAATGACTTCTTCATAGATGGGGTAGTTTTCTTGATAAGTAATTTCTTGTTCTCTACCTTCATCAACTTTCACATCAGCACTCTCAACAATTTTCTTTAGCCTTTTGTTGTAACATGTGTAGGCTTTGCTTTTTGTTGAGTAACCAAGAAAGATACCTTCATCAGCTCTATTTTCAAATTTATCGAGATTATCTTCAGTCCGTTTGATGTAGCACTTGCTGCCAAATACTTTGAAATGTCTTGTTGTTGCCTTTCTGCCAAACCACAGCTCATAAGGTGTTTTGCTTTCATGTGGTCTTAGCATGCACCTGTTTTGAATGTAAACTGTAGTATGTACTGCCTCTTTCCAAAATCGTCAGCTATTTTGTTCTCATCCAACATTGTCCGTGCCATTTCCTGCACTGTCCTATTCTTCCTTTCTACAACACCATTCTGTTGAGGTGTTCTAGCTGCTGAAAACTGTCTTCTTATCCCATATTTTTGACGAGTATTCTGCAAATTCTTCTGAAATAAACTCTCCTCCTCTGTCTGATCTTAGGCATTTAATTCTTTTTCCTGATTGATTCTCAACAAGATTTTTGAAGGTTTTAAACATCTCAAAGGCTTATGATTTAAGTTTCAGAAATAGTACCCATGTCATTCTTGAGTAGTCATCTATACACAGCATAAAATATTTGTGTCCATTTATGCTTTCAGTTCTCATGGGTCCACATAAATCAGTGTGAATTAGTTCTAATGGCTTGCTCGTGAAATATTCTTTTGCTTTGAAAGTGGCTCTGGTTTGTTTTCCCTTTTGGCATGACTCACAAATATTGTTTGAAGGTTTACCAATAGTTGGTATGTCTCTTACTGCCCCTTTTGAGCTGATTTTTACCAGATTATCAAAGCTTATGTGACCGAGTCTCTTGTGCCACAACCAGCTTTTCTTCTTCCTGACCAACCAAGCAAGCTCCTTCTGAAGTCTCTGAAAGTGTATACAGATTTCTAGAAGTTCTCAGTCCAGTGGCTATTAACTTTCCATTTTTTGTCTTTCTTACTTCACAGCCCTCCTTCTTGAAGATTACATCATGACCTCTGTCACGGATTTGACTTACACTCAGCAAGTTATGCTTCAGACCAATCACAAACAAGACTTCTTTTGATTTTATATTGCCATCACCGATCTTGACTGATCCCTTTCCAACAATCTTTGCTCCATCATTATTTCCAAATTTCACAGAACCACCTTCATAATTCTGCAAATTCTCAAATTTTTGCTTGTCACCTGTCATGTGACTGGAACAACCACTGTCAAGTATCCAAGGTGCAGATTTGTTCTGAGCTTTAAAGGCAGTCTGAACAATCAAAGATTCCTTTTCTTTCCATTCTGGTTTGATGACAGATTTGGCTACTTGTTTTGCCTTTGTCTTCTCATTAGCATGTGCTTGTTTTTCAAGAAATTTCTTGTTTTGTTTCAACTCACTTGGTTGAGATTTTCTACCCTGATAATTATTTGCTGCAAAAGTGCTTCTACGGTTTCTAGCAATATGTCCAAAATTATGACAATTATAACATTCAACCGCATAATTCATTAAAGGAGAAAAAACATTTCTGCTTGTGAAATTCCTTTGAGATACATTATGCCTCGCAATCTGAAATCTTATGGCCATAAGCATTGCATTTAAAACAATAACCATAAAAGGAATGATTAAACCTGGGTGCCGGTCTTTGCCAGTTTGAAGTAGGAGCCATAAATCTTCTCCTTCTTGGATGTGTGACTTTTGTGAAGCCATCTTTGTCAGTACTCTTCTTGAGTCTGGCATTATTGCTTTCTTGGGCATGATTTGTTTTTTCTAGGTCAACCCTGATCTTTTCTTCTTTCTTTATGGGTTCTACATTCAAGGCCTTTGAACCCTTTGATGATTCTCCTTCATCGAAGCCTAAACCAAATTTGATGCCGGAAGGCCTTTGGTTATTTAACATTTTATCCAGATTTACAAGTACTTTCTTCAAACTTATGAAAATAGTTCAATTTTCTATTCATCTCCTCTAACTGCATTCTTAACTTAACCATGTCTTCCTCTAGCTTGTCGCATTCAACTGTATTTACAGTTAATTGTTCATAAAGAACTTCAGACATTTTCTTGAATTCCTCTGTCTCGTATTTTTAAACTGTTTATTATGTCAGTGGCATCTTCTAGTTTTCTTGAAAACTTTTTGTTCTTTTTCCTTTCAACACTCAACTCTTCAAGTGCAGCAACCAATTCTCCTTCCAGATAAACTTCAGCCTCATCTTTAAAGTTTTCATCACCTTCCTGATTTTCTTCTCGTTCTTTCCTCTTCAAGTGCCATGAACAGAGCTTCACCTTTTTCTTCTTCGTAATCCTCATCTGAGCTTTCTTCAGAAGTGCTGACATTCTTGGATATGAAGCTTTTCTTCTTGAAGTTGTTCTTTCTAAAATTTTGTTTCTTCTTCCAGTCACCTTTTTCTTGGTGTGAGCCTTCACCATTTTTGGTTTTCTCCTGCATTGGACATTTGGCTGCAAAATGACCGACTCCTCCATAATTGAAGCACTTAAAAGGTAGCTTTCCTCTATATTTTCCTTTTCCCTTTGTGAGTTTTCGAACAAAATTAGCTTCTCGTTTCATCCAGTGTCTCTTCATCCTCAGATTCATGTTCAGCTTTTATATTCTTGTGTGCTTTAAAAGTTGCTTCTCTGTCTATAGACTTGGTTTGTCCTATTCTCATTTCATATGCTGTCAGGGAACCATGCATCTCATCCAAGCTGAAGTTGTTTAGATCTTTTGCCTCTTCTATTGCAGAAACTTTGGAGTTAAATCTTTTGTGCAAGGTGTTCGAGAACCTTTTTCACAACAACTGCATCATCAATTTCTTCACCGAGTCCTCTCGATTGCATTAATGATTCCGTTGACTCTCAAGCATATAAGCCTCTATGTTCTCATCTTCATTCATTTGCGAGTGCTTCGAACCGTGCTCGATGAGTTTGCAGCTTGGCTTCCTTGATCTTGCTGTCTCCTTCATGGATGCTCTTCAGTTTATCCCACATGTCTTTTGCTGATTTACAGCTCATGACTCTTATCAGTTCACTCGTCAACAAGCCCACACATTATGGCATTCTTAGCTTTGGAGTTGTTCTCAAATTTTTTCTTCTCCAAAGTATCTGTTGGAGGAGTAGTGGGTGTTGTGTATCCACTATCTACATAATCCCAAATATCATATCCCAATGCACTCAGATATGTTTGCATCCTGAGTTTCCAGAAAGTGTAATTTGTTCCATCAAATAAGGGAGCTTTGTTGGATGAGAATCCTTCACCGCCTGCCATTGTTTCTTCCAAGATCTCCTTAGCTGATTAAGCTTGAACAAGGAACCTTGCTCTGATACCAATTGATATTCACACAATGACACTGAGAGGGGGGGGTGAATCAGTGTAGCTATTAATTTTAATATCTACAACATTTAATATGAAATAAAGAGAACTTGAAAACTAGAAAAACAAATTGAACAAGAGAGCACACCACAACACTCAATATACCGAGGTTCACCAATTTGGCTACTCCTCAAAAATGACCGCTTGGACTCCAATCCAAATCCAGTCTTTGCAAAATACCAATTTTACAAATACTTTACCAAAGATCTACCTGGAAGGAGCACCAACCCCTTAATTTTCTACTCAGCAAAGATGGAGCACCAACCCCTAGTACCAAGCACCAACTTGGACTGCAATTTTGATCAATTTAAAATGACATAAGAATGTCTTCACTTCATGCACGACCCTGACTGGTCTGCAATTAACCCAACTCTGCACACTCTCACGGCTCTGCTAATTTTTCTCTTGACTCTTTTCTAACCCTCTTTTTACAACAATTTCCCTCTTACAACAGCAACATCTTCTCTGTACGACTATTCTTTTATAACCTTTCAATCTTGCATGCAGTCGAATCACATACTCGACTATTCGAATCCATGCAATACTATCTGTTCGATTCCATGCACTTCATCTTTAACCCAATACCTATTGAATCCATGCAATACACCTTTCCAATACGGTTGTTGAATCCATGCAATATGACTATTCGAAACCCTACAATACGGTTGTTGAATCCATGCAATACGACTATTCAAAACCCTGTAATACGGTGGTTCGATTCCTTACAATACGACTATTTTGAATGCTGCAAATACGTATTTTTGAAAGCTTTTCTGATCCTTCATATTCTTTCAATTTTATAACTTTTATTGATCATCGAATGCTTTTTCAATCAAGAATATATAGCTGTTCTAGTGCATGACTAACACTTGTCAATCAGTAACTGCAGATCTGACATCAGTTACTTTTTACGTAACAGGCTGCATGATTTTCTGTATGCTTTTTTTGACACGTGTCACCTTGCATGCTTTTTGGCTTTTACCCGCCAAACTGTTACCTGTCGCGATATCGTGACACTTTTTGTAGCCGTACCATTCATGCCCTTGCTGTCGTGAAATCGTGACCATTTTGGCTCTTGAAAGCTTTCCTTGCATCTTGTCATGATATCGTGACACTTTCAACATTTGCTGACGTCATCCTTAAGCATGTCGCGAAATCATGACGCTTCCTTCCCTTTCCTTACAACTTGTCATGAAATCGCGACACTTTCAACTTTTCGACGTCATCCTTAAGCATGTCACGAAATCGCGACGCTTTCGCTTCCAGCAGCTTTCCTTGCACCTTGTCACGATATCGCGACACTTTCACTTTTGTCGACGTCATCATCATTCTTGTCACAAATCGTGACACTTTCCTTCCACACTTTCCTTGCACTCTGTCGCAAATCGTGACATTTTCAATTTTGCTGACGTCATCCTCAGCTTTGTCACGAAATCGTGACGCTTTCTACTTCCGTACACTCTTCTTTGCCAGCAACCGCGAAAATGGAACATGTCACGAAATCGCGACGTTCTCTTCTTCCGTACAATCTTTGCTTTATGCAGTAGCGAAATCGTGACAACTTTGTGCCTTGTGCTTTCGACTTGCTACATCTTTCAGTTTTGCAATTTTGACTGGTAGCGAAATCGCTACACCTTTGTTTCCATACATTTTGTCATGCAATGAAATCGCTACACCTTCTTGTTTGTGCCTTTTCACTTGTAGCGAAATCGCTACACCTTTGTTTTTTGCACTTCCTATTTGTAGCGAAATCGCTACACCTTTGTTGCCATTCATTTCCATCATGCAAAATCGCTACACCTTTTGCCATTCATTTCACATACGAAATCGCTACACCTTTGTTGCGAGCATTCTCTCTCCTCTTCGGGTCGCGAAAACCCGACGTGTCGCGATATCGTGACACTTTTCGTTGCAAGCTCCTTTCCTCCATTTATGTCACGAAATCGTGACATCTTTTCACCTTGCTTCCTTCTCTGCCAGCATGTCACGAAATCGTGACAGTTTGCCTTTCACTTTCTCTCTCCTCGGCCATGTCGCGAAATCGTGACAATTTTTCATGCACTTTCTCTCTCCTCGGCAATGTCGCGAAATCGCGACAATTTTTCTTGCATTTTCTCTCACCTCGGCAATGTCGCGAAATCGCGACAATTTTTCTTGCATTTTCTCTCTCCTCTTTTTGTCGCGATATCGCGACAGAAAACATGTCGCGATATCGCGACAGTTTTTCTTCCTTGTCTTTTTCTCGCCAATTTCTGAATCGGGTCACCTCTCGTTTTCCTTGAAATTCACTGCACTTGATCTGACTGACCTCTGAAATGCATCAACTACATCAATCTGTCTGTGTTGACAACAATGACAATACTTTTGCAATTCTTTTGCTGCACCTTGCTCAACAAATTCAAGATGATTTCGCACTCTACAGACGATTTCAACTGCAATCAACATTGGGGGCAATTAGTGCCCAGAGTTTGCACTTTTCTCTTTTTGCCTATTGTTTCATTCTACATTTAGATTAGTTTATTATTATTTTCTATTATTATACATTTTGGAGTTCACCCATATAGATTAAGTGCATGATAAGATCATAATTTGTCATTAGAATACTATAATTTACTTGAATTTCTATTTGTAATTATTGTTTTAGTATCTATATTATCATTTTACACCATTTTCCTCTATTAGTATTGCTACATTTTCTATGTTCTATGTCTATTTATCTGATTACAGGTCTCTGACGAATTCTTCTGATGAATTCGTCAGATATCAGATGATCCTGTCTGATTTTAGATGATCCTGTCATATCAGAGGTGATCTGGATTGCTTCAAAAATTAGAACCTCCATCAGACATCCGGATCAGGTATGGCTTTTTTCTAATCTAGTATATTTCCTATATTCTCTGTTTAATTCTATTTTTGTATTCATTTAAATCTACATTTCCTAATAGAACAGTTTAGATTCATTTGGCCAAATCTAATATTTGAATGATTAAATGTAAAATTGAACACATCAAACACATTCCCAACCTAGGCGTGGAGAATACCACTAAACGTTTCCTGGTGAACCCCACCATCCATCGAAAAATCACCCTTATACACCTCCCCCGAGAGGTGGGACCTTTAAAAGGCCTCTCAGTCCGAGGTATTGTCCCATACTTCTCGCATCCCCCTTCCGGGCACGGATCCTATAGCCTGAAGGTAAGGGTGCGAAAAATTTGGAGCGATACATTTTGGTGAACCCGACGTGAAACTAAAACCTTTTGAAAACAAAAAAACATAGATGCATTTAAAATCATTAGAAAACTACTAAGTTGCATATCATGTTTAGATGGTAGCTCCTAAGAAAAGACTAGCTATCACTATAAATGTTGAAAACCAATTAGCAGCCATAGAAATTAATTCTATGCTTAGTGTGCCTGAAACAGATAGAAACCAACTTTTGTGGGACAAACTTGATAGGAGACTAGGTATCATTTCATCTAGATCAATACAACTTAAACAAATCAAGAGGTTTGCCCTATATAGAATCCTGGATCCTCATCAACTCATTTTTTATCATGAACTTCAAAGAGCTTGCCATAGGTGGTTAGCTTATAGGAGAGCTCTTGTGTCTTCAGAATTGGTCACCTTCGAGGAATACCTTGAGAACGCAACTGTTATACACCAATTCCTAGGTTGTGTAGAAGACCAAGAGGTCGTTCTTACGGATAGGGAAAGGTGGAGGAGAGTTCCTAGAGCTATGTTATATCGAGAGTATTGCCACAAACATTATTTCTACCAACCAGAGTCTAAGAAAGATAATATCACTATAGCACTTTTTGTCAAATTCTTGAAAGAAAATTTTCAATTTGAAGAAGAACATTTCATGACTCTTGAAGAACTTGAGCCCATTAATGATATTTATAAATTGTTTATAGAAAACTAGATCATTGCTTTCATTATTATTATTTCTTGCATTTAGTGTGTTGTTTGTTATCTTTATAATATTGTTATAAAAACACAAAAAAAAACAAAAAAAACAAGAAAAACCAAAAACATAACAAAACCAAAACATTTTATTTTAAATACTATAGTAGGTATATAATTAAAATATATACCTCTTAAGCTTGTTGCATATATATATAAGTATATATATATTTGCTGAAATCTAAACTTAAGCACAATGCCTAGACTTAGGAATGGTAAACAAACTAAAGAAGAAGAAGAAGATTGGCTAGGAAACAAAACAAAAAACCCAAATGTCCTTCCTGAGGATTCAATTCCGGAAGGAGGAACTCTAGAACAGCCAGAAGATGAGCTTGTTGTAGATGAACAAGAAGAAAATGTTAAAGAGGAAGGATCCTCATCCCCTAGAATGGCTCCAGACAAAACTATTGCTTTTGATAATATAGATCATTTCTAGAAATTTCTTAGTAATAACATTGGTGCTCTTAATATGGCAGTTCGTATTGATAGAGGACAAATTAGTGACACTCAAGCAACCATGGAACATATGTTTAACATGCACACTAATCCTTTGTCTTTTTTCGATCAAGAAAGTGATAAAGTTGGACCATCCAATATAGATATGGTCACTATGATTCAGAACATGCAATAGCAATAGGTTACCCAACCCCCTAAGGAACCTGTTATTGAGCCTAAAATCATTCCCACACAAAAGAAACCTTCATTCACTACTTTATTTTGCCAAACTATTGATCAATATGCTTCAAATCGACAAAAACCTAAAATGAAGCCAAACACCAATTTTCAACAATCTAGGATACAACATAATACAACTTCAAAACTTCTTCATAACACCCTTCCTACCAACAATTTACACAATAGCAATATAGCATCTAATCTTCATGTCCCTCCATCATATGTTCACAAATCCCATATTGATGCCCTACCAAATCAATATGGTGGGCAAACCAGTAATCTGGAAGCCATGGTGAAACAGTTAGCTTCACGTATGGACCAATAGATCCCTATCGTCCCTCATACAATTATCGAAAGATATGTAGTCAACCTTTGGATCCCATAGTTGTAGCACAGCCATACCCTAAACACTTTCCCATGCCTGTCCTGCCTATATATAAAGGAACTGAAAATCCCATAGAGCATCTTCGCATGTTTGGGATAGCATGTCATGATATATCACATGATGACTTGCTATTACTAAAAATGTTCTTGAAAAGCTTAGGCGAGATGGCATTGGAGTGGTATTATCAACTACCCACTCATTCTTTGAGAAATTTTGAAGAGACCGCTGAGTCTTTTGTGCATCAATTTAGTGCCTATATTGAAATGCATGTAACCATTAAAGATTTTTACAACCTAAAACAAGACAAAGATGAGTGTTTTGCTGACTTCTTAGCTCGATGGAGACAGTTGATAGGAAAACTACACTTTGTGTTACCTTATCGAGAGATGTTGGATATTTTTATCAATAATTTACAAGAACAACTATCCTATGAATTATCAACTGCTACCTTGACCACCTTCGATCAAGCTATAGACTTAGCTCGAAGGGTGGAAGATGCTCTCATTAGAAGAGGTCAACTCAAAAATAAATATGATGAGAAAACATCCAGAAATCAGTATAAAAATAAACAAGTTGTGGGTGACGAAGTCACTGATAGTAGAAACATTGCTAATGTTAATACTACGAAAACAACGGAGAAGTTCATATTGAAACCTCCTGATAAACCACCCCAAGAATTTACTAGATTGAATCAACCTTTATCAATCATTCTTCCTCAATTACTAGCACGAGGCTTGATCCAATTACCAGCTATCCAGGAACCCGATCCAACTATACCCGGATACAGAGCTGATCTACATTGTGATTTTCATAGAGGACCTATACACGCTACAAACTCTTGTAAAATATTAAAACATAAAATACAAGATCTGATTGATAATAATGAGATGGAGGTGCAAGCCTTTCAACCTAAACAAAATGTTCCTAATAACGCTCAAAAGAACATTCCCGAAAATCAGAATTAGAATGCCAATCAATCATTGGACATATTTCAACATCCTTTACCACATCATGGTAAAGAGGTGGCTAATCAAATTGAACATCATAATGTTCCCCCTCCTACCTAATATGTAGGGACTATTAGCAGACAATTATCTATTCAGGATCCTCAAATATTTGGCACCACTTTCTCCATGGTTACGTCTAGACCCCTATATAATACTCAAACATCGGATCCCAGTGATGTAGAATTTGATACTGAAAGTGAAATAGACATCACCTCAAATCAATAGAATAGTTTTGAAAATGAATCAAATCTTATTCAACCTATCATGGATTCTATGGTTTTGGAAGAACCATTTCCTAGAAGAGTTACTACTCGACCCTCTTCTAATCAGTTCCTTCCTAATGAACAAGCCATAAACGCTAGATCGAGACCAATTTAGCGTCTTTAATATAACATTGTAGGTACCATCAGATTCATTACCAGAAAACAGACTCACAATTCTCAATAGGATCAAACTCAAAATGATGGATCAGCTCCATTTATTTTGAAAAATCCCAATAAATGGAATCATATGTCTAATGTTCAACCAAAACCTCCTTACAATATTAATGAACAATTATCCAATACTATAGCCAGAATTTCCCTTTTGGACTTGTTAAGATCTTCTTCTACCCATAGGGATGAATTAATGCTCACATTAAGCCAAATGATGGTACCTCAAAATATTCAACCTAAAGCCATGTCCAATACTATCATCACTCGAGAAGTTGATTGTATTGACTTTCGAGATAAATATATCCCACAACATAGTTTACATAAGGATAACCCCTTATATATTACTACCCTAATAGGAGATGTAGCAGTCAAAAGGGTCTTGATTGATAATGGTTCATCTCTAAACATTTGCACTTTTGACTTCTACCAAAGATTTGGGTTTAGAAGTGATGAAATGAATAAAACTGACATTATCATAAAATCTTTCAATGATGAAACACAAGAAACGTGTGGAGTTATCACCATCCCATTGCAAGTTGGTCCGAGAACCTTAGACACGACCATTTTTATTGTACATTGCCCCGCATCATACAATATACTCTTGGGTCATCCTTGGATCAATGCAATGTTGGCTGTCCCATCAAATTTACACCAATGTGTTAAATTCGAATTTAAAAATCAGTTGGTCACTATCCATGGTGATCCTAGACCCTTTGATAAGTGTGCTTTGGTAGAACCCATTGGAGTTCAATTTTGCCCTGCTCTGTTATCCACACATCCTAATTATTATTTTTCATCTAAACGTGTGAAACACACACCCATAACTTCATCTATTTCTCCTCCATTAATTTCACCCTCATATATAGATCAACAATATTCTAAACAAACCACACTAGAACCTCAAAAAGATCTTAAATCCACAACCAATCCTTCATGTTCCATCCCTATAATTTCAAAACCTATAGACCCATTTATTAACACCTCCACATTATCTACATATATCATACCTTCCACATCTATAGATATAGGGAATGATCCTTCTACCTCTTATGTTGTTTCTGATGAACTCTTACCTGATTTATCTAAAATTCTTATATCAGAAAAAACAAATGCTTCTATGCAAGATTCCATTATCTTAAGTAATTTGCTACCTTCTCCTCATACCTTGGGCCTCCCACAACCTATGGGAAGTATCTACCAAGTCGAGAGTTGTGCTTTTATTTATAAAGGATATGATTGGGGAAGAATACCCCGAAACATCAAGATGCATTGTGATGGATATGCTCGATGCTATTTTTCTAATGAATATATTAAAGCTAAACCCATAATGCTTAAATTGGGATATAAATGGAAAGGCTTGGGACCTCTCCAAGATGGTATGAAAGAACCCTTTGAGGTAGAACCATGGCCCACCCGATGTGGTGTGGGCCTATTTCCTAGTAAGGATCAACCCTTCCCTTTTGAAGATGATGATCAACTCATATGTTATCAAGATTATCTAGATAAACAAGATTATTTGTATCCTAAGAATAATTCTTCTACCTACAATATGCTATCCATAGCTTACCCTGAAATGATTGTTGAATCCGATGATGAGTTGAAAGGAAATATTTTCCATGATGTCTCCATTGAAGAGTTGTTACATAATGGTTTTTATTTTGATGGTTCTTATCTACTATAGCCCATCTTGAGGCCATGACTCATCAAGATGAATTATCCAAGTTAACCTTAAAGGAATTAAAAGAATTGGGTGTTTCACCTACCCCACCTAATTTTGAAAGAGATCTACACATGGAAGTAGAAAACGTCATTAAGGTTAACATTGGAACTGAGGATAATCCTCACATCATCAGTATTGGATCAGAATTAAGTCAAGAAAAACAAGAGCAATACATTGCATTCCTTAAATAATATGAATATGTCTTCGCTTGGTCATATGAAGATATGCCAAGTTTAGACCCTTCTGTAGTCATGCATCACCTAGTATTCCATCTAAATGCTAAACCTGTTAAACAGAAACTCAGAAAAATGCATCCCAAAGTGGCCTTGCTAGTCAAAGGGGAGTTAGAAAAACTCTTGAATGTTGTTTTTATACAAGCTATTGATTATGCTGAATGGATCTCGAATGTAGTTCCAGTCACCAAGAAAGAAGCTACCAAAGTTAGGGTTTGCACAGAATTTAGAGATATTAACGTTGCATGCCCTAAAGATGATTTTCCTCTTCCAAACATGGATCAAATCATTGATTTTATTGCTGGGAGTGGAATGATGTCCCTAATGGATGGATTTTCTAGTTATAATCAGATCAGGATAGCTCCTGAAGATTAGGCTAAAACAACCTTTATTACCCCTTGGGGTACCTTTTGTTGGAAAGTGATGCCATTTGGTTTAAAGAATGCGGGTGCAACATATCAACGAGCCATGACTTATATCTTTCATGATATGATGCATGATATCCTACATGATTATGTAGATGATATTATAGCTCGCTCTATTAATGAAGATGATCATTTAGATGATTTGAGAAAAGTATTTAATCGGTTAAGAGAATATCTTATTCGATTAAATCCAACCAAATGTATATTCAAAGTCAAGTCTGGTAAATTATTAGGGGTTTTAGTTTCTTTACGTGGTATCAAAATCGACCCTCTCAAGATTGTGGCTATCACTGATATGCCCGCACCTACCAATATATCTAAGTTATGAAGTTTACAAGGTAAGCTTCAAGCCATCCATCGCTTCATCGATAAGCTGGTGGACAAAACCAGTCCCTTTCTTAAGCTTATTAAGAAGGATGTCCCTTTTAATTAGGACGACGAATGTAAGGAAGCTTTTGAACTTCTCAAACAATACCTCCTTAACCCACCTGTGCTTTCACCACCTAGACCTGATCGCCCATTTATCCTATATATTTCAGCTTCAGATTTTTCTTTAGGAGCTATGTTAGCTCAACTTGATGATGAGAAAAGAGAACGTGCTAATTATTATATTAGATGAACTTTAATAAGTTATGAAAATCGTTACACCATATTAGAGAAATTATGTCTAGCAGTCGTATTTTCTACATAGAAACTACGACATTATATGCTCAATCAAAAAATGTATGTTATTGCCAAATTCGACCCTTTGCGATATCTCATGAGTCGACCGTATTTATCTGGTCGCACATCCAAGTGGGTTCTTGTGCTAAGCAAATTTGACCTCACCTTCATTGGACAAAAGTCTGTTAAAGTTCAAATCATAGCTGATCAATTAGCTACTGCACCCTTAGAATCTACTCATCCCCTCATCATTGAATTTCCTGATGAATGCCTTAAACTAGAGGCAGACCATTTAAAGCAATGGTCCTTATACTTTGATGGAGCCCGATGCATGAGTGGGGCTGGTGTGGGTATTATTTTAATATCTCCACAAAAACATCTTATACCTCTGTCCTTCAAATTAACATTTGCTTGCACCAATAACACTGTCGAATATGAAGCTCTTATCCTTGGATTATGAGCTGCTTTGGCATTGAAAATCAAAAGTTTATTGGTTTTCGATGACTCACAACTTGTCATAAATCAAATCAACGATGTTTATCAAACCAGATATGATAAATTATGCCCATATAAAGCATATTTTTGACAATTAATATCTTTATTTGATAAAGTTACCTTGGAAGCTATTCCTCGAACTAGCAACCGTGTGGCTAACGCTATGGCCGCAGCTGCATCTCTTCTGCCCTTGGAGTTAGATGACGAATATGCCACCATAATTATTCGTCGACTCCAGGAACCCACTTCAAATAAGTCATGCTTAGAACCTTTGGATGTGTTTCTAATCAATGAAACTACTCCTAAACCTTGGTATACGGATATATTTGATTTTCTTCACAATGGGACTTTACTTACCAATTCTAATAGGAACCAGCGTCGGTTATTATGTAGACGAGCAAGTCAATTTGTAATAATTGGAAATACTTTATATAGGAGATATTTTGAAGTTATCCTATTGAGATGTTTGAATCTAGAAGAATCCAAATCAGCTTTGAGTGAAGCCCACGATGGATCTTGTGGAGGACACTTCAGTGGTAGTGTCATTGCTAAAAATCTCCTTAGGATAGGCTACTTTTGGCCTACCATGGAAACTGATGCACATGATTATGTGCACCATTGCGACAAGTGCTAGAAACATGCTGACCTTGTCCATGCCCCTACATAAGAACTGCAGGCTATTTCATCTCCTTGGCCCTTTTCAAAATGGGGCTTAGACATTATTGGAAAAATTAATCCTGTCATTTGATGGACACAAATTCATCATAACCGCCACTAAGTATTTTACAAAGTGGGTTGAAGCTATGCCTTTAGCTTCCTGCACTGGAACACAAGTCTCTAAATTTATTTTTAATCAAATCATTTGTAGGTTCGGAATTCCTGCAAATCTCATCTCAGACAATGGAACTTGTTTCAAAAATAAAGATGTTAAGAAATTATGCCAAAAATATAAGATTCAACATCGTTGGTCCACTCCCTATTATCCTTAGGGTAATGGCCAAGCCGAAGCATCTAATAAAACATTAATTAAAATCCTTAAAATATTGGTCAATAAATCTGGCCGTGACTGGCACATTCAATTATATCCAACTTTGTGGGCATATCGCACTAGTGTTCGTACTCCCACAGGTACTTCACCTTTTGTTTTGGTTTATGGCGCTGAAGCTATTTTTCCCTTTGAATTAGAAGTTCCTTCTTTGGCTCTACTACTTCAAGATAACGAAGTAGGGGATGAATATCGAGCTGGCAGACTCAGTCAGCTGGAACTCCTAGATGAAAAGTGCATCAATGCTTTGGAGCATCTTCGTGCCTACCAAAACAAGCTTAAAAGATCATATGCTAAGAAAGTTCGTCATCGATCCTTTGAGGTCGACGACCTTGTTTTAAAAGAAAATCAAAAAAATACTAATGCAACTAAATACCTTAAAGGTAAATTTTAACCCAACTGGCTTGGACCATATATTATCACTGCTACATTTGAATCGGGAGCATACAAATTAGCTACCTTAGATGGTAAATATTTAAAAGAACCTATGAATATTATGCATCTTAAGCGATATTACGCATAAAATTTGGTCATTTCATCATTTGTATATATTTTGCATGTTGTCTCATTTTAAAAATGTATAAAATTGTTTAAACAAAAACAAACAACAATATTATTGACTCTTTCGAAACCAAAAAAAAATAGAGAAGAAAGAGAGAGTCAAAATTATCAAACTCCTCAAAAATATTTGTTGTATATATTTCTTCTTAAAGTATTGCAGTTATATTTTTAAATTATTTTGGATAAATTTGCATTTTTTTGGAATCTCTCACTTTTGCAAACACAAAAATAAATATCTTGATTTTATCTGGCATGATTACTAATCTCTCTTATATCAAAGTCCAAAAAATTCAATTAAATAAAGTTTGAGCATAGAGAATTGATCTTGTTATTTACTTAAACCAAGCATATCCTTTCACAATAAAATGATTATATTTGTAATGTCCATGCTATGCTACATAGTAGAAGTGGTTTCTTGAGCGAAAAGTTTCCCCTACTATCCTATCATGCACATGGTCTAGAATATTTGAGAATTGACAAAAGGACAAGCTCACCCCTACCCGAAATAAAAATCCCTTGCTCTACAGCTAATCCGAGCAAGTATCCCTAGAATAGGAAGCAAAAGAAAAAGAAAAATCAAGCAAAATCATGAGAAAAAGAAGCATTATTTTAGAATCATTTTGTACTCTCTTAGCACTATTTCAACATTATCTCAAATATCAAAGCAAAAGATATGAAAAAGAAAAATACAAAAAAAAAAAGAGAAAATAAAAAGAAAGCAAAGAAAGCGAAACAAGCAAAAGCAAAAGCAATAAAATCCCTTTCCCTACCCATTGAAAAGAAAAGAAGGGTTGATGAGCTTGAATCCCTAGAATTCTCAATTATTCAAAAACTATGAGGTAAGCCCCATAATAGGTGGTTTGTGCCCAACCCGCTTGGCCTTGGGTAACTCCTAGCGTGGTGATATGTTTGTCACATTAGCGACCTTCTTTTGTACAGACCTATGTCTACTTATGGATTAGCTAGCTCTTGATAACCCGACTTACATAGTAGTCTGATACGGTTATATGCGTCTAAATCATAGTTAATGAACACTTATTTGGTTAATTCAAATCACTTGTATCAAATTATCTTGCTCAAAACTGGTAAATGCACAAAGCAATTGCACACACATTTGTATTTGAGAGATTTTGTGTATCATTATGATAAATCAAGATCGGAAATGAACTCACATACACACATGGGATTCCTTATAAATCTAACTTTTGTCTTTAACATACTTTGAAAGATTTTTGCAAATTGTCTGGAATAATTTCATTTTCTTATCTTAGAACAGTTGTTTAGTATAAAGACAACTGCATGCATTATAAAACAAATCAAAATCATTTTCAAAAAACATGCAATAAAGTTACATTTATATATAACTTTTTGAATTTTGCGACGATGGTATAGTTCCAAAACCAAAATTAGAATTTTATGCCTAGCGCAAGTCCTCATCTTTATATTTTCTGTTTATTTTCAAAAATTAAAAATCAACCATGCAATAAAACTATTATTTTCTTCTTTGGATTTCGCGATGATGGTATAAGTTTATACCTAAATATTCTATGCCTAGCGCAAACCATTGTATTAATTTTATTTCCCATTTATTTAAAGTCATAAAAACATATGACTTAAATCATTATGTTACACAATTATGCTTTAAAACAACGCACATTGTTACTATTTCATGTCATTATGTCAAACTTCAATTTTGCAATGATGGTATAATTCCTAGGGAATTATTCAAAAAATTTATCACACTTAGGAATTTATGCCTAGCAAAAATCATTTTTAAAAAAATATTTCATGCATAATATTTTCATGGAAATTTGAAAACAAATCACCATCATCATCATTTGCATCATCACAACAAAGTCTTAAGACAGTCTCTTAAGCACTCTTTTACTTTTAGCAATATTTCTATACCAGGATTAGCTTGATGACCTAGTGAGCGGCGAATCCATGAAATGGTCATAAATAGCGACTATGTCCTTTGAAATTATTGTTAAAAGACCCTTTTATTTTTATCCAATTATCCCACAAACAACCAATTTGTTTACATCATATTATTTCATTTAAATTTTAAAAGCATGACATTCAAACCATAATATTTCCAAACGACATAATTACATGAATCATAAAATCAATCACATCAAAACATTAAAGCATCATACAAACACATAAGATAAGTCATATGATCAAAAATATCTCATCTATATATATATCAACAATATATACATCATCTCAAAACTGGATCGGTATGCCACAATATTTACCTCGACATACTCAATCCTCTATCAAAAATAATAAACACTATGTATCAATCTATGCAGTAAATTCTGTAGTAATTAGCCTCGAGAACCCCTCGAGCTCTCAGCCTCATCTCCTCCCCCACCCTGAGGTGGACGAGGTGGCCCCATTATAGTCCGTGTGGTGCTATGAGTCTTGGACTCTGATTGTGATGATGTCCTCGATTACCTCATCATGATAGGCTCCATAATGGGGGCCGATAGCGGTAACCTCTGCTCCTCTAGCACCATATGGTGGTATAGCATTTGATAGAATGTGATCTGGATAATAGCCCATGCTAGGTCCCAAGTGCTCGCCCCTCTGCTCCATTCTCTGAGGCATGCGACCTCATCTCTGAGCTGTGTGGCCTCATCTTGATGTTGTGTAGCCTCATCCTGCAAGGACTGCACCTGAGCCTAGAGATGGACAGTCTTCGCCCAAAGAGTAGCTATCTCACTACTCTCTCCTACGCTGACACCCTTGCCCTTATCAGGCAATGGTGGCCTCTCTATCCATGGAGAAGGGGGTCTCTCCTCCCTCCTCTCTCGCTATCGTGGCCTCTGCTGAGCCTATGGCATCCTCTGCTCTCTCCCACTGTGACCCTGTACCACCTCAATGGCCGCCTGGTGCCACCTCCCCATCCAACGCACAACTAGATGAATCATACCCTAAGCCCTCATCATCTGATGAGGGCGGATGCCTACATACCAAGCATCGTAGCCATCAGCAACCCCTACATTGTCCCCATCCACTAGCTGAATGGGGGCATTGTCTATGTCCTCACTCCAGAAGTGCTACATATCTGGAGCCCTGCTAACTATAGTGTTATCCTGAATGGTTTGAGAAAACTCGTAGTCCCTGAGAGATGGGATCCCCTGTTGTAGACCGAACTGCCTCAAAACTTGGTCATCACAGTGGAGCTCCACCTCTCTCCTCTCCATCCTCAGCCAATAGGTTTGCCTAATGTGAGCCAGCTCCTATCCATCCTCGACCCACCTTGGATGATTTGTCCAAGGCCTCTAGGTGATCTGGTCGAATACAAGGTTGTCAAGTAGTCTCCAAGACATTGGCAGATCTATCTGCCGCTGTGACCCTCTTCGGAGCCACTAGTAGTAAACTCAGGGCCTCTCCCCATTAATCCCTATTAGTGGGAACCCTACCAGCTCTCGCATTGCGATGTGCTCCCAGCACCAAACCTACAGTAGTGATGTCATGACCAGAAATCGACTGCCCTTGTATACGACCCCATGCAGGATCTTATACAATCAAAATAGTACAAAGCTCCCCCAAGTAAACTTGTACCTATGGTCTCTCATGTCATAGACCACATCTGTTAGTAGCCATGGTAGTCTGCATCCACTCTAATGGCATAGCAGCACACCACCTACCACCCCAGCCAAAACCTATGTCAGTCTAGATGCCACAGGCATCTGGTGTAGTGACTCGATGTTCACTCCGCCCTTCTCTAGGGCAAAGCTCAGATCTCTGCATAGTCGCATCATTGCATGGCCCTGATTGGTCGTGGGAGTTATTAGCCATCCTTTTATTGGGATCCTCAAATCCTCCATACATCCTCCAATGTGGGAGTCATCTCCCATGTCGATAATAAGAAACAAGAACCTAGATACCACCTCTCTGCTAGCGCTGTCAATAACCCCATATCTATAGAAACATGTGGCATATCTGCCACATGCTGCAAGCTGAATTGAGCCAACTGATCTCGCTTTGCCTGAGATAGAGTAGCCAAGTCATCCCTCAGCCCGTCGTATTTCCATTCTCGGCTCTTTAGTAATCGTCTCTGCAACATAAACAACAAAATAATAAAAATCATTAATAAAATAGTGATTAAAAATGCAAGTAAAACAAGTTCAATTTCATACAAATGATGATATCGTCCACTATTGGATGATATCGTCTAAAATTTGAGCAAATTCGTCTTCGATTTTGCAAGAGGTAATCATCCCTTATTGTACGAAATCGTCCCCATATCACCGATTTCGCCCTAGGACGAAATCAACGATCTCGAGACAATTTCGACAAAATTGAGACGATTTCGTCCTGACGACGTCGACGGACCAAAAATGGTCGTGATGCTCAAAAATCATTCAAAATTAATCTAAAAAGCATGAAATTCAAAATTAAAGCATTTTAAATTAAGTTTGGAACCTTACCCGTAGCCCGCGCTGGACCTCTGTCGATTTGTGCGCTGTCTCGACCATCTTGTCTACATAGCTCTAGAAACCAGGAAAATGAATAGTAAAAAATGAATTAGGGTTTTTCCCTATTTTTCTTAATTTTATTCAAAAACAATTAAAAACATTTAAAAAAAAAATTTGCTTTTCCGCGTTTTTACCTCAAATGTTCGATTTGTATAAAAACACGGAGGGGGCACCATAGTAAGTTGTCATACGATTCGACCTAGAATCATCGCCTAAAAATGGAAATAAATTTTTGCTTTCTCGTAAATCGAGAAGAACTCGTCTTTAACGCATTTTCTTTGGAAAATTTGCTAAAGAGGGGGAAAAATGTAGCACCCTAAAATTGGCGCAGTAAACCCTTAGCAAATAATTAAAATTACTTTAGTAATAATTCAAATTCAAATTTTAACCCCAAATGACTTGTCAAATCGCTTTCCTTGTTTTTTGTGCCATTTTCAGGATTTTTTGTGACCGTTGGATGATATCATCACTGATCAGACGATATCGTCTCAGATCGGACGAATTCATCTGGAGCAGAACATCCAGACGATTTCGTCCCAAAACTGATTTTTCAAAATTAGCTTCTGTTCCAACAACTTCTCTAACTCGAGCAGAGACGTGTCTACACCGTTAGAGTCTCCCCCATTGGAGATCTTCCAAATTGGGATGATCCCCAACCTCCTAACCTCCCTCCTAAGCCTATTTAAACCTTAGGACCCCCCTTGACCTACCCCTGGCTGGCTGAATTCCCCTGTAGTTTGATCTTTGTGTGCATTAGAATACCCTGAATTCTTATTTGCATTTGTGCCTTTCTAAGTTTTCTTGCAAGAACTCTGTTATTCTTCAGTCGAAGCAAGCTCAGATCATCACAGACGATCTTGTACAATCTCAAACGATCATGCCCCAATTCGAGACGATTTCGCACTCTACAGACGATTTTGACTGCAGTCAACATTGGGGGCAATTAGTGCCCAGAGTTTGCACTTTTCTCTTTTCGTCTACTATTTCATTCTGCATTTAGATCAGTTTATTGTTATTTTCTACTATTCTGCATTTTGGAGTTCACCCATATAGCTTAAGTGCATGATAATATCATAATTTGTCATTAGAATACTATAATTTACTTGAATTTCTATTTGTAATTATCGTTTTAGTATCTATATTGTCATTTTACACCATTTTCCTCTGTTAGTATTGCTACATTTTCTATGTTTTGTGTCTATTTCTCTTATTGCAGGTCTCTGATGAATTCGTCAAATCTCAGATGATCTTGTCTGATTTCAGATGATCCTGTCATATTAGAGGTGATCTGGATTGCTTCAAAAATCAGAACCTCCATCAGACATCCGAATCAGGTATGGCTTTTTTCTAATCTAGTATATTTCATGTATTCTCTATTTAATTATGTTTCTGTATTCATTTAAATCTGCATTTCCTAATAGAATAGTTTATATTCATTTGGCCAAACCTAGGATTTGAATGATTAAATGTAAAATTGAACACATCAAACACATTCCCAACCTAGGCGTGGAGACTGCCACTAAATGTTTCCTGGTGAACCCCACCATCCGTCGAAAAATCACCCTTATACACCTCCCCCGAGAGGTGGGACCTTCAAAGGGCCTCTCAGTCTGAAGTATTGTCCCATCCTTCTCGCATCCCACTTCCGGGCATGGATCCTATAGCCTAAAGGTAAGGGTGCAAAATTTTTGGAGTGATACAGGATGTATATATTCATTTTCCTACTTAGTTCTTATCAATGGCAGGGCTTCTTAGTCATTCCCAGCTTCTAGAGGTATTAGGCAAGGTGACTCGCTATCCCCTTATTTATTCATCATTCTTTCTAAATGCTTGGGTAGGACTATAACCAAAAATAGGGAAAACAAAACTGAGTTAACATTTATCATGGAGCTATATCTATCTCTCATCTTCAATTTGTGGATGATTCTACTCTTTTAGGTAAAGCTATAGTTAAGGAAGCTTCTAATATGAAGAAAATCATTAGCTATTTTTCTAAGGCTATTGGGCAGTTGATCAATGAAGACAAATCTAAAGTTATTTTCTTTCATTGCTCTACTAGACAGGAATCCATGGTCTTGGATAAATTAATATATAATAAGACCTCCCTTCCAATCACTTATTTAGGTACTCCCATAAATATTTAAAGGCATAAAAATAAATATTGCAATTGGTTGTTGGATAAAGTCAAGAAGAAAATTGGAAAGTGGACCAATAGGTGGCTTTCTTCTGGGGGTAGAATCACCTTGGTAAAATTAGTCCTTCAAGATATTTCTATTTACGTATCTTTCGTTTTGAATAACCCAAAGGTTGTTCTTAGATAACTGGATCAAATTAGTCATCATTTCCTTTGGAGTGGTACTAAGGAGAATAAAATGGGCCTTGGTGAAATGAGACACTTTATATCTTCCTAAGAATGAAGGGGGGTTAGGATTTCGGTCTTCTATTAATAACAACAAAGCTTTAGTTGCTAAATTATATTGGAGGATGTTGCATAACCCCAATGCTCTTTGGGCCAATAATATTTGTGCTAAATATGCTGAGAACAAAAGTCCTGAAGACCTTGTTCGCTATCAACTTCCTACCAAAGGTTCTCCCATTTTAGAAGTTCTTAAGACTGGTGAGGATTTGATAAAGAAAAATTTATTTTGGATCATTCATAATGGTCAACGGGTAAATTTTTGGATAGATTCTTGGGATTTTCACAAGCCTTTGATAACTCAGTTTCTCGATTGGAGGTCTTGTATGGAGGAGCTTCACCGAGCTAACTGGATAAAGGTGGCTAATTATTGTCGGTACCATACTGGTAATTCAAAGGTTGGTAGATATTGGATCCTTATTGAGGACTGGACTATTCAAATCCTAGAAAGGCAAAGACAATATATCCAAGGCATCCTTCATATGATATCTCTCTCTTGGTCCCATGAAAAATATTTTTTTGAATGGAACAACACTACTACGAGTGAGTATTTAGTTGCTCAAGGTTATTTGACCTTATTCCATAATAATCCCAACCATTCTTCTGACATATTTTCTCAATTGTGGGCTCAAAATCTCTGGCCTAAGGTGAGGTTCTTTAATTGGATTTTATTGCATTGTATGGTGCTTACTGGTGAGAAACTTATGAAGCATGGCTTTCATGGCCCTTTTAGATGTGAAATGTGTGAAGAGAATGTAGAAACTCTCAACCATATTTTTATTGAGTGTACTTTAGCCTCTGAGCTATGGAGGAGAATGGCCACTTTACTTGGCTTACAGTGGTCCAATTTTTTTTACTTTTGAACAACTTTGGAGGGATTGGCCTAATCAAGAGCGTGTTGATCATTTTATTAGGAAGTTAGTTTGGATGGGTTCTACCATTCTTCTTTGGAATATTTGGAATGAAAGGAACAACCAAATTTTTAATCAAGATAGTAAGGATATTTACTATATTTGGTAAAATACCATAGCCAACTTGGTTGAATTAGTCCATCAACTCCTTAATCACCCCCAAAACTCCCACCAAATATGGGATCAAGTGATGCAAATATTGAAGATTAAATATTCTGAGGGCAACCAACTTAAATGGAATGTGAGTATTAGTAATATGGATAGGATAAGAAATTGGAAACCTCCTCCTCAAGATTTTGGAAAAGTCAATAGTGATTGAGCCTCTAGAGGGAACCCTAGAAAATCCAGTGTGGGAGGAATTGGTAGACTTTCAGATGGCTCCCTGGTTTTTACTTTTGCTGAGAATTTGGGTATTCTTTCCAATAACCTTACTAAGGGGTATGGTATCCTCAAAGGTCTTCAGGAGGCTACTAAGGTTGGATGGAAAAAGGTGTTAGTTGAGTATGACTCTCAACTTATGATTAATCTTTTGAATACTCCTTCTAAGAATCATAAGGTTGATTGGAGAATAAAAAGAATTATTGAGAAGATTCAATTAATCCAGATGGGATTTTTGAAATTTGATTACAATAATGTGGTCAGAGATAACATCAAGAGTGATTATGCTTTAGCTAATTAGGCTTTGGACAAAGGTTATCTTACTTGTTATGGCCACCCTCCTAGATGGTGGGCTTCACAAATTAGGGAAGCTCTTCTTTCTCTCATTTCTTTAGATGTCTCCAGTTCTGAAGGTACCTAGTTTCTTTTTGTTTTTTTTGCTTCTCTTTGGTTCATTCAGGTTTTTTTAGTTCCTTAGCTCAAACTATTCTTTATTTTTTTTCCTCTATTGATTCTTGCCTTAATAGTCTTTTGGTCTAGATAGGTCATTGTTATGTTCAATTTTTTTCTTTTTTCTTTTTTTTTTTTTTTTAGTTTTTTAAGGTGTGTGTTCTTTTGTTTTGTTTTGTTTTTGTGTTCTTTGTGTTGTTTTTTTTTGTTCTTGTGTTTTTGTTGTTTTTTGTTTTTTTATGTTTTTTGTTATTGTTCTTGTGTTTTTGTTGTTCTTATTCTTGTGTTTCTCTTTGTTTGTGTTAATTCGTGTTTTTTTGTGTGAGTGTTTTCTATATTTTTTTTTGTTTATTGTCTATTGTTGGTTGTTTTTTATTTTTATTTTTATTTTATTTTTTTAATATTTTAGGTTTTGGTTGTGTTTATTTTTCATGTTTTTTTGGGTTATGCCTTTGTAGTGTTCTGTTGGTTTTGTCTTGTTTGTGTTTTATTATGTGGTTCTTGTGTTTTTCTATGTGGTTCGTGTTGTGGTTTCTTTTATCTTATTGTGTGTGTGTTTGGTTGTGCTTTTATTTTTGACACACTCAAGGATCATGTTTTTAATTTAATTTAATTATTTTTGTTGTTATTTACTTATTTATTTACTTATTTTTAAATTGGTTTTGTGTGTTTGTTTGTTCCTTGAGTATGTCAAAGGTGGTAGGCCAAGTCCAAAATCTTAGGTATTTTTGGCAGAATAGATAACCCTACCTCCTTGGGTCTTACCCAAAAGTGGCATCCCTTTTGGGATGTTTTCCACAAATAAAAAATATATATATATCAAGGTTTATATCTCTTATGTTTTCTTTTTTCTTTAAGAAAAAAAATATATTCTTGTACATAACGAGAGAAACAATGTATTTACAAATCAAATTCATATATCAAACTTATAAAAGTAAATAAACATTGAAACAAAAAGACCTAACATAAAGATCCTTCCATCTAATAATAGTCTAATAGAATTGAGACACGGACTTAACATAACCATTCTAAAGCAAGTACTTATATTTAGAATATAACATAAGTTCCAACTTCAACATAACATGTAGTATCTAAACCTTTATCAAATAGTATATGTAGTCCTAATCAAATACATCCTTAATATGCCACTTGATATCCTTTAAACATTTGTTGTAAATATTCATCTATGATTCAATAGAGGAGAGGAAATTATTTTTATTATCTTTATTAAGCTATGTATATTCCCTTAAATATATATTCAAGGCATCCACTTGAAAAGTAAATATAAAGTACACATTATGAATTTGAGTTTCCCTATAAAATATGGTGTAGTATCTAACCAACTAAATACAAGATAAAATCTCATATTCAAAAAAATTAGAAATATTATCAAACTACAAAATAATACCAAGTAAATCCTCTTTATAAATAAGGGTATTATTAAAAATATGAGGACTATCATTTGAAAATATTTTCCATACAACTCTAGATGATCTACAAGTCTATAATATATGTTTAATAGTCTTGGTATCCTTATAAATAAATAAAAACCTTATCATATATGGTTGCAAGCTTGGATAATATAAATTTGTAAGGAATATTCAAGCTTACGAATATCCATTCTAATAACTAGTTATCTATAGAAATCATAACTTTCTAAATCTTGAAACTAATATCCCTCTAAGAGCTTTCAATAAGAGAAATCATTTATTTCATTTACCTAGAAGAAACAACAAAATAAAATGCAATACTCTATATAAGTTCTTAACTAGAGGATAATTAATCATCCTTCCATTCAAACATATTTAGTCCTTTAACTTATGTCATGTAATATAAGTGGAAATTTTAATTTAAGCTCTTTTAAAACATAGTTTCCAAATTTACAAGATTAACCCACTATATTATTGACATTTCAAAATATCCCATGACTTCCACTAAGAAGAGAGTAAATCCCATAAGTCATTAATCTTTTTGACCCATTTTTAGCTAAATTTTTTCCCTTCAATTAATAAATTAGACCCAAAGGTTTATCCTTAAGAAGTAGCAATCTATAATATTTAGAAACTTAGGGTCTTCCTTTATGATGACTCATACCAATAAAAATAACATGTGAAAACATGCTAATATTTCTATAATTATGTAATTTTAGAAAAACTTAATGGCAAAAAATTGAGGATTCAAAAATCAATCAAAATGAGAAGCTAAGGTCCAACAACCTTGGTTATGATCCTTTTCAATAAAAAATCTATCTAGATACTTGCAAGTTTCCTCTCAATCAAGGATTTTATCACCTAACTATTCATTAGACTAATCCCCTACACCCATGTATCTATAATCCTACCCACAATATTTTGGCTACATATGCTATACTTAAGAAATGAGTGCCTTCGTCTTAGACCCAACCCAATTCCTGCATTGAAAAAAATATAAAAACATAACCAATATAATAAAATCTAAATATTGGCACTTATTAGTCAACCAATAGGAGGAAAAAAATAGTATATACAAAATCCTTTTCCACTATTTGAGTATTTTTAGCTTTTGGTGATGTATATAAATGGAGATGCAACCATAAGATGTAAAATATGTAGGCTATGGTAAGTATATGATAATGGTACTTAAATATGTAGGAAAATATGAGAATAGACTTCTGCAATAACTCAGTAAAATACCATTAATAAAAAATCACAAAAATAGGAACTTGATACAATATGTGGAACTCACTCTCCTACTCTACCAGTGCATGCTAATGCATGCTTTAACTTTAATTACAATGCTTGGTCACATGTATATACTAGTATGTGATACTTAAAGTTCCTACCCTAAGGACACATGTGCATTCTACATGATAGACACTTGTGCACATGCACAACTAACTAAGGACACTTGTCCTTTTACATCATTGCACATTCTAACACTTGTGCATTTATTACTTCTTCCTCAAGTAACTACTTAACCTAAGATAAACTCCTAGTCTAATGTACCCAAGGTGGTACGTTATCATGTACCAAATAATGTAATATACTCTAACACCCCTTTGTATTACATTATTTGGATATTGAATACTTTATGGATCTTTGTCCTTCATATGTTCTTCAACTTGATCTGGTTCTGTCTTCAATTTATTCTTGAAGCTCATGTGTTTTTTCTCCTTTCTCCAATCTGGTACCTTCATGTATACTTGTTTAAATGAATGGTTAGTATATTTTAATCTTTGTGACTTCAAAATTACAATTTTCTTGAGATCTTTCATAGTCATAAAATTCTTGTATAAGAATTTTCCTTTTTTATTTGTTCCTAGAATCATGTTATCCTTTGATTTTTTGTCTAGAAAATTTTGCTTCATCACTTCTATTCTTTGATTCTTGTGTATGAATATGGAAGGTATATTTGGATCATAATTGATCCATTTCATTCCCTATAATTTGTTTCTCAAAAAATCCATTAGTGTTGTCTTGAACAACAATATCTTGTGTGAACCCAAATAAATCTAGAGCATATGTACCATTATTAATAGGTCCTATAGCTTCTATTTCATACTTGGATTCTACCATCTCTCTACTTTCAGTTAGTTTGGTTACTAAAATATGGTTTGTAATTAGCCCTTTCAAATTAAGAATATTTGAGACTTCAAGGCGATCAAACCATTGTGGATTTCATGTTATATGTTTACTTGTTCCTATATCCATAATTGCTTTAGCTTTGAAGGTTCTAATCCTTTGAGGTTGACTTCCTTATGGCTCCCTAGTTTTGAGTATGTGAACTAATTTGATAAAACCTTTCCAAGACTTAGGTTTTGTAGAATTTCTTATGTCTCCCAAGTGATTAGAATATGTGAAGTGCTTAGCAATTAATAGTTCACCTTTTGAGTTGATTTTGTAATGTTTTTAGGAATGATAATAATCAACTCCTATTTCACATTATTTTTCCTATTAAACTATACATTTATCAATTTAATGGAGTTCTTTATGGTTGGATGTCTTTTTTATTTATAATGTGACTATGACACAAGTATATAAATAATTAATTCTAACTCTATTAAGTAAGCAATGATTATGCTTCTGTATCCTTTATTTAAATGAATCAATTTTCTAAATTTCAATTGACTAAAGTTTGAAGTAGCACTCCTTATATCTCCCTATTTTTAGCATTTTTGAAATTGATAATATTTACAATAATAATAGTTTGGTTTACCAAGTAGAAACCCTTATATCTCCTAAGATATTAATTGCAAAAATTAATATTCATGTATTTCAACTAATTTTTTTTGAAATACTATTAAGGATATAAAATCCTATTGATTTGCTTTTAAATTTACTATGGTTGATAATGCAAGTGATAATAATTTTCAACCTTATATACTAGTCCTTATCTCTACTTAATGAAAGCAGATATTAGTCTATGTTTAAACTATACCATTGCAATGTTGAATTCATGGTATAAATAGGTGCTTGCTTTGACTCCTATATTCAAGGTGAGAACTATATTTATACAGTGTAAGACATCAACCTCACTGGTTAAAGGACAATGATCTTTGTGGTTAATGAGCATCCTCTTTAATGTTCCTTTAACTCCTCTTGACTGTGTGCCTTGAATTCTCTCTTAATTGATGCTTGATTGACTTCTCCTTCTCGAATATGATAATATACTATTTGGATTGTCCACCTTTGAATAAATTGTGCTATATGACCATTAGCTTCCTTGAATCAAGTGTGCTATGTGACTATTATTACTTTGATGTGTATGTTGGTCATAAAACAACTAGTGGTTCTACCCGATGATCTTCACTCTTTGAACTTGTTGGCAATCTTGAATGTTAATTGCTAAAATTTACCTTTATTTTCCATTTTTAATATGTCCTTTGCTTGAAACCCTTGCATTCACTCAATAAAATTGCAATCAACTTAGTCTATTATGATATGCATGCTATATTTATCTTAGGCTTCAACTACGGCACTGCCTATGATTATCTCCTCTACATAGGTTCTAACTCAATGTTACTTCTTTAAATATTTGACTCTTCCTTTATTCAATGATGTTCCTCACAATGGTTATGTGATGTATTCTCCTCTATACTGTATACTTTGATACTAAATTTAATGATGCCACTTGATGTGATTCCTCCTTTCTTATTTTACTATAGATGATTACGATGCTCAAAGGGATATGGTCCTGATATATTTGACTATATTCTCTACTTGAGATGAATTCTATCGAGTAGTATAACATCTCTTTCATGGTATCAATGGCTAGGTGAAACTAAAACTCACTTTGATCTCCTCTGTTATTTGCACCGCTTACCTACAATTTTCTTGTACCTCTTGGCACTAAAACCCTTACTATCACTTCAAGTTTGTTGGCTTCTCAAGTAATGAGTATCTCCTATGTGCAGTGTATCCTTTAAGCATTACTAAGAACTCCCATGATTTTTTTTTCTCCTTCACTCTTGTGCCAAGTGGAACAATATTCCTTTGCACAGGGTGGCAAGTGGACATCTTCAACATTATATGTAAACTTCCTTCCAACGTATCAAATTACTTAAAGCTTCTCAAAACCTATTATTGCCAACTATTTGTAATATTCTTTGGCTCCTTTGTGACAGTAAAGTGTGAGATGGCTCTTATTCTCTAGGATGGATGGTATTCTCACAAGGTTGGCTCCAACTAAGGTGAATCTTGGACATTTCAAAATTTATTCTATGGTTCTCTAATGGTGGATTCAATGCTTCAAATCTCTCTATGCTTAGCTGGTGGTTCATCCAAGATAATTCTTAGGTATAGCACCTTTTGTTTCACCTTGTACCTTAATATTCTATGTTTTATAATAATTTTTCCTTCTTACTCTAGGTTTCCAATGTAGTAGTTATATTTCTCTATGGTGTTGTTCTTGTGTCTCTTACTACATCCAACTATAGTTTTATTTAACACCTTGATGAGGCATGCATCAAACTCTTTTGGATGGCTCTTCTTTTAAGCACTTTGACTATGCTTTCCTTCTATAAATGGTGGCCATTCTTAGATAATATGATTGGCTATGTAATATATCCTCAAGACACTTAAACCTGTGTATCCCCTTAATGTAATATACGATACAAGTATAGTGCTTTGTAAATAACTATGTTAATAGGTTCCCTAGTTAGATCTAAAATTGAGACTCTCCTATTCTCCCTTGTAGCTTCTTATCTTGGCTTGAAATGGTGGCTATCTTCTCCACTCCTTGGAGGTATATCACCCTTTTTAGGTGGCTTCTCTATGCCACAATAAGCTACAAGTTTTCTGCACTAAATAGTGTCTTTAGACACTTTGATATTATGTTGATTTGTGCACTTTGGTCTTCCACCTTAACTTAACAACCAATGCACTTAATGATATTCTAAGAGTAACTAGTATAGTGCACTAATAATCTCACCTTATTGCTCCTTCAAAGTAACTTGTAAGATGCACTAATAATAACTCTTTAAGAACTCTTAAAAGCACTATAATATTTGCAACTTTCACTTAGTAGTAATGTCTTCTTTATTTCAACTAGTTAATAAGAAGATGATATTTTTCTTTTTTTGTCAAAATATATCTAGATCATATTTTAATGTGTAGGTATTAACCTTAAAATAAACTATATTCTACACTCCCTTTGAAGAAATTAACATACAACCTTCTCCTTGCAACTTTAACTCGGATATGGTGCTTAATGAAACTTAATAACGAACTAAGTAATTTAATGTTCAGTAGAACATATTGCACCAAAGTTGCATATATTAACAAAATTTATAGATGAAGGATTGTAATATTACTAGATTCACCTTATTGTTATCTTTGACTAGATGAACTTGCAACTCTTATTAGATATCTAAAATAACTCTATATCTCACCTATTTGCATCTTTGAAACCCTCTAACTTGTTGCCTTGAAACTATACTAGGTGACTTCAATTATCCTTCAACATGTATCTTGGAAATCTAAACCTTGATGCTACCCAGCTTGTTGCTTTCTTTTTGTACTCAATTATAAAAGATTTCAAATTGTAATTTAGTCAATATTTCCACTAAAATGCTATCCTTGAATCTTTTTTTTGTTTAATTGAAATTGCTGCCAAATTCATATTAGCCAAAATATTAAGAGAAAAAATACAATATAAAGGTAGACCATGGTCTGGAAGCCTACATCCAATCTTGAACACCTAAAAAAATAAAAACCATGATAGAATTCCCTCTAGTAGGGATAAAACAAACACAAGTGCATTCACAAGGCCATGCAGGGCACCCAACACCAGAAATAAGCACATAAGAGACCACACACAGACACCCCCACTATTTTATAATATGAGGCCATGAAGGACCAACACATAAGAGAATTGATAAATATTATGACATTTAGGACACCTGACTACAATAATTGGAAGTGAACTACCACATAAATGATCCCTTAGTGACCCATGTCTAAATACTAAGATATCTCTAGTGGTTGTTATAGGGATGAAAAAGCATGTCATCACCAAGAATTTAAAAATATGTGCTAACATGAAACTAAATGACTAGATACTATTAGATTACTCCCTCTAATGGATAACTTGCACACTATTTGCTGAGAAGAGACTACTACACTGTCAACATAAAAAACTGTAAGGGAGCTGCCATGCTGGGAAAATATTTGGTTAAGGAGACGAGTCTAAGTGAGCATGCTCTACCTCATGTTGTGATGGAAGCCTAATATGAGGACTGGAATGAGTGTTGATGGCTTCTAATTCCACTAGAACCAAATTCTTCATCAAATGTGTCTAATTATACATCATTGAGCTATGTTGCTCAATTATTTCATCGACCACATGTTGTATTCTATAAATACCATATGATCTATCAGTTGAGGTCTCACAGATATGTCTCTTAAGAGTTATGATTTCTTTTTGAAGTTATTTCTCCGTACGGGTGCAACCTGTTAAATCAGCTTGCAATTGGTATTTTAAAATAGCAAATATGTTAGCTACTGAGAGATTAGGGATATCTTCTTGATCAGTTTCAAAAATATATTTGCATTGAGTCTTCCATATATGAAATATGGCATCTTCCCTAGTAATGGAGAGAAGAAATTTTTTATTTGGCATCAAATTGATCCCTAATAAGGCTTGGTCCTTTGTCATAGGTAGTGGTAAGGGATAAAGAAACTAATGTGCTTCATACAAAATATGATGGTCACGAGCACAGTTCCAAAATAGATGTTGTATTGTCTCTTCAAAACCATAAAAGAGCAGTCACCTTGCCCTTGGACCATCCATTTTAGCTTGCTTGCTCCGAGTAGGTAGACCTTGAAGGACTGCATTACAAAGAAGAATCTAGAAATTTCCTTGAATTGGTACAGAGTTGATAAGCTTGAAGATACTTACCCAAGTGGCCCAACTGAGCTCTAAGTTCCATTTTTTATTGAGCATATCTGCAAACCGTTGACAGTTCATAGGAAGTAGGGCTTGGTACCAAAACTTAAGGATTGTCTGCTCAAAGTTATTATTTTCAAACTATTTCCAATCAGACCATGGGGACTAGCTTCTAGTGGAGAAGATAGAGGCTGGGGTGCCTAGGAGGCAATGGAAAGGATCCACATAATCACTACTTTATCCATAGGATAGAGGTAAAATTATGAATGGATTTGCTTCCAATTATTCCATGATGACTGAGAAAAATCCCAAATGTCACCTAACATAATTAATCCCCTTTTGAAGAGTCACCTAGCAGGAAACTAGGAATTCATGTCAAGAGGTTGTGCATCAAGGGTGAGGAGGGGTGACCACCATAAGTTGTGCTGGAGGAAATTTACGGGGCCTTGCTCTAGAGGATTTTTCCATGAAATAAATTTATGCACTTGTTTCCAAGCTTTCAAAATCCCTTAGAGAATATTATAACCTTCTATAGAGAAATAAGGGGCTTGTAAAATATCATCAGTGTATGACATATTTGCCCAAATTTTACCATCCATCCAAGGGTTTTCAAATGCTTCCTCACCAACACCTTCCATGGCTCATTCTATATGATCACCCTTTGCATCCATTTAGCTATGATTGCATAGCCCTATGCTTGAATGTTGGGGATTCCTAGCCCACCGCATGAAATTGGTCTACAACAATTAATTCATGAAACCATTAGGATGCCTCGTTTAGCTAGGTTTTTTGCCCAAAAAAACTCCCTAAGCATACTATTCATCTTATCATACCCAACCTTTCTAGGAGTCAAAATAGAAGAGAAGTAAACATGGAAGGGGGCTAAAATTTTTCTAGTAATCTGGATTTTAGCTACTTGAGACATTTTTAGAGATTTCCAGTATTCTATTTTTTTGGAAAAATTTTCCAAACACCAATCCCACATAGATTTGGATGAAAGGTCAACACCAAAATAAAAGACCAAATACTTAGATATTTCTCCTCTTTGCACCCACTTCCATGTTGTGGGTATCCAATATGGTTTATCATAAAATCCAAATGGAATAACAGAGTTCTTAGATTCTTGGATTATTTCACTAGAAGCCCTATAGAATGTGTGAACTGTCTCAAGGATGTTCACAATATTTTGTTGATTTTCCAAAGGAAAAAGCATAGAATCATTTGCAAAGTGAGATTTGATAAGCTGGGAGCCGTCTGGAAGAGGGATACCTTTTATCCACACCTCTTTAATTGTAGATTCCAATAGATAACCAAGGGCATCATCTACAATTACAAATAGATAGGAGGCCAATGGGTAGCCTTGCCTAACTAATATTTCCATAGGAATGTTGTTAGATAATTTTGTATTAATAACCACTCTTGTAGAAGCATTTGGAAAGAGGCAAGCTACCATATCGATGAATCTACTGCCAAAAAAATCCAATAGAGAATGATTAAGATGAAGGGCCACTCTAATAAATCATAATATTTATCAAAATAAAGCTTAAGGCAAAGTTGAGCCCCTGTGTTTGAACCCACTCCATCCCTTCCCAAGTTGTAAGAAGATTATCCAAAATGTAGCAACTTTTAAGGAATCATGTTTTCTCTAGGTGTAGCCACTGGGAGGAATATTCTGACCAACTATCCTTAAATATTATAAATTTTGTAGGGAACTCCTCCAAATTGAAATAAGGTATTTCTTCAAGAACCCTTTAGTATTCTGTCGTAGATTCAACAAACCCCTATCTCCAAAATGTGACTTCTAGCTATCAAATGCAATTTTCAAATCTATTATATTTGGTAGCTTCTTCTACCCCCTTTCGCCTTCAACCTCCTTGTCAAAATATAGCTTCAATATAGGTCTTCCTCTCAAGAATTAAATTGTCTTGAGGTCTTCACTATTCTCCTCTTAAATTTGGCACTCCTTGCCAAATATTTCTCCGTTTGGGCTTGTTTTCAAATGATGATAATTATCCCAAATTATGCTCTACTAAGAAATCCTCCTTGCTAGTAGATTTATTCAATGCATTCTCTTATAAACTACTTCAATGGCCTTCTCAAACTCTATAATAAGGCTTCCCTAGTATTCTCCTTCTTTTTCCTTGAGACCTCTCCTAGGTATTCAATATTGTAGCTTCTTTGGTCATCCCAATGAGATATTTTTCTTGAACCTTCTATTGTGGAAGTTTTGCAATAGGAACTTCCTCCTAGATATCTAAAATATTCTACTTCTAGAATATAGAATAGTGATTTTTTCAATCCTTCTCTATCTTCAATTTTCCAAGACTAGAAGTTCTTCAATGGGATCTCTTGCAGGTTCCTTCAGCTACATGGGTTGTTTTCTCCTTATACAATCTACAGGATTCAATCTTCAATGGAGATTAACAATATCTAATCTTCTCCTATATTCTTCTCTAGAGTCTCTTCCTTGATTCTAATATAAGACTATTGTGGTCTTTTTCTCTCTTCTACAATATGCAGGTCTACAACTTTTGGTAATGGGACCTTTTATTAGGTCTTTGAAATCTTCAATCTTTCATTTGTTGCTTTTAGTATTGTATTGATTCTAAAGAATATATTATTCCTAAATCTATGTAGGCAGCTTCCAAAATTTCTTTGAATCTACTTTTCATGCAAGAAGATGTTAGAAACTGGAATGGAAGAATTTATGAATTTGGAGATAATGAACTTCACTAGTTAATTTTTCAAACTAGTGGAATTATTGTTGAGTCCTAGGCTTCATGAGTTTTTTTGCAACTTTGTGGAAATACTCTATCCAACTGCAATATCAAAAATTCTAGAAATAAAAATTTTGAACTCCTCTCAATATCTCTTTGTAGATATCCCTATTTCCTATCTGATCTACCATGTACTTTAATACCATTATTAGCTTTCGGTGATGTATATTAATAGAGATGCAACAACAAGATGTAAAATATGTAGGCTATGTAAGTATATGATAATGGTACATAAATATACAAGAAAATATGAGAATAGACTTTTGCTATAACTCAGTAAAATACCATTAATGAAAACTCATGAAAATAGGAACATGATATAATATGTGTAACTCACTCTCATACTCTACTAGTGCACACTAATGCATGTTTCAACTTTAATTACAATTCTTGGTCACATATATATACTAGTATGTGACCCTTCACTTTTCTACCATAAGGATAGATGTGCATTCTACATGATAGACACTTGTGCACACGCACAACTAACTAAGGACAGTTGTGATTTTACATCATTGCACATTCTAACACTTGTGCATTTATTACTTCTTCCTCAAGTAACTACTTAACCTAATATAAAATCCTAGTCTAATAATGTACCCAAGGTGGTACATTTTCATGTACCAAATAATGTAATATACTCTAACAAGTATGGCATGCTAGAGCCAAGTAGTATATGACTTAGTTATCTAGTTTAATTTTTAATATAATAAAAAACAACCCCCACAAGTCTGCTAAAGTAAATCTAAAATAAATTGTAATTTTAGGGTATGTAATAACCTCCCCATGTAAGTTATCTACCTAAAATATTGAGAAATATAATCAACTTATTCTTTTCTTAAACCACAATAAGTTAATTTTGTAAAGAAGAAAACATTGATCTAGAGAAAAAGAAAAATAGACCTATCAACACTTGGGATTATCTATACTACCTTTATCATTCCTCAAAAATAAATCTAAAACATCAAAAAATAGGAGTTATCAATGTTGTTTGGATAAGTAATAGTTATTCCTTTGATCAACTTATCCTAGACTACATTCTTGAAGACATAACCTAGAATATTCATCGCAATCACATAAAGAAAAGGAGAAATATGGAAATTATGTCTTATTGAATTATAGAAGGATATTGGATCCAAAAATAACCCATTAACTAATAGTCAAGTAGATAAATAAAAAATAAATAAATAAATTACTTTTGAATTGGAGTCACACCCTTGTCACTTACACATTTTAATAATAAAAGCCATATAATCATTTCGTAAAATTTATCAAAGTTTAATTTAACAAAAATTACATCCTAATTGTATTTAGCTACTATTCTAATCCCTCCCAAGATAATATCAGGCTATACAATATATATATTTCTTTCCAAAAACTAGTTTCCTCCTTTCTAATAATTTGTTGAGCAACTAGACTTATTATTTAGGCTAAACCTTTAGACATAATTTCATATTCCATATTCAATTCTATAATATGTCTTTGTACCCCTAATATATCATTATTATCCCCTTTATAAATAATCCTAACAAGATCTTGGTTAATAACATGGATGAAAGATCTAGTTCTATCTACCTCCTTCTACATCATGTAGAAGTATCATCTAATCAAATTCTATAATTCTATAAAAAAACTAGTAGGTAGCCCATTTATACTTGGGTCCTTTCTCCTTTGCACAATAAATAAAACATTTATAATTTATTTAAATGATAGGGTACTATTTAATAGGACTCCCAAATCATCAAATACCTTAAAAAGAATGCAATGAAAAAGACTATTAAGCATCTCTTTATTATGATCACATTGTATTCCTTAAAAAAACCTTGAAAAGTTACGAAAAACCATGAAATCCCCTCATTATCAACAAAAGGATTCCCATCACCATCCATAATTTTGTAATTCTCTCCCTCTTATGCTCATGGAAAATTTAATTTAAAGAATTTAGATATCTTTCCCCTAAGACTACTTCATTGCACCTTTGTCCTTACTCTAGTGCTTGCTACCTTATAATTTCTAATGTGCAAGAGATAATATTCTATTAGAGACACCAAATTTTTCCAAAGTACTAAATAATTATCCAGAAATAAGGATTTTTATTTCTCCAAAAAGAGTGGTATTGCATATTTTCTCAACCCTCTTGGAATATTTTGTATTTTATTTTCCATAATTACTAAGAAAAGCAACATATTTTTTCACTACCCTAATACTATATTCTTCACACCAAATTAATCTCAAACTAAAATGCAATCATGGTCTTCCAACAAGGACAAATTCAAATTATATAGAAACCCTTCCATAGATTCCATAGAACCCCTCAAAATAAAGATACTAAGAACTCAAAACTAGTTATAAATTATCAAACCATAATCATGAAGAATTTTATTACCAACTTTAAAAATTATTGCAACAATATAGAACAAATTTAGTATATATAATTTGGTATTAGACACTTACTTCCCATTAAACCATTTAAAACAACATTCCTTATCAACTCTAGAAGTGGTTTTAAAATATCAAATACCCTAAGTGTATTTCTATAATAGACCCATTTGTTATTCTTAGAAATCAAACAAGGGAAAAACAAGTAAAAGCCTATTTATATCCCTATTCAGCTCCACCATATTCAAGACACATAGAATTACACATTGAACCATTGAAATTTAGTAACTAATTAGTCCCATAATCGAACCCTCTTTCAAATTGTTACAAATATTGATTCCTATGAACATAAATCAACAACAATATTATGAAATATTAAATATTCATCCATATTATAATTTATAAAATGATTCAAGCATATTGATAATACCCTTATGGTAGGTCAAAACCAATAATATTCCTTAAGGAAGGAATAACTCCATAATATTTTCCACCATGAGATGCCACTCCATGAGTAAATACAATTACAAGAGAATACTCGATAAGAATGATGATTTATGATCCTTATAATGAAATAGTCCTTTCCTTATATACCCAACATCTAATAGTACTTTGAGATCGTATAGCCCTAACTCTAGTTGACTCCAAGACCCTTATCCAACTAATTTTTATAATATAAAATGAAAATATAATCAAACTTGAGTTATGTAAGGCCCATGCCATCTAGATATAATATTTGTATACAATATAATATCATATCTCCATATGTCTATCCCTAGATACCATAACATTCCACTCTCCTTATAAATATTTCATCCTTGAAATATGAAAAGAAACTAAATAACATGGTCTTCGAAGCATTGTTGATAACTAGTAATAATATTGATCTTCCATACATCTAAGTGAAATCTTGATTGATAGTGGTCTTCTATGATGTCCAATTGTTTACATGCCACTTGAATATCTATAACTACACCTTTAGGTCCATGCTTCTATTCTTCACTATTATATCAAGAATGGGTTCTCCTTCAATTCCATGTTGTATAACATTGCACATTTTTACCATGCACTATAATAATCGATATGTTTCTCACTCCATGTAGATCTATAATAATGTTGATGCTTTATATCATACCTCCATTATTTTTTCTACTCATGGTCATGTTGGTGGTGATATGTTGTAATCTTAACCTAATTTTCTTATTCCTTTGATGCTTCAACATATTGGTCCTTTGTTTTAAATTCTTCCTTATGTTTTTTCTCCTATGTCCTTATTTTAGTGTATCCCTCTCTTCTAACTATGCATCCTTGGAATTTTTTGTTGCTTATTCCTTAGAATCTACTACTACCTTGGTTCTTCAATCTATTTTTTAGCTTTCAATGCTATAAACTTAAAGGAAATGCAACCACAAGTAATGAAATAATCATGCAATATTATATATATGATAATGGCTAACTAATAAGCATGAAAATATGAAGAGAAACTTCTAAAAATACTCAAGAAATAGCCATTAATCAAAGCTCAAAAAAATATACAATGTTATGAAATGGAGGTCTCTAACACTCCATATTGCAAAAATGCTCTACATTGTATCTACTACTACTCTACCTTATGCACTCCAAAAACCTCTCCACTCTTCTACTCTAAGAAGGCCTATTATAGTGAGACATGACTCTTGGCATTACATATTCCTATGACACCTCATTATTCTATTCTTAGGACTCATGTACATGTGGACTACATGCACATTTACATCATTGAATATTCTAATGATACTTTTGCATTTATTATATTGCTTTAAGCAAATACTTAAATCCTAATCTAAGATAAAATCCTACTCTAAACATGTACCCATGATGCTACATTAACAAGCACCAAATAATGTAATATATTCCAACACTATTCCCCTCCCCTAACTACTTGATTCTCCTTGGATCCTTGCTCCTTAAGCTATGAAATATCCTACCATGTAATCTTCTTTTTCATGTACCATAATTTTATAAACTTCTTTTGTACATTGATGTTAACAATGCCAAAAGAATCCAACTAAGGATAAAAAAGAATAATATCCACATCATCCATCTCAATATCATAAATATTTGAATGTAAAACATAATTTCTATGGATACCTTCAAATATTTAAAAATTTGAACATTATCACTCTCATGTTGTATGTCCTTGATTTTTTATTCTATAACCTACAGCCTCTTAGCCAAATAAATATTATGTAATTATGCATGATGAAGGTGTTTATGGAAATAATAATATTTTCCTTTTGAATGCAACCATAAACCTATAAATAGTATTTTGAGCTAGAAAAAAATCCTTTGACCACTATGTTGTTTATATGATACCAAATGAGTACACTATTATTCATACCATTCATTTTTCTCTTCCTTGACGCTCTTGATTTCTACTTAAAGTCTTTTTATGATAGTATCCTTCAAAATAGATATATTTTTATCCTTTCTCTTAAATTCTCATTTACTCAATAATGATTGTTTTTTTTATTCTAAATTATGTGAAAAACTATGATCCATAATAAAAATTCTACACCATAATCTAACTTGCCTTTAGAGAGAATAAAAATCCCATACCTCAATGTAAAATGATCAAAACATAAATATTTTAAAAATATCACCATTCCCTAGCATTAGCATCAAATTCTATAAAAAAAAGGTTTGCAACTCCATGAGTTCATACCCATAAAAATGTAAATTTAAAATAGGGTTATATGAACTATGATTTCATAAAAAAATTAATTTTTCCTAGTGATTTGAAGCTAACAAATATTCTCCTTTAAAACACAATAAATAAAAAATCTTATTTTCTAGTAGAAAATACAATTTGGAAAATTTCACTACACTATCTCAGATGATTAATTTCATAGCTATATTCCCTTAATATTGCATTATTTAATTGTGTCACCATTTATTTTGAATTTTTTAATTTTCTAAATAAACTCATGCAAGAAACATAAAAACTAGACAACCTTATGCATAGATACAACTCCTATAAGATGGGGCATTTAAGAGGAAAATTACCAAAATTCTATAATAATAAAATAATCCTCACTTTCCCAAAAAAAAATTTATGATACCAACCTACTATAAAAATTTATTCTCATAAACATAAATCACCAAAAATATCAAAAAATATCAAATACTCATAAACAATATATTCCATAAATGAGGTACATATATAGCTAATGCCCTTATGTAGGGCAAGACTGATAATACTCCTTAAGGAGGGAATAACTCCACCAAATATGTCAAAATGAGAAACCACATTATGAAAAAGAATGATTATAAAAGAATATTCAATAAGTACAATGATTGATGATCCATACAATAATAATATCCTTGCCTTATATTGTTGGAAATATTAAGTTGTCATTGATGTCAAAGGTAGAAATATCTTCAAGGATGAAATGTTGATGTCAAAGGTAGAAATATCTTCAAGGTTGAAATGATGAGTTATCATTGAAGTGCAAGACAAATATCTTCAAATATGATTTAATGTTGTCAAAGCAAAAATGATCTTTTATGCTTTAATATTTAAATATTAAATAATGAAGTTTGTTTTTAAATCAAAGGATTTAAATATAGTGTAAAATTTTAAATATTTAAAAATTAAATATTTAATTGTTTTAAAATTTTATGGGATGACCAGCAAAAGTTTGAAAATTTAAATATTTAAAAATGTTGGGCCAACTTCATTGGGTATGCATGAAGAAGCATATAAATATGAGCTCCTAAGTTCACTTTGAATTATGCCAAGCAATTCAAAGAAGATCGATCGAGCGGAGAACAACAACAAGAAGGAGGGAGGAGAGGAGCACAGGTTTTGGTAGCGTCGTAGCAGAAAGAAAACTTTAAACATTGGTTCGTTCCACTTCTATCTCAATTGAATGGTTAGAATATTCGGTAGCCTAGCTCGTGCTAGGGTGCTCAGTTGCAAGAGGTTAAGGGCTCAAATATTTTTGACGATGTTTTGTTGAAGTGTTGAATATAGAGCTACGAAGAATTTAAATATTGTTTTTGCACCTTTGGTTCCATCCACTGGGGTAGCCGAGTTGGTTGCCTAGCTTGCGTGGAGCGCTGATGTGCAAGAGATTAAGGGGTCAAATATCTTCAACGTCGTTTTACTAAATAATTGAAAACAAAGCACTGAAGGAATTAAATATTGTTTTACACATTTTGGTTTCATGTGTTGTGTTAGCATAGCTGGTCACTAGCCCAAGTTAGGGTGTTGCGCTTCTAGAGGTTAAGGGATCAAATTCCATCTACGGTTGTGCAAAGTATTTATAAATTTTATTTTATTAAATTTGATAAAAAGGGAGATATAAGGCATAGTATTGGGATTTGATTTTTGCAAATGATAAAAGGGGATATATAAGGCATAGTATTATGATTTGATTTTTGTAAATTATAAAATGGGAAATATAAAGTGTAATGTTGTGTTTGATTTTTACAAATTATAAAAAGGGATATATAAGGTTTAATGTTGTGATTTCATTTTTGAAAGAGAGATGTTGTTAGTATAAAGTTCTATTTTTGCAAATCATAAAAAGAGATATAAAGAATATGTTGTTAGAATAAAATTTTATGTTGTACATTTCAAAAGGGAGATATAAGAAGTTATTTTTAAGCTTTATTGTGTATGTTTTTAAAGAAGTTATAAGGGTTTAAAAGTGGTTGATTTGATATTTAAATCAATAATAGAAAAAGAGAATTATTGTCCAGATTTGAAAAGCACATGCAAGAGGAAGATTATCATCACTGAGGTATATTTGGAGGGCACAAATTTGGAATAAGTCAAGGTGTCAAGTACACATATTCACCCAAGCATTCTATTTACAATGAAGGATAATTAAGTCATTTCAAAAAGAAGAAAATGTGCACATGATAGTGAAATAAGAGTAAGGTATTAGCATCTCCAATTCAACACACAAGTTATCCAATGCTAGACTTGAACCACCTTTAAAATGTAATAAATGTGAGATATGTGGAAGCAAAAAACTTAATGGATGTAAAGAACATATTGGTCACTTGAATATTACAACATTAGTGCATATCATTATCCATATGTTCTTGAATATATTTGGGTAGAATATGTGTGTATTGCTATTAGTTGGAGAAGAAAAAAGAAAAATTATATATCAGATTTATGAGCAGATTTATGCATGGTTTATGACAAGATTTGGGAGTAGATGAGCAGTGTTTGTGAGTAGATTTGTGTAATGTTTTGGAGCAGATTAGAGAAGTTTTTGTGAGAATATTTGAGCAATATTTATGAGCAGGTTTTGTGAGTAGGCTTTGGAGCATATTTGAGAAAGTTTTGTAAGCAGGTTTTGGAGCATATTTGAGCAGGTTTTGTGAGCAAGTTTTGGAGTATATTTGAGCAATGTTAGTGAGAAGGTTTATGAGCAATATTTGAGGTCAAACTTGACCAGATATTTGACTAGACTTGATCTAGGGGATTGGTGTCTCCTATGGATTGGTGTCCATGAACTTGAGATGGGATTGGTGTCTCTTGTGGATTGGTGTCCACAAAATTGAGAGGGGATTGGTGTCTCATGTGGATTGGTGTCCATAAACTTGAGAGGGGATTGGTGTCTCCTATGTATTGATGTCCACGAACTTGAGAGAGGATTGGTGTTTCCTATGGATTGGTATCCATGAACTTGTATAGGGGATTGGTATCTCCTATAAATTGGTGTCCAGGAACTTGTATAGGAGATTGGTATCTCTTGTAGGTTGGTGCCTATGAAATTTGTTAAAAAAATATATAAGCAATATTTTGTCATTGTTTTCTCCCAAAAGGGTATTTCCATGTAAAAGTTGTGTCTCTCATATGTGTTATGATTTGTGCATTGTTTCATTATTGCATTAATATTATTGTTGTTAGAATTTATATTTAAAAGTGAAAAGCTTTATCTTATAGTGTACACCCCCCTCTCAGTATAATCTTATGTTATTCATTTATAACCAACATATAATGCTACTTTAGGGAGGGTATAAACTTAACCTTAAATGACTCCTAAACCCTTATCCAACTCATTATCATATTATACTATTGTAACACAATCAACCTTGGATTATGTGTGGCCCACACCAACTATTTATGATACACATATATAATATAATATCATATCCTCAGACACCTATCCATAGGTACCATAACATTGATAACACTTATTATAAAACCTTATTTCTCATAGCATATGTCATTCACCATTTATTAAAATAACAAGTTATCCATCCACAAATAATTATTCAAAATAATAATCCACACAATAAGACATGTATAGATAATACCCTTAAGATAGCGAAATACCAATAATAATCCTTATGGAAGGAATAACTCTGTAATATCCCCTAAGATAAGAGGTCACTCCCTAAGCAAAGATAAATACAAGAGAATATTTGATATGAATGATAATTGATGATCCTTACAATGATAATATCCTATCTTTATATATTCAACATCTAATTGTATCTTGGGGAGTATATAACCTTAATCTTATCAAAATATTAAACTATTACAAAACTCAATGTACCAACTATCTATAATTCCCATATATCATATAATATCATATTATTGTGTGTTTATTCCTAAGTACCATATTTATTGCTACATTTAAAAAGTATTGAGAAAAATCATTAGCAATTTAAAACCTATCTAGTATATGAAATATGGCATCATATGCTTACCTCCTATTAAACAATATAAAAAATCATTCCTTGTCAATATCAGAAGGGGTTTGAAAACATCAAACCAAAAGTATTTTTTTAAGAGAAATAATTGTTAAACTCATAAATCAACAACAAAGGGATTTTTCAAAGATATCTAATTTATATTCCAGTACTTTATGTAGAATCAAGAAGGAATTTAAAGTCACTAGCTAGAATTCGAAACAAGTTCTATTGCAAAACATACCTTCTCAATATAATAGGATGTTTAGAATGGCATAAGAGAACAAAAACACCCCTCTAACTAACTAAAGTAAACAATTACTAGAGTTTGAATTATTATAAAAATATCCCCTTATCATATGACAATTATTAGTGGCTTTGATGGAGAAATATGAAGGTTCCTTATTTTTTCTCTAGTCCTCATGGAAACCATCTAACCTTGAATCCTCAACATCCCTAAACAATTAACGGACATAAGAATTTTTCCATATCCAATACTCTAAATGAACTAATTCACTATACTTATTTCCAATATCACCTAGAGGGTAAACTAGGTCATTTAAAAAAGTAGAGACTTTAGTAGTAAGGCAAGACTAGTCATTACAAGCAAAAATAGACACAAAAATTTCAATAGCTTTATTATTTGGTTCACCAAAGGAAGACATCATATTGGCAATGCCCAAGCTCCCTTATGAATGTTAAAAGTAATTCGTTGTGTTATTACTTATTGTTTGATCAAAGTGAGGTGCATATTGATGAGCACTATTAACGTTAAATATAAGTCCTGTTTTCCTAAAAGTAAAGTCCCAATCCAAATTCCAAATAAATTGATATTTTAAACAAGCATTTTCAATATTTAATATACAATATTTTGCTCATTTTCAAGACAATGACTAAGAAGTATTCTAGACTGAGAAAACTTTCTATTAAGGTCCTTTTATATGCATGAACATATATGGACCCTAGAGCTTGAGTACTTATCTCTTTTCTTTTAACACCATATTATATGACCAAACTATCTATAACATCCCTAAGGTAGGGTCAAAATACTATATTTAAAAAAAAAATCCATTCCATAGTGGAAATTTACCTCTTGAGGGATATTTATGATGAAATTCAAAGGTCTAGACTTACAAATGGTAAACCTAGCTACATAGGACCTACGTGGAAAATTATAAAACTACTTAATTATATTCCTCAGAAGAGAATTCATAAGAAATATACCCTTATTTGTATAAGCATTCATCCCATTGACTCTCAATTTGTCCTATCCCATCTATAGAACTCAGATTCTACTGGAACCCCTTTAGAAAAAAAAAAAAAGAATTATGTTTTACTCTCTGGATTGAACTTCATCTAGAAATAGTTTTCTTTGGCAACACAAATTCATGAGAGGTACCTTTTGAATTATAATTTAATAATGGTTAGGTTCAAGAGAGAGCCTTCTTAGACTCAACCACCTCCATCCCCTCAAAAATCATGTATTGACACTTCAACATATTTGGTAAAATTAGCAACTTGAAAAACACTTATTATTTTAAAAATGACTATACCCCTCCACCATACACCACACTAAATCCACCAAGTGTCATAGGTTATGAAAATGCTTGTTGGCTAGAAAATCCAACACTTTTGTTAGCACCCACAATTGCATAACCATGATTCTCTTTATTTTCTAAACTAAAATGGATCTATAATTATACTTCCACCAACTTCCTCTATACCAATATCACCAACTTGATTGTGTTTTAACCCCTAAAAAATGCTTCCATTAATATTCATCACCACTCCACCACTTACAAAAACTCCAATAACATAGGGTTTCATCATGATTATTAATCCCACTAAAGCTACAACCCCTATAATAATTATATCAATCTCATAAGTGAGCAACATCCAAAATAATCTAATAATTCTTCTTAATCCCTAAACCCAAATAAATCATATTAAGTGAAGGGCATCCAAATGAGAAAGCAATAGAAGTAATTGTATCCTCCCTAGAGAGTTCTAGAAAACTTAACATGATCTTCTTTCCACTATCAACAAGAGGAACCCCTACCCCATTGAAAGGCATTCCAATGGATAAATGAACATCTTTAACATGCAACACCTCTAGTTAGTTGTAGGATGACCAAATCCTCCATGTAAATCTACCATCTCTATGCTCAAACTAGTAGAGACGAAGCTAACTACATTCACTATATTTACCCCTTCTTTATCTACTTTTCTGATTTGTTAAGTTTCAATCTTATTGACACATGCAAAATTTTCTTTGGGATGGTCCATCTATCCTTTCATCACAGAGCCTCTATGAATTAGTGCTCAAAAAGATCCTCCATACCCCCACACTAGCAACAAAATTTAAAAAATCACTAATAAAAAAATTTGAAAATGATAGGCTCATGACCATTTCTCTTAAAAGTTAAGTCAACCAATATCCTCATTTCTCATTCTTTTTTTTCTTTCTCATAATAATATCTCTTCGCTTCATTCCCAGGGATAACGTAACAATTCGGGCTTTGGTTCTTCTTTGGGAGAGGTCCAAGGTTCAAATTGTGAAGTGGGGAGTGTGTGAGGGGGTGGGTGTGCGATGGTTGTGTGTTAAATCCCCTATTGATAAGCATAACTTTCGACTTTACCAAGGGTCATAGTTGGGAGGAGACTGCTTAACCATGTGTATTGTCGTCAAAGTTTCTCACACTAACCAAAAAAATAAAAAATAAAAACTCCTTCCTTCATATCCTATCAATATCAACATTTGAATATTCTATCTTATTTTCTTGGCAATTCATTAATATTAAAATTTATATTTTCACACACCACCATTACCATCGATCCCATAATTATCTACTTGACAGTTCACACTACTCATTGACATAACGAGTGGTAGCATTTTATATAATTTAGTATTTACTATTTTACTATAAATAGCGACCTAGCGTTACAGCTTGAATTTACTTCCTTTAGAATGTCCTCGTCTTTCTCGTGATGGCCACTTCATTCAGTCATAGTGCTCCCCATATGTAGGGGTCCCTACGTGGCCTACTTTGTCAAGATGCTTTACAGTAAAGTGGTGAACGAAGATTTTAGTTGTGAAAAGGTAAAATATTTCAATGTCTTCAGCATTGAAGAGCATCTTTGACGATCTCAAATCCATAGGCGTGCAAGTAAGATCTTTTATTAAAAAAAAGAAACTGCTAATTGTGAGAGATGAGGCGCCCATGAAAAGCCAAATGACTTGCGCCAAGGACTTGATGTCTACCATGAGGAGTGGAGCGCAATCTCGGCCATGATTTGTCTCTTCTGGACTTTCGTCTCGAGTGTCTTACTGTCATTGAAAAATGTGTTCATATACGGTCCCCGGTGTTCCAATTTGAACACGAAACTTGGGTACCAGTTCCGAACTAACCGCTGCTGTAGACGACCACTTATAGCCGTGATTGACGGAGAGACTTCAGACATCAAACATGCCTGGGCGTATCTCGTTTCAGAACTCTTTCTCCAAAAAGTACAAAATAAGTTCTTTACAATTCGTTTAAGTCGTAGACTCGTGGAACCATTTCACATTCACTGGGTTTTACAGAAAAGAGATAGAAGAAATCAGATATGTATAGTACAACCCTGCCTACCTTGCCTTTATGTGTTGTAGAAAAGACCGGAGAGACCTGCTTATTGATTTGATCGTCTCATATAATTTCCATATTACCATAAATTTTGTTTTAACATTGGCATTCAAATTTTATCCATTAACCTAAACAAAATCAAATATTTGAAGACCATGGCAATGGCCTCGGATGGTTGCGACCACCATGAATGTGGACCAGTTAATTATAGGTTATGTGTTGTCCATCCAATGAGATATTAACATAAGATAAACATTAAAATACGGGGCAGGGGTCGAACCTTGCCATTTTCCCGAAACTTACCTAGCTTCTTTCAGCTCATCCCGCGTTACTTCTCTATCACTTTGGGACCAACTTTTATCAAGGATTTTTTTATTTAAAATACTGTCATGCATATAAATTTTAAATAATAATTAATAAAAGTCTTAAAAAGTATATGAAGGTTAAAATTATAGTTTGATGATAACTTAACAAAAAGTTTGAGTAATTTATAAGTTTCATTGATATTGTTTGTATCGTATTATGTCATATTTGATTCAGTGAAAGAGGTATTTATGTGTGAACCTACATAGGCTACTTACTTTCATCTTCAAATTAAAGTATCACGTTTATATAAACTATTTATACCTTTCCCATCAAAATCATTAGTGAAAAGTTAGAGACTAACATTATAATTGAAATTAAGAGTAGGTAATTGTAATTTTAATTTTTTAAAAAATATATAAAAACATTTATTTAATAAAAACATGAAATTGAGAGTATGATAAAGAGTTTTTATTTATAATACTATAATTAACCGTAAACAAATGGTGAAGTAAATAATTATATTAATACAAGATAATGTGTCTATGGTAGTGATGAATTAACATTAAAATAGAATATTTAAAGAGCTTATTATTATTTTTTACACCATATTATATGATCAAACTATCTATAACATCCCTAAGGTAGGGTCAAAATATTATATTTAAAAAACAAATCTATTCCATAGTGGAAATTTACCTCTTGAGAGATCTTTATGATGAAATTTAAATGTCTAGACTTAGAAATGGTAAACCTAACTACATAGGATCTAAGTGGAAAATTATAAATCTACTTAATTATCTTCCTTGGAAGAGAATTCAAAAGAAATATGCTCTCATTTGTATAAGCATCCATCCCATTGACTCTCAATTTGTCCTATCGCATCTATAGAACTTAGATTCTACTAGAACCCCTTTAGAAAAATAATATTTATGTTTTGCTCTCTAGACTGCACTTCATCTAGAGATAATTTTCTTAGGCAACACAAATTCAGGAGAGATACCTTTTAAATTAATGATTTTAATAATGGTTAGGTTCAATAGATAGTCTTCTTAGACTCAACCACCTCCATCCCCTCCAAAATCATGTATTGACACTTCAACGTCTTTGGTAAAATTACCAACTTCAAAAACTCTTCTTTTAAAAATGACTATACCCCTTCACTATACACCATAGTAAATCCACCAAGTGTCCTAGGTTATAAAAATGCTTGTTGGCTAGCAAAACCACCACTTTTGTTAGCACCCACCATTGCACAATCAAGATTCTCTTTATTTCCTAAACTAAAATGGATCTAAAATTATACTTCCACAAACTTCCTCTATAGCAATAGCACCAACTTGATTGTGTTTTAATGCGTAAAAAATACTTCCATTAACATTCATCACCACCCCACCACTTACAAAAACTCCAATAACATAGGGTTTCATCATGATTATTAATCCCACTAAAGCTACAACCCCTATAATCATTATATCAATATCATAAGTAAACAACATCCAAAATTATCTATTAAGTTCTTCTCAATCTCTAACCCTAATTACATTAGATTAAATGAAGGGACTCTAAATGAGAAAACAAAACAAGCAATTGTATCCTCCCTAAAGACTTCTAGAAAACTTAACATGATCTCATTTCCACTATCACTAAGAGGAACCCTTAACCCATTGAAAGACATTCCAATGGATAAAGGGACATATTTGGCATGCAACACCTCTAACTAGTTGTAGCATGACCTAATCCTCCATGTAAATCTACCACATTTATATTCAAACTAGTAGAACCGAAGCTAACTATATTCACTATGTTTAATCCTTCTTTATCCATTTTTTTGATTTGATAAGTTTCAATCTTATTAACACATCCAAAATTTTCTTTGGGAAGGTCCATCTATCCCCTCATCACTTTGAGCCTCTAAGAATTAGTGCTCAAGAAGGTCCTCCATACCCCCACACTAGAAACAAAATTAAAAAACACACTAATAATGAAAATAATAGGCTCATAACCATTTCTCGAAAATGTTAAGTCAACTAACATCCTCATTTCTCATTTTTTTTCCTTTTTAATTCATCAAGATCATGTCAAAACTAGAGATAATATCTCTTTGCTTCATAGCCTATCAATATCAAAATTTGAATGACAAAAACATAATAGTTTCGTTGGAACCCTAGGGGCTGGAGGAAGGAGAGCTGCTTGATTAGGATGACGATGGGCGGGAAGTCCTCTGCGGGAGAGCACGGGAGCGGCAGCATTTCGAACCATGGGCACAGCGGAGCGGGCGGAGGGCACCCCGGTTCTGGTGATGCGGAGGCGTCCTTGCCAAATGAAGAAGAACGGATTGACGACGGTGTCAGTCGGGGTAAGGACCCACCAGACAAATGGGGGGTGGGCCACAGAAGTCGTATGCCCAGGCAGCGGCTTCAGAAACCCTAAGCAATTTTTTTACCAAGGAGTTGTTCCCGGCTGGGGATGAGCTGGACATCCCGATGGAAGTACTCTCAAGCTTCGTGGAGTATGAGAAGTATACCCTCATAGGTAAGTTCATTGGTGGTCGTCCCGACATGGAGACCATTCGCAAGTGGGCGGCAAGCAAATGGAGGACCTCTGGACATATGGAGTTGGCGGCCCTATCCCGAGGTTTTTTCGCTATTAGACTGAACAACAAGGAGGACTACTATAAAATCCTGGTTGGCGGGCCATGGTTTCTGGGCCGTAGAAGTCTGTTCCTTAGGAAGTGGGGCATGGACTTTAATCCTGATACCCAGAACATCAACATTGCCCCAATATGGGTTAGGCTCCCGAGTCTTCCCCTCTTCGGTTGGCATGAAAATGTAATAAGAGGTATTGCTCGCTCCATAGGGGAGTTGGTCACCATTGACCCTCCCACCCGAGCTCGAACAAGGTTCGTCCAAGCCCATTTTTGCGTGTTGACGGATTTGGAGGCGAAGCTCCCATCCTCCATCACTCTCCGGTCTGGAGGCACCGTTCTTCACAAACAAGCTATTGTCTATGAGAATAGGCCAGCTTTCTGCCCCCAGTGTCGTTCTCAAGGGCACCTCCAGTCCAATTGTCCTCTTCAAAAATTGGGTAAGCAGAAGCGTGAAACCTGTAACCCCCTGGAACATGGCGAAGGACAGGAAAAATAGTCAAATCTTCCAAATGCGATGGGCCATGAATCTCCAGGCCCCTCCAGGGACCACGACGATTTCTCCCAGCCTGTTGAGAATTTCACCCACCAAACGGACCCTGTGCAGTTTGGAGCAAAAACCCAGCTAGGAGCAGACTCCCGTCTGGAAAGCCATTCGCAGGAGGAGAAGGATTGGACTCCCTCCCAAAATATCACTCAATCTGATTCACCCAAGCTCCAGGACCAGGGCCACCCCGATTTCAATTCACAAACATTGCTAGAAGACTACCTCCTAGGTAGGAGGGGTGAACAGTCTGGTCACATTAGCCCTCGAAATACGAGGAGCCAAAAATAGAGTGTAGATTTTGGTAGTGAGAGGAAGCAGGGCCGTCCTCCTAACAAAGACAGGCGAGACAAAGAGACAGCGATAGATGTTGCTAATGGAACCCAACGTCTACTGGTTCTGGATGATTTCGATACTCAGACGGACGAAGCGCATGTACCAAAACCTCCCCCCAACAAGGGAGGGGAGGCAAGAAGAACCTCAAGCTGTCCAGATGAAAGTTCTCTCATGGAATGTGAGAGGACTGAATGGAACAGCCAAACGAAGGTTAGTGGCTGATCTCCGAAAGAGGACTAACCCTTCCATCCTAATTTTGCAAGAGACCAAGACCGATGCTATCTCCTCTGATAGAGTTGCTAAGGCCATTTGGGCCAAGGCAAAATTTTTGTACAACCCTGCAGTGGGAACAACGGGAGGGCTCATGGTTCTGTGGGATCCAGTGAGTGTTGAGGGCAACTTGCTATCAATTTCCAATAGGATTATCAATGTGTTGTTCCATTCCAAAACTACCAATTTTTCCTGGATTCTGTCCAATGTTTATGCTTCGAATTCTGCCACGGAGAGAGCAGAAATGTGGAAGGCTATTTCCCAGATGAGGGAGAATTTTAGTAATTTTCCTTGGGTCTTAGGGGGTGACTTCAACTGTCCCCTTCACCCATCGAAAAAAAAAGGAGGGTCTGACCATTCAAGCCGCAGCTTGGAGGACTTTAGAGATTTTGTCTCTACTAACAGCCTGCTTGACATCGAACTCAAAGGAGCATCCTTCACGTGGAGCAACAAGAAGGATTGGGAGCAAGCCTGATTCAAGTCAAGCTCGACAGATTTTTCATTTCCCAAGAAGCTATTCCCATCCTTGGCGGTGCAACTCTCTCGACCCTACCAAGGATTGGGTCTGACCACAACCCTATTTTTTTGGAGGTGAACGACGGGCCCATTTTTAAGACCCCCTTCAGATTTGAATCCATGTGGATTTCTCACAAAGACTTCAAAGGATTGGTTTCAACGTGGTGGCAATAGGAGGTGGGAGGAAACGCCCCTAAGAGAGTGGCTTTAAAACTCAAAATGGTCAAAGAGAGGCTGAAAATATGGAATAAAGAGGTTTTTGGCAACATTTTTGAGTCCAAAAAGTCCATCTCGGACAACCTAAAATTTTTGGAGGAGAGGATGGAGCTCGAAGGTTACACCGAGGGTCTCAGGGAGGAAGAACGGAGTCTTTTGGTGGATTACCATTCTACTCTTGCAAGGGAGGAAACCTTCTGGCGCCAGAAATCTAGAGACCTTTGGTTGAAGAATGGAGACTCCAACACGAGGTTTTTCCACGCGTCTACCATGAGGCACAGAGGGGCCAACAAGATCAGAGAAGTGTCTTGCAAGGATGGGCGTGTAACCAGGGAAATAGAGGAAATCAGGAGCGAAGCGGTTGATTTTTTTAGGACCTGCTTGGCACTCCTCCCGACAAGCAACATTCAGGTCCAGAAATCGTTGCTTGCCAACTTTTCGACTAAAGTCCCCCACGAGGTAAGCATCAAGCTTCTGGAACCTTTTTCCTCATCCGAGATTAAAGAAGCTTTGTTCTCCATGCAACCAGACAAGGCCCCTGGCCCCGATGGTTTTCCCCCCCATTTTTTCCAAGTCATGTGGGATGTTGTGGGTTCGGATGTGTGCGAAGCTATTCGGGACATACAAGCTTCCAGATCCATCCACCCGAAACTCAATTCCACCTTTCTTGCTCTCATTCCTAAGTCTCCAGCCTGCAAGAGTTTCTCTGACTACCGGCCCATCAGCCTGTGCAATGTTTTTTACAAGATCCTCACCAAGTCTATAGCCAATAGACTGAAACCCGTTCTCCCTCTCCTGGTTGATCCTTGTCAGGGAAGCACTATTAAAGGCAGAAACATTCTTGATGGTGTCATCACTGTCCATGAAACTCTTCACTCTGCTTACCGCTCAAAGAATGCTGCTCTTTTTCTTAAGCTAGACATGAACAAAGCCTTCGACCGGGTTGATAGAAGGTTCTTGTGTGTTGTCCTCCTCAAGTTCGGCTTTCATCCCCACTGGATTGACCTTGTATGCAGTTGTATATCCACTCCCTCTTTTTCTGTCCTGATCAACGGGTCCCCAGCTAGGTATTTCCAAAGTGCCAGAGGCCTCAGACAAGGTGACCCTTTGTCTCCCATCCTCTTCATCCTTTTGGCGGAGGTTCTGAGCTGGTCTTTGAAAGAGGCTCTTCGTCAGAACAAGATTTTTGGCATTCTGTCGACTTCTAGAGTTGAACCTGTCACTCATCAGCAATTTGTGGATGACACCCTCATCTCCACTGGGGCATCTATTGCCCAGGCCAAATCCCTCAAGCGGATCCTTTCCCGTTACGAGCAAGCTATCGGACAAAAGGTTAATTACATCAAGAGCAAAATTTATTTTATTAACACTCCCCTGCGTAGGCAACTCCGGATTGCCAGAATTTTAGAATGCACCATTGACTCCCTGCCTACGTCTTATCTGGGGTTGCCCCTGTCTTGCAATGGCCGTGCCAGTGGAGGTATGTGGAACATGATCCTGGAACGCCTTCACAAGAAACTTGGCACTTGGAAGGGCAAACTCCTGTCGCAAGCCGGGAAAGCCACCCTTACCAAAGCTTGTCTTCAGGGGATCCCAACCTACTTTATGTCGGTGTTCATGCTTCCAGATTTTGTTCACTCCAAGATCGAGAAGATTCAGAGGACCTTTTTGTGGTCTGGCAATGAAGAAAAATCCAGAATTCCTCTTGTTGCCTGGGACAAGGTTTGTTCATGGAAAGACCAAGGCGGCTTGGGGATGAGGAGATCAAGACTTATGAACTCAGCTCTGATCGCGAAGCATGCTTGGAGGATCCTAACTAGTGACCCGGTGGAGTGGGTTAAGCTGGTCAAAAGGAAGTATCTTGGCTCCAACTCTTTTTTTGACGCTGAGATCCCTCCTGAAGCGTCGACTTTTTGGAAATCTGTGCTCCAAACCCGTCATTTGATCAGCTTGGGAGCTCGTTGGATTTTGGGTGATGGCAACCTCATCCTCTTTTGGAAGGACAGGTGGGCGACTGAAGAAGCCCTTGGCTTGAGGGCGGACCTTGCTGGGCTGAGAGAACAAACCGACCCAAACTCCCAACTCAGGGTGGTGGATTTCATAGACCGGAGCTCCCGTCTCCCTCGGTGGAAACTTCCAGGTGTGGAAGGGTTTAATAATGAGGTTGCCTTTCTGGAAAACATCCTCCAATCGATTTTAATTCCATCTATTAGGAGGACTGACATAATCATCTGGAGTGGTACGGAGGATGGTCTTTTCTCTGTTAGATCAGCCTATGAGTTTCTTACCAACGAGACTGCCCTGGATTATCGATGGAAAGTTGTCTGGAGGAAAGGGGTCATCCCTAAAGTGAACTTCTTTGCGTGGATTGCTTTTCACAACAAAGCCTTAACCATTGACAACCTTCACAAGAGGGGTTTTGCCTTCCCCAACAGGTGTTACATGTGTTTAGCGGAGTGCGAGATGAGGGACCATTTATTCCTGCACTGCCCCTTTTCCCACTCGGTCCTCAGCATTGTCCTATCCTCCTTCCAAATCCTCTGGTGCTCTCCCCGATCCCTCAGAGATGCTTTCCATCAATGGCCTAATCCTTTCAAGAATCCTAAACTCCGCTTCCTCCTTGAGGCCTCCTTCCACCATTCCATTTGGCAAATTTGGTTAGAAAGGAATGCCAGAGTCTTTGGCAGAGCCCCAAAAGTGCCTCCTTGTGTCGCTCAAAGGGCCTTATCCTATGCCATTGAGAACTCTAATGTTGTTCCCAGTCCCCGCCCCCATCTTTCGATCGAAGAAGCAATTTTCAAAAGGATGAATCTCTGCCCATTTTTGGAAGCTGTTACAGGCCCTTGTCGAAGAAGTGTTAGATGGACCAAACCCCCCGTGGGATGGATTAAATTAAATTTTGACGGAGCGGCAAAGGGTAATCCTGGGCCCGCTGGTTCAGGGGGTGTTGTTAGAGATCATGATGGGAATCTTGTGGTGGCCTACTGTGAAGAGTTGGGCTCTCAGACGAATCACTATGCCGAAGCCCGAGGCGCTCTGAAAGGAATCCAGATCCTCTCTGAGGATCCTCGGCCTCTAATTATTGAAGGAGATTCGCTCAACATTGTGAATTACCTCCTAGGCACCAAAGACCCATCCTGGAGGGTCTTCAACATCGTTCTTGAGGCAAGGTCGCTACTTTCCCAACGTGGCAGGTGGAAAGCAAGTCATATCCTTAGAGAAGGCAATCGCGTGGCTGACCACATGGCCAACAAAGGGCTCGCGACTACGTGTCCGGTCGTGTGGCGGTCTCGCTTCCCTTCAGAGGTGGAAAGAATTGCCAGAGCAGATATCCCTTCATGAGGTGTTCCCCGCGCAGATTTTGGAAGGTCAGGAGGACCAGGATTAGTTGTTTCTGGTGTTTGGTTGTTGTGCTTCCGATCTCCATGTTCCAGTTTCTTCGGCTTTTTCTTGTTGTTTTCCCGATTTTTTTTAGTTTTGTTATATGGTTAATCAGGCTTAAATGCCCTTTTTGTAGCCTCATGGCAATCAGTCTAGGGTCTGCTTTTCTTGCAATTCGGCTTATATTTCCAGCCAGGAGGCATGATACATCATTAGAAGTATGGCTAATTTTGTACATAAGGTTTTGGGATCCTCTATAAAAACCCACTGTTAATCTATTAAAATAATTACCAAAAAATATCAACATTTGAATATTCTATCTTATTTTCTTCGCAATTCATTAATATTAAAATCTATATTTTCACACACCACCATTACCATCGATCCCATAATTATCTACTTTACAGTTCACACTACTCTTTGACATAACATGAGTGGTAGCATTTTATATAATTTTATATTTATTATTACTATAAATGGCGACCTAGCGTTGCATATTTACAGCTTGAATTTAATTCCATTAGAATGTCCTCGTCTTTCTCGTGACGGCCACTTCATTCAATGAATAGTGCACCCCACATGTAGGGTTCCCAACGTGCCCTACTTTGTCAAGATGCTTTACAGTAAAGTGGTGAACGAAGATTTTAGTTGTGAAAAGGTAAAATATATCAATGTCTTCAACATTGAAGAGCATCTTTCACGATCTCAAATACATAGGCGTGCAAGTAAGATCTTTTATTAAAAAAAAATTGTGAGAGATGAGGCGCCCATGAAAAGCCAAATGACTTGCGCCGAGGACGTATGTCCACCATTAGGAGTGGAGCGCAATCTCAGCCATGATTAGTCTCTTTTGGACTTTGACAATTTATTTACTCATCGCAATCTATGGTCCTCGAATCTCAATTAGGTACTTTAGTCGTTGAAAACAAAAACGTTGCCGGACGTCCGTTGGAAGAATACTCAAGTTATACCTTTTCCAGTTACCAGCAGGCGTTGATTTTTTTGTTTTTTTTCAGATTATGGAAGAGGTCATCTACACATTAGAACTCTAAATCTAAGGTTGGTTTATGGCTTTTCCTGATTAAGTCGTCCCTTTAACAAAATAGATGATACCTGTTCCATCTGTTCACATACTTTCAAGGGCATCATTGCTGTCTTGTAACATTGGCATTCAAATTTTATCCATTAACCTAAACAAAATCAACTATTTGAAGAACATGGCAATGGCCTCGGATGGTTGCGACCACCATGAATGTGGACCGGTTAATTATAGGTTATGTGTTGTCCATCCAATGAGATATTAACATAATAACATAAGCATTACTATACGGGGCAGAGGTCGAACCTTGCCATTTTCCCGAAACTTCCCTAGCTTCTTTCATCTCATCCCGCGTTACTTCTCTATCACTTTGGGACCAGCTTTTATCAAAGTTTTTTTAATTTAAAATATGGCATGCATATATAAATTTAAAATAATAATAATTAATAAAGGTATTAAAAAGTATATATGAAGTTAAAATTATGGTTTGATGATAACTTGAACAAAAGTTTAAGTAATTTATAAGTTTTATTCATATTGTTTGTATTATATTATGTCATATTTGATCTAGTGAAATTGGTATTTATGTGTGGACCTACATGACGCAATATACATAGGCTACTTACTTTCATCTCCACATTAAAATATTAAATCTATATAAACTATTTATACCTTTCTAAGGTTCCACGAGCCTGGGGGACGGGGGGACGGCGAGGGACGGCAGGTCGATTTTAGGGGACGGCTCGGGGACGGTTGGGGGGGACGGCTGGTATAATACTATAAAAAATGAAATTTTTTAGAAATTTAGAATAATCTACACATTCAAAATTCTACACCCAACAAAAATAATATTTCATATTACTAATCAATTATGTAAGTGCAGCCATTCATATTCAGATCCGTTACTAACACATAAGTGCAGCCATAATTGAGTCATTTCACATTTTCATGTTCATATTAGTTACTAATTTTCAGCCATTTAATTGTTTCAAGTTCAACAACTATAACTTGAAGGTTCAACCAAGGATATCAAGTGCAAACAATGTTCAAACAGTCATCATTTTAAGTAATAACAGTCATCATTTTTTCAGCCACCAATGTTCAAACAAAGATCGACATGTTTAAAAATTTTCAGTCACTAACTGTTCATTGTGTTCAAATATGACAGCAATAAGAAATTTGAAATAGTCATAGTATCAATGCTCATTTGCAACAAAAAGACTCAAAACTAAAATAGTAGAGTATTATATTTTCCTACGTTTTGGTATATTTGTATTTGGTCTATTCCAATCCTGTCATATTTCTTAGTAGCCAGAAATGCATGAGGTGATTGTTGTGCTTGTCCTCGAGTCTATTGGATTTGTGCCCTAGTTTGATGGAAAATACTGACCTTAAGATTTTGATTTTGCTTCCTCTAACTTTGACTGCACAACATTTTGCTCTATCCTTGTTTATCTATTTAAAATGTTGCTTAGGGAAGGGAATAGCACTGTGTATATTGTGTTTTACTTCACTTATCAATATACCCTAGTTGTGCTTATTAAACAGGTTAGACTCAAAAGTGTTAGCCTTGCAATGCTTTTATGATTTTAACGTTTTAAACATACCCTTTTGGCTGTATGTTATATTAACCTTTTGGGATGTGTGTGGATGTTAAGGAAGTTTGATGCTCTTTATAATTGATGTTCCCCCCACCTTTTTTATATTGAACATTGAGCTTGTATGGCATCCTTTCTGCAATCTTCTGGATGCACTTTCTATGATATTTGATTCCCAAATCGATCCTGACATGTGGCAGAGATCATAGGGAAATGCATGGTGTGTTTATAGTATTTCTACCCTTCTATTTCATGGCTGTAACAAACCTCTTTTTCAGCCATTTTCTTGATTATTTTAGAAGCATTCAACATGTGTTTATGACATTTTGGCTTGACGTGCATGACTGTTGTACTTTGGAGGATATAGGTCTGTTGAATTTTGTTTAAAACCACATTTTACCATGCCATATTTGCTTAAGAAGTTGTTTTCATATTTGGCATTGCTATGAAAATTGAAACAATATAGAATATCCCAGCCATGCCATTTTGCTTCATTTATTATTTTAGAACGATAGATATTAATTGAGTTTATATATGGCTAGTTTTATTGGTGAGCTGTAGCTTGCTTTACTTTTGTTATTTCTTTTTGGGACTCTTGAATGGATTTTATCTTGCGAAGGCCCAATCTCACACCTTGTCTGGGTAGAATGTATATGTGTGATTGTGCAGAATGTAGACATGTGCCTGGGACGGGAACTTAACGATGGTTACCTGAATAGAGCAAAACTTTGTCATAAATGATTTGCCTCTCTTAATAATGGAATCCATTTTTTGAGAGATCTTGAAACATTTTACTTAACTCCAAACTGGAGTTGTTGACTATCCAAGCTGAGATGAAAAAATGGTAGTATTTAATAGTTCATTTGTGCATGAAATTCTTGACACTCATGTTGAAAATAACTATAAACCTATACCTCATGTGGGGGATGTCTAGGCCCCATGGGGGACACCCAGGCCGTCCCTAGGGATGACTGGGCCCCATGGGGGATGCCCGAGCCATCCCTAGGGACGGCTGGGCATCCCCCATGGGGCCCAGTTGTCCCCGAGGATGGTTGGGCATCCCCAGGGATGCCCCAAAAAGGGGGACATCTCGGGGACGAGAGGCCATAGGCCTCAGCCGTCCCGGGGATATTTCCCATCCATCCCCCAAAAATGGGGACGGGGGGAAACGTCCCCCTTATCGTCCCCCCATCCTGGGAGATGTGGGAAATGGGGGGATGTGTCCCCCAAGGGGGGGACGCGTCCCCATGGAACACCTGTACCTTTCCCATTAAAATCATTAGTGAAAAGTTAGAAATTAACATTATAATTGAAATTGAGAGTAGGTAATTATAATTATAATTGTAAAAAAATTATATTAAAATATTATTTTAATAAAAACATGAAATTATTATTCACCAAAAAAATTATAAAGTATGACAAAGTTTTCATTTATAATACTATAACTAACCATAAAAAAAGTGGTGGAGTAAATAATTATATTAATAATGTATCTATGGTAGTCAAGAATTTACATTAAAATAGAATATTTAAAGAGCTTAAAATACCAGAATGTATATATAAATTTAAAATAATAATAAAAATATTAAAAAGTATATGAAAGTTAAAATTATAGTTTGATAGAGTCTAGAGTAAGTGTAGTAGTGAGTGCGAGCAAACGAGTTAGGAGTAAGTACAATGCAAGTCCAAACGCACGATTCAGGAAGTAAGTGCAGCATCGTGCAAGCGCAAGTAAAGGTAACGAGTGCGAGTGCGCGAGTGCAAGCGCGTGACCTGGGAGTAAGTGCAACAGCAAGTGCAAGTGTGTGAGTCCAGAGTAAGTGCAACAATGAGTGTGAGTGTGAGCACGATTTGGGAGTAAGTCCAACGGTGAGTGTGAGTGTGAGCACGAGTTGGGATTAAGTGTAGTAGCAAGTGCGAGCATGTGAGTTGGGAGTAAGTGTAGCAGCGAGTGCAAGCGTACGAGCCAAGAGTAAGTGCAGTAGCGATTGCGAGTGTGAGAATGAGTTAGGAGTAAGTGCAATAGTGAGTGCGAGCACGTGAGTCGAGGTTAAGTACAATAGGTAGTGCGAGCACGTGAGTCAAGAGTAAGTGCAACAATGAGTGCGAGCCCGTGAGGCAGGATTAAGTGTAGCAACGAGTGCAAGCACACAAACTGGGAGTAAGTAGTACAAGTGTGAACACGATTTGAGAGTAAATGCAGTAACAAGTATGAATGCAAGCTAGGAGTAAGTGCAGTAGCAAGTGTGAACGTAGTTGGGGAGTAAGTAAAACAACAAGTTTGAGTAACTACACCTGAAAGCGAGTGCAAGTGAGTGCAGTCAAAAGTGAGTGAAAATGTAAGCTAGGAGTAAGTGTAGCAGTCATGGCAGAAGAGCAAAAGGTTCATCCAAAGTGCATCAATGCTTCAAACCCTTACCATGAATGTGTGGAACATTATTTCCAAAAAATTGTTGAAGCTAAGGAATGTTGGGAAAAATAAGAGACAAGGGCAATTGTGAGCCAAGAGAGAGTGCAAGTTGGAAGTGAGCGCGAGGTAGGAGAGAGTGTGAACCAAAAGGGAGTGCAAACTAAGAGGAAGTGCAATATGGGATTCAATAATGGCTAAAGAGCGGTAAGTTCATCCAAAGTGCATCAATTCTTCAAACCCTTACCACGAATACGTGGAACATTATTTCAAAAAAATTATTGAAGCGAAGGAATACCAAGAAAAATAAGATACACAAGCAATTGTGAGATAAGAAGGAGTGCAAGCCAGGAGTAAGTGTGAGGCAAGAGAGAGTGCAAGCTGGGATTAAGAGCGAGTGCAAGCTATAATGAAAGGAAAGTTTTTTTTGAAAGCCCTAATGGTAATCCATGATGCCCTAGCTAGAAATAAAAATGCCCTTGTTGGAAGTATGAAAACCCAAGCTGGAGATAAGTGAAAGAGCGAATACATGGCAAGTTTGATCCAGGTAGCATATGGTACACCAGAAGTAAGTATCAAGGATGAGATTTTTGAGCATGATATAATGGTAATTTGTAAGTTCCATAGATCATGGCTAAGGTTTTTGGAGATTCAAAGTTGTATCAAGTGGAAGTGGGGATTGAATTCAAATTATTTTGTGACTTTTCCTCCTAAAGGTTTTTTTCTCATCATATTTTCTAGTTCAGAAATTAGGGGTAAAATAGTGATTTGTGGTCCATGGTTTATGGGAAGAGATGCACTTTATCTAAGACCATGGAACAAAAATTTTCATTTGAGATAGAAACTATTAAGAAGCTTCCAATATGGGTTAGATTTTTTGGACTTCCATATCAGTTTATAAATAAGTATGATTTGAAAAATATTGGAAATACCTTAGATAAATTTATCAGAGTTATAATCATCAAAGCCTCTAGGAAATAATTATTCCGTACCTTGGATCCATCCATGTGAACTCCTATGTTTGCCATAACATAAGTCATAATATTACCTTTCCTGTAGATGTTTTGGACCACAAATGACTCCATGTGTGATAGTATACTCATTGTGTCCTAGATAATACTTTCAATGTTTCAGTTAATGGTCTGCTTGAAATTCAAACTATTAATGATATTCATAGAATCCCCTTCCACTATAATCTTCTTAACATTCATCCTTTTTATAAGTCTTTGATGGGGACACAATATCAGAGTGAATCACTCAAGCTTTCATTTCCTTAAACTTTCAAAATAAAATTTCCAATACTAGCCAACAAGCGTCATTTCTAGTTTTGAGCCCCCCCTTTTCCTTGATGCCCCACATGCTTCTATAACCATGTCTCGATATCCTTCCAGGTCTGACCCTCTAGGCCATTAATGACCCATCTGCTTGAATACATCCTACCTGAATAAACCTTTACATATTTCCCTAACTAGCAATAGCCATCGGGTTGGCCATGGATACATGCATTGATGAGCCATATGAATTTTGGGCATAGTCTTCGAATGGCCGCCATGCTCAGCAAGCTTACCGGGCAAGAAATCATGCATTAATGAGGCCTTGACCGCCTCGAAAAACATCATCTAGGAATGCGGGATTTTTTGAATGGTGAACCAATAGTATGTCGTGATATAGCGACATGTCACGATATCATGACATTTTCCTTCCTTGCAGCATTTATTTCCTTCGGGTCACGATATCGTGACATGTTGCGATATCGTGACATTTTTTTTCCTTATAGCATTTCTTTCCTTTGGGTCGCAATATCACGACATGTTGCGATATCGTGACATTTTTCTTTCTCTCGGCCTTCCCCTCCTTCAGGTCGTGATGTCGTGACATGTCATGATATCGCGACATCTTTCTTTCTCACTGTCTTCCTCTTCGACGGGTCGCGATATCGCGACATGTCACGATATCGCGACATCTTCCTTTTCGGTTCTTCTTTCTTCCTTCTCGGTCGTGAAATCGTGACATGTCACGATATCGTGACATCTTGCTCTCTGCTTTCTTCTCGCCTTTACGGGTCATGAAATCATGACATGTCACAATATCGTGACAGCTTTGCCTTATGTTTTCGCTCTCTGCTTCGGGTCGCAAAATCGCTACATGTCACGATATCATGACAGTTTTGCCTTCTATTTTTGCTCTCTGCTTCGGGTCACGAAATCGTGACATGTCGCGATATCGCGATAGTTTTCTTCCTTGCTTCCTTTTCTACTCCTTTGGTCGTGATTTCACGACATGTCATGAAATCGTGACATTTTCTTCTCTGACCCTTCCTGTTCCCTTTCGGTCACGATTTCGACGGCACACCGAAAAACACACGCATACTCACACTCACAAGTTCCAAAAAATTTCATCTATTAATTCTGAAAATCTTTACATAACACTGCCCGTAGGCTTACAATTGCTAGCTCCCGGCTTAGCTTCACGCTTCTATACCTCTGCATGCATTCTCCGATCCACCGTCCCGACTAAAACAACAAACTGGGTTTTTATAGAGGCCCCGACCCTCTCACGCATTAATCGGGACACCAACCCGATTAATTACATTAACTAGATTTTTTTTATAGAGGCCCCGACCCTCTAAAACAAAAACACGAAAATCGGGACACCAACCCGATTAAAGACCCCTCTCCGCACGGTCCTTGTCATCTCTGAATCCGTCAAAAAAAATTTGCGCACCCATCCTCTTCATCTCCCATGCTCCTAGGTAATCCCCCGCTTTAACTTCAGCTTGTGCCACGTGGCATCTTTGAACAGTCCTCAAAAATGTTGTTCCTTCCATTTCTTTCTCCTCTCGCAACCTTTTCTCTCTTTGTCATGATATTGCGACGTTCCAGCTTCTCTACGCTCCTTTTTCATTTTGGTCATGATATCGTGACATGTCGCGATATCGCAACCAACTCTTGCTGACTACCCTCTTTCAGATTCTTGTCACGATATCACGACATCCCCGCTGCTCCCTTAGAATGCCTCTCCGCTGTCGTGATTTCGTGACGTCGTGATTTCGCTACCAGTTTTTGCTTTCTCCTCTGCTTCTGCCTTTACGTCACGATTTCGCGATGTCACGATTTCGCTGTTGCTTTCTGCCTCCCTCTGCATTTCTCTTCGATGTCACGATTTCGTGACGTGTCACAAAATTGTGACACTTCTTCTGCCTTCCTCCTGCTGCTGCTCTGACGTCACAATTTTGTGACGTCACAATTTCGCTACTTCTCCTGACCTCTGCCTCCGCCTCGCTGCTATTGTCATGATTTTATGACGGTAGCAATTTCACGACATGTCATAAAATTGCAGCCCCTTCTGGGACATTTTCTCTCTCCTAAAAATTGTCGTGATTTCGTGACATAGCGAAATCGTGATAGTTTCTGCTATGAACTTCCTCCTTGCCTTTTGCTTCTTCTTCCTTGGCCGACTCTTCAACATTGGCTTTCCCGCAATTGGATGCCTCTGCATCCGATGCTGTTGGATGCTCCTGCATCAGACACCCGGGGTAAGTGGAGAAGTGATCTTCACTTCTGCTTGGTCCGGTTGCTGCCTCCTGCAACACTTCCAGACTTTTCTCTACCTTCTCTGCAGACTGCTCCAAACCCTTCTTCGGGTCCACACAACTTCTGTCTTCCATCGGACAGATTTCCCCACTGCTGCATACTTCTTCTATAGCCTTCTTCAGCTTCTCCTCTTTTTTCCTCTTTCTCTCTTCCCGTCTTCTTTTCCGCTCTTCTTGCTCCCGTAATTTAATGCTGAGCCACTCTTTTTCAGGGCTTTTAATTTCCGCTGCAAAGCTTCGAACTCTTCCTCCGGCACCATATCATTTTTATTGACACGGCTTCTTTAGGAATGCATCTTCCTTGCTTTTCTTACAAAGCTTCAATGATCCGGTGTAGCTACCTCATGTCCGGCGATCTGCTAACATGCCCAAGATCTTAACTCACTCTCTCTCAAAACCCTCCATAGATCCTGGTGTAACTGCCTCACGTTCGGTGATCTGTTACACACTCAGGACCACTTGCTCTGATACCACTGACGGCACACTGAAAAACACATGCATACTCACACTCACAAGTTCCAAAAAATTTCATCTATTAATTCTGAAAATCTTTACATAACACTGCCCGCAGGCTTACAATTGCTAGCTCCCGGCTTAGCTTCACGCTTCTATACCTCTGCGTGCATTCTCCGATCCACCGTCCCGACTAAAACAACAAACTGGGTTTTTATAGAGGCCTCGACCCTCTCACGCATTAAACCACGCATTAATCGGGACACCAACCCGATTAATTACATTAACTGGGTTTTTTTATAGAGGCCCCGACCCTCTGAAACAAAAACACGAAAATCGGGACACCAACCCGATTAAAGACCCCTCTCCGCACGGTCCCTGTCATCTCTGAATTCGTCAAAAAAATTCTACGTGCCCATCCTCTTCGTCTCCCGCGCTCCTAGGTAATCCCCTGCTTTAACTTCAACTTGTGCCACATGGCATCTTTGAACGGTCCTTGAAAATGTCATTCCTACCATTTCTTTCTCCTCCCGTGCCCTTTTCTCTCTCCATCGCAATATCGCGACATGTCATGATATCACGACGTTCCAGCTTATCTGCGCTCATTTTTCATTTTAGTCATGATATCGCGACATGTCACGATATCATGACAAACTCTTGCTGACTGCCCTCTTTCAGATTCTTGTCGTGATATCACGACGTTGCAATATCACGACGTCCCCGCTACTCCCTTAGAATGCCTCTCCACTATCACGATTTCGCGATGTCACAAAATCACGATGTCGTGATTTCGCTACCAGTTTTTGCCTTCTCCTCTGCTTTCGCCTTTACGCCACGATTTCGTGATGTCGCAAAATCATGACGTCATGATTTCACTACTGCTTTCTACCTCCCTCTGCCTTTCGCTTCGGTGTCACGATTTCGTGACATGTCATGATTTCGCAATGTGTCAAAAATTGTGACACTTCTTCTGCCTTCCTCCTGCTGTTGCTCCGACATCATGATTTCGTGACATTGCAAAATCGTGACGTCACAATTTTGCTACTTCTCCTGACCTCTGCATTCATCTCACTGTTGTTGTCACAATTTCACGACGGTCATGATTTCGTGACATGTCATGAAATCATGGGTTGCGATTTTGCGATAGGTCGCGATTTCGTGACATGTCGCAAAATCGCGGCCCCTTCTACGACATTTTCTCTCTCCTAAAAATCATCATGATTTCACGACATAGCAAAATCATGACAGTTTCTGCTGTGAACTTCCTCCTTGCCTTCTGCTTCTTCTTCCTTGGCCGACTCTTCAGCACTGGCTTTCCCGCAACTGGATGCCTCTGCATCTGATGCTGCCGGATGCTCCTGCATCAGACACCTAGGGTAAGTGGAGAAGTGATCTTCACTTCTGCTTGGTCCGGTTGCTGCCTCCTGCAACACTTCTAGACTTTTCTCTGCCTTCTCTGCAGACTGCTCCAAACCCTTCTCCGGGTCCACACAACTTTTGTCTTCCACCGGACAGATTTCCCCACTGCTGCATACTTCTTCTGTAGCCTTCTTCAGCTTCTCCTCTTTCTCTCTTCCCGTCTTCTTTGCCACTCTTCTTGCTCCCGCAATTTAATGTTGAGCCACTCTTTTTGTAGGGCTTTTAATTACCACTGCAAAGATTCGAACTCTTCCTCCAGCACCATATCATTTTTATTGACACGGCTTCTTCGGGAATGCATCTTCCTTGCTTTTCTTACAAAGCTTTAATGATTCGATGTAGCTGCCTCACATCCGGCGATCTGCTAACATGCTCGGGATCTTAACTCACTCTCTCTCAGAACCCTTCACGGATCCTAGTGTAACTACCTCACATTCGGAAATCTGTTACACACTCAAGACCACTTGCTTTTATACCACTGACGGCACACTGGAAAACACACGCATACTCACACTCACAAGTTCCAAAAAAAATTATCTATTAATTTTGAAAATCTTTACATAACACTGCCCGTAGGCTTACAATTGCTAGCTCCCGACTTAGCTTCACGCTTCTATACCTCTGCGTGCATTCTTCGATCCACCGTCTCGACTAAAACAACAAACTGGGTTTTTATAGAGGCCTCGACCCTCTCACGCATTAAACCATGCATTAATCGGGACACCAACCCGATTAATTACATTAACTAGGTTGTTTTTTATAGAGGCCTCGACCCTCTGAAACAAAAAAATGAAAATCGGGACACCAACCCGATTAAAGACCCCTCTCCGCACGGTCCCTATCATCTCTGAATCCGTTAGAAAAATTTTGTGCACCCATCCTCTTCATCTCCCATGCTCCTGGGTAATCCCCCGCTTTAACTTCAACTTGTGCCACGTCGCATCTTTGAACGGTCCTCGAAAATGCTATTCCTGCCATTTCTTTCTCCTCCCGTGCCCTTTTCTCTCTCCGTCATGATATCGCGACATGTCACGATATCGCGACGTTCCAGCTTCTCTGCGCTCCTTTTTCATTTTGGTCGCGATATCGTGACATGTCGCGATATCGCGACCAACTCTTGCTGACTGCCCTCTTTTAGATTCTTGTTGCGATATCATGACGTCGCGATATCGTGACGTCACGATATCACGACGTCCTCGCTGCTCCCTTCGAATGCCTCTCCGTTGTCACGATTTTGCTACCAGTTTCTGCCTTCTCCTCCGCTTTCGCCTTTACGCCATGATTTCACGACGTCGCAAAATCGTGACGTCGCAATTTCGCTGCTGCTTTCTGCCTCCCTCTGCCTTCCGCTTTGGTGTCACGATTTCGTGACATGTCACGATTTCATGATGTGTCACAAAATCACGACACTTCTTCTGCCTTCCTCCTGCTGCTGCTCCGACGTCGCGATTTCATGAAATCGCGACATCGCAATTTCGCTACTTCTCCTGACCTCTGCCTTCGCCTCGCTGTTGCTGTCACGATTTCATGATGGTCACGATTTTGCGACATGTCACGAAATCGCGGGTCGTAATTTCACAACATGTCATGAAATTGAGGCCCCTTCTGTGGCATTTTCTCTCTCCTAAAAACCGTCATGATTTCACGACGTAGCGAAATCATGACAGTTTCTGCTGTGAACTTCCTCTTTGCCTTCTGCTTCTTCTTCCTTGGCCGACTCTTCAGCACTGGCTTTTTCGCAACTGGATGCCTCTGCATTTGATGCTGCTGGATGCTCCTGCATCAATTTCACGACATGTCGCGAAATCGCGACATTTTCTCCTCTGGCATTTTCTATGTTCTTTCGATCGTAAAATCGTGACACGTCGTGATTTCATGATATTTTTCTTCGGATGCCCTCTCTCTCCTGATTCGGTCGTGATTTCATGACATGTCATGAAATCACGACATTTTTCTATGGATGTCTTCTTTCTCCTGCTTCGGTCGTGATTTCGCGACATGTCATGAAATTGCGACATTTTTCACTCCTACGCCTTTCTTCGTCCTTTTGTCGCGATAATGCGACATGTCGCGATATCACGACATTTTTCGTCCCTTGCACCTTCTTTCGTCTTCTGGTCGTTATTTCGTGACATGTCATGAAATCGTGACATTTTTGCTCCATGTCTTCTCTCCCCTTTCAGAGTCATGAAAATGTGACATATCGCAATATCGCGACATCAAAGCTAACACTTGGAAAAAAATTGTTGATGCAAGATTGCTTTGCTGCCACCGGATGCTCCTACATGAGACACCTAGGGTGGATTGAGAAGTGTCCTTTACTTCTGTGTTGTTGGAGGAAGACCCAAGCGGTCGACCTCTTCTTTTGACAACCAAGTTGCATCTTCGATAGGCCTATCCTTCCATTTGACCAGGTATTCAGAATACTGCTTTTTCTTGGTACTTATGCCTGCTCGAGTGTCTAGTATTTCCTCGATCTCATTTGCTACTGGGGTAGATGTTGGAATACTACACAATTCTGTACTCGATGTCTTGCTACTGCCTCCTTCATGATATTCTACCAAATCTACAATGTTAAAAATAGGTGATATATTCAGCTCGCTTAGCAGTTCCACTTCATAGGCATTTCCTGAATCTCTTTTACCTATGATCCTGCATGGTCCAAACCTCTTCATCTTCAGCTTGTTGTAGGTTTTGCTAGGAAACCTCTCCTTTCTCAAGTGAACCATGACCTCATCTCCCACTTGGAACTCATTGAAACACCGCTTTTGATCAAATTTGGCTTTGTACTGAGTATTCATCTTACTGATATGTTGTTTTACCTCTTCATGCAAACTCTTTATGTGCTCTACAAAATCTCCAGCCTTAGCACTACTCTTTTCTCCTTTACCCATCGTTCTCAATTCAAAAACATTTCTTGGGTTGTTCCCATACATAATATGGAATGGGGATCTACTAGTACTTCTATTGATGGAATTATTGTAAGCAAATTCTGCCTATGGCAAGATCAAGTCCCATCCCTTAGGCCTGTCTCCTACCAGGCATCTTAGAAGATTATCCAAACTTCTGTTCACCACCTTTGTTTTTCCATCATTCTACGGATGGTATGCAGAACTGAATTTCAAATTCGTTTTCAACTGCTTCCGCAAAGTTCTCTAGAAATAGCCCAGAAATTTGGTATCTTTGTCAGATACTATACTCTTGGGTAGACCATGAAGGCGTACCACCTCCTTGAAAAACAAGCCTGCAATATGAACTATATCACTCATTTTTTGACATGGAATAAAATGAGACATCTTTGAAAACCTGTCAACCACAACAAAAATGGAGTCACTCCCTCGTTGTGTCCTTGGTAGGCTAAGAACAAAATCCATACTGATGTCCTCCCATGGTCTCTCTGGCATAGGTAATGGCTGATATAATCCTGTATTCTGTCTCACTCCCATAGCCATCTGACAGACTCTACAACACTGCACAGATTTAGTCATATATTACTGCAACTGTGGCTAATGGTATTTTTCACTAACAAGTGCAATGGTCTTATCTCGACCAAAATGTCCAGCTAGTCCCCCACTATGCTTCTCCTTTATTAGATTCTCCCTCATTGAACTCCGTGGAATGCATAATTGACCTCCTTTGAACAACATCCAGTCTTGGATCAGAAAATCCAACCACTTGGTCCTATCCAAAGTAACAGGTGCCAAGAAAGCCTTCCAGGATTCTGCAAAATCAAGATCTTTAGGGTACAAACCCTTCAGTTCATCAAATCCTACCACTTCCACCTTCATTTTTGTCAACAAACACTGCCTTCTGCTTAAGGCATCTACAACTCTGTTGGACCTTCTGCTCCTGTGCTTCAGCACAAAGGTATAACTTTGTAGAAACTCAACCCACTTCAAGTGCCTCTGATTTAGCTTCCCTTGGCTATTAATATACTGTAAGGCCTGATGATCAGTAAATAGAACAAACTCTTTTGGCAACAAGTAATTTCGCCACTTATTTAGAGCCTGAACTATAGCATAAAACTCTTGATCATAAACTGAATACTTCTTTATGGCATCATTGAGTTTCTCACTAAAGTAAGCAACAGGTTTACCTTCTTGACTCAAAACATCTCCTATGGCACTACCACTAGCATCACAGTCTACCTGAAATACCTTATTAAAATCTGGAAGTGCCAAAACAGGTTGTTCTGTAACCTTATTTTTCAACATATCAAAGCTCTTATTTTCTCCTAAGGTCCACTTAAATTCTTTCTTATTCCCTCTCATTGTTTCTATAAGGGGTGCACAAATACTGCTGAAATTCCCAATGAATTTCTTGTAAAAACTTGCTAGACCATGAAATGATCTTACCTCAGTCATGCTTCAAAGAGTAGGTCATTCAATGATAGCTCTTACTTTTTCTAGGTCCATTTTTAGACCTCTAGCTGAGATGAAAAATCCCAGGTACACTAACTCCTTCACTAAATTACATTTCTTCAGATTAATCAATAGCTACTCCTCCCGCAGCCTCTCAAAAACCCTTTTGATATGCATCAGATGCTCTTCCAGGGTTCTGCTAAATATTAGAATATCATCCAAATAGACAATAACAAATTTTCCTAAGAACTCTTTCAATATCTCATTCATCAACCGCATGAATGTGCTTGGTGCATTGGTCATCCCAAATGGCATGACCAACCATTCATACAAACCTTCTCTGGTCTTGAAGGTTGTCTTCCACTCATCTCATTCTCTAACACAAATCTGATGATAACCACTCTTCAGATCAATCTTGGTGAAGTACTTGGCTCCACTCAAACAGTCTATAATGTCATCCATCCTTGGCAATGGAAATCTGTACTTTATGGTGATCTTGTTAATAGCTCGAGAGTCTGTACACATTCTCCACTCTCCATATTTCTTTGGTGCTAGTACTGCAGGTACTACACATGGACTCAAACTCTCCCGAATTAGTCCTTTATCCAGCAATTCTTGGACTTGCCTATTCAACTCTTTAGTTTCTATAGGGGTCATTCTATGTGCTGCCTTATTGGGTAAGCTAGATCCTGGTACCAAATCTATATGGTGACTGATCTTCCTCACTGGTGGTAAACCCTCAGGCACATTATCAGATATAATGTATGGAAATTCTTCCAACAGTCCTAAGATTTCTATAAGGGTATCCTTGTATTCTTCCTTCCTAACTCTAGGAACTAATGCATAGCACATATGCTCATGCTTTAAACTATTCAAAAAATTTCCTCCTTCAACTAAACAGATTCTAGCGCTGCTGCATACCTTTTCTTTTGCCTCCTTCAAGAGCTTCAGCTGATGGCACACTCCATTCTTCGTCACTGAGTAGGTGTTGGCATGACGATCATGCACTGCACACCAATCAAACTGCCATGGCCTTCCCAATAGCAAATGGGAAGCATCCATAGGCAGGATGTCACACAGGACCTCATCACAATAATTCCCAATATTGAACTTCACTGAACATTGCTCACTGACCAAACCTCTATGGTCCTTCTGTAACCACACAATTCGGTATGGATACGGGTGTCTTCTCCTTTTTAACTGTAACTTGGCAACCATTTATTCTGAAACCAAGTTATCAGTACTACCATTATCTATGATAATATTACAGACCTTACCCAAACTTCTGCACCTTGTGCAGAATAGGCTTCTCCTATGGTCTGATCCTTTCTCCTCATTCAAAAAGGTCCTCCTAGTGACCATAACTTCTCCTTTCTCTACCTCCTCAGAATTTTCTAATTTAGCACCTTCATCTACTACAGCAGCTCTGGCAGGACCCTTAGGTCTCTTATTCATCCTTTCTCGGTTCACGATATCGCGATAGTTTTACCTTCTTTTTTTGCTCTCTACTTCAGGTCGCGAAATCACGACATGTCGTGACATCACGACAGTTTTCTTCCTTGCTTCCCTTTCTGCTCCTTCGGTCGCAATTTCATGACATGTCACGAAATCGTGACATTTTCTTCTCTGACCCTTCCTGGTCTCTTTCGATCGCGATTTCGCGAGACGTCGCAAAATCGCGACATTTTCTCCTCTGGCCTTTTCTGTGTTTTTTTGATCGTAAAATCGTGACATGTCGTGATTTCACGATATTTTTCTTCAGATGCCCTCTCTCTCCTAATTTGGTCATGATTTCGTGACATGTCATGAAATCATGACATTTTTCTGTGGATGCCTTCTTTCTCCTGCTTTGGTCACGATTTCGCGACATGTCACAAAATCACGACATTTTTCACTCCTGTGCCTTGCTTCGTCCTTTTATCGTGATAATGCGACATGTCGCGATATCGAGACATTTTTCCTCCCTTGCGCCTTCTTTCATCTTTTGGTCACAATTTCGCGACATGTCACGATATCGCGACATTTTTCCTCCCTTGCGCCTTCTCTCTCCTTTCGAAGTTGTGAAAACACGACATGTCGCGATATCGCGACATCAAAGCTAACACTTAGAATTTTTTTTTGTTGATGCAAGATTGCTCTGCTGCCATCGGATGCTCCTGCATCAGTATTACTTTTGTAATCATGGCTCTCACCTCTGATACATGGTTTGATGTATGGCAAAATTTCATGGTATAACAAGATATCACTACCCTTGAGCTAGATCTCAAAACCCCTCCCCCTCTAGCCTTCCCTTGATCCACTATTTTGTCATTTTCAAACTAATAATTTAAGTTTACATAGATTTTTATGAGAAGTTTTGATCCCCCATACCAAGGTTTTAACTTGAGTCTTCTAATAAAAACCTACCACTATAATATCCCTCACGAATATTTACTCTAAATTATATTTAATACTTCCATTATACAAATTTTGAAATTATTTTTATTCAAATAATCATGACAATATTATATGTAAGTTAGAACTCTATCTACTAGTTTGTGTTTAAGGGTATTCTAAACCATAACAAAATGATAGTGGTGTTCCATATAATCATATAAATCTAACCCTCATACTTTGTTTTTTTTTTTAATGGTCAACTTAGAATACCTATGATCATAGTACATTTTCAAATTAAAGCTTAAAAATGGACAACATTTTAAAATAAAGTGAAAAGGATAAAATTAATAATTTGTTTGCCTAAAATTATATTTTAAATAAGTAGTTTTTAAAGTATAGATTAAAAAGTGCTTTAAATTTTAACTTAGAAAAATATTAATTTATATAAATACTAATATTTAAAATTTAAATTGTTTAAAGCATTTATAAATTAAGGATTTAATTTATTGATCATATTTTTTCTTATAAATATAAAATTATTTTTCAATAAAAAAAAATTTTGAATTTTTTTTTTTTAAGATCATTTGTTTTTGTATAAAATTAAAAAATGGTATATCGTAACATAATGATGTCAATATTATTCTATAAATATGCAGTGAGTTGATCTTGATTGTATCAAATGTTGACATCATTATGTTTAGGTTGAAGGATAAATAATGAAAATAACATAAGGAAATTTGAAATTTGTAGGATGAAAAATGTCCTTCCAATACCTTTGCAAAAGCTGATTTTGATGAAAGTGAAGTAAAATTCTTCCCTTTGTCTTTTATGTTGAAAGAGCATCCAAGTCTTTAGAAAGTGATCTACTACAATTACTTAAATAAGGAGAAGAGGTTTGAGAAATTTATCTTTGCAAGCAAGCAATGATGCTTCATATGCACTTTGATACCATGTTAGATTTTATAGTACTTTACCAAAATGAAAAAAAAAAGTATAACATCAACATAAATCTTATACAAGAGAAATTAGAGGAGTGAATATAAAGTGTGATTGACACAAAGATTGAAGGTTTCCCTAGAGCATGAATGATCATGATAAGATCATACACAATAAAATGGATTGGTTTGTTGAGGGGTATTTATATTAAGTATCAAGTCCTCAATAGTGATAATTACAAATCAGTCAACTCATGTCTACATTACTTTAAGGCATAAAGGTTAACTAAAAGCTCCTAAACCCTTGCTCATAAAAAATTAGGAATAAAGGATTTACTTAAGGTTAACCATAATAATATTTAATCATGTCCTCATTGGACTACTTGCATCAAATAATACATGGGATATTACATAATGTTGTAATTCATAATACTTTCCATAATCATCCCAAAACATGCATTCACCACAATCATAAGTAGTAAAAGGAAAAATAATAAAGTAGAAGAGTGTATATATGAAAATTAGAGAAAGAAATAAACATAAAAGGAAAGAAAGAATGAAATAAGGGTGTTTGTAGTAATTCTAATATTTCACATATCACTAAATGATATAATAGATATTTTATTGAATAGTGATGTCAAATCCTCAATCAAATAAAAACCTCAATCTAACATAAATTGACCTGAAGATTAAATTACACTATAATACATATATTACACCGTTTAATCAAGATTATCCATAAAGGTGGATTAACCAATATTACTAAGGGTGAATATATGAAGGGTTCCCTTAGGTTACATGAATTTACCCATAGGCTTAGATAAATGATGTCCAAAGGCTTACATAAGTGATGCCCATAGGCTTACATAAAATTTCCATAGGATTACATATACACTTTTCATAGGATACATCAATAGTACTCATAAACACTCTTTTACACTATTGGACTTGGCATAATAAGATAATATTTACATACTTCAACACCCTCCCACAGTTTAAAGGGTTAAAGGAGAGGAGACATTAGAAGTAACAAATACCTATAATGGATGCTTGACTAGGTCTCTTCTTCATCATTAGAAATTATCTGTCTGGATCTCAAGAATTTTATCTCAAGTATCTTCAATCTTGTGTGATTTTTGATGCAGGAGCATCCAAGGGAAAGCAAAATGCCACAAGGAGAAAAAAAAAATGTCGCGATATCGCGACATGTCGGCAAAGAAGAAAAATGTCACGATATCGCGACATGTCGCATTATCGCGACCAAAATCCGAGAGAAGGCGAGAGAGAGAAAAGTGTCACGATATCGCGACATGTCGCATTTTCATGACCAAAAGACAAGAGGAGGCGCAAGAGAGAAAAGTGTCGTGATATCGTGACATGTCGCATTATCGCGACCAAAGGACGAGAGAAAGCGCAAAGGAGGAAAAGTGTCACGATATCGTGACATGTCACATTTTCATGACTCAGGAAGGAGAGAGAAGGCACGGAGCAAAAATGTCACGATTTCGCGACATGTCGTGAAATCGTGACCGAAGCAGGAGAGGGAAGGTGCCCGAAGAAAATGTCACGATTTCGTGACATGTCGCGAAATCACGACCGAAGCAGGAGAGAGAAGGCATCCGCAAAAAATGTCATGATTTCGCGACATGTCACGAAATCACGACCGAAGCAAGAGAGAGAAGGCGTCCGCAGAAAATGTCGCAATTTCACGACATGTCACGAAATCGCGACCGAAGTAGGAGAGAGAAGGCATCCGTAGAAAATGTCATGATTTCGCGACATGTCATGAAATCGCGACCGAAGCAGGAGAGAGAAGGCATCCGTAGAAAATGTCACGATTTCGCGACATGTCACGAAATCGTGACCGAAACAGGAGAGAGAGGGCGTCCGAAGAAAAATGTCGTGAAATCGCGACATGTCGCGAAATCGTGACCAAAAGAAGACAGGAAAGGCCAGAGAAGAAAATGTCACGATTTCGTGACATGTCGCGAAATCGTGACCAAAGGAGCAGAAAGAAAGCAAGGAAGGAAACTGTCACGATATCGCGACATGTCACGATTTCGCGACCCAAAGCAGAGGGAAAGCGAAAGGCAAAGCTGTCGCGATATCGTGACATGTCACGATTTTGCGACCCGAGAGGCGAAGAGAAAGCAAAGAGCAAAGATGTCATGATATCGTGACATGTCATGATTTCACGACCCAAAGAGGCGAGAAGGAAGCAGAAAGGAAGAATGTCGCGATATCGCGACATGTCACGATTTCGTGACCCGAGAGGCGAGGAGGAGGCAGAAAGGAAAGATGTCACGATATCGCGACATGTCATGATTTCGTGACCGAAAAGGAGAAAGAAGAGCCGGAAAGGAAATATGTCATGATATCACGACATGTCGCGATATCGTGACCCGAAGAAGAGAAAGGCAGCGAGGAAGAAAAATGTCGCGATATCATGACATGTCACGATATCACGACATACTGTTGGTTCACGATTCGAAAAGGCACGCGTTCCCAGATGGTGTTTCCCGAGGTGGTCAAAGGCCTCATCAATGCATGATTTCTTTCCCGATAAGTTTGCTGAGCATGGCGGCCACTCGACTGCTGCGCCCAGAGGTCAGAGATGTTCAGACGGCTCATCAATGCGTGTTTTCATGGCTGACCCGATGGCAGTTTCCAGTTAGGATAAAAGAGGTGAAGGTTACAGTCACGAAGGGGGGAGGAGCTGAGTTTTGAGATTGGGAGGATGTATTCTTCCTGAGAGCATAAGCAGATCATCGAAAGTGAGGCAGCTTGCACCAGGAAAAGAAAACTACGCCTACGGGCTAGTGTTGTAATTTGTTTTCCATGAAAAAAATAGAAGATTGGATTTGGATTTTTGGTGTGATTTTTGGCCCCCCCATCAGTGGTATCAGAGCGGGAGTTCCTGAGTGTGTAAACAGATCATCGAACGTGAGGCAGTTTACACCAGGATCTGTGGTGAAGGGTTGTGAGAAGAGAGTGAAGAAGAATGCCTCCACGAAGAAACCATGGTGGTGGAAGAAATATGGTGCCAGCAGAAGATTTTAGAGCTTTGCAGAGGCAAGTTCAGGCCCTACAAGAGGAGCTGCGCAGAGGGCTTGAACCTAGAGGAGAAGAAGGAAGTGAAGATGAAGTTGATGAAGAAGAGGACCAGTTTGAGGAAGAAGAAGAGGTTGTAGATCCTGCACAAGCCAGGTTATACAGAGCCATCTCCCAGATTGGAAAGAAACCAAAGATGGAGGTTTCTACGTACTCTAGAAATCTAGATCCAGAGGAGTTGATTGACTGGATCAATGACCTGGAAGAATACTTTGAGTATGAGGAGGTCGAAGATCCTGATCGGGTCAGATTTGCTAAGACCAAGCTGAAGGGTCATGCCAGCATCTGGTGGAAGGGAGTACAGCTGGAAAGAAATAGAAGAGGAAAGGAGAGAATAACAAGATGGGATAGAATGGTGGATAAGTTGAAGAGACAGTTTATTCCTATAGATTACGAATTGGATCTGCTAAGGAAAATGCAGAGTTTGAGACAGTCAAGCAAAACTATCAAAGAATACACAGAGGAGTTTTATAAGATCTCCATCCGAACTGGCCATTCAGAGGCTAACAAGGAGAAGGTGGCCCATTACATCAATGGGTTGAGAACCAGTATTCAAGAAGAGTTGAGTCTGGTTAGGATTAGCACCATTGAGGATGCTTACCAGTTTGCTCTGAAGGTTGAAGAGAAGCTGAACAGAAGGTTTGAGGGTAAGCAAAGAGGAAGAGGTCATGGAGAAAGAACTGGTGGAAGAATAGATGGAGGATGAGATGAGAAGAAAGAAGAAGCTAGCTACAGTCAGGATCAGAAAGAGGAGAACACCTACCAACCCCGTAATCAGAACAATGGTTACCCAAGAGGGAGAGGTAGATATGGACGTGGATTTGGAAGAGGAGGATTTCGTGGAACCTATTTCCACTGTGGCGAAGAAGGACATCGAGCATACGAGTGTCCACAACATCGAGAAAGGATGAATAAGAGACCTGAGGGTCCTGCCAGAGCTACTGTAGCAGATGAAGGTGCTGAATCAGAACATTCTGAGGAGGCAGAGAGAGGAGAAGTTATGGTCACAAGGAGGACCCTGTTGAGTGAGGAGAAAGGGTCAGACCAGAGGAGGAGCCTATTCCACACAAGGTGCAAATGTTCAGGTAAGGTCTGTAATGTTATTATAGATAATGGGAGTACTGATAACTTGGTCTCTGAAGAAATGGTTACTAAGTTACAGCTAGAGAGGAGGAGACACCCGCATCCATACCGGATTGCGTGGTTGCAGAAGAACCATAGGGCATTGGTCAGTGAGCAGTCCCTAGTCAAGTTCAATATTGGGAGATACCAGGATGAGGTCCTGTGTGATGTTTTGCCTATGGATGCTTGCCATATGTTGTTAGGAAGACCATGGCAGTTTGATCGCCGTGTAGTCCATGATGGACATGCCAACACTTATTCCCTAACAAACGAAGGAGTGCGCCATAAACTAAAGCCACTGAAGGGGATGGATGAAAAGAGGTTGCTGACAACAATGAGAGTGGAAGTTGTGGGGTTTGAAGAACTTAAGGATTTGTACCCTGCAGACCCAAATTTTGTTGAAGCTTGGAGAGCTTGTACAGCCCCAGTTAAAAAGAAGGTGACAGAACAGTACAGAAGTGAAGGTCACTTCTCAATCCACCCCGGTTGTCTGATGCAGGAGCATCCAAGGGAAAGCAAAATGCCGCAAGGAGAAAAAAATGTCACGATATCGCGACATGTCGGCAAAGAAGAAAAATGTCGCGATATCGCGACATGTCGCATTATCGCGACCAAAATCCGAGAGAAGGCGAGAGAGAGAAAAGTGTCGCGATATCACGACATGTCGCATTTTCACGACCAGAAGACAAGAGGAGGCGCAAGAGAGAAAAGTGTCACGATATCGCGACATGTCGCATTATCGCGACCAAAGGACGAGAGAAAGCGCAAAGGAGGAAAAGTGTCGCGATATCGTGACATGTCGCGTTTTCGTGACTCAGGAAGGAGAGAGAAGGCACGAAGAAAAAATGTCACGATTTCGCGACATGTCACGAAATCATGACCGAAGCAGGAGAGGGAAGGTGCCCGAAGAAAATGTCACGATTTCGTGACATGTCGCAAAATCGCGACCGAAGCAGGAGAGAGAAGGCGTCCGAAGAAAATGTCACGATTTACATGTCACGATTTCGTGACATGTCACGAAATCATGACCGAAGGAGAGAGAAGGCATCCGCAGAAAATGTCACGATTTCGTGACATGTCACGAAATCACGACCGAAGCAGGAGAGAGAAGGCATCCATAGAAAATGTCACGATTTCGTGACATGTCGCGAAATCACGACCGAAGCAGGAGAGAGAAGGCATCCGAAGAAAATGTCGTGATTTCGTGACATGTCACGAAATCATGACCGAAACAAGAGAGAGAGGGCGTCAAAGAAAATGTCGTGAAATCACGACCGAAAGAAGACAGGAAAGGCCAGAGAAGAAAATGTCACGATTTCATGACATGTCACGAAATCGCGACCAAAGGAGCAGAAAGAAAGCAAGGAAGGAAATGTCGCGATATCGCGACCCGAAGCAGAGGGCGAAAGCGGAAGGCAAAGCTGTCGCGATATCACGACATGTCATGATTTCGTGACCCAAGAGGCGAAGAGAAAGTAGAGAGCAAAGATGTCATGATATCGTGACATGTCACGATTTCGTGACCCAAAGAGGTGAGAAGGAAGCAGAAAGGAAGAATGTCGCGATATCGTGACATGTCACGATTTCGTGACCCGAGAGGCGAGGAGGAGGCAGAAAGGAAAGATGTCATGATATCGCGACATGTCACGATTTCGTGACCAAAAAGGAGAAAGAAGAGCCGGAAAGGAAAGATGTCGCGATATCGCGACATGTCGCGATATCGCGACCCAAAGAAGAGAAAGGCAACGAGGAAGAAAAATGTCGTGATATCGCGACATACTGCTGGTTCACGATTCGAAAAGGCACGCGTTCCCAGATGGTGTTTCCCGAGGTGGTCAAAGGCCTCATCAATGCATGATTTCTTGCCCGGTAAGTTTGCTAAGCATGGCGGCCACTCGACTGCTGCGCCTAGAGGTCAGAGATGTTCAGACGACTCATCAATGCATGTTTTCATGGCTGACCCGATGGCAGTTGCCAGTTAGGATAAAAGAGGTGAAGGTTACAGTCACGAAGGGGGGGAGGAGCCGAGTTTTGAGATTGGGAGGATGTATTCTTCCTGAGAATGTAAGTAGATCGCCGAAAGTGAGGCAGCTTGCACCAAGAAAAGAAAACTACGCCTGCGGGCTAGTGTTGTAATTTTTTTTTCGTGAAAAAAATAGAAGATTGGATCTGGATTTTTGGTGTGATTTTCGGCCCCCCCCATCATTTTTTATAGTGTCCTCTTTTGTAATAGTCACATGTGGTTGACTTATTTCAAATATTAGACATATTTTTGGCCCCCCCCATCATTTTTTATAGTGTCCTCTTTTGTAATAGTCACATGTGGTTGACTTCTTTCAAATATTAGACATTTCCTTGGGTTATTGAGCTTTAGATTCCATTGGTTTCATGTCCCATTTATGATCCTATATATGATAAAGTAATCTACAGTTCTTCATTACAATTTTATAATACATAAGAACTTAAAAAAAACTTCTAGAGGAATACGTTATGACTCTTTTATAGTCATAACATTCACATAAAGAACCAACTATCTAAAAATAAATGACATTGAAGTAATATATTTTACATATCCTTTGCCACCCTTTAGCTTACCTCTTATTGTAGCTAATTCACCTTTCAGGGCTTTGAACTGAGATATATAGTCTTTAACATTACCAAAATCTAAAATTCTGATATTGGAAAGTGCTTCCTCTTTTGTTAACTTCACCACACTAATTTTTTCATAAATATCCTTAAATATTATCCATACATGAATAGGATCAGTATTCTCTCTTATATGGAAAAATATATTTCATTCAACAAACTTGAAAAGTGGACCAAGGTCTTCCTCCTTATTCTTAACAAGATCATGATTATTGAGACTTTCTTATTTTTCACCATTATTGATAAATTAGACGCTCTTACTTTTAAATAAGCCTACCATATGAACTAACCATGTGCTATGATTTTCCTCATTAAGGTGAGTAACATACATCAAATAATACATCTTGTACAAAAGTCCACATACAACCATAACATGTTTGTAAAGTAATGTTACTAGTATGTAGAGCTCAAAAAATTATGTGATCTAAAAAAATGGGCTCCAAATACTTTTATATTTAATATTGTGAGATCTTAATTTTTCAAATTGATCATACTATAGAAATGAATGTATTTAAGTACATAGGATGCCTATTTTAGGCATAAAAAATCCTCAAACATACTTGTAACTATTTTGTCCTATACTACATTCATGTACCTTGTGAGTGGTAGTTATAGTACTTAATTTCTCACATGGTATATAATGTACTAACTCCTAAAATACCCCCCTTATTACATCATAGTCAAAAGCTCTATTTTTCTTATGACCATAAAATAATTCCTAGAGAGAAAAATTCCCCCTTGATGTAGACTTTCTACTTTTTATACTTAGGAGTGTCGAGTTCTATTTATCATGCACTTCAAATACATTTATGACAAAAATACTTATTTAGTGCTTATAAAATTAAATGCATGAAATGTGATTCCTTCAATGTGGAGGATCTTCATAAAACGCATCAACTACTAATGAGATTAAATTTACTCCTACCATGTAGACTTATCCCCAAATATTATCTTGATCAATGTCTTCTATTGTGGTGAGATCAATTACCTCGTATCTTATTCTTCATGATGGATTCATTTAACTAATTGAGTCTTTCCTCATAATGCATGATGTTTTCTTACTTACGTGGGTATTCAATGTGGTGTGCTACCATGCATTTTGTATCTATTATAAAATTGAGTGATTTCCAATACTTTGTGTGCATTGTCATGTCTTTTTTTTGAGCTAGTTTTTATTTCAAGTTTTTATTGTCTCTTGATGAAGTGAGATCAATCATATTTTGTTTCTTCTTGGTATTTTTTACCTATAGAACATGTTTATGGTAAGCAATGTATTCACACCTTCTCTAGTGTGCATTTGATGGTTGAATATTCACTGCTTCTAAAATTGATTCCTCATTCTATTTGTTGTATTTACAAACTTCTATTGATGGTGAAGATTCATATTTTGAGTGTACAAATTCACTCTTAGATCCTTTGTTCTTGATGTTCCTACTTTCATGGTACCAATAATATTTAGGTGATTTGAATGTATCCAATTTTGTTGACCTATAATATGGATTCATATCAATCATTATTGTGATATATTTGCTCTACTTGTGTGACAAACACATGTTCTTTATTTTATTAATTCCTTGGCTCCATTATTGTGTTGTGCCTTTCTAAATATGACCTTTATTGCTACTAGTTCATCTCTTGTGAAGGGAATTCATTTTTAATAAATATTCCAACATTCCTTCATGGTGTGTTCATTTCTACCATAATGTTCATGTATCTTTTGTGTGTGAAAAGTGTTCCTTTGAGAATTATTTCTCTAATTATGATATCTTTGAAAATTATTTCTTTTTAGAAGCACTATTTAGGTCTCATGCCTCATTTGAATGAGTTTTTCCTCTTTGAATTATAAGAAGTAATTCTTATTTATTTGTTATATGTGAGGACTCTACTTTGAAGTAGGTTCACCAACTTCTCAAAGCTTGGTGTTTGCTCACTAATATTAAGTATAGTCACAAAAATATTGTAATTTTATGGGAGAAATCTCAAAATTATAAGAACTAACATTTCATCAAATACCTAACTTATTAATTATTGCAATGATACCCACAAATCTACTATTCTTATCATGAATAATTCTAGCTTTTCTCCTCTATTCATATTTAGACAATGGAGATGTCTCTAAAGGAATACAATTTTATTTTAATTCTTGGCACCAAATACTATTTTTAGCTTCTCCCATGTATCCCTAATGTATCTTGGACCTCATATGCTACTCCAAATTGTTAGAATATTTTAATGTGCACTTTGCCTATGCACTTTCATGGGATGCACATGCTTAGGGTTAGGGTTTCCTTCCTACATGTGCATAGTTTAGGGTTAGGGTTTTCCTCTCTAAAACCCTAACCCCCTTCTACTATATATGCATTGTAATCCATGAGCATCATGAGGTCAATGTTCATTATTCAATAGGCTAAGGTATATATTATTTGCCTTCTTATGGTGTCTCTTTACCTATGTTTTGTATTGCCATATTTTGTTTTACTATGTTATAATACCAATATTTTGTAGTAGATCCTACCCCATTCTATGGCCTTAGTATAAAATTTTTTCCTAGAGTATCCTCTTCATTTGCAACATTTTTGTTGAATCTATGAATGAGAAACAAGAGAAAAGTTTTAGTGAGCATTTTACCTATCTTTGGGTTTGGGTTTTTCTGCTCTAGGTTGTCTTGAAATTGTTTAGTGCCTCATTTTTATATTAAAAAAAGAGGCTTAGTGAAACTATTGAAAAATCAATTATTATGACCAAAAAAGAGAATTCAATCAATTGAAATATATTATCCTCTTTCCCGAGGCCTATTTGGTTCAAACAAAAAATGAGAAATCTTCAACTAATAGATCTTGGTTTAGTCTATGCTTGTCTGGTATTAGTTGATAATGATGTAAGAGTTTCCCTTTTTTAATACCCATTTTTTAAGGTCTAAAAAAGCATTTTACCATTAAACCAAAGAACTGAAGTATCCTTCCATTTAATCAAAACATTGAATTATCTAACCTTTTATGTCCACCTAAAATATTTTTGTGGGAGTGTCATTGAAGGTAAATCTTGCTAAATCAAAGTAATAAAATTTTAAGCTTACAATAACCATTGTCTAAGGACTTTGGCAGTAGTGGAATTTTAAGGAATGCATTGCAAAACCATATAGAGAAGCTAGTTCAAGATAGTTATTGCAACAAAATTTAAAATAGTCATTTCTGGAAAAGTTCTTTGGTGCACATTTGTATGATGGAATTTAGTTTAGGGATTAAGAGTGATTGATGAAGGTTCATTGCTCTCCATGAATAATTTTAGTCCACTTGGTAAGTGACATGTTGATTCTATCCAAAAAAAATTTTACTAAAGATATAGGAGCAACTCGTACCATATGTGGTTCTTGTTTATTTCAAGGTCATGTTAGTGGCATCGGGTCACTACGGAAGACCCCATCCTAGTGGAATATAGTAGTAGACAAACCAATATAATGATAAAAATATCTCATTGCAAAACAAAACCTAGAGTTTAGATCCTCAAAACAAGGTAGTTGTCCTTGTTCAAAGTCCACACATGACATCTAACTACATACATGGTCGTATATTTTGGTCCACCACTATCACATATTCATTTTTGGAAAACTATCCTCCTACATTTTGCAACAATCCCCATGGCACCATAATTTCCTAACTCAACCCTCCTCCAAGATCAACTGCCTCACATGGCCCCATTTGCACAGTCACTCTCCCATGGGGCCAACTGCATAAGCCTATTGTAGTATGATTTTTATCCCAAAGCAGGCCATTCCAAAATTGGTAGATGATAGAATTCTGATGTGATTCTCATAATCAAGGTGACCAACCACTAGTTATAGGTCTTGATCTTGAGAATGTAATTCCTATTGGTATTTTTTTCTCCAAATATTGTTGTTGAATATGTTTCATGAAGAACACCATGGATTTTCTTCCTCGACTTTCTTGGATACCAACACCACATAGCTCAACCTTCTTAGTGTTATTCTTATAAAGAAACACCATGTAGTTTTTCCTATGTAGGGCATAAATATTTTTATAAAGGGAGGCATCATTTTTTTTAATTTTTTAGGGTCCCTTGTCCCTTTCTTGTGGAGTTCTTAGTGTGGCATTGGCTTAGCGACATTGTGCTTACATATCTTCTTTATGCTTTCCCTTCAAGCTTATGCTTGATATACCCCCACATGTCTTTGGGGTTTATTTCATATTGTGATCAAGTGTAGCTCCATTTGCACCTAAGCACTTGACCTTTTATTTGGCACATCATTTGTGGAATTTTTCTAGCAAGCAAGCAAGCACACCATTGTAATAAGCAAATATTTTACCCCCTTATTTCCCACTTATTACTCTCCTAAGTAGGTAGAGATCACTTGTGTTCAAGTTTCCTCCCATTGTTGGAAACACTTGTTGATTTAGAGTGGAAGAGCTAGGGGAACCCTCCATACATTATGGATATAAAGAGGTATACCTTAGAATATTTTAAGGGCCTCATACTTGGCACTTGTGTCTCTCATCATGGCATCACCAAACTTGCTTAGTGGCCTCACACAAAAACTTGAGGGATCTAATTCATTTACAAATTATAAATTTACAATGGAATCAATATTAATCATGCATAGTATGTGGGGTTATGTAAGAGATAGAAAACAAGGTAAACCACCATTGACTCCACCTATAGATGCTACAACTAAAGCACTATTTGAAAATAACTCTAATATATAATTAATATTAATCAAGCTATCTATTAGGATTCCATGTAGAGAAACAATAAGGGCTACCACTACATCAAACGAAGCTTGGAATATACTCATATGGATATTTTGGAGGCCTTGTCAATATAAGAAGTTGTATTTAAAATATAAGTTACACAATATTTGTATGAAAGGCTCACTTACCAATTATCTCATGGAAGTGAAGTTCATTAGGAATGATTTCTTAGCTACTAGTACAACTATTTCTGACAATGGTACTTCTTCGATGTCGACACTTTGCTTCAGTTTATTTTGCCTTATAATGTATTGTAACTTTTGTTTTATGTGCAAGTGACCTTTGTGCTTAGCTAATGGCTATGCTCTTCTTCTTGTGATGTATTTTTCCTATTCTTCAAACTACCTTTCTATCCCTTTCTTTCTAAGCTCTTCTTGAACTATTATTTCTCATTCCAAAATTCTACCAAGAATATCTAAAATTTCCAACTAAAATTCTTCTTCAAATAAGGCTCTATCTCCTTCAACTTGTTTTCCAATTTTTTTGAAATTTGTAGTTATAAGTGTAGTAAAAAATGCTACCTCTAACTCATTAAATTTCTTGCCTATTTGTTGTCCAAAACCTGAATCTATCTCCTTCAATTATTTTCCTTAAATTATTTTCAATTCCTCCTTCAATAAGCTATCCAAAAATGCTTCCAAATATGTCTAAAACTTCTCCAATTCACAGCTCTTCTATCTCCTTCAAATGCTGCCTAAATTTACAGTCCAAAACTCTTCAAATGCTACTCCAAAATTTTGACTTCTTCTCCTCTATATTGTTGTCCTGAAACTCTTCAAATTCTGTCCCCAAAATCTTCAATATTCTACTTCAAAAACCAGACTTCAAAACTTTAATGGTTGTCTCCAAAAATATCAATTTGTGGAATCTTTCAATCTTCTTTCTCCTCCTTAGCTTTCTCTAAATATTATCTTCAAATTTGGCCTCTTTGTTGGCCTCTTCTTCAAGAATCCGAATGTCATGAAGTCTTCAAAAATTACTTTCTCAAATTTGGCAAACTTCTTACCAAAAATATTCTCCTTGAATCAGTTTTATAAATCCTTTTGGGCTCGTTGTTAGATGACAATAATTTTCTCAACTTTGATGTGATTACCTCTTTTCAGGAGTTTCTTCTTCTTGCAATTTTCTACCTAAATATTGTTCAAATATTCTCCAATGGCCACTTCTTCAATTTCTCAATAGGGCTTCTCTATTCTTCTTTTTTTCTCATTCAACATTTCAATGGACCTTTTTCTTAGGTCTTGTAATCTTATTTTTTGAATCTGTAATGGGGAGCTCTTCTCTCGGGTCTCCTCCTTCTAAATATTTAATAGGGATACTCTGGCCTCTTTCTCTCTTCTTCCTTCAATCTACAATATTCAATCTTCTTTGTGGACCTCTTTATTCGGTCTTCTCAATCTCCAATGTCTACTCTTTTGCTACAACTCCAAAACTAATCCCTGCATGAGGAAAGCACATAGAATTTTAGGTAATCAAAGGTGAAATTCTTCTCTATATTTTGTAGGAAACTTCTCAACTTTTGAGAACTAATTTTTTACAACAAAATCTTAGACAATAGAAATAAAATTGAAGAACACAAGCTTATACTGAGAGGGGGGTGAACAGTATAAGATCACTTTTTACTTTTCTTTCCAATCAATATTATGCAATGTAAATATAGCAATATCAATAGCAGTAACCAAAGCAATGCACAAATCATCACACACAATAGAGACACCAATTTACGTGGTTCACCCAATGTGGGCTACTCCACGGAGAAAATATTTCACTAAAATTTTCTCAATCAATCTCTTGGGAATCCTTTCCCTATTACAATGTTTATGGACCTCTGTCCAAAGGAGACACCAATCCCCTAAATCAAGTTCATGGATCTCTATCCATAGGAGAACTCCTTCTCCTCTGCTCTGGTTGGTGATCCTCTTGAAGACAACTGCCTCCACTACACTGGCTTGTGGATCTCTCTCCACTGAAGACTCTTGTCCTCACTCAGAAGACCTATCCTCACTACCCTGGCTGATGGATCTCTATCCACTGGAGACTTCTGTCCTCTCTGCTCTATCACCTCCAAAGCTCTATCTCAAATCTGCACTAAACACAGTCCTTCGGTCTAGCACAAATCTGCTCAATCTCTATCTCTAGTCTGGTACAAATCTATCCTCAAATATGCACCAAAACTTGCTCAACAAGTCCACAAATAACTTGCTTAAATCTGCTCAACAAGTCCACACAACTTGCTCAATCTAACAAGTCCACATAGAACTTGCTCAAATATGCTCAACAAGTCCACACAAACTTGCTCCAAATCTGCTCAACAAGTCCACACATAACTTGCTCAAATCTGCTCAACAAGTCCACACAGAACTTGCTCAAATATGCTCAACAAGTCCACACAGAACTTGCTCAAATATTCTCAACAAGTCCACATAGAACTTGTCCAATCTGCTCAACAAGTCCACACAGAACTTGTCCAATATGCTCAACAAGTCCACACAAAACTTGTCCAATATGCTCAACAAGTCCACAAACTTGTCCAATCTGCTCAACAAGTCCACAAGTCTTCTCAAGACTTACCTCAAATCTACTCAAATACTTTCAATCACTTTCTTAGAAACATAAGGAGAATTATTAGAGACTCAATATGCTTCAACTCAATGCTCAATCACTTTCTCAACTCAATTTAGAATATAGAATAGTTTATTTTATGGAACTTGAACAATCACTTCACACATCCACTTGACTAGGCTCAACCAACTCTACTCAACCAATCACTCAATGAGATAATCCTTGCTCACAAACCCTAGTCCAAGTATATGATCACTTACTCAAAATATTTCCAACAATGCTCAACAACCAATCTCACATAACAATGATACTCATGTTCTTTTCAAACCCTAGTTCAAGTTCTTCACTCAATCAATGGCTTCAACAACAATGCTTATAAAACAACTCTCACATAACAATGATACTCATGTTATTTTCAAACCCTAGTTCAAGTTCTTCACTCAATCAATGGCTTCAACAACAATGCTTACAAAACAACTCTCACATAACAATGATACTCATGTTCTTTTCAAACCCTAGTTCAAGTTCTTCACTCAATCAATGGCTTCAACAACAATGCTTATCAAACAAGGTTTTAACCACACTTCTTTATTCCAGAAAACCTTGAAGCAATCACTCAACACACTCAATAGGAAACCCTAACCAAGTCCTTTTCACTCCAAACTTATTTTCTAGAAAACCAATCAATCAATTCAACTATGGAAGAATATGCTCATACCTTTTTCTTGATTGGAGGATGATCTTCAAAAACTGCCTTCAGGAATATCTTCTTCTTTTCCAAGTGCCAAGGGTTAGATAACAAGTGTTATACTTCACAAAATACAAGAATAGCTCAATTTCATAATACACCTTATATCTCCTTCTCAATAGCAATATTTGACAATAATATCTTCACAAAAATTTCCTCTTCAATTTTTCTATTTCACAAAATTGATATTCCAACTTAATTTCTATCTCCTAAGGTAAAATAATATTTACCTTAATAAAGCACCTATTTACCACTTAGGTAAATAAATTAATATCACCTTATAACTCCCTAACCTTAGCACAATTAATCAAATTCCACATACACCCCTAAAACCTTAGCACAATAATCAAATACCACAAATATTCCCTTATTTCTCCTAAACCTTAGTATTATGCAAAAATCAAAAATTAAATTATAAAAACCTTTGGTGAATCCCCCTTTCATAATTTTTGGAGTTTCAAACCTGCGCCTTCTCCACGACTGGTGCCTTAGCTACGATAAGCTAGCCATGTGAGCTAAGCGCTCCACGTGCTTAGCTTAAGCCCTAAGGTTGCTTAAGCCTTTTCACAAAGGCTTCAAAGCCTTTGGCCTTCTCCTACATCTAGCACCAAGCTAGACTATGAGCGCTTCTCCCTTTGCATTGTCCCTTGCTTCGAACACCATGCACTACCTCGATCACGATGCTCTACCCTGATTACAATGCGTTGTCCTATTTCAACAATACACCACTCACAAATTTTGGAGGCTTCAGATTTTCGCTTATGTTCGAATTTAGATTTCGATTTCTTACTTCCCTAAGGTTTATCTTAGGGTTTAAATACCTTTCATTTGCTTTGCATACAACGTCGGTGGATGATTCGATTTGATGACGTCGGCTTGTATAAATTATAATTTATAATTAATTTAAATTCAAAAGAATTTAAATATTATAAATTTAATTTATAAACTTTAGACTTTAATAAAAAATTAAAGCCCTCATTGAGTTAATATCAAATTATCATTTGCACTTCACTGGGTTGATGAAAAATAATTTTGCCACCTTGGTTTTAATAAAAACCTTAATTCTGCCATCACAATATTAGAGAACTATCATTATGGTTTTAATAAAAAACCTTTTAATGTGCCATCATGGTTTTAACAAAAACCCTTATAAAAACATATTTGGACAACTTTTCTCCATCTCTTTGCATTGCTTCCTGGTGTTAATGATGATGTACTCCATGGTGTTAATGATAGCTTCATGTGTTCACTTTGGCATCAATGACAACTTTTCACCTTGACATCAATGACAACTAAATGAGCTCAAAATGTCCAACAATCTCCCCCTTTGTCATTGATGGCAACCCAACTTCTTTTTACCGAAAACTTGACCTTTCCTTTGTTCTGCTCCCCCTAGGACAATGCTCCCCTGGCTCAATGCTCTCTCCTCTTTTCTCAAATACCAAATCTCTCCCCCTTACTCAAATATCTCCCCTTTGACATCAATGGCAAAGGGTCACCTTTGGGGCTCGGGGCTAAGAATGAGCCTCTTAGCTTAGCCCCTCCCCCACCTCCTCTTGAGGTGGTTAATTCTAGGGTGGGAGTATTTCTACTCCTAGAAAGCATTGTTCTTTACCTTTATCCTCTTTTCTTTTTATCTGATCCTTTTGATTCCTCTGACTATTTCTTTCCATGTCCATGTTCCTATTCTTGTTCCTATTCATGTTCCTATTCCTGTTCATATCCATGTTCTTGTTCCTATTCATGTTTATGTTCCTATTCTTGTTCCTATTCATACTTGTTTCTAGAATATTTTCTCTACACCACTTTGTTGTGTGACCATCATTATTGCACTTATAACACTTAATGTTATTATTCCTTGGAGGTGCAAATATCTTAGGATTTCTCCTAGTGAAGCCATATCCTCTTCTGTCATGAACCCTACAATTCATTGCCTTGTGACCAAACTGATTACATGAGTAGCAATACCCATGGAAAAGTTGTATGTTCCCATATTCATGTCTTTCATGTGTCCTGCACTATGAAGCCATGTGCCCAAACCTGTGACATGAGAAGCATCTTCCATTGAAGAAACCTTGCCTAGACCCCATTGGTCTCTTAGTCTCTTCTACCTTGTCTTTTTTCTATTCCATCTGTTCCTTACTTGTGTATTGTTCCTTTCCTTGTTGAACTTTCTATTGTCCAACATATCCTTAGAAGTCTCACTCTCTCTTTTACTTACTTATTTTGATGCTTCTTCTTTTCTAGTGTTTGAGCTTGACTCTCCTTTTTATGCTTCATGTTTCCTTTGTTCTTCTTTAGAACTAAGTCCTATTTTGGTGACTGATGACTTTTGTGCATTGATAATCCTGTCCAAAGTCTTTGAATTTTCCTCAAACTTGTGCAGCTTGTCCTTAGAAAATTTTACTTCCATCCTTAGTGAAACTATCTCATGCTCTAATCTTTCACACTCTAGATCTTTTGTCTTTAATTTTTTGGCCATACCTTCTTCAATTTTTCTTGCCTCTTCAACCTTGATTTTGAAGTTGGTGAGTTCCTGTAGAAACTTTGCTTTTGCTTTCTCATCTTCTTGAGCTTGAACCCTTAATCCTGAGTTCTCCCTTTTTAATTCTTCAAGAGTAACCATAAGTCTTTCACATTCTATCTCTTTTACCTTTGACTATTCAACCATACATTTTTCAACTTTTCTTGCCTCTTCAATCTTATCTTTCAAGTCAGAGAGATCTTGTAGAAGCTTTGTCTTACATTTCTCATCTTCTTGTATTTGAGCCTTCAATTCTAAATTCTCTTTTTTCAATTCAACAAGTTCCTTAAGAGTGGCTTCCTCTTTTTCTTTTTCTGAATCTTCCTCTTCTTTCTTTCTTTGATCTTCTATAGGAGCATCTCCTCTTTTCTTCTATTATTGAAAGTAGAGTTTCTTCTTCATACCTATTTTGATTGTCCCTATTATCCTTTCTTGAACCAACCTCTAGGATTTCATTTCCAAAAATATCATCTTCATCTTCACCGCTACTAAACCCATTGCAATAACCTGCATCATGACCGAGTTGACCACAAATAAAATATTCTTCACCTTCTTGTGGACAATAAGCTGCATGGTGACCTGTATTCCTACATCTGGTACAAAACTTTATCAACCTGGTTATTTCTCCATTGCTTGATTCATCTCTTGAATCTATTTCTATTCTTCCTCCCAAAACAACAATATTGAATTCATCTTCCTTTTCTTTCATGACCATGTGTGTTCTTTTCTTCTTGTGTCTCATGGTTCTACTTTTGCATTTCTTTACCATTTGTGTTCTTGTAAGATCTTCCTTCAAGTTATTAAACCTTTTTGAAGGAACCAACTCTGATACCAATTGAAGAACACAAGCTTATACTGAGAGGGGGTGAACAGTATAAGATCACTTTTTACTTTTCTTTCCAATAAATATTATGCAATATAAAGATAGCAATATCAATAGCAATAACCAAAGCAATGCAAAAATCATCACACACAATAGAGACACCAATTTAATGTGGTTCACCCAATGTGGGCTACTCCACGAAGAAAATATTTTACTAAAATTTTCTCAATCAATATCTTGGGAATCCTTTCCCTATTACAATGTTTATGGACCTCTATCCAAAGGAGACACCAATCCCCTAAATCAAGTTCATGGATCTCTATCCATAGGAGAACTCCTTCTCCTCTACTCTAGTTGGTGATCCTCTTGAAGACAACTGCCTCCACTACACTGGCTTGTGGATCTCTCTCCACTGAAGACTCTTGTCCTCACTCAGAAGACCTATCCTCACTACCCTGGCTGATGGATCTCTATCCACTAGAGACTTCTGTCCTCTCTGCTCTATCACCTCCAAAGCTCTATCTCAAATCTACACTAAACATAGTCCTTCGGTCTAGTACAAATCTACTCAATCTCTATCTCTAGTCTGGTACAAATCTATCCTCAAATATGCACCAAACTCTATTCTCAAATCTCTCAACAAGTCCACACAGAACTTGCTTAAATCTACTCAACAAGTCCACACAGAACTTGCTCAAATCTTCTCAACAAGTCCACATAGAACTTGCTCAAATCTGCTCAACAAGTCCACACAGAACTTGCTCCAATCTGCTCAACAAGTCCACATAGAACTTGCTCCAATCTGCTCAACAAGTCCACACAGAACTTGCTCAAATCTGCTCAACAAGTCCACATAGAACTTGCTCAAATCTGCTCAACAAGTCCACACAGAACTTGCTCCAATCTACTCAACAAGTCCACACAGAACTTGTCCAATCTGCTCAACAAGTCCACACAGAACTTGTCCAATCTTCTCAACAAGTCCACATAAAACTTTTCCAATCTTCTCAACAACTCCACTCCACAACTTCTCCTCTACACAAATCAAATCTCTCAAATACTTTCAATCACTTTCTTAGAAACATAAGGAGAATTTTTAGAGACTCAATATGCTTCAACTCAATGCTCAATCACTTTCTCAACTCAATTCAGAATATAGAATAATTTATTTTATGGAACTTGAACAATCACTTCACACATCCACTTGACTAGGCTCAACCAACTCTACTCAACCAATCACTCAATGAGATAATCCTTGCTCACAAACCCTAGTCCAAGTATATGATCACTTACTCAAAATATTTCCAAAAATGCTCAACAACCAATCTCACATAACAATGATACTCATATTCTTTTCAAACCCTAGTTCAAGTTCTTCACTCAATCAATGGCTTCAACAACAATGCTTATAAAACAACTCTCACATAACAATGATACTCTTCTTTTCAATCTTTTCAACCAATCTTACAAAACAACTCTCACATAACAATGATACTCATGTTCTTTTCAAACCCTAGTTCAAGTTCTTCACTCATCAATGGCTTCAACAACAATGCTTATCAAACAAGGTTTTAACCACACTTCTTTATTCCAGAAAACCTTGAAGCAATCACTCAACACACTCAATAGGAAACCCTAACCAAGTCCTTTTCACTCCAAACTTATTTTCCAGAAAACCAATCAATCAATTCAACTATGGAAGAATATGCTCATACCTTTTTCTTGATTGGAGGATGATCTTCAAAAACTACCTTCAAGAATATCTTCTTCTTTGCCAAGTGCCAAGGGTTAGATAACAAGTGTTATACTTCACAAAATACAAGAATAGCTCAATTTCATAATACACCTTATATCTCCTTCTCAATAGCAATATTTGACAATAATATCTTCACAGAAATTTCCTCTTCAATTTTTCTATTTCACAAAATTGATATTCCAACTTAATTTCTATCTCCTAAGGTAAAATAATATTTACCTTAATAAAGCACCTATTTACCACTTAGGTAAATAAATTAATATCACCTTATAACTCCCTAACCTTAGCACAATTAATCAAATTCCACATACACCCCTAAAACCTTAGCACAATAATCAAATACCACAAATATTCCCTTATTTCTCCTAAACCTTAGTATTATGCAAAAATTAAAAATTAAATTATAAAAACCTTTGGTGAATCCCCTTCCATAATTTTTGGAGTTTCGAACCTGCGCCTTCTCCACGACTGGCGCCTTAGCTATGGTAAGCTAGCCGTGTGAGCTAAGCGCTCCACGTGCTTAGCTTAAGCCCTAAGGTTGCTTAAGCCTTTTCACAAAGGCTTCAAAGCCTTTGGCCTTCTCCTACGTCTAGCGCCAAGCTAGACCATGAGCACTTCTCCCTTTGCATTGTCCCTTGCTCGAACACCATGCGCTACCTCGATCACGATGCTCTACCCTGATTACAATGCACTGTCCTGTTTTAGAAATACACCACTCACAAATTTTGGAGGCTTTAGATTTTCGCTTATGTTCAAATTCAAATTTTGATTTCTTGCTTCCCTAAGGTTTGTCTTAGGGTTTAAATACCCTTCATTTGCTTTGCATACAACGTCGGTGGATGATTCGATTTGATGATGTCGACTTGTATAAATTATAATTTATAATTAATTTAAATTCAAAAGAATTTAAATATTATAAATTTAATTTATAAACTTTAGACTTTAATAAAAAATTAAAGCCCTCATTGAGTTAATATCAAATTGTCATTTGCACTTCACTAGGTTGATGAAAAATAATTTTGCCACCTTGGTTTTAATAAAAACCTTAATTCTGCCATCACAATATTAGAGAACTATCATTATGGTTTTAATAAAAAACCTTTTAATGTGCCATCATGGTTTTAACAAAAACCCTTATAAAAACATATTTGGATAACTTTTCTCCATCTCTTTGCATTGCTTCCTGGTGTTAATGATGATGTACTCCATGGTGTTAATGATAGCTTCATGTGTTCACTTTGGCATCAATGACAACTTTTCACCTTGACATCAATGACAACTAAATGAGCTCAAAATGTCCAACACAAATACATCCAAATCTCTAGAATTCTAAAATTAATAAATTTCACTAGTTATTCTTCAATCTAGTAGAAAGAAATCTATGTTGAGTCATATTCTTCAAGAGTTTTCCTCAAACCCTATGAAAATATTCTAGCAAAATAGCAACTTACAAATTCTGTAAATGAAATCCCCCTATCTCTTATCAATATCCTTTGTTGCTTTAATACCATTGTTAGCTTTTGATGCTTAATACTCAATGAAATTGCCATAGGAATTAATTACAGGAATACAATAAAATGCAATAGCAATTCAATAACAATTGTAATAGGAATAATAAAGCAATTTAATATGAAGAATATGAATGAATTCAACACACTAAATGCTCAAATGTATGCAACTTTATTGCACTAACTTCTATTACAAAATATCTCAATGAGAGTACAATAGATCTCAACAACCATATAGCTTCATTGTAACAATGTATATATAGCCTTCCTATAATGACTCTTGGATGGCTATGACTCTTCCATACCTTGTGACTCTTGACTATCACTTGCACACATATGGAGCTATCTTTGATGTACACTTGTAGCTTGAATATTCACTAACTCTTCCTAATCTAAGGATATATGTACACATAGAATATTGTGCACATTTATATTATTAAATACTTTTCACACATTAATAATCACTTATGCATTTATTACATTACATAAAATAAATATTCACACTCTATTCCAAGACACACAACCTAATCTAATTATGTACCCATGGTGGTACATTGACATGCACCAAATAATGTAATATAGTCCAACATATGGGATGCCTTTGTTCTATTTCTTTTATATATTTGGTTAATAGATCAGTCTCTTAGTTCTTCAAATATTCTTGGAGGATAAGACAAGGTTACCCATTATCATCACTATTATTTATTTTGGTATTTGAGGGATTAAGTAGGTTATTTTTAGAATCCAATATGGTAGGATAAGTAAAGAAAATTAAAATATATAGAATAGTAGAAATCACCCATCTACTTTTTATAGATGATGTTCTTCTTTTCACAAATGGAATAGTAAGATTTGTAGAGAATTTAAAACAATATTTAGATATTTTTTGCCTGGAAAAAAGTATGCATATTAATGCATAGAATTCAAGCATCTCTTTTAACCATGTGGATCAGGATCATACTATATTAATAGGTCAGCATTTCCTCTTTAATATATTTGATCTTTAAGATAGGTTTAAATATTTGGGATTCTTCTTTAAACCCAATTACTACACTAAATAAGACTAAAATTGGTTGATAGAGAAGGTGGAAGGAAGAATCAATATATGTTGCAAAAAATGGATCTCTTTGGGAGGTGGAGTGACTTTAGTCAAGTCTTTGTTGGAGGTGATTCTAGTATATTAGCAATATTTGGTTAGCATACCAAAAGGAGTTTAAAAATATATATATATAGTTAAGCTATAGGTTTTTATAGATAGGTAAAATGTAAAGGGAATGTATTCCCTTGGTTAAATGGAAATCCTTATCCAAGCCTAAGGAAAATTAATGATGAATACTTAAGAACATATTCATATTTATCAAGGCTCTAGCAACCAAGTGTGTTTGGAAAATAATATTAAATGAAGGCTTATGGATTAATATCATACAAAAAATTATTTAGAACCACTCATTGTTGAGGAGTGGATAAGGGCCCCAATGAATCAAACCCATAATGTTTCAATTTATTGGAAGGTAGTGATTTAGGTCTTTTATATTGTAGTGATTGACTTACCCAAAAATAGGGGATGGTTCAAGGATAAGACTAGGCTCAGACCCTTGGATTGGTTGTGGTGATATACATATATTTCCAAATAATATAAATTAGACCCTAAGAGCTCAGGGGATTGAAGCTTTCACTCAAGTAGATAACCCATAATCATGTATAAACTAGAGTCAAATATGGATTAAGGAAGCAATAATGTTAGTGTTTTAGAACCAAGAGGTAAGCTAGTGGGAAGAATATGTGGGGAGACTTAAAGTTGGACATATCAAGTTATGAGAAGAAACTAATCAATTGGCTTGGATAAATAATGGAGCTATAGGGGAGTACACTCTAAATTTAGGGTATAAGATTCTATTGGAAGATAAAAATGATGATCCAGCATGGTGGTGGAAGACACTTTGGAATAAAAAAGACTCCTTTAAGACAAGACTATTCATATGGTTTGCCATGGAAAATGTGGTTTTAACATGGAAGGTATTACAAAAAAAGAGTTGGAATGGTTCAAGAAGGTGTCATTTATGCAATTCAAACAATGAAACAATTGATCATTTATTGGTAGCTTGTTTCTTTACTATATAGGTTTGGAGGGAGGTTATAATGCAATTAAAGTTTCTTATATATGGAAAGAATAATCCTTATGATAATGCTTAAAATATTGGTTTAAAAATAGGTCATACAAATAGTTTATAGCTCTCTCATTATTTGTGTCATGGGAAGTATGGTTATGTAGGAACATAGAAATTTTTTAGTATTAGGAGAAGCCTTCTTGGAAGGTCTCCTCCAAAATATTTATAAGTTTCAATAATTATAAGGTTTTGGTAACAACAAATATAATAAAAAAAATCATACCTTCAAATATTAATAAATTAGGGGCCTAAGGTTTTTCAATGGGGCTAGACAGGGTGTCCCTAGAATTTGTGGAGCAGGAGGATTACTATATTTTTTAATCATTTTTTTCAATTCAAGGCTAGATTGGGAGAATGTTCTAATAATTATGCTAAAACTATGGCACTCAAATTGTTGGTCCAATTGATAGAATCAAAAGGAATAAAAAAAATCCAAATTTATGCGTTGGAAATATGTTGAATAATTTCTATGTTATTATGGTGGGGTTAACTCTAAAAGGTACTAGACACTCTCTATGTATCCTCATTGGGATTCTTAAGTTTTAGGGTTTCTTAAGCTATTTTTAGATCCATATGGGTTGTTTAGGGTTAAATATTTGAACCAGTGGAATTATAAAATCTATTCTTGTGTTATTGTTATTTAATTGCACTTGCATCAAGGCTTGAAGAGAGATGAGATATGAATGTTATTGTATTAGAGACAGTTAAATTTATACAATAAGGAGATTACTATGTTGGGTTTTCTTGTAAAAGTTTCCTAGGTGAAATATTGTGTTGTGTGTATTTTTTATCTTCTTCTTCTTCTTTTCTTTGATTTTGTATTTACTATTTTTTCTAGATATAGTTTATCGAAGCCTTTTGCTCTTCATTTGGTATTAGATCTAGGTTTTTTAGCTTTTTTTGAAGAGTAAGTATTTCAAACCTATCATAAATAAATTCTTGAGTGGGATTCATACACGAAATAATTTGGAAAAAGAAAAATGATGAGAAACACATGGGTAGAGATTGAGGATATATTGGTTGATAGAGATCAGTGGATTGTGGTCTCAGGAATAAAACCAACATCAATGATAAATGTGGATTGGCTAAAAATTGATTGGAAGGCAAGCATTTCTATTAGATTGTGTTTATCTGATTTGGTATTGTTGAATGTTTCAATAGATACCATGACAAAGTTGTTATAGGATAAGTTGAGAACATTGTTTCAAACAAAGTCACTCGTAAATAAACTTTTTCTTTGGCAGGAGTTGTGTTCACTTTGAATGAATGATGGTCACTCTATGGTTGAACATCTAAATGCTTTTAACACTATGGTAAGTCAATTAAACTTTGTTGAAGTAAAAATTAATAAAGAATAAAGTGTATTACTTTACTTTGTTCAATACCTAATTTGTGGGATAACCTAGTTATGGCTATAACCAATACTACTTCTACATTGAAAGTAGAAGATATAGTAGGAAAATTGTTATCTGAGGAAATGAGATAAATATTTTAAGGATTATCATCATAAGGATGCCTTGGTTTTGATAGGTTGTTCTTAATAAAGAAGCAAAAATAAATTAGGAGAAAGGAAATCAATATCTAAGGGTAAATTTGTTGCTCCAAAAAAGAGAAAATACTAAAATTGTGGTAAAACAAGGCATTATAAAAGATATTAGAGATCTAAAAAGGTTGATAATAGTTGATCATATAGTGAAGGAACTTCTACAAAAATGAAGACCATAAATGAATATTAAGGGAACTTATTCTTAATTGTGGCATGTTCAAGTGAATACCATGACTTATGGCTAATTGACTTAGGTTCTTCCTATCATATGAATCCTCATATGGAGGAGTTATGTGAATATAAAAATATGAATAGAGGTGAAATCTTCTTGGGATAGAATTTGACATATAAAATAATAGATCGAGGAAGAGTCAAGTTGAGGTTAAAATATAGAAGAATTAAAACCATTCATGGTGTGTTGCATATTTTAGGTTTGGTAAGGAATCTGATATCTATGAGTGAGTTGAATGGTATGGGTGTGACTATGGTATTCAATAAGGATAGTTGTAATATGGTTTGTGGAGTCTTGGTGTTGGCAAGGGGAGTTCATATAGGAAATATATTCATACTTGAGGCTAGCATTATAAGTATTGATTGTAATAAATCTTTAGTTGTAGAGGATAATAATATGGTAGAAGTGGATTTGAGTATTCCTGTAGTGAAGACAATGTTGTGGCATCAATGCATGGGATATATTGGTGATAAAGACCTTCAAACATTAAAAATGAAAGGTATGGCTGAAATAATTTCTGATTGCCCATTAAATTTTGATTTTTATGAGCATTGTGTTTTCGGAAAGCAAACCTGAGTCATGTTTCCTAGTAGTGCTACAAGATCTGAAGGAATTTTATATCTAGCTCACAATGATGTGTTTGGACCTGTAAAAGTACTATAATTAGGTAAATATATCTATTTTATTACATTTATAGATGACTTTTCAAGAAAGACCTAGCTATATTTTTTATGAAACAAATCTAATGTTTTTAATAAATTTAAAGATTTTAAGGCTCTTGTAGAAAATTAGATAGAGAAAAATATAAAGGTTGAAAATGGTGGTGAGTATTTATCTAATGAATCTAAGCAATTTTGTAAGAATTATGGAATAGAAAGGTAGAAAACAACTCTGTATAATCCATAATAAAATGGATTTGTAGAATTAATGAATAGAATATTGATGGATAAGTTTAGAAGTATTCTAAGTGGTGTAGGTTTAGAAATAAAATTAAGGGCAAAAGTCATGTTAACTACTTATTACCTCATAAATAGATATCCTACCTTAGATTTGGTGGATACGACTCCATAGGAAGTGTGGACTGGTAAGAAACACTCTCTCAGTCATATAAATATTTTTGGTTGCAATGCTTATATGTATATCCTAAAAGAGAAAAGGACTAAGCTAGACTATAAATCTAAAAAATACATAATGGTGGGTTATAGTATTGGTGTCAAAGGATATAAGTTGTAGAACCCAAAAAGATAGAATATTGTTTATAGTCATAATGTGATCTTTAAAGAAACAAAAGGGGTTTTAAAATAGGTAATGTAACCAAGCAAAGAATCTAAAATAGTTCAAGTAAAATTGAAACATGAGGAAGAACATGTGGTAGAATAGTGCTACAAAAGAAGATGAACTATAGAGAGAATCTGAAGAGGAAAATTTAGAGGAAGAAGGTGAGGAGAAACTTGAAGATACAGAACCTAGATCTCCAAGTTTGAGAAGATCAAATTGAGTGAGAAGACTCCCAGAAAGATATAACCCTTAAAATATTTGTTTTGCATTTAATATATCAGCTATTGATGAAGAACCCAAGATTATAAAGGAGGAACTTCAATCAAGTGAGAATAAGTCTTGGAAAAGGGCTATAGAGAAATAAATGTTGTATTTGACTAAAAATAAGATATGGGACTTGGTGAAATTATCCCTTGAAATAAAATAAATTGGTTATAAGTTGGTATTCAAAAAGAATTACAATGTGGAAGTAAATTTGGATAAGTACAAGGCTCACCTGGTAGCAAAAGGATTTTCTCAAGTTTAGGGAATTGGCTTTGGTGAGATTTTTTCTCCTATAGCTAAACTAACTTCAATTAGATTTATGTTGTTTTTTATCTTGAAATAGAACAGATGGATGTAAATACATCATTTCTACATGGTGGACATGATGAAGACACATATATATATATAATATCACAACCAGAATGCTTTAGGGTGAAAGGTAAGGAGGACTTGATATACAAGTTGAAAAAGTCCCTTTATAGCTTGAAGCAATCTCCAAGAATGTGGAACTAAAAATTTGATAGGTTTTTCTTGACACTTGGGCTTGGCAAAAGTAAAGCATATCCATGTGTGTATTTTAAACAAGAAGGTAAAAATTTTGTTATCATTTTTTTGTATGTGGATGACATGTTTTTAATTGGTAACAATAAGGAGATGATAAAGTTACTAAAATCTTAGTTATCTTATGAATTTGACATGAAGTGTTTGGATGCTGCAAAATTTATTTTTGGTATGGAAATAATAAGGCATCATGCAAATAGGAAGTTATGATGAAATGAAAGGAAATATGTTGATTTGAAACTACAGAGGTTTAGGATGCATGATTGTAAACTAGTATGTACTCCATATCTTGTTGATCAAAAGTTATCTGCTAAATAGTGTCCTAAAATAGATGAGAAAATTGAAGAAATGCATCATATTCCTTATGCTAGTATTGTTGGTAGTTTGATGTATGTAATGGTCTATACTAGACCTAATATTGCACATGCAACGAGATTAGTTAGCAGATATATGTCCTATCTAGGAAAATAACAATGGACTATTATGAAGAGGATCTTCAAATACTTGTGTGGAACTTCAAACTATGCTATCTATTACCAAGGAAAATTTGAAGATAGTAATATTGTAAATCTACAAGGTTTTGTGGATGCTAACTAGGTTGGAGATCTAGACAAGAGAATATCCATGAGTGCTTATGTATTTAGACTATTTGGAGGGGCAGTAAGTTGGATGAATTAAAAATAATTAATGGTTGCTTTATCCATAATAAAGATAGAGAATATTGCAGAAACTCATGCCTATAAAGTAGTGTGGCTACAAAGGTTATGTTCAACATTTGGTCTTAAGCAGAAGGTTATGAGAATTGATAGTGATAGTCAGAATGCAATATTTTTGGCCAACAATCCTGGTTTTCATGATCGGTCAAAACATATTGATATCAAGTACCATTTTTTGAGAGATGGTTGAAGGGAATCAAATGATGCTAGAGAAAGTTGATACAAAGAATAATGTTGTTGATTCATTAACAAAGATTGTACCTACTCAAAAAAATTCTTGATGTAGAAGATCTATAGACGCCCTTGACAATTGATAATGGCAATTTTTGGCCCCTATGGAAAGTATTCAACAAGTGGGAGAATATTAGAAATATGTTGAATATTTTCCATGTTATTTTGGTGGGGTTAATTCTAAAAGGTACTAGACACTCTTCGTGTATCCTCATCGGGTTCTTAAATTTTAGGATTTCTTAAGCTATTTTTAGACCCATATGGGTTATATTTGAACCCATGGTTTTTTTCTCATGGTATTGTAAAATATTTTCGTGTGTTTTGTTTGTTTAATTGCCCTTGCATCAAGGTTTGAAGAGAGATGAGAGATGAACATTTTTGAAAAAAAATTAAATATTTAAATAAATAAAATTTTAAAGAACATTATTATATATTGTAAATATTAATAACGAATGCAAGTGCAATTAAATAATATATTATTTAATAACAAATAATAAATATTTTACTCTTTAATCAAAATAATCATTAAACAATGTAAAAATTAATTTTATAAATATAAACCTAAAATGTGTATCAAAATTTTAAAAATATAATTTAAATTTTATTAATGTTGTATGTTTTTAATGGAATATAATTCTTCTTTATTGGAATTCAAAATTCTTAAAGAATGGTTTTTCAATATAATGATAAATGGAATAGAATTCTATATTCATGAGATTGAAAATAGAGGCATTAAGAATTATTTTTTCTTTCAAACTTAATTTTGAAAATGTTTTCAACAATAATGTTCTTTATTTTAATTAATTAAAATATATTTTAATTAATTAAAATTTAATAATATTCTTTATTAATATTTAATTATTTATTAGTTCAACCATCTAAAAAGTAAACCAAAATTTGGCTTTTATGAAACAATAAATGCAAGTTGTTCTTTTTATTTTTGTTCTATATTATTCTTTACAAAATAATATAAATACAATATAATAAAAATAAAACTCTTTCCAATCTTATATACACCATTAAATAAAACATAATATTTATTAAAAGTTTTAGTTTAATAATCTCACCTTTTATATAAGTACCTACATCTTTTAAAAAAGGTTAATTAACATATATATTATATTGTTGCCGCTCTAAAAATTAAAACACTAAAACAATTTAAAATAGAGGAAAACAAATCTGATTTAATTTTGCACAACCCTTTAAGTTGAAGTTGGATAGCTCAGGGGAGACAAATACTGTTTTTTATTTTGATTAATTTCCTATTACTGTTTTTGCACTTGAAAAATGGAGACAATAAGACTTTTTAAATCACATGAAAATAAAGCCGCTTTATTTATGTGCACAGCACAAAGCAAATGACTTTTTTTAATTTAACTTACATATATTAATACAAAATCTTAATTCTTGTGGAATGTTGGAAGTTAAGAATTCAAACCTCCACCGTCCATATTCACTACTCTCTTAAGACCTCGTAATCTATATATATCCTCCATCAACGGTCGATGTACGAGAACAAAGTCGAACATTTTGTGGTTTCTAAGCAGGAAGATTTACATCATCTGCTTTATTGCAGGCCAATCTCTTTTTGGATAACTAGTTATATAAATAAATTAAAGCTGCGTTAAAGCTACAAGACTTGATAATACCAAATAATTCTTATGGGAGAAATTTGTAGATAGGAGTGGGTATTGTTTACAGCAAGCATTCATGTACTCACCGGAAAATTAAGTGAAACAACATTCAAGGGTTTTCTTGGTTGTAACGATTGTCCGGGACGTATTCACCGTTACCATTGCCATAACCGCTACCAGAGCCGGCGCCGTAGCCCCTGCCGTTGCCAAAATCGGTGTTGTAACTACCACCGTAGCCCGAGGTGTAACCACCGTTGCTGCCGGAACCTCCACCGTACCCAGCACCGTTAGAGCCGCGCCACTCCCCAGACCCATAACCGCCACCATTGCCGGAGCCCTCTCCTCGGTATCCCGCACCGGCGCCGTTGCCGCCACTGCTTTCCGAGTAGTACTCGGCGCCGTTACCATAGCCATTCCCTCCTTCACCGTAACGGGCAGCGTTGCCCGAATCGGTGCGGTAGCCCTGACCCTCGCCATTTCCGTAGCCGTTGCCGTTGCCTTGGCCTTCGCCGGAGCCGTAGTGGCCACTGTAGGAGTTGTCCACGCTCCGCTCGACGCCCGTGGGATACCATTCTTTGGTGTCCATGTACTCCGTGGCCACTCGCCCACCGGTGTTATTGGAGGCGGGTTCTTTCCTAAAGAATTTGCTCTCTCTACCCTCCACATTACACAGAAGCAAGTTTAGAGCGGCCACACTTAAGACCACAATTGAGCACAGGACCTGAGTGCGGGACGCCATTATCTCAACAATGGCAAAGTCAAGAAGGAGATTAGATAATTTGCAGACAATGAGAGCCTGAGACCTAGCGTTGCATATTTATAGCTTGAATTTACTTCCTTTGGAATGTTCTCGTCTGTCTAGTGATGGCCGCTTCATTCAATGCAGAGTGCACCCCCACATGTAGGGTTCCCTAACTGCCCTACAATTGTCAAGTTACTTAGCTGTGGAGCGGAATCTCGGATATAATTTGTCTTTTCTGGACTTTCACGATTTATTTGACAACTCATCGTAATCTATGGCCCTTGAATCTCAATTAGATACTTCAATAGTTGAAAACAATCGGTTGGAAAAATTCAGAGTATTGGAAGAATTCATCTACAAATTAGAACTCTAAATCTAAGTTGGTTCATGGAAATTACCGGTTACGTCATCCTTTAACAAAATAGATAGATGATACCTGCTCTATATGTTCACATCCTTTCAAGTGCATCATTCATGTTTTTTTCTCCACTACGCAATAAGATGCCAAAATCTATCATCATGAGTGTCTTACGGTCATTGAAAAATTCGTCCGCGGTGTTCCAATTCGAACACGAAACTTGCGTACCAGTTCCGAACTAATTGATGTTGTAGGCGGCCACTTACAGCCGTGATTGGCGGAGAGACTTCAAACATCAAACATGCGTGGGCCTATCTCGTTTCAGAATTCTTTCTCAAAAAAAGGTACAAAGTGAGTTCTTTACAATTCGTTTAAGTCGTAGACTTCTGGAACCACTTCACATTCACTGGGTTTTCTACAGAGAATAGATAGAAGAAATCAGATATGTATAGTACATAGTAACAACCTTCCCTACCTTGCCTCTATGTGTTGTAGAAAACGGACAGACCTTCCGTTATTAAACAACAACGTATTAATATAAATTATGTTTTAACATTGGCATTCAAATTTTACCTATTACCCTAAACAAGATCAGGTATTTGGAGACCATGCCGAATGGGTTACAACAACATTAATATTTTTCTTATATTATATTATTTTATGTATGGTTTTAATAATATTCACGTGGATTATCCAAAAATTACTATTATAATTTTCATCTCACTTTATAACTTCAAAGGAAAGAGGACCTAAAAGAACTCACGTAAACTAATTAATATTAACACAAATATTTATATACTAAATTTTCTTTTTAATTTAAAATACGTGGTATGTATTTTTAATTTTCAAATAATAAAAATAATAATCATAAAAGTATTAAAAAGAATATCAGGGTTAAAATTATAGTTTGATGATAATTTGAACTGAGTGAATTATATGGTTTGTTAATATTGTTTGTGTTATATTATTTCTTATTCTTTTCGGTGAAGAGGCATTTACGTGTCCACGATTTTTTGTTTAATGTATTTAAATTTTTACCATTAACTTCGTTAGTAAGAAATTAATATTATTATTGAAATTGGTAATAGGTAATTTTAAATATAAAATTTATAAATTTGTGTAAAAAATGTATTTTAATAAAAATATGAAATATTATTTAATTTATAAATGTATAACAAACCATTTTTATCTATAGAGTGGTGGAGTAAATTTTATATAGAGTTTTATTGGTTAATTTTTATAAGAAAATATGAGTTTGTTGGAATTTATCAAAGGATAGTGGATACTAAGTAAAGTTGGGATATGAGGATTTAGAACAAACAAAATTTCCTTCTCCCAAAGATTTTTCTTGGAAGAATGTTTTGTCATTAGAGGCTCTCCCTAAGGCCTCAACATTTTTTTGGTTAGTAATTCAAAGCCAGATTCTTTCAAAAGAGAGTCTCCAAAGAAGAGGATATTATGGACCCTTTAGGTGTGCCTTGTGCGAGAAGGATTTAAAAACGTTAGACCATTTACTTCTTCATTGTTCGTTTGCTCGTATCATTTGGGGTTACTTTTTAAAAAATATGAAATTATATTGGGTATCTTCATCAACATTGAGTTGATAAAATGTTGGATAAATTAATTTAAAGCTAAAGCATTATGTATTCTTTGGAGGATTGGCCCTGCCATTATTTGTTGGAATTTATGGCTTGAAAGGAATAATAGAATTTTTAAAAATAAATATCAAAATCATGCCTAAGTTTGGAACCGTGTCAAAATGTCTAGTAGAACCGTATCAAAATCATGCCCAAGTTTGGAATCGTATCAAAATGTCTACTGGTGCTCATCATGGGAAGTATCAATTGCAAAAAAATAAGTGCTAATAACTTGGCTACAAGATTTGAACATACATGGAAGAGTAATCTAAGACAATGGATGGTAAAATGGAAATGTCCAGAAATTAGGTTTATCAAAATTAATTTTGATGGTGCTTCTAAAGGAAATCTAGGAAAAGTTGGTGGAGGTGGTGTTTTTAGATATAGTGAAGGCAAAATTATCCTCCCTTATTTAGAATTATATGGAACTTCAACTAACAACTATGCAGAGGCTAGGGCACATCTTATTGGGATTAAAATTACACCAAAAAAAGAATGAAAATATATTTTAATTGAGGGGGACTCACAAATTACCATCAATGCTATTAACAAAAATGGATGTGGAGACTCGATAAAAATAATATTATTGTTGATGTTCATCATCTATTACAAGAGGAAATCTCCTGGAAGTGTGAACATATTTTTAGAGAAGGAAAGTGAGTAAATTGTGGTGTTGATCTACATCCCCATAAAATTCAAATTTTAAAAGACAACTAGCCAAGTGAGATTTTATGTCTTAATCAAAATGATACCAACGAGTTAATTGTGGAAACATAACACTTTGAGGAAGACGAAGAATATATTTAAGGGAAAAAAGAAAAGAAAAAATTGTGATAAAAATGTTTGCTACAACAAATATAATATTATGTTATTTTGATGGGAGTAACCCCAATAAAAACCACATATAACTATTCAAAATAAAAATAAAAATATAAAATATTATTCAATTCATAAATGTATAACAAACCATTTTTATCTATAGAGTTGTGGGAATAAATAACTATATTAATGTAGGGTAATATGTTAATAGTAGTATTGAATTAACATAAAAATAAAATATTTAACGAACTTAATATTAATAAGACTAAAAAATATACATAAAAATAAAATGAATTATATATTTTATAATAATTTATAAAATTAATAAAAATAATCCCAATAAAAACTATATATAAACTATTCAAAATAAAAATAAAAATATGAAATATTATTCAATTTATAAATGTATAACAAACCATTTTTATTTACATTTTTATTTATAGAGTTGTGGGATTAAATAACTATATTAATGCAAGGTAATATGTTAATGGTAGTATTGAATTAATATAAAAATAAAATACTTTACGAGATTAATATTAATAAGACTAAAAAATATACATAAAAATAAAATGAATTATATATTTTATAATAATTTATAGAGTTAATAAAAAGTAATTAATTATTATTTATATTTATGAATAACATTTTATTATTCTTGATGAAAATAATATATTTCAAAGTATATATATTATTTGGTTAGTGTGAGAAACTCCTATGATTAAATGCACAATGCGGTTCGGTAGTCTCTTCCCAACCATGACTCTTTGTAAAGTTGAAATCTATGCTTATCAATAGGGAATTTAACACAACCATCACACACCCACCCCTTCACACACTCCCATGCTATAGTTTAAATCTTAAACTTACTAAAAAAAATAAAGACTCAAACCTTTACACTATCCCATGAAATTATTCATAGCATCATATTATTACTCATAATTACAATGCATTTAAAAACGGGATGCTAAATCTAATGATCATAATTGTACAATATATATTAAAATTTATAATTTATAAATACATGTAACACATTATTATTGTTCACACGGCCTATTTTAAATTTTAGGAATTATCTTCATTAATGATAATTTTACATAAGTAATTAGAAAAGGTTGATTTTGTTAGGATTAAAAGAATCTACATAAGTAAGATATTTCATGATGCAAAACACAGCTAATATATTTAAAAAATTATGTATTTTTATATTATGATAATTTTATTTTTACTTAGGAAGTATCATTATACATTATCATGATAGTTATGCTATATGTATTTATTAGATTAATTTGTATTGGAATATAAACTCTTACATTAGTTCTCCAAGGTTAGGTGGATTGGTAAGTGCTTGTTTGGCTAGGCATTTACTAAGAAGATACCCAGGTTCAAACCTCGAGGACAACTTGTTTGCAAAGGTAGTAGTTTGATCTAAATTTTTCAAGTGCATGCTAGATGGATGATGATGCTAGATGGATGATGATGGTATGAATCTCGAGCGATCATTTGTCCCCTTCACACTGAGATCAATAATAATGAAGCAAAATAGGGTATGAATCTTGAGCGATTAGTGGTCCCCTTCACACTGGGATCAATAATAATAAAGTAAAATAAGTTTAGTGGAAACAAATCCAATGATTTAAACCCTCCACTTGTCAGTTACTAAAAATAGTGTGGTTGTGACCAACTCTCCTATGTAACAAAAAAATAAACTCTTACATTAACTGTGATTGTTACATATTACATATTTAATAAATATTTAAAATTAAAAGTTATTTTTTTACTATTGATGATTAGGATTGGGCATCCTCATCCCAACCATGACCTCTCATAAGGGTGAGAGCTAAACTTATAAATAGGGGCCAAACAGGTAGCCATACACACACCCTCATTAGTAAAAAAATTAAACATGGCATAGCAGTACTTGCCCACACCATAAAAACTTTTAGGTTAGAAAGAAACCTTAAGAGCCTCTCTTAAATGACGAACAATATCATCCCATCTGGGTATACCACTATCTAGAGGGAATCCACAAAATATTTTTTGTGTCCCCTTTGCATCGTAGAGGTTTGAACCATGGACCTCTTATTCAACGATGCTAGGTTCACCTTTTCCACTTGTGCTACAAAAGTGGATAAAAAAATTTAGGTTAGAAAGAAACCTTGAGAGCTACTCTTAGGTGGTAGGCAATGTTATCCCATACAATTATACCACTATCTAGAGGGAATCCATAAGATAATTTTTATGTCCCCCCTTCACACCATATAAAGGTTCAAACTGTGGACCTCTCATTCAATAGGGTCATACTCACATTTTCTACTTGCACTTAGGCTAAAAAGAAACCTCAAGATTTTTTTTTAGGTGACCAACAATACTGTCCCATCCGAGCATACCATTATCTAAAGGAAAGCCACAAGAGATTTTTTTGTGTCCCCCTTCACACCCCAGAGGTTTGAACCATGGACATCCCATTCAACGGGACCAGGATTACCTTCTCTTACCTTATCCAATTGCACTACAAAGGTAGACTACATCATGGACATTATCACTCACATACAAACAATCTATTTTAAATTTCAAATTTCTATCACATAAATAATAAATATTAAATATTAATATTTTATTGTTGATACTTATAAAACTTTTCACATATTAAGCTTCATACAAAAATATAAAAAATATAAATACATTCATAATTTAATGTCTTTGAAGTATAAGGTACTCCTAGATTAATCTTGTTCTTCAAAATAAATTCTTTTTAACTATATTTAAAACTATTCATTTTTTTTGTTTGGTATAAATTCCACTTATTGTTCTTTTCTCTTGTGCAATTATAATTATATGTAACCAATTGATTAGAAACATCCATTGGAATGGCCTACAATTAAACCAAAGAATATTTAAGCTTTTAAAAACATAAAATTCTTCTACAAGTGTTAATGTAGGTCTAAAATCTGAGATAAAAGGATAACAAAATTATGTTGACTTACAACCACAATTATGCCAACATAAACTACAAGAATAAATTATTATAAAATATATAAAAAAATTGTAGAACATTTACAACAAATTGGAAGAAGTTAAATTATATGAAAGGAGACCTTATAACCAACTAGGATTGCATATCCAATAGAAACTATAGTGTATCTATAATGGCAATTCATGAGACTAGTAATGACGTCTTGATAGGAAGAGAGACATTAAAAAAATCATATTTAACAAAAAAAAAAAATATTTAAAACAAGATCATCACTAGAATATGATCATTAATAATTTAAGCTAGATTTTAAACTAAACTTATAGATTCTTCATCAAACATTATTGAGAACATGATAATTACCGATTTCCTTCATTTTATTAACAATTATAACTAATTTGATTGAATAAACATAGTATTTGTATCATTGATAAGAATTTAGGAAAAATAAAATATAGATATGAGTTTAAATGTAGAATTATTTCATAAGAAAAAAATGAAACATTTTGACATTTTATATGAACTAATATTTGAATGGTTACAATATAGGTAAATAATTATTTTTATCTGTTTATTTCTAAAATTTACTGTTTCAAATGAATTTATTATGAAAGTGGAAGGGTATTTCAATACAATGATACCAAAATATAGCATAACAATTTACAACTACCCTTATTTTAATGAAGCTTAAAAACCAGGTTACACAACTTATTCATATATAATAACTCCTAACATCCTCTGTATTACATCATAGTCTTGCATACAAAACTTTAAAATTCTTCAGATTTAACTCATCCTAGTGGTTTGGTGAAGATGTCCACTCCTTATTGAGTAGCATAGCATTTGAGCTAGATATTCTGCTATTGAATATGTTCAGTAGCACTTATCGATGTGCTTGATCCTTTTGTGGAAAACTGAATTACGAATAGGTTTTAATACTCCTCGATTATCGCAATGAAAATATTCTTGATAATAGCAAATAATTCTTATGGGTGGAATTTGTAGATAGGAGTGGGTATTGTTTACAGCAAGCATTCATGCATTCACCGGAAAATTAAGTGAAACAACATTCAAGGGTTTTCTTGGTTCAGGTGGTAACGATTGTCCGGGACGTATTCACCGTTACCATTGCCATAACCGCTACCAGAGCCGGCTCCGTAGCCCCTGCCGTTGTCAAAATCGGTGTTGTAACTACCACCGTTGCTGCCGGAACCTCCACCGTACCCAGCACCGTTAGAGCCGCGCCACTCCCCAGACCCATAACCGCCACCATTGCCGGAGCCCTCTCCTCGGTATCCCGCACCGGCACCGTTGCCGCCACTGCTTTCCGAGTAGTACTGGGCGCCGTTACCATAGCCATTCCCTCCTTCACCGTAGCGGGCAGCGTTGCCCGAAGCGGTGCGGTAGCCCTGACCCTCGCCATTTCCGTAGCCGTTGCCTTGGCCTTCGCCGGAGCCGTAGTAGCCAGTGTAGGAGTTGTCCACGCTCCGCTCGACGCCCGTGGGATACCATTCTTTGGTGTCCATGTACTCCGTGGCCACTCGCCCACCGGTGTTATTGGAGGCGGGTTCTTTCCTAAAGAATTTGCTCTCTCTACCCTCCACATTACACAGAAGCAAGTTTAGAGAGGCCACACTTAAGACCACAATTGAGCACAGGACCTGAGTGCGGGACGCCATTATCTCAACAATGGCAAAGTCAAGAAGGAGATTAGATAATTTGCAGACAATGAGAGCCTGAGACCTAGCGTTGCATATTTATAGCTTGAATTTACTTCCTTTTGACTGTTCTCGTCTGTCTAGTGATGGTCACTTCATTCAATGCAGAGTGCACCCCCACATGTAGGGTTCCCTAACTGCCCTACAATTGTCAAGTTACTTAGCTGTGGAGCGCAATTTCGGACATAATTTGTCTTTTCTGTACTTTCACAATTTATTTGACAGCTCATCGTGATCTATGGCACTTGGATCTCAATTAGGTACTTCAATCGTTGAAAACAGAACGTCGACCGACGTCGGTTGGAAGAGTACCTTTTCCAGTTACCAGCAGGCTTCAATTTCTTGGTTTTTTCAGATTATGGAAGAGGTCATCTACAAATTAGAACTCTAAATCTACGTTGGTTCATGGATTTTACCAGTTACGTCTTCCTTTTAACAAAATAGATGATACCTGCTCTATATGTTCACATCCTTGCAAGTGCATTATTGATGTTTTAGATGTAAAAATCTATCATCATGAGTGCCTTACGGTCATTGAAAAATCCGCAGTGTTCCAATTTGAACACGAAACTTGCGTACCAGTTCCGAACTAATTGATGTTGTAGGCGGCTACTTACAGCCGTGATTGGCGGAGAGACTTCAAACATCAAACATGCGTGGGCCTATCTCGCTTTAGAATTCTTTCTCAAAAAGTACAAAATGAATTCCTTACAATTCATTCAAGTCGTAGACTTGTGGAACCACTTCACATTCACTGGGTTCTACAGAGAATAGATAGAAGAAATCAGATATGTATAGTACATAGTAACAACCTTCCCTACCTTGCCTCTATGTGTTGTAGAGAACGGACAGACCTGCTTATTGATTTGACTGTCATACAATTTCCATTATTAAACAACAACGTATTAATATAAATTATTAATATAAATTATGTTTTAACATTGGCATTCAAATTTTATCCATTGCAATTATTAAACTACAACGTATTAATATAAATTATGTTTTAACATTGACATTCAAATTTTATCCATTGCCGTACACAAGATCAGGTATTTGAAGACCATGCCCAAAGGGTTAGGATGCTTGCAACCACAGTCATATTTTTTAAAGTTTTATAAAAAAATTAGTAACGATCTTCATTTTTGTAACTACAATTTAAATTTGAAAAGCTATTATTAGAGTCCTCATCCCACCTAAATAACTCCAAGTAAGAGAGGACTTTACCCGTTAATATTAACATCGATATTTATATAGCAAGTTTTCTTTTTTATTTTAAATACATTGGCTGTATTTATAATTTTAAAATAATAATAATAATAATCATAAAAAAATTTAAAAATCTTAAAAGTATTAAAAAGTATGGTTTAAATTATATTTTGATGATAATTTGAACAAATGTTTGAGTAACTTATAGGGTTTATTAGTATTGTTTGCGTTATATTATTTCGTATTCTTTTCGGTGAAGAGGCATTTATGTGTCCACCTATATGATACAATATAGGTAGACTGCCCGCCTTAATTTAAATGTTATATATTTTATTTAAATTTTTATTATTAAATTTGTTACTAAATTTTTAAAAATTAATATTATTATTGAAATTGAGAATAGTTACTAATAAATATAATTAAAAAAAAAAAATCATTTTAATAAAAATATGAAATATTATTTAATTCATAAACGCATAACAAACCATTTTTATCTATACAGTGGTGGAGTAAATAAGTATATTAATGTAAGATAATATGTTAATGGTGCATAAAAACAAAATATTTAATGATTTTAATATTAATAAGAATAAATATATATATTTATTTATTTATTTATTATTTGGTTAGTGTAAGAAATTTTATGATCAATGTACAGGGTTGAGTAGTCTCTTCTTAACCATGATATTTTGTGTAAAACCAAGAGCTATGGTTATCAATAGGGAATTTAACACACACCTACCCCCTCACACACTTGCCCACGTCGCGGTTTGAATCTTGGACCTCCCAAAGAAGAGCCAAAGTCCGAATGGTTGCACTGTTCCCATTGGACTACATAAAAATAAAAATAATTATATATTTCTTAATATATTTATGGAGCTACCAAAAATTAATTGTATGTTAAATTTTATTTCTAGATATTAATTTGAGATTATTATTAATATTTATGAATAACACTTTTTTTTATTAGTTAAAAGAAGGTTTTTTGAAATATTCCCGAACCTTATTATAAAAGGAACACCTACCACCCTATTAGGCAAAGGGATGTTAGCAAGTTAAACATAGACCAACATCCATAACCCACACAAGGGAAACTAGCACAACCACCACCAAGGTAAACACAAAAAATAGACATATAGACAGATTGACGAAAGACCATATGATCTACAACCAAGCCCCATAACCCTTCCAGATCAACCCACATAGGGGTACCCATGCATAGAAAAAAATCAAAACAAAAACAAAAAACTTAGAAAGACCCATAAAAAATAGACCCCCGACCATTATTGTTCGTTGATGTCTAGGTTGTCCTTACTAGGACCCTCCAAAATATGACCTCGTTTGTTCTTAGCTCAGTATAGATACCTCTAATATCTAAATAATTGATACCTAGCAGAAAATACTCTCACCAAATAGTTAGACCAACTTAGCTTATCCTCAAATTTACTAGGAAAATAACCGATTTATTATCTTCCCTATACACGTGCTCGAAAACCACATCCTCAAAGGCCTAAAGGATTATTTTTTCCTTAAAAATCATATTAGTGATAAAAGGACTAGGATTTTGAGAATCTTTCACTAGATTTATGATATTAAGGGAATCACCCTCAATGATGACCTTACTCTGCTCGAAGCCACTCAACATAGAAATACCTTGGAAGAGAGTATGGGCTTCAGTAAAATGACTCGATTGAGATTATAACTTCTTAGAAAAGGTGAAAAGAAGTTTGTCACTACAATTTTGAATTAAACCACCTATACCTACCTCTCCTTGCTTATCCTTGGAGGCCTCATCGAAATTGAGTTTAATCCAGATTATAGGGGGTGGTTCCTAGGAAATATATCTTCTCCCACTCGAATACAAATGGGTAGTACACCTCAAAAACATTTTAAACCCCAAAACACACTCTAGATCTAATTTCCTAGTAAATGAACCTAAGTCCAAAGAGATGGTAAATATGATCTCCACTATTGTTGCAATGATATTGACACATATAGAGGGTTGAATTGGCTTTATTTTTAAATATCCTCAAATTCCTTTCCTTCCAAATACACCACATAATGTGAGCTAAGCTAAATATCTAGAACAAATGAAGACAGGGAGAAAATAAGGGAGGTTCCCACTGGTATAAAAGATCATACATTTAAAGGGGCATACCCAATAAACACCAACCAAATTGAAAAAGAAGGAGAAAACATCCTTATAGAATGGGCACAAAATAAAAATATGTTGTACCGACTCAACATCCAAGTCACAAAGCAAACACCGGTTAATCCTTTTCACCAAATTAGTTTGCTTGAGAAAAGGTAGGCGAAAGTCTTCCAAGAGGAAACATGTCAATTTCACATAAAATACTCCTAAAATTTCTGCCTTCTAGAAAATATTATCAGCTTCATTAGTAGATTTGATGATTTGGAACTTCAAGAGGTCTGAGATCTTCTTAAGGATCATTTTCTCAACCATAGATAAGTCAGGACTAAATAAAAATCTTCATCTCTTCCTATGATTTACAATTTTGATGTAATCTTTAATCTTAGAACCAAAGGTACATCTACAGAAGTCTTCATCCATTATCATTTATGGGAGTGAAGCCAACAGTTGGTCCATCAACCAAGTTTCTAACCAAAAATAAATTATATGGTCATTACCCATATTACATCTTCCTCCTTTTCTAATGTTGCTCTTGGAATTATACAAACTAAGACAAAAGGCCAACCCAGAGTTTGGTAGATCATCTAATGGGAAGTCCTCCCCATTATTTAGATATTTTTCTTCTATAATATTAACCCAATCAATCCATTATGGGTTAAGCGACAACCTTGTTTAGCAACTGACACAGTCTCAAGGCGTGGAGGGAGATAAAACTTCAAAAAATATTGAAAGCATTCATAGAAACACAATAAAACATGGATTCATTTGAAGACAGGGTGCACACAACCGATTTCCATTATATATTATACTTCATTCAAAATATTTTACACGATTGCTTACAATCCTGCAACCAACATTCCACCACCTCCTCTTTTCCTTTCCATCTGGTTTCCCCCTTATTTTTTTTTCTTTCCAATGCCCTATTTTTTTCTTCGAAACTTCTGGATATCCTTCTGACATATAATGCTGAAAACTACCCTAACTACATTCTATTTCTTGTTTTTAGAAATGGTGGAAGGATACGCCCAATATGTTGGGGATATACGCCCAACATCCCCTTGGTATACGCCCCAATACTTATATTTTTATGATATACGCCCAACTTATGTTTATTACATTTCATTCCATCAAAACACACTCTGGGTAGATACGCCCAACAAATATTCCCACCCGCGCCCCATCCGTACACTAAAATTCCCAGCCACAACAAAACGAGTTGCACAGGTATATACACCCAGGTTTATGTGAATAGGAGATACGCCCAAGTTAGTATCCTGGTAAATACGCCCCAGGTATCTACCCTGTATTTCTAGACTTCAGAAATTGCCCTGTTTCACTTTGTTCTAGCTCCTGCGTCAACCTCCCCAAGGTGAAAGAGGAGTGAGCTCCTACTTACGCATTCATGGAGGATATGATTGTTTGCTCAAGTGGGTAAACTCTTCTTTAGTGATCCATTCATCCTCTAATGGATTTCTCCCTTTCCAACGAACAAGATATTCTTTATATGCTCTATTTCTTGTTTTCCTTCCTATTCTTTCACCCAAAACTTTGTCAATATCCTCACATTTCTTTACAGGTATATATTTTTCCCAGTCATCCATCTTAACTACTTCATGTATATTTTCTAACTCATCATTACCTCTGAAAGGATGAAGATCTGCAACATTAAAAATTGGGAGATGTCCATACCTATTGGGAGTTCTACTTGATATGCATTATCTAAACACTTTCTCAAAATTTTGCAGGGACCAATTTTCTTATATTTTAATTTGTTGTAGGTACCTTTGGGGAATCTCTCTTTTCTCAAAAAAACCATTACCTTTTCTCCCACTTCAAATGATTCATGTCTTCTCTTCTGATCTGCATACTCTTTATAAATTTGATTGCTTCTTTTAATCTTCTCTCTAATTTCATTTTGGAGTTGTTTCATATACTCAGTGAGATCTTCTGCTTCAACATTTTTTCGTTCTGAGACAATTTTGACTAAGTATGTCACTCCCTTGGGTGATCTTCCATATACGATTTGGAATGGTGAGGCTCCTGTAGATCGATTAACTGAATTGTTATAGGTAAATTCTACTTGAGCTAGAATACTGTCCCACTGCTTTGGTCTATCCCCAACCAAGCTCCTCAACAAGTTACCCAAACTTCGATTCACTGCTTCTGTCTGACCATCCATTTGTGGATGATATGCAGAACTAAAATCCAATTTTGTGCCTAATATTTGCCATAACATTCTCCAAAAATATCCCATAAACTTAGTATCTCTATCTGCTGTAATGCTTTTGGGTAATCCATGTAATCTAACTACCTCTTGAAAGAAGATTTTTGTAATTTGTGATGCATCATTGGTCTTTTTGCAAGGAACAAAATGTGCCATTTTCGAAGATTTATCAACAACAACAAATACACTATCATTACCTCGTTGTGTTCTTGGTAATCCCAATACAAAGTCCATGTTGATGTCTTCCCAAGGTCCATTTGGCACTAGTAATGGCTGGTATAATCCAGTATTTCTTTTTGTCCCCTTAGCTAGCTGACAAATTCTACATTGAGACACAAATTTCTCCACATCTCTCAGCATATATGGTCAATAATACTTTTCTTGCAGTTGTAACAATGTTTTGTCTCTTCCAAAATGTCCTCCTAGGCCTCCACCATGAGTTTCTTGAATTAGATTCTCTCTAAGTGATCCCCTTGGAATACATAATTGCTGATTTTTAAAGAGGAATCCTTCTTGAATAAAATATTCCTTCCATACCTGATTTCCTTGAACCTTTTGCCAAATCTCTTTAAAATCTGGATCTTCCTTGTATTGGTCTTTCATTTGGTTCAGCCCAACAACTTCTACTTCCATTGTTTTCAACAATAAACTTCTCCTACTCAACGCATCTACAACCTTGTTTGTTATTCCAGCCTTGTACTTCAAAACAAAAGTGTATCTTTGTAGATAATCCACCCATTTGGTCATTTTGGCACTCAACTTCTCATGGCTGTTAATGTATTTCAATGCTTGATGATCGGTGTAAATCACAAACTCTTTGGGCAGTAAATAATGCCTCCAATATTTAAGTGTTTGCACAATAGCATACATCTCCTATTCATAAACTGAATATTTTTGCTTTGCTTCATTTAATTTTTGGCTGAAATAAGCAACTGGCCTCCCTTCCTGGCTTAACACAACACCTATTGCTTTACTACTTGCATCACAGTCAACCTGGAATACTTTATCAAAATCAGGTGCCACTAATATTGGTTGCTCACTCATCCTTTTCTTCAACAATCTAAAACTTTCCTCTGCCTATTTAGTCCATTGGAACACACCTTTCTTAATGCAAGATGTCAATGGAGCACATATTTCACTAAAATTCTTTATAAACTTCCTATAAAAATTAGCTAGGCCATGAAAACTTCAAACTTCTATTATATTCTTGGGTGTAGGCCATTCTCTAATAGCTGCAACTTTTGAAGGATCCATATTTAAACTTGTCTTTAGATATAACAAACCCCAAATACACTAATTCTTGTTTCATGAAAGAACACTTTTTCAATTTTATCATCATATTATCTTCTTTTAACTTGTCTAACACTTGTCTCACATGTTTTAAATGCTCTCCTCTCTCTTTGCTATAAATCAAAATGTCATCTAGATAAACAACCACAAATTTCCCAAGAAATGGTTTCAATACTTCACTCATCAATCTCATAAATGTACTAGGAGCATTTGTTAATCCAAATGGCATTACCAACCATTCATAAATTCCATATTTAGTCCTAAATGTTTTTTTCCATTCATACCCCTCTCTTATCCTAATTTTATGATAACCACTTTTTAAATCTATCTTCAAAAAATACTTTGCACCACATAAACAATCCAACAAATCATCCATGCAGGGAATAGGAAATATGTACCTGATACTGATCTTGTTAATAGCTCTAGAATTGGTGCACATTCTCCATTCACCATATTTTTTTGGTGCCAACACTGCAGGAACTGCACATGGGCTTAACCTCTCTCTAATCAGTCCTTTTCTCAGCAACTCTTGCACTTGTTTATTCAACTCTATAGTCATATTTGGATCCATACGATGTGGTGCTTTGTTTGGTAGGCCAGCTCCTGGTATCAAGTCAATTTGGTGTGATATCTTCCTCACTGGAGGTAATCCAAGTGGTGATTCATCTGGAATAATCTCTTCATACTCAGCAAGCATCTCTCTTATCTCCTTAGGAATCGGTTCTTCTCTTTGCTCCTCTCTTGGTACAACAATATAACACATGGCTACATCTCTACATTCTTGTAAGAATTCTTTCCTTACCAATAAAACCAACCCACTTCGAGCTTCATCCTCTTTAGACCTTAATGGCTTCAAGGTGGTTCTAACACCTTCTTTCTCCACTGTAATGGTGTTCAATCTGCCATCATATATCATCCTCCTATAATATTGCTAGGGTCTTCCCAGGAAAATGTGACAAGCATCCATAGGCACTACATCACAAATAAACTCATCTTGATATCTACCTATCCTCATATTAATTTTACATCTCTCACTCACTAAAACTTGACACCCTTTCTGTAGCCAAGACACTTTATAGGGTTTTGGATGCAAAAATATTTTCCATTTCAATTGTTTTACAATATCTTCAGAAACTAGATTGTTTGTACTACCTCCATCAACAATTATGAAGAACACAAGCTTATACTAAGAGGGGGGTGAACAGTATAAGACCACTTTTTACTTTTTCCTTTATACTTCAAAACAGTAAAGCAATATATCCAAAGCAATATCAAAGCAATGCACAAAACCATCCACAAAGTGACACAACAATTTACATGGTTCACCCAAGGTGGGCTACTCCACGGATAAAACTTTTCTCTAAAAGTTATATCAAAGTCCTCTAGGAATCCTTCCCAATTACAATTTTTATGAGCCTCGGCCCAAAGGAGATACCTTCCCCCAATATGAATTTATGAGCCTCTACTCAAAGGAGATACCTTCCCCTAGCTCTGCTCTGGCTGGTGATCCTCTAGAAGACCTCTGCCTCCACTTCCCTTAGCAAATGGAACTCTATCCACAAAAGACACATGTCTTCCCTAATCTGGCTGGAGACCTCTGTCCTCAACTCTATCACCTCCAAGTTGGTCCTCGAATTTGCACTAAACACAGTCCTTCGGTCTAGCACAAATGTCCTCTTCCTTTGTCTTTGATTTGCACCAAACATAGTCCTTCGATCTGGCACAAATATGTCCTCAGTTTCTTCTCATAGAACCAATGCACCTCTATCCTCAAGTTCTCTGATAGAACTATCAAACTCAGCTTCGCAATTCCTCTACTAAGACCTGTCCAAATCTGCTCACAAGTCCCCAACGGAACCGTCCAAAACACGCTCACAAGTCCCCAATGGAACCGCCAAAACCTACTCACAAGTTCATCAAGAAAACTTGCTTGGCATGAACCCACAAAGAGAATGGTTAGAGACCCAATGTGATTCTTCAACCTCATAGAAGCATAAAGAGAATTGTTAGAGACTCAATATGTTCTATACTTAACTCCCAATCTCAATCTCAACTCAATCTCAAATCTCATAAGAATAAGATAGATGTAATATGCTTTTCTCAAGAACATGAAACACAACCCAACAATTTCCAACCAAGCAATATCTCATATAACAATGATACTCATGTTCTTTCCAACAACCAATATCTTTTCTCAACCAATTAGGGCTTCAACAACAATGCTCAAAGACAAGGTTTAACCAACATCATTCAACTCAACATCAACCTTGAAGCATTCAACCAATCATCACAAGAAAAGGAAACAAGTAGAAATCCTTTTCCCTCCAAATATATTTGAACAAAACAACCACCAACACAATATCACCAAATGCAAAGAATAACTTGTTCAAATCAACTCAATGGAGTAAGCCCAATATCATGTATCAAGTAAAGCACTAACTTGATCAACACAACCACTATGGAAGCAACTCATCCATCAATATCAAAATAGCCAACTAAGGGTTTCACCATCTCAATGCAAGTAACAAGACTTACAAACATAAACCCTAGTGCACAATGCTTCCACTACCTCAAACCAGAATTATGCATTCACCAAAACTCTCATCAATGATAACGATGCATAAGTAGTTTTCAACAAACCAGAAAATAGGATTTACACCCAACTAAAGGAAACCTAGTTGAATACCTTTTCACTCCAATCTTATTTCAGGAAAACATACACCAATCATAATCATAATAAGAATGTGCCCATACCTTATTGTGAATATGAAGAAGCCTCTTTGTTAATCTTCCATAATTAAAATCACTCCTTTTGTGCCACTTAAAGGGTTAGCATAGCAAAAACAAATTATCCACTTAAAGGTTCCCTTTAAAACTCCAATAACACAAAACCCCTTAACTTCCAATTTAATACATTCCCCACAATTATTTTAAAACCTTTTTACTCCTCTCACAATTAAGATTATAAAACTTTATGTAAAAAAAACTTCCTCTAAACCCTTATGTCTCCTGTGTTGTCATAGTTCGCATTTCCAAAAGGTAAGCATCTCCAACATTAAATATAACTAATAAAACAAGCCCTTATGTCTCCTAAGGTCCATGGTACTAACTACTCACGAAAGCACCACTACTACCTAAACATCACCTTAGGCATCAAACAAACATTATGAACCTGGCACCAAGCCTTAGGCCTCAATAAAAATAATATAGGGCACTTACCACCAGAACTGCTGAGGAGAATTGATCCCAACACCTCTCGCTAGCTAACGCACAAGCACTTGAAGAGCCACCAATAGACCAACCGCCCACATGGGTATGAAATCGAAAGGGCAATCACTTTGTTTGACTTTATCCTTCTCGAGCGATGCGAAAACCCTACATCACCAGATTATCTCCTGGCACTTCGTGCTCAATTATTGTGTCATTCAAAACGTGCCAAAGCCACTTCTCCACTGCGGGTAATGTTGGATTTAGTGCGCTTAGAATAGAACAAAATTCATCGATTACTACACTCCCCTTCTTGGTTTTCGAATTACGTGCACCCTCATCAAAACTTGCTCTCCTTCCTGAAGGATTGATATCGAATCCTCCTCTTCACTTTAATGAAATCCATTGCCACATTTTATATGCACTATGATGCATTTATTAACACGTCGGCACTTTTAATTTAATTTAAAATTTTAATTTAAATTTTAAATAAATAAAATTTAAACTAAATATTTAAAATTAAATATCTTCATCACCGGGCACCTTTTTCAACGAAACGGAGAGCCAACTTGGGTTTTAAGAAAAACCCATTTCAAATCTATTGTCCATGGTTTTAAATAAAACCTTTTATTTTATCTGCCTTGGTTTTCACAAAAACCCTTCCTTGAACTTAGATCCTTTTGACCTCAAATCAAATTGCTTCAAGAACTCCTTGACATCAATGACAACAACTACACTTGAGCAAAGGCAATGTACTCAAGGTACCCAAAATTGCCAACAATTACATCACATACCTTGTCTCCCACACGACATCTGGTTCAAAATATGCTCCTTATTTGCCATGGCTCTTCTAGTTTCTTGGCAACCCATAGTGTTCTATGCACCATCAATTGTTCTCCTCTTCCTGCACTGCTCTTAGGTGATGTTGATATCTCTAAGCTCTCTGTAGATTTGGAAACTTGAGCTCTATTTTCTATCCTGCGATTTCCTCTTGCAGGCTTGAGATATTCAAAGGATCGGTGGCCCTCATTACCATAGTTATAGCAAGTAAAATTTGGTCTCCTCCAGCCCTGACCTCATCCACGGTATGTATTCTCATGGTAAGTATTTTCTCTTCCATAATTTTCATTATATCAGCCTAGGTAGGGCTAATACCATCCTCTTGATGTGTAACTAGTATTAATACTCCCTTCCTTTTCCTCCATTTTCTCCTTCTTGGCTAAATGTTTACCCCTTCCTCTTCCTCTATTCATGGTCTGAGTATGCTTTCTATTTAACTTATCCTCTACCTTCACAGCATATTGATAGGCATACTCCATGGTTTTAATATTTAATAAACCTATCTCATCCTGAATGGAAAATATTAGCCCATTAACATACCTAGAGATGGTGGCATTCATGGATTATGGTTGTCCAGCCCTTATAGATAATTTTTGAAACTCTTCAGTGTAATATTTGACACTAAGCTCTTTCTAGCGCAAGTTTTGCATCTTCCTAAACAACATCTGCTCATAGTCCTTTGGAATGAATTGCTTCCTCAGATGGCTGGCCATTCTTGACCATGTCTTGATCCTCTATTTTTCATCTTGCACTCTCTTCCTCTGCTCCTGATCCCACCATAACGTAGCATGGCCCTTCAATTTGGTTACTACAAGTTTCACCTTCTTGTCCTCTATTATTTCCTCCAAATCAAAATATTTCTCCATATCTGAAATCCAATAAACAAGCTCATCTACCTGAATAATTTGGCAAATCTAGTTTTGGCTTACTCACATGCTTGGCAAAGCTTCTTGCAAGGCATTCTTCAGGGATTTCTTCCTCTTCTTCAGAACTTGATTCATCTTCTGTGGGTTTGACTTCACTCATCCTCTTCCCTCTCATCTTACCTCCTATGATGATCTTCCACTGCTACCAGTATCTCATGCAGCTCTCTAATATCTTCCTACATTGCTATCTCTCAAATATTATGGGTATTCTACCTTCCTCTTCTAGCCCTTGCTCTCCCTTGTTCATCTGCTTCACTGTCTTCAACTCTTTATTCTCTCTCTACCATTTCCTAAGCCTAGATCCTCCACAAATACAAATCCTCTTCACTTTTCTTCTCTCCCTAGCGAATGAAAACTCACTCTAATACCAAATGATGCAGTATCAAGGCGTGGTGGGATATAAAACCTTAGAACATATTGAAAGCATTCACATAAACACAATAAAACATGGATTCATTTGAATACAGGATGCACACAACTGATTTCCATTTCATATTATACTACATTCAAAATATTTTTCACGGATCCTTACAATCCTGCAACTAGCATTCCACCACCTCCTTTTTCCTTTTCGTCTGGTTTTCCCCTTTTTTTCCTTCCCAATGCCCTATTTTTTCTTCGAAACTTCTGGATATCCTTCTCACATTTAATGTTTAAAACTACCCTAACTACATTCTATTTCTCATTTTTATAAATGTCAGAGGATACGCCTAATATGTTGGGGATATGCGCCCAACACCCCTTTGATATACGTCCAATACTTATATTTTTATGATATACACCCATCTTATGTTTATCACATTTCATTCTATCAAAATACACTTTGGGTAAATACGCCCAACATATATTCCCACAAAATGAGATGCACAGGTATATACGCCCAGGTTTGTATCCTGTAAATACACCCTAGTTATCTACCCTGCGTTTCTAGACTTTAGAAATTACCATGTTTCACTTTGTTCTAGCTACGTCAGTAACTAGGACTTTATTCATTTGGTCCATCCTTCTTAGACCCAGTCCTCCAAACTCCCTTCTACTATAGATTTTATCTCATGCTACTAAATGAAATTTCTTCTCCTTTGACCTAGACCATAAAAATAACTTTTAAACTTGCTCGTTATTTTGGACTATTTTACATGGCATCTTGAACAAGGACATAAAGTAAACCAGTATACTCTAAAGTGTATATTTCACTAAAGCAACCTTACCTACTTGGCTTAACAGAGCTCCTTTCTAGCTAGAAAGTTTGCATTGCACCCTTTCCACCATAAGCTCCCATAAATATTTCTTGCACCTCCCTTTAAAAAGAGGAAGCCCAAGGTAAGTCGATAGTTATATTTCAAAGCTGATAATTATATTCATAACATCATATTATTACTCATAGTTACAATACATTTAAAAACTAGATGCTAAATCTAATGATCATAATTGGAAAATATATTTTAAAATTTGTAATTTCTAAATACATGTAACACATTATTATTGTTCACACTGTCTATTTTAAAATTTTGGCTTTATCTTCATTGATGATAATTTTGCATAAGTAATTGGAAAAGGTTGATTTTGTTAAGATTATAACAGTCTACATAAGTGAGATATTTTACGATGCACAACACACTTAACTTATTTATAAGATTATGTAATTTTATACTATCATAATTTTATTTTCACTTAGGTAGGACCATTATACATTAGCACAATGGTTGTGCTTTATGCACTCATTGGATGACTTTGTATTGGAATATATACTCTTACATTAAGTGTGATTGTTGCATATTACATATTTAACAAATATTTAAAATTGGAAGTTATTTCTTTTACATACATCATGGACATTAATTTTTTTATTGAGGTTAATGTGAGAAACCCCTATGACTGACGCTCAAGGTTGGGCATCCCCATCCCAACCATGACCTCTCATAAGGGCAAGATATGAACTTATCAATAGAGGCCAAACACGTAGCCATACACACACCCACCTCCTCACACACTTACCCCCACCATGGCAACTTTTATGTTAGAAATAAACCTCAAGAGTCACTCTTAGGTGGTCAAAAATGTTGTTCCATATAGGTATACCACTATCTAGAAGGAATCCACAAGATATTTTTTGTGTCCCCCTTCCCACCATAAAGGTTCAAATTTTGGACCTCCTAGTCAATAGGGCCAGGCTTGCCTTCTCCACTTGCACTACAAAGGTGGATAAAAACTTTTAGGCTAGAAAAAAACCTTGAGAACCACTCTTAGGTGGTTAGCAATGTCATCCCATCTAGGTATACCACTATATAGAGGGAAGCCAAAAGATATTTTTTGTGTCCCCCTTCGTGCCATAGAGGTTTGAACCATGGACCTCCCATTCAATAGGGCTAGGCCCACCTTCTTCACTTTCACTACAAAGGTAGACAACTTTTAGATTAGAAATAAATCTCAAGAGTGACTCTTAGGTAGTTGACAATATTGTCTTATCCGGGTATACCACTATTTAGAAGGAATCCACAAGAGATTTTTTTGTGTCCCCTTTCACACCACAAAGGTTCGAACCATGGACCTCCCATTCAAAGGGGCTAGGTTCACCTTCTCCACTTGTGATACAAAGGAAGACTACATCATGGAAATTATCACTCACATACAAATAGTTTATTTTAAATTTCGAAGTTCTATCACATAAATAATAATTATTAATTTTTTATATTTTTTTTTATACTTGTAAACGTTTTCACATATCAAAATTCATGCAAAAATATAAAAAGTTAAATACATTGATAATTTATAATGTCTTTCAAGGATAAGGTACTCTACATTAATCTTGTTCTTCAAAATAAATTATTTTTAGCTATGTTTAAAACTATTATTTTTTGTTGTTTGATATAAATTCCACTCATTGTTCTCTTCTCTTGTGTAATTATAATAATTTTACCATATAATTTGTTGTAGCCATTTATTAGCAATATCCATTGGAATGGCCTACAATTAAACCAAAGAATATTTAAGCTTTTAAAAACATAAAATTCTTCTATAAGTGTTAGTGTTAGTCTAAAATTTGAGCAAAAATACAACAAAATTATGTTGACTTACAAATACAATTATGCAAACATAAACTACAAGAGGAAATTATTAAAATAAATAAATAAAATTTGTAGAACTTACAACAAATTGGAAGAATATAAATTATATGAAAGGATTCCTCATGACCAACTAGGATTGCATATACGAAAGAAACTATAGTGTGTCTATTATTTATAAAAAAAATAGTGTGTCTATGATGGAAATTCATGAGACTAGCAATGATTGCTTGATAGGAAGAGAGAAAGAGATATTAGAGATTCATTTAACAAGAAAATACTTAAAACAAGATTATCAATAGAAATTGGACATTAATAGTTTAGACTAGATTTTGAACTAAATTTATATATTCTTAATCAAACATTGTGGAGAACATGATAATTTTTTTTTCCTTCATTCTATTAACAATTAAAACTAATTATATTTAATAAACATAATGTTTATATCATTTATAAGAATCTAGAAAAAATAAAATGTAGATATCAATTTAAGATAAGAGAAATATTCCATCACAAGAGATGAAATGTTTTGATATTTTTATATCAACTAATATTTGAATGGTTACAATATAGATAAGTAATCATTCTCATAATTTTATTTCTTGCAATACTAGTGTTATATCTTAATGCTTCAAATGAATCATATTATGAAAGTGGAAGGGTACTTCAATACAATGAATGTCATAACAATCTACAACTACCCTTGTCCCCTAGTGAACCTTATAAACCATGTGTTGAGTGGTTACTCAACTTATATTCACATTATACATGATGTAATAATTCCTAACATCCCCCCTTTATTACATCATAGTATTCCATACAACACTTTAGAATTCTTCAAATTTGACTCATCCTAGTGGTTTGGTGAAGATTTCCACTCGTTGTTGAGTAACATAGAATTTAAGCTAGATATTATTCTATTAAATATGTTCATAGATAAATTGGCACTATATTTCAATGTGCTTGGTCCTTTTGTGGAAAACTAGATTACGAATAAGTTTTAGTACTCCTTGATTATCACAATGCATGATTGTAGGTTTATCTTGTGGCACTCCCATATTTGTCAACATATGTTTCAATCATATTACTTCTACATAGTATTATACTTCAATGGAAGATTGAGCAATTATTTATTATTTCTTACTTCACCATAATATAGGTGTAGTCCATAGTAGAAATACATAGCTAGAGGTGGATTTTTATCATCAATGCCACTTGTATAATCCATGTTTGTATAATTTTTTAAATGGAACTAGTCACTTATTTATTCTAAACCATATTTAGTAGTTCCATGTGTATATCTTAGAATTCTCTTTACTAACATTCAATTTATCATCTTTCATTTATGTATGAAAATGAGATATAACTCATTTTAAAATAGATACATGGTCTTGTGTAATTTAGGTAGATGAGACTTTCAACTATCAATAGAGAATTTTGTTTAGTGGAGGAGAGGAATAAAAATATGAGAGCTATAAAATTGATTCCATGGGAATTTCTATAGGCTTAAAATCTTGCATATAATATTTATTAAGAAGATTCCTAGCATATTTGCCTTATGAAACAAATATGTGATGATCATCCTACATTACCTCCAATCTTAGGTAGTGGTAATCCACATAGATTTGTCCTTTTTTCTTATCTATAATCAACATCAAGCTCATTTCAAGACCATAGAATATCAGGCTAAGGCATCTCTTGATTTATTCCATACCAATCTATGTGGAACCATAGCTTCAAGTTATAATGGGATTAGATACTTTCAATTTTTTGTTGATGATCATTCTTGAAAAATGTTGGTATATTTTTTGAAAATAAAATATGAATATTTATGCTACTTTTAATGCAATAAGGTGTTCATAGCTCAAAGGAACATATCATTTATGCCAAAGTGATGCAGATAAATTAGAGTTGCAAAACAATGCTAATTTATCATGGTGTATTATGTTGAGTTTAAATGTATTTCCTTTTCCTTTTCCATATGTAATAATCTTACAAATTTTAGTTTTATCATAAATTATGCAATTCTTGGATCCTTGTTGCATATCAAACTTGATATTTAAATTATGGTCATGTAGTTGATTGGAAAAGAGTAGATTTTTTTGTGAGTTCTAGAAAATATATAACTCCTATTATTCTATATTTGCATGATCCAAGTCATAATTTTATGTCACTTTTGACTTATATTTCATAGGATATGTCATCACCAAGAGAAAATTCTCCTACATATCTTGAATACCTTATATTTTATAACCAATATTTTCTTCATGTCATGTGTTTGATTGCTATAGAATCAATATACTATATATCATTGAGTTGAGAATGTGTAGCTAATGCATGTTATTTTTGTATCAAGAAATATTTCTATTTATGCCTTTGAATGACTATTTACTTTTAAGAGGTACTTATCCTTCTTTTTGTCTTAATTGTGATATCTCTTCCTTTTGAAGTAGATTCACTAGCTTGGACCTTCCATGCATCTTTGGCTATGGTCATATTTTTAATAAATGCTTGGACCTCATCTACTAATTTAAACATGATGATTAGTCTTCCTTTTATTTTTGCCTAGTTAATATTCATTTTATCTTCTTCTTCTAAAGTGAAAAAAAAATATTTCCATCTAGTGCTTGTCATACTTACTCAAAATCAAACTATTTTTGGAAATATTAAGCATAATGAGTTGTCATTGATGTCAAAGGTGCATAGTCATTGATGTCAAAAGGTTGATATCAAAAGAAGGTAAGGCAAGGTTCATCTCAAAGCACTTGGGACAAAGTTCTAAGTAATTGAATAAAAGGTTTGAAGGCCCAAGTTTAAAAAGGTTTGAAGACCCAAGTTTAAGACCATGGTTCAAAAGAAAGCAAGTTTAAATCACAAGTGACTAAGGCTTAAAAGAGATAATATTATAATATTTGGGACAAAAGGTAAGAAGCCCAAAGGTTTAAAATGTAAATTATAATATTTAAATCTGTTAAGATTTAAAATATTATAATTAATTTAAAGGTTTTAGGCGCCAAAATCATGGAGGGCATAATAATATTTGAAATATTCAAAAGCGTCGACGTCTCCTTTAAGTCTCCCAAGCGTATATAAAAAGGTGGATGAAATTCAATTTGAAAATAATGTTGGTGCTAATGTTTGTGTGATTGATGCAAAATTCGTGATGTCCTTCGTGATTTGGTCATGGCCTCATGGGAGAAAAGACAAGGGATAGTGCACATTTCGAGGTAGAGTTCGTGAACAAGGAAGGGAGATAGCAAAGTGAGGTCTCATCTAGGAAGCTAGCCCAAACGGTAGGACCCTCAATGCTAAGTTGTGGTAGAGAGTAGGTCTTGAGTTCGAGACACAGCAAGGGTAGCTTGGCAAAGTTTTTGGTTGAAAAGGTTTTACATCATAGATCATGGATAATAAGGTGTGCATGAGCTTTGAGTGTTGTATGGGTGGTTGGCCTAGCGATAGCCCAAGTGGCACCAAAGCACGGGCAGGAAGGAGGTGTTGAGGTCGATTCTCACCCACGATGGTTTTGGTAAGCGCAAAAATTAATTTTTTTTATCTAAGGTTAAATCATTAGGAGGCATAAGTCGTGTTTGGTCATTGTGCGCACTATTTGACTTAGGGAGTCATAAGGGCAATAAATTTTTTTATTTTGACAAATGTTTTAGAAGAAAATAAAAAGGAAATTGCAATATTTTAAGGTGTTATTTTTTATATGCAAAAGTGAGGAGTAATAAGGTGTAATTAGTGTTTAATTAATTTGTATTTGGTATTGTTGATATATTGTCTTGGCACTTTAGAAAGGAGAAATAAGGTGTAATTTAAGTCTATTGATATTTTATATTTTGGCACACCTTAGAAAAGAGAAGTTTGAGGTTTTAGTCTTAAAATTCAAAGCTTTATCTTTACAAGACTAAAGAGAAATTATAGAGTATTTTTGAGCATATATTTGAGGAAAGGTTTTGTGATTGTTTTGAAAAGAAGATTGGCTAACCTCTTGAAGTGGCAAAAAGGAAATTTATTTTGAAATAGGTTTTGAGGGCACATATTCATCAAAGCAAATTAAGAGGTATGGTGATATCATTCCTTCTCTAAGGTGTTTGGTTGAGCAAAATATTTCTGAATTATAAGGTGGAGAAATAAGGATTACATATGTGAATTGTTGGAAATATTTGAGCTAGGGTTTGTGAAACAAATTGTGCATTATTGATTGGTGAAATTGGAAACACTTGTGTTAGGGTTTTTAAGAACAAATTGTGCATTCTTGTTGAAAGAATTAGTGAAGAATTTGGGCATTGATGTGAGTGACATTGAATGTGAATGGGCAAGTGTTAGAGATCAATTTTGTGAAGAAATTTGTGCATTATTGTGTTTGATCATTGAGAGTAAATTTGCAAAGAATATAAACCAATTTTGTGAAGTGAAGTTATACACTAGTTTGATTTGATTTGAAAGGGATTTGCAAGAGGTAGAGATTGGATTGGATGAATGCAAGATTTGTGAATGTGAAGAACATATTGGGTATTTGATAGTACATATCATTCTCTATATGTTCAAGAGGTTAAACGAATTCTAGGTAGAATATGTCTGAATTGCCTAGTTGAAGAAAGCATTTCTGAAAGAGATATAAGCATTGTTTGTATACAATATTTGGGAATATTTGAGCAGTTTTGAGATAGATTTGAGCAAGTCTTGTGAGAAGACTTGAAGCAAGATTGAGGTAGATTTGAGCAAGTCTTGTGAGAAGACTTGAAGAGAGTTGAGATAGATTTGAGCAGTCTAGAGAAAGACTAGAAAAGTTGAGATAGATTTGTGCTAACTTTGTAATGAGGTTTGGTGCAAATTTAGGTAGAGATAGAGAGCAGGTTTGAGATAGATTTATGCATGTAATGTGTGCATATTTGGATAGATTTATGAGCAGATTTGAAGCAGATTTGTGCTAGCATTGTGATGAGGTTTGGTGTAGATTTGAGATAGATTTAAGAGCAGGCTTTGGAGTAGATCTATAGTAGAATGGGATAGATTTTCTATGGAGATAAATAAAATAGTAGAGGGATAGAGTTATCCTATGGAGAGAGATCCACAAACTAGAGTAGAGAGGATAGATTCTCCTGGAAGAGATCCATAAAAAGTAGAGGGGATAGAGTTCTCCTATGGAGAGAGATCCACAAACTAGAGCAGAGGGGATAGAGTTCTCCTATGGAGAGAGATCCACAAACCAGAGTAGAGGGGATAGAGTTCTCCTATGGAGAGAGATCCACAAACTAGAGTAGAGGGGATAGAGTTCTCCTATGGAGAGAGATCCACAAACTAGAGTAGAGGGGATAGATTTCTCCTATGGAGAGAGATCCACAAACCAGAGCAAAGGGGATAGAGTTCTCCTATGGAGAGAGATCCACAAACTAGAGAGGGGATAGAGTTCTCCAATGGATAGAGATCCATAAACCTGAGTATTGGGGATTGAGATCTCCTTTGGATAGAGGTCCATAAACATTGTAATAGGGAATTGATTCCCAAGAAATTTGTTGAGAAAATTTATAAGAAATATTTTCTCCGTGGACGTAACCCACATTGGGTGAACCACGTTAAATCTGTGTCTCTCATGTGTGTGATGATTTATGCATTATTTTTTTATTACTATTGATATTGCAATTGATAACATTGGATAATATTATTTGGGAAAGAAAAGTAAAATTTTATCTTATATTATTCACCCCCCTCTCAGTATAAGCTTGTGTTCTTCAATTGGTATCAGAGTGGGTTCCTTCAAAAAATTCTAACAACTTGAAGGAAGATATTACAGGAACACAGATGGCATCTCAGAATGGATCTTCAACAAATAAGGCTCCATTGTTTGATGGGAACAATTATGCTTTCTGGAGTATGAGGATGAAGACTTATTTGATGGCACAAGGATATGAAACATGGCAATCTATTGAGGATGGGTTCACACCTACAACTACTCCTCCCATAGATAAGGATGGTAAGAAATTACATGTGAATAATTCCAAGGCTATGAATGGAATCTTAAGTGGATTACGTGAATCAAAATTTGTGAAAGTTATGCAATGCAAATCAACAAAAGAGATATGGGATAAATTGAAGTAAACATATGAAGGAGATAGCAAGGTCAAGTTGGAAAAACTACAAACTCACAGGAGGAGGTTTGAAGAGTTGAATATGGAATATGAGGAAGATATTGCTAAATACTTACTTCATGTTGATGAAGTTGTTAATACCATGCGTGGACTTGGATTCGAAATTGAGGACTCTAGTGTTGCTCAGAAAGTATTAAGATCACTCCCTATAAGGTATGATGCAAAGGTTTCAACTATAGAAGAGATGAAGGATATTGATAAGTTGACTATGGATGAGTTACATGGAATTATCATAGCTTATGAGATGAGAACAGAAAAAGATCACAATTCCAAGAAAGAGGTAGCTTTCAAAGCTTCAAAGAAGACAAAAGATAAGAAACCAGAATCAAGTGATGAGTCAAGCAATAATGAAGAAGCTAACTATGTGAGAAGAAATAAGGACTCAAGAAAACACAAAGATATAAATACTATGAAATGCTTTAATTGTGGTGACTTTGGTCACTATGCATCTAATTATCCACAAGCTGGAAGTAGTAGTAGTGAAGAGAAACAAGATTATAAGAAAAAGGAAGAAAGAAAATTCAGGCATGAAAAGAAAAATAGGTATGGTCAAGGCAAGCATGAAAAGAAGTTCTTTCAAAGGCACAAGAAGAGTTTCTATGTTAAAAAGGCAAGCAATGCTTCAAGTGATAGTGATGAAAGACTCTCAGATAGTGAAGAAGAAGAGATTCTATTTTTGGTAATAGAAGAGGAAGAAAACACTCCTATTGAAGACCAAGTAGAAGATGCTCCTATAATTGAAGACCTAGAGAAAGGTTCAGAAAAAGAAGAAGAAGGCACAGTTGATCTAGAAGAAGAACTTATTGTTGCTCTCAGAGAGTTGAAAAGAGTTAGAAAGCAAAATTCAAGACTGAAGGCTCAAGTTCAAGAACATGAGGAAATAAAAGAAAAGCTTCTACAAGACCTCACAAACTCAAAAGCTAAGGCAAGGAGATTTAAAGAAGTCATGGTTGAAAATTTAGAGGTAAAAGAGTTAGAATGTGAAATATTAGAACATGAAGTGGTTTCTCTAAGGATGGAAGTGAAATATTCTAAGGATAAGTTGCACAAGTTTGGGAAAAGTTCAAAATATTTGGATAAAATTATCAATTCACAAAGATCTTCATTTATCAAAATAAGACTTGGTTTTGAAGAAGGACAAGGGAAACAAGAAGAAGGGTCAAGCTCAAGCTCAAAAGAAAAGGAAGTTTTAGAGGAAGAGATTGAAGAAGAAACTAAGACCTATGCGGATAAGTTGAAGAATGGAAGCTTCACTAAGAAAGAAAATAATGCACAAACAAGAAACAGGGATCATCATAGAGAAGGCAAAGAAAGGACTAAGAGACCAGATGTTTCAAGACAAGATGAATATTTCTTCAAAGGGCATTGTTTTTCATGTAATCATTTTGGTCACAAAGCTATGCATTGCAGGGTTCATGGAAAGGAGTATGGCTTCACTAAGAGGAACTTCAACTCATTCAAATATGGATATTTCTTTCAAGGTTATTGCTACTCATGTAATCACTTTGGTCATAAAGTGATCCACTACAGGGTTCATGATAGAAATGATTATGGCTTCACCAAGAGGAACTTCAAGTCATTTGCACCTTCCAAGAACTACAACATCAGGTGTTACAAGTGCAATAATCTTGGGCATAAGGCCAAGTGGTGTAGAACAGAGTTTCCAGAACTTCCAGAGTCAAGCAAGAATAGGGACACTCAAAAGGATCAAAAGGGTATGATTACAAAGGTGTTGAAAAAGAAGGTTGAAAAAGAAAAAGAGCATTGTATGTTGGGAGTAGATTTACTCCCACCCCAAAATTAATCACCTCAAGGAGAGGAGGTGGGGAGGGGGCTGAGCTAAGAGTCTTATTTTTTAGCCCCAAAGGAGTCCCTTTGCCATTGATGTCAAAGGGGGAGAGATTTGAGTAAGGGGGAGAGAAATCAGTAAGGGGAGCAGCTTCTTAAGGGGAGCAGATTTGGAATTCAATGGTTGGAAAAGGAATTTTTAGAAAGGGTTACCATCAATGACAAAGGGGGAGATTGTTGGAAATATTAAGCATAATGAGTTGTCATTGATGTCAAAGGTGCATAGTCATTGATGTCAAAAGGTTGATATCAAAAGAAGGCAAGGCAAGGTTCATCTCAAAGCACTTGGGACAAAGTTCTAAGTAATTGAATAAAAGGTTTGAAGACCCAAGTTTAAGACCATGGTTCAAAAAGAAAGCAAGTTTAAATCACAAGTGACTAAGGCTTAAAAGAGATAATATTATAATATTTTAATATTATAATATTTGGGACAAAAGGTAAGAAGCCCAAAGGTTTAAAATGTAAATTATAATATTTAAATATGTTAAGATTTAAAATATTATAATTAATTTAAAGGTTTTAGGCACCAAAATCATGGAGGGCATAATAATATTTGAAATATTCAAAGCATCGACATCTCCTTTAAGTCTCCCAAGCGTATATAAAAAGGTGGATGAAATTCAATTTGAAAATAATCGAAGTGCTAATGTTGGTGTGATTAATGTGAAATTCATGATATCCTTCGTGATTTGATCATGGCCTCATGGGAGAAAAGACAAGGGATAATACACATTTAGAGGTAGAGTTCATGAACAAGGAAGGGAGATAGTGAAGCAAGGTCTCATCTGGGAAGCTAGCCTAGATGGTAGGACCCCTGGTGCTAAGTTGTGGCAGAGAGTAGGTCTCAAGTTCGAGACACAACGAGGGCAGCTTGGCAAAGGTTTTTGGTTGAAAAGGTTTTGCATCGTAGATCATGGATAATAAGGTGTGCATGAGCTTTGAGTGTTGTGTAGGCGGCTGGCCTAGCGGTAGCCCAAGCGGTGCCAAAGCAGGCAGGAGGTGTTGAGGTTGATTCTCACCCGTGATGGTTTTGGTAAGTGCAAAAATTTAATTTTTTGTCTAAGGTTAAATCATTAGGAGGCATAAGTCATGTTTGGTCATTGTGCGCACTATTTGACTTAGGGAGTCATAAGGGCAATAAATATTTTTATTTTGAAAAATATTTTAGAAGAAAATAAAAAGGGAAATTGCAATCTTTTAAGGTGTTATTTTTTATATGCAAAAGTGAGGAGTAATAAGGTGTAATTAGTGTTTAATTAATTTGTATTTGGTATTGTTGATATATTGTCTTGGCACTTTAGAAAGGAGAAATAAGGTGTAATTTAAGTCTATTGATATTTTGTATTTTGGCACACCTTAGAAAAGAGAAGTTTGAGGTTTTAGTCTTAAAATTCAAAGCTTTATCTTTACAAGACTAAAGAGAAATTATAGAGTATCTTTGAGCACATCTTTGAGGAAAGGTTTTGTGATTGTTTTGAAAAGAAGATTGGCTAACCTCTTGAAGTGGCAAAAAGGAAATTTATTTTGAAATAGGTTTTGAGGGCACATATTCATCAAAGCAAATTAAGAGGTATGGTGATATCATTCCTTCTCTAAGGTGTTTGGTTGAGCAAAATATTTCTGAATTATAAGGTGGAGAAATAAGGATTACATATGTGAATTGTTGGAAATATTTGAGCTAGGGTTTGTGAAACAAATTGTGCATTATTGATTGGTGAAATTGGAAACACTTGTGTTAGGGTTTTTAAGAACAAATTGTGCATTCTTGTTGAAAGAATTAGTGAAGAATTTGGGTATTGATGTGAGTGACATTGAAAGTGAATGGGCAAGTGTTAGAGACCAGTTTTGTGAAGAAATTTGTGCATTATTGTGTTTGATCATTGAGAGTAAATTTACAAAGAATATAAACCAGTTTTGTGAAGCGAAGTTATACACTAGTTTGATTTGATTTGAAAGGGATTTGCAAGAGGTAGATATTGGATTGGATGAATGCAATATTTATGAATGTGAAGAACATATTGGGTATTTGATAGTACATATCATTCTCTATATGTTCAAGAGGTTAAACGAATTCTAGGTAGAATATGTCTGAATTGCCTAGTTGAAGAAAGCATTTCTGAAAGAGATATAAGCATTGTTTGTATACAAGATTTGGGAATATTTGAGCAGGTTCTATGAGCAACATTAAGAATATTTGAAGCAGGTTTAAGGTATATTTGAGCAAGTCTTGTGAGAAGACTTGAAGCAAGTTTGAGGTAGATTTGAGCAAGTCTTGTGAGAAGACTTGAAGAATGAGCAAATTTGTGATAAGATTTAGTAACTTGAAATAGGTTTAGCAAATTTGGCAGAGATAGAGAGCAGGTTTGAGATAGATTTGTGCATGTAATGTGTGCATATTTGGATAGATTTATGAGCAGATTTGGAGCAGATTTGTGCTAGCCTTGTGATGAGGTTTGGTGTAGATTTGAGATAGATTTGAGAGAAGATTTGGAGAAGATCTAGTAAATAGAGTTCTTATGAAATTGAGATCCACAAACTAGAGTAGAGGGGATAGAGTTCTATAGAGATAAAAAGAGAGAGGGGATAGAGTTATCCTATGGAGAGAGATCCACAAACAGAGTAGAGGGGATAGATTTATCCTATGGAGAGAGATCCACAAACTAGAGTAGAGGGGATAGAGTTATCCTATGGAGAGAGATCCAAAAACTAGAGTAGAGGGGATAGAGTTCTCCTATGGAGAGAGATCCACAAACTAGAGTAGAGGGGATAGAGTTCTCCTATGGAGAGAGATCCACAAACTAGAGCAGAGGGGATAGAGTTCTCCTATGGAGAGAGATCCACAAACCAGAGCAAAGGGGATAGAGTTCTCCTATGGAGAGAGATCCACAAACCAGAGAGGGGATAGAGTTCTCCAGTGGATAGAGATCCATGAACCTGAGTATTGGGGATTGAGATCTCCTTTGGATAGAGGTCCATAAACATTGTAATAGGGAATTGGTTCCCAAGAAATTTGTTGAGAAAATTTATAAGAAATATTTTCTCCGTGGACGTAACCCACATTGGGTGAACCATATTAAATTTGTGTCTCTCATGTGTGTGATGATTTGTGCATTGTTTTGTTATTGCTATTGATATTGCAATTGATAACATTGGATAATATTGTTTGGGAAAGAAAAGTAAAATTTTACCTTATACTATTCACCCCCCTCTCAGTATAAGCTTGTGTTCTTCACTTGGACCTCATCTACTACTTTAAACATGATGATTAGTATACCTTTTATTTTTACCTTGTTAAAATTCATTTGGTCTTATCCTTATAAAGTAGGACAAGAAATATTTCCATCTAGTGTTTTTCATACTTCCTCTAAATAAAGCTATATCATGAGTTTGGTCTTATAGGTAACATATTTATTTCCTCTCAATAATTGAGAATGTTATAGCAATAATTTTTATGATCCACTATCCATACTAAACCTTTAAAAATTTTGAATATTTTCTTTTACAATGTTTGCCTTGAAAAACTCTTTTTGACTAGACCATAAGGTAATCTAGGTTACCAGAGCTAGCTCATCCACATGCAAACATTGGTCTGCACACACGCTGAAGCTAATGTGATAGACATATCGTCATGTGGGAGGCTACCACCATTGACAAGTAGGCTATCCACCAAACCTGTAATGAGGATCACTTGATGGTTTTCTGAATGCTGAGAGTTCCAAGGATTCAAGTTCGACTCCATTATTTTCTTCAATTATTGGGATACTTGCTCTCATAGTGATAAAAATCACTATTTATTTTTCTCTTGTTAGTGACAATAATCACTGTTTATTTTGAGTTTTTATTTTTCTATTGAGCAAGGTATTTAAATTTTGAGTGATGGGGATCATTGTTTCTTGTGCTTTTTGATGTGTGTATTTTAAGGGTTTTGATTTTGAACTTTAGAGTTTGTACTTTGAATTTTGCAATTTTTTATGTTTGTAACTTTTTGAGAATGTGGGATTTCTAATAGTGGTGAAAACCACTATTTATTTTGGGGAATTGTGTAGGGAATATGCTTGTCCTTTTTCCAACTCTCGATATTCTTGAACCATTCGCATAGGGGTATGAGCAATATCCACAGACACAATGTGGAATATTGATCCCAACTAAATAAAAATAAATAAAAAATAAAAAATAAAAAATAAAAAATAAATTATAATATTCACGATAAATACCGTAGGTCTGTGTTTTAATTTTGTTTTAAACATGCGATTTGATTGGTGGATGCTCCCTGCGTTTCACAGCAATCGCGGATGGAATGGCGAGGAATTTAGACTACGGTTTGGGTATTGATCGCAGCGTACGTCGCCAATGCAGAGCCTGGGATGTTTTCTGGGCGTACCTCCAGCGGCTAGATGTGAAACTTGTCTGTGGTGCTGCCCAGCCGTCCGGTATTTCACCAGGATGCAAACCGAAGGAAACAAGGAACGAATACCACAGAGTCCGTCTGCTGCTGCAGTAGCGTGAATGGGCGTTCGTCACCGAACTGGTCTCCTGATACCACTTGGAAGGGTTTACCTTCTACTGCGAACGGATTCAATAATAAATTATGGAAATGCAATAATCAGAACAATTAGCAGGCGAGTGCGGAAACGAAAAGATTGAAATTATTTAGTAACAAATCTCTTGCCACTAGGAGGGCAGATCCTGCCTTATAGGCAATTGCAAAATGCAGAGAATAAATTGAAAAAATATATCATAAGTTCTAATTTGATGAAAACTAATGTAATATATATGAATTTTTATACAAGTGGATAACCTAGCCGACTGCTAGGTTTGGTCTGTAGCAGTAACCTATACCACTTTATGCATTTCATCTGTCTTTGTGCAAAACTTGGATTTTTAATGTGTAAATGTGTTTGGGATATGATGTACACAAGGCATAATCTAAACAAGACTCTACCTCCTAACAATCAAGACAAATTTCTACCAAACCTAAAAAGAATCTAGAAATGATTGAGTGACCAAAAACCCTAATGACATTCTAAAACAAATGACTAGGTGTATGGGGTGGACACAAATATGGAATATGGAAAATGTGAGTGAAAATGATAAGTGAACCATTGAACTATGATTACTTTCTCAACATGGATTTTGAACGATAAGTAGTGTACCATCATGGTGCTAGACATGCATGAGCAACTCTAAAATGTAAAGTGCAAATGGTGAGGATGCCTAAATGCAAGCGATGATAGAAATGCAATGGGATGCAATGTGATGAGATGCAATTTTTTTGGATTTTTGAAATTTTGATATATATGTATGAAAATGCAATGTGATGCAATGTTTTTGTATTTTTTATATTTTGATAATGTTTTTGGATTTTTTATTGATATATATGTATGTACATGTGACCAATGAGCTTATTGGGGGCCATTAGGGCATTTTGGGGGAACCAAAGGGCTTATGGATGCCTTTGGGGATTTTTGGTTTGACCTAGATGGTTCTAGACCACCTAGGAGCATTTGGGGTGACCTAGATGGTTCTAGACCACCTACAAGAATTTTAGGTTTACCAAGAAGGTTGTAGGCACCCTTGGAGCATTTGGGGTGACCTAGACTGTTCTAGACCACCTAGGAGCATTTTAGGTTGACCGAGTGGGTTGTAGGCTCCCTTGGAGCATTTGGGGTGACCTAGATGGTTCTAAACCATCTAGGAGCATTTTAGGTTGACCAAGCAGGTTGTAGGCACCCTTGGAGCATTTGGGTGACCTAGACAGTTCTAAACCACCTAGGAGCATTTTAGGTTGACCAAGCGAGTTGTAGGTACCCTTGGAGAATTTGGGGTGAGCTACACAGTTTTAGACTGCCTAGGATCATTTTAGGTTGACCAAGTGGGTTGTAGGCACCCTTGGAGCATTTGGGGTGACCTAGACGGTTCTAGACTTCCTAGGAGAATTTTAGGTTGACCAAGCGGGTTGTAGGCACCCTTGGAGCATTTGGGGTGACCTAGACGGTTCTAGACCACCTAGGAGCATTTTAGGTTGACCAAGCGGGTTGTAGGCACCCTTGGAGCATTTGGGGTGACCTAGATGGTTCTAGACCACCTAGGAGCATTTTAGGTTGACCAAGCGGGTTGTAGGTACCCTTGGAACATTTGGGGTGACCTAGACGGTTCTAGACCATCTAGGAGCATTTTAGGTTGACCAAGCGGGTTGTAGACACCCTTGCAACATTTTGGGGTATTATGGTGCTCTAAGCATGGAAAAGCCTCAAGTGAATGATGTTCAATGGCTCAGGGTCTTCAAGTCCTTCAATAGATGCCAATCGATACGTTCTGGGTCCTATTTGACTAGTGATGACAAAAGGACCTAACCAGTTTGTCACAAACTTGTCCCTTAAGTGGGATGGCAAATTAGAATTTTGTTGGTTCTCTTTCAGGAATAGGTCACCAATATAAAAGTCCCTGATATGGAATTTTGTATTGTAGACTCTCTTTAATCGCTCTTGATAAATTAGTAAATGCTCTAGGGCATGAACAAGTCATTCATAAAGCAACATAAGTTCGTCTAGTCGAGCCTATTGCGCGGTATCATCATCAATGAATTCTTACATGGATATGCACAGTGAGGAGATCTCCAGCTCTAGAGGTATGACTACCTCTGCACCATACACTAGTGAGAATATGGTTTCCCCAGAGGGCATCTTAATACTAGTGTGGTAAGCCCATAGGGCAAGAGGAATTTATGTGTGCCAATCCTTATGATTCTCATTGACTATCTTTTTAAGGATGGTAATTAATGTCTTGTTTGAGGCCTCTGCTTTCCCATTTTCTTTTGGATAATATGGTGTCAAAAAGCTATGTTTTATATTTTACTTATTCATTAAAGCATGCACAAATTTGTTTTTGAACGATGTTCCAGTATCCGAAATTATTTTGGATGGAATACCAAAACGACAAATGATATGATTTGTTATGAACTCCACTATGTGGGGTCCTATCATCGAGGAAAGTGGAACTAATTCCACCCATTTTGTGAATTAATTAGTTGCCATGATGATAAACATGTGACGGCCTGAGGATGTGGGAGAGATATTCCTGATCAAATCGAGCCCCCACTACAAAAATGGCCAAACCGATTGAATCAATTGCAATGCCTGGGAAGGTACGTATGTCAAATTAGCATAATGTTGAAACTTCACACACTTCCTAACATATGTACAACAATCTCACTCTAAGTATGGCCAATAATAGCCCATGCAAATAATACGCGTTGTGATGGCCATGTCACTAAAGTGGCCACCACATGTACTATCGTGTGCTTGGGAAATGGCCCAAGTAGCCTCCTGTTGTTCTAAGCAATGAAGGAGAATTCCTTTGTAGCTTTGATGATACAAAATGTCTCTTAAAAAGACATACTTTATTGCTTTCTACTTGAGTTTCCTTTTGGCGACATGCAACAATCCAGGTGGGAGGCTACCAAGCTTGAGGTAATCTCAAATGGGAGTATACCAGTCCTGTTGTGCAGAAGCTTCGATGGCATGAACGACCTGTCCCTTTAAAGGTACATCCTTAGTGAATGCTGATTGTAGGATAACTTGCAAAAATAGCATGGTGTTGCTATCAAAGAGGGTTTTGGGAATAAGGACCCCCAATCGGTACGATTCAGGTGATCATGAATTTGTGAGAACCTATCATGATATGGTTCAATTGGAATCATGTGGATGCCTGGCGTGGCCTCAGAGCTCTTGTGCTTCATCATAGGTTACGATAGAATTTTAAAATGAATGGTGGTTATGTCATATGAAGGGTTCTATAGGATAAGCGACTCCAAGGAGGCCATAGTATCCACAAAATGATTCAATGATCGAGGGATTACCTCGATGTTATACCATTCAAAATTTGCTAGTAATATATCCACAAGGGCTTTATAATCTTGTACCACTAGAAATTTGCACTAAAAATACCTTTGACCTGGTTAAAAATTAACAGGGAGTCACCAAAAATGTTGAGCTTTTTTATTTTTATGGTGACAGTTTCTTGAAGACCTATGAGCAAGGCTTCGTATTCTGCATTAATGTTAGTGCATGGGAAATTGAGTTTAAATGAAAGAGGCAATGGAGCCCCTTGTAGCATAAATAATGTGACTCTCATGCCATCTCCTTGCTCACACTTGGAGCCATCAAAGAATAGGGTCATATCGACCTGGATCTCAGGCTCATCAAAATTTGATGATTCTGAGGTATGGAAGACCCCATCATCGGGCAACTCCATGCTAAGATGTTGATTGTCCTCAAGAGAAGCCTCTACAAGCTAATCGGTGATGACCTGACCTTTGATATACTTTTATCTGATGAATTCTAGGTCAAACTCCATCAATAGCATGATCCATTTCACCATGTGACTACTATGATAAGTTCAACTCATCATGTATTATGATGGATTATATTTTGACACAACATATGTGGTATGCCCTAGCATGTAATGGTGCAGCTTCCTAGTGGTAAAAACCACTGCTAAGCATAGCTTCTCGACATATATGTATCAAACTTTGTAATTGACCAGGGTATGTGTAAGATAGTAAGTAGACTTGTCTTTAAAAAACTCATTTTTCTAGGCTAGCATGGATCCCAGTACTATCTCAGTGGCTAAGATGTACTAGTAGAATGGTACTCCTGGTCAAGGGTGTGCCAAGACTAGTGGTGAAACTAGGTATTGCTTTATTTCTTCAAAGGCTTCTTGGCACTCATCATCCCAGTGGAATGCAACCCCTTATGCAATAGTATATTCATTGGCCAACATTTATCCTATAACTACGCTATGAAGTGCTTGATAGATACGATTTTGCCTTGCAGACTCTGTACTTGCTTTATGGTAGTCGGGGGAGGCATTTTTGGGATAACCTTGACTTTTTTAGGGTCCACCTCGATGCCTCACTTGGAGACTATAAAACCCAAGAGTTTTCCAGATGTGACACCGAAGATGCACTTCTTTGGGTTCATCCTGACATTGTGCTCAATGAGGCGATCGAGGACTTTACGTAAGACATCAAGATGCTCATGAGTCATGACATAATAGATACTTAGAAAATAATTCATCCATGTAATATTCCAGAATCTTGTGCATGTAATCATGGAATATGTATGTCATGGCCCGCTGATAGGTGGTGCCAGTGTTCTTGAGGCCAAAGGGCATGACCTTATAACAAAATATCCCCCAAGGCATTATGAATGTCATCTTGATCTGGTCTTCTGGGTTTATATGAATCTGATTGTACCTAGAGAAACCATACATGAGAAATAATTTTGTGGCCTACTGGGGTGTCTACCAATGCATCAATTCTTGGCAAATGGAAATCATCCTTAGGACTCACCTTTTTTAGATCTCTAAATGTTGTGCATATACGAATCCTCCTATTAGGCTTCTTAATAGGAACCATGTTGGAAAACCATGGTGGATAATCTATGAGGATAATGAAATGGGCATCCAAGAGCTTTTGTATCTCATATTTCACCATCAAGGATACTATTGGATGCATTTTTCATAGTTTTTGCTTTACCGACTTGACTACCGGGTTGAGTGTCAAATTATGCATGACCAGATTTGGGTCTATATGACTATGCAAAAGCCTGCTTTCTATCTGTAATAATCTAAGTTTACACATCTTACTCTTCAAGGGATAATCCTTCCCCTAGCTTGATATACTATGGACTATCTAGATATGATCCTATATCTCAGTTAATCGTTGGCTCGACTAACATATGCGATCCATCCTCCAACTGATATGGGATCAGGATCAGGTGGATGTCATCTTATGAATTAAGATCATCAATAGGAACATCGGGTTTCACTTCAGCATGAAAGACATACTGAGTAGACCCTAGGTTGAAATGGAACATCTCATTGCATGGCCAGTACTCACAACGTGATGGGGGTGAATCAGCGTGATCCCAATCAATAGCATCTAGGTCTAGATGCAACAGTTTGGAAGGATCGACTATATTGTGGAGTGGTGTGGTCAAATCAATGGATATCAGGTTGATGGAATGGACTTTCTCTCTAGTACCATGAGTGAAATACTTCTCATCAGTATCACTTCCTACCCCCAAGTGTGGTGGTGGGGAAATAGGGATCACCAGATCCTGTCTAGGAATATACTGCAGGATGGGATCGTTAGGCTCAAGGAGCTCCATATATTTCAATGGGTTAGGATAGGCCACATGATAAATCTAGTCCTAATTGACTGTTCTTGTCCTTAATCATAGGCTAAATTGAATTTAATGATACACCTCATCTATGTCGATGGGCTCGTGATGATGACACAAATAAGGAGGACCAATATAGGCCCTCTCCATCTCATCTTCATCATCACTATTGTATATGAATACCTTACCTCTACTAATGGTAATTGGGCGATTAGGCTGATGAGGTCCCATAAATATTCGCTCCTCATAATCATCTTCGTGGATGAGGACTTCTTCACTCTTGTCTTATGGTGCCATTGATACGTGAGGATCGATTAGATCGAGCAAATGGATTGAGCCCTAACTAGGTAGTATAACTTCTTAAGGGTGGACCGGCTCTATAGGAGGCAGAAGCTACCATATAGGGTCATTTATGAGGAACATGTGCATGAAGTCCTCCTGTTGGTCATCAATGGGGATAACCTATGAATGATCACTATCTGACTCAAAGGGATCATAGGGCACCACCTCGTAATCGGACTCGTCATCTGTGGTCCATTCATAGGAGGGGTCATCATCACAAATGTGAGGACATGCTTGTGAGCTCTCACATCTCTCAAAATGTTGGAGAATATCACTAAATACCACAGGTTTCCCATATGATATCGGGAAATAGTCCCCCAATGAATATATGGTATGTGGGTTGGCGTATAGGTCTCAAGCCAACTCATCTCTCTGACCTATGCATAGGCGATTGAGGCCATAGAAGAGGAAATCTTGGGGTAAGGGGTTGTTATGCCCTAATCCTGACTTGTCATACAGCATATGATATTATGGCTAAAAAGGGGCACGCATGCCTTGCTCATATTAGTCTAACCCGTAATCATGCCAATTGCATAGGTCAAAATACTTTAGCATGAAGTCTGGGTTAGAAAAATGATTGATCTATTCCCTGAAAGGTTCCTCGTCCTCATATTCCTATTGATAGGGCTCTATGCCATAATCAAGTCCCCCATATATGAAGTTTGTCTTATTATGAGGGATGCCAGAAGACACGATGATGTCGCTCAAAAGGAGAGGTATGCCCATGTCCTGTACTGACTCAACAGTGGGTGTAGCCACGACATTCTAGACTATATACTCTCCCAGACCTTTGTTAGCCATCTCAACTATGATTTATGATCATGGCGAAGGGGGAAACGAGAGTTCCTCTTTATCTCATTCCATGTCGGGTTCATCGGGTGACTCCTCCTCCATCATACTAGGTCTCACCTCAGAGGAAACGATGGAAACTATTGGGAGGATGTCTTCAATGAGTCTTCTCCTGTATCCTTCAACAAAGGGACTACGTATGACGGTGGTGCCTATGAAGGATATGACGATGAATATAGAGTTGACTACGATGAAGATAGATCTATGGGGGAGATGATGCCATAATCAGATCCAAATGGGACTTATTCAACTAAAATTCTAGATGAGACGATGGTAGGGTCGATTTGGGCAACTGCTGCACCAGGTTGTAATATTTCAAGGGTTCTAGTTCCACTGAGATAACGTAAACCTATCCTTAATATGTGTATTTTAGGCACTGGTGCACAATTGAAGGGATACACTTCATGTTCGTAATCCAAGGTCTGCCCAACAAGATTTTGTATGTCATCTCACCCTCTAATATGTGACACAACGTCAAAATTATCTTTTGCCTGACTTGAATGGGTAGGAAAATTGTGCCAACCATCGAGCATATGGCATCGTTGAATACTCATAGTGTGCATGTGGATGCAAAAATGTGCTATACTGGTAGTTTAAGATGATTTAATGCCATTGTGGTAATGATATTACTAGATGAATCAGTGTCTATCAGAACTCTCTTAAATGGAGTCCCATTCACACATGCGATGATGTGTAGAGGTAGGTCCACTATGTCAGTGGTAACAGGCCTTAATTCATATTCCCTGAACATAATGATTGGCTCAGTGCATTGGCATACATACCCCATGAAATTTTTGAAATAATTTGCTTCCTGGGGTTACAGCTCAATGGATTTTAAAATATCCATCAGGGCCTCCCTGTGAGGCTGCGATTGTTGAATTAGTTCATATATGGAGAGCCTAGCCGATGTGGTCCTCAAAATCTGAGCGATTTTGGTCCAGATCGTGGCTACAAGCCTAGGTGGGGGAGTATGTATTGGAGGTGGTGCAGCTCGTGAAGTCGACGGAACATCACTTGGAGCCACAGGGGCTATGGTTGGACTTTGGTATCTCTTGTTCCGTTTCACGATGCTCACCATGCCCACAAATATCTACTTGGGATAGGCTTGATGGACCTCATTTACTTGTGGTGTGGGCTTGGCTTGCTCCTCATGGGTAGGCAAGGGGTCTTTGTAGACCTCCATATGTTGGTTTTTTGGTGCCACGAGGTTGTCTACCAAGAGATTTTTGCTATCGATTAGGTCCTGCACCAAGTTATTGAACTTGTAACATCCGGAGATGTCATGACCCTTTTTTCGATGGTACTTGCAATACAAGTCTTCTCGGTATCCTTTAGGCTTTGGTTCGCTAGGATCTATAGGTCTACTCTCATATAGGTGGACCAAACTGGCCACATAGAGGTAGTCAAACAAGGAATTCATGGATTCCTTTATGGGCGTATACTTTCGCTTGGGGTGGCACTGTTGATTTTGCCCTTGTCTTTGATTTTCCTTTTCATAGTTCCCAGGGGGTGTGACATGATATTTTGCCTTTTGAGGCTACTATATTTGTGTCAGCCCTGGGACATTAATGGTAGCCTTATTGACCATGGTGGGCTTTGATTGCATTGCATTGGTCTTAGTGGTCTTAGTCCACTCCTTGCGAGGTTTTACAATCTTGCCCTGTTATATATTGATTTATTTAATGGTCCTAGCCTGTGCCATGGCATCCTTAATAGTCACGTACTACTGGAGTTGTAGTAACAAGGACATGTATTTTAGGTAGCTCTTAGTAAACATTTGGGTCAACTCTAATGCAAGGAGTAGATAGGGCACTTTTGAAAGCATAGCCCTCCATCTATTTCCATAATTATTGATTGACTCATCATCATACTACTTAAGACTAGCTAAGTCAACAAGTGTCACCTTCCTCTTGGTATTGAAGGCAAAGCATTATGGGAATGTGTCCACGAGCTGATCTAAGTTGTGAATGTTATGCTTCAAGAGCTGTGTGAACCAATCAGAGGCAGGGCCCATGAGGGTTGTCACAAAAGTCCTTAGAAGTAAGGCATCATTGTCTTGGATACCAAAATATTGGCTTAGAAAATGGGTGACATTCTCCTACACATTCTCTTCCCCCTTAAATGTGGCCAACTGAGGCATCTTGAATTGTTCAGGGTAGGGAGATGTAGGGACTGATGAATGCACAGGGTGACTGCAGAGTTGGCGTAACATGGTCTTTTGGTACCCATAGGTTCTATTCTTGACTAAATCAAGATGCTATAGCAGTGCCTTATATGCTTTGGAGGACTTGATCTCCTCTTATTTATCTTTTTCTTGTAGTGGGTTGCGAGGAACATGAGGCCCATTATGGGGTGGTTTTTGGAAAACCTCCCTGCCTTGATATGGCATTTCCACATGTTCTTCCATCTCGTACCCATCACATGCCTCGTAAGACGTCTTTGGAGCTGGTCTATAAACTTGTGCAACTACCTACAGAGGGTGCCCTACATAAGTCCTGGGAGTCATACCCTGATCAGACCTAGGAGGTTTAGGAGGTAATCCTCTATAAGGTTTAGGTGACTTTTCTCAAACTGGGGGATGTTGCCTCTTATAGGTTTTTGCCCTATGAGTGCTCGGGGTCGAAACCCGTTCATGTAGGGTCTTTTGTAATATCTCATTGGTTTGAAATTGAATACACTCTTTTTTGAGCTAATGCAGGTGGTCTATCTACTCTTTGTCATACTGAAGTTGTTTAAATTGAGCTTGTCATTCCACATATTTGGAAATTGCCTGTTTAATTTGTTATGTTTTTTGAGGTCTAGGTGGCCTAGATGGTTCCCCTCGATCTCTCTCTCGGTCATGATGATCTGAGATCTCTATAACATGCTTCCCTCTATCGAGGTGGGATGCATTCACCTATGGCTCTGGATGAGGTAGGTGTTACCTATACTCAGTAGGTGAAGAGGTGCAACACCCTCTCATAGTGAATTGCTATTGATGAATTTCATGTACTTCCTTGTACCTTCCCTCAAAAACAAGGAATAGCAGGGCTGAATTAGCCCACCCTGTATGATGAGCCTCATACTCATCCTGATATCTGGGCTCCCTAGTCTTAATTGGGTGACACGAAGGTAAGATGTGATCATCATGCCCCATCCAATGTTCATTGTGGGTATCTAGACCTTGAGTGGATGATTCTGCTTTGATAGGCAAACGAATGCATGGTAATGCCCTATATCCATGTGCCTCTTCATGCACTAGCTAGTCATTGTCAAAATAGGTGTTTGACATGTCCATATTACAAGATAATTCTCCCTGAATTGGATCTTGGTGCACTGGGGTATCTCACCTGGGGGTCTCTTGGAGACCCTAGTCTGTCCTAGTTGTCCTAGCTGTCCTAGCAGTCCAAAGACTGGGATGAGTATCAGCTCTCCAAGGTGGTATAACCAAATATCGGGGGCTATAATGGAGGCGACTCATGCCTCCATGTACACTCTTCGTAGCTTCTTCCCTTAATTGGGCTTGGTTGTGGGTGAAAACCATTGCAATGAGATTCTATCAAATGCCTATTTCTTATCTTCTTTACAAGTTTTATGAAACAATACACAAGAATGGAAAACACACAATCAAATAGATGAATATCTTTGTTAATGTATTATATGTGTATCCTAAAATTGGTTTTAGTGCTATTTCAAATTTGTTTTAAAGAGACCTCTTGTCATGTTTTTGATAATTGTTGGATTATATTCTTGATTTTAATGGTTTTTACATATATACTCATAGCTTGACAACTTGGCTATGAACTCCAGGTCACGTTATCCCACCTACAATGTGTGGTAATGAAGTCCACACATGACCAGGGAGCACAAGTCCTATCAGTTCCTCACCCAGTTCACCCACAGTCTGTGATACACCTCCCCAAAGGGTGATGTGTGCTATAACCCATGGGCTATGATGAATCTTGGAACCAGCCTTGGCAATTGGGTTCATGGGATTTGATCCAAGTGGATGGATATGAAACCCACCGTCACTTGCGCTCTACCAATGGTTGGGTATGAAATCCAACTCGTTAGTGTTTAAGTGGATCATGGTGTGTGTGATTCCTTTTAAGCTTTGAAGAAAGTAAAACTAAGAGAGCACTCAAATGATTTTATTCACTAAATGTAAGCTTTAAATCAACATTTTACTTTTAGAAGACTTAAATATGAAATATGGAAGTCACTACACTAAGCTAGGAAAACAACCCTAAATGAAAGCTCACCGATGGGTAAGCAACATGCAAGCAAGCCAAGGAAGATGTAATCCTATTTAGAATTTTCTACTTTATGTATGTTTTTATTCTTTTGCATTTTTATTAAATGAAATGTGATAGTTTAACTTTTTCTACTCAAGCACATAAAGTGAAAATCGATAGAAAATAGAGTTCTGCAAATGAGAAATAAAAAATAAATGGTTCAGACCCTACCTCTTCTCTGCCATTGTCTATTGATTCTAAAATCTAGATCATAAAAGCTTCATCATTTGATTCAAATTTACTATCACCATGGGTAACAAAAATATTCTATGTAGTAGCATGAAGGATTTTGGATAGCACATATTGGACATCATGGTTTGAATCATTAAAAGCACAGGAATTGCATTCACACAAAATATCCTAGAGAAAGTGAGGAAGATAGAAGGACCAATAGATCTTGAGGTAGAAGTCTTTGAAAGGATTAGGCCACTGAACACATAACTCACTCAGGAGGTTATGTGGGACTCAAGAAATACCAACATAGGAGAATAGAAAAGACATGATGGAATGGGAGAAGGGGTAATACAGGAAGATATGGTGTCTTGAAGACATAAGTAACAACAATTGGGTAAATTAAATCCACAATAATGGAGGTTTGGGATGGTACGGACCTTGTCCTGAATGACAAACCATAATAAGAAACTTACTTTGGGAATGAGGCAGTTCTTCCATATGATATTGGAAGGAAACTATGAGGGGAAGGATTCTTAATGAGGGTGTAGGCAGACTTGATAGTGAATAGGCTATTGGAAGTGGGATCCCAAAGGAACAAATCCTTGGATAGTATACTAGGGATGACACAAAGATGTAAGATATTAGATAGAATGGAGGCATCTTGTCTCTGCACACAAGATAGACCATCAACTGGGAACAACTTCTAGGAATTATGATTGGGATAAAAAGGCTACATACCCTTGAACCAAATAGGGAGTCAATAATTGGTTTTAGGTAGAGGAGATTCACACAAGACTATAGAGTGAAATCGCCTAACAAGAGATCCTCCCATAAATTGATCTTTTCACCATTACCTAATTTCTAGAGAATACTTTTCTAGATAATATCCTTATATTTAAGGATGGACTTCCATGCTATCAAACCAAATATGGGACAAGGATCATCCAAGAAAATTGTGGTATACTACAGGTTATTTTTCTTTCATAATGGAAACCCATAAATATTTCTCATTAGTAAGAACTCATCATCCCTATTTGGTTATGAGGGCTAGATTCATGTTGTGAACCTTATGAAGCTCAATGCTCCCCTACCCCTTCCTTGAGTAGACCTGGTCCCAAGAAATCAAGTGTATACATTGCTTTAAATCCAAACCAAACCATAATAAATTTCTTTGGAGTTGCTTGATTTTGTTGCAAATTTTGATCACAATCTAAAATATGGAGAGGAAAAACACTGGGATGCTTTGGAGAGTAGCTTTGACTAGGGTGGCATTTCTAGTCTAACTAAGAAGGTTTCCTTTCCATCTAGCCAATTTTTCTAAATGCGTTCAATGGTAGTATTCCAAAGGGATTTTTTGGAAGGGCCTTCAAAGAGTGGGAACCCTAAATAGGTGGTAGGGAAGGCAACAATGGTACACTCAAGGATAGAAAAAATTTGGTCTTGGTTTCTAACAAGGGTGTTTATGAAGTAAACCTTACTTTATGAAAAATGAATTTTTGACCAGAAGCAACATCAAATGAAAGTAGGATCGATTTTATAACATGGGCTTGGGGAACTGATGTAAGGGTGGCCATGATGGTATCATCAACAAACTGTTGGTGAGATATGGGTTGCAGGGAAGAGGTGGACTTGAAACCAAAAATGTCTCCTTTAGAATACACAGAGTTAAGGGTTCTACCTAAGGTTTAAGCAATAATGATAAATAGGAAAGGAGAGAGGGTCCCCCTATCTTAAGCATTTTAAACTCTTGAAATATCTTGCAAGAGATTCATTTACCAAAAAAGAGAAATTAGTAGTAGTTATACATTCCTTTATGAGAGTAATCCAGTCAGGATGGAACCCAAACCTGGAGAGGATAGAGAACAAGAAAATCTATCAAAATATTTGTTCATGTCAATTTTTAGGAGAAAACTAGCCTTACCACTTTTATAAATGAAATGGATAATTTCATGAATAGTGATAATGTTGTCCGTGATGAGCCTCCTTTGGAAAAATTTGCCTTGATTATGAGCAATAATATGGGGGAGGATAGGTTTGAGTCTTCTGGCCAAGGATTTAGTGAGGAATTTAGATATTATAGAGGCTGATGGGATTAAAATTAGTAAACATGTAGGCTTTGTTAACTTTGGGAATAAGGGAAAATAAAGTGGAGTTAAAATCTCTAGGAATATCTTTGTACCTTTGCAGATGTTGGATGGTAGAAAAAACATCCATATTGACAATGTCATAGAATCGATGGAAGAATATGGGATAAAAGCCATATGGACTTGGGGCTTTCCCACCTTGCATGGAGAATATATCAACACATATTTCTTCAGTAGAAAGTAGTTTGAGCAGCATTTGATTGTGTTTCATTGTTACTAGTCTTGGGATGTTTTGTAGGAGAGTCTCAGATGTTTGATGATCACACCCAGGACTAGGGCCCAACAGTTCTTCAAATAAATTGATAACTTATTTCCTGATTTCAGAGATATTCATAGTTACTTCCCCATTTTTTTGGACAAGCTCCTTGATTTTGTTACACCCTTTGTGTCTTATGATGGTGGTGTGAAAGAATTTTGTATTAGAATCTCCTTATTTGAGCCACATGATCCAATATTTTTGTTTCCAAAAGACTTATTCACTTCTAATGATGTTATAAAATTCTGCCAGGAGAGTCTTCTCTGTTTCCTAAAGGGTGAGTTAGGATTTCCATGCTGCATTGAGATCTTGATACTAGTAATTTGAGACTGGATCTGATGCTTTTTGTGGAAGATATTTTTGAATACCTCTATGTTCCATTATTTTAGCTTGATTTTTACATACCAAAGCTTGTTGCACACCTAAGACACTTGAGAACCAAAGAACTTGCAATACCAACATAGAGATATTAGAGATTTTAGGTTCAGCTATTGAAGCCACATAGATTCGAATCATAAGGGTGAATTGAAGGGAGAAACCTGGGAGGAGCTATCCAAAAATAGGGGATTATGGTCCGATCCAATTATAGGTAATGATCATAGGATAGTATCATCATATTTAGAAATGGCATTGGTAGAGAGAAGGAAATGATCAAGGTGAATCTGGATTAGTTAATCCCCCTTCCTATAGTTGATCCAAGTGTATCTTAGCTCCCTAATTTTTATATCCATAATTTCACTATCATCAAAAAAAGTTGCAAATTTCTTATACGAGTTTCTAGTGATTTGGGATCCCTCTTTCTTGTCGATGGGAAACAAAGAGGAGTTTAAGTCTCCAGCCAGTATCTAGGCCTCTGATGAGAAGACTTCCCTGAGTTTTCTAAGAGAACTCCATAAGTGGCTCCTCTTGGAAAGGTATTTGGGAGCATAGATATTTGAAATGATCCAATGGTAACCATTCTCTTTATTGAAAAACATAAAATTCATGTAATTTTTTTCTATAAACAACAGGCTCCCCTCAACTTTTGTGGGATCCCACATACATAAAAGTTTGCCTGAATCTCCGTTGGCTGGACTAAAAAGAGATTCAGAATATTTCCAAATAAATCTTGAGATGCAAGTGGTACTCCATGAATCTAGTTTAGTTTCTTGCAACAAAACAATTTTGGGTCTTAAGTCTCTTCTCATGGACTTAACCAAACATTGTGTATTTTGACCATTGATACCTCTCACATTCCATGAGAGGATATTCATTTAGAACTTATTGATGATGTTATCTTCCCTCTCCCAAGAGGAAGTGTAAGTTTAGATTTATTTTCAACTACGGTCGCCAAAGCTCTAGATGAGCTCCTAAGGGTTAGTTGTGTGCCATTTGCAATCTCATATGAGGCTTCCCTATTTTTGATTTCTTAGGTAGAGGGGCAAACCATTTTTCCTAGAACCCACATCAGTGTAAAGCTTCCTTTGGATTCAGAAAGAGGAAGGGCTAGGGAAGAAAGGACTGGAAGAGTTAGCGATTCTACTAGGGGAGCCTAAGAGACTCTTAGGGGAAGGAGGAGGGCTTTGGGGATGGGTGAAGGTGGGATTAAATGGATTAGCGATGGCATCATCAATGGAAATGGTGGAAAAGTGGTTGGATGAAGGAATAGGTGGACTACAAAGAGGATATAAAATAAGACTTGACCAAGGAGAAGTGAGTCCCTCTGAGTTAGGCTGACATTTAGCATCGGAGGAAGGATGGATCGAGGGATTAGAAGGGAGAACCAGCTTGATTTTTAAGCTATAAATAGATAAGGGGTAATGAGGACTAGATTTGGATTGACGATGACCTTTAGTAGAAGGAACAAAAGTCAGTTTAGGGATTTTAGGGCATTGGGAATGGAGATAACCTTGCTTGGAATAAAAATCACAAAAATCAGGTTTATTTTTATATTCAATAATTTGAGAGAAGGTATAGACCTTTGAAATAATATCTATCAAATATGGTAGAACCGAATCCAAATTTGCATTGTTGCACATACAGGCCTAGATAATGTGGAGCCCCAATCAAGTGGGAGGTTCAAAAATGATCATCTCTCCAATGTTCCTCATAATACCTCATAGAATATCTTCACTTCAAAACTGAATCAGAAGTCTTGTGATATGAACCCAAATTGGTGCATAGTTGATGTTCTTGGTGGATGGGTTAAAATCCACACCCCATTTTCATAGGAATATACCTCTTCATACAAACAACCATGGTCTATTTATGAGTATTCGATGATATTAGGTAGGGCTATTTAACCAATTCAAGAAGAAACCTCTAGGGAGTGCAACTAGATCCATGGATCCTAAGGGCCACCAAGAGGAATGGGCCCATTTGTGGATTGATTCCATGTTTGGTCATGATCCCAAGAATTTTCCAACCAATGAGTGTGAGTTATGGGCAACCATGGAAGATATTAATTCGTAAGGGATCTCGAGGTTATTATCAAAGGGATATAGATCAATCCTAGTATTTTTTTCGTAGATAAAATACTATAGCATTAATACCGGGTTTTACAGGTTGAACCAAAACCTTTTACAAAAATTAGCCCAAGGTTGTTGATGAACATATCCTTACTAAGGATCCTATATATGTAAAATCTGCATGCCACCAAAGCTATTACATCCGATAAGGCACATAGCCTATTATCAAAAATAAACTTCCCATACAAAATTTTGGGTATACCCCTAGAAAACACACCTGCATAAAAATTACAAAAAAAGAAACAGACATGGATCCCTTCCTTGAAATAGTGGAGAAACAAAAATCTACATAAACACATAGCAGAGTACTAAAAAAAACTCCCACAAGCTCTGTATTGATAGATACTCTTAATAATTCCTTGGTAATTGATTTTTTTCATATATGACATGCTTTGGGACCAAATCCCGTCTTGGCCAATAAGCCTTGGAGAAGTGAACCTGCTGGCTAGATTTATGGTAGTGGCTATCTGGTGGTCCACATGGCTCTGGTTCGAAGTCTTATATTGTCATTTATTTCCTACCCTGTGATTATCAACCAACCTCAAATTACTAAGATGACTAGGAGCCATATTATCTTACATGCGACTATCCCCATTAGTCTTTGTGGTATTTCCAAGTAGTATCCACAAATACTGATAGTTTGGATAATTTTTATTGTGAGTCCATTTCAAAAAAGAGGCAGGAATACTCCTAGCCTTCAAACTTACAGTGCCTTCCCTGTTGGTAAATTTGACTATCATTCTTGGAATTCTTGTTGAATAATCTCCTCTACTTTGCTCAAGACACCGTGTTCCCATTTGAAAAGTCCGTCACCATTGACACCCAAATTTTCCAGCTTATCAACAATTTTGTTAGCTTCCCGAAAGACATGTTGGGCTTTTATGTCCTGTATTCCCTAGAAAAGGATCCTAGCCTCTTCAACAATTGTTTTAATCCTCCAAGGAGGTGTTTTCTAATTATTGAGTAGATTTATAACATGCATAGAGTCTCCTTCTATGATAAAATTACCTTCTCCACATAGCTCTAGCTTCAGCTTCATTGTTCGTCCTTGTTCCCAAATATTCAAAAAATGCAAGAATCATATTCCCATTATGATCTCATACAATACCACCAGTGCCTTCTCTGCCAGGATTGTTCTTAGCTGCTCCATAAAAATTAAGCTTAAACCAACCCGTAGGAGGTGGGTACCACTTAACATTGGCCCTGGGGTTGACTACCCTAGGCATGGACTCATCTAATAAGGTTAAGTTTAAATATTGAGCAATCATGGTCTCTTGCAGATGAGTTTTACGACTATCAAAAGGGATAAGGTTCACATTCACATTGTAAAAGGATAGGATCCTAGCAATGGTAGTTTGATGATCATGGATAGACTCATTAAAGACTCTATGGTTCCTTTCTAACCACACCTGCCAAAGATAGTGATTGAGACAAATTTTCCACATGTATCTAAGTCTTTGGCTTGAAAAGGGGCAAGGCCATTGGATGAACAAATCAAGTACGATGGTTGGTTTAACCCAGGATATATTGAAGGCTATAAAAACCCCACTTAGGATAGTCAAGTAAAAAGGACACTCAAGTAAAATGTGATAAATGGTCTCCCAATTAGCCCTGCACAAATAACAATGATTAGTGATATACATAACTTTACGCGTCATATTTTCAATGGTTAGAATTCTTCCTTGGATAACCAGCCATGAAAAGATTGCAATATTTGTTATTAAATTTTTTATCCAAACTAAGTCCTTTTGGAGGACAAAATCCTCGTCATCAAGCAAAAGCTTGTAAGTTGATTTAACAGTGAGCTGCTCATTTTTTGTAGGAGCCCAGGTCACTTGATCTTCCTTGGGTCTCATGGGGATAAACTTTTACCCGAGAATATTACAAAAATCATTTGATTTAGCTTGAAATCCCTGAATCCTTATTTATTTCCACTTCATTATGCCTTTGTCCTCAACCATATAATCAAAGAATTTTCTGCCAATGAGTTCTTCCGTGATATCTCTGATTCGGGCTAAGTTAGGATATTGCATCAGTGGTTCATCCTTAGCCCACCTGTCATTCCAGCAATTTATCCTCTCACCATTGCCTAAAACCCATATTAAACCTTTTTTGATGATTTCCTTACAATTGAGAATTGCTTTCCAAAAAGTAGAACCTATGATTGGAACTGAGTCACTTAGAAATTCCATATTTTGAAGATACTTTTGTTTGATGATAACTGTCCATTCATTTTCTTCACCAAAAATTAGGTGCCATGCCTGCTTAGCTAGTAAAGCTAAATTCATATGAGCAATTCTCCTCAGAACTAAGCCCCCATTTTCCCTGGGTCTGCACAGTTTGGTCTATCCTACAAGGTGTATCCTTTTTTCTCCTCTGATCCAGTCCATAACAATTATTTTGGGAGTTTCTCAATTTTCTGGAAAACCTTCATAGGGGATTTTAAAATGAAGAGGAAATAGACTAGAATGCTCTAAAGAGAGGTCGTAGTGAGGGTCAGCTTTCCTTCTTGAGATAGAATATGACCTTTCCATCCAACAAGTTTTTTTTGAATTCTTTCAATAACCCTGTCCCACATTGACTCTCTCGGAGAACCAATGAAAATAGGGATACCAAGATACAAAGTAGGGAGGTTTGCTATATCACACCCTAAAATTTGTACAATCTTTCCTTGCCTCTAAATGGGGGTTTTCAAGAAATATAACTTGCTTTTACTGAAATTAACTTTCTGACCAACAGCGTCCTCGTAGAGTTGCAAGATGTATTTAATTTTTTGGCCTCAACCATCGACACCTTAGTCAATAGAAGGGTATCATCAACAAATTTTTGGTGAGAAACAACCCTAGTGAGAGATGTTGCCTTGATTCCCGATATTAGCCTTGAACTGCAAGCATTTTTTATGGTTCTACCTAAATATTCTACCATAATTATGAATAACATGGGGCTGATAGGGTCCCCCTACCAAATTCCTCTATGACTTTGAAAGTAACCAGTAGTTTTTTCATTAACGAGAATCGAGAACCATGCTTTAGAAATGCATTCTTTGATCAAATTAACCCATTGGTGGTGAAAACCAAACTTAAGGAGGACAAAAATCATAAATTCACAATTTAGCCTATCAAATGCTTTGTTCATATCAATCTTGAGGGCAAAATTAGACCTATTAGTCTTATGAGTAGAGTGCAGAGCTTCATGAACTGTGATAACTCCATCCAAGATTGACCTACCTTGGATAGAGTTTCCCTGGCATGGATCTATGATGTGGGGCATGACATCTCTCGTTCTATTTGCAATGGATTTAGTTAGGATCTTGTAAGAAACATTGCATAGGTTGATTGGCCTAAAGTCAACCATAGATTCAGGGGTTTGCTTCTTAGGAATTAGAGAAATAAAAGTAGAGTTGAGACCTTTTGGGATATGATTGCTTGATTGGAATTCTCTAACAGTATAAATTACATCCTCACTTACGATGTCCCAAAAATATTGATAGAAACGAGGGGGAAAGTCGTCGGGTCCCTGGTATTTGTCTGGATCCATGCTAAACAAGGTTTCCTTAATTTCCTCATTAGAAAATGGAGCTAGAAGCTTAAGGTTTATATCTTCATTTATTATGCTAGGAATGGATTGCAAGAGAATATCTTTGGCCTCCTCATTGCACTGTGATTCCTAACCAAGGTTAGAATTGAAATAACCTACTGTCTCCTTTCTAATTTTTGTTAAGTCCTGAGTAATAGAACCATCTATTTTTTTTTTTTGTCTTGTTTTTGCTTTTGTTTCTAAGCATGGTGACGTGAAGAAACTTGGAATTTGAATCTCCATATTTCAACCAAATAGCCCTTGATTTTTGCCTCTAATAGATTTCCTCACAGGTCAAAATGTTTTGAAACTTTGCTAGTTTTGTTCGTTCCTCTTGCCTAGTAGTTTCATCAACATCACCATGTTTAATCCTCTGATCAATTATCTTCAAAATTTCAACAACCTATTTTTTATTTTCAAAGAGGTTCCCAAAGACCTCTTTGTTCCAAGTTCAAAGCTTTTCCTTAAAAAAATTAAAAAATTTAGCAATTTTAAAAGCTGCACTACCCCTGACAGGCTATTGCCACCACTGAATTAAGTTATCTCTGAAACTGGAATGTTTGATCCTCATGAATTGAAATTTGAAATATTTCTTGAAGGATAGAGATTTAGGGATATCCAAAAAAATGGGATTATGATCAAAGAAAATTTTAGGAAGGGCTTGCAGGGTAGAATCACCGAATAGATTTGTAGCCTCCTTTGATAGAAAAAACTTGTCAAGCCTTTCTTGAATGAGATGACACCCTATCCATCGATTTCTCCATGTATAATTCTCTCCTCTAAGTTTTACATCCATATGCATGTTGGAGTTCACAAAGTCATTGAACTCATCCATGCTCCTGATAGGTGGTTCATTTCCACCCATTTTGTCTGAAGGGTAAAGAGGAGTGTTAAAATCCCCAATCATAATCTAGGGGACATTATAGAATATTTCACTCAGATTGCCTAAGTACTCCCATAGTAGAGCTCTCCCTTGAATTGAAGTCTAGGCATAAATATTTGAAAGTATCCACGACCTGTTGCTATTTATTTTCTTAAATAAAATACTAAGAACCCTGTCATCTTTCTGAATAATGGTGCATTCTACTATCCGGGGATCCCACAAATTCATAAGGCCTCCATATGCTCCTCTAACTAATTTTCAAACCATCTCCCCTTGATTCCAAATTTTTTTTACTACTTTTTTTTACTGAATCTCATCAGTTTTTGTTTCTTGCAACATGATAATAGTTGGATTCACTTGATTTCTTATTGCACTGACTTCCCTATGTTTGGGCAGGACATTGAGGCCTCTCACATTCCATGAGAGGAACTTCATTTAGATTGTTTGGGATTTCTCCCTCTCCCCCTCCCTTAAGGGTGTTTTCCTAATTTGTTGTCTTCAGAACCCATAATAACCTATTGAAACAAGGTTCTTTGTTTTCCATTGGAAATTTCATTATCAATTTTAATTTTTTGATGCTCAGCATTTGATATTCTCCCTCTACTTTTTTCACTACCAAAATCTATAGGATACTTCACAGTGCTCCTAGTTTTTTTAGGACTAAACTGGGGGGAGGTAATTTGTTGCAAAATAGGACTTCCATATTCCTCAGTCTGAAGAGTTTCACATGTCTCCACCCCTACATCTAAATCTTCTTCTTTTTCCAGTATTCCCCTGGTCTACAGGATGGCCCCTCAATAGGATTCACCTAGATCCTAGTGATGATGTTAGGGAGATGAGATTTTTTATTTTTCAATGCCTCAACTTTCTTCCTAAGTTCTTTAGCATTAGGGTTTAGCTTTGGGATGCCCACTGGGCATGAAGTATTTTCTACATTGGGGTTTAAGGATCCTGACATGGATGGGGATTCTAGATATCGGGCATTAGGGTTTGGCTTTGTGATGCCCATGAGGCTTACAGTAATTTCAGCATTAGAGTTTGAGGATCCTAACTTGGATGGGGATTATAGAGAGTTAGAAAGGTTAGCCTAAAGGTTCTGGGCTTCCATGTCTTCCGATAATCTTCCTACTCCCATATTGGATAGAATTGAAAATTTATTTGAAACTAGAGGATTGGAACTTACCTGAGTATTTTGGTTGCCAACAACCTATTGTTTTCCTTTGTCTTACTGGGACCCTGCACCCTCTCTTTTCTTTTTTTGGTAGACATAGTTTGCTTGATTGAAATTGCCTCTACCAGGGAAACTCCTCAAATTTCCTCTATCTAGAATTCCCTACTTCTGTTTTTCTCTATTCATTGCCAGGTTAGGGCACTGATTGCATAGATGTCCTTGATTTTTGCATTCTACATAGAATGTCGATCTGTTCTTGTATTCTATAGATTTTTTTGATAGTATTCTCCATACTCTAGCTCCACAAAAATTGGAAATTCATGATCCAAATTAGATCAATCCTAGTCTTGGGTTAACTAAGGTTTAGTTGATTTTGACCATGTATGTAAAGGATCGATTGAAGCTAAGAGCACCTTATCCCGATCCACCTGCCACTGCTACTATTTCTAGAGAAAATAATTAATTTAATTATAGTAGCATTATAAAATAATATAAAATGTGGAAAAGATTAAAAATATTGAATGTTAGAAACATGTCAATTTGCAACTTGTTTAATGTGCTAAAAGTGTTACTTTCATAGCATTACGCATTGGCAAGAAGATGGGGTATACTTGCATGATGAAGCAACCCCAACCTTTTATTTCTAATGTTCTTTCGAAATTTTATTCAAGGACTAGGTTTATAATCTCGAGAAGAAGGAGGAATTAATTAGGAATAAAAAGGAGAATGATTGGTTGGAAGAAGTAATAATGGGATTGGAGGAACATGAATTTATTCTTGATTTTGTTGGAGAAAAAGGTAATCATTTGGCTAGAATGTTTTAATCCCTAATTTGAATGCAATGGGTGATTTTTATGATTAAAATTTTTCTAATTAATGATTGTTGCTTTCACTATTGATTATATGCATTCATTTTTTTTGTTGATTACCTTCAATTGGTTTGTGCTTACCTTATAAGCTATGTTAGCTTTAGCAGCATTCCATTACATCACAAGATAGAGACCAGAACAATGAAACATCTCATTACATGAATAGAGAGTGATACATTCGAGTAGAGATATGCGGCTCTTTATATAGGAAGATGGATTCCTTGGCCAACACTCTACCTAGTTGTACAAGGGACACCTTGCACATATACAACTTGCATATTGACACTTGTGCATTTATTACATTGCATGAAGTAACTAGATAACTTCCCCCTAAAGTAATCTAACATAGCCAAATGATGTAATATATTCTAACACCCCCTGTATTACATTATTTGGTATGAAGTTCTCTTGAATCACATAGATGATCTCTGAATGTTTGAAACTTGATTTTTCCAAGTGCCTTTGTAAAGATGTCTGCCAACTGATCTTCTATAGGAACATACTTGAGGATGATATGCTTGTTCTAAAAATGTTCCCTGATGAAATGACATTGAGCTTCAATATGTTTTGTTCTTTCATGTATGATTGGATTCTTGATCAGATTCAATACTCCTTGATTATCACAGAATATCATAGTGGGAGTTCGTTTGATTCCCATGTCAGATAGTATGTATTGTAACCATAGAGCTTCACAGGTTGTATCTCTTGTTGCTCGATATTCTACTTCAGTTGATGATTGTGCTACTATATGTTGTTTCTTGTTGTGCCAAGATATGGGTCCTGATCCGAGATAGAAGACATAACCTGAGGTAGATTTCCTATCATCAATAGATCCAACATAATCTGAATCTGAGTATCCCTGCAGACAAAAATATTTGACATCCTTCATATAAGTTAATCCATAGTCTGTAGTCTTCTTGATATATTGTAATATTCTTTTTGTAGCTTTCCAATGACTTTCCCTTGGTTCTTGCATGAACCGTGAAAGATAATTTACTGCAAATGCTATGTCTGGTCGGTTGTTTGTTAGATATAGAAGACTTCCAATCAACTGATGATACATTGTTGTTGAAACCAATGGTGTTTTATCATTTTTGGATAGTTGAATCCCTTGTTCCATTGGTGTATCTTTGGGCTTACATTCTGTCATTCTGTACTTTTCAAGAAGAGCTTTTGCATATTTTGATTGAGTGATAACTATTTTATCCTTTCCTTGATAAATCTCTAGACCAAGGTAGTAGTTCATTAATCCTAGATCTATCATTTCAAATACCTTTTCTAGATCCTTTTTTATGTCATTTATTAACATTTTTGAACTTCCAGTAATCACTATGTCATCAACATATACTATGAGGATCAAGATATCATTTCCATTTTTCTTGGTATATAGACTGGGATCTGATGAACTCCTTTTGAAATCATGATGTAATAGGTGATCATTGATCTTTATATTCCATGCTCTGGGAGCTTGTTTCAAGCCATATAGAGATTTATTCAATTTGCATACCTTGCTTTCCTATCCTTGAATAACAAAGCCTTCAGGTTGTGTCATATAGACTTCTTCTTCTAAGTCACCATTAAGGAATGCACTTTTCACATCCATCTGATGAAGTTTCCACCCCTGATGTGCTGCTAGCGTGTAGACTGTTCGGATAGTAGTCATTCAAGCTGTTGGTGTGAATGTTTCTTCATAATCAATTCCCTCTATCTGAGTATATCCTTTGGCTACTAGTCGAGCTTTGTATTTGTCAAGTGTTCCATCTGCTTTGTATTTGATTTTGTAAACCCACTTGCATCCCACTATTTTATTTCCTGGAGGTAGGTTTACTAGATTCCATATCTTATTCTTTTTGAGTGATGCATATTCATATTCCATAGCTGCTTTCCAGTGTGAGTCTTTCAGTGCTTGAGAAGTTGATGTCGGTTCCACTGAGTTACTTAGCATTCCTCTATTTATTCTAGTCATGCTACGAGTTTGAGGTCCTGTAGAAGTGAGATCTGACATTCTTTCTAGATTTGATTCTCTGAGAGTGTCTCTGAGCCATATTGGTTCTTTTCTAGGCAATATTGTTGATGCTTATGTATCTTGTTCTTGAGATTCTGATTCTGACTCTATACTCATTGTATCTTCTTCAGATAGATTTATGAGGACTTCTATGTCACCACTGGATTTATCTGTGTCGATCTTGACTTTTTCATCAAAGATCACATCTCTACTAATGTAAAATTTCTTTGTAGATGGATCTAGAATTTTGTATCCTGTAGATTCATTGTCATAGCCAACAAATATCCCTGTCATAGTTTTGTCATCTAGTTTAGTCCTCTTTTGTTTTGGAACATGCATGTAGGCTTTGCATCCGAAGATCTTTAGTTTTTCTATGTTGGGCTTTTGTCCTGACCATGCTTCTTCTGGTGTAATATGCTTGAGTACTCTTGTTGGTAGTCTATTTTGTATGTAGACTATTGTTTGTACTACTTCAACCCAATATTTGTGATCAAGTTGTGCTTCCTTTAACATACATCTTACCATTTCCATTATTGATCTATTTCTTCTTTCTGTAATTCCATTTTGCTGAGGTGAATATGTTGTAGTAAGTTGTCTCTTAATTCCATTTTCTTCAAGAAATGAGTCAAATTCCTTGGAAACAAATTCTCCTCCTCTATCTGAACGAAGTGCTTTTATGGTCTTCCCTGATTCTTTTTCCACTTGAAGTTTGAACTGTTTGAAATGACTGAATGCTTCTGATTTGTACTTCATGAAAGATACCCACATTTTTCTAGTGTGATCATCAACAAATAATTGAAAGTATTTATGTCCTCCAACACTATCAACTTTCATTGGTCCACATAAATTTGTATATATTATTTCTAGAGGATGTTGAGCTCTGTGTTGACGAAGTTTGAAAGGAATTCTATGTTGTTTTCCTGCTAAGCATTTTGGACATACAATAGTTTTTGGAGATAAGTTGGGTAGTCCTTCTACCATTTGATATCTGAATAATTCCTTCATTGATGTCTCACTGGTATGTCCTAGTCATTTGTGCCATAGTTCTGAAGTATTGATTGAAAGTGTTGAGTGAATAGCAGTGTCTAGGACAAATAGACCATTTTTATACGATCTTGATGCTATCATTCTTCTCTATCTAGAGATGTGACATTGTTTTCTACCAGTGAGAACCTTGAACTCAACAGTTAAGTCTTGATCCATGAGTTGAGAAACAAAAATAAGATTAGTAGTTAATCCTGGAACATACAATACATTTTTTATTATACCTCTTCCATCCTTAAGATTTACTGGAATATTTCCAATTCCTTTTACTTCATATATTTTGCTATCTGCTACAACAACTGGATTTTCATTTATCTTCTTCAGATATTTGAACCAATGTATGTTTCCTGTCATATGCTTACTTGCACCTGAATCTATATACCAATAATCCATGCTTGTTGTTTAAATTCCCTAATATCAATCCTTAGATTTTGTAGAATACCTTATGACTCCCTAGTATGTTTTTGGATAAGATATAGTGCTTTTGTAAATTGTAGTTCAATTTTGGTTGATTTTGTAAAGTTTTTGTAAATATCAAAATCAACTTTTATTATCCCTTATTGCTCCTATTGAACTAAGCACTTTTTCCAAATTTAAAGAGGTTTTAATGTTGGATTTCTTTTGTCTCTTTTGAGAAGTTTTGAGACAATAATATTATAAATTTCCAACCTTTGAAATGCTTTGATAAACCTCTCTTTAATATCCCTTTAGGATTTAATTTAAGTGTATCTAATTTCCAATAAATTAATTTGATGTAGTAACCCTTATAACTCCCTAATTTTGGAAAAATTAGACCACAATAATATTTGCAAATATTTAAGATTAATCTCCAGTAGAAACCCTTATTACTCCTAAGTTTAATATTGCAAATATTATATTAGCTTGATAAATTATTCCCTTTGAGGTATGGCTTTCAATATGATTAAATTCCTCTAAGTTTAACCTTATAACTCCCAAGAAATGAAAGCACATAAAAATGGGAATAAACCTTACCTTATATCAAGCAATAATTGGTGCTGATTTTAGATGTGAAAGGCTGCAATATTGACATCATTGCTTTGACTGTACCTTCCAATGGAGTTGCTTGGAACCTGGCTTGTATTTAATGTTCCAAATATGGTGCCATTTTTATCTCTACCTTTGACCTTGCTTGACCAGAGTATTGAAGGCTCTACCACCTTATTTACACACTATAATTCGGCCCTGTATGCGTAGACCCCAAAGTTGAATGCGAAGATGTAAATGTTGTCCTCTGAATGCTGATCATTGATACCCTTAAAATGGAGGAGAATCTTGCTTGAAGTGCCAAGTGGCACATCTATTTTCTTCTTGAGTGCTTGAGGAGTAGAAGGTGCTAGAAAATACTCATTGAGTAACTCCTTTCTTGAGCCTTTGAGTAATGTATGGATGTTACGTTCTTTAGCAAAGTGCTTGGTTTCTTCATGGACAAGTGTATCTCATACACTCAATGCACTAGCCTGTAGCTTGTAACTCCTTTATTGATGAATATGAGCGCTCATGAGAGGAGCATTAGGGTTTTACCTCAAGTGACAAATGTCACTTCCTCCTTGTGCATGGACGTCTTCTCTTTCACTGCTTCAATGGACCCTTTGGAGGTCTTTTAACCCTATAAATCCTCAACTCCTCTTTCATTCAATTGCAATGTTTTTCAGCTAGGATGTGGAGCAATGATTTGGAGGCTTGAGCACCGATTTTGAGCAATGTGGATGTGGAGTTTGAATCACTCCAATGGTGCTTTAATATTTCTTCTTTTCTCACCTATTATACATCCTCTTTTTGTAGACAATGTTGCTCTCGAATAATATTGTTTCTCCCTTTGCTTTTGCTCCTTGTCTTTTGTAGGTTTGATCATCCTTCAACTGGTTTTTCCATTGAATATTGTGCCTTTGAGGCACCTTCAAATCTACCTTCTTTCCCTGTATAAACCAGATTATGATAGTGCAATACAATGTAATGTATTTATATATAAAAAATCCTTTATTGCACCTTATTTTGCACTCCTTATTTGAGGTCTAAATTTCTGGTTTTGTGGTAGAATTTTGAATGCAATGTAGGGGTTTTGAGGTTGTCTCTTTGGTTAGACACCTTCCCATTTTTTCTTGGATATTTTACAAATGAATCCAAGCTTGTAACCACTTGATAGAAGCTCTTTTTTGTAGCACTATTTCTTTGTAACATAAACCTTATTGTGCTTTGAATCTGAGACTCACCAAGTCTCAATTTGAGGCTTCCTTTGCTAATCTTCAGTGGCTACTTTCTTGGCCACTTAATATTGTAGATTTTTGTGCACTAACAGTGTCTTTAGACACTTTGACAAATTCTGATTTTGTGCCCTTCTCACGAACACAAACCACAATATTTTTGAGAGCAATAGATTAGTGCAAATAAATCTAATAATATTTTACTTTTAATGCACTAACAATTTCACCTTATCACTCCAATCAACTCTCAAAATAATGCACTTAATCAATTTACTGCAACTAATCAAGAATAATCTGAAATGAATCTTCAAGAATTATTCTGCAATTTTCTTATAAGCAAGATAGTAGGAGATAGTCTTATTTTGCTTTCCAAAGTAGATGATAGGTAGTTGATAGATAGTTGTAATTCTGAAATCTAATCAACTCCTAATGTGCAAATGAACCTTAAAAAGAACCTTTCTTTTTGCACTTTTGAAGACTGTAATTCAAATCTCCTTTTTGCAACTTTAATCCAAATTAAGGTGCTTTAACAAATATGATAAGTAATCCAATTAATGAATCTACTTGCACCAATAGTTGCTTATCTTTTTCTGAAAGCTTTTGTAGCTCTTTTTTGCTTCTGTAGAGGATGTAGATCTTGGTGTCTAAGATCACCAAGTTTCTGCCTTGAGTAAGATCTTGTAGCTCTTTGTAGGCTATTATGAATAACTCCACCAAAATATGATCTCAAACTTTCTTTCACGAGCCTAATATTTGGTGGCTTATTCTTCGCTTGTGGTCTCCTCCTTCTATTGTAGATTTGGAGAAGTTTGTGTCTCTAAAGCGGGGTACTCTTGCTATGGGAGGTAATATTCAAATATCCTAGATTTGGTGAGCTTCTTCTATCTTCAAGTCTTCTTTTTGAATTATGACTTCAAGCAAGATCTTCTTCTAGGCTTGTTATCGGATGGTGATAATTATCCCAAATATTTCACTATCTTCTATAGTGATTTCTCCAATGAGTTCTCCTCAAAACTCTTTTTATGATTTATTCAATAAGGATCTACAAACCTTTCTTCTATTCCTATATAGAAACAACCACAACTTGATCTACCATAGCTCTAATACCACTATTACCTTTAGGAACATTCCATTACATCACAAGACAAAAACCAGAATAATGAAATATCTCATTACATGAATAGAGTGTGATACATTCGAGTAGAGATATGTGGCTCTTTATATAGGAAGATGGATTCCTTGGCCAACACTCTACCTAGTTGTACAAGGGACACCTTGCACATATACAACTTGCATATTGACACTTGCGCATTTATTACATTGCATGAAGTAACTAGATAACTTCCCCCTAAAGTAATCTAACATAGCCAAATGATGTAATATATTCTAACAAGCTAATCATGCATACATTATTATTTTATTAACGTTAATTATATATATATATATATATGTGTGTGTGTGTGTGTGTGTGTGTTCTCTTTTTATGATTTTTAGAAGGATTTTATCTTGCATATTTTGGTAATGTTTTAAATTGTTGCTTACATCTCCCTGGATCTGTTAGACAATAACAGAGATGCTATATCCCTTGTTATGGTTATACGTCTCTTTAATCTAGTTTTGAGTCATTAAATTATAGCAGTTTATATTATGTCTTCCTGTTATGGTTGTGAGCCTTTAGAATTTTGTAGAGTTAAATTATGCTATTGCAGTTAGAGTATAGAAAATTTGTTTGTGTGTTTACATAAGTTTAGTTGTAGGAATTCTTATTAGAGCTTGCTAGGATTTCATCTATGTGTTCTCCTAGAGATGTGAATCTTAAGTTGGTCATATTCTCCTTTTGTTTGAAAAACCTTAGTAATGCATGTTTTTATTTCATTATTGATGGTTAAGCTTGGTTGTGTTTTTATTTTAAAACCTTTGTTTAAATAATAAATCATAAGTTTATTTGTATCAAGGAATAAGGATGGAAAAAAATGCTTTTAATTTTTTAGGACCTTTATAAACTTGAATTATTGATGGATTTGAATTTATATGTATGTGTGTTAATAAAAAGTTATTTAAGACATTGGTATAGAACCTATTATTTAATTAAATTATTGTTTTGATTAATATAAATAAATATAGCTAGAAATATTAAGAGTTGGTTTCTTTTTTAGCAAGATGGATAAGGCTTGTGTAGCTAAGGAATCCATAATAGAGAGAAATATGGAATCCTCTCAATATGTATGCATGGTATTCCTTTGCTTGATGCATATTTTTGAAAAATGTGTATGCTCATGCATGATTACAAGTGTTTCTACATAGTGCATGTTGGGATTGCATATGCATTGAAAGAGTTGTCCTTATCTCTAAAATTTCTTTCAAATGTTTGTTGGAGAAGTTTAAAAAGTGGAAGACTTGAGGAATAGATAAAATATTATTGATGTATTTTAAAATATTGAAATAAAATATTATTTTGGCATGAGGATTATTATGAGTATTTTGATAAGGAAGGAATAAAAAATTTGTATATAACATTCTTGTTATATTATTCAGAAAATAGAATATTAAGAGTTGTTATTATTTAATGTAAGTTCTTAGAATACTAGTTATGTGCAATAATGTAAAGAATGTGTGATTGAAAGGAATCTAGTTTCATGGATTATGGTTAATTCCTTTAAATTTTGTTGTATCCTTTCCATTATAAATTAAGGAAATGCTAAATTCTAGTATTATGCTTTGAAGTTTTTAAATTCCTAGGCTTTAGCATTGTGTTATGTTAAAATTAATTATGATTTAATATAACACTTTATTTAATTTTAGGAGATGTGTTTTGATGTTCAAAACTCTTGGGTTGGGATAGGGTTTTTGGGTATGAATCTAGAGCCATATTAGAAAAAACTTGAGTCAAGAAGTACCTAATCATGGTAAAAGTTATAGTGATGCAATAACCGAGTATTTTTGAATGATACACCTTAAACGTTGAGGCTCAGGTATCCCAAAGCAATGAGGATTTTGAGTAGACCTAAGTAATGAAGCTTGGACATATTCCTAGTGGTGATGTTTAGGAATCTAAATGATGGATTAGTATGGGATAATCCATCATATCATTCATAAGATAGTATAGTGGTGGAAACTTATAGTGAGGTAAGAGTGACCATGCTCATTACCAGGTGAGTGGTAATGGTCATAGTTAACCCATGGACATGTTGATAACTAAGCACTAAGGTACCATACAAAAATAATCCTACATAGACAGACTTATATGGGGTTAGGGAAATACATCCCCATTTAAGTTTTATGGACCTTAACGTGTAATCCTTATGTCATGGTCAACTTATCCTATATCGATGAGGGTATAGGAAAATTAGGGAGGACCATTGATGGCATATTTTCTAAATGATGAGGTTTAGAAGAGTGAACCCCCAAAGTATGGGAAGTTGACCACTACTATCCACTTAACTATCATCTACAATAACAATGAACTCAAAAACAAATATTCCTTATATTGGTAAAAAAATATTGAGACTTATTTATGAGTTATTCCTTGTGAAAATAAATAAAAATCTCTCTCCCTTGGGTTGAGTTGGTGGGTTGTTATAGTTGGTATCAAATACTAGATCATAGGACTAGAAGATTCCATGAAGAGAACCTAGATTAAGCATTGAATTGATGTGATACTTTTGGTAGGATCACTCTTTTAGGGATCTTTATTTGATTTAGGACAAGGTAGGTACTGCACATCATCTTGACCAGTCAAACCACGATGTAAAATTACTAGAAAGTATAGCTTCTTATTAGGGATGGCACCTTGCGATGAGTCAAGTGTGACCATGATTATTATTAGGTGAGTTATAATGGTCATATAATATATGTCACCTTGCAGGTAGGCAAGTGTGACCATGATCATTATCATGTGAGTGATAATGCTCTAAGTTAGTTCATGGGGAGATGAACCTAACTAATACTAAGTATAGTTTTGGAGAAATTTATAACTTATGCACAGGATATGGTACCTATTTTGATAGGGGGATCATCCAAGAAGTCAATTTTAACTACATAGGATGAAGATACAACTCATACCTATAAGAAATTTGAAAGCACAATGGACTCTAGTAAGAAATTTGGAACAATAATGGACTCCAGTAAGAAATATAGAGTAACAATGGACTCCAGATAGTGGGTGGAAACCTTACTTTAGTGGTTAAGTTGCTTCAAGAGCAGATGGAGCAACAAAAAAAATATTAGAAATAATGGTTAATCAGGAACCCAATAATAGGGATTCAGAGGGTAGATAGGAAGAGAATCCTTCTAGAGAAGCCCATGAGGGTAAAGCTTGGATTGAGTTTGAGTTTTCCAAGGGCCTTAAGAATGTCAAGGTACTAAATTTAATGGAATAAAATGGGGTGATGAAGTAGAGTATTGGATGAATGAAGTGGAAACTTATTTTTCCATGAAAAATTACTCACACAAAGCCCAAATTATTTGGGCAAATATTCATATTAAATATAAAACCTTAGAATTATGTAATAAATTCAAGGTAGAAAGAGGTATCCAAGTGGTGGACCTCAAATGGGATAGTTTTTTAAGAGCATATAAAAAAATATTTCTATCATATTAGTTTTATGTAGAGAAGTTTGAGGAATTCTCTACTCTCCAACAAGGAACCTTGACTATAGATGTTTATCAACAAATATTCTTTAAAATTTTGAAATGTGTTCCTAAGTATTAAAATAATTATTAATTAAAGGTGCATAATTTCATACTGAGAATGGATCCTAAGATTTGAATAGTGATTAATTTGCTCAAGCAAAAAATCCTTCAGAAAGCATATGACTCGGCTCGATAGGAAGAGACCAATCAAATTATCAAGAAGTTATTATTCAACTATGATGTGTTGATAGAATGAGATAAATAGGAACTCAAGAAGAGGAAGAGTGTTGGGTTTATAAAATGGGACAAGGAGCAAAATAATAAAAGTAAAGGAAATCCAAAGTTCAAAAATAGGAACAATGGAAACAAATAGAATTATAAGAATAATTTCTAGAAGAAGGAAAATTCAAAACCCTAACCTCAAAAGTAGAATGAATCAACTTAGAAGGAGGATACAGGGGACAGAAGGTAGGAAAAGAATCAAGCACCCAATATAAGTTATTTCATTTGTGGGGGTCCTTATTATGAAAATAATTATCCCCCATGGCCAAAGTCAAGTAACAAAGTCAAGGAGAAACCTCACTGATTCTATACAAACATAGTAATTCAAAACCTATATGGTTAATTAACTCCCATTTTGTTAAATGTTAAGTTGTTCAATAGGAATGTAAAGGTTTTAATTGATTGTGGAGCTACATATAGTTTTATTTCCACTATTGTTATTGGAGATATGTCAAAAAAAACTAGATATTTGGCATAAGGGTGGAAAGTTGGGTATGGATCTCAATAGACTTAGTGAATCAATATTTACCTACTATTAAGATCTTCTTACCCAATGGATCCACTATTTGGTACTTATATGCACATTGCTACATGCTTTTGATATTATCTTAGATATGAATTGGCTTAAAGCTCATGGAGCTCTAATCAATTTTCAAGAAAGGTGGATGGACTATACTAATAAGTATAATAGAAGATTAATATTTCAAAGTAGGCAAGGGTCTTTTCAACCATATTTATTATCAGCTATGAAACTTAAGGCAATCAATGGAGGTGGAATTTTGTATGTGGTTAAGATAAATGGCAAGAAAGGCAATAAAAGAGATGTACTAATATTTAATAAGTATCCAATTTTGCATGAATTTAGGGATGCATTACTATAAGATCTTCCAAGCCTTCCACCTTAGCATAAATTTTATTTCACCATTGAATTAATGCCTGGAGCTAAACCTATTGCTAGGATACCTTACAAAATGACTCCTATCGAGTTGCAAGAGCTAAAGGTGCAACTCCAAGATATTTTGGATATTGTTTTGATTAAATATAGTGTGTGACCCTAGGGTGCTTCTATGTTATCTATAAAAACTAAGGATGGTTTCTTAAAATTTTACATTGACTATAGAATATTGAATAAAGTAACCATCAAGAATAGGTATCCTTTGCCAAGGATTTATGATCTCTTTGATCAACTAAATTATGATACAATATTTATAAATATTGAATTGAGATCTAGATAACATCAACTAATAATTCATGAGGAGGATACTCACAAAATAACCTTTAAGACTAGATATGGAAACTATAAGTTAACAATGTTACCATTTGGGTTGATAAATGTGCTAACGACTTTTATGAATCTAATGAACAATGTGTTCAAGAAATATCTAGATCATTTTGTTTTGATTTTTTTAGATTACATCTTGATATATTCCTACACTAGAGAATAACATGACCAAAATTTGAGGTTGGTGCTCGAGGTGTTGAGGAAGAACCAAATTTATGAAGAGTTATCAAAATGTGAATTTTATACTTCACAAGTTTATTATTTGGGGTATATTATATCTACAGAGAGGATTGTTATTTATCCCAAGAAAATTTAAGCCATATTAAGTTGGCCTACATCCACTAATGTGTCTGAAGTTAGAAGCTTCATTGGAATAACTAGGTATTATAGGTGATTTGTGAAATATTAATCAAGAATTTCCTACTCTATTACCAACCTTAAGAGAAAAGGAAAAAAGGTAAAATGGATGGATAAGTGTGAGGGTAACTTTGAACCTCTAAAGAATAAGATGACTACATCACCAATTCTTAAGATACTAGACTCGTATGGGAATTTTATAGTATGTACAAATGTTTCCTTAGAAGTTTTGGAAGGGGTATTATCCCCAAGTGAAGCTATAGTAGCATATGAATCTAAGAAAATCAAGAATCATGAGTTGAATTATGCTACACATTACCTATAGTTAGTAGTGGTTGTGCATGCTCTTAAGGTTTGGAGGCACTATGTTTTGGAAAAAAAAATTGAGCTAAGGATATATCACCAAAGCTTAAGGTATATCTTTACCTAACCTATTTTGAATGCAAGGCCAATAAGGTGGATAAAATTCTTAGCTGAGAATGAATTTGGTATAGAGTATATCAAAGGAAATGAAAACAAGGTTGTTGATGCCTCAAGTAGGAGAAGGCATTTGACATCATTAACTTGGAATCATTTTGAATTGATTGATAAAGTTATGGAAATGTGGTTACAAGATCAGTATTACATTGAAATTTAGGATAGAATTGAGAAATATCTTGAAGAAATGGATATTTTATCATAAAATAAGGACTTTTATGCTTCAAAGATAGGGTTTTAATACCCAAGACTAATGATTTAAGGAGAATGGTTATGTATGAGGCACATAGTTCTCCATATTCTACTAATCTAGGTGGTGCAAATATGAGAGAACATATTTAAAAGATTTTATATTGGCCTAGAATGAAATAGGATGTTATTAGTTTGAAATTTAGATGTTTGGAATGCTAGAAGGTAAAGGCAAACAACAACATCCTACAAAAAATTCTACCCACATGATATACCTTACTCAAAAGTGATAGGTTATATCCATGTATTTTATTGTAGGTTTACCTAAGACAAGGTACTAACATAATGTAATACTTGTGGTGGTAGACAAGTTGACTAAAGTTGCACATTTTATACTAGGGAACATCAAGGATGATGCACCAATTGTGAAAATAATTTTACTAAGGAAATAATCAGACTACATGGTTTTACTGAATTGATCATATCAAATAGAGATTTCATATTTACATTGAAATTTTGGCAATATCTTCATCATGCATTAGGCACTAAATTTAATATAAGTTATGCTTACCATATAAAAATATATGGGAATATAGAGAGGGTTAATCAATTTCTTAAATACATGCTTCATATGTATTTCATGGATCAAAAGTCTAAATGGAAAGACTATTTACATCTAGTTTAATTTACATACAATAATGGATATCATGCATCCTTGGGAATGGCTCCATTTGAGGCCTTGTATGGAAGAAGGTGTAGAACACCTCTATCATGGGATAATCCAAAGGATCATGTGGTGATTGAACTAGACACTATCAAATAGATGGAGGAGTATCTCGGACTAATTTAGTAGAGGCTTAAGGAAGCATTCAATCAATAGAATAGCTATGCTCATTTGAAAATAACGCCAAGAGAATTATCTATGGAAGATAGTATTCTTGAGGGTAAGACCCATGAAAAGTTTCATCAAGTCAACTAATTTGTATCCTCATTTTTTTGGACATTTTAAGATTATTGATAAGATTAGTCCAATAGCCTATAGACTAGCCTTGTTGTCCAACATATCAAGATCCATGATACTTTCAACATATACCTGATTAGAAAGTATGTTGTTGATGCTTCTCATGTTTGAAATATTTTAAAATTATATATGGAATATCCCTTAGCCATTGAGGTACGACCAATAAAGAATCTAGGGTTTTGTTCTAAAATCTTGATAAAACAAACCCTAGATCAATGTAAGGTCTAATGGGACCATTATTCTAAAAATTTTGCAACTTAGAAAGATACTGAGGAAATGAATAAGCAATTTTCATATTTGTTTGAATAAAATATATGCTTTGATTTTAGAAAATACAAGGGACTATGTTTAGTCCTAGGGGGGTATGTAATGACCCACCTTAGCAGGACTTTTCTTTTTTGTCGATTTATGTATTGATATGTAGATATCAAATGCATAATATTAATTATTTTATGAAGATATGTTGATAATTGCACTTTATGCTTTTAAAAGTTGGTTTATACTACTTTTGTAATATGGTACTACTGATGAATTTTGTGGTTTGCAAGACTAGGTACTCTCATGGGTGGATTGGTATGGAAAAACCACTAGAATTGAGTTAAAAGGAAAATTATGGATGAAATTCTCATTGACAACTCAGGGGTAAAAGAAAAATCCTTCATATAGGCGCATTGCATATGTATGTTTGATTGAATGCATCATTGTGCAATGAGGTTGCTATTAAAGCAAAAGAGCCATCCTTATTAGGTAGTTGATAACATTATAGTTATCGTAAATCCACCTACTTAAGGAAAAATACTATTGTGCATATTATTTATTGCATATTATATTTGTAAATTATTATTGGGGTGCATTTATGCTTGTGTTTTGAGCATAGAAATTATTGGTTAATAATTTTATTAAGTTGGTATTAATAATTATGTTAGTATTATTAATATCTAAGAATATTAATATCAATGTTAATGGTTAATATTAACATTTGATATTAATTAAATTAATTAGATGAGTAATTAATTTAATTATGATAGCATTAGAAAAAATGCAAAATATGGGAAATATTGAAAATATTGAATGTTGGAAAGCTCTCAATTTGGAACCTTTTCAACATGTTGGAAGCATTACCTTGATAGCATAATGTACTGGCAAGAATATGGGATAGACTTGCATGATGAAACAACCCCAATATTTGATTTCCCATGTTCTTATAAAGGTTGATTCGAGGACTAGGTTGAAAACCTTAGGAAGAAGGACGAATTGATTAGGGAGAAAAAATATAATTATTGGCTAGAATGAAGAAGGGATATTGAAGGAATGTGAAGTTCTTGATTTTTTTGGAGAAAAAGGTAATCATTTGACCAATGTTGAATCCCTAATTTGAACGCAATGGGTGATTTTGTTTATTAGCTTTCTATTGATTGATGTTTGTTGCTTTCATTGTTGATTATATACATTCATTATTTTTTTCATTACCTTCCATTGGTTTGAAATTGTCTTATAAGCAAATTCATGCATATATTATTATTTTTGTTAGAAATAAAGTATATTACATCCTTTGTATCATGTAAATTTATCTTCCAAGATACATACTTAGGACATTAGATTACTTTAGGAGGAATTTATCTAGTTATTTCATGCAATGTAATAAATGCACAAGTGTCAATGTGCAAGTTGTCCCTTGCATAGCTAGGTAGAGTGTTGGCCAAGTAACCTATTTTACCTATATAAGAAAGGCCTCATTGTTAGATATATATAGAAGTAGAGAGATTCAAGAACATAGTAGCTTAGAGGTTAGTTATGTGTGTATCACCATCTAGTGGTGATGGGTACAATGTAGATAAGTAGCTTTATTAATGGAGTGATCATTTCCTCCATAGATATATTGTAGTCATTTATATCATTTATGTTTATTGCATATCTCATTCATGTAGTAGATTTAATTTCTTTCATATTATTCTTGCATCTCATGATTGTTATATTTGTGTGGTCATTACATCAAAAGCTAACAGTGGTATCAAAGTCGCATTAGATATAGTTTGTGGATATCAATAGGGAAACCACCATTATCATTTATCGTAAGTGTTTTGTCAAATTGATGTGTCTTTGGACCAACCACTATCAAAAGATATCAGAAGAATCTAGGTGGTAGGATTAGGGAGAGTCAAAAGTGAGGAAAATACTAATATTGCATTTGACTAGAGTCTTTCCACAAAGTTATAGGAAAATATCATGAAGACCAAGACTCAACATTCAATCCACTAGATTGATAGATCATCTAGTGAATATCCAAGATATCTGGAACTTGCTAACTATTGACCAAATTTTCTTTTGTTGTAGATAATTAATTCTAAGAGAATTGGTACTCCTACAATAAATATCTAGGAGACTCCAACTTCATTGCTTGAATATCAGTGTGCCCTCATAGTGTAGAGATTAAGTCCTTGTGCAATATAATAACACTATGAAATAAGACTTCTGGAGAAGATTTATGGTGAAGCTAAGGGATTGAATATCTCTATTGCTATATTGAAGAACTTCACAATTGAAGAACAATCCATAGAATCCTTAATACAAATAGACCATAGAATCCTTGATACAAAAAGGCCATAAAAGCATTGACACAAATAGGCCATAGAAGCCTTGATACAAATAGACCATAGAAGCCTTGAATAACAAGCTATAGAAGCCTTGATACAAAAGGCTATAGAAGCCTTGAAGAAGAAACCACAAAATTTTTGATACTGAAAAGGCCATAAAAGCCTTGATACTAAAAATGCCATAGAAGCATTTATACTAAAAAGGCCATGTAAGCCTTGATATTAAAAAGGTTGCATAAGCTTTGGTACTAAAAATGCCATAGAAGCCTTTATATTGAAAAGGCTTCAAAATTCTTGATCTTGAATAAGAATTCAAAAGGAATATGTGATTCTAGAGTAGATTAATATTTTAGTACTAATGTTTTTGTTGTAGGAAAAGAAGATTCAATGAGTTGGGAAACTTTCTAAAAGAAATCTAGGAAGATTATCTTATTAAGAATCAATTCAGGACCTAAAGCAAAATATATCAGGAGAATATCTCATTTAAGGACTTCTAGACTTGGAAGTAGAAGAAGGACTAGGAGAGTCTTGCTCAAATTTGAAATTCAAAAAATTAGAGATCCAAAAGCAAATATCACCGTTGAAACTTCTAGGAGTAGAAGTTTGAAGAGGTCTCAATGAAATACCAACAAGAGCTACCAAATCAAAGACCTTGGGAAGGTCTCATCGAGCATTCATTAAAAGGCTAGGAGAGCCTTACTAAAGAAATCATCAAAGGAGAACTCACTAGAGAAATCCACTACCAAGGAGAAGCTCCTGATAGTGAAGAAATTGGGATAATTATCACCATATGACAACAAGCCCAAGAGAAGGATAATTTGGCAAGGAATGCCAAATATGAGAAGAAGAATTTTGCAAGGAGTGCTAAATATGAGAAGAAGAATTTGGCGAGTGTCAAATCTCATAAGAAAAATTTAGCGAGTTCCAAATCCTAGAAGAATAATCTAGTAAAATGCCTTAAGATATTTAGAATATTGAGAATAAGATACTGCTTGAAGTCAAAATTTGACAAGAATACTTGAAGATAGAAGAAACTCACCAAATCTAAAAGATTTGAAGATTACCTCTCACAGCAATAAGGAACCATTGTAGAGACAAAAACTTCTCCAAATATATAGCAGAAGGAGGAGAACGCAAGAGGAGGACAAGCCACCAACTATTAGGCTCATGAAATAAATTTTGAGACCATCATTTGGTGAAGAAGGAACTATTCAAGATAGTCTACAAAGATTTACAATATCCTACTCGAAGCAACAACTTGGTGATCTTAGACACAAAGATCCACATCCTCTACATAAGTGGAAAAATAACTACAAAAGCTTTTAAAAAAGGTATGCAACTATTGGTGCTAGATTTATCATTATTTGGATTACTTATCAGATTCATTTGAGCACCTTATTTATATTAAAGTTGCAATAAGGAAAAGCAAAATTACAATATTCAAAAGTTAAAAAAATAAAGGTTTCATTTTAAGGTTCATTTGCACATTAGGGGTTGATTATATTTCAGATTTATATATCAACTACCTATCTTCTACTTTAAAAATAAAAATAAAAATAAGACTTGATCCTACAATTGTGTTTGTAGTGAAATATGCATGGGTTCATTCCAGATTATGCTTGAAAGGTTGTAGTGAAATTATTAAGTGCTTTTTTAAGATATTAGTGGAGCAATAAGGTGAGATTATTGTTACCATTGAAAAGGTGCATTGTTAAGCACTATACTAGTTGATTTGTTAACTAGTTATCTCAATTAATTTATGTTATTGAAAGCATAAAAATTAGCACAAAATCTACAAGAATTTCATGGCCTATAGAAGTAACCATTGGAATCAAAATGTGAAGAAGAAAACCACCATTGAAGTCCTTGAAGGAAGCCTCAAGTCGAGACTTTTGAAATATCAAGATTCAAGGAAATTATAAGGGGTTCATTTCAGTGTAGAAAGCAAGAATTCCTATTCAAAATCAACATTATCTTGGATCATCAATCATCCAAGAAAAAGAAAAAAAATATTATGTAAAAATATCTTCATTTTGGTGCAAAAACTATATATTACAAAAGCACCACTTTTGTTATTTTGGAAGGACAAAAGTATTATCTACAGGGGGCAGTAAGGACATTTTATCAAGCAAAATAAAGGAGCCATTGAAGTGCCCATACGTCCAAGGATTCAAGGTGTTTACAAGCACCAGTTTTCAATCTTCAAATAAAGTCGTAGAAGAGTACATATCACCTACAACATTGGAAGATTAACAAGGAGCTAAAAATTAGCCGAAGATTACATAGAAGGGCATCCTACAAGAAATAAACTACCTATGTAAAAGGAGAAAAATCAAAATCAAGCAAAAGTGAGCATTCATCTATTGTGAAAACAAACCAGTAGCAAATGAAAAATATGTAGTATATCCAATAATAACATCCACCATTGAAAGGAGCTACCATGGAACCACCATGGAGGAGTACCAAATATCCAATAGCCAATATGTAGAAGCAACAAAGGATGCTAGGAGAATATTTGCATTCAATAAACAAGGCAATTCTATGTAGAAGGCAAGATAAAGGCTCCAAGAAATGTTACAAGGGAGGCTCGCATGCATAAGCCTCAAGTGCCACTTGGCATAGATGCTCTATACTCTCCAACATACATGAAGACTCAAGCGCTCACCAAGAATACATTACACATGCTTGAAAGGCATTACACACGCTTGGAAGGAGTTACAAACTTCATCATTGCAAGGTTTACATTGAAGTCTTCTATAAAAAACATTTTAGATGACACTTGTCACAAAGTGCAAGTACCTCATCCTATTTAACATGCCAAGGAGGTCAAACAAGAAATACAGATAGCAAGACATAGCTCATCTGGAATTAGATGACTACTATCTAGTCATACACCATTCAAAGGTGTAAGAAGTATATTTAAAGCACTCTCATAAACCAACGCATAAACTTAGAAGGAGATAGCACATTTCAAGATGGATAAGTAGTGCCATATAAGGGAGAAGCAAGTGCAGGTCAAATGGGACTTTGACTCCCAAAGTACCTACGTTTAGTGTTGAAGATAAGGAATTAAAATAATCTCCATTAGCACCAAAGGTAACCTTAATATTATTGTTATATCCAGTCGGAAATAGTGTCGAAAAGTGAGGAGATTTAGAATCCAAAGGTAGGGTTTAATCCCATTTTATTATTACTTTCATTTTTGGAGAAATAAGGGTTATAAACTAAGGTTGAAACTTAGATTTTTAAAGCAAAAGATATAAGGGATAACTTTTCAAATTGAAATAATATTTGCAATAAAACCTAGGAGAATAAGGAATTCTATGTGGATTAAATTATCTAATATTTTTGCAACTATTATTTATTTTCTAATTTTCCAAATTTGGGAGTGATAAGGGTTACAACATCAAACTCGGTTATTGGAAATTAGAAACAATTGAATGAAATCCTAGGGGTTACAAAAGAGGTTATTAAAGATTATTTGTTAAGGTTGGAAATTTATAATTTACTTGTCTCAAAATTTCTAAAAAGGGATAAAAGAAATCCAACATTAAAACCTCTTCAAAATTGGAAAAGTGCTTAGTTCAATTAGGAGTAATAAGGTGTTAGAAAATTTGATTTTTTATCTTTACAAAACTGTCAAAAATCAACCATAAATTGAACTTTATTTTACAAAATCACTATATCATATTCCAATAACATTAGGGAGATATAAGGAATCCTAAAAATCTAAGGTTTGATATTAGGAAGATTTAAATGGCATCAAAAAAATTCTTCCTAGTAGAATATAAACTACTCAAGGGTCCAAATTATTTGTCTTGGAAAAATAAAGTGAAATAAATCTTGGTATATGAAAAATTTTGGGATGTTGTCAAAGGGAAAACACAAATACCTGCCACGGGTGAAACTAAAATCCTAAAGTTTGAAGGATATTATTTAAAATCTCTAATGATAATAACCTTTGCTATCACTGATGAGACTCAACCTTATATAAGTTCAGAAAAAATAACTTCAAATGCATGGGCAAGCCTAGAGAAAATATTTGAAGGAAAGAATAAGGTAACTATTCTTCATCTCCAAAATCAACTTCACTCATTAAAAATGAATAGTGGAGCATAGAACTATTCCTAAGTAAGGTAGAAGATATTAAAGGGAAATTGTTGATCTTAGGAGAAATAGTTAAGGATGAAATTCTTACTCAAGTAACCATGAGAGCACTTCCAGAAAACTATAAGTATTTGGTAACATCTTTACAGGTCTTAAGTAAAGATACTCCTTTTGATGACCTAGTCAATATACTTCAAGAATATGAAGTGGAAAACACTGTGAAATATGAGATGGCTAACACTGCATTGGCATCAAAATATAATCCATAGAGAGATATTGATTCATCAACAAGAGGATGAAAACATGGTATTGTCAGATATGTAGAAAGAAAGGTCATAGTACCAGCTATTGTAGATACAATCCCAAAAACCAAAACTAGGGAAATTAGATGAATAATGGGAATTAGTTTCAACCTCAAAAATACCAAACGAACCCTTATCTGTAGCAATTTCAACAACCAACCAATTATCCTCAACTAGAATATCAGAAGAGAAATAAAAAATGTCACCTAGTTCAATGGATTGAAGAAATTGAAGAACTGGAAGAACCCGTAGAGGACTATGAGGTGAAATATCTATTAGCAAATGTGACATATTGTAGAGACACTAACTATTTGCTTGAACAGGTTACAATTAATGTAGAAGAAGAGTACAAATCTCAAGATGAAGAATATGAAGATCCATATTGAATACTAAAGTCTTCAATACCCAAATAATGTAATACAAGGGGTGTTATAAATAGAGTATATTACATCATTTGGGTCATGTAAATGTATCTTCCAAGGTACATACTTAGGACATTAGATTACTTTAGGGGGAAGTTATCTAGTTACTTTATGCAATGTAATAAATGCATAAGTGTCAATGTGCAAGATGTATATGTGCAAGTTTTCCCTTACACATCTATGTAGAGTATTGGCCAAGTAACCTATTTTACCTATAAGAAAGACCTCATTGTTAGATAGATATATATAAGTAGAGAGATTCGGGGACATAGTAGCTTTGAGGTTAGTTGTGTGTGGATCACCATCCAGTGCTGATGGGTGTAATGTAGATCAGTAGATTTATTAATGGAGTGCTCATTTCCTCCATAGCTACATTGTATTTATTTATATAATTTATGTTTATTTCATATCTTTGGCATCTAGTAGATTTACTTTCTTTCATATTATTTTGCATCTCATGATTGTTATATCCCTATGGCCATTACATAAAAAGCTAACAATTTCATTAACATCATATATATTATCTATTAATGCTTTGTAGAAGGATTTTATCTTGCATGTTTTGGTAATGTTTTAGACTATTGCTTATGTATCCTTGGATTTGTTAGAGCATAGCAAAGTCACTATATTTCCCTATTGTGGTTTTAATTTTTTTAGAAGAGTGATTATGTCTCCTTAATATGGTTTTAAGTTGTTAAAGCATTTTGGGTTACATCTTCCTATTATGGTTGTGAGACTTTAGAATTCTATAGAGTTGATTTATGCTATTGTAGTTAGAGTATAGCAGAGTTGTTTGTGGGTTTACATGAGTTCAATTTGAGGAATTTTTGTTAGAGCATACTAGGTTTTTCTCTCTATGTTCTTTGGGAGGTGCAAACATTAAGTTGTCCAAGATCTTCTTTTGTTTGCAAATCCTTACTAATGCATATTTTTATCTTGTTAATGATGGTTTAGCTTGGCTGTTGTCTTATTATTTTAAATCCTTTTTTAAAAATAATAAATGATGGAGCTTGTATCAAGGAATAAAGATGGAAAATCATACTTTTATTTTTTTAGGACCTTCATAAACATGAATGATTGATGGGTTTGAATTAATGGCTGATATAAATATGTGTGTGTGTGTGTGTTAATAAAAAGTTATTCAATACATTGATATGAAAACTATTATTTTTGTTGGAGTATTGATTTGATTAATATAAAAATTATAGTTAAAAATATTAGCAGTTGGTTTCTTTTTTATCGATATGGATAAGGATTGTTTATCTAAGGAATCCATAAAAAGTATGGGATTCTCTCAATATTTATGCATGGCATTGCTTTGCTTGATACATGTTTTTACAAAACGTGTATGCTCTTGCATGATTGCAAGTGTTTTTGCATAGTGCATGTTAGGCTTGCATATGTATTGAAAGAGTTGTCCTGATCCCTAAACTTCCTTTTAAATGTTTTCTAGAGAAGTTCAATAAGTGGAATACTTGAGGAACAAATGAAATATTATTGATGTATTTCAAAATATTGAAATGTAATCTTCTTTTCGAATGAGGATTATTATGATTATTATGATAAGGAAGGAATAAATATTTTTTATATAACATTCTTGATATATTATTCAGAGAATGGAATATTAAGTGTTTTTATTCTTTAATGTAAGTTCTTGGAATATTTAGTTCTGTACAATAATAGAAAGAATGTGTGTTTGAAAGGAAACTAGTTTAATATATTGTGGTTATAATTCCTTTAAAAAAATTATCCTTTCCATTATAAATTAAGGAAATGCTAAGTTCTAGTATTATGCTTTGAAGTTTTTAAATTCCTAGTCTTTAGCATTATGTTATGTTAAAATTAATTATGATTTAATATAGCACTTTATTTACTTTTGGGAGAGATGTTTTAATGTTAAGAACTCTTGGGTTGAATAAAGGGTTTTTGGGCATGAATCTACAGACATATAATAAAACCCTTGAGTCAATATGTACACAATATTGGTAGGAGTTACGATGAGTTAATAACTTTGTATTTGTGAATGATACACCTTGAACGATGAGGCTTGGGTGTCCCAAAGTAGTGAGAATTTTGGGTAGTCCTAAGTGATGAAGCTTGTACATATTCCTAGTAGTGAAGTTTAGGAATCTAAATGGTGGATTTATATGGGATAATCCATTGGATCATTCATAAGACAGTATAGTGGTGGCACCTTATGGTTAGGCAAGAATGACCATGCTCATTACTAGGTGATTGGTAATGGACTTAGTTAGACCAAAAAAGTGTAGATAACTAAATAGTAATACATCACTCTAGAATAATCCTACATAGATATATTTATATAGGGTTAGGGAAAATACATTCCCCTTTAAGTGTTATGGGCCTTAAAGGATAATTCTTACACCATGGTCAAGTTGTCTTATATTTGTGAGGGTATAGGAAAAGTAGAGGGACCACCATGGAATATTTTCTAAACAATGAGGTTTAGAAGAGTGAATCTTATAAGTAAAAGAATTTTGCCACTCCTATCCACTTGAGTGTCATCTATAGTGATAATCAACTTAAAATGTGATTATGCCTTATGCTGCTAAAAAATATTGGGACTTATTTGTGAGTTTTGCCTTGTGAAAATGAAAAACAAATATATATATCCATTGGGTTGAGTTGGCAGGTTCTTACATTGATATTCTCCTACAGTAGGATGGGTAATGCTTCAATGCACAACTTATCATACTTCCTCAAAATCAAGTTGTGTCATGAGTTTGGTCTTCCAAGTAGCATATTTTTTCCCCTCAATAATTGGGAATTTGGAAACAATAAATTCGGTTCTCCACTATCCATAGTAATCTTATACAAAATTTGAATACTTTTATTTTTCTTAATCCACATCAAAAATATCTTTTCAATGAGTGTATATAAGCCTGTACTTAGTTTTAAATTTATGCTTCAAATCTCAAGGGAATTGTTTCACCAAGAAATATGTAGGTGAAAAAACTTTTCTTCCTTTAAAATAATATTTCTCTTTTCAAATATTTAAAAGAATAATTTATTCTTTTTGTAATATACTTATTTTAATTAAAAAATAAACTTTTAAAAACATCTAACCTTTGTTCTCTTTTATTTTTCCCACTATAGATTTAATATCAAATATTCAACTTCTTTATTGTTTTGATGACAAGCCAACACAAATATTTTTACTTTTGTCTATTTCTACATGCATTCTTTGATTTGAAAAACATGCTAGCTAATCTTTGGTTCCTTTCAAAAGCTTTGGTAGACCCTAATATTTATCATAGAATATTTTTTGAGAAGTCAATGGTTAACATCTACAAATGAGAAATTTAATTAATTACCTTATTCTTTTGAACAATAAATTCTTAGATGAAATCCTTGATTGCTCTAATTGTGTACTTCAGTTCTAATGTCTTTCTCTACTTCAAATGTTTTTGACACTAATGATTTATTCTTAGAATTTGAATGCTTTTTTTTTGGGATGGCTTTATTAATATTTTTCATTGTCCAAGTTCTCGGATGAGAATTATTTGTCCTTCAGGTATGCACTCTTTGAAATTTGCATTTCCTCATAGGTCTCTCTTGCACTAGAAATTTTAAATGCACTTTGGATGATGTATATTTCTATTATATTTATCTTCTCCTATGGCATTCTCCTCTTGTGAGCAATGGGTGTCTTTATTATTCTACTCGAGCAAATGTTTCCCCAAGAAAATGTGTTCATGTTGTCTTTGTTGAACAATTTCTAACTAGTGCTTGCATTTTATAGGTATAAAATATTGGTAATTTATATAAGGGGTGAGTTTTCTTTACCTTTTTTGGTAAACTCTTTGTGCTTATTTTTTATGTGAGACCTCTCTCCTAAGAATCCTTCTTGCCTAACAAAAACTCTTTCTACTACTCTTTGACATGAGACCTCTCTAATAAGGATCCTTCTTATTTCCTAATAAAAACTCTTTCTACTACTCTTTGACATGAAACCTCTCTATCAAGGCTTCTTCTTACTTCTTAAATATTATTCAAATTTAGTTTGTTAAAAAATAAATTACCCATGAATTACTTTTCTCCTATTCAAAATCATGTTGCAAGCTATAACATTTAAATGCACTATATTTGATTATGTATAGTTCATATGAGTGCATATAAGTGATTTGAAATAGTTATTACTTCTAATCACATCTTTTTTCATTTTCATACATGAAACTGTTGTCTTAATTTTCTAACCTTTCATACAAGGTTTAATTATGCAACCTTTATAAGTGTTGAGTAGTGCTAGGGAAGCTAAGGCAAGAAATAGTGGAGTAGTGCTAGGGTAATATTGAGCAACAATCATAACATAATACATAATAGTGGAGCAATGCTAAAGCAGTGTTGAGTAGTGGTTGAGCAGTGTTATGGCAATGAAGTTAAGCAATAGTGGATTAGTACTAGGGTAGGAGCGAAGGTGAGTAATGAAGAGATATATGGGGTATTGGAAAAGCAACGGCCATGATTACCATAATTCCATGGGGTAAATGGTCAGGTTGATATGGAGGAGCAAGAACTAGAATTTTAATGATGGTTATTAGGGTGGAAAAGGGTAGGGGTTGGAGACTTTGAATCTAGTTTGGATAGGTCTACGAAATAGCAATGGGAGCTATTAAATTATGTGTAGGTGGTGGCTAGCTTGGATGCAAATGTGGTAGTTTTGGGGTAGCCATATGGTGTGTTTGTAGGAGGTCCTAGTACTGGCTTCATGAGTCCTTCAAGAAGCCATGTTCCATCAAATGGTAAGTTGTAGTATGGATATCATTCTCATGGACCACAATTTTCCTCTAAAAACTTAAGCCTTAAAATTTTGTATGATATGGTGACATTTAAAGGTGTGAGGGTAACCTTATCAAAACCTATTTGCAATATATCCCCTGTGGGTAACACCATTAGCATCCTGAGTGAATTGGTTAAGTTTACCATGGGTGATGGTGGTTGCAACCTTGTGGAAAAGTTCTAGGGGGTGAGATCAGATTTGGATTCAATTCAAATATGGGTGCTAGAAAAGTGGAAACCTTTGGGATCCATGGAAATTATAGCAGTCCCTAAAGACTCTTTTTACATCATATTAAACTGCATGTAATATGCAAATCATATCATAGGGGGAAGCCCTCAATTATATGGAAAAAATAGGTCTATTTTTGTGGAAACTAGAACCTGATTTAAATCCTCATACACAAAGGGTTAACTCTATAAGGGTTTTTTCTGCTTGCCCTCCCTTTCTATATTTGGTATGAAGATGTGTTGAGATGTGTGGCCAAGGCTATGGGGGATATCCTTATTATAAATATGGTAACCAAATCTAAATCAAGAATTGTGTATGCAATAATATGTGTTATGGTAGATCTAGAGGTGGATCTTCCCTCTTTTATAAAGCTTATCTTATTCATAAGTAGTTGGTACCAACCTATTGTTTATGAAAATAGGTTGTCCTAGTGCTCTAGCTATGGAACATTTGGTCACCAAGTGAACCAATGTCCCTTCAAGGCATAGGTAGAGAAGGAAAATAGATCTACAAGAAATAAATGGATCTAGAAGGAGAGCTTGTACCAAGTCCCCTTGAAGAATTTGGGTTGTAATTCCTCAAAGGTGGGGGAAGGAGAAGCTCAAGCCTAGATAGATGAATCTTAGAAGCTAAAGGCTCTACCAAAGGAGATTTTGCAACCCTTAAAATTAACCCTAGCCAACCCGATGGTGATTGAGAAGGCATCTAAGTATAAGAATGTATCCTTAAAGCTTGGTGTTACTGAGGTATGTCAGTTGGATATCATTTTTGAAACCATTATTTCTAAGGCTCTTCTTTATAATTCCTTTTATGGGATTTGTATTGGTTCTACTCTTGAGAAGCTTGTGATTCAATTGGAAATCCTTGAGGTAGGTCTCATATTATCTCCCTAAATACCTATCTGGATAAAGTTTCTTTGGGTCCTAAAACCTAGAGCAAAAGGAAGGGCAATGTGGATGTGGGTGTTGAGCAGAAGTTAGGAAATCCCCCTAACAAGTCTATGAGGAAGAGGTAAACATATTCTAATATTGTGAATGGATCTCAAGATTTTCTCAAACTTGAAGAAGGAAAGGATGTAGGAGTAAGAAAGCTAAACCTAGAATCTTTCTACCATAGTAACCATGGGGTTTCTGGGGGAAATAAATTTAATTCCAAATCCCATAAATGAAGTGCCTCTCTTGAAATGTTAGGGTCCTAAATGGGCTTTCTAAAAAACAAGTGGTTGCTTCCCTATGTAAAAAAAATTTACCTAATATTTTTTCCTACATGAAACCAAGTTGGATGGTCAAGATGTAGAAGTTGTTAGAAGAAGGATTTGGAAAGAAGACCATTTTGATGTAGGACTAGTCAATGGTTCCTCCAAGGGACTCCTTTGTCTCTAGGATACCAATAAGTTTGAGGGCTTTGTAATTTCTCCCTTGGATAGGATTATTAATATTATCTTCTATAATAGAGAAATTAATAAAATATGGGTTATGACTAATGTGTATGCACCAAACTCTAGTCCTAGTAAAAACCTGTTGTGGACAACTCTGAGTTCCATGAGAATGATTTTTTCTCAAAAAACCTAGTGCCTAGCAAAGGATTTTAATTCCCTTCTATTTTTTTGGATAAAAAATGAGGGAATTCCCCAATCTCAAAAAACATGGAAGAGTTTGAAGATTTTATGAATGGCAATGAGCTATTGGATGTTGAATATTTTATGAATGGTTCAAGCTATACTTATAGAAATAGCAGAGTGGGTAACTAGATCATCCAAATTAGGTTGGACATGATTCTCATATTTAAGAAGTGTCTTCCAGTTACAAGGAGTGCCTTATCATGGTTGATATGAACCAATCCCTTGTCTCTCCCTTCAGCAATGAAGAAGTCAAAGTTGCTATCTCTATAATGGAAGGAATGAAGGTTTTGAGTCTTGATGGTTTCCCATCCTATTTTTTAGAATAAGTGGCATATTGTGGGGAAGGATATTTTTGATACCCTTTGGGAGGTCCAAACCACCAATCATATCCCATTCGAAGTGAATTTTTTAACTTTGATTTCTAAAATAGTTGATGCAAAGAACTTTGGTGCCTTTAGACCCATCAAATTATGTAACATTGTTTATAAAATTTTAATAAATTTCGTTGTTAATAGATTACAACCTTTTCTTATAGCCTTGATTGATTCATCCTAAATTCGATTCATGCTAGGGAGACATATCCATGATAGTATCATAGTTATCCATAAAAACCTTCATTCAACTGATAAAAGTGGTAGAGCTATTCTCCTCCTCAAATTAGACATGAATACGACTTATAACAAGGTTTCATGGTAGATTTGTTAAAGGTTTTGGGAAATTTTGTTTTTTTCCAAAGTTGGATAAAACTTATCCATGCTTGTATCTCTTTTGCCAAGTTTTTGGTCTTAATAAATAGGTCTCCAATAGGTTATTTTTTAAGTCTGAGAGGCATTTGCCAAGGGGACCCCTTGTCCCCTTACCTCTATTTTATTGGTAAAAGATCTGGTTAGGGCTATCAAGTTAGAACTCTTTGTGGAAGGTATCAAACCTACTTCGCTAATGGATCCTATTTCTCACCACCAAATTTTAGATGATGTTTTACTCCGCAACCTTGATTTATTTCCCCAAGTAAAGGTTCTAAAAGGAATCTTGGAGGTATTTTAAATTACACCTAGGAAAAATATAAATTATATAAAAAGCAAAATATTCTTTTTGAATACCCCTTAGCGATGCAGAGGATAATTTCTCACATATTGGGTTGTGAGGTGGCTACCATCCTATATCTTTACCTTGGAATGTCTTTATTTAAAGGTAGGATCCAAGATTTACTTTGGTAAATTGTGGTGGAAATATTGCAGAGGAAGCTAGTCTATTGGAAAGGATCCCTCCTTAGTCAAGCTAGAAAGGCTACCCTCATGGTAAATTCTACTCTTCAGAGTATTCCAAACTTCTTCTTATCTATGTTCAGAATTTCTACCAAGATTTTATCAAATATTGAAAATATACATAAGTCATTTCTTTGGTTTGGGTTTCATGAGAAGAAAAAAATTGCTTAGTTGGTTGGGAGTAAGTTTTTAGACCTCAAAAGGATGGTGGCTTAGGTCTTCATAACATCAAATAGATGAATAAGGCTCTAGTTGTAAAATACAAATGGAATTTGGCAAATCAAATTAAAACTAGTTGGGTCAACATTATGTTGGCCAAATACTTGATACAGGATAACTTATTTCTTATTGATCCTCTGTCGACTTTTGGTTTAGCCTTTTTGTTGAGTTTTCAAAATTTGAGGGAACTATTCTTCAAAGGTTGTAGGTGGAGGTTAGTTGATGGAATCAAGATTGATTTTTAGAAATATATATGACAGATGGACCATCCCCTTGTGCAGATTCTAAATCTAGCATGTTTGGATCCTAGGACTAGATTGATCTTTGGATCTAATATGGCTAACTTTATTAAGGTGGTCAATGGGCTAAAGGTTTGGAAATCATTAGACCATTCTATTCTCAACAATTTCAAACTTGAAGCTTGGATTCTAATTGCTAATAAGTTGAAGCTTCAGGTCATTAAACAGATAAATGAATAGGATGGAATATTTTGAGCAAGGGAAAATAATGGATCCTTTCCAATTAGATCCACCTGCAATATGCTAGCTATTAGGACTCCTTCATGGATCTCACCATTCAAAGTATGGCTTAAGGGTCTAACACCAAAGGTGAATATATTTTTCTAGTTAGCAACTCAGAATAATATTTTGACCATTGAAAATATTAAAAAAAGAGGTTGGTCGATGTTGAACATATGTTGCCTCTATGGTGCTAATGAGGAATAGATAAACCATATATTCTTTCAATGCTCATTCACTATGGAAGTTCTTAAATATATTTTTTATTTTTTGGGATTGAGTTGGGTGGTGTTGAGTTTTCTTGTTGATGTTTGCGCTCAATAGTCATCTCTTTTTTACTCTCCAAGGCTAAAATATTTCTAGAACTTATATTTATTGCATATGTTTTAGTAGGTGTGGAAGGAAAGGAATAGTAGAATTTTTTAAAACTTCAAAAAATTCATGCCTTTTTTTGTGCCAAAGACTTGGTTTCCATCCTGGAGAATGTGTCCTCTTTGGATTTGGAGGAGGGCATATTTGAGGAGGTTGAGCTTGAAAGAAAAATTAGCTTTCAACAGAGCAATAGGATTTTTTTCCTTCCTAGTCCTAATCCTCGGGCCCTTGTGAGGTGGGAACCTCCTTCTTTGGGTTGGGTTAAACTAAACTTTAATGGAGATTCAAAGGATAATATTGGTAATTTTGACACTAGTGGGGTGCTTAGGGATGATAGGGGTGGGCTTCTACTGGTGTATGCTAAATAATTAGATATCCATACTTGCCATGTTGCAGAGGCCAAATCCCTTTACCAATATCTCTTACTTGTGGAGGAGATAGGGTATCAAAAAATTTGCATTGAAGGAGACTCACTTAATATAATAAACTTGGTCAAAGGTGATTCAATCCCCAATTGGAACATTGAGGCTGTGATTATGGAATCTAGGTGGATTCTTTAGGCTAGAGAGGATAGGGAGATAAAGCATATCTTTAGAGAAGGAAACTACCATGCTAACTTTATGGTAAACCTTGGTATAAGTCTCAATGGTCTGTTTGTTTGGAGAGACAATTTTCTCGAAGACTTTCTTCAATTAGATTTAGCAATGCATACTTCTTGATGCTCGGTAAGCTTTTATTATTTATGAATAAAGGTTTTGTGGCACAACCATGTGGGATTTTTGGTTGGCTAGGGTGCTCACTAGTGTTCTAATTTTTATTTCATGTATCAAGTTGGAGATGGTTCACTTGGTGATGGGTGTCCAGTTTTAGTACTTTATAGTTATTCTTGTTCCTATATTCCTGGTCTTAGGACAAGTTTTATAGGGACTTTTCTATTGTAAAAGGTTTTGGAAACCTTTTAAAATCTCTTCTATATCTAATAAAAAATATACAACCCTTTATTTTTTCTACTCTTAGAACATTCATCCTTTACCTTGGTAGAGACAAGATGATTGTTGCTTTAGCATTAGCTTTTGATGAAATTGAAGCTTTTGGCACTTTCCTTGCCTTGCTTCTAAAATTTCTTTACATTCCCTTTGGAATTCCTATATAGTATTTCTTCAAGGAATGTTTTGGATGCTTCCATTACTTTTTTCTTCAATTGGTTGTTCCAATTGGAACCTTCTATGCTTTGAACCTGGATATTAATGGTTTCATTTTTTATGGATTTTCTATTTCCTTTACCCTTTGGGAATATTTTTTATGAGATATTTTGAGCTTGTAATATTTGTATAATATTCAATAATTTTGTAGAATATGATTGCCTTTTAAATTATTTTATTATTCCTCTTTGGAATGAATTTATTCTTCCTCTTTGTTAATTATCTTCTTGTAATATTCTAATAATCTTCATTGGATTCTCCTTTTTAAGTTTTAAGGATATCTTATGGACTCCTTTCCTTGTCTTTGAAATGATAATTCTTTATTTCTTTATAAGCTTGGTCTGGTTGTTTCTTGTAGGTTTTATAACCTTTGGTCTTGAAAGGAGATCAAACCCTTTATGATGCTTGAAGGATCCTTCCTTTGACAAGGGCTTTTCATGCTAATATGTTTTGAATGTGCCATGGAATTTTCCTTCCCAGAGATAATTTATACAAGGTATTTTTTACCGTTGAAAATTATTTTCTCAAACTTAATTTTTTTCTCAAACAGAGTGTGCTTTGGCTTTATATATGTCAAATCTAGAGGAGGATCAAAATATTCCTCTTTATTCCTTCAACCTACTTTGATACCACATGTTAAAACTCAATGTTTCAATAATTGTATTCTGGAAGTGATAAGTATTTAAGTGCATAGGATTCCAAGTTTAGGCATAACAAACCTTCAAAAAAACTTACAAATACCTTCTCATATACTAAATGCATGTACCTTGTGAGGGGTGGTTATATCACTTGACTTCTCACATGATATATTATGTAATAACTTCTAAATGTATAGAAAAATTTATTGGTTAAGTGTAACCAACTTAACTAGTTAAAACTTGTTTCTCCTAATTAATTAGTATAAAAACTAACTAATTATTTTCTCTATTTAATAATACTTTATACAATGGGTACACTAGGATTATATGACAACAATATGATGAAATAAAAAACTAAAAGAGGAATACAGAGTAGACCATGAGTTTGCTAAGAAGTGGCTCTATCAACTACTTTTTCTCTGAGATCCTTTTATTGGAACTTTGACCATATCTTTAGCTATGCATCAACGAATTCTAATTTTAGCTTTTAACACTACATAAATTGACATTATCAATACCCTTATGATGCTCAATTTTATCTTTACAAACATTTATGTTATTGTTTAGCAAAATCCATGTTTTGGCAAAAAATAATCTTATATATATGCCAAGGAATTTTTCATTCGGTTTATCAAATTCAAGGTCTCATCCCATTATGTATCATTTTTTATAAGTATTTCCCCTGTTGTATTTTTTACTATATTTTCTAAACTAAAATTAATTTTTATACAAATCATTTTGAGAGAAACAAATATTTTGTTGACTAATTGGTTGAATGCCTTGTCTATTAACATGGTGTATTCCTCATAAGAGTGTTTTAATATTTCATTATTTTTATCCAACTAATCTATTTACAATAGAAGATGACCATGTTTTACCATATATTTGATCCCAACATTGCTCTATTATGCTACTTTGGCTTTGTACAACACCACAAATGGCTGCTAATATGGCTTCTATGTGTTTATCCCTATGTGGGTTGCTTCATCATGTTAGGGGTGATGTCAAAAGTCACCCATAATTATTAAATTAATATTTGAGCTGTAAATAAAATAAAGCACATGAAAAATGTATTAAATTGTGTTCTTTATTATTCATTCCAATTAAGAAGTTTAGTTAATTTAAGAATTAAAAAAAAAAACAACATGCAAGGTGGCCATGTAAAAGCTAGTTTTTTAGAAAGCTAGTTTTTTAGTAACTTGAGTTGTTTTAGCTTTTTTGATTGATCAAAGCTGATCGATAATTATATGTATTTTAATTGGAATAATTTGAATATAGAAGAATAAATCATTTTAAAAACATACATTGGGTGCACTATTGTGGAGTTTTTGTGTGCTTTTTGTCAGTTATAGATCTAGTTTTTTTTTTTTGGACCAGTGACATAGTTTGCTACAATTGGAGCATTTGGTTAAAGGATACTTCACCATTTGGTATTCTAAATTATTTTGGCTTCATCACTGAACAATCCTAGACTTTTCTGGGTGATATACATGCTCGATTTATGTTTAGTTTACCATAGATTAAAATTGTTTTATTGTTATTTTTAATCTCTCCACATATACATTTCACATTTTTTATGGCTATTTTGGTGAGTTTTCAAGTCGTCTAGCCACACACAACACCACTAACTCCAAGTCCCTCTTGGAAGTCATGGACTATGCCTCTCCTCTTGTTCAAACCTGCAACACAATCATAATACCAAATATTTCATAAAGCAGAAGCCTCATAATCACCAAGATTTAGCCAAAACAACCAACCAACATGACATGCTTATATCTATTCAAGGCACAAAGTATTCATCCACATAATATTTGTCTCAAAACACAAGTTACAATGCAAAACTTGTGCTTTATTCATATTCACATGATTTTAGGTCTGTTACAATGCTTTTGATACAAATGATGCACATCAACTAGGACTTCCCACTTGATCACCCTTCCCAATACTACTCTCTCCAAACTTGCTTAACTTTGGCTAAAACCTAGAACCAAGCATTTCCCAAGGTGCAATAATAGAAATCTATGGCACAAATCCCATCAGTATTACCCCTCACATGGACTTGTAACATAACAAGTCCCTTCTTCACCTAATATTATCCAGGGGTAAAGGCACACTAAACCCAATACTCTACCTAGTCGGTATTGTTGCATGTCTACTTGCAGCACTAGATCCTCACAAGCAACACTTCTTCACACAATAGATCTTGACTAGATCAAATCATGAAGGCAAATCATAGGTTTTGGTGGTGAATAGTTAGGCTTGCTCTTGTTTACCTATATTTTCCCCCACTTAAATTAGTGATACCCTTGTTATTATGCACTCATCATTAAAGCCCATCAACGGGACCCCCTTGAGTACTAAAAAACCTATAGCTCTTTGCCTTCTTACCACCATCTCAAACCCAAGGTATGATTGAGCTCTAGCATCCTTTTAATTTCCCCTAGTTGTGCCTTCCCATATTCTTCTCCCTCATGATGGGGATCTTCTTGTATGGCTATCACATGTTATTGCAAATAATCTCTCTACAAATGAGCTCCATCACAAGTCTAACACTTAAGCCAATTCTTGCTTCTATTAGTTATCTACCTCATAATTATATCTTTCCTTCGATGTTGGACCCTACCTTTTCCAATCCCATTGATTACTACTAATTTGTGCTCACATCCTATGATCCACTCTTGGTCATACACAAATACTAATCTACCACATTCACCACACTATTTGCCTTACCCATAAGGCCCTGATTTAGCACACTTGCCTCACCAATGTCTGAAAAAATATCAATAAAAGTGATGGAATCCTAGAGGTCCTTTGAATTATGGTTCCTAAGATCCTATTGAGCCCATGGATTGATGCCATGTTGAAACAAGAACAATTTATTTTTATTTTAAAACCACTTCACCTCCACCATGAGGTCTTGGAAGGCCTTGATGTACTCCTATATCTTACCTTCCTAATACCTTAGGTCTTACAACCTGGATCTTACTTGCCACTTTGCATTCTCTAGCCAAAATTGCTCTTTCAATATGAATAACACAAGCTTATACTGAGAGGGGGGTGAACAGTATAAGATCACTTTTTACTTTTATTTCCCAATCAATATTATGCAATGTAAATATAGCAATATCAATAGCAATAATTAAAGCAATGCACAAATCACCACACATAATAGAGACACACCAATTTATGTGGTTCATCCAATGTGGGCTACTCCACGGAGAAAATATTTCACTAAAATTTTCTCAATCAATATCTTGGGAATCCTTTACCTATTACAATGTTTATGGACCTATTTCCAAAGGATATACAATTCCCCTAAATCAATTTCATGGATCTCTATCCACAGGAGACACCAATCTCCTAATATATGCTCTGGTTGGTGATCTTCTAGAAGACCTATGCTTCCACTGCACTTAGAAAATGGAACTCTATTCACAAAAGACACCTATATTCCCTACCCTAGATAATGGATCTATATCCATTGGAGACTGCCATACTCTATACTTTGTCACCTCCAAATCTTGCACTCATCTCTATCTCAAATATGTACCAAACATAGTCCTTCGTTCTAGCAAAAATATGCTCTCAATATTTTTCTCTGATCTAGCACAAATCCATCCTCAAATTTGCACAAAAAACTATCCTCAAATATGTACTAAACATAGTTGTTCAATCTAGCACAAATTTATCCTTAATATTTTTCCTCAAGCCTTAGCACAAAGCTTGACTTAATCTCATATCAACTTGACTAGATTTACCCTAAACCTTAACTCAATGTTTGAACAAATCAATAAATCAACTCTGCTCACAAGTCTTCTCAAATACTTGTCTCAAATATACCTTGTAAGCTTCCACAAAAGCTCACACCAATATTTCCACAAGTCCTCTCTAGAACTTTGTCCACTCTACTCAATAAGTCCTCTCAAGAACTTATCCAAATCTGCTCAATAAGTCCTCTCAAGAACTTATTCAAATTTACTCTCAATATGTATTGTAAGCTTCCACAAAAGCTTACTCAAATCTGTCCACAAGTCTTCTCAAAGACTTGCCTCAAATATGCTCAACAAGTCCACTATAGAACTTTTCCAATCTCATAGAAACATAAAGAGAATTGTTAGATACTCAATATGCTCTATACTCATCACAATGCTCAATCACTTTTAAACACTCTTTTAGAAAAATACAGATAATTGTTAGAGACTCAATATACTTCAACTCAATAACTTTATCAATTCAATTTAGAATATAGAATAGTTTGTTTTATGGAAATTGAACAATCACTTCACACATCCACTTGACTAGGATCAACCAACTCTACTTAATAAATCACTCAATGAAATAATCCTTTCTTACAAACCCTATTCCAATCATATGAACACTCACTCAAAAATTTTCCAACAATACTTATCAACCAATCTCACATAACAATGATACTCATGTTCTTTCCAAACCCTAGTTCAAGTTTTTCACTCAACAACTCACTTCAACAAAAATGCTTATAATACAATCTTCACATAACAATGATACTCATGTTATTTGCAAACCCTAGTTCAAGTTCTTTGCTCAACAACTCACTTCAAAAACAATGCTTATAAAACAAGGTTTCAATAACAACTCCTTATTCCATAAAACCTTGAAGCATTAACTCAAACACACTCAATAAGGAAGCCCTAATCAAATCCTTTTAACTCCAAACTTATTTTCCATAAAACCAACCAATCAACTCAATTATGGAAGAATGTGCTCATACATTTTTCTTGATGATGAAGGGATATCATAAATCTGCCATAACCACAAATACTTCTTTTCCAAGCTCAAATAAGGTTAGATGACAATACAAAACAAATAGCAACTCACAAATACACCTTATTACTCCATCTTGATTAAGCATCCATCAACACATAGAAATAAATGACCAATTACACCTTATAATCTCCCAGTTGAAATAATATCCACCACCAAAAAATAATTTCAAAATAATTACTTTCTCAACACTTCTTAATGGCAAGAAGACATCTTCAATAATAATCAACACTTAAAAACATTTATCTCTCCAATAAGCTAAATATATTAAAAGGCTTTATAAAAAAATTAGCTCCTTTTTCCTCCTAATTATTTTTAACCAAAAATTAATTACCAAGAAAAAAAAACTTTTATCTATCCCTTATAACTCCCACGTCACTTTAAAAAACCATTTAATAAAGCCAAAAATTTAATTTAATTTTTCAACAACCTTATTCGAAAAACAGAATGCTCAAATAATGTGCATACCTTTTTGTTGATCCCTTAAAGGTATTCAACGAGAATCTAACCACCGTCTCCACAAGCCTAAGCACCTTAGTTCTTAGGAGTCCATCACTTGGGCTAGCAATGCCCACGTGAAGGAAGTGGATCTTCCTTCACCTTATGCTCTTCTTCGCACATGTTGACCTCCTTCGAACACCACACGTCGTCCACTAGCCGCAACTCTTTAATCGCACAAATATCGGAGATACCTTTCATAGGGGATTCAGGAGCATTAAATCAAAAATAAGCATGGTACTTTCTAAGGTGAAACGATCCACCTTTTATACACGAATGGAGGAAATTTCTCACACATCGGTGCATTAGAAATTTGAATTTCGAATATTCAAATTAAATTTAATTATTATTTATTTATAATAATTTAAATTCTCTTCGAAATTTAAATATTATAAATGAAATAAATAATTAATATTTGGGCTTTTTTAACCAAACGAAAAACCACCTTGGTTTTTAATAAAAGCCTTTTATTTTTGCCCATCATGGATAATTAATCTTTGGGCATTTTTAACCAAACGAAAAGCCACCTTGGTTTTTAATAAAAACATTTTATTTTTGCCCATCATGGATAATTAATATTTGATTTTTGCCCACCATGGTTTTCATAAAAACCATTAATCATTTTTCCCATGAAGCTCTTTTGGAACCAATCAAAATATAATTATTCTTAGAACCTTTTGACATCAATGACAACTAACATTCCTCAAAATATCCAACAAAATGCTTTCTTTAACTTTGCCCAAGAACCAAATCTCCTTTGGGTATTCCCTATCGCCATATCCTCTAATAGGTTCCTCCACCACACCTATGTTGTCCCTGTTAGGTACCTTGTTGCAAATTGCACCTCTCCTGCGGTATATGTTCCACCTCCCAGGCCATTCAGGTACTCATCCATATCCTAGAAAAAATCTTCCAAGATGCGCTCATCCATTTCACCATCATAGTAGATGGGCTCTCTCCACTTGGGTATTCTCATTGAATAGTCACTCCCCTGAACCACTGATGCGATAACTTGATTCAAAAATTGCACCAGTGTTGATCGCATCGCAGTTACCTCTTCTTGTAACTTCTCTTTTGCCTTAAGTCTCTCTTCCAACCAACTTTATGATCCTACCAAAGCCACCTCCAAGTCTTACACTTTCATCTCCAAGCTATCTCATAGCCCTATCACACTCTCCTCCATGGAGAAGATATTATCCTCAAAGATATTTACCCTCATTACCATATTTTGCTCGAGCTCTTTGATCCTGTGGGTTTTGCTAGCATGATGATGTCCTTTGTTGCCACCTGCACCCTCCCCCTTGATATCCTTAAATTTTCTCCTCTTGGCATAGCATCTCAAACCTAATGTTCTCTATCTTCCTAGGCTATAATAGTTGTGCACTTCTCGTAGGTAAGATTCACCCAAGTTCAACAAATATCTTCAGGTTGGAAGCCTTTATGCCATATCAAGGTTACTCAGTATGCCTTCAAATTATTATATCACCAAGGAAAATTCACCACATGGCTCACCTATTTAGGACTAGATGCAACACGTATGAGGAACACAAGACTGCCCCCAGACCCAACCTATCCCCACCTAATATTAATTGTAGCAAAACCACACATGCACAAGTAGGGTGAATGAATGACTTGCTCAAAAGTGACCCTTGCTCTGATACCAATTCATATTAGGTTTATAATCTAGCCAACAATTGTTTTTACTTTATGTATATTTGTGATGATATATCCTCCATCAACTTAGATTCTTTGTGAAGCTTTATTAGTCATATCCACTAAGACTCCTATTATACCAATGCTATGATTCCTATCCAAGTCCATAGTGGTTTCTTCAATGTCTTTATTATCAACCACTAGGTCCCCTTATTCATTTTAATTGTCTCTATGATTTTCTTTGTGAGGTTAATAAATTTTACACTCTTTTCTAACTAATATATTTTACATGAGTGATCTAATGTATTGATTTCCTAATCCTTGTCATTTTGAATTTGACAAAGGATTTTTCCATGTGCTCCTTCTCTATTTCTAATTTTGTGTTCATGGTCACCAAATTATGGATGTTGTCCTTCATAACTTCATACACTGATTTATTAAGTTCAATGATCCTTTAGATATTTTAAGTGGATAAATAATGTGTGATCATATCAAGTCCTCTCTTAATGTCAGCTAGTTTCTATATGGCTATTGGGTTTCATGACAACTTGCTTTATTATAAGATTTTTTTCCTCTATTGGATGCCATGTTAGATTTTAAATCTTTCTATTTTGAGTAGACCAAGACATAATAAAAAAAACTAAAAGGGTTAGATTCTTTTTTATCCTTTTTAGGAGTTGATCTTCCTTAAACATCTATATGATAAATCATGATCATTCTAGGTTTTTTACGCTAAGAACAAGGCCTTGTTTTCTAAATCCTCCTTTATTGTCATCATCCCTTTTCTATATAATTATTATAAAATGTTATTATAAGTCTTTTAACATTTATTATTCTTATTGTTTTCTTTATTATTAGGTTTATATTCAAAAAGTACATCCACCTCTTATGGGTAGGAGACATTTATCATACACCTATCATAATTTTGAATTTTTGTAATAGCTAGGAAATAGAATTATTGGATTTCTCCCTCTATGTTAGTCCCTACAAGACTTGTAGGTATAGTGACCAATAGGAAATAGGAACTCTATGATGGAATTAAGGTACTTTATAGTAACCCTCTTATGAAAGGAAGGACCTATCAATAGTACTTCCTAAGGTCGAGGACAAAGTGGGTTTGAGGGAAAGAACCATTAGCTTACTCACATCTTTAAAATATTGAATGTATGAGTGCATAATGTCTTACATACACCAACCTATATACATATTATATTTTTATAGCCTTGTGTTTTTATCCCTAGAGAGGATTTCAAAAGTATTATCTCAAAAAGTGATCATGGATGAATGCTCCCTTCTTATTCCAATTCTTTGCATAAAATGAATGGTAACATTAAGGGACTAGAAATCATTAATGGATTTTCTTCTTTGCTTATAATTCTCCCCATTAGAGATAAACTTAAAAAGAAAATATACTAAATATAAGGTCATATATAACAACCTAGTTTTTAAGACATCAATAAGCAAACTAATCAAATCCTATAAAATCAAGAATGCCCAAACAAAAAACTTCTTATTTTCAAATACAAATTTAAGAAATGGGAACATCCAAGTCCTAAAGTTTTAGGACTCATATTCCCATCTGATTCAATTTATCAAGACAATTACATCCCCATATTCTTCTTGAAATCAACCTTGGAGAGTTTTTATCATATGAACATTCCTCTTCTTGGGGACCTGCATCCAATTCTTATTTATGAACTTTAACAATACCTCTTAGTTCCTATTCCATGCTACAACCACCTTTACCTTGGTCATTACCAACACATATCTTGTAGGTAATTAAACTCCAACTAACACTCTAACCACTTATGTATTTATGGATGCATAAACTATTTCTTTAGCAGTTGCCAAGTTGCCACTCAACCAATATATGATGTAAAATATAAATAATTAACAACTGTAGGAACATGAAAGTCTCTTCAAAAATAGAGACTTTGGCCATCTCCAAGTTCCTCAATTCAAATTATCTTTGCTTTATAAAGATGTCCTTTTCCAAAATCTTATAATCATCCATTCCCATATTTGTTTAGTAATTCTGTATGATTCAAAATATAGTTTACCTTCTATTATAGTGAATATTTAAAATTAATAGTCTTTATAAATGGTGGAGTGCTTGCAATGGTTGACAAAGTCATGAGTTAATCTATAAAATTACCAATATAAACAACTTAGCAATTTAAGACTTCTCTATGTTTTATCCTTGTGCAAATTCATAAAATTGTGGAAAATATATTTGTGTGGAACAAAATCATATGACAATTAAAATTACTACAGGATAATGTTTGCAAGTAGTGCCTACATAATATGGGGGTAAATTTATATAAGGGTAATACCACATAGTTATTGTGATGATGATGCAAGGGCATCTACTGAACAAAAAAAATGGTTGGTGTACCATTTACATAACCATCACCAACCTACATGTATACATATTATTTGTCAATTAAAAAAGAAAAAAAATAAAAGACAGAGGATCTAGTAGAAAGCAAAGTGAAGAAAAAAATCTAGAGAAAATAAAAATAAATGATATAGTATGAGAGAATGACATGGGGAGACAAAATATGATAGTCTAGAATAATTATAACATACACCAATAAGATAAGATAATAAAAGGAGATAAGAATATTGAGCATATGGCTAGAATTTAGGATGGAGAGGAACTATAAAAAAAAGAAGGAGAAATAAGAGGAAGGAATATGAAACAACATGAATAGAAGGAAAAGAGGAATAACATGTTAAAGAGGAAAGTGGTAAGAATATAAAAATATTCTTAGAAGCCATGTACAGAATAGATAGAGAGTCACAGAAGTGAAGAGGAATGAATGGCTAAAAAAGAGATTAAGTTGTGACGAATACTTATGATTTATAATCATATAAGTTACCCTGCAATAAAATTTTGTTATTTATTTCATGAGACTTCATTGTTAAATGTTTGAAGTCCATTTGTGTAATTATTTTTTGTGTATTTTCCATATCATTATGTGAAGATTACATTTATGCAAGGCAAGGTGAAATTGAACCAATGGTTCAAGACAAGGTACCAAACCAAGGTGTAGGAGATCGTACAACCTAGTTGTTGTTCAAATAAGTGAATCCAACATCATCTTAGAAATATATGATGTATTCATTGAATAGTAGGAAAGGTATGTGTTTATATTTTTATTGGTTATTATTTTACTATCATCGAGGAAGTATGTAATGATAAGAGAAGTTGTCATAAGAGAGGAAGTATATGACAAAGCATCATATGAATGAAATTTTCATATGAGGTCAAGAATCATATGACTGGAATATTTATATGAGGTGAAGTATCAAGCATATCGATGTACATTGAATGGTGTAAATATCATGCATTGAACAATTGGAATGGTGTGCAACTAAGAGTAGAATTGTATAGTCAAATGGCATCATAAAATTGAGATGTAATCTTACAACTAGATGGCATTGTTCAAATGAGTGGGGAAATATCATATAATACATAATACCATGTAATAAAATTTATTGTATGATGATAATCATACTATGAGTGAAAACATCCATAAGAAAAAACTTTAGCATACAAATTTGGAGAAGTTGTAAGATAGGTATTTGCATCATTTTGGTATTAGAGCTTGAAGATATTTGAGGCATGACACATTTAAAAGTAATTATTGCACAATGGGGAAGAAGAATACCACGAGACCCTCAAGATGTAGATATATTTGAAATGCTAAGTAGAATCATTGCTCGATTAGATGCACTTGAAACTACACAAAGGATGAGCATTCAAGTAGAATACATGAGTGACAGTGAAGGTGAAGAAGTGGGTCAACAAGAAGATCACAATGAAGAGTAAGGGGAAGAACTAGACGAGAGATTAATTCAGATAAATTCTAACATGGCTAGTGATGAGTGTCGTTGAGTCTCATCATTTAATCTCAAAGATTTATCAATCCGGGGTGGTGTCCAAGGCTGTCTATGATAGAAAGTTAGGGTAGAGTGCAATTCAGGCATTCAAATTTCAAGCATTTATTGGTGAAGTAGATTTTGGTTTAGGCTTTTGGTGTCACACTAAACCTAGTCTGCAGAATGCAAACTAAAATAAATTACAGGAATTGAAAATTAAATCTAAATTATAGAATTTAACAATTAACTACAATTGCAAGAATTGGAAATGGTTGAATTAAAATATAATCTACTTTTGCAAAATTGAAATAACAGAATTGAAATTGCTAAATTGAAATGTTGCTAAAATGAAATCCTAAATTACACTTGCAAAATTGAAACCTAGTTTACTCTTGTAGAATGGAAGTGATACTTGGAAATGAAACACTTGTCAATGCCCTGCCACAAAAGGTCATCAAGATTCTGCTCCAGGAATTGACAGTAAAATGAAATATACTGAAAATGGAAAGTTGCTAAAATAGAAAAGTAGGGAAAACATGGAAAGCAAAGGAAAAATGCTTAATATAATTTATTAGCTAACACACACACAAATACTGTACACAAACATAATAGAAAACATAAAGAACATTATACAAACTTAAAATAAGAAAAGTAAACTTGACAAGTAATCTGTTAATTCTGCTACAGAAAAATTACAGATTAAAACCTGCCATAAAAATCCTCCTTTTAGATCTGAAAGTGGGCCCATAATTCTTGATTTAGAAGGAGGTGAAAAGCACTCCTTAACTAATTAACACTCAGAACAGAAAATGATAAAATAATTGCACTTTTATTGATGATAAAACATGTTCAAAACTATTATAAAAAATTAGTGTATAGTCCTAATTACTGCTATTGAAAACTCTACTCTATTCTAATTCCTAATTGGCTCAACCAAGGAGGGAGCTATGTTATTTATATAAATATTTACAACATATCCCATGCTCAAATAAGCCTATGTGCTACTTTACAGTGATTTGCCAATAATTTTGGATCTAAAATAAATGCAAATCCGGACAGTTTGTGTTGCAGTAGTAGTCATTGGCCCTTAGAAAGCATCTTCAGTGGTGGGAGTACGTGGGAGGAGTCTAGAAATATCTCACACATCTTTCTCCACTTTAGAATATTCCATTTCTATCTTGCAAACAACTTTCTATTACGCTGTACTTTTTTCTGTGTTTATCCTAGAAGATGATCAAAATTGATCTTTTTCATTAATGGTGGCTTTGGACGGTAAGGACAGCAAAGTCAAATGGGAGATATTTTCCTTTAACCTTTTCAACCTTCTTTCCATTTTTCCATCATCAAAAATCAGTCAACAATTCAAAAAGCACTTTCTATTCTCATTCCGAAGATAAGTGGCTCATTTTGAAGAGACTGTATTTCTCATTCCGAAGATGTCCACTCATTTCGAAGAGACTATATTTCTCATTTCGAAGATGTTCACTTATTTCGAAGATCTTTGAAATGAACAACTGTGTGCTCTTCAAGTGATTTCATCTACATTTATCATGTGGGTTAGCTCTTATGATCATATTGCAATAGCCTTCATCTCTCTCCATATGTGAATTCCATGCCTTGCCATTCATTGGTAGCTTCCTAGAATTTACATGGTAAATTACAGCATTTTTCAACTCTGCTGCATAGTTGTAAAATATTGGTATTTCTTACAAATTCAAAAAAATTAGAATATGGAAAAATTATTCAAATATCAACATGAATGAGTACATCAAGTTGCTACTAAATTTATACACTTCATTCACCAAGTAACCATGGTGAAATAGTGCAATAGTGCTGCACAATTGTCCCTGCTCTGTTATACCCTGTTGCTACCTATTTAGACCATGTGGGAATGCTTCTAAATAGGTCAGATGTCTTCTATAGTCCTTCTGAACTCATTCCATCAATATCCTCATGCTTTGCTTGACAAATTCAAGGTGTTCTTATAAAGTGACAGCTTGCTAATTTTTTTTTGATTGGTAGAAAGGGTGTTGAAAGGTCCCTGAACCTTGTACAAGAGAGATTACAAGAAATACATAATGAACGAGATGGTCCAAGAAGAAAGGAAAAGAGAGCTGGAAAACCTCCACACTAGGGAAGGTGTCATGAAATCGTGACCAAAATGGTGATGTCGCGAAATCATGACAAGTTGCGCCGTTGATGCCAATAGAAGAAAGGAAGTCATGAAATCGCAACAAGAAACACCCTCGAAACCAAAGAAGGGAAGAAGTCGCGATATCGCGACATGTTGCAAAGTGTCACGATATCGCGACAAGTTGCTAGGATGGAGCCGGACGAGAAGAAGAGTCGCGAAATTGCGACAAGAATGAAGACCGCAGCCAAAATAGAAAATGAGTCACGAAATCGCGACGAAAGTGGAAGCCTGTTGTCGAGAAGAAAAAGTGTCACAAAATCGTGACAAGAATGAAGACCACTGCCGAAGAGGAAAATTTTCGCGATATCACGACAAATTGGGAGACCGCTGCCAAGACGAAAAAGTGTCGCGAAATCACAAAAATCTAGAGGACCGCAGCCGAGGACAAAAAGTGCCGCAAAATCGTGACAATCTGGAAATCCGCAGCCGAGGAGGAAAAGTGTCACGAAATCGCAACAGGAAGGAAGACCGCCTTTGGAGAGAAAAAGTGTCGCGATATCGCGACAAAAAGGAAGACCGCCATTGGAGAGAAAAAATGTCACGATATCGCGACAAAAAAGGAAGACCGCCGTTGGAGAGAAAAAAGGTCGCGATATCGCGACAAAATGAAAGACCGCCGTTGGAGGGAAAAAAGGTCGCGAAATCGCGACAGAATGGAAGACCACCGTTGGAGAGAAAAAATGTCGCGATATCGCGACAAAAATGGAAGACCGCCGTTGGAGAGGAAAAAGGTCGCGATATTGCGACAGAAAGGAAGACCGTCGTTGGAGAGAGAAAAAATGTCGCGATATCGCGACAAAAATGGAAGACCGCCGTTGGAGAGAAAAAAGGTCGCGATATCGCGATAGAATGGAAGACCGTCGTTGGAGAGAGAAAAAAGGTCGCGATATCGCGACAAAAAGGAAGACCGTTGTTGGAGAGAGAAAAAATGTCACGATATCGTGACATGAAGCAAGGAAGCGTCTGAAGGCCAAAAAGTGTCGTGATATCACGACAAGTTTGCAAAAAAGCACCCGGAGAGAAAAAGTGTCGCGATATCGCGACAGAATTGAAGACCGCCATTGGAGAGAGAAAAAAATGTCGCGATATCGCGACAAATTGGAAGACCGTCGTTGGAGAGAAAAAAGGTCGCGATATCGCGACAGAATGGAAGACCGCCGTTGAAGAGAGAAAAAGGTCTCGATAACACGACAAGCTGAGATTTTGCAACCAACTGTGAAATGTGATGCGAAAACGTTCCAAGATGCCAAGATGCGAAAACGTTCCAAGATGCAACCAGCTTGCTAATTTTTATATGGTTGTTTTTTTCAAATTTTTAGATTTATGACAGTCCTAATAATTTGGCTTCAATGTGGACTTCAAACAAGTTGAAGGGTAGGAAAAAATTCATAAACCATTGTGAATTTAATGGATATCAACATACCACATTTGGTTGTTTGAAATGCATATTTTTATTTGCTACTTAATCAAGCAAAAGCAGTCACAAAATGCTGAAAATAGTCAAAAACAGAGATATAATGATCCTAACATAAAATCATGCAAACACTTAATGAATATATATTCTAATCAACTATTTGGAATTTTACTTAATAATATGACAATTTTTTATATGTCAAACATAGTGTAAAAATGAGGCATTTTCAGGCCTCATCATCCCCCCCAGCTTGAACTGATGCATGCCCTCATGCATCCTAGTAGGCCATAGTAATATGTTAGTTTTATCTTTGTGAAAAACATCCTTTGCCACATGTTACCTAAGAAATTTCTCTTTGCTGCACTTCACCAAGCATTTTTTTAATTTAAGCACAGGTATTTCACTTTTCTACAACCTTACAAAAAAAAAGTTTTCAATTAATTTTTTTCAATTTTTATTTTTATTCTATTTTTTCTTTTTCTTTTTTTTTGCATATCTTTTTTTTTCATTTGCAACTTGCAACTTTTTAACTTCTGCACTTTCATCCTTCAATATTGCAATTTTTGCAACTACTGCAATTTTAACTCTTTTTTTGCCCTTCTACAATTTTTAGTTTTGCAAGGTACCTCTTAAAGTCTTGGTATCATGTGATTGATCTTGCAATAGCCTTATTGTGGAACCATATTTGGCAGATGCACTACTATTGGTGAAATTTTCTATTCTTAACAACATTTTATCCTGAATGCCTATTTCTATTATTTGCACCTTTTGAACAAAATTGATAAAATTTTGATTTTGAAATGCTTGAGGGATGTACTTACTTGTGGTAGAGCCTTATAAATCTCAATATTTGATGTACCCTACTCTTTTTGCTATTCTGTAGCATTTTCAACAATTCTAGTGTAGTTTCTACTCATTCTGAAGATATCTTGCTCATTTCGAAGATATGCATGTTCATTCCAAAGATATGAATGTTCATTCCGAAGATGCATCAAAAAATGCAAAAATGACCTCATATGCAAAAGTTAGCTACAGATTCTATTGTGAGCCCATATCTAGAGTGTATAAGCCTTCCATAACATCAAAAATCCCTTCTTCATCCTTTTTTTTAGATGTTATTCTTTGTTTTGTATGTTGATGTTTTATTCCAGTAGTACTAAAATAGAACCTTCAGGTGCATTTTGCTGATTATCCTCCTTCAATTTATCAAAAAATTGTGAGATAAACTTGCAGTCCTACTTCTAAAACTTGCCCTACTAATTGAGATAAAATTTATGCCATGTCTGTCCCAAAATTGATTTTTTGTATAGTTTTGAAATTCTCATGCAACTAAGGGCAAAAGGGGTTGTTTCTTGACATTTTGATCATGTTCCATTTTCAACTTACCAATATTGTATGAATAGTTTATGCCAAATACCGATTATCATACATTAAATGCTAAATTCTTACTATGACTTAAATGCAAGAAACGCATACCTTACTGTCCTGAAAATTAATCATGCACCTTACAAGCTGCTTTTGATGATTGTTAGCAGGCTATCTAAAAACATAAAATAACACATGTGTAGTGTGAGATTTGTATAATGGTGGAATAATGATGGGTAGATCAACAAGGCAATGGATGCCAAAAAATTAGTTTTCATGCAAGCCAACTTAGTAGCGCCTCTAAGAAGGTTTTCACTACTGAATTATTCATTTTTTTTTCTTTTTTTTTCATCAGAAGAGGCTGCTATTTCTTGTTTTCAACCAACTTTTGTCCCCTTTTTTTTTTAAGTGCTTCAATGAGAGAGAACATCTCTCACTCTTATTTGGATAAGACCAGTCCTTATTCTACAAAAACATGTCAATTGTTGTATGAAAACACCATCTCTTTCTGTTGAAACCTACAATATTGATGCAACCTTCCTTTCTAAATGAGCAGTAAGAATCTTCTTACATCATAATTACATCCTTATTGCTGGAAATGAAGTATTGGCTCCATTGTTCCTCTTCCTTGCTGAAATTGATGCTTGTCCCCATGTATCCCCATTTTGTGGGACATGCCTTTGCTGCAATTTTTTTTTCTCTTCTTTTTTTTTTTTCTTGTCTTACTTGTACCTAAGAAGGAAGTTTACAAACAAGACTATTCTTCTTTTTTCTTTTCTTGTATTTTTTTGTTGTCAAAATTTTTATCATCACTCTAAATATGATATTGAAGAGAAATTCTCTTCCATTACGTGTACATCCAATGGAATCTCCTTCAAGAACTCCTCCTTAGTTAATGGTGCATGGTATACTCAAAGGAAATGTCCATTCACCACTAACATCCTCCATGAATTACCAATGGGAGAAAGAAGCACTGCTCCATATCTAAAAACTTCTTCAATCAAGTGTTGTCAATGCCTCCTAGTCTGCAAAATCTTGTCAATATGTACTTGAAACAATTAAATACCAATTCCCAAAAGATGTTAAGTGCTTACATCAAGATAAAATCTTGATATACCCTTGTAATTCCATGTAAAGGGATTGAAATATTGTTTCAAAATAGCAATAATTTTGCTTTTTGTTTATAAGTCAGCCAGCTAATATGTTCAAGAATTTTCTTGGCTGCACTTCAATTTGTTTCATTCCTAGGAGGACAGAATTTACCCCTTTGTAATTTCTTACTAAGGATTTCAATGGAAGTAAATTTTCTATGTGCATTTTTTCTAGTTTTTCTCCTTTATCCAAGGCTAATTTCTGTGTGTTTGGACTAAAGGTTTTTTGTGTATCTCCATTGATTTTTTTCTCTTCAAGCTCAGGTAAGTTCTTGTTTGAGCATAGTTGGATGTTGCTGCAGTCAATAACATTTTTTGCAGGTTTTATATATATATATATACCAGATTCAGCTACATATACAAGGGTTGTCTATCCTGTATTATTCAGACTGATCATAGGTTGGGCTAAAAAAGAAATATTTTTGGTTTGCACAATAAGACAAGAAGTGTACAACTTTAGTAGATCAACTACTTGTCAGGTAGGATCACCTCTAATGAGATCAACTATTGTCTATGTAGGCTAAGAATTGCTAGGTTGCGGTTTAGCGCGGTAAAATCCTAACAATATTTAAATAATAATGGAAAACTCTAAGATCATCATTAAGTTGTAAACTCCTATTTTGATTATGCAAAAGTTTTTGTGATTTTTTTTTTAATAGATTCAGCTTACATAGACAAGGGTTGCCTATCTTGTATTATTTATATTGGCCACATTTGGGCTAAATGTGGTGGTTGATTTACTTGCCCTGTTTGTTGTTGTTGGGATCTCTCTTTGAGAAGAATTCAGACTAGGCAATAGATTTTGCATCTCTAAGTTGTGAAAGTAAATGGCATTTATTAATAATATGTCCCTGTGAACAAATGCTACAGGTAGCTGATATGGCTATTTTGTTCAAGGGATAGTCTTGTATATCTACCATGATATCTTCCCAACACCTAGTACAAATTTTTTTATACTACCCTGATGATATGGATATAAAAATGGCAGTACTAACAGATGGTTCTTCTAAATATTTTAAGAGATATTATGTTTCTTGATAATGAGGATGATGAATTCTTTCAATTTTTATCAAGAATTTAAAACATAGGTAATTTAACCCCCAATTGTGAAGATCACCTCCTCGTGGTTGCTTATTTTCTAAATGGACTGAAATGCAACTATCAATAATTACAATTTATATCGGCTATTACATTTATATTTTACACAAAATTTCATAACTTAGCATAATAATAATTATTTGACTGCTTTTACCCTCTAACAACATCATGATCCTCATAAATGATGCCAAAATGATGAGTGTCGTTGACCCTCATCATTTAATCTCAATGATTTATCAATTTGGGGTGGTTTCCAAGGATGTCTATGATAGAAAGTTAGGGCAGAGTGCAATTCAGGCATTCAGATTTCAAGCATTTATTGGTGAAGCAGATTTTGGTTTAGCCTTTTGGTATCACACTAAACCTAGTATGCAGAATGGAAACTAAAATAAATTATAGGAATTGAAAACTAAATCTAAATTGCAGAATTTAACAATTAACTACAATTGCAAGAATTAGAAATGGTTGAATTAAAATATAATCTACTTTTGTAGAATTGAAATAACAAAATTGAAATTGCTAAATTGAAATGTTGCTGAAATGAAATCCTAAATTACACTTACAAAATTAAAACCTAGTTTACTCTTGCAGAATGGAAGTGATACTTGAAAATGAAACACCTGTCAATGCCTTGCCACAAAAGGTCGTCAAGCTTCTGCTATAGGAATTGACAGCAAAATGAAATATGCTGAAAATGGAAAGTTGCTAAAACAAAAAAGTAGGGAAAACATGGAAAGCAAAGGAAAAATTCTTAATATAATATTTCAAATGACACACACACAAATGTTGTACACAAACATAATAGAAAACATAAAGAACATTATACAAACTTAAAATAAGAAAAGTAAACTTGACAAGTAATTTGTTAATTTTGCTGTAGCAAAATTACAGATTAAAACCTACCATAAAAATCCTCCTTCTAGATATGAAAGTGGGCCCATACTTCCTGATCTAGAAGGAGTTGAAAAGCACTCCTTAACTAATTAACACTCATAACATAAAATGATAAAATAACTACACTTTTATTGATGATAAAACATGTTGAAAACTGTTACAGAAAATTACTGTACAGTCCTAATTGTTGCTATTGAAAACTCTACTCTATTCTAATTTCTAACTGACTCAACCAAGGAGGGAGATGTGTTATTTATATAAATATTTACAACATATCCCATATTCAAATCAGCCTATGTGCCACTTTACAATGATTTATCAATAATTCTAGATCTAAAATAAATGCAAATCTGGATAGTTTGTGTTGCAGTAGCAGTCATTGGCCCTTAGAAAGCATCTTCAGTAGTGGGATTACGTGGGAGAAGTCTAGAAATATCTCACACATATTTATCCACTTCATAATATGCCATTTCTATCTTGCAAACAACTTTCTAATATGTTGTAGTTTTTTGTGGGTTTATCCTAAAAGAGGATCAAAATTGATCTTTTCCATGAATGGTGGCTTTGGAAGGTAAGGATGGCAAAGTCAGATGCGAGATATTTTCCTTTAACATTTTCAACCTTCTTTCTATTTTTCCATTGTCAAAAATCAGTCAACAATTCAAAAAGCACTTTCTGTTCTCATTCCGAAGATAAGTGGCTCACTCTAAAGAGACTGTATTCCTCATTCCGAAGATGTCTAATCATTTCGAAGAGACTGTATTTCTCATTTCGAAGATGTTCGCTTATTTCGAAGATCTTTGAAATGAACAATTGTGTGCTTTTCAAGTGATTTCATATGTATTTATCATGTGGGTTAGCTCTTATGATCAGATTGCAATAGCCTTCATCTGTCTCCATGTGTGAATTCAATGCCTTACCATTCATTGGTAGCTTGCTGGAATTTACATGGTAAATTACTGCATTTTCCAAATTTGTTGCACAGTTGTAAAATATTAGTATTTCTTACATATTCAAAAAAATTAGAATATGGAAAAATTATTCAAATATCAACATGAATGAGTACATCAAGTTGCTACTAAATTTATACACTTCATTCACCAAGTAACCATGTTGAAATAGTGCAATAGTGCTGCATAATTGTCCCTGCTCTGTTATACCCTGTTGCTACCTATTTAGACCATGTGGGAATGCTTATAAATAGGTCATATGTCTTTTGTAGTCCTTCTGAACTCATTCCATCAATATCCTCATGCTTTGCTTGACAAATTCAAGGTGTTCTTATAAAGTGACAACTTGCTAATTTTTATATGGCTATTTTTTTTAGATTTTCAGATTTATGACAGTCCTAATAATTTGGCTTCAATTTGGACTTCAAACAAGTTGAAGGGTAGGAAAACATTCATAAACCATTGTGAATTTAATGGATATCAACATACCATATTTAGCTGTTAGAAATGCATATTTTTATTTGCTACTTAATCAAGCAAAAGCAATCACAAAATGCTGAAAATAGTCAAAAACAAAGATATAATGATCCTAACATAAAATCATGCAAACACTTAACAAATATATATTCTAATCAACTATTTGGAATTTAACTTAATAATATGACAATTTTTTATATGTCAAACATAGTGTAAAAATGAGGCATTTTCAGGCCTCATCAGCTAGAAAACCAAAGTTTGAAATCTCATCATTTAATAGAAGTTTAAACCCTGATGAACTCATTGATTGGATTGTGGATATGGAGAAATATTTTGATTTTGAATTGATAGAAGACCCCAAGAAGGTGAAATTTTCCTATACAAAACTAAAGTAGCATGCATCCTTGTGGTGGGATCATGTCCAAAAAAATATAAAGAAAAAAAAAAGAAAAAATTAAGACATGGGAGAAAATGGTCATGAAATTGAAGGTCAAATTCCTCTCATCAAATTATCAATTGAGTCTTTTTAGGAAATTGTAAAACTTAAGACAAAATGATATGAGTGTGAAGGATTACACTGAGGAATTCTATAGGCTCTCCATTTAGGTCGATCATGTGGAATACAATGAGAAAGTTTCAAAGTACATAAATGGGTTATGGTTTTCCATACAGGATGAAATTAGCATGAAGAGAATGAGGATGCTATAATAAGCCTACTAGTATGCCTTAAAGGTAAGGAAAATTGTGTTGGCAAAAAATAATATGAGAGGAAGAGTACAATTCTCTCGAGTGTTGGACTTGTGTTGAGTATTTTCTATGTTATTTAGGTGGGGCTAACTCTGAAAGGACTTCACACTCTGCCCCTATCCTCATCAAGGTTTGATATCGAGCTAGGCCTTGAGCAGGGGTATGGGGGTAGCAGCCCCTATTTGGGGGTCTAAGAGTGTTAGCCCTCAGGGAAATATTTTTGGGGGTTTACACTATTTTTAGACCCATATGTATATTTTTAGGTTAATATAATGTCGGCCCATGGTTTTGAACCTTTAGTATTGTAAAACCTCCTCTTGTGTTGTTGGTATATAAAATAACACTTGCATAAGGGTTGGTAATGAATTTGCAAGAAATGTAATCGCAAGAAAAAATGAGTGAAAGGATTTTATTGTATTGGAGACGGTAAATTTTATACAATAAGGAGATATTCTTGTTGGGTTTTTCCTAAAAGGATTTCCTAGGATAAATTCTTGTGTAATGTGTTCTTATTTTTTTTATTTTTTATTTTGCACTTACTGCTTTCCTAGATTTTGTTTATCAGGGTGTTATTCTCTTAATTTGGTATCAGAGCTAGTTTTTAGCTTTGTTTGAAGAGTAAGGTCTTCAACCTTAGGATAAATATATTATTGAGTGGGAGCAATGCATGGAAGAATTTGGACAAAGGAAAAATTATGGGAAGCACATGGGTAGAGATCAAAAAATTTAATGGATAGAATTTTGAGTTATGAAAACTCAAGATGGAGGATTTGTTGGTGGATAAATATCAATGGGTGATGGTCTCGAGAGTAAAACTAATAGGAACGATAGAGGAGTGTCTAAATATTTATAAGAAGGCAAGGAGATCTATTATATTATGCTTTTCTAATTCATTATTGTTGAATGTATCAACAGAAGCCATGAAAAATTTGTTATGGGAAATGTTGGGAGCATTGTATCAAATAAAGTCACTAGTAAATAAACTCTTTCTCTGAAATAATTTGTATTATATTTGGATGAATGATGGTGATTATGTATGAACAATTGAATGATTTTAACATTGTGGTAAGTCAATTAAAATCTATAGATGAATGTAAAAAGTGTATTACTTTACTTTGTTCATTACCTAACACCTAGGATAACCTAGTTATGGCTATCACCAATACTACTTCTAAATCAAAAGTAGAGGATATATTAGAAATATTGCTATCTAAGGAAATGAGACAAAAATATTCTAATTATTATCATTAGAAGGATGTCTTGGTTGTGAGAGGTCATTCCCAATAAAGAAGAAAAAAGAAATTAGGAGAAAGGAAATAAAAATCTAGGGTAATTTTGTTGTTCCTAATAAATGGAAATTTTGGAAGTGTGGTAAAATAGGGCATTATAAAAGATATTGTGGATCTAAAAAAGTTTATGAAGGAATTTCTAGAGAAATAAAGACCAAAAATGAATATTTAGGGGACCTTTTCATAGATACAGCATGCTTAAGTGAATACCATGACTCATGGTTGATTGACTTAGATGCTTATTTTCATATGACTCCTCATAAGGAGAGGTTAGTGAATATGAAAAGATAAATGAAGGTGAAGTCTTCTTGGGAGATAATTCAATACACAAAAATATCAAATTGAGGTTTGGTGTGCTACATATTCTAGGTTTGGCAAGGAATCTGATATCCATTAGTAAGATGAATAACGTGGGTACGACTATGAAATTCAATAATGATAGCTACAATATGGTTTGTGGATGTGTAGTGTTGGAAATGGGAGTTCGTACAGGAACTTTGTTCAGACTTGAGGTTAGCACTATAAGTATTGAATGCTAACTCTTCAGTTGTAGAGGAAATTAATATGGTAGAAGAAACTCCAAGTATTCTTATAGTGAATACAATGTTGTGGCATCAATGCATGGGGTACATTGGTGAGAAAGGCCTTTGAACATTGAAAATGAAATGTATGGTTGAAGGAATTTTTGATTGCCTATTAAATTTTGATTTTTGTGAGCACTATATTTTTAGAAAGCAAACCAAAGTTAAGTTTCCCAATAGTGCTACAAGCTATGAAGGAATTTTACATCTAGTTCACAGTGATGTGTTTGGACCTGCAAAAGTACCATGATTAGGTAAATCCATCTATTTTGTTACATTTATAGATGACTTATCAAGAAATACCTGGGTATGCTTTTTACGGCACAAATTTGATGCTTTCATTAAATTTAAAGAGTTCAAGGCTCTTGCATAAAATTAGATAGAGAAAAAAAATAAAGGTTTTGATAAATGATAATGGTGGTGAGTATTTCTCTAATGAATTTGAGCAGTTTTGCAAGGACTATGCAATATGAAATAGAAATGCATAGAACAACTCCATATACTCCACAATAGAATGGAGTTGCATAAAGAATGAAAAAAACATTGATGGAGAAGGCCAAAAGCATGCTAAGAGATGCAGGGTTAGAAAATAAATTCTACGTAGAAGTCATGTTAATTGCTTGCTACCTCATCAATAGATATCCTACCTCAGATTTGGTGGACAAAACACCATAGTAAATGTGGACTAGTAAGAAACCCTCTCTTAATCATATAAGGATTTTTGGTTGTAAATCTTATATGTATGTCCTAAAAGAGAAAATGACTGAGCTAGACTATAAATATAGGAAATGCATAATTTTGGGTTATAGAACTAGTGCAAAAGGATATAAGTTGTGAAATCCAAAAATACAAAATATTACTTATAGTCATAATGTGATCTTTAGAGAAACAAAAGACGTTCCAAAATAGGAAATGCAACCAAGAAAAGAACCAAAAATAGTTTAGGTAAAATTAGAACATGTGATAGAACTTGATGCTACAAAACAATATGAATTACAGAGAGATTTTGAAGGAGAATATTCAGAGGAAGAAGGTGAGGATGAAGCTGAATATGAAGATTTTGGAACTCCAATTTTGAGGAGATCATATCGGGTGAGAAGACTTCCAGAAAGGTATAGCCTTTCAATTTTTTTTTTTGCATTTAATTTATCAGTAACTAATGAAGAACCCAAGATTGTAAAGGAGGCACTTTAATCAAGTGAGAATAAGTCTTGGAAAAGAGCTATGGAAGAGGAAATGGAGTCCCTAGATAAAAATAAGACATGGCACTTGGTGAAATTACCCATTGGTAGAAATCCTATTGGTTGTAAGTGATTATTAAAGAAAAGTACAATGTAGAAGGAAAGTTGGAGAAGTACAAAGCTTGCTTGGTAGCCAAAAAAAATCAAGTTGAAGAAATTGACTTTGGTGATATTTTTTCTTCTATGGCTAAACTAACATCAATTAGACTTATGTTGGCTAGTTTTATTGCTTTTGGTTTTGAAATAGAACAAATGGATGTAAAGATAGCTTTTCTACATTATGAACTTGAAGAAGGCTATATATATATATATATATATATATATATATATATATATATATATATATATATATATATATATATATATATCACAACCAGAATCATTTAGGGTAAATTTAAGGAGGACTTGGTATGAAAGCTAAAGAAGTCTCTTTATAGGAGGAACTGGGTGATATTGGATAAAGTTGATACATATAAGAATACTATTTATTTGTTAACAAAGGTTTATCCTGCTCAAAACTTTTCTTGGTGTAGAAGATCTATGGGCATGGTTTCCCTTGACAGTTGACAATGGTAATTTTTAGCCCCTATGGAAAGTATTCAACAAATGGGAGAATGTTGGACTTGTGTTGAATATTTTCCATGTTATTCAAGTGGGTCTAACTCTAAAAGGACTTTACACTCTACCCCTATCTTCACTAGGATTCAATACCAGACCAGAACCTGAGTGGGGGTACAAGGGTGGTAGTCCCTATTTGTGGGTCCAAGGGTGTTAGCCCTCAGGGAAAATATTTGGGGATTTTAAGCTATTTTTAGACCCATATGGGCATTTTTGGGTTAATGTAATGTCAGCCCATGGTTTTGCACCCATGGTATTGTAAAACCCCTTCTTGTGTTGTTGGTATATAAAAAACTTGCATGAGGGTTTGGTAATGAATTTTCAAGAAATGTAATCTCAATAAAAAAATAAATGAAAGGATATTATTGTATTATAGATAGTCAAATTTATACAATAAGGATATATTCTTTCTAGGTTTTTACCAAAATGGCTTCCTAGGATAAATTCTTGCATAATTTGTTCTTTTTCTCTATTTTTTTATTTTTGATTCTAGACTTACTACTTTCCTAGATTATTTTTATCGGGGTGTTATTTCTCTTCAATGAGGAAGAGAAAAATTAGATAATGGTAGAGGGAAACATACACAAGAAGGAGAAGCTAGTACTTCTCAATATGATTTTAGCTAAAGTACTTTGGACAAAGGTGAATTATTAATAGTATAAGGTAGATTTGGTAGAGGAAGAGGTAGAGAATTCTTCAATAAGTGTCATAGACGTGGATAAATTGGACATCGAGCATTTGAATACCCTCAAGTACAACAAACTAGTAGGAACGAAAAGGAAGCCCATAACCAAATTTCACAAGCATATGAATACAATATTTGCTTCATCGAAGCACATGGAGGAACCAAAATTGGGAGAATCCCTTATGCTAGAAAGGGTAATATTGAAACCAGTGCATACAGTACATGAGCTTGAGTATAAAATAAATCTATTTATAATTATTTTTAAATTAGGAGGTAAATATTACAAGGTGATTGTGAATAGTAAAAGCATAGATAACTTGGTGTCAATAGAGATGGTGGAGAAACTTGGGTTGAAGAGTATTTAACACATAAATCCATATAAGATCTCATGGTTGGAAAGGGGACATCAAATTTTGGTGAATGAATAATGTATGATAGACTTCCAATATGCCTATGGATGTTTGTCATGTCTTATTGGGAAGACCGTGACAATTTGATAGAAAGGTAGTGGATGATGGTAGGGAGAATGCCTACACTATTGAGAAGGATGGCAAGAGGTACATATTAATTCCATTAAAGGACAAAGATAATAAAATGGACAACAATCCTATAGTGTGTCTAGGTACTAAAAAATAATCCTTGAAGGGAATGAAGAACAAGGAAGCATATTTTGATTTCATCACTAAACCAAAAAAAAAATGGATAGTGGACAAGATAGATGAAACTCCACATGAGATGAAGGATTTTTTGGAAGAATATGTAGATATTATTTCAAAATATGGGTTACCACTGATAAGGAGCATGGATCATCACATAGATTCTAGTCTCATATCAAGCTTACATGATAAGTTGACACCAATGGAGAATGAGAAGGAAAGGATAGAGATAAGCAAAATAATAAGCATAGGGAAGAGGTAGATAATCCAAGCCACCAGTCATAAGTATTATGAGACCAAGTTTAAAGGAAAAATAGTGTTGAAATAAGTAAAAAAGTGGAGGAAAAGGTGGACACATGCAAGATAATAGCCATAGGAAAGAGGTCAATGGTCTAGGTCACCAGTAGAAGTGATGATGAATATGATGTTGTAGTAATTCTTTATATAGATAAGGATAAATAGGAGGAGAAAATAAGTGGTAAAGAGATAGTAGAGGAAGATGAACCTCATCAAGTTATTGTTGGCCATTACAAATACCATGTTGTCAAATTTGATAGTGATATTGGTACTTTAGAGTGTGAATACCATTATGATGATGACTAAGATAAGAGAGGTGATGAAGAGTTTGGGTGGTTTGAAAAACACACAAAATTCATTACCTTCAAGTTGATGAGAAGAATGGGGTACAATGATAAAGGATTAAGAATTTATGGACAAGGTGTGAAAATAACCATAATGCTAGAGATAAGACCAAATAATGAAGACCTTGGGTATGTAGGTCCAACAAGAAGTAGCATGACTAATTTTGTAAGAGGGCACAATATTATAGGGAATCAAGGTTTGAGAATGATTTTTTGTAGTTAGTGTGGAATATTGGGGCACGTTGTAACTAAGTTTTGGAACCTAAATTCATGTAAGAGTTGTGAGGACATGATCACTCCAAAATAAGGTGTTGGCACCAAGAGAGGGTGTTACAACTAACTTGATACATATTTATTTTAGTTGGATAGAAGTGATGGAATGCGATAAGGAAAAACAAATGCTACGTGCATTCTATAAGAGGATATTTTGTTCTCAAAGGAAGGCCAAGATATGACAATAAAGTTGGCCTTGTGGAGGTAGCCAAGCTAAAATGGCAATGTCTTGGAAGAGCAATTCATGAGCTAGAGCTCATGAAATATTTCTTCTTACTCAAAAAGTATGATGTAGGAGCATCCATTCAACATAAGTAATATTTGAAGGATTATTTTAATAACCATCACCTACCCATGTGTATAAATCCACATTAGTTTCCAATTAAGAGAGAGAGAGAGAGAGGAGCTAGCATAATGCAAAGCAGAAAAAGAAGCTAGAGAAGAAGAAAAGAGAAGATGAAACGGTAGGAGAGAACGAAATGGGGAGATGAAAGGTAATATTTTGGAAGAAGAAAAATAGACACCAAGTAGAGAAGAGAATAAAGGGAGATAGGAAAGTTGAGTGTGTGGATGGATTTTGGGATGGAGAGGAACCAAAAAAGAGAGAAGGAGAAATTAGTAGGATGAATATGAAATGATATGCACAAAAGGAAATGAGGAATGGCATGTTGAGTGAGAGAAGTGGTAGGCAATGAAAAAATATTTGTACAAGCCATGTATAGAATAGAGAGAAAATCGATACTAACTAGAGTGATGGTGGATACAGAGGGCAACGATGGCAATGACAAGATCTGAAATGATAGAGTAGTGGATGGAGGATCTGGCTCAAGTAAGAATGGTATCATCGATGGTGAAGCAAGATCCTGAGAGATGCCTCATGTGGGTCCCCAAGACAAGGAGCCTCCTAAAAAAGGACCTGTTGAGGTCCCCATTCCTGGCCCTGGTGGATCGTCTTACACACAAGTCACATCTAGTGATGTGATATCTCCAAAAACCCTAGATGCCCACCTAACTTAGGTTGGACCAGATATTATCATCCTAGAAGAGGTTTTCTCCAACTATGTTTCAAAGGCCTCTTACTCCCTGATCGAGAAGTTTATTGGGGATGGCTAAACATGGAGACGATAATGTGATGGGCCTTCTCCAAATGGAAAACCTTAAGAAACATGGATATTGTAGCCCTATCCAGGGGGTTTTTTATCATAAAACTAGGCAATCATAATGATGCAAGACATATACTAATAGGAGGATCCTAGTTCCTAGGTAGGAGGAGCTTGTTTCTTTGATGATGGGTGGAATATTTCAATCCAAATACCCAGAGTATTTACTTCACTCCCATATGTATCCACATCCTAGATCTGCCTTTCCACCTATGGCAAGAGGAAGTCCTGAAAGCTATTGCAAGAATAGTCAGTGAGTTGGTGGCAATTGATTCTACAACTAAAGAGGGATCTAGAATGGTCCACGGACGTATCTACGTGAACGCCAATATCGAGTATGAGCTACCATACTTTGTTAACCTAATTTTTGGGTCCTTCAAATGGTGCCAACTGTCGGAGTACAAAAATAAAATAGTATTTTGTGTCCAGTATCATATGCAAGGCCACCTCAAAAACTAGTGCCCTCTCCTCAAAACTAAACCTACAGAGGAAACCAAAGATGTTGCCTCCTTCCCAAGGTTTCCTTCCAGATCCTATAATTGGTTTCATCTACATCAAAATTACCATCCAAATAATGGGAAACTTGTTCCCAAAAAAATCAACTCATTTGCACAAGCAAAACAGGATTCAAACCAAAGGAAAGGTAGGTCCTCAAAAGACAAAGGGAAATAAATCATCAATTGTCCTTCAGCTTTGGAATCTAAATAGGTATGTCCATCACCTAAATCTAACCTGGTTTTATTTGAGGGTAATGTGGACCCCCTTTGGCTAGTCCCTCTCCCCCTCCTCACTTTGATCCCCACCAAGAAGGATCGGTAGAAATAGTTTTTTTTTAGTCCCCTTCTAAATTAGGTCCCTCCCTCCCCTGCTGGAAACCTTCAAACCAGCATCCATCCACTTCGATGATAAATACGATGGAATTCTTGTTCCATCCTAGCCCACCCTAAAATACTTTAGCCCTAAAAGGACCCGAAGTAAAAAATCCCACACCAAATTCTAAAGTGACAAGAAAAGACGAAGACCATCCCTTACCAAGCAAAGAAGGAAAGAGGTCGAAGATGATGTAGCAAACAACTTTCAAGCCATCATATTATCTGACTCCCTCAATCTGATAATATATGAACCTAAAAAATCCAAACCTCCTTCCCAATAGGGGAAGGGAGGCAAAAAATCCCTCAAAAAAATTTAAATGAAGATTCTCACTTGGAATGTGAGAGGGCTCAATGGGGCACCCAAGAGACGGATAACCATAAATCTAAGGAAATATTACAATCCCACAATCCTTACCTTGTAAAAAACTAAAGCAGATGAGATTTATTCCCCTAGAGTTGCCAAAGCAGTATGGAACAAAAGTGAATTTGTCTTCACTCCTACCCAAGGAACGTTCGAAGGACAATTATACGTGTGGGATCCATCAAAAGTGGAAGGAAGGCTGATATCCTCCTCTAGAAGAATCATTAACATGTTTCACTACAAAACTAGAAACAACACTTGGATCCTTTCCAATTTTTATGCCCCAAATAACCCTCTTGAAAGAGTATCATTGTGGAACTCGATTAGCCATATGAGAAAATCGTTCAAAACCATCCCTTGGATCCTCGCAAGAGATTTTAAAATCCCCCTATTCCCATGTAACAAGAAACGAGGTAACACCCTGCTTACCAGAATCATGGAGGAACTAGGGGAATTCATCGATGTGAATGAAGTCATGGATGTCTAGTTGAAGGGGCAAAGTCCACTTGGAGTAATAGAAGGACTAGAAAAAATCTCATCCAGGTCAAATTGGATAGGATCCTGCTATCTAGAGAGGATATCCCTATTTTTTGGGATGCCACCCTCCAATCCCTACCAAAAATTAGCTCTAACCATAGTCCCCTTCTATTTGAAGCTACCAAAGCTCCCTCTTTCAAGAGCACCTTCCATTTCAAAGTGATGTGGTTCCAACATCTAGACTTCAGGAACCAAGTCTCTTAGTGGTGGCAGCAGCCCTTCAAAAGGTCCCTTTTTGGACAACTATACAAAAAACTTAAATTTATCAAGGAAAATCTCAGGAGTTGAAATAGGAAACCTTTGGAAATATTTTTGAAAGAAAACATATGATTAAAGAGAAGCTAGATATCATAGAACAACAATTCCAGGAAGGCAACCAAGACAACAACACCATATTTGAAGAGAGTAAGCTCCTAGAAGAGTTCCACAACATCCTAGCCAAAGAATAAATGTATTGGAGGTAAAAATCGATATCCCTATGGCTCAGGGATGGTGACTCAAATACTAAACTATTCCATGCATCTACCTTGAGAAATATGAGCACCAAAAAAATCTTAGACCTTACCTACAGCGATGGGAGGGTCACAAGGGAAATCTCTGAGATCAGAGATGAATCCGCAAACTTCTTCCAGTCCCTCCTGGGTACCTCCTACCCTGACTCCCCCTAGGTGGCTAAGGATCTCTTGGACAATATCCCCCATAATATTTCTCCCTCCATTAATGAAATTCTCCTTAGCCCCCTAGTCGTTGAAGAGATCAAAGGAGCCTTGTTATCTACGTAGTCTGACAAGGCTCCTGAAATTGATGGATTCCATCTATGCTTTTTCCAAGCATTTTAGGACTTGATCGGGCCTGAGGTGTGTGTGGCAATCAAATATCTTTAGTCATCCAAGGCCATTCCTCAAGGGGTCAACTCAACCTTCATTGCCCTAGTTTCCAAAGTGCAATCCTACAAATCTTTATCTAACTTTTGCCTTATCATCCTCTGTAATGTCCTCTACAAAATCCTAACCAAATATTTAGCCAATAGGCTCAAGGGGATCCTCCTCATCATCATAAATTCCTACCAGGGTAGCTCTTTCAAAGGGATATTTATTACAGAAATAGTGATCACCATACATGAGGCCCTACATTCCACCACCTTGGCCAAGAAACCATATTTCCTTATTAATATGGACATGAACAAAGCCTTAAATCGGGTCAGTTAGAATTTTTTCATCGAGATCCTCCTTAAATTTTGCTTCCACCCGACTTGGTTCGATCTCATCAAAAGGTGCATATCCTATTCGTGGTTCTTCATCTTAGTCAATGGATCCCTTGCTAGGTTCTTATCGATCTCTAGAGGTTTAAGATAGGGAGATCCCCTATCCCCAATTTTGTTCATTATCCTAACTTAGGCTCTAGGGAGTACCATTGCTAGTGCTGGCAGGAGAGGGCTCATATTCGGGATCAAAACTACCTCAGGTCTTCACCCAGTTACCCATTAACAGTTTGTTGATGACACTATCTTGGCCACTTTAGAATCTGTTGCCCAGGCCAAGACCATAAAGCACATCCTTAGCCTCTATGAGAATGTTGTAGGCTAGAAGATCAACCTCCTCAAGAGAAAAAATTATTTCATCAACACTCCCCACTCCAGGAAAATTAAGATTGCATAGATCCTTGGGTGCTCCCTAGAGGCTCTTCCCACTTCCTACCTTGGGCTTCCCCTTTTCTCTGGTAATCCCTCTAGACCCATGTGGAATAATGTCATTGAAAGGATCCAAAAAAATATGACCTCATGGAAAGGCCACCTCCGCTCCCAGGTAGCCAAGGCCACCCTCAATTCGGCCTATCTCTAGAGCATCCCGGTTTACTTCATGTCTACCTTTAGAATCCCAGCCTCTGTGAGTTCCAATATAGAATAAATTAAAAAGAGGTTCCTCTGGTCTGGGAGTGAGGACAAGAAGAGACTCACCTTGGTGGCCTGGGGGTTGGTCTGTCGCAACAAAAACAAAGGAGGAATTGATCTCATAAAAGTATCCCAAATGAATCTCACTCTCCTATCCAAGCACGCATGGAAGGTTTACACCAACAGTGGTGTCGAATGGGTTGAGATAGTAAAAAAAATACATGCAAAACCACCATTTTATGAATGATCAGGGGCCTTGAAATGGGTCAATGTTCTGGAAGTCCATCACCCATACCATAAGTCTCATTTAGAAAGGCAACATATGGATTCTGGGGAATGAGAACACCACCAACTTCTGGCATGATAGGTGGTTTCAAGAGGATCCTCTGAGCGAGAACAAGGAGTTGGTGATCCTTAAACCATCCACTGACATCATCATGGGAAGCAAGGTTGCAAATTTTATCACAAGCCATAATGGAAGGCCCAAGTGAAGATCCATCGACATGGGAAAATTCCCCCTTCAAGCTGCTACCCTCTCTAGCTTACTCAATATAGTCACTATTCCAATAGGAGAGGTAGAGGACAGGCCCATCTAGAGAGGAACTGATGAAGGGTATTTCTTTGTAAAGTTAGCCTACTCCTTCCAAGAGCTGGAACAGGTTGTAACCATCCCTTTTAACCTTGTTTTGAGGAAGAAAATCATCCTCAAAATCAGTTTCTTCTCTTGGATAGCCATTCAGAATAAGATCCTCATTCTTGAGAATATGGCCAAAAGAGATTTCATGATCCTCAACCACTGCTATATGTGTCTTTCAAGTTGGGAGTCCATGAATCACATTTTCACCAATTGTGCCTTCTCCTCTGTAGCCCTCTACCACTTATTCAAATTATTCCACATCCATTGGGTCCAACCTAATTCCATCATTGACCTATTCTCCCAGTGGCTGAACATGTTTAACAATCCCAAGGTTCGCTCCCTTTGGTCCTTATGCCTCCATGTTGAGCAAGGTGCAGCAACAATATTGTCATTGTTGTCAACACAGTTAGACAGATCGGTTGATGCAGTGGACAGGAGTTAAGAGGTTCTTCAGAGTATGTACAGTGATTTTCCAAAATATCGAAGTGGCCCATATGCTAAAAATCAAAAGAAAATCACAAGGAAGAAAACTGTCGCGATATCGCGACATGTTGAGCAAGAAAGAAAAACTGTCGCGATATCGCGACATGTTGAGCAAGAAAGAAAAACTGTCGCGATATCGTGACATGTTGAGAAGAAAGAAAAACTGTCACGATTTCGTGACATGTTCGAAAAGAAAGCGCAAGCAAGAAAAACTGTCGCGATTTCGTGACATGTTCGAAGAGAAAGCGCAAGCAAGAAAAACTGTCGTGATTTCGTGACATGTTCGAAGAGAAAGCGCAAGCAAGAAAAACTGTCGTGATTTCGTGACATGTTGGAAGAGAAAAAGGCAAGTAGAAAAAGTGTCGTGATTTCGCGACATATTGCAAGAGAGATAGTACGAAAGAAAAACTGTCGCGATTTTGTGACATGTTGGAAGAGAAAAAGGCAAGTAGAAAAAGTGTCGCGATTTCGTGACATATTGCAAGAGAGATAGTACGGAAGAAAAAGTGTCACGATTTCGTGACATATTGGAAGAGAGAGAGTCCAAGTAGAAAAAGTGTCACGATTTCGTGACATATTGCAAGAGAGATTGTACGAAAGAAAAAGTGTCACGATTTCATGACATATTGCAAGAGAGAGAGTCCGAAGAAAAAGTGTCACGATTTCACATATTGCAAGAAAGATAACAAGTAAGAAAAGTGTCACGATTTCACGACATATTGAAAGAGAAAGAGGAGAGAGAAAAAGTGTCACAATTTCACGACATGTCATTTTTGCAAAAGAGAAAGAGAAGAGAGAAAAAGTGTCACGATATCGTGACATGTCACATTTTTGCGGTCAAAGGAAGGAAAAGAAAGGAAGAAAAAGTGTCGCGATATCACGACATGTCACATTTTTGCGACTCGAAAAGGGCAGGAAGGAAGAGAAAGAAAAAGTGTCACGATATCACGACATGTCGCATTTTCATGACTTGAAAAGAGCAGGAAGGCAGAGAAGGAAAAGTGTCACGATATCGTGACATGTCGCATTTTTATGACTTGAAAAGAGCAGGAAGGCAGAGAAGGAAAAGTGTCGCGATATCGTGACATGTCGCATTTTCGTGACTAAAGGAGGAGAGAGAAAGTAAGAAGGCAAAAGTGTCACGATATCACGACAAAAGTAAAGAGGAAGAGTACGGAGGCGAAAGTGTCATGATATCGTGACATGTTGTGTTTTCGTGGGTACAAGCCAAGAAAAGAAGCAAGGAGGCGAAAGTGTCGCGATATCGTGACATGTGTTTTTGCGGGTACAAGCCAAGAAAAGAAGCAAGGAGGTGAAAGTGTCACGATATCGTGACATGTGTTTTTATGGGCAAAATCCGAGAAGAGGACAAAGAGGCAGAAGTGTCACGATTTCACGATAGGTCGCTTTGGCACGAGCTAAGAAGAGAACCCAGCCAAAATAAGATATGTGATAGTTAACTGAAGTTATACGACAGTTACAGGGGCCGTTGTAGAAGAAAATCATGTAGCTAAAATAAGAAGAGTTAACTGAAGTCGATATGACAGTTACAGGTGCAGTTACAGAGAAAAATCATGCAGCTAAAATAAGAACAGTGAACTGAAGTCAGAACGATAGTTACAAGGCCAGTTACGAAGTGAAATCATCGAGCGGTGGTTAAACTGAAAGTCATCAGTCGAAGACCAAACAAAGAGCCGTAACTATTAATAGGCTGCATGAGAGAATACTGTGTGATACTGGAGTTACAACTGAAGTTACAACTAGAGTTACAAAGAGAGAGGATGGTTATAAAAGGAGTGTTGCTTGGAGAATTTGAAAGCGCTCGGGATTAAAGTGAGGCAGATTTAATCTTGCGAAGAGAGCAAGAGGAGAGCGAGAGGCATGCGAGAGGCGAGCGAGAGAGGTGTGCGATATGTGAAGCACGAGGAGAGTGCGCGGGAGGCGAGCGAGCAGGGTGTGTGTTGTGTGAAGAGTGGGCGATGTTGAGAAAGCAATAGACCAGTCAGGGTCTTGTAAAAGTGAAGGCATATTTATGTCAATCTTCTAGTTTTAGAACAGAAGTCCAAGTTGGTGCTTGGCATCAGGGGTTGGTGCTCCTTCCAGTTGGTGCTGGTAAATCAGGGGTTGGTGCTCCTTTCTGTTGGTGCAGATAAATCAGGGGTTGGTGCTCCTTTCTATTGGTGCAGATAAATCAGGGGTTGGTGCTCCTTTCTGTTGGTGCAGATAAATTAGGGGTTGGTGCTCCTTCCAGTGTGTGCTGGTAAATTGATTGTAAATTTGTTGCTTTGCAAAGGCTGGATTTGGATGGGAGTCCAAACAGTCAATTTTGAGGAGTAGCCAAAACTGGTGAACCTCGATACATCTTGTGTTGTGTGATGCTCTTTTGGTATATTTGCTTTATTGGGTTTTAAGCTTTCATTGTTTCGGCATTAAGAGTTGAAGATTTAAGTTTTTAAGAGCTACACTGATTCACCCCCCCTCTCAGTGTCATTGTGAGACTAACAATTGGTATCAGAGCCAAGTTCCTGAACAAGCTTAATCGGCTGAGGTGATCTTGGAAGTGAGACAATGGCAGGTGGTGAAGGCTTCTCATCAAACAAAGCACCATTGTTGGATGAAACTAATTACACATTTTGGAGACTCAGGATGCAGACATATCTTTGTGCTTTGGGATACGACATTTGGGATTCGGTAGATAGTGGATACACAATACCCACCACTCCTCCAACCGATGCTGTCGATAAGAAATTGTTTGAGAATAACTCAAAAGCAAAGAATGCTATCATGTGCGGATTAGTGGACAGTGAACTAGTAAATATTATGAGTTGTAAAATGGCAAAAGAAATATGGGACAAACTAAGGAGCATTCATGAAGGAGATGATAAGATCAAGGAGGCCAAGTTACAAACGCATCGAGCTCAGTTCAAAGCATTAAAGATGAATGACGATGAGAACATAGAGGCATACATGCTGAGAGTTAATGGAATCATTAATGCGATTAGAGGACTCGACGAGGAAATGGAAGATGTTGTCATCGTGAAAAAGGTACTAAGATCTCTTCCCCAAAGATTTGATTCTAAAGTTTCAGCAATAGAAGAAGCTAAAGATCTAAATACTTTTAGTATGGATGAGATGCATGGTTCTTTGACTGCATATGAGATGAGAATAGGAAAAACTAAACCCACAGACAGAGAAGCTACTTTTAAAGCACATAAAAATATAAAAGCAAAACAAGAATCCGAGGAAGAAGAGACATCAGATGAAATGGAAGCAAACTTTGTTCGAAAACTAATAAGGGGAAAAGGAAAATACAGAGGAAAGCTACCATTTAAGTGTTTCAATTGTGGAGGCATTGGGCATGTTGCAGCTAAATGTCCACTTAATGAGAAGGACGAAAGTGATGAAGGATCGCACCAAGAAAGAAGTGACTGGAAGAAAAAAACAAATTTCAGAAACGGCAACTTCAGGAAGAAAAGTTTCATCTCCAAGAATGTCAGTTCATCAGAAGACAGCTGCGGTGAGGATTCTAAAAAGGAAACAGGTGAAGCTCTTTTCATGGCACTCAAAGAAGAAAAACTAGAAAATATAGAAGGAGTGAATTCTGAAGTATGTGATGAAAACCTTGAGGGTGAAGTATATCTAGAAGGTGAGTTGATCGCTGCACTTGAAGAGTTGGGTATAGAAAGGAAAAAGAACAAAATACTGTCCAAGAAGTTGGAAGAATATGGGGATAATATTGAAGATCTCTTCTTACAAATTCATAAAGCCAAGAAAATAGAAGAAGCCTTGAAGTCACACCTGGATGATAAAGTCGATGTATGTAGCAAAGTTATTAGTGATCTAAAGCTGCAAGAAGAAGAGTCCAAAAGGATTGAAGAAACTCTCAGGTCACAGATCAATAAGAAAGAGATTGTTTGCGGCAAACAAGAAGAGGAGATTGTTTTATTGAAGAAACAACTAGAAGAGGCCAATACAAATCTCAAATTTGAGAAGAGCACAGAGTTGCTAGATGAAATGATAAGGCAACAAAGAAGCCCCATGTCTAAGCTTGGTCTTGGATGTGAAGCTGAACAACCTTCATCTTCTAAATCTGCAGAGAAGAAGAAGTCCACTGCTGAAGGATCAAAGCAAGAAAATTTTGAAGCTGAAACTTCAAAAGGAAGAAAATCTCAAAGGAGATCTACAGCAAAGCAACCACAACAAAAGAGGTTCTATCACTCTCACTTTATTCATAATAATGCTTGTAATGGCTATTGTTTTAGATGCAACCATTATGGTCACAAGGCAATGTATTGTGGATTGAATAATAGATCAAAGAGTTATGTTGGTAGAAATACATCTCGTTGAACACCATGTGCAATGTTTTAAATGTAATGGTCATGGGCACATAGCAAGGTCTTGTCCAAGAACTTTTGTATCTAATCTAAGGCAAGACAATAGATTTCATCAGACACAAAGAATGCAACATAGACAGGGAAGAAATCATGTGCATCAAAGAAAGGAAAATAATCATCCATCAAGGATGCACAAGAGACAACCACCCAAGAGAAATGTTCAAGTTCACGAAAAGGTTCAAAACAGGGATGCAATTGAAAAACTCAAGCCCAAGTTCAAGAAATATTGGAGAAAGAAAGAAGAGAGGAAATCGTGTCTCCTTGGACTGAAGGAGATTACTCCTCTATTGCACTAAGCAACTCCAGGTAGCACATCCTCGGGGGGAGCAATCTTAAAGGTTATTTTTGCTCCTATGTGTTTGTTTGGTTATCCGAGGATGAAAGGCAAGTAGGCAGGGGGAGTTGTCGTATAGTTGTCAAAATGTGTTTCAGTTCATGTAGTTGTTTGTGGAGGTACCATGAAGGGTGGTGATTAAATTGAGAGTTGTCACCATTGGTAGTATTGCTATATGTCAGTGTTATACTTTTGATGGTTCTTACTGCCATTGTTCAAAGTTATGGATTATAACAGTTCTGATAATTTGGTTTAGTGAAAGAGATGCTAAAAAGTTCACAATGGAGGATTGTAAGCCAGCTTAGCACTCCCATGACGACAAGGTTGCAAGTTGAGCAAGGATGTGTAGATGACAGAAAGAGTACCAGTAGAGGTGCACTCTATCTTGGAGACAGAGTTGGTCGCATGGAACAGTAAGAAACAAGAGTCAGTCTCCTTATCCATAGCAGAGGGAGAATATATTGCAGCGACAGCGTGTTGTACGTAGGAGAAAGTTGCGGAAGGTGAGGTTAAGTTGGATTTTGTTCCAACAATAGAGCAAGTAGTGGATATCTTCACAAAATCGTTGCCCAAGGAAGTCTTTGAGTACCTTCACAATAAATTGGGAGTGGTCACGCTTCCCAAGAACTGACTAGCTATCGGGATCACATTCTCGGGGAGCATTTATATATTTGTTTATCTTTTTGCTCATGTTTGTAATTTTTGCTAACTGTAATAATTTGTGCCTGAGAATGTTGTGCATGGACTCAGGGGGAGTCTACAGCAGCCCTTTGGTATTATTGTCAAAGGGGGAGAAGAATTATAGGAAATTGCACGTGTGTTGCCAACAATTCCAAAGGGGGAGATTGTTGAGCAAGGTGCAACAATAGTATTGTCATTGTTGTCAACATAGTCAGACAGATCGGTTGATGCAGTGGATAGGAGTTAAGAGGTTCTTCAGAGTATGTACAGTGATTTTCCAAAAGATCAAAGTGGCCCATATGCTAAAAATCAAAAGAAAATCACAAGGAAGAAAACTGTCGCGATATCGCGACATGTTGAGCAAGAAAGAAAAACTATCGCGATATCGCGACATGTTGAGCAAGAAAGAAAAACTGTCACGATATCGCGACATGTTGAGAAGAAAGAAAAACTATCACGATTTCGTGACATGTTCAAAAAGAAAGCGCAAGCAAGAAAAATTATCACGATTTCGTGACATGTTCGAAGAGAAAGCGCAAGCAAGAAAAACTATCGTGATTTCGTGACATGTTCGAAGAGAAAGCGCAAGCAGGAAAAACTATCGCGATTTCATGACATGTTGGAAGAGAAAAAGGCAAGTAGAAAAAGTGTCATGATTTCACGACATATTGCAAGAGAGATAGTACAGAAGAAAAAGTGTCACGATTTCATGACATGTTGGAAGAGAAAAAGGCAAGTAGAAAAAGTGTCACGATTTCATGACATATTGCAAGAGAGATAGTACGGAAGAAAAAGTGTCACGATTTCATGACATATTGCAAGAGAGAGAGTCCAATAGAAAAAGTGTCACGATTTCATGACATATTGCAAGAGAGATTGTACGGAAGAAAAAGTGTCACGATTTCGTGACATATTGCAAGAGAGAGAGTCCGAAAGAAAAAGTGTCACGATTTCATGACATATTAAGAAAGAGAAAAGAAGAAAAGTGTCACGATTTCATGACATTTGTATTTAAGAAGAGAAAGAGGAAAGAAAAAGTGTCACGATTTCATGACATTATTTTCACAAAGAGAAATAGGAGAGAGAAAAAGTGTCACGATATCGTGACATGTCACATTTTTGCGGTCCAAAGCGAAGAGAAAATGAAGAAAGAAAAAGTGTCGCGATATCACGACATGTCGCATTTTCATGACTCGAAAAGGGCAGGAAGGAAGAGAAAGAAAAAGTGTCGCGATATCACGACATGTCGCATTTTCATGACTTGAAAAGAGCAGGAAGGCAGAGAAGGAAAAGTGTCACGATATCACGACATGTCGCATTTTTATGACTTGAAAAGAGCAGGAAGGCAGAGAAGGAAAAGTGTCGCGATATCGCGACATGTCACATTTTTATGACTAAAGGAGGAGAGAGAAAGTAAGAAGGCAGAAGTGTCACGATATCACGACAAAAGTAAAGAGGAAGAGTACGGAGGTGAAAGTGTCGCGATATCGTGACATGTTGTGTTTTCGTGGGTACAAGCCAAGAAAAGAAGCAAGGAGGTGAAAGTGTCGTGATATCGTGACATGTTGTGTTTTCATAGGTACAAACCAAGTAAAGAAGCAAGGAGGCAAAAGTGTCATGATATCGCGACATGTGTTTTCATGGGAAAAATCCGAGAAGAGGACAAAGAGGCAGAAGTGTCGTGATTTCATGACAGGTCGCTTTGGCATGAGCTAAGAAGAGAACCCAACTGAAATAAGATATGTGATAGTTAACTAAAGTTATACGGCAGTTACAGGGGCCGTTGTAGAAGAAAATCATGCAGCTAAAATAAGAAGAGTTAACTGAAGTCAGTACGATAGTTACAAGTGTAGTTACAGAGAAAAATCATGCAGCTAAAATAAGAACAGTGAACTGAAGTCAGAACAATAGTTACAGGGCCAGTTATGAAGTGAAATCATCGAGCGACGGTTAAACTAAAAGTCATCAGTCAAAGACCAAACAAAGAGCCATAACTATTAATAGGTTGCATGAGAGAATACTATGTGATACTAGAGTTACAACTAAAGTTACAACTGGAGTTACAAAGAGAGAGGATGGTTATAAAAGGAGTGTTGCTTGAAGAATTTGAAAGTGCTCGAGATTAAAGTGAGGCGGATTTAATCTTGCGAAGAGAGCAAGAGGAGAGCGAGAGGCGCACGAGAGGTGAGCGAGAGAGGTGTGCGATATGTGAAGCATGAGGAGAGTGCATGGGAGTCGAGCGAGCAGGGTGTGTGTTGTGTGAAGAGTGGGCGATGTTGAGAAAGTAATAGACCAGTCAGGGTCTTGTAAAAGTGAAGGCATCTTTATGTCAATCTTCTAGTTTCAGAATAGAAGTCCAAGTTGGTGCTTGGCATCAGGGGTTGGTGCTCCTTCCAGTTGGTGCTGGTAAATCAGGGGTTGGTGCTCCTTTCTATTGGTGCAGATAAATCAGGGGTTGGTGCTCCTTTCTGTTGGTGTAGATAAATCAGGGGTTGGTGCTCCTTTCTGTTGTTGCAGATAAATCAGGGGTTGGTGCTCCTTCCAGTGTGTGCTGGTAAATTGATTGTAAAGTTGTTGCTTTGCAAAGGCTAGATTTGGATGGGAGTCCAAACAGTCAATTTTGAGGAGTAGCCAAAACTGGTGAACCTCGGTACATCTTGTGTTGTGTGATGCTCTTTTGGTATATTTGCTTTATTGGGTTTTAAGCTTTCATTGTTTCGGCATTAAGAATTGAAGATTTAAGTTTTTAAGAGCTACACTGATTCACCCCCCTCTCTAGTGTCATTGTGAGACTAACACTCCATAACTTGATCTGGAAAATTTGGTTGGAGTGTAATTCCAGGGCCTTCTCATCCTCCCCTAGGTACCCCTTGTATGTGGTCTCCAAATCCATTGCCTATGCTATTGAAAACATTTGTTTCATCCCTTGTTCCATGGCCCCTTCCTATGTCCTCAAGCGTGCCCTTTTCAAATATCTTGGTATTCTTGAAGAAGATCCTAGAACTCAACGAAAGCCCAATCCCAGGGCCAATACCAAGTGAATTATGCCTCTGGAAGGATGGGTCAAGCTAAAATTTGACAAGGCCTCTAAGGGAAATCCTGGAATTACGGGGGTAGGAGGCATCATTCAATACCATAAAGACAACATGATCCTTGTGTTTGCAGAATTTCTTATGTCTTAGACTAACAACATTGCGAAGGCCATAGCCCTATGGAGGGGGTTTGTCTTGCTCCAAGATGACCCAAAAATGCCATCATCAAGGGTGATTCCCTAAATATTATCATCTATAATAGGAATGACAAGACTTCATCTTGGAAAGTCTTCAATACCATTAAGGAATCTAGGAAAATCCTTTGAAGTCACCCGTAGACGACCATCCGTCATAATTTTAGGGAGGCCAATCAACTTGCCGATTTCATGGCCAACCTGATAGCATCGTCAACCAGTCTCAAAATCTTGATATAAAGCTTACCCCAAGAAATAACTGGTGCAACAAGTCGTGATAGGAAGGAATTTCAAAATGGTAAGTCCCAATGATGTGAATATTGAATCAAAACTAATCATAGGGGCTTTCATCACCATTAGAAATTTTGCTAGACCTTTGTCCCAATGCATAGGCAGGGGCCACATGTGGATCAGATATGTCACTAGGATCAAGATCATGAGTGACAAAACATGGGGAAACTGGCACACTCCCCACTCGACTAAATTAGGGCATAACCCAGACCTCAAGACCAATGACACGCAAACCTCCCAAGCTGTCGTGCTCCAAGTTATCAGTGCCTAGCTCCTTTCTTGCTCCATTGCAAAGAATAAGAATTTGTGAAAGTGTTTACACCCCCTCTCCGCTAATCATGGTATTTTTTTCCTAGATTTTGTTACCTTTCCAAGATGTCCTTTGCTTTTTCCAACACCCCTCGTTTTCCCTGTTGCATTTTTTGGAAGCTTCCCTGACCCTACGCTCTAGTTTTGATCCTCTGTATCTCACACCAATTGAGGTTGATCTTACCATGGTTGGGAATTATTATTTTATCTCATCCAATCTCCTCCAAGGGGCATCTCGTGTCTTTCCCATTGAAGTTTTATCCAATCCACTTTCGCTACTTCCGACCTCCCCCACTCGACCCACTCCTTTTTAACTAGTTTTGGCCTCAGGTTTTATGCCTGTGTCTCCTTTGTTTTCCCTACCTCGACTCTGTTGGTCCCCCCTCAGCTCCCTTCACCTCTCGTCTCCCTATTTCCATCCATGTCCCCCTCCTAAAATTATGACCTTTTTTGAGCCCGCCTAGTTGGTTCTTGACTCTACTGCAAAGATATTTATGGATGCTAAGGGGTTCACCCCCTTCCTGACAAAATTATCTGGAGCTGAAGAACAAATTACCAGATATTTTGTCTCCTCATGGAACCAGGGTGAGGTCACAGTCCAAGGATTCCACCTCAAGGTGATAATAGAAATACTTGCTGAAGTTATTGACTTCTTGTTGACTGGGCGCTTTATTAGGCGTGATAAGCACAATTGGGAAAAGAGGATACAGATCAGTTTCCTGACAAAGTGAAGATATTGGGTTAGGACAAGTCCACCTTGCATGTTTCTTCCCTCCTAGCCCCCTGGAATATTTCCATCATTTTCATAATGTAGTATATCACATGTGATGACCCAGAGAAACCACTACGTAGTTTTCACCTAGCATTCATCAACCACCTCTGAGACGGTAAGGTGGTCTATGTCCCTGACTACCTATTGTATTCCCTTTCCTTGACCATTTAAAAATTCCAAAAGATAAATGGGAAGTCGCTGCACCAAGGTATCCTACCAATTATCTTTGGACATGTTGTAGCCAATAGGCCTCCTATCCATAACGTCAAACTTGTTTTTGCTAGTCCCCTTGACAAGGTTCCCCCATCACCCAGTCACCCTGGTGAGTCCCCTGGTGGCCCTGGCCTAGTCAGAGGGTGATACAAAGGCTCCCCACTCAGGAGCGCTAGGAGGAGTGAGAAGAAGAAATGAGCAATGGTGTCAAATACCCCTCGACGGCTAGATCCTCGGCTAGGATTAAAAAATTTAAAGTGGAGTCATCCTCTTCCTCCACTCATATCATATCTGAATCTTCAAGTGACAAGGAGGATTAGTGTTCCTATATGGTTTTGGATCTAGTGGCGTCCACCATCGACACTTCTTTCAAATACCTAGATGAGACCTCAAAGATGTTAACACGTTATGCTACGATGAAAAAGGACGATGGCAAAAACTGACAGGCATAGGACCCCGCTTGGGCGATGGCATGAATTTTGGTATTGTTTTGCTGATAAAACTATTTTTTGTCAGTGGTCAAGGAAGAATTTTTGAACTATTATCGTATTTTTGGGGTTTACCGTTGTCTGAAGGAAACTGTGTTTTATGGACAATTTTATGTTTACTATTGTTTTCATTTTTTCTTTTCTTTCAATGGATCCTCTGTTTTAGTCATCTTCCCTCTGGCTCTTCGAGGGGTTTTGGGGTAGGTGGTAATACCTTTCTGAAAATATTGTCCTTGCGTATGGAGGCTTAGCCCGAATGTAATAAGGTTTTGGTTCCATTTCAAAATTCGTTGTAAATACTACTCAAATTAATAAAAAAAAAATAGAGAGAAAATCACAAAAGTGAAGAGAAATGAATGGTCGAGGAAGAGATTAAGTTGTGAGGAATACTTAATATTGTATCGATAATCCAATAAGTTACTCTATGATAAAATTTTGTTATTTATTCTGTGACACTCCATTATTGAATTCTAGAAGTTCATTTGTGCAATTGTTTGTTGTGGTTTGTTGTGCAATTGTGTATGGATTACATTTATGCAAAGGAAGGTGAAATTGGACCAACGGTTCAAGCCAAGGTGTGGAACCAAGGTGTGGGAGATCGTACAATCTAGCTGATATTTAAAGAAGAAAACCCAACATCATCTCAAAAATAGAGGACATATTCATTGAACGATGTGAAAGGCCTATGTTTATGTTTTGATTAGTTTTTGTTTTATTATCGTTGATGAAGTATGTACCAATATGAAAAGTTGTCATATGATAAATTATCGTGAAGAAGCATCATACAAGTGAAAGTGTCGTAAGAGGGGGAAGCATAGTACAAGTGGAAGCTCTGTATGAGGGAATTGTTGTACAAGCAAACCGATGTACATCTAATGTTGTAAAAATCATACATTTAATGATTGAAAGATTGTACAACTTAGGCAACAATCATATAGTTAGATGATATCATACATTTGAGGGTGAATTATACAACTAGATGGTGTAATTCAAATGAGAAAGGAAATATCATACCATGTGTAAGACCATACAATAAAATTTATTATATGATGATGATCGTACCATGATTGGAATCATCCATAAGGAAAAAATTCATCTTACGAATTTGGAGAAGTTGTAGGCTAGGTGTCTACAATAGATGAAACCTGGATATACATTTGACTTGACTTATCTACAATTGTTTCTCTACAAACCACTTCACAAATTTTGAGATTGTAAGATAAACTTTTGCAAAGATGACAACACTGCAAACACATTGAAAAACAGGTTATACAATTGACAAAGTGTATCCACACAACTCACTCTACGTAAACTCTAGAGGAAGAATTGAGTGGAATTGACTCTATGTAATGAAACAAAAATATGTTTATAAGGGTTACACCAAAGACTTAGGTAATTTTACTATAAAAATAAATAAAAAATTGTAGATAGGGTTCATACATGTGACAAATCTTCACTATGTAAGGGTATTATAAGTGTATTCCCTATTACAACTTTGATGAAAAAGACCCACATACAAGGACTTATTGTGAGATAGTTGGCATAGGCAATAACATTTTTTGGATAATAACTTGGAACAAGAGAAAATTGATTGGAAATACTTTTAGGCAACACTAGATGAACACATTCTAGAGCTACTTCAAGGAGAGAGAGGAGAAAGATCAACATAGCCAATAGGTGATTAACTAGTTAAGGACGAGAAGGAAAGCTTCATAGCAAGGAAAAAATATAACCTCACTATAGATGAAAGACTCAATTGATACTATTGTAGAGGACCTTTGAAAAGGAATATAAAACATAGTGTACACCATAAAAAAAGGAATAATGAAAAATGACTAAAGTAAAATGGCATTTATAAAAAAAAAGGATTACATGTGAAGTTATTATGTGAACACAAGGAAAAAATTAATAGGTAAGAGCATCAAATGTAAACTAATGTCAAAAGATATGACTTTGGGGATCATGATGCAATTTATAAGGGAAGACTTTATGGAGGCAAGAGAATGCAAGGAAAATGAGATAAAGTAATACAAGATAAGACTTTTATGTAAAAAAAACCAGTGCCCTCATATTAAAAAACCCACACAAAAGATAGTTCAAGAATTATAGAGGAAAATTTGGTTTTGAATGTTAATTTACACAAAATATTTTTGCATAAACTTTTAACACTATAAATTATAAGATGTAAAATTACACTAACCTATTAGTATTTATTATTTGATATCAATTATAATTTTGGTCTATAAATTACTTTCACAAATTTTTCTTTTCTAAAAAACTTTATCTTAAAAAAGCTTTCTTGGGTTGTATTTTCAAAGAGTTTAAAGTACAAAACTTCCTTTCTCTACAAATTAAATCCTTATCGTGGGTTTTTTCAAGTTTTTAAAATATGATCCATTTTAACACCAACCTTACTAACATGTCAATAAATAAAGTTTAGAATAATTAATTACGAATCCACTTTAAGAAGGATTTTATGTGATGTCACAGCCTTGGCAATACATTTTTGCATTCAAACACATAGTACATGCACTCGTAAGATACGTAACAACTCAACTCATATATTTTAGGTTTATTTTTCTTCTTTCTTAATAACGAGCATCTAAGAAACATCATTTGTATTAATCGCATGCTGGATTTTTTTTTTAAATATGGTTTATATTAATACAAAAAAATCAAAATATAAGATATCACATTAAAGAATGTTTGGAAAATATTGAAGTGGATCTATTATCCTATCTTTGGTGATAGTTGGAATTGGAGATGCTTTTGGCTGCCCTCGGCATCTTAGGGATGTGAATTCTTATCAAAAGATGACTTTGTTTACTATTTGGGAGACGAGATACAATTTAGTTTTTCGAGATAAAGTATGTTGTTAGACCGTTATTCAGGTTATTACAGAGAGGAAGGCCTTTGTTTTACCATTGGAAAGTGTGGTCCAGTTATACCACTATTATACTTTTACCTTTAAAAAATTAAATAAATAAATTTTATTTAAATAAGCAGGTTCCTACTAAAATCAAAATTGAATGGAACATAACATTTCATTTTAATAATTTGAGTTCAAGTTAAGGGGAGGGAGGCCCCTTGTTGCTATGCTCCTTGCTATGCCCCTAAAGATTGTAGTTGAATCAAAGGGAAGCATATTGTAGTTGAATCAAAGGGAAGCGATTTAAATACACATAGTCTAAGAAAATCATTCCATATGATATCAAAATTGAGTGAAACATAACATTTCATTTTAATAACCTTAGTTCAAATTAATGGAAGGGAGGTTTCATTTTAATAACTTAAGTTTAAATTAAGGGAAAGGAGGTTTCATTTTAATAACTTAAGTTTAAATCAAGGGGAGGAGGTCCCTTGCTGCTATACCCCTAAAGATTGTGGTTGAATTAAAGGGAAAGGAGGCCCTTGTTCCTATGTCCCCGAATAGTGTGACCCTCAATTATACCACCCGATGACCTGAGTTCGTTTCATTTTTAAAACATGAGTTCAAATAAAGGAGAGGGAGGCCCTTGTTGTATTTCCTCAAAGAGTGTGGCCAAATCAAGGGAAGGGAGACCCCTATTACTATGTTCTTGAAGAGTGTGACCTCAATTGTACCACTTTGTAACCCGAGTTCGAATTGGAAGGAGGAAGATCCTTATTTTTTTATTATTATTATTTATAGGGAAATAAATCGATAATTCCATGAATGAGTTGCTTCTATAAACCTTAAGTCTGTTGGTAAAGCACAATGAATGGGACCTCGACCTTTCAAGACTTCAAATTAGGATAGCCAGTCGGCAGTGACTCCGTCGCCACCATCCAACTTATCCCTTTCTGAGTATGCAGTTGTTTAAACTTTGAACCTCCCCAAAGAAAAACTAGAATCCTAAACACTACACTATTCTTACGGAAAAAGACCTAAAAAAAGACCCCTGCTAGAGACATGGCACCTATAATTTGTTAAACGAATCCGATTATTATTCTAATGCAACTTCATCAAAATTCAGCTCCTCAATCCGTACATTGATTTGAATGTGGACAAATCTTTCTCAACAAAAAGAAATACGATTCCAATGTCACCAAACCATAAAAGTAGTATATTTCACACCTAGAAAAGTGGTTAAGGTCAGGTAACCTGACAAACTTTAGGTAACGAGTTCTTTCACACATGTGAGAGTTGCCCCGTCCGCGTCACTCCCAGCTTTTTGACTCTGACTAAAGCACCACAATTCAAGGGAGAAAGCCTGGAGTAAAAGGCCTTATGACCCACAAAATATCAGCGCAATTACAGAGGAAACACAAATGATTGCTTAAATTGCGCTTCATAATAGTCCTTGCTCATGTTGGCTCATCACCTCAACTCATGACTTGCCTTTTGTGGGCCTCGTACTCGAAACTCCCACAACATGCATTCAGACTCTCCCTCCTAACCTTCGCTGTCACACAAAATGCGCGCACATGCATTCAGACTCTCCCTTCTAACCTTCGCTATCACACACTATGCCGGGAAATACAAATAGATATAGATCTTGGTTGCTTGATTAGACTTTTCTTTTCTCTTTAATTAACTATAATTATGATCCAGGAAGCATCCCAAGCGTACCTTGCTGCTACGGGCGAAGCCATACTTATTTAGCAGCTGGATCACAAAACAAACACAGTTCAATGTCAATGTCACTGTTTAAAAAAAAAAACAAGGGCAGCAGGTAAGACATGTAGGGACCCCTACATGTGGGCTGCACTACCTACAAACATCAATTTGACAAGACACCAACAAGGCAAGGCAAGGCTCCAATGGAGGGAAAATTCGAGCTATAAATATGCAAATCTATTGCTTGTCTTTCCATGGTCTTCGAAGTCCTTAATTCCATTCTTAGCTTCACCATTGTTGAGATTATGGCGCCCCGCACTGAAATGATATACTCAGTTGTTTTGGCCAGTTTTTTGGCTCTCGGTCTGCATGTTTTTAATGTGGAGGCCGCAAGAGAGAGCCGATTCTTCAAGCCTGACTATACCAACACTAAAGAATGGTACCCCACCGGCACCGAGCGTAGTGTTGACAACTCCTACAATGGTTACTACCCCACCGGGGAAGGGCAGGGCAACGGCAACGGCTACGTCACCGGTTCGGGTAACGGCAACGGCGCCCGAGACGGAGAAAGCGGGAACGGCTACGGCAACGGCAATGGTATCGGCAACGGCGCGGAGTTCTTTTCGGAAAGCGGGAGTGGCAATGGTGCCGGTGCGGGTTACGGAGGCCAAGGCTATGGAAACGGTGGCGGTTATGGTTCTGGGGAGTGGCACGGTTCTAACGGTTCTGGCTATGGACAAAGTGGTGAGTTCGGGTCGGGCTATGGCGGAGGTTCCGAAAGCAACGGCGGCTACGGCAACTCTTATGGTAACGGTAATCGCTACGGCGCAGGCTCTGGCAATGGCAACGGCGAATACGTTCCTGATAATCGTTACAATCAGCGAAACCCGTAAACGGCGTTAATTCTGTGTGTTTCCGTACGTAATGTTTAGAGTATATAATGAGTCTGTAGCATTGTATTAGAGTTTACTATGATGTTCCTCCAAACTGAATGTTTCGCTTAGGAATAAATGGTAGAGATTTCTAAGTTGGTTCTCAAGGAGCCTAATGATAGAGTTTGATAAAATGTATAATGTTGTTGTTGCTACTAATGTGAAAGCCTTGTAATGTAATGAAGTTTCCTTTTCGTATCTTCCAACATAGCTTCATAGATTCTTTCAGAATTATGTGAAGTGATGAATGGAAGCTTGAAGTCAAGTCAGTATTTTTATAATCCAAATCTCCTTATGCTGAAGTAACATCATTTTTAAAACATGGTGTATGATATAAAGTAGGGACATCCAAATCTCCTTATGCTGAAGTAACATCATTTTTAAAACATGGTGTATGATATAAAGTAGGGACTGAGTTGGCAAAGACGGCACATTTTCCTTCAGATTTATTGTGTGTTAAGGTATTTATGTTTTAGGTTCAATGTAAGAGTGTTGCTAAAGAGAATAAAATCTGTAGGCATTCATAGCCTTTTAGCTTTTGCCATTGAGGGAACTCTGTGTTCTATTACAGATTCGCCTTGTTTTAGTACCGAACAGGTTTCTTACGTTGAATACCAAGTTATCTTACATCTGAGAGACCACGAACAGGGGTTCTACACTGTCAAAGTCACCCAAGGGTTCTACACTGTTAAAGTCACCCAGTCGCATCCGACCCTGCCCGCACCAACATTATCAATTGGATTTTAGATACCCAATTCAACTTTTTGGTAGGGTGGAAATTTGAACCTAGACCTTCCTGATTGCGCTCTCCTCCCCAACTCACCTACAGGTGCAAGCTATCCTGCATTGCCATCGATGTTGATAGTTTATTAGTTCTAAGCAAATTCCCATTATTGTTTCCGACTTATCCCTTTCTGGGAGAGAATACAATTAAACGAATTGGTTTTAAAATTGCTTTCTTAGATTATGAAGCTTTCGCTAGAGTGATGGTAGGAACGTTTTTAATGAACAGGTCTTAAAATTAGTTTCTTACAATTTTTTTTTAACATTTTGATTATTCAACTAAAGGTATATGGAGGCCTCTATAAGAAAGCCAAGCAAATTCAACACCTTTACTATTGTAATGAGATAATGTCTGACATCTTCAATCTCTATAAGAAAAGCTTAACATTTTACAATTGAATTTCTATAAGAAAAGCCAAACACCTTTAATTTCTAAGAAAATTTCGACACCTTTACTATTGTAAAGGGGATAATGTACGACATTTGTAATGTCCCGTAAAGGAAGGTTACCAAAGTTTTCATAGAATTTGTAATGAGATAATGTCTGAAATTTCTTATCGTAATATTGTAATGTCCTGAAAAGAAGGTTTTTATCAAAGTTTTTTTTTCATAAAATGAGTAGAAAGAGATAAAAAATGAGTTTTCATGGTTTCAGATTTTCTATACATAAATAACTTTAAAAAAAAATAATATGCTATTTCACCATCTTTTCTTTTGTCGGTGCTATTTCAACCAGCTTTTCTTTTGTCAGTCAACATGAATCCTTGACCGTCCATATTTAAATATAAATCGAAATAAAATTCTTCTGATCCCACTCACCTTAATTTTTCTACGTTTCAAGTCAATTACAGCTTGCTTTATTTATTTTCCTTTGACAAACTATTTCTCAATAATGATAGGACGGCACAATAAAGTAAGCCCACATGCACGGTAAGAATTTAGACCTTTAGTTGGAGCTCTAATCGGTGGGTTTTTAGTGTATTACACGGTCGACGCATCCGAACGTGGTTAACGAAAGAAACCGCACGTTAACGTAAAATGTTTTTTTTTATTTTTGTTAGATTTTTGGATTTAAATTTTAAATGTTTAGAAAAGTTAAACAATTATACTATCCTCTAAAATTAACATCACATTTTTATTATTATATTAAAAATTATTAAAATATAATTTTAACTTTTTATAAACAAATATATTTACACTACACAAATACTTACACATTTCGCTATAGTTTAGAGCTAAGTTTTTTCAGAAGAGAATCCATGCTACTCACCGTAGGGACTCATGTATACATTATTAGTCACAATATGTATACATTATTAGTCACAGTGTGCTCTCTCATTTTTATAGAGGTACATGGTTTGAGCTAAGTAAAATTTACAATTTTATAATTATTTAAAAAAATTAAAATTTAATAATTAATTATATTTTATTATATGGTGTATAATTTTATGTTAAATTTAATTTTTTATTTAAAACTTTCATTATTAAATTTATTAAAATTGTAAAATAATATAAAAAAAAATAGTTTTAAATCTTCTCAACTTATATATTAAATATAAATATTCAATTAAATATGTATAACTAATTAAATATATAAATAGCATTAACTGAATATGGTTTAAATTAGTTATTATTATAGGTTAAAAATAATTTAGTGCAAACCTCGGCCGATGGTCCTATCTCACATCAAGTCAACAAGAACGAGACATATAGGTCTGTTGGGAGCAGTCCCTGTGGTTTGAACCCTACACTGGTCAGCTACTAAAAATAGTGGTTGTAACCAACTCTCCTATGCAATAAAAAAATATATATTGAAATAATAATTTTTATTTTTTCTTTAAAAAAAAATAACACTATCACTAAAATCTTAGGTTTTTAGATAATAATATTTGAACTTAGATAAAATGATTTATTTAAAGTTTATATATATATATATATATATATATATATATATATATATATATATATATATATATATATATATAATTAATTAATTAATTGGGGTCACTCTCACTACAAAAATAAAACATTACATTGCTCTCATTACATTTATAATAGGCTAATGAAAATATATCCATCTTTGCCAAAGATATTTTTCATCTTCCTCAAATTGCTAAGTTTACATAATCAATTCTTTTTTCTTTTTTTAAGGAACTAATAACAAGAACAACCTTTACATGACACATAATTCCAATAGATACAAGAAAAATAAACATAACAATCATCCATCAAAGAGGAAATGAGTTTGATTATTTTTCTTCTATAACAAAGGTTCTTCCTCTTTTAGAGCGGCAAAGGTCTGAGAACGCATTTTTGTAATTCAAGATCCTAATGTAATATCTAGTTGTAACACATTTTGTAGGATCTTCACTTTCAAAAAACTAACCATCACTGGTTGTTTCATAAGCAGCTTCAAGAATACCATATGAGGTACTAATATTTTCTATAGAACCATCTAGATGGTCTTTAGTAACTATTTAGCTTTTATCAATGATCTGATTCAAATTCTCCTTTTGGGGTTGAGTCTTTTGTTGCTCACATGATTCCTATTGGAAAATTGGTGCATCTAGAGGATGGGCTTCTTTCTTTTGAATTGGAAAATTTGAAGGTTTCAAATAATTTACATGCAAGGCCTTCCCCTCCACCCAGGAGGATTTTGAACATGATCAGATGACTGGACATCTCTTCTTCAAGTTGTCATATTACTAACAACCATAACATCTTAGGGAGAAGTTTTCATATTCAATATTTTGGATCCATTCCCCTTTTCTTGAGGAGATAGTAATGGATTGAGGCCCAAGAACTGAAACATCCATCCAAATAGCCAATATTGCTTTAGTCATATTAATTTTACTAGACAAATTTTCCTCTGTTTAGGCATCCATATATTGGAATGCACCAATGATATTACCGATTTTGGTGAATATCTTCTCTCCCCAAAACTCCACAAGGAGAGCATAAATATTCACTCGAACTAGGAAGCTATTAACTTCTTCTATAAATGCATTGAAACTAAGAGTCCAAGGTCTTATATAAACACCTCTTTGTCTGAAAAACCAATTATATCTATAATCCATTACCCTATCTCTATCCACTAAATTAGAAAAGGAAACAAAAATAATTTTTTGGGTAGGAGAGTTACTTGGAATTCTATATTGGTCCACCAATATTTAATGTATCCTTTGAGCTCCTACAGGCCTGGTATTTTGCCCTTGAGTTTGAATATAATTGTTCTAGCTTCATGATCAATCGAATCCAACCCAAATTCATCCTCCAAAATCTTCATAAAGGGCAAAGGTTCATCCACCTGCAAACCCAAATATCCCTAAGAGATATATTTTTTTGACCGAAGAGGCTTTCTCACATATTGAAGAGATGATTTACAAACAACAATTTTCCTTCAACACTTGACTGCACTTAAGGTTTACATCCCTTTTGCAAAGACTATAGCCAAATTTATGGCTTTGTTCCATCCATTTTATTAAAAAAAAAAAAAATTGAATTTACATGAGTTTTTATAAGAGGAAGTGGGGTTTTATGTTGATAATTTTGTTAGTCTTACAATGACACTGAGAGGGGGGGTGAATCAATGTAGCTCTTTAAACTTAAATTCATAGCTCTTAAAACTGAAATAATGAAACCTTAAAACCAGATAAAGCAAGCATCACAAAAGAACATCACACAACACAAGATTTAACAAGGTTCACCAATGTGGCTACTCCTCAAAAAATGACTGCTTGGACTACCATCCAAATCCAGCCTTTGCAAAGCAACAACTTTACAAACAATTTACCAGCATCCACTGGAAGGAGCACCAACCCCTGATTTATTTGCACCAACAAAAAAGAGCACCAACCCCTGATTTACCCACACCAATTGGAAGGAACACCAACCCCTGATGCCAAGTACAAACTTGGACTTCAATTCTGAAACTAGAAGATTGATATTAAGATACCTTTGTTTTTGCTAGACCCTGACTGGTCTTCTTCACCTTTGTTTTCTCTGTGCTCTCTGCTTTCTCTACGCAATCACTTCACACACTCTGCTTCGCTACTTTCAAACTTCACGATCGTCTTCTCCCTTTTGCGCACTCTACTTTCTTAGCAAATTTTGCACTTAGCATGATTCGACATGACTTGCTCTCTACACACAACAACCGTATTTTGCCCTTTTCAACACACCTCTCAAATATCCAAACAGCCCTCCTTTTATAACAAAATTTTTGTGATGAAAACCCTAATCTTAGTTGGATTTCACAACAACTGTAAACCCTAATTTTAGTCGACTGTCATCGGTCTTCATCGGCTTCAACTCAACCGTGAAAATACAACATGTCGTAATATCGTGACACTTTTTCTTTCTCTCTTTTTCCTTGCTTTGGACCGTGAAAATGCAACATGTCGTGATATCGCAACACTTTTTCTCCTTGCTCTTTCTCTTAGCTTTGGCCTACAAAATACAACATGTCACGATATCGCGACACTTTCGCCTCCGTACGCTTTCTCTATTCCTTTGTCGCGAAGATGCGACATTGCGTGATATCACGACACTTTTGTTATTCTACCTGCCTACCCTTCTTGAGTCGTGAAAATGCGACATGTCACGATATTGCGACACTTTTAATTTTTTGCCTTCCTGTCCTTTTCGAGTCACAAAAATGTGACATGTCACGAAATCGTGACACTTCTGCTTTCGAAGTCTTTATTTCTGCTTTTGTCGTGAAATCATGACACTTTTGTCTTCGAAGTCTTCTTCTTTGCTTTTCTCACAAAATTGTGACACTTCTGCTTCCATATTTCACTTATTTGCTTTTGTCGCGAAATCACGACACTTTTGCCTTCAAAGTCTTCTTCTCTGCTTTTATCGTGAAATCATGACACTTCTACTTCTGTACTTTACTTCTTTGCTTTTGTCGTGAAATCACGACACTTCTACTTTTGAAGTCTTGCTTTCTACCTTTGTCGCGAAATCACGACAGTTCTGCTTTCGTACGCTTCCTTTCTTTCTTTTGTCATGAAAATGCGACATGTCACGAAATCGCGACACTTTTCAAACTTGCTTTCTCTCTCCTATTTTAGTCACGAAAATGCGACATGTCATGAAATCGTGACACTTTTCTTACTTGTTCTCTTTCTTCGAACTTGTCGCGAAATCGCGACACTTCTTCCTGCTTTCTCTTTTTCTTCCAACATGTCACGAAATCGCGATAGTTTTTTCACTTGCCTTTTTCTCTTCCAACATGTCGCGAAATCGTGACAATTTTTTCTGCATTCTCTTTCTCTTCCAACATGTCGCAAAATCGCGACAGTTTTTCCACTTGTCTTTTTCTCTTCCAACATGTCACGAAATCACGATAGTTTTTCCTGCTTTCTCTTTCTCTTCCAACATGTCGCGAAATCACGATAGTTTTTCCACTTGTCTTTTTCTCTTCCAACATGTCGCAAAATCGAGACAGTTTTTTCTGCTTTCTCTTTCTCTTCCAACATGTCGCGAAATCATGACAGTTTTTCTACTTGTCTTTTTCTCTTCCAACATGTCTCGAAATCGTGACAGTTTTTCCTGCTTTCTCTTTCTCTTCCAACATGTCACGAAATCACGACAGTTTTTCTACTTGCCTTTTTCTTTTCAAACATGTCGTGAAATCGTGACAGTTTTTCTTGCTTGTTGTATATGTCGCGATATCGCGACACTTTTCTTACTTGTCTTTTTCTTTGATCTTTTGCATATGGGTCACTTCGGTCTTCTTGGAAAATCATTGTACATACTCCGAGTAACCTTTGAACTCCTGTCTTCTGCATCTGAATAGCTTTTGAACTTCCTTTCCACTGCATCAACAAATCTATTTGACTGTGTTGACAACAATGACAATACTGTTGATGTACCTTGCTCAACAAATTTTACTGAATCTTTGAATATATAATGCATACTTTTTTCAATAAGTGTCTTTATTTTTACTTTAAAAATAAAAAAAACTATAAAAATAAGAAAATATAATAAGTTAAACTTGAGTAAAATTTTATTGTAATATTTAAAAATAAATAAATATATATATATATATATATATATATATATATATATATATATATATATATATATATATTTATTTATTTATTTATTTATTTATTTATTTATTTTGATGAGGAACCTTTGATATATCTGCAACATGTGAGGGGAGAGATTTCATCTATAAGAATTAGCTTATTTTAATAATAAAAATCAACTTAAAAGTAAAATTAAAAATAAAAAACTAAGACCATAAATAATTTTAATTAATTTTAATCAAACTAATAAATAATATATTGAAATGAAATTTTTTTATAGGTGAATCGTCATTGTTGTTGGTGACCATTTAATCTTAAAATATTTTGTATGAGTGTATTTTCCTATAAAAACATAATGTGATAGTCTTTCTAATGTTTAGTTTAAATGAATTTAAGCCAACATAAGCCGATCACATTATCGATAATATAAATAATAATTTTATCAATAAACCCCACTCTATAAAAAATATTTAAAAAAAATCTTAAAAACGCTGTGTCTTTCATAAGGCCTTTACTCCAGCTTTTCTCCCTTAAATTGCGGTGCTTTACTCAGGAGTCAAAAAGCTGGGCGTGACGCGGACGGGCAACGCTCACTTAAGAATTCGTTACCTACGTTTCTCAGGTCACCTAACCTTAACTACTTTCTAGATGGAAATATTTTACTTTTATGGTTTGGTAACATTGGAACCGTATTTCTTTTTGTTGACAAAGATTTGTCCACATTTAAATCAATGATTGAAGAGCTGAATTTTTGTTAAAGTTACATTAGAATAATAACTGGATTCGTATAACAAATTATCGGTGCAATTATCGGTGCTATGTCTCTCTCCGCATCTGTAAAGTATATTGGTACTATAATTGGATAGTGTAAAGTATATTGGTAGTATAAAGTATATTGGTAGTATAATTGATTTTTCCTTAGTATAATTATAATCACACTCTTCAAAAACATAATAACAAAAAAAAAACCTTTTTTAAACCCACACTTTCTAGAAAAATGGTAACAAAATCCTTCCTTCCTTTAATTTAAACTCAAGGAACCCTAGGGCTGCACTACCTGCAAACATCATCAATTGAACAAGACACCAACAAGGCAAGGGGACGGAAAGTTCGAGCTATAAATATGCAACTCTATTGCTTGTCTTTCCATGGTCTTCTAAGTCCTTAGTTCCATTGTTGAGATTATGGCGCCCCGCACTGAAATGATATACTCAGTTGTTTTGGCCATTTTGTTGGCTTTCGGTCTGCATGTTTTTAATGTGGAGGCCTCAAGAGAGAGCCGATTCTTCAAGCCTGACTATACCAACACTAAAGAATGGTACCCCACCGGCACCGAGCGCAGTGTTGACAACTCCTACAATGGTTACTACCCCACCGGGGAAGGGCAGGGCAACGGCAACGGCTACGTCACCGGTTCGGGCAACGGCAACGGCGCCCGATACGGAGAAGGCGGGAACGGCTACAACAACGGTAACGGGAACGGCAACGGCGCGGAGTTCTTTTCGGTAAACGGGAGTGGCAATGGTGCCGGTGCGGGATACGGAGGCCAAGGCTATGGTAACGGTGGCGGTTATGGTTCTGGGGAGTGGCACGGCTCTAACGGTGCTGGCTATGGACAAAGTGGTGAGTTCGGCTCGGGCTATGGCGGAGGTTCCGAAAGCAACGGCGGCTACGGTTCGGGCAACGGTGGCGGCTACGGCAACTATTATGGTAACGGTAACGGCTACGGCGCAGGCTCTGGCAATGGCAACGGCAACGGCGAATACGTTCCTGATAATCGTTACAATCAGCAAAACCCGTGAACTGCGTTAATTCTGTTTGTTTGTGTAGGTAATATTTAGAGTATATAATGAGTCTGTAGCATTGTATTAGAGTTTACTATGATGTTCCTCCAAAACTGAATGGCTCGCATAGGAATAAATGGTAGAGATTTCAAAGTTGTTGCTCATCAAGGAGCCTAATGATAGAGTTTGATAAACTGTATAATGATAAGAGTTTACTATTGAATTTATATAAGAAAAACCCAACATCTTTATTATTATAATAAAATAATGTCTTATGTCTGATATTTCTTATCCTAATATTATAATGTCCGACAAGGAAGGTTCTTACCAAAGTTTTCATAGAACGGTTGGTTTCAGATTTTCATATACATAAATAACTTTTAAAAGAATCTAATTAATTTTTTTTTATAGGCTATTTCACCACCTTTTATTTTGTCTGTGGGCTATTTCAACCAGCTTTTCTTTTGTCAGAACATGAATCCTTGACCGTCCATATTTAAACATAAATCGAAATAAAATTCTTCTGATCCCATTCACCTTCATTTTTCTACGTTTTAAGTCCATTAGAGCTTTGCTTTATTTATTTTCCTTTAACAAACCATTTCTCAATAATGATACGGCGGCACAATAAAGTAAGCCTACAAGCACAGTAAGAATTTAGACCTTTAGTCGGAGCACTAGTCTGGTTGGTTTTTATTGCTTTAGACGGCCGACGCATGCGAACGTGGTTAATGAGGCTTTATCCTTTGGTTTCTTTCTAGTATAAACATGTTATTTGAAAGGAAATCTTGTTTGGTAAGACATTTATGGAGAAGAGAGTACTAGTGATATACCACACATATACCTTTGGACAATTAGAATCCACTTCAGGTCTTGCTTGTTTAAAATTCATGCCAAAAAGTTGGTTAAATGAAAAAGGGGTCTTTATTAAAAATGATGATTTCAAATTTGTCATCATTAAAGGTAGATAAATTCATGATAAATTTTGTCATTGCAAAAAATGCAACTAGGCATGGGTTATGATCAATTCAGTCTTCGAAGGTTTATCCCGAGTTAACTTTATAGGTGAAAGGTGGACTTCCCATTTTTCTTCTCAAGAGGAAAGTCACACCAACATATTCATGGAAAGATATAGTGGGCCTAAGAGTATTATATTCTCTATTGTGGAATTGTAGAATCTTCAAATTTAGTTATTTATTATAAAGTGTATATAGATACGATAATCCTCGAAGTTCACCATGGTATTTTATAGATGAATATCATTAATTATTAATCATATCATATAATAATGTTTAGTGATGATTTTATTTTAGATGTTTGGATATGGGTTGAGTTGTTTAAGCTATGAAAAAATCATTGTTTATAATAATAGGTATTTTGAACAAATAAATTTGAAATTAAAAGGTGGAACGATGATATGTTAAAAATAAATAATAAATATGAATATTAAGATTTGAAAAATACAAGTTTTAGTTTTAATTCTAAATATTTTTTGTTTAGTTAATGTCACACAATCAATGATCTCATCCACCACCATTACTTGTAAATTTAAATGTGGGAATTGTGCTAAGGTAAAAGGTATAGGTTGAAATAAAAATCAAAGACAATATTAAAAGTATAATAAACATTAGTTCAATTCAAGAAGATGAACAATGAACAAAATATATGCATAGATTTCTATAATAAATATAGATGTATAAGGTGGTATGAGATTTGGGCAATAGATCCATGACAAGAAAAGATTCCTCCACCATGCATAGTGAGGCAAGGGTACCTTTTGATATGTAAAGAAGGGTGATCCTATATTTGCCATATAGTCTATGGTATCTTTCAATGTTAATAGTCATAAAGGAGGAGTTCATGTTGGCATTGTACACCATATGAGAAAGGATGTTAGTGTTTACTGTAGTGATAGATCACTACAAATTTGGTAGATTGCATCCTAAAAGAATATGAGGAGCCTAAACTTGAAACTAGGGGAGAATATTTCATGCTAGCCTAGAAATATTCCATGTCATATTTTGCCAAACATATATCTCCAAAGGGTAAATATAGGAGAGGAATCTCTCCTTCTATGTAGTAAAGTTGACCACCTGGTAAGAAGGCCCACAATGAGTAGTTTGGAACCATTTTAGTGATATCTAAGCTAGACCTCACTCTTGATAAAAGTTTATGAACCTTTTTGGTATTAACTAAAAGGACTCCATTAAATGAGGAGGATCAACCCAAATGTCATCTATGGTGGAATAAATAGAGCTCATTATTGTCTACATAAATTTGGGTAAATGTCCTATGGAAATTCATGCATCATCTCACCACCAAATATGCAAGGGTATCCTTGATGATGGGAGATGACAAGGGGGAAACCTACAAGTCCAATGATGGGGAGTTTTGATGATATTCAATGAAGAAGGAAGGTCCAATGAAAATGGCCTAATAGAATGACTTGTCAAAACTTTTAATGTCCTAAATAAAGGAACCAAGTAAAATATATGATTAAGGATATCCCAATCATGTGAAAAATAGATGCTAGAAAACTTTCAAAACAACGAAAAACTTCAAAGGTGGACAAGGGAACAAGACCAAGCGGGAGGTAGGTGAGTGTATGTTTCCCTAGGAAGAAGAAAAATAATACAACATTACTGAGAAAAAATGACTATCTACCAAAAATACTTTGGCTCTACAAATCAAATGAAGGTAGGGAGACCATTAAAGGTAAATGAATGGGACCTACAACCATGATAGCTATAGACTGATAATAAGGATAATTGAGGGCTACTCCATTAATTATTAAAAATCCCCAAGATATGGGTAGATAAAAAGTCAAATCATCCTACAATTTTTGGAGGTAAAATTCTCCTTTTGTAATCTATAAAAATGAGTAGTATTAGCTTTGTAAAGGATCAACAAGTTTGTAATTGTATTCATTTTTAGGCTTTCATTTCATTTCTCTCTATAAAATAGTTTTGGTTCCTAAGTGGCTTGTGGGAAATCTCGAACCCTTGCTTCTAACATAATTTTTGTAAGAGTTTACTTGCACTATACATACATGGGAGCCTATATCTATTTTTTAACCTTTGCCTATAAACCATTGATGTATATGTGTATGTATTTGTGATATTTTGCCTAAATATCAAATTTTGTTAAGTGTATGTGTGTGAGGGACCTACATCTATTTTTGGACTAAGTCACTTACTAGCTTGGCTCTCCTATAGGACCCACCCTCTCATATATTCATATAACTGGTAGATCTTAATTGCACTTCACTATGTCGAGGAGAGGAAGTGTTCACCGTTGGCATGTAGCATTCAAGCATATTTTTATAGGAAGATCTTAGTGGATCTCTTAGTGCTTCACCCTTTTTTATTTTATTTGTTGATTTTTTTATTACCTTGCACCCCTTTTCTATTGTAGAGCAACCAACACCTTAAAAGATCACATCTTAACAAGGATTAGGTCTTGTAAAAAATCTTAAAGGCTCCTAATTGAGCTGAACCTCATGCTCTCAACTGTAGCTTGTGTTGCTCCAAATGCAAGGTATGATTTTTTTGGGTGAGTACAATCAAAGATGATAATAGTTTAATGGCACACCCGGTGGGATACTAGTTTGTGGAATAATAGAATGTGTATCCAAATAACTCAACAATAAATAAATCTTTAAATAAGATCATATAATGAAGAAAATAATGTGCAAATGATAAACAGCTAACAAAAAATAGAAGAAAAATTTACCTATAAACATTTATACACGACATGCCATAGAGCATAGATAGAAAAAATGGAAGAAGAAGAAATTCATTCACAATACATTCAGCATTACATCTGAGAGATGTTCTTCTATCACTGTTCTTCACACATGCATATTTCAAAGTGGCATCTATGAAAATAAATACAAACATGAAGGTAACATATTTAGGGTTTTCCCACCCATGTTAAGGGTTTTCATGACCATATTTAGGGTTTTCCCACGCATGTTTAGGGTTTTCTTACCCATAGTTAGGAAACCAACTAATAAAATCTCAAAACATGCCTAACAACTCCCAACCATGAGTAAATTTTCAAAACCATGTGCTTGTAAAGGTATTTTATTAGCTAGGAAACCATCTTTCAAAAAAAGTGGAGAATTTTTTTTTTCAAGTGTATAAGCCTAAGGGGTGTAACATAGATCTAGTATTTTTAGCACACATCCAACAATATCCCACTTGCAAAAAAATATTAAGTAAATGAATAGAAAATATTTTCTTCCTTATTCTTTAGGGTTACTAATAAAAATGAGAGAACTCCCATCAAATATCTACACCAAATGAACTTCCTGCTATCCAATGGCTTTGTTAGTGCATCTGCTACATTGTCTTATGTACCAATATTCTACAACTCAACTTCTCTAGATTCCACCATCTCTTTGATATAATGAAATTTCACTTGAATGCACTTAGTACAAGAGTAAATTTAGGATTCATAATCAAGTTAATTGCACTTTGATTGTTGTACCGTAAAGTAATAGAAATTTATTGAAAATTAATGCCTCTACACACTACATGTAATAGAAATTTATTAAAATTATTTTCCATGATTTTCCCAACACTTATTAGTTAGATTCTTGTTTTACATAATTTGATCTACATCATTTGAGGGTTTCTTCTTCTATTATAAAATCATGCCTAGCAATTTTGGGGTGTTATTTTACCATTCTACGAAATAGTGGCTGCTCTATATGGAGTGTTATTTCACTCAAGCTAGTATTGGGAGAAGTACGTTGTCTCCAAACCCTAGGCTTACATTTCATATTGCATTCTGATCAGAATTGTATATTTTGTACTTTGTTAACCATACTATTCTACTCCACTTTATTCTACTTATCCATCCTCCAAAGGTCAACTTTTGCTTTTGTATTTCAAAGGTTAGCTAAAAAGACCTAGGGGGATTGATTGCTATACCTTCAAGCATTATCATATAGCAGCCTAAGTAAGCCTCCTAATTTTGATCATATTTTCAAGTGTTCTTGAAATTATTTTGTAGGAATAGGAATCGTGGGAATATTGCTAGATGAAAGATAAAGCTTAGATCAACCACTGGATAAGATAAGTGCCTTGATAAATATTTAGGCTATTTGTTGAGTGATTACTCTTTTTTTCAAAAACCTAGATCATATATAAGAGGAAAAATATTTAATTTATTTTCTAGGCATTTAAAGAGACAAACAACATATAGTATACATTTAGGTTTTAATATTGTTTGTGTATTTTCTCTTGAACCCTTGCTCAAAGATTTTATTTTACAACCTTAGGGTTAGATATCATTCAAACAAAGAGTCATTCTAGGGTTAGCTCTTTTCTGCTTGTATTTTGTATCTTACATTGTTCTTTCATTTTATAGCTTAGCTATAGAAAGGCCAAACCTATGTGATTGCCCTAAATTGAGCACATTTAACATATCCCACCCTTGGAATTGGAGCAAGTCCTAAAACCATTCTTGGTGAACCATTTCCTCCCCCACACCAAGTGTAGAGTTATAATCGCCATCGTGGTCACCTAAGGGCTTCCCAATGGATCCAACCCTAAGAATTGTACACTGGTGTGCAGTTTTCTCCCTCTACATCTTTGGTGAACCTGACATGAAAACACATATTAGTGGAAAAATTAGGAAGCCTTTTCCTTGTTTGCTTTTATTTTTAAAACTTTAAACAAGACAGTAGTTTTTTACCTAAAATTAGAAGAACATTAATAACCTTTTAAAAACTTTCTTGTGTTTTTTTTTTAGTGTTATCTTCTATCATTTCACTTATTATAATGGCTCCTTTCCTTAGAATTCAATGAAGGCATCTTAAATATGATCATGTTCCTCGGTAAGATGATTAGATTAATAGAGAGAATCTTAAAATTGATTTATAAGAGCAAGAAGATGTTGAAATTGAAATAAACTATGATCTCTTTGAAGGTCCCAATGGCGGTTTTAATTTTAAATCATTTGAGTATGTTTGGGATTTTATGAAACATCATAAGGAATAATTACTTGCAGCTATGGAGTAGAAATCCCAACTCGAAAGAGGTGAGACTCCTCCTCCAGTGATCTCTCCTAGGCATGTGCATGACAACCCATTGTTTTATTCTTTACATCATGATAATCTTGTCTATCAACCAACTTATGCCACTATTGTAACCACCAACATTGGAAGGAGTCCATAGGTCCCTCCAACTAGTAGTGTCACTCAAAATTATTTTTAATTTCCTTATCAATCTACTCATCTCAACATGCTTGCTTCTATTCCACCAATTATTAGTTACCCTTCTCAACAAGGTATCACATATCACAACAATATCAATACCTCCAACATAAGCCAAGTGCCTTTTCAATAGCCTACCTATACCCCTCCTTTAGATAATCTACGGATATTGCACAGTACCAATCTTGAGGTACAAAGTTTAACAAACATGGTGAAACAATTGGTTTCAAAAGTGGAGATGGTTCAACCTTATAGTTTCGCCTACAACTATAAAGAAATGTGAAATCAACCCCTAGATCCTATTGTTGTTGTTAAACCTTATCCTAAGCATTTTTCCATGTTGGTTTTACCTATATATAAGGGAACAAAAGATCTGATTGAGCATTTGAGGAGATTCGGAATATCTTGCCATGATATCATTTATGATGATATAAAATTGCTAAAGATGTTTCCTAAGAGTCTTGCTAGCATGGTATTAGAATGGTATTATCAATTACCAAATCATTTATTGAGAAATTTTGAATAAACAACGAAATTATTTGTTTAATAGTTTGGTGCCTAAGTTGAAAGAAACATATCTATGAAAGATGTTTACAATATAAAATAAGGTAAAAAGGAGATCATTTCAGATTTCTTGTTTCGTTGGAGAAGTCTAGTTGGATGCTTGAGATATACCTTACCTCCTTGAGACATGCTTGAAATATTTATTGGAAACTTGCAAGAACAATTATCTTATGCCTTGTTGAGTGGTGTTTTCACCCAATTGTGAAAGCACACTCTTCGGTAGGATCTGAGTCCCAAAATCCTCTGCTTGCAAAGAAAATAATTTCTCCAAGGTTCCTGTTATGCTGATATGATGTTGTTCAAATGAAATGCTAGGAATACCTTAGGGTTTGCAAGTGGATGTTAACAAGGGGCACTGTGGTTTATTTAGTTTGAAATTACAGTGGACTCAAAATGAATAATATCTATTCTCTCCTTTAGTTTTGATGGATTTTCAGCTTGTTTATTTGAATGCAGTAATTAAACTGCAGAAAATAAATTAAGGGTTTAAAAAATAAAGAAAAATAAATGAAAATGAAACTAAACTACAGTCAGAATGCTGTCATCAATTCGATGAAACCGAATATAATGAGGTTTTTTGCATGCAACCTAACCTAATGAACCTACAAATTCGCACAATCCAAATAAATTAGGTGCTGGTTTCTAGGGTTTCTACTGTAATTCTAGATTTAGGCATTCGCATGAAGCAACCAAGCACACTTGCATTAAACTTCACCTAAAAACCTTAGAAATCTGGAATGAATGATAAAACATTAAATCATGCATGCACAAAATGACTCCTTTCTCATCAATGAGATGCCAACTTTCTATATTTCTGTATTTGAATGATATGTCAATTACATTTACAGGATGTTCCAAGCATAAATATTCCATAAAAAATGAAAGAAATTGCCCAAGTGCAGGCCCAGAATGACATGAAGCCCTTGTCTCTGCAACTTTGCAAGCAGCAATTTCCAACCCCTCTTTCAATCCGCACTCTTGACTTTATAATCACTGAAATGGCTCTTCGATTCTCCCTGTGTCGTTTCGTTTCACCTTCCTGCATTTGACCTTTGAAATTCCTGCCTTTTCCTTGCTTTTGACTAATTCTTGATTCTGAAAGGCTCGAAATCCACCGCTGCATGTAACACCTCTGTAATACTGACACCTGTAAGCCACGTGTCCTACGGTTTTTGCATCTTCTATAACGTCTTCCCATGCCAAAATGCGACAAAACAGCATGCAACCTGCTCACCTTTCTAGCCGCGAAAATGTGACATGTCGTGAAATCGTGACATGTCGCGATATCACGATGCTTTCCTCGTTCGTACGCCTCCGGCCATTTTTGTCGTGATATCACGACGTTTTTCACCTTCGGACCTTCATACCACAAACTGTCACGATTTCGCGACCATTTTCGTTTTTGTACCCCTTAGGCCGCACCCTATCGTGAAATCGTGACGCTTCTCTGCTTCGGGCACCTTTGTTGCATGCTATCGCGATTTCGTGACATTTTTCCCTTCCGTACGCTTGAGCTTCAACCTGTCGCGATTTCGCGACGCTTTTCTCTGTCCATACTACTTCGCTGCAATCCGTCACGAAATCGTGACCATTCTCTCCTTCGGACCTTCTTTCTGCAAACTGTCACTATTTCGCTACCATTTTCTATTTCGGGCCTTCTCACTACAAACTGTCATGATTTCGCTACCGTTTTGACTCTGCACACCTTTGCGCTCAATGTTGTCGCGATTTTGCTACCATTTTCCATTTTCGTACACTTGCCAATTTTTCATCGTGAAATCGCTACGCTGCCCCCATCCGTACTACTTCGCTGCTTCGGAGCCGCGAAACTGTGACCTGTCATGATTTCGTGATGCCTTTTCGCTTCATTCCCCTTTTTTGCTTTCTGTCACGATTTTGTGACCATTTCTGCGCATTATTCTTTCTGGTTGATCCTGTTGCGATTTCGCGACCATTTTGGCCCTTTGCCCTATTTGACTGGTTCCTGTCGCGATATCACGATGTTTTCTTGCTTCGTGCTCTTTGACCTCTTTCTGTCGTGATATCGTGATGTTTTTCTGCTTTGTGCCCTTTGACCAGTTTGACCCGTGATTTTGCGACGCGTCGCGATATCGCTACGCCTTTCCATTTTGCCTTTCTCTCTCCTACCTGGGCCACGACAAAGCAACATGTCGCGATTTCGTGACACTTTTTTGTCTTCATTTTCTCTCTCCTCTTTCTGCCGCGACGGAGCAACATGTCACGAAATCACTACGCTATTTTCATCCGTACAACTTCTGCAGCAACACGTCACGATTTTGTGACACTTTTTCATTCTGGCAGCGACGGAGCAACATGTCGCGATATTGCGACGTTTTTTCAATTTCGGTAGCGATGGAGCAACATGTCGTGATTTCGTGACACTTTTCCCATTTTGTGCAGCGATGGCGCGACACTTTCAAGATTCATGCATTTTTTCCTCTTTTCTTCAATTTTAGCATCTGGGTCACCAAGATTCTTCTCTGCAAGCCTGCAAAAAGGTGGGTCCCCAATTTTGGGTTGTGTTGTGGATCAACCACAACATGACTTAAAAACAACAACTTTACATCTTTTGATCAATAAATTGAGTTGGCAAGGAAAGTGGAAAAGGCTCTTATCATAAGAGGATAGCTTAAAATAAAAGAAGATAAAACCACTAAGTCACAATATAATAATAAGCATGTGGTAGGAGATGGTGCAATGGATAGTAGGCTTGTTAATATTATTGTTAACAACCTACAAAATGTGATACTTCAAAGACCTACATATAAGAACTTTAAAAAACTTAATATTCCTATGGAAGTGGTTTTAAAGCAACTTTTGGAAACTAATATGATTAAATTACCTTCCATAAGGAAACTAGATACTATCAATTGGTATAAGGTAGGTCAGTATTGTGCTTATCACAAAGTGGAAGGACATTAGACAAATTATTGTAAGAGGTTAAAACATGTGGTTCAAGATTTTATTGATGTAGAAAAACATGTTATAGATAGCTCTCAACCATCAAATAATCAATCCACTACTCAACAAGCATCCATGGCTAGTCAAGAAATGGGGATCTTTAGAGATTCACTACATAAGCACAGACAACAAGCAGCTAATTAGGTGTCTTATGAGAATGAAACACCTCCCTATGGTAATATGGTTCGCATGGTTGGAGCAGCTACAAGGAAATAGGCTCAATCTTAGTTAGCACAACATCCTTAGTAGGATAATATTTCTTCATCATAGCCCATCTTGATTTTAAGGAAAAATTAGAGAAAGAGTACATGAAAATGGAATCCACCTTTAGTATTAAAACCTCAAGATACTATGAAGCCAGACCTTTTAATTTAATTTAATTCAATGGCTATTTAATAGCTATTTAAAGAGCTGCTATGCGTTATTCGAAGTCCTACCATTCCCAAGCCTACCTCTTATGGATCATTTGAACGGAGGGAGGTGTGATACCAATCCACTCGTCAGAATTTTGTATATGACCTTACTCGAGAGGAAAGCTCTCCTACTAATTAAGGTGCATAAATGCCTGGGGAGATAGAGGCTCTCTATCTATAATCCAAAAATCCAACTTCATCTAGCCCTCTATTTTAAAAGGGCGCCCCCTCTATTTTAAAAGGGTCATCCCTTAAAGTTTAAAGCTCTCCAACCCGGTTTAAAGAGTTATTTTAAAAGGTCGATCTCCTTTAATAGCCATACTTGGCACCCTCCCCCGGCTTTATCGGTAAGCGAGTGAGTACATAAAGTATCTCCTTACCCGAGTATTACATTAAAGCAAAAGCTTTAATTAAAAGGTTTTCAAAAGTCAGGTCGATCTCCTTTATAGTTTGGCCAGGTCGAGTCCTATCCAGTTCGTTGTCTTCTTCTTTGTGGCATGTTAATACGTATATAATGGACTCTCCACCGCTCCCCGAATTAACGGTAACGAACTAACCCTTATAAAAGTGGGGGCTCGGGGTTAGTTCCTTGCCAACGGATCGATAGCGATTATAGATAGAGAGCTCCGTTATAAATTAAAGGGCGAGAGAGCCGGACCTCTTGAGATATAATACTAACCCTACCTATAGAATACATTCTAGTAGGTCGCGTAGCCGCCGACGGACGAATAATAGGTACCCAAACCTCTCTATTTTTTAAAAGCAGAGTGAGTGAGGCAGAGTTAGTGAGCCGTGTAATAGGCGACCATCTCGCGCGGTTCGGGGGGCACTTGAGCAAGCCGCTGCGTCTTGACCCCCTATCCAATTTTCGGGCCAATCCCCCTTCCGTACCACCCAAAAATGAGATTCTTGCCGAATCTGAGTTTGCTGCTCCAACCATTATCAAACTAATACCTATTCTGTTCAGTACTTTAGGTGCTTTCGTGGCGTATCATGTCAATCTCGTAGCGGATCAATTCCAACGAGCCTTTGAAACTAGTACTTCTGGTAATCGACTCTATTGCTCTTTAAATAAACGCTGGTTCCCCGATCAAGTTTTTAATGACTTTATAGTCAGATCCTTCATGCGTTTCGGATATGAAGTCTCATTCGAAGCTTCAGACAAAGGTGCTATTGAGATATTGGGCCCTTATGGTATTTCGCACACATTCCGACAATTGGCCAAGCGAATGAGTCAACTCCAAAGTGGATTCGTCGTGCGAGGAGTGCGTTATAACCCGTGGCCGCCTGCCCCCTATTGATCGGTAAGTAGGGGGGTGGCTCCTCCGTTGTGGGTAAACGGTAAACCCGACTCTACGAACCTTCAGCCAGCAGTAGTGGGGGCGTTAAGACCGGAGCTTTCTAGTAGTGCCAGCATGCAAGCAGGAATGCAAGTGAATGAATCCCCCTCCTTCCACGAGGCGGAATATACTCTAAAGGGGCGGCTATCTAGCGGGAGTCGCAGCGGTAGTATGCCAGTCCCTATGGACAAGGGGACAATCATCGCTTAGCAGGCAGCCCTCTACCATCCCATTGCATTCTATTCTCTATTCTATGCCGCCGCATCTTTCTCTTCTCCTCTCTTCAAATAGTGGGGGTGGGGGTGGGGTGGGGTCTTGCCTTGGGTTAAATCCGGGCCTTTATGGATAGAGCATGGGTCTCTTTCATTTATTCATTTATTTCGGGTGGGGCCGGTTAGATTACTATGTCGTATAGATAGACATCCATATCGATATGTATATGTCTATCTAGATCCGCATTCGTATTTGTATCGTCATCATTCTCTCTCGATCTCTATCTTCATTCTTGATCGCCATTCCATATCTCGCTCGGATCTTGTCCTTAGCCCACCTACATGCACGGTCAATAGTCTAGGGAGCTTTTAAAAGCTAGAGCACGGGGGAGAGAATGAATAGTAATGATTTCGGCAGGAGCAGCCGGACTGCTATAGCAAGCAGCCTTTCCGAGCGAGCCTCTGGGATCTCCTGTAAACCTCCCCATGATGTGGCAAAGGGGGGATATTGGGGGAAGCAGTGAGTGGAGATTCCCCTGCAGAGAGCCGGATGAGGGGGGACCTTCACGTCCGGTCCGGAGGGCGGGGATATCCCGACCCTACTATCACTATGCCTTCGCAATGCCACTTGGTTTATGATGCAGGAGCATCCGGAGACAGTAAAGCAACCTTGCATCTTACAAGTTTCTTTTTTAAGTTATTTGCATTTTGATCGATTAATTTCAGTGTTGAGGAAGGTTCTGTGGGGCAATTCCTGGTTGGAGGAAGTTTTAAGGCAAAAGGGAGAGGGGTCGTGAAATCGCGACATGTCACGATTTCGCGACATGTCGCAAAATCGCGACCCCAAAAGTTGCAGTGTATTGTTTGGCGGGTTCCGTCGTGATATCGCGACGTCACGATATCGTGACCATTTTGCAAGGCAACGGAGAGGAGTGTAAGTTGTCACGATATCGTGACGGTTTTGCAATGTAGTGTGGGGAGGCTTCAGACGTCGCGATATCGCGACGTTGCGATATCGCGACGGTCTTCAAAACAGAGGCGGAAGGAGAAGAGGGGGTCATGAAATCGTGACTTGTCGCGGTTTCGTGACCCCAAAGGGCTCGACATAGAGGAGGCGCTTCCGGTCGTGATATCGCGATAGGTCACGATTTCGTGACCTGTCACGATATCGCGGCCAACCAAAGGCCGACACATGGCGCAACATTGGACAGCCACGGAAGTTGAGGAAAATAAAGAGCAAGGTAAGGCCCGAAAGGGGAAAGCGGACGGCCGGGCAAGGCCAATTTTGACACGTGGACTGCCATGTGTATCATGGCAATTGAGGAGGACATGTGTGTCGACATGGAGAAGTCATAGAAGAATTACGCATGATTGGCTACGTGTAAGAAATTAAAGACGAAGGCCACGTATCGGGAGTTAAATTTGACAGCCGCGTGCATTAAAGGGGGAGAACCACCATTTGGAAGGATTTTTTTTTTTTTTTTTCGACAAAACAACAGTGCAGAGTACGGTCTGAGCGAAGCGGCCAGTGCAGGGTATGGGAAGCCATTATTGCAAGCAGCAGTGCAGATCGGGCAGTTGCCCATTTATGATAAAAATATTTTAAAACTCGGAGATGGGGAAAATTGAAGTTTAAACTTTGTTTTAGGCGGGGCATTAATTGCTAGAGGACCGGGACCTCGTTAAAAACCCGAATTTTTGTAATAGGGAGGACGGTGGACGGAAGAACAGGGGGAGTTACAGAGTCGAAGAACCGAGCCGAGCTCGGTCATTGTATGCTTGCGGGTTATTTTTTTTAATTCGGAACGGATGTAAATATTTGCTGCAAAAAAAAAAAATTTAATGAAAAGTTGAATTTGTAAGGTAGTGGTATTTTTCGTCCCCGTCAGTGGTATCAGAGCAGGAGTTCCTGAGCGTACAACAGACCGTCGAAGGATAGAGGCAGTTGTACCAGGATGTGTGGGAGGGTTTGAGTTTGGGTGAAGATGCCTCCAAGAAGAAACCCGATGGGTGGAAGAGGCATGGCAGCGGAAGATTTCCGGGCATTGCAGCGGCAAGTCCAGGCCCTGCAAGAAGAGCTACGCAGAGGACATGAGCCGAGAAGGGATGCAGACAGTGAGGATGAAGTGGAAGAGGAGAATGAGTTTGAAGAAGAGGAAGAAGATGTAGATCCGGCCCAGGCCAGATTGTACAAGGCCATATCCCAGATCGGGAAGAGGCCGAAGTTAGAAGTTCCTACGTATTTTGGGAACTTGAACCCAGAGGAGTTGATAGACTGGGTGAATGATTTAGAAGAATATTTCAAATACGAAGAAGTTGAAGACCCTAACCGGGTCAGATTTGCTAAGACCCGACTGAAGGGTCATGCTAGCATTTGGTGGAAGGGGGTACAGCTGGAGAGAAACCAAAGAGGAAAGGAGCGGATAACCAGATGGGACAGAATGGTGGAGAAATTAAAAAGGCAGTTTATTCCCGTAGATTATGAACTGGACCTGTTACGTAAAATGCAGAGCTTGAGGCAGATGAACAGAATAGTTCAAGAATACACGAAGGAGTTCTATAAAATCTCCATCAGAACAGGGCATTTGGAAGCAAGCAAGGAAAAAGTGGCCCATTACATTAATGGGTTGAGACCGAGTGTGCAGGAGGAGTTGAGTTTGGTTCGGGTAAGCACCATTGAAGATGCTTACCAATTTGCTTTGAAGGTTGAAGAAAAGCTGAACCGAAGGTTTGAAAGCAAGCCAAAAGTAAAAGTACCAGGAGGAAAGAACGGTGGAAAGAAAGAAGGAAAGGAAGAGAAGAAAGAAGAGGAGAGCAGCAGCCAGGATCAGAAAGAAGATGAAGAATCCAAACCGCAAGTTCAGAATGATGGCTACCCGAGAGGAAGAGGTAGATCTGGACGTGGGTATGGAAGAGGAATATTTCATGGAACATGTTTCCATTGTGGTGAAGAAGGACACCAAGCATTTGAGTGTCCACAACACCGAGAAAGGACAAACAAGAGGCCAGTGGGTCCTGCCATAGCAGTTGTGGCAGTTGAAGATGCTGATTCAGAACATTCTAAAGAAGCTAAAAAGGGAGAAGCAATGATTGTGAGGAGGACCATGCTGGTGGAGGAAGACAAATCTGAGCAGAGGAGAAGCCTATTTCGTACCCGGTGCAAGAGTGCAGGCAAAGTTTGCAATGTGATCATCGACAATGGAAGTACAGACAACTTATTTTTTGAGGAGATGGTTACTAAGTTGCAGTTGGAGAGAAGGAGGCACCCACACCCATATCGAATTACGTGGTTGCGGAAGTACCACCGAGCTTGGGTCTGGGAACAGTGTTTAGTCACGTTCCAGATCGGGAGATACCAGGATGAAGTCCTGTGTGATGTATTCCCCATGGATGCTTGCCATTTGCTGTTGGGAAGGCCATGGCAATTTGATTGGAGTGCAGTGCATGATGGACGTGCAAATACGTACTCCTTGGTGAAAGATGGAGTGTGGCACAAGTTGAAGCCATTGCAGACCGAAGATGAGAAAATGTGCAGTAATGCCAGAATTTGTCTGGTAGAGGGCAGAAAATTCTGCCAGGAAACAGGATTTGAGCAAGTTGTAAAGGTTGATGAGTGTTCAAAGATTTTGCAAAGGAAGCAGACCGAACAGCTTAGAAGTGAAGGTCACTTCTCTTGTTACCCCGGGTGTCTGATGCAGGAGCATCCGGAGACAGTAAAGCAACCTTGCATCTTACAAGTTTCTTTTTTAAGTTATTTGCATTTTGATCGATTAATTTCAGTGTTGAGGAAGGTTCTGTGATGCAATTCCTGGTTGGAGGAAGTTTTAAGGCAAAAGGGAGAGGGGTCGCAAAATCGCGACCCCAAAAGTTGCAGTGTATTGTTTGGCGGGTTCCGTCACGATATCGCGACGTCGCGATATCGCGACCGTTTTGCAAGGCAGCGGAGAGGAGTGTAAGTTGTCGCGATATCGCGACATCGCGATATCACGACGGTCTTCAAAACAGAGGCGAAAGGAGAAGAGGGGGTCATGAAATCGTGACTTGTCGCGGTTTCGCGACCCCAAAGGGCTCGACGTAGAGGAGGCACTTTCGGTCGCGATATCGCGACAGGTCACGATTTTGTGACCTGTCACGATATCGCGGCCAACTAAAGGCCGACACGTGGCACAACATTGGACAGCCACGGAAGTTGAGGAAAATAAAGAGCAAGGTAAGTCCCGAAAGGGGAAAGCGGACGGCCGGGCAAGGCCAATTTTGACACGTGGACTGCCATGTGTATCATGGCAGTTGAGGAGGACATGTGTGCCGACATGGAGAAGTCATAGAAGAATTACGCACGATTGGCTATGTGTAAGAAATTAAAGATGAATGCCACGTATCGGGAGTTAAATTTGATAGACGCGTGCATTAAAGGGGGAGAACCACCATTTGGAAGGATTTTTTTTTTTTTTTTTTCGACAAAACAGCAGTGGAGAGTACGGTCTGAGCGAAGTGGCCAGTGCAGGGTATGGGAAGCCATTATTGCAAGCAGCAGTGCAGATCGTGCAGTTGCCCATTTATGATAAAAATATTTGAAAACTCGGAGAGGGGGAAAATTGAAGTTTAAACTTTGTTTTAGGCGGGGCATTAATTGCTAGAGGACCGGGACCTCGTTAAAAACCTGAAATTTTGTAATAGGGAGGACGGTGGACGGAAGAACAAGGAGAGTTACAGAGTCGAAGAACCGAGCCGAGCTCGGTCATTGTATGCCTGCGGGCTGTTTTTTTTAATTCGAAATGGATGTAAATATTTGCTGCAAAAAAAAAAAAAAAAAATTAATGAAAAGTTGAATTTGTAAGGTAGTGGTATTTTCCGTCCCCGTCAGTTTAACTCTCCTTGTGACCTTTTCTCGTATGCGGGATTTTCTATCTCCTTGGGTAGATAATCGATCGTCTTTCATTTCGATAGTGAGTAGTTTCTCCCCATAGGAACCGCTACGAGTATATAGAGCGGGCCAACCTATTCTGAGGTAGAAAAGCTCCTTCCTCCCCCTGATCCTCTCCGGTTCCTTCGAGGAGACTAAGAGAGAGGATCCGGACCCGACGAAACCTGACAAAAGCAACTGAAAAGTGATTGCCGTGCCCGCACCCGTTCTTTATAGAGAGAGGCGCCATCATGCATGTGGAACGGCGGGCTTGCTCCCCCCTCTATTTTAAAAGCCGGCACTCGCTTACCTTTTTTAGAGGGAGGAGAGGCTCTCTATCTATAACTCGGGCTTTCTTTAAGAGATCGACCTTTTAAAATAAAAGAAAATAAAACCCCTTTTTAAAGCTTAAGAGATCGAAAGCTCGCATAAAATCAAAAGGGGAGAGCGCTCTTAAGATAGGTCGAGGGGGAGGCTCTCTATCTATAATCTCAAGAGGATCAATGCCTGCCCATTTTTTTAAGGTCGAGCTTGAAGTTTTAAAGAGCCTTAAAGAGATGGGTCGAATTTTGGGACCTGGAGTCGGTTGAGCGCATAAATGACCTGACCTCTAGGCGCATGCTATCTCTATCTCGACCGTGTATAAGGGAGAGCGCTTATCTAAAAGCTATCTCCATCTCGACCAATTATATTAGAGAGCTATCTCATTCACATTCTCTCCTCTTCCTATTGAGTGCCTAAAGGCCCTCTGCCGTTCCTTACTTTCCAATCCTTTCCTCCCTCTTCCCGGGCCTTTTTAGATGATAAAATATGTTCTCCTCTCTTCTTCCATAGCCCATTTTTAAGGACTAAGAATCCCTAAAGGATAGGATAACATATCTCTAATTGACCCCAAAGTGTAATTTCCTTTTTAAGGAGCTGAACCTTTCCTTAAAACCCGTTTTCCTTCTCCGTTCTGAGTAAGTGAAGGATGGGCCTCATGCTTCGGAGTAGGTTCGGCCCATGCTTTGTATCTCACGCGCTCCGCTATGGATATGCCATGGAATCGTGGAATGAGATTTGTTCCCTCCGGCAGACAACGGAATGAGCCACCCAGTGGCACTGTGAAGGCGGTAGCTACATCACGACATGGAGGATCAATGGCTCGATCTACAACTCCTCGAGCGAGAAGATTTGTTATTCCTTCTGGAATGCTGTTCTCTTTCTCCAGGTCCTCCTTAAGTGAGACTGAAAGGGAATTAGAGAATAGATAGTGTGGTTTTTAAAGAACAATTAGAGAAAGAGTACATGAACAAGGAATCCACCCTTAGTATTAAAACCTCAAGTCTCCTTTGACCTTCAAAAATATTTATTTTAGAACTCTTACAAACTTCTCCTAATCATAGGGAAGCCTTACTGGAACTTCTAAGACAACAATCTATCCCTCCCAACATTTCTCCTAGTATCGTGGTTAATGTTGTAAGATCTCTTGGGATACATCATATCTCATTCTCAGATGATGATAAGCCTCCCTAAAACCTATGAGGGGATTATTTCCTCTACATTTCATAATTTATTGGGGAAAATTTTATCAAACGAATCTTGATTGACAATGGTTCTTCCCTTAATTTATGCACTTATCATTTTTTCCAAAATTTTGGATTAGAAGAGGAATACTTAACTAAATTTGATATTATCATAAAATATTTCAATAACGAGTCCCAAGAAGCCTATGGTGTTATATCCCTCCCTCTTAAGGTTGGACCCAAGATCTTAGATACCTTATTCTATGTGGTGCCTTGCCCTAAATATTTTAATCTTCTTCTTGGACATCCTTGGATTCATGTGATGAAGGCCATCCCTTCTACCTTTCATCAGTGCTTGAAGTTCAAATTTAAATATCAAGTTATCACCATTCTAAGTGACCCTCATCCATTTAAATGATATTTGATGGTTCAACAAGCTCAATCTAATTTCAACATTCATCCTTCAATTTCATCATTTGTTTCTCCAAGTTTCTCATCTCAAGTATCTAAGCAAATCAAAAGTCTAAATATGAGTGAGGAACCTCAAATCAATGTTTCATCATGGGATAAGGATAATAAATTTTTTAAGAACCTCTTTTGTATCTTTCTAAGCTACTACCTTCACCTCAGACTATGGGTTTGCCCTATAATAAGGGTGAATATGTACACATTGGCACATGTACATTTGTCTTCATAGGTACAACCTTCGAATAAAATATCCATGGTAGCAATTCCTCTCCTATTGAATATTCTTTTGATCATTGTTACCTATCCAATGATTACCCGCTTCCTAAGAAGATCCTATCTAACATGATATATGTAGGTAAAGGTTTGGGGTCACAGAAAAATGGTATTCAAGAGCCCTTGGATGTTGAAATCTAGCTTGGGAGATGTGGAGTAGGCTACATACCCAACAAAAACCAACCTTTACCATTTGATAATGATGATCATATTATGACTTACACTGAATATTTGGATCATCAAAAATTAGAGATGGGTGATGAGGATGAGGGCCTCCCTTATCCTTATAGCATTGTTTTTTGTAATATGATAGGTTATGTGCACTCTGGAGGTAAGTATTCTAAAGGAGACCCTACTTTGTTATCTTATAAAGATCTTGTGAAGCTAGGAATTGCCCCTCCTTATGTTAAAGAATGGTTTTTTTTTATAATGTTTAAATTATCGTGCTATGGCTACCAAAGAAAAATATATGAAGGGGTCTCTTCATGATATTGATCATCAAGATGACCCACATTCTAGATTTTTCTTTGATGTGTCAATCCATGGTATACCTATTATTTTTGTTAAGATAGAAGGCACAATAAGAATATGTGTCGACTATCGTTATTCCTATTTGTATTAATAAAATAATAATTAATTAGGTATGAATTTGCATTATCATTCTATTGCATTTGCTTGCTTGTCCATATTGCATGACTACATGTCATACTCTGCATGATTTACCTAACATTCTATCCAGTTGCATTTTTCTAGTCATCCTTGCATGATTGCTTTCTCATATAGACTTTTGGGGTTTTCACGACAATGGCATGTGATGATACCTAGTTAGATCATAGCTCATATGCATTTCACTTTCACTGGGGCTCTGATGCCTAGTGAAATCCCCAACCTAGGTTTCATCCTTCTTTTCATTTTTTTTCTTTCTCTCTTTTTTGCCTTCTTCTTCTCCTTTTGCTCTCCCATATTCCTTGACCTTGAAATTTTTAAATCACCATAAATTTCCTCTAGGTCAAGGAGCATGGCTTTCTTTGGTATATCCTTATCCTTTTTTAGTTAGTTTTTCTTTTACCTTTTTCTTAGACAGGGATATACATTCTTATATATTTCCTTTCCTTCTCCACTACATTGCACACACGCACACCTATTTTATTTTATCCTTGCTTTATTCCTCTCTTTATTTTGGCACCTACATAGACTCACATATTTCTTTGCTCAATATTTCTTTGTTCAATCACATATTGCACACATCACACCCCTATCGGGAGTGGTACTCGCTAATTCATCGTGCATACATAACACACCCCACATGGGAAGTTTCATGGCCACATGCAAGGAGCAACCTCCATATTGGCCATTTACAAGCATACATCCTAGCAGGTATCTCTTGATCATATTTCCATATTATCGAGCATTTCACCCATAGCAAGTCATGCTCCATCATTTATCCATCTTAGCGAATACTACACCCTAGTGGGTATACTGAATCAAACATCAGGTTTCAAAATCTCCTTCTACTTTTGTTGGCCTTTGGTTCTTCTTATTTTTCTTCCTCTTCTTCCTTTTCTTCTTCTTCTTATTCTTTTTCTTCTATTTTTGAAATTGCACCTCATATATTTGGTCTATGGTTTGGCTCTATAGCATTATCGCAATCCTAAGTTGCGAAGCACAATTTTGCTTAGAGTTGTTTTTCTTACTCTTTCTTTTTTCTTTTTGGCTTCTCTTTTTTCCTCTTATTTTCTTCCTTTGTTCTTTATGCTTTTGTGCCTTCTCATGTTTTGGATCTACCCTATTCCTACCCGATTCATTTACATTAGGTTAGTGCATTCATATTAAGTTCATGTTAGATTCATTGCATGCATCATTATTATAAAACCATCATTAAATCATCATAAATATAAAACAATCACACAAATATACAAGAACACACATTGCACTAATTAAAAGAAACATGGTTTTACTCAAGATAGAAGGAGATTTACATTGGTCTATTTAGTCAGTGTACCACAACCCAACCTCAGTACACTTGACCATCCCTAGGGATGCATTCCACACTCAAAATATATGTCACCTCGATCCCCTACCTAGCTCTAGGATATTGTCTCCTCAAATCTATTCATCGGGGGTGGTCCTAGTGGGGGTATATTCATAGAATTTGAGGTCATTTGTGACATTTACCATGTTTGGCTCAGTGTTCATAGGGATGAAGGTGGTGGCACTCATTATTCCACTTGAACCACCTCGTATTATATTTTCTGGTATAAGGTTACCCTCTACACGACCACCTCCAATATCTCCTCTACCCTCTATAGTTCTACCTAGAGTAGGCATATCCCATCACTTGACTGGTTGCTACTAACCATAGCCATCCCCTCTGCCCAAGCTCACTGATGCTCCTTATCTAGCTAGTTCATCTCTCCCTAGATATGGTTGGACTCTTCTCATGCTACATCCCTCTCCACCTCTATGATGCCTAGAGAACTTATTAGCCCCTCTATCCTCTTGGATTTGTCCTCTTAGATCAGGTTCATCTCCCTCCATAGAGACACTACATATACCTGTAGTGCCTCTATCTCCCTCTTTGGATCTCCCAAATTCATAGACTCATTTGGGCCAACTTCTACTGATGTGGAGGCACCTCCCATCCCTCCACTCGGTAGTGCCCTAGCCATCATGGAGGTAACTCTAGCTATCCTTAGCTCCTTGATCCCAGTCAAGATAGTGATAACCATTACTATATCCACTCATACCCAATCTCATCTCTACAATGGGGCCACCTAGCCCTACCACTCTCACTCTATGGTCCATTGAGTGACCTCTGGGAATACCCACTGCATGCCTAGGCTCATAACTTGATACCTTTATATTGACATTAGAGGGGATATCCTTTGGGGCATGATACCCCTATACCACCTCTGATATCCAAAGGTCACTCTAACATCGTCCATCTTGGGATCCACACAAGGTGGATCATCCAAGTCCTCCTCTAGCCATATTACCACATTAGGATCTCCTCTGATCCTCGATGGATATCGATACACTCTCATATACCACTAGTCACCCAATTTTGGGATCCCCTACAAGATCCTAAACTACTACTAGATCCTATAAAATATGTACAGCTCTAGCTCCCCCTTATTTTTAGAGAGGCATTTGATCCTCCATACCTAAGCTAGCTCCACTACATCCTTAGCCCATCTAAGGTGTTTATGCCATGGCTTCCAAATGGTCTTCATCTCCCATAGCTCATCTATCACCCAACTCCCTAGTTGTAGGATCTCGATATATCTCCTCTAGACCAGATCATGTGATCTATACCACCTATGTGTTGTTGGTCACTCTAAGTTGGGTAATGGTCCTAGAAGTCCAGAAGGTCTTTAAATTGCTATGTGCTCCCAAAACCACACCTAGAGCAAATTTATGCACACTATCCCTGTATGTTGTTTGCACACAATATTGTACAATGTCTTGTACAAATATGCCAAAACATATGGGTCCCATGTGAATCTCACACATTGATCTTGCATGTATGCCACTATACCTATCATCACCCATGGTAGATATCACCTATCATTATGGCACATCAGCAATCCCACCACCCCATAGAGCATGATCATCAACAAATCGACCCCATAGCATTCAATCATCTCATGGATCAAGATGACACTCTCTCGGACCTAGTGGGTCCAACCTCCTAATAATATCTATAAGGTAGCCAATCCATGTGCTCTATAAACTACCCCACCCTTGATGGGGATGCACAAGATGCACTACACATCCTCTAGTGTGACTATCATCTCCCCTATGGATAACTAGAAGGTTGATGATTTTGGGTACCACCTCTTTGCTAGCGTTGTTAGAAGTGCTCTATCTGACTCAACCAAGAGCATCTCTACCAAGTGGTAAAGCCCCACTACCCCTAGGGTATCTCTCTTAGCTTGTGTGAGTTCTTGTAGCTCCAACTCCAGGGAGGTTGGTCTTCACTCACAACTCTCGAGTACATCATGTTGCATCCACAAACACAATAAAATTATCACTAGTCTCTTGTGCCCATTAAATATTTAAATTAAATAAAATTGTATTTTCTTTTCTTTTTTTGCTTGCTTCTCCTATATTCTCTCGCTTCAATGAAATCGTTCTCGTATTGCCTTGGGTATAATTTTATATTTTACTTATTTCTACGAAATCGTGCCCCCTTCCTATGAGGTGTGATTTCACAAACATTTTCCCCATGTTTTTGGCATGTGATTTTTACCCATCGCCATGAACCAGGGTAAAATCATGGTGAGACCACGAAGTTGTGCCCAGGTCGTGCATGGCATTTTTGGTGGTGATTGAGAAAATTTTGAAATTTTAATGTGAAAGGTGAAATAAAATCTACTCTATCCTAATATAAAAGGTGGATTTGGTCCTTACTCATGTTCGCTCTATTGTTGTGCTAGCCTCACCCCTCACCATGGCTGAACAGTGCATAGGAAGTGTTATTTTAACTTTTTTCTCCTCTTTGGCGTGGTGAAAATGAATTAGGGTTTTCACCTTTTGCCCATTTTATGCATGTTTTTGCTACTTTTCTCTCTCCTCTTTTCTTTTGGTTTTGCTATGCTTTCTTCTAAGTTTTCCATTTCGAGTTTCATTAGGAATTTGATATTACTTTTGAAAATCGAGGGGGCACCTTGGCCTGAGAGGCATTAATGTCCCTAATGCCTTGATTTGCATGCAAAACATGAAAGTGTCTTGAATGACAATGTTTTTGCACCACCCTTTTCTTCTAACCTCGCCATCCCTTTTCTATGTTCATCACATTTTACCATAGGGGCCTACATCTTTCTTTGACGTATTTATTTGGCCATAAATGCATCAAAGAGGGGTAAAATATAGACACAAAAAATTGATCCACTTGAGTGAGTCATTTTCCCTAGATCCTTAGGGAGACCCTCCAACTTACCATAAACAAGTTTGGACGTCCCTTCCCCCTTATTTCCCTCTTTTTTTTCTTCTTTATGTGAATTCGTGGTCGACTCTTGTGGGGTACAATTTCACATAGCTAGGGTTTTCTCCTAAGAAACCCTAATTTTCAAAGTTGGTCTTTTTGAGATTGGATTTTCTTGGTTTTTCCCACCCATTTATTATTTTAAATCCCTTATAATAGAGGTTTGAAGCCTTCTTCTCCCTAAAAAAAGCATTAAGATGTTCTTAAGATATTTTTGCAAGAGAATTTTATGAAGCAATTTCATAAGCAAGATAAAGTAATCTATTGAAGTTTTCTAACCATTGAGGATTTTCTCTTCTACTGCTTTGTTTGTGTGTTCACTAATTTTGGTGGACAAGTGTTGAAACCCTAAGGAGGAATCTACTACTTTGATATCTCCATATTTTTACCTACTTCTTTGCTACCACCAAGTTATTTTTGCTCATATGTATTTGCATATTAGTTAGATTCTTATTTTACATCATTTCATCTACATCATTTGAGGGTTTCTTCTTCTATTGCAAAATCGCACCTAGAAATTTTGGGGCACAATATTTTCATTCTACAAAATTACGATTGCTCCACACGAAGTATAATTTTTCTCAATCTAGGATTGGGGGTGATCTGCTATCTCTAAATATTAGGCTTACATTTCACTGTTCATCTGCATCATAATTAAATATTTTGTACTCTATTAATCATATTGTTCTAGTACATTTTATTTTGCTTGTCCATCTTCCAAAGGTCAACTAAAAGGACCTAGGGGGCTTGATTGTTGCACCTTTGAGCATTATCATACAGTGTCCTAAGTAGGTCCCCTAACACTGATCATATTTTCAAGTTTTTTTGAAGTTATTTTGCAAGAATAGGAATCATGGGAATATTGTTGGATAAAATATAAAGCTTAGATCAACCACCAAATAAGATAAGTGCCCTAATAAATATTTATATTGTTTGTTGAGTGATTTCTATTTTTTTTAAAACCCTAGGTCATATATAAGAGGAAAAATATTTTATAATTTTCTAGGCATTTAAAAGGATAAGCAACATATAGTGTGCATTTAGGGTTTAATATTGTTTGTGCATTTTCTCTTGAACCCTTGCTCAAAGATTTCATTTTACAATCTTAGGGTTAGAGATAATTCAAAAAAATAATCATTCTAGGGTTAGCTCTTGTCTTCTTGCATCTTGTATCTTGCATTGTTCTTTCATTTTATAGCTTAGCTATAGAAAGGCCAAACCTAGGTGATTGTCCTAAATTGAACACATTAAACATATCTAACCCCTGGACTTGGATCAAGTCCTCAAACTATTTTTAGTGAACCCTTTCCTCCCCTAAACTGAGTGTAGATTTATAACGACCATTGCAATCAGCTCAAGACTTCCTAGTGGATCCAACCCTAAGAATTGTATGTTGTTGTATCGTTTTCCCCCTTTACACAATCCAATGTTGTTTACCAAGATTAGACATAAATATGCTCAGAACTCCAACTAGATGAGCAAGATATAGTCTCATAGACACCATTGCATACTTTATTTTACCAATTACACTTGCATAGGGAAATTTATCGATGACACTCTTCTCACCATCATCCTTTGCATGCATGTCTTTTGACAATGCAAATCCAACCTAAAAAGGTGTATATATAGGAGTGCATCAATCCATTCTAAAAAGAGTAATCAAGTTTACAATGTATTTAATTTTGCTAATCTACATATTCTTCTCACCACTATTTCTCTTCACTTTAATATCCAATAAATAATGAATGGTATAAGGTCTTTCTTGTCAAATTCTCCTAAAAACTTAGACTTGGTCTTCTTCACAAGATCCTTTGATTGTTGAAAATAAGAATGTCATCTACATATAACACTAAAATTATAAAGTGATTGCCTTCATGCTTGAGATAGCTACAATAATCAAAATCATTTCTCACAAAACCACGTCCAATCAGAAATCTATCAAACCTTGCATACCACTACCTTGGAGATTGCTTCATCCCATATAATGACTTTATCAACATGCATACAACATTTATTCCACTTACTTCAAACCCAGCTAGTTGCTCCATGTAAATTTCTCCATTGAGATTTGCATGAACAAAAGTTATCTTCACATCCATCTGCTCAATTTCCTAGTCATTTATAATAGCCAATGCAAAAAGCAATATAATAGATGCAATATTTTCTATAGGAGAAAATGTTTCTTAAAATTCAAACTCTTCAACCTAAGAGTAACTTGTTGCAACTAACCTAGCCCAATATCTCTCAATTGAACCATTAGTCTTGTATTTTCTTTTAAAAATCATATACAACCAATTATCTTTCTACCCTTAGGCAACACTTAAAAGTCCCAAGTTTTATTTTCTCTAGTGATTGTATTTCCTCTTCTGTATCATTCTTCCATTGAATTGCTTCATCACTAGTGAGAGCATCTTTAACACTTGCAAGATCATAATTCATGGAAGATAATGCAAATTTATTATATTCATCATAACTAAATTTTACCGGTTCACTCCATTGTCATTGAATTCTTCTCAAAATTTTCACTTCTTGAATAATATCATAATTCTAGAGTTGCTCCTCATGTGTAGGTTACTCTTTGACAACTTGAGGCTGATTAGAATCTTACATACTTGTCTTATTATCCTAATTATGATGCCAATTGCATGAAAATTCATTAGTATCATGTGCCAACTCTAAAAAAAGGAGTATAAATGGGATCTACACTTAATGGTGGAACAATTTGTGGTTGATTTTCAACTTGTTTATTTCTCAAACCAATAGCTACATCAAATTGTTATTGGTTGTCTAGGATTGTTTCCATGGAGTATTCTTTTATGCATATGTCTTCTTTGAATACTACATCATGGCTAAATACATGGAAATGTTATGAAGGTATCCATACTTTATAACCTTTTATTTTATCACCATATCCAATGAGTACTCCTTTAACAGATTTATTATCCAGCTTTTTCCTATTTTCCTTGGGCACAAGAACAAAAACTTCACACCCAAACACTCTTAAATGAGCAACCAAGGGTTTGAATTGACTCCAAGCATCCTTTAAAGGGTTTGACTCTACTCCATTGATAATAGAACTAGGTGATATATTGTTCACATAGTTAGTTGTATTAACAGCCTTTGCCCAAAAAATCTAGTCAAACCTACATCCTCTCTCATGCTTCTTGCCTTCTTTAAAAATGTCATGTTGAACCTTTATACAATTGTGGTATATATGGAGTTATTTTTTTCCTTGCAATACCATACAACTTACAAAAAATATTAAATTCTTGGGAGCAATATTCTTCACCATTATCACTTCTCAAAACCTTTATTTTCTTCTCAATTAATCTTTCAACTATAGAAACAAGCTCTTTGAAGGTAGAAATATCTCATAACTTTTTTTTAAGAAAGTAAACCCATTTTTTCCTAGAAAAATCATCAATGAAAGTAATAAAATACCTAGAGCTACCTAATGAAGCAACTTCAAAAATCCCACAAATATCATAATGTACCAATTCCAATATTTATGGTTTTATAGTCACTAGAGGCAAAAGTTATTATTTTTTGAGTTCGTAAAATGCATGCTTTACAAAAAATTATAGAATAAAACTTCTCTTTCTATGATCTATATACTATATACTTTGAACACATCTCTTTCAAGCTCCTTTTACCAAGATGTTCTAACCTCCTGTGCCATAATGTCATACTTGACATCTTTGAATATGAGGGTTTACTTGCTTTCACAATGGCTACATATATGCATGCAACATATAAACATGTTGCATCTAGATTATATAATGTTTCAAGTCTTACTTCACTTGCTTGATTAATGACTCCATGTGTCAAACTATAGTCATCATTATTGACTATTTTCTCCATTTCTTCTTTAGCTAGTTGGCTCATTGATAGTAAAATTCTTGTTAATATCATAATATATCTAATGTCTAGGATACACATAACACTCCCATATCTAATTCTAATTTTAACCTTACCTCTACCAACAATTTCATTGCTAAAACTATCACCCAAGAAAACTCTACCATAATTTACTTTTTCATATTCTTCAAACTACTCCTTATGGGGAGTCATATGGAAGGATGCTCCAAAATATATCAACCACACATTAGACTATGTGCATACAACAATATATGTATTAGCAATATGCAAAATATTCTCATTTATAGCTGAATAAGATTTGTTTTTGGATAAATCTACTTTATAGTCATGTTTCTTATAAAATTTTTGCTTGCACCTCCAACACACTAGTTGATACTTCCTTCTTGTACTGGAAAATTATCTTGATTTAGATATTCTTACACCAAAATATTTATCACAACTTTATCTTTGACACATCCTTTAGTTATCAAAGCTTCTGAGTGCTCAAAATGCTCCACATTCCTTCTCCTTGTTTCCTATTGCAACAACTAGGCATTAATCTCATATTTCTTGAGATTTTCTAGCTTAGAAATATCACTAAATGCAACAATGCAATTATCCTAAGATTTAGGCAAACTACATAACAATCAAATGCAATATTTAGTCTCTTTAACCTCATCACCAATAGACCTTAGTTGGTTTATCAATGTATTGAAAATATTTAGGTGATCAACTACATTGTCTCCATTATTCATATTCAAAGAATACAAATTTTCCTCAAGAATATCAATTTCATCATAGATTTGGACTCATACAAATTTCTTAGGTTATCCCACAGCTCCTTAGCAATATTAGCACCCTACACATTCATCAAAATAAAACCAGCCAATTTTAGCCCAATCAAGGCAATGGTTTTCTCATTCTATTGTCCCATCAACTTGTTCCACTCTTGCAAGCATCGTTGTTGTTGTGGCAACCATATTTAGATTTGTTTCCATGATCAAAAACTCCATATTCAACTTCTATAGATTGAATTTTTACCTATTGAACTTATTTATACCAGATTTACTTCCATATTTACTATTGTAAAACTTCACAAAGGTCCCACTGCACCATGTGCTATGGATATGGATATATTTGCAAATCCACAAAGAAATAACATGGAAAAAAGTATTTAAAAGCTTCTTACACAACCAAGAAAATAAATCTTCTCAATTTTCTTGGATACTAATTGTTGGTGCAATGAAATGTATAGCCAAACGACTCAACAAAAAAAAGGATGAAATAAACTCACATAATAAAAAAATAATGTGCAGTTGATAAGCAACTAGTAGGAAACAAAAGAATGATTTACCAATAAAAATGTATACACAACATACCATAAAGCATAGAAAAAAAAATGGAAGAAGAAATTCATTCACAATACATTCAACATTACATCTGAGATATGTTCATCTCTCATGGATCTTCACACATACATATTTTAGAGTTGCATCTAAGAAAATAAATTCACACATGGAGGTACCATGTTTATGGTTTTCCTATCATATTTAGGATTTCCCTGCCTATATTTAGGGTTTTCCACCCATAGTTAGGCAACCAACTAATACCATATCAATACGCTTCTAGCAACTCTCAACCATGAGGAAATTTCTAAAGCTATACCTATAAAGGTATTTTATTAGCTAAAAAACTATCTTTTGAAAAAAATTGAACCAATTTTTTAATTGTATAGACTTAAGGGACGTAACTCAAATATAGTATTTTTGGCATACATTCGACACTAGTGATAAATTATTGGTCCTAAAATTATAATGAGTAGGGATAAGACTTGGTGAGTATCTTAATCTATTCTTATTTATTGAAGCACCTATTTTCTCACCTGGTGACTCTACTCCAAAATAAACACTACAAGAAGCCACTACTAATGATACCAAATAAATTTTCAAGTGAAGACATAAATATAATTTATTTTGAGAAGCAAAAAACCACATTCATCTGATAACTCAATCCTAAAAAAAGAGCCTAGAGATAACCAAACAAAAATCCTATGTCTAGGATTTTACATTTATTTAACAAAATAAGATTTTCTATCCCTATCTATAATTATTCTATGAAGAATGAGAGCCACAATCCATAATATGACCACTTCCCCCCCACTTTCCCCCCTTGAACATCCCCCACTTGGAATGATAGATATCCATTGGCACCACTAGCATCAAATGAAATATGTGAGGAGACACCCTAGTCAGCTTCAAATTCTCTCACCTATTTTATGGGTGAAGATCTTATACACCCATCGATCACCTTAACCATGTGGTAATCCTATGTACGATCCACAATATACCATAATATAATATATATTTAAGGTTGCTAGCGACATCTTTTAAAGAAAAATCCCAAGAATGGTACATCATACTACAACCTAGTTTGATCACCATTTGGGACCAGCTTGACAATATCATTGTTAAAATATTTAGAGAGAATGTAGATGGGGTGTCTCTCCTACAATAGTTGCTAACAATCAAAATAGCTCCCATGGAGGTAGTGGAATATATCAACCTTAGATTTCATAAATTTTGACATAGAATACCAAAGGAAATGTGCCTACACTAGATATGATACTTACATACTCTTTGAAAGCCTTGGATTCTAATATTTTAATGATGATTAAAGCAAGAGGAGAAAAATTCCTATCGAAAGCATATGATTTGGCCATACATGTTGAGTATGACTTAATTTAGATTAGAATACTATCCCCTAGGCTTCCCATACCTCTATACCATAATGTATGAACCCCAATTCCTATTGCTTAGCCAATGACCTCACAGTTATCCTCTTATTCATCCTAAGTTAATGTATCCTCATAAATTCCAACTCCATCAAACCTTATGGAATTTGAGCAAGACTCATCCCACAATATTCTTTTATTTATAGCTAACAAAATTTTAGCTAGGATAAGAGAGGGTAATATCCTAAAATATCCCTATCAAAACATCTATAAGCCTTCTTCCCCACAAGGAAAACAATGATACATGAACCCATCCATGATAAATCCTAGACCCCAATTCTAAAATACTTAGAAAAATGGTCAATCCTAAATAGTCCCAATGGCAAACCCTCTACAAATGATAGTGCCCAATCACACTAGAAAATTGGATCCTATATAGAATAATTATATAGAGGAAACCACCACATGGTACTATCTTCCTCCTAAAAACTCCCTCAACCAATTCAACATAGGAGAAACATCATAACTTTTGGTCACTTCAGCGCAATAGATGTTATCATCTAGTTCATATTTAAAATCTAAAATTCAGATGCTAGAATATAATTATTAGAAGACCACCCTAGAACCTGGTCATGTTTCTTAAGACCAAATCTTGGTGACATGGGATGAGGAAGAGATATATGTAATATATGACCAAATGAGCAATCTAATGGATAAAATACATCAAGTCTGGTCAAACTATGTGATGAGATCCAATAAGTTGGTAATGGAAGAAAAGGATGTAAGCAACCCATCAACCCTTGGTATTCAGCATAAGTCAACCTAGTTAGAATAACAACCTTTGATCACAATACCTCAATGATCAATAACTTCTATACCCCCTACCATCCCTTAACTAAATGTACTAAGGATACCAAGTAGCCAAAATAGAGAAGTCAAAGATAGTGATATGCTATCAATGACAACATCACCAAAAGCCCCAACACCCAATAGGTAAAATGTCTCAATGACTATGGGATAACAATAGACAATGTTAGAACCAACCAAGGATACTCAGCTAATTCAAAAAAGGCCATGCTTGGTTCTATAGGAAATAGTGCCTTCGAAGTCCTTTAATATAGTAAATTAGTTGAATAAATCTACTATACCTATCCTAATATGAGAAATATTGGTCATCATAGGATAAAAGGAATACTTATAGAAGGCCCTAGAAGAAGAAGGAAAGAAGAAAAAACAAAATCCCAAAAAACTAATGTTGTCTTACAATTTTTAATCAATGAATCAAATAAAATAAAGCCCTAATTTTATATCTCAGACATATATGAGGACAATATAATTCATAATTTCATAGCAGGTTCTAAGTCTAATACAACAATTATGCCTAAGGACATTGTAGATGCATTGAGTATTAAGTATCAACCTGTCAGTAGAAATATAGCACAACTATATGGTAACTTAATTCAAGTTCTAGGTAAAATAAATAAATTACAATTGATCCTAAATACTTTTCCTAGCATGACTATGATGTAGTACATATACATGATTGATATTCCATCCTCATTTAGCCTATATTTATCATAAAATTTTGCCATAGAAATGGGAGGATATATGCACCGAATTCAATCCACCATGGTGTTTAAAACCTAGTATGAAACAAAGTTTAAACTTCAATTTGAACCACTTTTCCTCCACCACATAGAACATAAGCCAATGTCAAGAATGAATTCCAACCAGATCTTAATGATGGAAGAAGAGTAATCAGAGGCTTCCATTGATGAAATGTAATTGTATCTCTTTGATGAGAAACTGGATGAGAGGGTGACATGATGGTGGGGAGATAATTTTCCAAATATACACAAGAAGATATACATGAGATAGAAGATGGCTAAAAATGGTCGAAGAATATGTAAATGAAAAAAATTATGAAAATTTTGCTTTATTTTCTTTCATTTTTTAGAATAATTTTCCAAAACAAGAGATCCATAAAAGTCATCAATAAGGTTATTCTAAAAATTAGCACCAAATTTAATGATTTATACAATTGAGGTGGTAGGCTTACATCATCTAAAATGATTATGCATAACACAAAAGTAAGCCAAAGTTTTTACCATATAACTTTGGACATGAAGAAAGAAGCTCATCCCAATGAAAATATAGGATAAGTGAGAGATGGTGCTAATCCAAGTATGGTGAAATAAAGGAGAACAAGCCTCACTAACCCCAAATAAAGGCTATAAAATAAGGCCAATGTCCTCCAAAAATCTATTCCTCTACAACTTTGCACCCAATGGATAAAGGAATTTGAGCTTCTAAGTTCATTTCCTTCTACAAGTAGAAGACCCCCTGAAAGCCACCAAAACTATAGTGATAAATCACTAAAAATTTAATAGATTACATCCTAGAAGAATATGAGGAGCCAAAACCTAAAACTAGGGGAACACAATCCATGCCAACCTAGAAAGATTCCATGTAAGATTTTGCTAAACAAATCTCTCCAAACGGTAAATACAAGAGTGGAAGCTCTCCTTCTATATGAGCAAGTTAACCACCTAATAATAAGATGGCCCATAATAAGTATTTTGGAGCCTTTTCAATGATATGAGCCAAACCTCACTCCTAACAAAAGTTGATTAGCCTTTTTGGCGATAACTAAAAAGACTCCATTAGAGGAGGAGGATCAATCCAAATGTCATCCATGGAGGACTTAGGAGAGTTCATCATTGTCTAAATCATTTTGGATAAACATCCTCTAACAACTCATTCTTCATATCACCATCAGACACGTAAGGATATCCTTGATGATGGGATATGGCTAGGGGAAAATCAAAAAGTGGATAAACAAGAGTGATCCTTGTGATCACTCTATAATAATGGATTTTGAAATACTTATACTTCCCCACATTCATAAGAAAATGTTATAATGTGAAATCTTCTCTATAGAAATAGAAGAACCAAATGAATCACTAGCAAAGTTGAAAAACATGGAAACATCCTAACTCAAAGGTTGACATGAAAAAATAGGAATAAGGGAGCATAAAATAGAAAAAAGGGAGAAATATGAAAAGTATAAAATCAATCAAGATTTTTGATGAGATTCAATGAAGAAGGAAGGTTTGATGAAAAATACCCAATAGAATGACTTGTCGAAACTATTAAAGTCCCAAAGAAAGGAACCAATCATGAAGATAATGGATGCTAGAAAAGTTCCAAAATAGCAGATAACTTTGAAGGTGGATGAGGGAACCAAGACCAAGGGGGAGGTAGGTGAGTGCGCAATCCACCAAGAAGAAGAAAGACAATATGTCATTACTGAGAAAATATGGTTATCTACCAGGAATACTTTAGCTTTGCAAATCAAATAAAGGTAGGTAGACCATTAAAGGTGAAGGAATGGTACCTACAACCACAACAACTATAGACTAACAAGAAAAATAATTGAGGGCTACTTTTTTAAGTATTTAAAATCCCCAAGAGATGGGTAGATAGACAGTTAAATCATCCTATAAATTTTGGAGGGAAATTTTTCTTTTTGTAATATATAAATAGTAGTAGTATTAGATTTCTAAAGGATTGAAAAGTTTACATTTGTACGTATTTTTAAGCTTTTCTTTCATTTCTCTTTGTAAAAATAGTTATGGTTCTTGAGCATCTTGTGGGCAATATCGAACCCTCTCTTCTAGCACAATATTTATAAGAGTTTGCTTGCACTATATATGTACATGGGAGCCTATTTCTATTTTTTGGCCTATGCATGTAGTCCCATTGTTGTGTATGTATATATGTATGTGTTTGTGATCTTTTGCTTGAATATCAAAATTTTCTATGTATCTGAGTATGAGGTTCTTGCATCTATTTTTTAACTAAGTCACTTACTATATTGGGTCTCTTGTGGGACCCTCCTTATATATGCATATAACTAGTAGATATTGATTGCACTTCATTGTATCAAGGAGATAAAATATTCACCACTAGCACATAACACTTAGACCTATTTTTGTAGAAATATCTTAGTAGATCTCTTGGTGCTTTACCCCCTTTTCTTTTCTTTGTTGATTTTATTTATTTTCTTGCATTCCTTTTCCTTTGTAGAGAAACTAGTGCCTAGAATATCTCATCGTAAGAAGGATATGACCTTGTAAAAACTCTTGAAGGCCCCCAATTGAGCCAAATCCCATGGTCTTGGCCACAACCTACTATTTCACTCCAATACGAGGTACGATTATCCTAAGCAAGGATAATCAAAGATGAAAACATTTACCATACATCCCTAGTTAAGGGTGAGCCCATTGCTAAACATATGGATTCCACACCTCTTTATATGGACCACTATATATATGCACATCTATCATTTAGGATCATGTGGAAAGCTAAATATTTTAAGCTATATTTTTCTTTAAATATTTTATATATTTTACATGTGTGCATGTATACTTATGATTTGTGATTAGGTCCACATTTCCTAGTATCTCATATCTAGATGGATAACTCATATTCATTTATCATGTTACCTATAGGGGTACACATCTTTCATTGGAACTAATATATAACTATATTCCTAGTGGTATCTTTTATAAAGCACTAAACTATTGATCTATAATCAAGGGATGAAAATGATAAAGAAAATAAGTCTATAATATATCGACAAATTAGTATTTTAATCGCCTCATCCATTAGATTATCATTTTAATGGAGATGCATTTATAATTTTCTATGATCCATAGTGATAGAATTTAAACAACACAAATCCTATGTTCCTATTTGTTGAATCTCTTTTTTTACCCACATAATGCTACATGATAGAAATCTATGACCCTTCCTTGGAAAGGAATATCAATATTAGATTTATTATCCCTATGTAATACAATTGGTTAAAGTGAAAACTTGCATATTTGAATCTTAGAATATCAATGCCAAAATTTGATGAATATTTCAACTTAACCTTATGAAATCTAAATATGGAGGGAAGAGAAATAAAAGAGTTAAATACAAATTATGAATACTTTTTGTATTGGTCTCTCTAATATAGGTAATTTTTAGGCTTCAACGATGATATAATTTTTAGGGTTGAGCAATAGCGGAGGTGATGGCGAGTGAACGAGCGGTTTTAGGTGATCGGATGGCTTCAGGGGAGCGAGGGGAAGGTAGGAATACAAATTTTCAAATCTCTACAGGTGGATCTACCCCTCAGAACTCATCAGAGATAGGTAATGCATGTGACGATGAGAAAGCAGGCCCCGATTCAGAACCAGATGGCAAGGATCCTCCCGATAAGGGACACATGTTTAATGGGTCCCTCTCTCAAGACTGTGATTCCTCTCCTTGGTCTTATGCTAAGAAATTAAAAGGGTCTACGAAACCTCCTTCGGGTAGTGGAACCCTCTTACTCCCAATGGGTGAAGACCTGGTAATTCTTGAAACCCTAATGGTGGATTACATTTCTGTTGAATCCCACAATATGGTGGGGAAATTTATTGGAGGATGGCTAGATATGGAATCTATTCGGTGGTGGGCCTATACCAAATGGAAAACCCTAGGCAATATGGAGTTGGTTGCCCTTTCAAAGGGCTTTTTCCTCATTCGACTCAACAATGAAGAAGATGCCTCCTGGATTCTTACCAGGGGTCCTTGGTTCTTCGATCGAAAGAGTCTCTTTCTTCGAAGGTGGGGTGAAGATTTCAACCCCGAGATGTAGAGCATAAATTTTGCACCAATCTGGGTTTGGTTTCCAGATCTGCCTACCCATTTTTGGCATGAAGATATTTTAAAGGGTATTGGCAAATATATAGGCGAGTTGGTTGCAATCGACCCGGTGACCAGAGCACGCACTCGCATGGTACATGCTAGAATTTGTGTTAATGCCAATCTGGATTCCCAGCTTCCCACTCAGATAAATTTGGTTTATGGCTCCTATCGTAGATGTCAGGCCATAGAATATGAGAATAAGCCTGCATTCTGCATTGAATGCAAGGCTTAGGGCCATCTCAAAACCCAATGCCCATTGCTAAGAAACTCAAAGGAGATGAAATTCCCCAATACCTCTCGAAGTGGGTTGCAGATTGGGCGGCAACAAGGCAGACCCCTACAGGGCAAGCAACAAAGCAGCTACTACCAGAAGAAGGATCAAATTCCAAAAAATTCCAAAGGAAAGTAGATTGAAATCCAAGATTCGGAGAATGATCATCCAAAGGTGAGTTCCATTTTTGCCTTCCAAAATTATTTTGATGTTTTAAAAGGAACTACTTTTCATGGGCCTGAACCTGGTGAGGATGACATTACCTCACATCTAGCTGAAACCCTAGTTTCTGACCAAGATGAGCCTCAATCCTTGACCAGATCTGGGCCCTCCAATACTATCTCAAAACCTCCATCCACCCCTGAGGGGCATATAGAAATTGGTAGTCCCATCTCAGACAAAGTGGAGAAAGAAGATAAATATGATTTCAGCCCCATTAACACTAGAAGTCTCAAGAAAGCTTTTGTTGACATCGGTAGTGAAAAGAAAAAAAGGGAAGACCCTCTATAAATGATCAGAAGAAAAAGGAAATAGAAAATGATATTGCAAATGGTACCCAGAAAACCCTATTCCAAGATCTTCTCGGACAGGAGAAGGATGAATCAAAAAGACCCAAACCTCCCTTGCAACAATCTAAGGGAGGCCAAAAAATTTCCAAAAATTCTAAATGAGGATCCTCTCATGGAATGTGAGAGGCCTCAATAGTGTTGTCAAGCAAAGGCTTGTTTGCACTCTGAGGAAAGAACATAGACCCACTATCATAGTTCTACAAGAAATGAAGATTGACCAAAATAAAATCCAGAAAATCACAAATTCTATCTAGAAAAATGGTGAGTTTGCTTTTTGCCCCACTCAAGGTACGTCTGGGGGACTTCTCTATATTTGGGACTCAAACAAGTTAGAAGGTAGAATCATTTCCTCTTTCGATAGGGTCCTCAATATGATGTTCTTCTATAAAAGTAGTAATTTCTCTTGGGTTCTGTCCAATGTCTATGCCCCTAACAATCCTCTCAACCATAGGGGCCTATGGGATACTTTGAGTCAGATGAGAAGTGCTTTCTTAAACCTTTCATGGATTATCGTTGGAGATTTCAACTCTCCCCTTTTTCCTTCTGACAAGCAGGGAGGGAACCTGATGCCCTCCAAAAGCATTGAGGATTTTCATAACTTTGTCACTGATTGTGAGCTGATGGATGTTCAGACTAAAGGGGCAAAATACACCTAGAGCAATAGGAGAATTGGGGATCAACACATTCAAGTTAAACTTGATAGGGTTTTTTGTCTCAAGAAGCTATACCGATGATGGGTGATGGCACTCTTATCTGTCTTCCCAGAGTTGGATCTGATCATTGTCCTTTACTGTTTGAAGTCGATAAAGGTCCTTGTTTCAAAATCCCCTTCATATTTGAAGCTATGTGGACTCAACACCCATATTTGTAGATGCAAATTGTTGATTGGTGGTAATTTGACTATCATGGGTCCTTTATTTTTAGGGTTTCTCAAAAAATTAAGTGTGTCAAAGAAAATATTTAAGTCTAGAATAGAGAATTTTTTAATAACATATTTGAAAATAAGGAGAAGATTTTGCAAAAGCTAAAAAGTATTGAACTCCAAATTCAGAATGGGCAGCTCAATGAACAACTCAGAAATGAAGAGAGACAGGTTCTTGCAGACTATCATAATGTACTAGCTAAAGAGGAGACTTTATGGAGGCAAAAATCAAGGGCCCTTTGGCTCAAAGAGGGGGACTCTAACACAAAATTCTTTCATGCCACTACCCTTAGGCACCGAAGTTCGAACAAAATTAAAGAATTAACTAGAAGTGATGGCACCATCATCAAGGATATTTTTGAGATCCGAAATGAAGCTTCATATTTCTTTGAAGGCCTTTTGGGAGCCAACCCCCAAAATACTACCCAGGATGGTAGACAATTGCTCCACCATATTCCTAGCTTGGTCACTTCAGATATGAATTTGACTCTTATCAAACCCCTCACCCCTGATGAAATTAAAGAGGCCCTTTTTTCTATGCACCCTGATAAAACCCCAGGCCCTGATGGGTTTTCTCCCTAGTTCTACCAGACCTTTTGGGACATCATTGGGCCTGACATTTGTAATGCCATCATTGAAATTCAGCAAACTAAATCTATACCCAGAAGTATCAACTCCACTTTCATTGCCTTGGTTCCCAAAGGGCCTGTTTGCAAATCTATGTCAGATTTTAGACCCATTAGTCTCTGCAATGTTCTTTACAAAACTCTCACTAAAGCCATGGCTACAAGACTCAAGGAGATCCTTCCTCAGATCATAGACCCTTGTCAAGGTAGCTCTATCAAAGGAAGAAATATTACTGATGGTGTTATCACGTTACATGAAGTCCTTCATTCTACCAACCTTAACAAAAAAGTTGCCATGTTTTTCAAAATTGATATGAATAAGGTATTTGATAGAGTTAACAGATATTTCCTGATTGTTGTCCTTCTCAAATTTGGATTTCATAGGGAATGGGTTGATCTTGTTCACAATTGCATCTCTAATCCTTGGTTTTCAGTCCTGGTAAATGGATCTGCAGTAAGGTTTTTCCCTAGTAATAGGGGCCTCAGATAGGGAGATCCTCTCTCCCCCATCCTTTTTATTATTCTTGTTGAATCCTTGGGTAGAGCACTCAAAAATTCCTGCTCCAATGGCATAATTTTAGGCATTAAGGTTGCATCCAATTTAAGAGCCCTATCTCACCAATAGTTCGTTGATGATACCATCATTGCTACTCATGCTTCTATGTGGGAAGCAAAAGCCATTAAGAGTATTCTTGATACTTATGAGGAGGCTGCAGGTCAGAAAATAAATTATATTAAAAGCAAAATCTATTTCATCAACACTCCCCAAGAGAGACAAGCAAATATTGCACGCATTTTTCAATGTGTTATATCTCAGTTACCTACTCAATATTTGGGCCTCCCTCTTTTCACTAGTGCTCCAAAGGAATCCATGTGGAGTAATGTTATTGAGAGGATTAACAAAAAACTTGTAGGTTGGAAAGGGACCCTCCTCTCTCAAGCAGCCAAAGCCACCCTAACAATGGCTTATCTCCAAAGTGTTCCTATTTATTTCATGTCCATATTCAAAGTTCCTACTATTGTCTGCATGAAAATTGAGCAAATCCAGAAGAGATTTTTATGGGTAGGTGTCGAGGATAGGAAAATATTTCATCTAGTCAGTTGGGACAAGGTGTGCTCCCCAAAAATTCAGGGGGGATTGGGGCTTCGAAGAGTTTTTAATATGAACACAACCTTGTTAGCCAAGCAAGCATGGAAGGTTTTCACCAACAACAACCTTGAATGGGTCTCAATTATCAACAGAAAATATCTTCAAAACCATTGTTTCCTAGATGATGATATTCCCAGAGATGGGTCCACTTTTTGGAAATCAATTATCCAAACCAGATCTCTTATTCAGAAGGGGATAAGGTGGCAACTAGGCACAGGGAGAAAAATTAATTTTTGGACTGACAGGTGGATTTCTAATCAACCGCTTTCAGAGAACAATGAAATTGTTATCTTACAACCTTTCCTAGACACTTTAATTGGTAGCAAGGTTGAATATTTCATTGATATTTCATTGGATTCCAAGTGTTGGAAATATTTTCATATTCCATGTGCTAATGGTCAAATCTCTACTACCTCAGAAGTTCTCAAAACCATCCTAAATGCAATAGTCATCCCCACTGGTAATTCCCCTGACTCTCCTTTTTGGAAAGAAACTGATTCTAGGTTGTTCATTATTAAATCTGCTCATGATCTGACTATTGATTATCAAGTGGTCCATATCCCTTATGATCGAGTGTGGATTAAATACCTCATTCTGAAAGTTGCTCATTTCAGTTGGTTGGCCATTCAAAATAAGATTCTAATGATTGATAACATTATGAAAAGGGGTATGTCTATCCCCAACAGATGCTATTTGTGCATGAATGCCTGGGAATCTACCAATCACCTCCTTCTAGAGTGCCCTTTCTCCAAGATAGCTTTGGATCACCTTATGTCCACTTTTCATATCTCTTGGGTTCCTCCTAATTCGTTGAGTCACCTTTTCACCCAATGGCCTGCTCCATTCAAAAATCTCAGATTATCTTCTTTATGGAAAGTGAGCCTTCATCATATCTTATGGCAATTATGGCTTGAAAGAAACAGTAGGGTTTTCTCTTCCTCCTCTAAGGATCCCATATCTATAGCCAACAAAGCTATTGCCTTTGTTGTCGAGAATTCCTAGCTCTTCCCTTGTCCCAAACCACCTGATTCTAGATTGGAGTCTATTATATTCTCTTCTTTAAATATTCCTTACAACTCCAGTTCTAGTTTACCAACCCCCATCCTAGAGTGGGTGCCCATTGGATTCCTCCCCCAAGTGAGTGGCTGAAACTTAATTTTGATGGTGCCTCCAAAGGAAACCCAGGGGATGTTGGTGTAGGTGGCCTAGTCAGAGATAGCAGTGGTCAAGTTATTATGGCTTATGTTGAGTATCTGGGGTGCCAAACAAATCATTTTGTTGAAGGTCGTGCACTATGGAGAGGGCTAGATCTTCTCAAGGATTATAAATGCAACCTTTTTATTGAGGGAGATTCTTTGAACATTATAAATGCTCTTAAAAACAATAGGGTGTCCTCTTGGAATGTCAGAACTATTATTCAAGAAGCTAAGAAGTTATCCCAAAATTTCAATGATATCTCTATCAACCATGTGTACCATGAAGCTAATAGACCTACAGATATTCTTGCCAATTGGGGAGTTACCCATAAATATCTATCCATTTGGAAAGAAAGCTTTCCCCAAGAAGTTTTAAATGCTACTAATAATGATTTGGTTTGAAAGTTGTGGTCACAGGTTTTGGTGGGTCAACTTCTCCAATGCTGACTCTACCCTTTTCAGCATGATGTGTTTCTTTGGTTCCAATTCTTATGGTGAAAGTTTTTTGATTAGCGTGACTCTCTGCCTTGCTATCAGTGTTGGCATTTGGTTCTCCCATTTCCCTTCTGTGAAGTATGCAATGTCCCAAGATAGGCCCTATCAGTGGGTTTACCTCGTGGTTGTCTTCTCCAAGCATGTCAAGTCCCTGAGTAGGTCTAGGTTGTGCAATTGGATGTTATCAAACAATGTCAATATGCGTCAAGTCTTGAGATGCTTAATTTTATGTCTTGTGAATTTTGAGATTCATTATTTCAGTCATTTGGCACTCCCAATCCTATCCCAGCCCTATCATGTGCGAAGTCTATCCTGTGCCATGTCTATTTTTTTTAGTGTCGGTTCCCTATGGAGAATTATTACGTGGTCTACCAATCACACCAACTCAGCTTCCGAAAAGGGCATCTATTGTACCAAAAATTTCTATATTTACATCCTTGGTCTGTGTCAGTCCATTGTCATCTAGTTTTGTTCATCGTTGTGTGTCCTAGGTAGTAAGAAGCTTTTGTGGTCTTCCTTTCTCCTCAGTCTTGCCAATATGGCCCTGCTTGAGCCATCTACCCTTCAGCTTGATCCCCTATCTCACACCTTTCTGGAAGCTCATGGTCTCATTCCATTTCTAAGCAAGTTCAAAGGGGTTGAGCAAGATATCACTGAAGCCTTTGTCATTTCATGGAATAATGGTTATGTTGTTGTGTGTAACCTCCATTTCAGAGTTACTATTAAGCTGATGGTTGAGGTGATAGAACTACCGATGAAAGGGTGAGCGGTGCGAAGAGATCATCATAATTGGGAACTTGAGCTCCAGGGTTTCCCAAATCATTCAAATATTTTCAAGTGGAAGGGTGTTGTTGTTGATCGTGAGTCACTGCCTACGCCCTGGCCCACGGTGTCTATTATAGTTTTTATGGATATTTTGTGAGCTTCCCCTACATGGGTTTTTGTCATAGCTCCTTTACAGGTTTTTTAGATAGTTACTTCTCTTAAGCAACCCCTGCGTGGGTATTGCTCGGACTGCATTTTTATTTTTTTGACGTCAGGCATCCATCCAACCTTCTCTGCTATTGTTTGGACCTTTTTCTTCAGGTTGTTGCTGGCCAATATGCAGGCTTGTGTCATCTTATGCTATTGGTTTAGCTACCAGTTTATGTACTTGGGTTTGGGGCCCATTTAAACCCCACACTTAATCAATTTTACCTACCAAAAAATCTATATTCTCCAAGATATAAAAAATTAAAAAGATATAAATGATATGCTAAAAAAAAATCAGCAATGAAAAAGCATTTAAGATAAATATATAATTAATATGGATTAGGGTTTTTCCTAAAAAATATCTCATATTTTAGGAGCCATATCTTCACAAATAGTTATCTGATTCAGGTGATTCTTGGATCAACTGATGCAGAATTTGAATAGCTTTAAAATGAGTGGTCATATGTAAAAAGCTAAGAAATATTGATGGAGATACGACCTTGTGAAGTCAACCATTTGGAACAAGGGTAGTGACAAATTTTCAAATCTCAAAAAATAAAATTGCAAAGTGCGAAGGATTAGGGTTTTTTCATGAAAACATCTCATATTTTAGGATCCATATCTTCGTGGAGAGTTATCTGATTCAGTTGATTCTTGGCCCAACTTTTGCAAAATTTGAATAGCTTTAAAATAAGTGGTCATATAAAAAAATCCAATAAATATAAAGGGATATACAACCCTATGAAGTCAACCATTCAGAACAAGGGCAGTGACGATTTTTCAAGTTGCAAAAAATGAAATTGCAAATATTTTCCAACTAGGGTTCGAATGATGGGAACAACAATGAAGGGTTAGGACTTCAGCGAGGCGAGACATTCTATCTGGACAAAGAATTTTTTATCTAAGTTCTTTTTTCCCTTTATTTATCTTAGAATTTGTGCATGAAAATTTTATAAAGTTTTTATCAAATATTATATATGTTATAAATATTTCAGATAATTTTCATTATATTTTAAGTTTTAGTTTCCTTTCCATGGATCGATTTATAGTTAAATCCTTAGAATCATCCCTAGTGGTAGACGTTAGTGAGCGCACCTCAGAGAGATCCTCATTACTCCAAGATAGGGCAGTTTTTGGTAAATTTAATGGGTATTGGCCAAGGGCTTCAACCTTGAGAAAATGGATTGATAGGAGTTGGAAGTCTCTAGGAGTGATTCTATCCTTTCTTCCTAAAGGTTTATTCCTAGCCATTTTTTGTTCTAGGTAAGAAAGAGAAAGAATCCTAAAATGGGGTCCTTGGTTTATGGGAAAAGTAGGGTTCTTCCTTACCCGTTGGTATGATGGCTTTTCACCTAAAATGTAAATCTATCCCTAGTAATAGTCTAGGTTAGGATGTTTGGATTACCCATAAAATTTTGGGAAATAAATACCTTCAAGGTAATAGGAAACACTCTAAGATAATTCCTTGAGATTTCAAATACAAAAAAAGATGGATTTTTGGCTATTTATGCTCAAATATTGATCATGATTGACATAAGTAAAGATTTACCAAAATCAATCATTCTTAAGTATGGGGATAAGATGTGGAACCAAACTATAAATTATGAAAACATATCTTTTAGATGTATAGGATGTCATGATGTGGGGCATATTGAGATATCATGCCCTAAGAAGAGCTTAGCATAATCATTTGTAGAAAATCATAAGAGAAATTCACAAATGGTTATGGATAAATATGGTTTTCAACTTCCAAAAATAGATCTAGAAAAACAAAAGAAAATGAATAGTGGAGAGCAATAAGAAAGAATACTGGAAGAAATTCCAATTATTTTGAGGCTTTATCCTATGAAGAAAAAGTAGATCAAAACTTAAAAGACACAAGACAACAATTTCAACATATTAGCAAGGAACCGTCTATTCAATATGATCCTAATTTAATGAACATTCTTGATGAACCTAAGGAATGTGTTTCATCAGATTTTGAAGACTCTCTTGAAGTACCATGCAACATTCAGGAGAAAATAATTGGTAAAGAAAATATAGTTTTAGAAGTTAATACCTCTGCCATTAATAAGGAAATACCAGAAAATGAGCAGGATAAGTCAAAAGCTTCTATAATAGAGCCAGGAGAGGATAAATATGTTGAAAAATAAAATGGTGAAAGAATATTGAGGAATAGAATAATAAGATCTACTCTTGATATAGGCAAGGTAAAATGAGGAAAACCCTCAAATTATCAAGCAAGATCCAGGGAAGTAAGATCTAACATAGAGAAAGGAACACAAACTAAGCTGGTTGAACTTCTCTTTACCAAAAAACAAAATGATATTGGTAATATGCAAGAGGGGCCAAAAGCCCCTAATGAAACATGATTATAATCCCATAGAATATAAGGGGTGTTAATACCCCCTCAAAGCATAGGTGTATTAGGGACATATTTTTAAGTAATAAACTTGATATTCTTTGTATTCGAGAAACTAAAATGACAAAAGAAGAAGTTTCAAAAACTATGAAAGAAGTTTGGGCAATATGTTAATAGGATGCTATGGATTCCGAAGGAGCAGCAGGGGAAATTCTAACTTGTTGCAATCCTTCTAGAACCTCTTGTGTAACCATTCATAAAAGTAAAAACCAATGTGTATGGTCCTACAACTCAGTCAGGTATATTAGAATTATGGAGTGGGATTGAGGCCTTTATGAGAAGTAAAAACCAAGAAACCTTTTTTATGATCATTAAATATTTTAATACCATTGCCAAGCTAAATGAAAAAAATGAGCGAATTAGGAAATTGACCCAAAGTATGAAATATTTCTTAGCTTTTATTCAAAACAACAATCTATGGGAATTTGAGTTTGAAGAAGATAACTATACTTGGACCAGCAATAGGAGAGGCTAGAAATTAATAGCAAAACAATTAGATAGATGCATTCTATTAGATCATTGGCTAGATGAAGGAACTTGTGCTAAAATTAATACCTTAACAAGGACTAGTTTAGATCACTGGCCAATAAGAGTTAAAATGGTGGTTAGTGAATTTAAAAAAATATCATATTTTAAATATGAGCAGATGTGGGAAGATCATCCTCAATTTTTTGATATGATATCTCAAACTTGGAATTTTTTAGGTAATGGTGGGTTGTATGCTCTTCCAAACTAAATTAAAGCTTTGACATCTAAATTAAAATAATGGAACAAGAACACCTTTGGAAATATTTTTGAGAAGAAAGAAGAACTAAAAGATAAACTTTCAAAATTCCAAAAAGGTGATGAAAATAATACAAGCTCAAAGGAAAGGGAGTTTCTTAGTGAATATCATAATATTTTGAGTAAGGAAGAGAAATTTTGGATATTAAAATCAAGACAAACTTGGTTAAAACAAGGAGATAAAAATACAAAGTTTTTTCATAGTATGGCTATAGTACAAATATCCTCTTCTAGAATTGGTAGAATTAAATCAATAGAAGGGGTTTGGATTGAAGATCAAAATAAAATTATAAAAGAGGCTAAGTCATTTTATCATAATATTCTAGGTTCATAGAAGTCTAAAGTTCTTAATGATAAACTTCTTCAAGATTTTTCTTCAATTATAACAAATGAAGATAATAGGAAATTAATTACTCTAGAAGTTTAATTAGCTCTTTTCTATTTTAATAAGGATAAATCCCCTAGTCCATATGGGCTCTCTGTAGCTTTTTACCAATATAATTGGGATATAGTGAAGGATTCTTTATTGGTGGCAGTGGAACAGTCTAGGGCAAAACAATACATTCGTTATAAAATAAATGTAACTTATCTTACCCAAATTCCAAAAAAGAAGGATGTTGAATTGTTTGATTATTTTAGACCCATAAGCCTATCTAATATGGATTATAATATTATTTCCAAAGTAATGGTGAATATATTAAGGCCATTGTTAGACAAAATCATTTTAGAAGAGCAAGGAGGTTTTGTGAAAGGGAGATAAATTTTGGATAGGATCATAGTAGCTCATGAAGTTATACATTCAACAAATTCAATAAAAGAGAAAGCTATGATCTTCAAACTTGATATGAGTAAAGCCTATGATAGGGCTAATTGGAATTTTCTTTTTGCATTTTTACATGAGTTTAGTTTTGGGAAGATGTGGTTTAGATGGATTAAAGCTTGTGTCTCTATAGTTTCTTATTTAGTGTTGATCAATGGGTTAGTGACATGATATTTTAAAACCAAAAGAGGCCTTAGACAAGGAGATCCTTTACCTCCTTGTTTGTTCATTATTATGGTAGAAGTTTTGAGTAGAAACTTAAATAAGGCTTACAAATATGGGTTTATAAGTGGAATTAAGGTTAGTAATAACATCGATAACATCACCCATCAATAATTTGTAGATGATACAACTCTTTTTGGAAGGGCAAGGATAAATGAGTCTAGAGATTTGAATAACTTTTTAAAAGAGTACGAAAAAGCTTCATGAAAAAAATTAATAGGACTAAATCCAAAATTTACTTTCTTAACACTACTGCTAATATCAAAGCAAAAATTTATAGGTTGATTTAAATGGAGGAGGTAAATTCTAGGGATGCCTTTACTTTAAGGCAGAATGAGGATAGATTTATGGAATCTATTTATTAGTAAAGTTTAAAATAAACTTCCAGCTTGGAAAGGTAGATGGTTATCATTAGCATGAAGAGTGCAGCTAGTTAAGTCAGTGTTACAAGCCATTCCAAAATATTATGTCTTTGTATTCTATGCCAAAATCAGTTGAAAAGAGTTTGATATTTATTATACGATCATTTTTATAGTCAAGTTTACATGATAAAAGAAATTTTTCTTTGGTGAAATGTAGCAAGTTGTGTGATGACAAAACTAGGGGAGGTCTTAGTTTAAGAGCTCTTACAAATGTAAACTTAGCTCTTAGGGGAAAATTTATTTGAATATTGTACAAAGAGAGTCAAAGACAATGGGCAAGAATTCTTGTAAGTATGTTGATCCCAATGACCCAAGTTTAATATTTACTACATATTCTCTTCCAAATGGTTTTGCTCTTTGGAATAGTTTAAATAAATCTATTGATCTTATGATTAAAGGTTTAATATGGGTGGTGGGAACTGGAGAAAATTTTTCTATTTGGATGGATACTTGGTGTGATAAAAAACCACTCAATTTAGATCCAGTTTTGAAACCTTGGATGAGATTGCTTCAAGACAAATACAGTGATAGGGTTTCAAATATTTTGTACAAGGATTGAGAAGGAAGATACAAATGGAAAGAAGATTTTTTTACAAGTATACAAGACATTGATGCTAGGAGGCATTTGAGTAGAAAGATAAAAAAAATGTAATTATTTCAAGGGGTGCCAATGATAGATTGATTTTGGAGTTGAATAACTCAGGAGAATACACAACAAGAAGTGGATATAATGTTCAACACCAACATAATAATAATATCACTAGAATTTGGAGATATATTTGGGATATCCCAAGCATTCCTAAAGTTAAAATGTTTGTTTGGCTAGTAGGTCATAGAAGAATTTTATCCCTGCGATAACCTTATGAAAAGGGGTTTTCATGGCCCCTCTAAATATGTTTTCTGTAATAAGGAGAAGGAGAGTATAGACCATCTCTTGAGACATTGCTCAATAGTCTAGAATCTATGGTAATGGATTCTTAATATGTTTGGTAATTGCATGATGATGAATTGCATAATTGAATATTAGTTAAAAAAATGGTAGAGCACTTATAAAAGTGATGATTTATAGAAAATATGGGATATATCAAAAGATACAATACTTTGGACTATATGGCTTGAAAGGAATAGAAGAATATTTAAAGGAAAGGAAAGCAATTTAGAGCTACTGAATAAGAAGATATATTTAGTCATAGAAAAGTCTAAACCAACCCTATCAACTCACCTAAGTCTTGATATATGGATTCAAGTCATTGAATGGAATTATGATGTTGGGTACAAGAGAAGCAAAAATAAATTAAATAATATAAAGTGGAAACCACCATATGTGGAGTGGATTAAATTGAATTTTTATGGAGCATCTAAAGGAAACCCAGGACCAGCAAGAGGAGGAGGAATAATTAGAAATAATAGAGGAGAGATTTTATCTCATTATGCTTTCAATTGTGGATTTAAGACAAGTAATGAAGTTTAAGCTTGGGTAGCTTTAGAAGGATTAAAAATATGTAAAAAAATGAAATGAAGTAGGAAGGTGATTCTCTCGTAGTAATAAATGCAATTTTGAGGAAAGAAAATGCTCCATGGAACATACAAGAGATAATTGTGGAAATTCAATATTTTGCTAAAGAGTTTGAAGAAATCAGGTTTACACATATATTAAGGGAAGGAAACAAATGTGCAGATAAGCTAGCCAATATAGGAATTTTGATTGAGGATCGTGAAGTTAACATCTCCTTTCCATGGTTAGAGGAAGTAGAAAGTTTAGTTGAAGTTGACAAAAATTGTTGATTGCCTAAATCAATTAATGATTAAGATTTACTTTATTGTTTTCCATTGGTAATATTTTATTCTATTTTATAACAATAATGTGTGTTCATTTAGACTATTTATATCATTTTTGTGGTTGCACTTGTGTTTCAGGAAGGAAACTAGCAATCCAGATTTGGTAAAGCAGACTATGTTAGTGCTTTGTTTTGGAAATATTACTCTACTAACATGCAAGACATAGATATTAGAGGTGAAGTTTTGGTATTTTGAAGGCTATCAAGAAAGATACTAAATTTTGGAGTAATTGTGATGTAATTTTTTAAGGGTGGGATACTCGAGTACAACCCCTTTTTATCAAGCAAAAAAAAAAATAGAGGCACACATAACTATTTACTTTAGTGCAAATCTTCTCATTGAAATCTCAACCAATGATAGGTACAAACTCAACTATCCATGATCCTATGATAAATAAAAGTATGGATAGGGACATATAATATCCTCTTTCATAGTTGTAAATAGAAACACACGACTATCCATAACACTGTTGTGACTAAGGATACACATCACTAGTCATAAACAATCCATTAGATTAGGTGTTACTTATTTATAATATTTCATGAATACGGATAAAATCAACTATTCAATTAAAATATAGAATGAGCCTCTACTTGATAAATGATTAATCATAATTTAGTCTTACTAATAAATACATTGATTCAATTATAAGTCTTTCAAATCTTTTTTGATGAAAATTATCTTCTTCATAAAGAAAATAGAATAAAATTTCTTCTCAATATTAAAAATGACTCAATAATGTCATTCTTCACTTCATGTGATTCTCTAATATTGGTAAATGCCATGGCATAATGGTTTGCTTCAATTGAATGTCTTATCTAGCCATTGTCTTGAGTTCTTCTTGAAAATTATTTAAGTGAATATAAATATTGACAAATTCACTATGTGTGTGTGTACACACACATACACGCGTGCACACACACACACACACACACACACACACATATATATCAACTATCCCATTCAAGAAATATGTCAAAGGATTTTGAAGATCACATGTTAAAAAATTGTTCAAAATGAGAGGGGGTCATATGACTGATCTAACCGTGATCCATTTGCATATTTTATATTATAGAGAATTCTTCATTTGAGAGAAGTGGATACATCATATTTTATAAATAGTAGTGTATCCCTATTCGCAAATGATCTTATGAATGGTTGTGTTTGTGTGTCCCTATTCACAAGTGAAGTGTTGTACCTATGATTGGTTGAGTGTGTCCCTAATCATAGAAGTTTGTAGATAGGCAAGTGTATCCCTATTTGCAAATATGTATATGACTAACATGCATATCTATATATATATATATATATATATATATATATATATATATATATATATGTTGAATTTTAATTAAAAAAAAAATCCAAGCACTATTCATAATTCTATGCTTCTAAATAATACTTTTGTGTAAAATAATATAGCATCAAAATGCTTCTCAATCCATTAATAAAATCTTGTTTAAGTTAATATCAAAGAACTTCACCATATAAACTCTAAACTATGTCATTCTATGGTCAATATAGAAAAAATATGCATCTGGAATAAAAACAAAAACATTTTGTGTTTCCATATATTTTTATTTTATATTTCAAAAATCTATTCATTAAATTTTGATTATCATATTTTTAATAAAACTATAATGATATTTTTTGACCTCATACCATTTTCCACTCAGATATCACCCTTAAACTACTTTACGTTGAAAAGCAATCTTGACTCTTATTCAATCTTGTGAATGATTTTCTAGAATTCCTTCTCATCTAAAAATTACAAGATAATGAACATGGGCTCATTGCCAATAATTTCTATCATGAAATAAAACATTGATTTTTCTTTTCTAACAAAAGTTGTTTTTCATTATTTAGAAACCCCCATGTGAACATTATATGTGTCTTTTTTAAATCTCAAAACATGCTTTCATAAAACACATCACATGTTCCAAAATCCTCTGTGCCATAGATCTTACACATAAAATAACTAAAAATATTGATTTGATGATCAAGACTCATTGTAACTATTAAATTCATGGTCTAAGATCTTATGAATTGGAATGGTAGAAGCTAGAACTTTACTTATAGGGCATTTCCAAAGCAAAATTCTTTGTTTATCTAAAAAATTCTCATATATAGCTAGTCACTCATTTCCTTTCATTTCATATGCCTCATTTGATAACAACAAAAGAATCATATAGTTTGAAATTTCATGTGAGAATGAACTATCCCTAGATTTATTACTTTGTATGCATCAAACATGTATTAAAATATATATAACATTCTTAACAATCACTATGTCACTTAGAAAAGCATTAGATATGTGTGTTCCTTAAGGATCAATCAAAATATTTTGATATCACAAATTATGATATGCCCAATAGCATGGGTATGATCCATGTGAACTACCCTTTTTTACATCTTTTATAGAGTGAATGCAACAATGTTGTTTTCTTCATACATAATGATCTAGATAATACTCTCTTCTTTGCATAATATTGTAGTTCTAGCACGCTTGCCTTTTGTAGGATAGAGGTTATAGCATGAGCAACCGTAGAATAAATCATGAGCCTTGTAACAAGCACCTCATCCAACTATAAGGATGTCCTTGTGAATTTTATCTTATTGTCCATGTGTTGTATTTTTATTTCTCTTCCTAATGCTTTCACCTAATCATTTTAGGAATGCAATAGAGTTTTAATCATCTTCTTCCCCGCAAACATTTTTCTCTCCTTCTTTCTCTTAGGAAATTTTAGGTTGTTAACATTAAGTTTGAGTAGGATGTAATAGAATGCCAAATATTTGGTTTAATACCAAATATTGAAACACCAAAAGGTTGAACAATACCTTTACTAGCTAAATATGTATTTACCTAGAATGTTATTAAACATAATTGATTATGTAAAACCAAATTTATCTATATTTTAATAGTAATCCTCACAAACACTATTTTCCTATAAGACATTTATATAAGTGGTTTCAACTACCCAAACTTAAAAACTTTATAACATGTACAATAATGGAGGTGACCAAATTCTAATTTAGGTGACATACTTCACATGATTATTCAACCTAAAAATCATTCTATGGTGTAATAACTATTAACAAATTCAAAACTATTCAAGTATGCAAACTAAATCTCATTCCATGATGTAATAAATCCTAACCATTCTAAAGACTTTGAATAGATATTTCAACCTAAAAATCATTCTACAATGTAATAACTGTTAACAAATCTAAAACCATTTAAGAAATATTCAAACTAAATCTTATCCCATGATGTAATAAATCCTTACCATTCTAAAGACGTTGATTAAATAAATATTTTAACTTTATTAAGAGTCTATGAAGTATAACTTTAATTATAGATAAAATAATAATAATTACCATAAACTTTAATTTATCCCGACCATGATAACTTATCTGTAATCCAACATTCACAATTCACATAATATAAGATTTTAATAAAAGACTTTATCCTCTCACCACTCAAAGAGATTAAACGAACTAAATTGCAAACCCATCTATAAAATCATAACCTTAATTTAAAGTCTCTAGCCTTTCATTAGGTATAACCTAAAATAGTAGGAACAAAACATGGAGATATGTTCAACAACTAGGTAGAAACAAAACATGGAGATGTGCTCAACAACTCCCGTGACAATCACTATTATTGCCCTTCTCTTTCTCCGACAACTTCATGCACAGTTGAGGAGGAGACATCAATGGTAAACGGTAAACGGAAAATGAGTAGATAAATACCTACACCCCATGTGAGGACGACGACTTACAAATACACGCCGAGAAAGACGGCAGCTATAATTAGCCGAAAGAATAGATTACTTGTTACAATGTATAATAAACTGTCCATTTCCCACAGGAATCCGAATGAAAACCTGTTTAAGAATAAAAACATATAAATATTAGTTCGAGTCAGGCCAGGAGTCAGTAGGAGTCAGTAGAGTCTAGATCTTGGCCCGCTCTCACGGGACTTCTTATTATTTTCATTTTGTTTTCTTGTTTGACTTCAATTAGTCGCCGTAATTTAAGGGCAGCGAACCTCACGGAGCAGGTGTCTACAGTAACATTTTTATAGCTTTCATTTTAATTGGGATATGGCCGACAAAGATTAGCGCAGTTTCGGATGACAAAGTCATTGCCGTGATCGCGCTTCGCCGCAAATCATGACTTATACTCGGCCAGAATTATACGTCTAAACAGACGTGGAACGTAGCACGTGAAATTATACGTCTAAACATACGTGGACGTACCACGTGGTCATGATTTCTTTCTCAAATGTGGGTAAAGGCATCCATCATCGTAACCTGTCATCTCTGATGTTCATCATTCAAATGGTAATAATATTTTCTTTTAGGCATGGATTTTGTCGGAATAATTTTTTTTTTTTAATTTAAAAATTATATATTAAAGTAAAGATTATTTACAAGTTGGGATGTGATTTTTTTTGGTGGATAAGAATAATAGCAAAAGAAGAATTTCAATGAAGTCAAATTTCTTCAACCATATTTTTACAATGGTTGTTAAAATTAGCTAAACATTGAATTTGTTCATCAACCTGCCTAATATTGTCATCCTCAATAGCCATGTCACTGTGCCACTTAACCCCTATCTTCTTCTCAGTAGCCATCTTAGTTAGGAAGTCTGCCACTTTATTTAGATCTCTACTCACATAGACTAGAATCACGTCATCTAATTCCCTCCACAATTCCTTAATTTGGGTGACAAAAATCCTCAACCTCAAAATTTCTCATACAATCTAGAGCTGCCACGAAGTATCCCACTTTATTTAGATCTCTCCTCACATAGACTAGAATCACATCATCTAATTCCCTCCACAATTCCTTAATTTGGGTGACAAATCCTCAACCTTAAAATTGCTCATACAATTTAGAGCTGCCACAAAGTCTGCCACTTTATTTAGATCTCTACTCACATAGACTAGAATCACATCATCTAATTCCCTCCACAATTCCTTAATTTGGGTGACATTAACTTTGATCCTCAAAAAAATTTATATAATCTAGAGTTGTCACGAAGTCTTCCACTTTATTTAGATCTCTACTCACATAGACTAGAATCACATCATCTAATTCCCTCCACAATTCCTTAATTTGGGTGACATTAACTGTGATCCTCAAAATTCCTTATACAATTTAGAGTTGTCACGAAGTCTGCCACTTTATTTAGATCTCTACTCACATAGGCTAGAATCATATCATCTAATTCTCTCCACAATTCCTTAATTTAGATGACAAGAATCCTCAACCTCAAAATTCTTCAATCTAAAGTTGCTCCCACCAATATTTGAGAATATTTATAGACAGCCAAAAAAAAAACCATAAATCATATCAAAAGAAAAGATCCAAAGAATCACATCATCTAATTCCCTCCACAATTCCTTAATTTAAGTGTCCTCAACTTCAAAATTCCTCAATCAGAGTTACTATTTGAGAATATTTATTGAAAACATAAATCATATGGGAAGAAAGGATCCAAAGTTCAACGTGCTCCCGCGGGAAACGGCATACTCATGGCACTTCACTAGTTGTACCGCAGACTTTCAAGTCACCATCATGGAAAAATCCATGGAGCAAGTAGGGCACGTAGGGACCCATACATGTGGGGCTGGGGGGTTGCACTAGACTTGCACGTAAAATTGAATTTCAACATGCACTGAGACGAATAATGAGAGCAGTCAAGGAGGGAAACTCCCGCCTATAAATATGCAAAACTCCTTCGTCTGTTGTCATCTTTTGCGAGTTCCTTAATCCGCTTCATAACTTTGCTATTGTGGAGACAATGGCGCCGCTCACCGAAATTTCAATCGTGGTCGTAGGTTTGGTGGCTCTAAGTCTGGTTGTGTGTAATGTTCAGGCAAGGGAAGGCGGATTCTTTAACAAAGAACCAGCGACCATGAACTCCAAAGAGTGGTACCCCACGGGCACCGAGCGCAGCGTAGACAACTCCTACAATGGCTACTACCCCACCGGTGAAGGCCAGGGCAACGGTAACGGCTACGGAAACGGCGAGGGCCAGGGGTACCGCACCGGTTCGGGCAACGGTGCCGAGTTCTTCTCGGAGAGCGGTGGCGGCAACGGGGCGGGCGAGGGATACCGAGGAGAGGGCTCCGGCAACGGTGGCGGTTATGGGTCCGGTGAGTGGCGCGGCTCCAATGGTGCTGGCTATGGACAACGTGGTGAATACCCCTCGGGCTACGGTGGAGGTTCCGGGAGCAACGGGGGCTACGGTTCGCGCTACGGTGGCAGTTACAACACAGATTTTGACACTGGCCGGTATGGACCTGCTTCCGGAAACGGCAACGGTGAATACGTTGCAGACAAGCGTTACAATTCAAACACAAACACAAACCCATAAACTGTAGAATATGTTTCTTCCTATCGATGTAGGAACCGCAGATGGTAATTATATAATAAATGTGCTGTGAGTGACTCGCTAGTATTAAGAGTTTTACCATGGTAGGAAGAGTTGGTGTTGGTTCGCAGGGATTAAGATGGCCTTCAAGGAGCCCAAAAAGGGTATTTCTAATATGAGTTTTGAGAAATTGTGTAGAAGATGTAGTTGTACCTTGCGAATATATAAAAAAGCATCGCGTTCTTCATCATGTTTGTATTATGTTAACAGGGCGTAGAAAATTAAACCTGGTATGTTGCTGTGGACCCTTTTACAGAAGTAGAATATACTATTGAAATCTTTGACACTTATCCGAGATTGAACGGGTGGCACTAAGCTAGGTTCAATCTTGCAGTACTTGTAGACAAAATTTCGAATGAGAGGGTGCCATCTTCTTTGCAAGCTTGAAGTAAATAGATATAGTGTTGCTGTTTTATTGCATGGAAGATTGAAGTCCCATTGATTTCTGTTTAACTAAATAAATGAATACATTGTTAATCTCCTAAAAATGCTCATATCCTACTGTTTTCTTTTTTACTAAGTAAATGAATAAACTGTTAATCTGCTTAAGAAATGGTCATATTAGACTATTCATACGCAAGATTTCTTATTTAAAATATTAAAAACTTTATATTAAAAAATTATTTTTAAATACACCAAAATTGAGACATGTAAAGACACTAAACTATACATAGGGATGGATTGGCTGCTATGTAGGTTTCTTATATCCGTACCAGAGATGTCCTTTGCCTGTCAAAATAACTTGTAAGTTCAACGTGTAATTAGAGCAAGCCTACTTATATTAAAATAAATAATGGAAATATTTAACGACAACCTTAATAAAACCAATCACAAATAAATTCCAAATATGGCACTGGGAGGACGCACGCTGACTTCAGAACACATATACTAACACAACCAATTACTTGGAAATTAGTATTTTTCTTTGTTCAAATAATTTTTAGTTTTTCTATTTTATTTTTTATTGATTATTGATTATTGCATTGTATATTAATATTATAATAGTTTAGTTATTTTATATGTTATATATATTTTAGTTGAAAAGATTGTCTTTCTCTTAACAATTATTATGATTATAGTGGTATTAGAATAAATTGAATATTATAAATGTATTATTTGATAAGATTAAAATATTTGAATCTTTCTTTTTTTCTTTAAGATTTAATTTTTTTTTTATTATATGGTCGAAGGAATTTTAAAAGGATCTTCAAACCTTTTAATAAAGCAGAGTAGTCATTGAAAAGGTGACAAAACACTTCAACCAAAGATCAATCTGTCAACCAAAAAGCTATTAGGTGACATTTACATCATAAAAAGAAATTCAAATTTGAAAACAGAATTTCGTCCAACCAGGATAGAATTTGACACAAATATCGAAACTAAAAAGCATTTAAATGGTCCAAGAATAGGCAAATAAAATCTAAAATACCACTTAGACAAAAAGGATCAAAACCATCACAGAAAACTACACCGATTTTGCGCCCAAAAAACCACTATTCAAATTAGAGACAAAATTCATCCCCTTCCTGAAGAAGCAATTTGGATCTCTACTGGGGGTGGGACACCTACCAATATGCACAGAAGCATTATTTTATTCCTTCCGGATGAGACAACTAGACCTCTGCTAGAAGTTGGAGATCAAAAACCATAACCCCAACTTCCACTCAAAACTAAAACTGATTTCGTATTTCGTTAGTCCAAGGTAAAATCTTCATTTGCAATATTTGATACTATTTCCCCCCTTAGAAGACTGGAAGGATTGGAAAAATGAATCAAGCTTAAGTTGTTTACCTTTTGGCTCCTTTTCCTTTTCAATATTTGACAAGAATTGAAGATCATTTGCATCCCCTATATCTACTACCCAAAACCTAGGCAGTTTTCCAATCTTCCTTTTTACCCCCAAATCCAACTGGCCTTTTCAATTGCTTCTTGTTTTAGGCTGAGAATATATTACCCTTGGTGCTCCCTCCCCAGGGAGAGGGGACTGAACTTATTTTTGAGAAGCCATAACCTTCATAGGAGAACCAGGCTCCACCACAACCTTCAAATGGGGAGAACCACCCTCAACTACATCTTGAGGAACACCATGCTCCTCCTGAGCCACTACCTAAGAATTTAAGCTGAGAAAAGAATTTTGAAGGAACTCCTAAGGAATAGGAGTTTTAGATTTCAAAATAGTGTGGTCAGGTTGAGAATGGCCACTATAAAAACTATCCATATTCTTCACAACTGCCACTCTTGGATTACTAATATCAACCTCCACTAGCTCATCCATGATCCTATCCCCTGCAACCAGGTCCTCATGCTCAATATGAATGGGATTCGACATAGGATCCGCCATGGACCCTATGCTCTGGCTATGACCCTGAGATGCCATTGGTTGCTTCTTAGCCTAGTTTTGCTTGGGAGGATCCCTTTTAAGAGTCTCCATTTTTTTTTGAATGCCCTTAGGGAACACACTAGAGAAATGACCAAAACTACTACAAAATGAGCATCTGATAGGTCTGTTCTCGTAAACTGTGGATTGGGTCTAGGAGCCCTGGTTGGAAATGAGATCAATATGGTCCGACAAATCCGCCTCTAAGTCTACCATTACACACATCCTAGAAAAAATCATTCTCAACTTGGCTTGAGTTGTAGAATTGATCAAGATTAAATCCCCAATAGCTTTAGCTATACCTCACAATATATCTTCATGCCAAAAGTGGAAAGGCAAATCTGGGAGCCTAACCCAGAGAGGAACCAAATTAACTTTTTGAGTCCTTGGGTTAAAATATGGCCCCCATTTTCATAGGAAGAGCCCCCTTCTACCGAAGAACTAGGCCCCTCCCCAAGGATACGTTGTGAGTCTTCTTCACAGTTGAGTTTGATTAAGAAAAAAACATTGGAAACCACCACAATCTCTAAATATCCTTTGGGTTTCCACTTGATTAAAGCCCATATCCTTAAGGCATCAATATTTGGATGGCCCCTTGGAGTTTACCAACCAAATTCCATGGGCCTTCCTCTATGGTGACAACCATTAACTCATCCATAATGATCAACTTATTACAAGATGGTAAAAGATCAAACAGAGCACTAGGGTTATGGGATCTGTAACCCTTTACAAAAACTAAAGCAAAAGAAAACACACCTAATAAAAGGGGTTGTCCAAAACTTGAGGACCTACCTCCATGGACACCTACAAGGCCCTTCTTCCTTTTCAACATCTGCAAATCGCCATCAGACTCTCTAGAAACAACCCTTCCACTTGATCGAAGCCCTGACCTACCATCGTTGGATTCAAATCCACTAACTCTCATCAAAAAAGCCCTATTTAAATTTTTTGACCATAAAATTTCAAAAATTTAATTAATAAAATTAATATTATTTAACTAAACAACTTATAATATTTGTTTTTCAATGGGTTATATAGGATTGAAATATACCCTATCCATATTACATAATTACCACATAGTGGTATTATAATAAATATTAGATATTATCCATGTATCATTTGACAAACGTGGGTCTCCTCGAAATATTGAGGAATCTAACCAATTGAGCTAATACCACTTGATCGAACAACTCATAATATTATTATTATATAATTATTTTATCTTCTTCAAAAGGGCCAAGGTTCAAACCACGACGTGGACGAGCGTGTGAGGGGGTGGGTGTGTGGTGGTTGTGTGTTAAATTCCCTATTGATAAGCTTAACTCTCAACATTACACAAGTCATGGTTGGGAGGACACTCTCCAGCCCTATGCTTTGGTCGTGGGGATTTCTTGCATTAACCAAATAAAAAAAAACTTATATAATTATTTTATTATTAAAACAATTAAATAATATAAAATTAAATTTTGGTTATTATTATTTTAATTTATAAAATATAAAATTAAAATTAAATTTTAAATTAACATGAAATATATATAATAAATTTAATTTTTACATATATAAAATATTTATTAAAAGTATTTTCGTTTAAATAAAATATGTATATACAATAAATTTTTTAAATTACTAAAATAAAAAGTAATTTAACTTTCTTAATTTTGAATATTATTAAAGGGTTAAATTGACAATTTTCTTTAACTACAAGAATGAAGTAAAATTTATTGCTTTTGTCTTTTAAATAGTGCTTATAATTTTCTATTGTTAATTATTTTAGTTATATTTTATATTATAGTATTACATCATCGAATTGAAGGGGTATTATAATAACTTGATAATCAAGTATGTAATTTTTTATTGGAGTTGAATTTAGGTTGGTCCATGGGGTTTATTTGTCATTATGCATGTAAGTCTAGGTAACAGTTGAATTTGGGTTGATCCATGGGGTTTAGAGAAATTGGTTAGGAGTGAAGAGTTTCATCTCTTAAATCAAGGTTCAAATTCCATGGGTGAACCTTAATAATTTTATCAAATAAAATTAGCTCAATTTGTTATATTCCTCAACTTTCAAGGAGGAGGCCAAATATTTCCAAGAAATACATGCATAAGTGTAAAATTATTTCAATACCATTATGTACTTGTGATGTAATATGGGTGGGTATGTCTTGTGAGGGATATCGTAGTGGTATATCTTTGGGTCTTCATCTAGGAGATCCAATTTCAAACCTCAGTACAAGGGGATCATGACTTCTTTTAAAAACCCATGCTTTACTCTAAATTTATTTTGTATTTTGAGGGATACTATAGTGGTATATCTTTAGGTTTTCATCCAAAATATCCAAGTTCAAACCCTGATACAAGGGTACCAGGGCCCCTTTCAAAAACCTATGCTTTACCTAAACATTTTATCCTATCAAAGATACCATAGTGGTATATGTTTGGGTTTCATCCAAGAGACCTAAGTATAAGCCCTAATACAAGGGGATCAAGACCCCTTTCACAAATATGTGCTTTACCCTAAAATTTAAGTCTTACAAGGGATATCATAGTGGTATGCCTTTGGGTTTTCATCCGAGAGACCCAAGCTCAAACCTTGGTACAAGGAAGTTGGGACCCCTTTCAAAAAAATATGCTTTACTCGAAAATGTTGTTTCTATTGGGATACCATAATGGTATGTCTTTGGGTTCTCATCCAAGAGACCCAAAATCAAACCTTGGTATAAGGGATTAGGACCCTTTCAAAACCTATACTTTTCTTTAAAAACATTATCCCATGAGGGATATTGTAGTGGTATATATTTGGATTTTCATTTAGGAGATCCAAGTTCAAATCTTGGTACAAGGGGACCAAATCCCCTTTCAATAACCCATGCTTTACCCTAAATTTATGTTTTGTGAGGGATACTATAGTGGTATGTCTTTGGATTTTCATTTTGGAGGGTAAATTTTAAACCCTGATATAAGGGATCGAGACCCCTTTCAAAAACCCATGTTTTACCTTCAAATTTTAAATCCAAAGGAGATAGGTTGATTGGTAGTAGTTGAGTGCTTGTTAGTGGGTTGTCCTAATTTGATTCTCTAGATGGTTGAGGTTTCCATTGAATTTATCTTTATGCAATGGGATAGTTTTTATAAAGGTTTCCTATGCAACAACTATGGATTGAATTTCAAATTTGTAACCTATTGGTACAACTATAGGTGTGGGATCATATAGTAGTGATGAGTTCGGTGGGGCTACCATATGAGACCCATAGATTGATGGGGGAGTATGTTTCATATACTCTAAGATGATAAATTGATATGGAGGCCTAGGTGAAGAGACCTCATGAGGGTAATGCTTTGTATTATTCGGGCATATTTGATGCTTTGTGGAGTCATGATATTAGGTGGTGCTCATAGAGGGGAGCACCATCATGGGTTGAGGATGGACAAGATCTAGGTTAAGTGAGGTAGAGAAGATGGGTTATTGGATGCCACAGATCATAGATAGATTTATTCCCTTTTTTACATGTACTAAGGTAATATGGATTGTGATAGGGCTTTCCTGATCTATTAGTCATCATCTAGAGGATCAAGGGGATCATGGGAGTAGGTCATTAGTGGAACCATTAGATAAAAAGCATTATGTAAATATTATGATACCAAATGTGGAGGATTCAAGGACCACTCTAGAGTATGATGCTTTGTGGGTAACACAGAGGTGGAAATATAGGATATGAGTGGTGGATGGTGCAGGGGATGCAAGGGTAGCAGTAGTTGGAAAATTGGAGTGGGTAGCTGGAAGCACTAGGGTAGCAACAAATAGCTTAGAGATAGTAGTGGATGTCAAGTTTGATGAGGAGGATATCGATGAGGATTCACCACTTAGATGATGAGTGTATCGATGAAGATATAGTGTAGTAGGCTCATATGGGCGGTAGTAGAGGGAGGGATGGGAGGTGCACTTGAGAAGACACCAAGAGATTTGATATGAGAGGCAAGGCTAGCAAAGGTAATTTGGTAGGGTGATGTGGAGGATACCATGGAGGTATATATGGAGGAGTTTATAGAGGTCATAAGGGAGACTGATATGTTGAGAGAGAGGGTTAGATAGGTGGAGGCATAGATGGTTGACTAGGAGGATTCCTTGAAATTAGATAGGATGGGGTGGATAGAGGAGAGAGATACATATTTAGTTGACATGGAGAAGACTAGAGCTAACAAATATAGACTACAGTAGGAGTAGGATGTAGTGATAGCAAAGAGAGATATTACAAGAGAAGATTGAGTGGCTCAAGGTGCAGGGTGATGTGGTGGATCTACGAATAGATATTGATGGTCTACGATGAGAAAAGGAGGATATTAGGACTCTTTATTTTTGAAAGAGGGATAGAGTGTCAGTATTGGAGTTGGAGATGGAAACATGACATGTACCAATTTTTTCATATTCAACATCTTATTCTCGAGGGATTCATAGGAGTCCATCATTAGTGGTCCTAGTAGTGCATCAAGTTACCAAGCCTGTAGCTTCACAGGCAAGGGGATCATCTTTAGCATACAGTGATATGACTTTAGGGTAGGAGGGGAGCAAAGAGATTCCTAGTGGTCAATAAGGTTGATTTTATTTTTGGTCTAGCATATGTGCCCCAATTTTTTGTATATCATTGTGTTTATGTATCAAAGTTCATGAAGATGTAGATTAAAATCTGTATATAGGTACATATGGTGTAGCCTATGGGTAATTTTTTATTATGTATGGATAATGTTTTGATATATATGTATGGATGATTGATTATTGATGGTAATGTAGTAGACTTTGATTGTGTGATTGTGATGTGATGTATGTTTATTGTGTTATAAATTTGATGTGATGATGTATTGATGATGATTAGTTGGATATTATGTAATATGTATCATTCACTTGATGTTGTTGATGTTATGAATAAAAATGTAATATTGTGTAAATGCATGGTTTTAAACTTCATATGTGTTTATTTAACCAAAATTTTGGATGTGTATTTATGAATTTTACCATTGTAATAGACATAATTGATCAAGGATAAATTATCAATCATGCAGACATATTAATGTAACAATAGACAAGCAAATATGCAATGTGTATGATGAATGCAAATCTAAAAGTGAACATATATAGGCTATGCATAGAATGGTTTGAGCATGAAACTAAATGATCATGAATAATGAACATGTAACCAAGATGATTGAACATGGACTAATGTTTGGCACAGGGCTTTTGTATTGTTTAGTAAAACTAGCTATTGTGTTATTCATTCTGACATACAATGCATTCTGGATGCTAAAAGGATTTTGAGAAATTCAAACATCTTGGTTTGAACAATCAAACCTATCTATTAGTCAATCAATATCCTAGAGAAATATTGACCATATTGTATAATATTAAGCTTATCATGGATAAGTGTGTGGTAGTGATGTTCTTTTTTCTATTTTGAGTGAGGTTCGACTAACCAATTGTAAACTTAGATATAATAAGCTAGTTCTTTCATGAGCATGTACTGGTCTGTACAATATAATGGTCACTAATCTGATAGACATGTTGCCACTCATAATGCATACTCCATTTCCAAATAGATATTTTTAGCCTCGTTGGAGGTTATCCTCACAATCCATCAACATTGTTGCATTGCCAGTCAAGCATCTATAGCCATGGTGGAGTCATTTAAAATGCTTGAGGATACCGAGAACAAGTTGTTTGGTAATTCTCTTTTTTCTCTTATGTGTTTTGCTTTTGATTTTTTTATTGATTTTTTTTCTTGTAGCTTGTCCTATTTTGAATCCTCAAGTTTGGATCATGTGAATGATGGGATGAATAGGGGAAACTATTTTCTTTATGGAAATTCTAATCAAGGTGTTGTATTTCCTATACTCAAAATTTGCTTAATGTATGAGATGTGATTGGTCCAAGAAAGAACTCAAGTCAGCTAGGGGAAGCCTAAAATTGCATTAGAACTTGATGATATTTAACAAAGGTTGATTGGATGAACTAGGAATGGTTGAATAACCAAAAAGGCTCTTAGTACCAAGCAACCATGAAAGTTTATGGAACATGGAATCATGATAGTTGAGATAACTAGGGTATGCTTGTTGACTAATGTGAAAAATAAGCAAATATGCCTATGTACAATATGTTTGATATGACACTTTTGACAAATCACAACACGACAGTTACACATATGACCATTGTATGAACATGCAATGCATATAAATGATAAAAATAAAATGTGTACTTGATTAATTATACCAATTTTGAATGGTCAACACATATTGATGCATCCAAAAGGTGATAAAATTAGCACATTAGGAGCTTTATTTGAGTAATGTATGCATGTAATGACTGAATTGAATGTAATTGTTTTGCGATATCAACATGAATGAATGAGGAGTGAGAAAATTTGAGGGAATGCCAACTCCCCTAGATACAAAATTGGTTTGGTCATAAGGAGGATGAACTCTCCCCTAGACATGAAATTGATTTGAAACACCTATTCTACTAAAAGTAAATTTGACCAAAGGGATTTGGTGCCTTTGGAGCCTTTGAAATGAAATTGAAATTTGACCAAAGGGGTTTGGTGCCTTTTGAGAATTTGAACTAAAATTTGAAATTTGACCAAAGGGATCGGTGCCTTTTGAGTATTTGGATTAAAATTTAAAATTTTACTGAAGGGGTTTTGAACCTTTAGAGCATTTGAACTAAAATTGAAGTTTGACCAAACAAATGGTGTGTTTTCTAAGGAATTTTTAAAAAGTTATTTGGTTTTGGAAATTTGACCAAATGAATGGTGCCTTTGCTAAGGAATTTTAAAAAGAATTTTGGTTTTGGAAATTTGACCAAATGAATGGTGCCTTTGCTAAGGAATTATAAAAAGAATTTTAATTTTGGAAATTTGGCCAAAAGAATGGTGCATTTGCTAAGGAAATGTAAGTCTAACCAGATGACAAGTAAATATATTTGATGGTGAGGCAAAGGGAGGAACCTTAAAACCTAGAATTTGATTTGTTTTAGTAAATTGTTGGCATGAGTAATATCTATGCTAAGGGCATGAAAAGTAAATTTCTTCTTGGTGGGAGCAATATCTATGCTAAGGGCATGGGAAAGTAAATTGCTTCTTGGTGGGAGAAATATCTATGCTAAGGGTATGAAAAGTAAATTACTTATTGGTGGAAGCAATGTCTATGCTAGGGGTATGAAAAGTGAATTGTTTCTTGGTGGGATCAATGTCTATGCTAAGGGTGTGAAAATTAAATTGCTTCTTAGTGGGAGCAATATGTAAAGGAATTTGGTACCTTTTGTGGTGAAATTTGTAATGGTGAGGCAAAGGATGCAACCTTTAACCTAGCCATTGATTATTTGATAGCGGGGTAAAGGGTGAAACTTTTCAACTTGGTATTTGAGTTGTGAAAGTGAGGTAAAGGTTGTAACATTTGAACCTAATAGTTGAGTTGTGAAAGTGAGGAAAAAGGCACAACCTTTACACATAGTAATCAATTTGTGACTAAGATGTTGAGTGACATGATATTAAGTAGATGAGAGGTGAGATAATTGGTGTGGAGATCAGGTTAACTACCTTATATACAAAATTGGTTGGAAGGTATATCAACCCCCCAGATAGAAAGGTGGTTTGAAATAGGGTGGACTCCCCAATCATAGAAGTAGTTTGAAAGGGAGTGAACTCCCCCAATTATGAAATTGATTTAAAGGGAAGGATAGAAAGTATGGATGAAATAAGAGGTTTAATTAGATTTTGGTTATTATTTTATTGATTTTTGAGTGGGGTTGCTTGTGTGGGGTGTTTTGGAAGAGGAGAAGAAAGAGGAAGAAAGATAAGGTGGAGAAAGGAGAGAAGGAGAAAGAAAATAAGGAGGACCAACCACAGGTACATAGTTACTCATGCATGACCATACAACAATGACATAGATCTTAAAATAGAGAGAAGAGAAGAAAGGTTGGAGAAGTGATAAAAAAGAAGCAGCTAGAGTAGATACAAGAAGGAAATAGATGATTATGGGAGGTTATGTGAGAGGATAATATTGATGGGGAATATGGCCCTCAATATTTTTAATTGTTGGTAGAGCTTGGCCTTACCAAAAAAATTATTACAATATGGGATCTAATTTTTTTGATTAATTTATCGAAGCAAGAGTCACAATGTAAAATCACCTACTTGTGGTTGTTGTATTCGAGGTTGGGGTAGTAAATTTGTAGGTATACCAAGTTTGGGATCTAAAGGTGATATGGGATTATCAAGTCATATTTTCTCTTGATAAATCATATTGTGGACCAATTTCTTTAAGAAGCGATAATTATTAATGTCGTGTCCTTGTTGATAATGATAAACATAAAATTGATGATCATCTGGTCTAATTTTAGGTAAGACTATGTACAATACATTGTGGAACTTCTAAAAGAGGTTGGCTAGTGGTTCAAAAAGAGGAGACACAACATGAGGTGGTTGATAAGTATATTGAGGTCTTGTGTGAGGTTGAATAGGTGGAATTGGGGTGACCACTTACTCTAGTTATGGATATTCTCATCATTGAGGTTGAAGAGCCTTTTGGGGTGAAGTTATTATAGGAATCCTCATAGTCAGGTTATGGGTGGGTGTTTGACTCTTATAATTGTACAACCGTAGCTCAATATAATTGAGGCACTTTAGGATATGTTGCATGTTTGTTGAAGGATAATTTGAGGTTGGTAGGATGGGATTGACATAGATGATAACAAGACCAAGTGTCAATTGATATGGGTAGGGATATGAGTATGGCTAAGGTGAAGAAGGTGGAAAAGAGGGATAAGAGGGCTATAGAATACCAACTGGTTGGGCCATTTAGAATGGTAAATGGGGTGATAGAATAATAGGTGGAGGAGGTGGTATTTGAAGAGATGGCAAATGATAGGATGTAGATTTTCATGAGGAGGAGGAAGAGATCCCCTTGTGAGGTCTCAAAGATGGATAAATATGATTGGCATGATACATTATGGCTTGAATATAAGATGACAGCCCATGCGGTGGTATGACATAGGGGGAGGAGCAATGAGAAGGGGCATACTATATATGAGAGTGGGTGGAGGTGGTTTCCTCTAAGCACCTTCATGAGTTAGTTTAAGAAGAGGAGGTTATCCTAGAAGGGTCCATAGCAAGGCGATCTTTCTTGTGATATTATATTTGGGTGAAGGATTGGAAGATGTCTTGGAAGGGGGTTGTAAGTTTTTTAGACCAAGGATTGTAGTTGTCTAAGCAACTCTACGTGGAAATGTATCTATCTGTGAGGTTTTGACTTGGTCGAACCTGTTTGCACGATTGACTTGATCATACCTATCCATATGGTTGGTCCAAAGATAAGTTACAAAGATAGAATGGTGGGAAATATAGAAAGGAAGAGTGTTGGAGCTATTTTGATGTCTATTTTTCTATGTCTATGGTAGTTTTGCAATAAAAAGAACTAATTAATCAATTATTATTGCAAATAGCAAACAAGTTTGTGAGTGAAGTGTTTGAACGTGTATTTGTGTGAGGAATTGTTTTAATTTTAGTTTAGATAACTATTGAAAACGTATTTTTTATTTTTTATTTTTCATTTATTTTTTATACTATTTTTGTGTGTTTTCAAGTATAAATACCACTAAAAACTAGGTAAAAGGGGTGTATGAATGAGATCTATGAGGGCATGTTAATGCATGCCTCCCCACTATACCCAAAGATATGTAAGGAGTGGCTATGCAAAAATAGTAAAATGTATTCTAATGATATAAATGGCTCAAGGTAACCAAAAAGGGAGAACATAAACCTCTTATGAAAGAGGTTGCACTATCTAAAACCTATGCCAGCCAAATAGGCTTTCACTTCACCCTTGGTAAGGCTTGGTTAAATATGATAGCTACACACTCATGGATTATGTATAGCCCTATTATTAGGGGTGTCTATCCTAACCTACCCTAATATACACTTAATTATAAAGAGTTTTCTAGTGATAAAGTCCATAAAATTGCTCACAAGGGCTACTATGGTGACTAGGGGGCAAGTCAATGTTTGGAGATGAAAGCCAATGTAATTGATCTCAATTGGTGGTTGGTGATGAAATACAACTTCACCAATGTGTGCAAAATGTGTGGGTGTGTGTGATTGATTTTCTTTTAGAAGTCTAGATGTGAAAATAAACTAAGACTAGGAAAGCAATGAAAGCCTTTTTTTTTTTTGGAAAATAAAGTGTGTTTTTGAAAAGCAAAGTCTATACTAAACAAGAAATGAAAGCACTTTGTGTAAGCATAGATTTATGCTAAATACATTAAAAGAAACATTACTTGATTTTAGTAAAAGTTATTCTAAGATTCACTTGAGCGTGACTCTATCTACACTGGTCAAGATATACCTTTTAAGGTTATGACTAGATGTCTTGTGAGAGCCTTATGTATGAGATAAATCAAAATCTATCTTATCTCAAAAATACAAATAAATTAAAGGCTTTCTTCATGCCTTATGCAAATGCTTTAGCCTATACTAGTGAAAAGACAAGTGCAAAGGCCTACAAACTAATGCTTAAAAATAACAAATTTAAAAATCATTTGACAGGTGATCAAAGTGATTTTGGTGCATTAAGAAAGACACGAGTAAATTGAAAGCATTTTGTAAAGCTTCCAAAGCAATTTTGGGATTTTTTAAAGTAAATGGAGGCAATTTGAGAAGTGACCAACCAATTTGGTACTTTTAAACTAAAATATGTAATGCACTTTTAACTTTAAAAAGATAAAATGTAATAAAAAAAATATTTTAGGGTTTTGGAAGTTCTTACCTATGATTCTAAGTTTTTGAAATGTTATCTAGAAGTGTGACAAGCTCTGGACTATATCCAAAATTTGATTGGATGGGTCACTACGATTAAGCTAGCCATACATGCTCGTACAATCAATAGCAAGAGTGGTTTTTTGGAAATTTTTGCTATCTTTTGGGGGTATGTCTGATATAGAGACTAGTTTTTGTAAAATTACCTACAATATTAGAAGAGAAAATGTTATATTTTGTTAAAAATGCCTATAAAAGGAAATGAAACTAAGCTACTAAATAAATCTTACAATATGGCAAGCAACTAAGTTTTGTGATAAGTAAAACGAAGTGAAAGGTGAATTATTACACCTTAGGGACACCATTTTGTGAGTTAGCTTGGCCTAACGAGGTAAGGTGGCAAGTGAGATAACAATATCAATGGGAAAAACCTATCCCCAACTTACCTGCTATGGAGGTTGTGTAGCAAATGGTACCTAGCTAGTAAGGACCTAGTTTTTAGAGTGATTTGCTCAATCAGATGGACCTATCTAGTTGGTTTGACTATATCCCTTTGTATGGTCCTAGCACATAGACTAGAAATACTTTTACCTTGGACTGTAATTATTGTTTTAATGTTTTGGGAGGTTTGTGCTAATTTTATGGCACCTATAACAAAAAACAAATGATAGCAGTATTAGTTATATGCTAAAAAATTAACAAAAACATTAAAAAATGGGTTTTGATCCTACCGTGATCACCATAATGTTACTATAAAAACATGCCCTTTCATTAATGATAAAATGAAGTGTTACAAATATGATCCTTTTTACAAATCTTACCCATTAGGCTACAAGTAGGGTCTTTTGATGAAGGAACCCTTTACAAATAATGTTTCACGATCTCTTGGTTCTTCTATGATCACCTCAAGGGGAGTGGGCTTACTACACATGGGCCACTACTAGTTGTATAGGTCCTCTAAACCTGCACAACCAAATAAAAATAGTTAATAGGATTTGAGAGCCTATCTCAATTGGACCCCTTATGATGAAAGACAAAAATCCTTATGATGAAAGATAAAAATACTAAATAAATCTAACCTATTGCATAATGAATATGCTAAAACTGACTAAAAATAGATCAAAATAGTTATACTTACTTGGATTTGTATTATTCTACTAAATTATTATCTAAAATAGGTCCTTGAGGGTGACCGAAGTCCTAGGTGTGATCTAGATGATCGTACATATCCATGTGGTCGGATCTATGTAGTCAATACAATAAATGCTTTGATGAGATGGTCATTCTAGTGATGCTAGAGCTTATGTCCACATCGGGTAGCCTTCTATACCTATGACTAAGAGCAATTTATCATGAAAAAATGAGTGTCAAGAGACACATGTGGCCATCCATGGTGGTTTATGATAAGTGAGGTATGAATGCACTAGAGTCTAGAATTATTTCTACAAAGTTTGGGTATGCAAGTGTTTGATCCCTCAAAATGGTGAAAATGGCCTTCAATTTATAGACTTGGCTAAGGTTAAGGGGTGAGGTGTCCTATAAGGTGTCTAGTGGGGTGTCCCCTAAGGCGGAATGGTGTACCATACCTCATAAATGGGTTTGGGTGAGAGAAGTCCTCATCCATCCACATGCAATAAATGGGCATGGGTGCACCATACCTCATAAATGCATGGGATATGAAAGTATTCTCCCCATTATGGCATGGTGGATTATGACTCATTAATACCTTCAAGGATTAATATTGATAAATACAAAAAGTCTTAAAATATCATTTATGGTATTGAATGCACATGGGGAAATGTGGGGAGCAAGGATTAATATTGATCATGGTTAGGTTGATCCTAGGTTTAGGGTTGACCAATGGTGAGGTGGAGGATAGGGTATACTAGGGTAGGGTTGACCAAAGGTTAGGTTTACCATGGTAGATTAGGCTAGAGTGGGCTTGGCTTATGTGGAAGCTAGGCTAGTCAAAGAGTAGACTAGGGTGAGGTGGCCTTAGATTTAGTCTTAACGGGCAGTCGCATGGTGACCAGGTGCTGAGTGTAGGAAGGGACTTAAGTGGGAAAGGGGGCCTAAGTGGGATGAATAGTTATTTTTGGGAAATCATGCAAATTTTTTAGGATTTACAAATTAATCAATCGTTAGCACTGCATAAGAAATAATATGATATTTTTATGTGTCTACAATAGTGACTAGATTATTATTATATGTTGTATTTATTAGGTAGATGATTTATATCAAGGGATATAATACATTAATTATGGAATATTTATAATAATAAGATTTAAGAGATATATTTAGAGAAGGGCTAATACAAGCCTTTGGATTATTAAACTTGATTACCTGATAGTTTGTGAAAGGTTAGGGATAAGCAAGAATGTGAAATTTTTTCTTCTTCTCATATTTGATACATTTATGTAAGGTTTAAGGAATTTCCCACATCTCATAGATCCATGGACCTACAAGAGGATTATTATAGGATAAGTCACATGGCGTGGCATAGAAAATATTTTTGTGTCTATGGGGCCTAACATTAATGGGTAATACTATTATGTGAGAAGCCTCATGTTTCTATTGTAATAAGACCTAATGATAAGATAAAATTATGTTAAATCTTGTTTGGTTATCTTAAAATAACTAATAAACCTCAAGCTATAGATATTTTGACCAGAGATATTATTGACTAATATTATTTTAATAAATTTTTCATCTACATGGCCTATAATGTACACAAGAAGATCTCTAGTCAAATATGATTAAGAAGTATCATACTCATGGAATGATATGCTAGTGTGATTAACCCTAATGTACCCCATTATGGAATTTAAATCATCAAGATTCAAGTCTTGAGGAACAATTTTCTTGCTCAAGACTTTGACTAGGATATCTTGATAAACTAGAGAAGTCTTAAGAAGTTCAAAAAGGTGTATCTTCAATGGGGTGTTCTCAATTTGACTTAATAAATCAAAAGCACATTTGGCCTTGGTGTAGACACCCAATATTGACACACCTAGCCAAAAGCAACACCTCATCTTAATCATGTCAAATTGGACATCAATTTTAGTATACATCATTATTACCTAATATTATTATAACTTATCAAATTCCCTTGACTTCACAAGCCTTTTGATCAAGTAAATCAAATAAATCTTCATACCCAAATTTGGGGTGATTATAACCCTAAAAAGTAAGGTCATCTTTGGGATAAATTTTGACCTATAAAATCATCTCAAAAATTCACAAAAACATTACTATTAGATAGGACTCAAAAATATATTTCCAACGAGTATAAATATACCTATATTTGCACTCATATTGATACTAGAAATTGAAAAATAGAACATGCATTCCTATCCCAAATTTGCCACTGGCACCAAATTTACTAGTGCAAAATTTTCCACTAGAACTAAATTTGCCACTAGCACAAATGCCAAATTTACCACTAGTGCTAAATTCACCACAACACACAAAAATGTTGAAAAAAAGGACACAAAATCAAAATTTCAAGTTAAATCAAAGTGCTTACCTCTCAGTCTCACTCTAATACATCCATTGTTCCTCTAAAAACATCCACATGATGTATCTAACCTCAAATATGTGCCATATCTCCTCGTGGCCCTACCTTGCTCTCTCCAACTTGCTAAAACTGATAAATTGCAAATAAGAGCATATTCACCTTTTCTTTTACCTTTTAAACCACCAGCCTTGTTAAAATTATTCACTATTGAGTTGTCATTGATGTCAAAGGCCGACTTGGTTGCTAGAAAATGGTGGCATGCTTGGGCAAATTATTCAAGGCAGATATATTTTCAAGGGTGATTTAATTATAGGTTTGCTTATGAGTTTGGGTGATCAAGTTTGACATATTTAAATTAAATATTTAAATATTAATGTGATGTGTGTATGGGCCAACCCACCTAGGTTGTAGCACCATAATATTTAAATATAATATTTAAATATTATATCATATGCATTTATTATAAGGTGTTAATAAGGTTTTAGCACCCAAGTTAAGTGATGTTTCAAATTTAAAATAAAAATATAATTATCTTGAGTTTTCCGACCTCTTGGGCGTCAAAAGCAAGAAGGTGAAAGGTTTGCATATAAATACAAAACCAGAGTTCATTTCAAAATCATGATTTTCAATGAATATCCTCAAATCTGCATTGAATCAAAGGTATTTTTATTGAGATTTTATGGCCAATAAAACACATGGAGTATATCATATTATATGTAATAAAAATTATTTGTCTTGATGACCAAAAGAGGAGTTATGGCAAGAAAAATTCCAAAATTGAATATTCAATGAGCAAGAAGTAGAGAGATGACAGTAAGATACCAAGAAGCAGATCACGAGCACACATAAACAACACCAATGAAGGATCGTCCAACTAATAAAATGGGAGTGTAACAATAGTGAAAACCTATGTGGGGGATCTAGAAAATGTAAATGCCACCTGTGGAATGAAATACCCTCCAGACAAAGCTTTGGTATGGGGCAGCAAGTATCACTCAAAATCATTCATAGAAGTGCTCAATGGAAAGCCCAAACCCTTACCAGTTGCACCACACACCTTCATACCTCAGGGTTGCAATGTCATTTTATCAAAAGAATTTATGTAAGGGTATATTACCCTTGACTCCTTTTCCTTAGTTTGGAATTTTTTAGGTGGAAGGCCCAATATGAACACTCTTTGTTGATAGGTGGAGATAAAATAGAAAACCAAGGACTGCCTAGAATTGATAGCCATGTCCAGAGGTTTCTTTATGATACGACTCAACACTCAAGAAGATGTGGATCGCATTCTACCTGAGGGCCCATGGTTCTTCAGAAGAAGGAGCCTTTTCCTTCACAAGTGGGGAGTGTATTTCAATTCAAAGACCCAGAATATCAATTGCACTCCCATTTGGATCTGGCTCCCAAACTTACCCGCTCACTTCTATCATGAGGACATGCTTCATGGGATAGCCCGAGCGATTAGGGAGCTTGTTACAATCAATCCTGCAATGCATGCTTGATCATGATTGACATAGGCCCATATCTGTGTTAATTTTAATTTGGATATCCAACTCTCAGACCATGTGAATCTGATTTACGGGTCCTACCCCTGATGTCAATCATTGGAGTATGAGAATAAATCCTCTTTCTACACTAAATACCACTATTAGGGGCATCTCCAAAGCTAGTTCTTGACACTAAAACCTATGTAGAATATCTACCAAAAATCACTTTGCCCACCCATCAAAGAAGCCCAGAAGATGAAATCTAAATTAGGTTCACGCCAGGACCTCAAAGGCAAGCAGCACGCCCCCTTTTCTTTAATTTATGATACGAGTAAGGCAAGTACCATGTTTATCTTTTCCAATAGGTTCAGTTTACTCAATAATTCTAGCCTCAATGTAAATAATGATGAGGAGTATGTTCGAGAGGATATCCCTACTTCAAACCAGTCATATCAACCATATTTGAAGACAATCCTTTCCTAGCAAACCCAAATTGTATTCCCAAACCCATGCCCTAATTCCCCATTATCCAATGTTCCTAAACCCTAGTTCCCTCCCCCCAACCCCCCTTGTCACCCAACCCACAACCCTACTCCATCCCACCCATCAAGACTGGATCATCCCATTTCCCATATGAAACCCATGATGACAAGGTCAATAGTGTCGATTCCTCCCATGAGTCCCTAGAGGCTTGGAGCCCTAAATAGAACAAGATATTTAAAAATCCCAAATATATGTTGGAGGTGACAAAAATAAGGGTAGACCCTCTGGTCCAGATTTGAGTAGAGACACAACATAAGACAACCAATTGCACCCAATGAAATCTCTTCCAAGAACTGGAAATGTCTAACAGAGAAGAGTCCAAGAGATCCAAACCTCCTATGTAGCAAGGCAAAGGAGGCAAAAAACATTCCAAAAGTTCCAAATGATAATCCTCTCCTAGAATGTGAGACGGTTAAATGGGGTAGCAAAACAAATATTGGTTTCCTCTATGTAGAAGGATTCTAATACCATATTTTTTTAATTCAAGAAACCAAATTAGGCACGCATTGCTCACCTAAAGTTGCCAAGGTTATTTGGATATAATGCAATTTTTCCTTTACCCCTACCTCTGGAACCTTGGGTGGTCTCCTCTGTCTTTGGGACCCATCCAAGGTGGAAGGAAGATTTATTTTAGGCGAAGGTCGAATCTCCAATATTTTCTTTCATGATTCTATCTCCCAACTCTCATGGGTTCTAACAAATGTGTATGCCCCAAATAACTTATAGTATAGATTGGCCTTGTGGAAATATCTCACACAGATGAGAGAAGCATTTAGCAATATCCCTTGGATCCTTGCTAGGGACTTCAATGCCCCATTACACCCCTCAAAAAAGAGAGGTGAGAAAGTGATCACTTCCAAAATCATAGGGGACTTCAATCACTTCTTTGATACAAATGAGTTAATGGATGTTTAGTTATGGGGGTCTTAGTTTACTTGGGGTAACATAAGGGTGGGGGATGATCTCATTCAAGAAATGCTTGATCATTTCCTTCTATCTCATGAAGCACTTCCCCTATTCGAAGATGTCAGCTTACAAGCTATGCCTAAAATTGGGTCTGACCATGGCCTCCTAATATTCAAAAATGCCAATAGACCCATGTTCAAAACTTATTTTTGCTTCAAATAAATGTGGACCTAGCATCCTAATCTCAAAGATCATATTTTTGAATGGTGGGGGGAAAGGTTCCCTAGAACTGTCACAAACCAGGTCACCTAAAAATTACGATCTATTAAAGCCAAGTTGAAGGTGTGGAACAAAGAAACCTTTGGAAATATCTTTGAAAAAAATCTAAACATCAAGGACAGGCTCCAAAGTATTGAAGATCATTTTCATTAGGGCCAAGGGGATGACATCCTGAGAATCGAAGAAAAGCTTCTGTTGTTAGAATATCACAATATTTTACGAAAATAAGAGATTTTTTGGCACTAGAAATCAAGGCATTTATGGCTTAAAGAAGGAGACTCCAACTCTAATTTTTTCCACATTTTTAATCTCATACACAGAGGTGCAAATAGGATCAAATTTTTTATCAGGCAAGATAGCACTTTCACTTCTGACATCCATCAGATCTGAGATGAAGCGGTCTATCACTTTGAGTCCCTTCTTGGCTCTCGCCCCTTACACTCTAGCCAAGACATGGACTCCATTATCGAGCACATTCCCAAAAACATATTTTATAGCATGAACACCTTTATGCTCAGCCCTTTAAATCCTAAGGAGATCCACCAGACTATCTTTTCCATGCAACCATAAAAATCCCTAGGCCCCAATCATTTCTCCCCAAGGTTTTTTCAAGCCTATTGGGACATAATCGGTCCCGATATCTACCGAGCCATATCTAAAATGCAGCACACTAGATTTATCCCTAGGTACATGAATTCCACATTCATCACCTTTATTCCTAAAGATCCCAGTTCCAAATACCTATCTGAATATCAGCCTATAATTCTATGTAATTTTATCTATAAATTTTTATCCAAAGCCAGTGCCAATAGACTTAAAGGCATCCTCCCTTCCTTGATTGACCCCTACCAAGGAAGTTTTTTTAAGGTTTTAAATATAGTGGATAGATTCATAACCATTCAAAAAAATATTCACTCTGCTCTTAATTCTAACAAGTATGCTTTCTTCCTCAAACTTGACATGAATAAAGCCTTTGACAGAGTTGATTTGGAGTTCATGGCTAAGGTCCTTTAGAATTTTGGGTTTCATGATAATTGGGTTAATCTAATCTCGTAATGCATCTCCTCATCCTATATTTTTGTGTTGGTTAATGGTTCTGTAGTAGGTTACTTCCCATGCACCAAAGGGTTGAGGCAAGGGGAACCCCTCTCCCCTCTTCTCTTCATCATCCTAGATGAGAGCCTCGAAAGAGCTCTTAAATCCACATACTCCAAAGGGTTGATATCTGGTATTAAATTTGCATCCAATATCCATCCCTTGACACACCAAAAATTCATGGATGACACCCTACTAGCTATTATTTCCTTTATATCTAAAGCAAGATTCATCAAATTTATCCTCAACCTCTACGAGGAAGTTGCAGGGCAAAGAATCAACTTCACCAAAAGCAATATTTGTTTTATCAATACTTTTTTGAATCGGTAAGTAAAAATTATGAATATCCTAGGATGTTCCATTGCTGCACTCCCAGCCACCTATCTTGGCCTCCCAATGTTTCAGGGGAGACTAGCAAAGTCGATGTGGAATAATGTCAATGAGAGATTTCATAAGAAGTTGGTTAGGTGGAAAGGGGCTCTCCTTTCTCAAGCAAGTAAGGCCACCTTGGTCATGTTGGTTATTCAAATCATCCTGATGCATTTATTATCAGTTTTAAAAATCCTAGCAGTAGTAGGAGCTACAATTGAACAAATTCAAAAGCATTTCCTATGGGCTAGAGTAGAAAATTAAAAAAAAAATCTAGTGGCCTGGGATAAAGTACGTACCCCAAAATACAAGGGTGGGATTGGACTTTGCAGGATCAATATGATGAATCAGACCCTCCTTGCTAAGCAGGCATGGAAGGTGTTCACTAATGAAAACCTGTAATGAGTCTCAATTATCAAAATAAAATACCTCCAACACCATTACTTTGGGAACATAGGGATTCCCCATATCGGGTCCCACTTTTTGAGGTCCATAATCCAAAACAGACACCTACTCCAACAAGGTACTAGGTGGTAGCTTGGATATGGGAAAAACATATATTTTTGGCATGATCCCTAGGTAAGGGATAAGCCCCTCATCAAGTATCTCAACATCATTGTAATAAAACATCTCATCGATAGCAGGTTTAGGTCTAAAGTTATAGATTTCATTCTACATAATCAAGACTATCGCAAGTGGAAGTAGCTTCACTTCAGAGTTAGAAATGTAGTCCTAGACAAAGCCACTTCTTCTCTGTAAATAGTTCTTAGGGTAAATTTTATTCCTAAAACCAATAAGGAGTACAAGCCTTTCTGAAAAGGCACTAACGATGGTCACTTCTTGGTTAAGTCTAATTTTCTCTTGAAATACACCTCACAAAATAGGCACAACAACAAGGGTGACCCTACTGTAGCTAGAAAAATTTGGCTCAAACATCTCATTTCGAAGGTGGCCCATTTTTGTTGGCTTACGTTCCACAACAGGATTCTCACCACTAAAATTCTTATTAAGAGGGGCATCATAGTCCCCAACACGTGTTACTTATGCCTTCAAGTGTGGGAGTCCACCCAACACCTCTTGGTTGAATGCCCCTTTACCTATGATGCTTTCTCCATGCTGGTCAGGTTGTTCTAGGTCAAATAGGTGTGGCCTCAGTCAATAATTGATCTGTTTATTTAGTGGCCCAAAGTATTTTGGAAACCTAGGCTCAAGTTCTTATGGGAATCACTATTGTACCACATGATGTGGTAAATATGGCTTGAGTGTAGCAGTAGAATATTCAATGAAAATTCTAGGGACCCAAAAGATGTGGCCAACAATGCTTTGTTCTTTACAATTGAAAATGTAAATATAGTCCCATGTTTAAATGTAAAGTTCAAACCCTGGTACAAGGTGACTAGGGTCCCTTTAAAAAACTTATGCTTTACCTAAAAAAAATTTCCTATCAAATATACGATAGTGGTATATCTTTGGGTTTCATCCAAGAGACCTAAGTTTAAGCCCTAATATGAGGGGACCAATACCGCTTTCAAAAATATGTGCTTTAACCTAAAATTTAAGTCTTGCGAGGGATATCATAGTGGTATACCTTTGGGTTTTCATCCAAGAAACCCAAGTTCAAACCTTGGTACAAGGAAGTTGGGACCCCTTTCAAAAAATTATGCTTTACCCTAAAATATTGTTCCTATTGGGATACCATGGTTGTATGTCTTTGGGTTCTCATCCAAGAGATCCAAAATCAAACCCTAGTATAAGATATTGGGACCCTTTCAAAACCCATGTTTTACCCTAAAAATATTATCTGAGGGATACTGTAGTGGTATGTCTTTGGGTTTTCATCTAGAAGATCCAAGTTCAAACCCTGGTACAAGAGGACTAAGGTCCCTTTCAATAGCCCATGCTTTACCCTAAATTTATGTTTTGTGAGGGATATTATAGTGTATGTCTTTGGGTTTTTATTTTAGAGAGTAAATTTAAAACCCCCATAAGATGGGATCAAGACCCCTTTCAAAAACCTATGCTTTACCTTAAATTTTTAATACAAAAGAGATAAGTTGATTGGTAGAAATTGAGTGCTTATTAGTGGATTACCCTAATTCGATTTCCTAGATGATTGAGGGTTCCATTGAATTTATCTTTATCCAATGGAATAGTGTTTTATAGAGGTTCCCTATGCAAAAACTATGGATTGAATTTTAAATTTGTAGCCTATTGGTACAACTATGGGTGTGGGAGCACATAACAGTGATGAGGTCATTGGGGATACCATATGAGGCCCATAGATTGATGTGGAAGGATGTGTCATATGCTCTAATATGATAGACTAATATGGAGGCCTATATGAAGTGGCCTCATGAGGGTAATGCTTTGTATTAGAAAGACGTTTTTGATGCTTTGTGGAGTGAAGATATTAGGTTATGCCCATGGAGGGGAGCACCATCATGAATTGAGGATAGATAAGAGCTAGTCTAATTGAGGTAGAGGATATGGGTTATTGGATGCCATGGATCATAGATAGAGTTTTTCCCTTTTTAACATGTATTAAGGTAGTTTGGATTGTGATAGGACTTGCCTGATCTGCTAGTCATCATCTAGAGGGTCAAAGGGGATCATGGGAGTAGGTTATATATGGAGCCATTAGATATAGAGCATGATGCAAATATTGTGATACCAAATGTGGAGGATGCAACGACCACTCTAGAGTATGATGCTTGGTGGATGACACAGAGGTGGGAACCTAAGGTAGGAGTGGTGTATGGTGGAGGGGATGAAAGGGTAGCAATAGCTAAAAAATTGGAGTGGGTAGCTAGAAGCACTGGGGTAGCAGCTAATAGCTTAGAGATAGTAGTGGGTGTTGATTTTTATGATGAGGATATCGAGGAGGAGTCACTACTTAGACGATGAGTTTATTGATAAAGATATAGTATAGCAGGCCCATTTGAAGTAGTAGTAGAGGGAGGGATGGTAGGTGCACTTGATCAGACACTAAAATATTATGTAGGAGAGGTGAGGTTGGTAGGCATTTTGGTAGGGCAATGTGTAGGATACCATGGAGGTAGATATGGAGAAATTGATGGAGGTCATAAGGAAGGTCGATATGCTAAGATATAGGGTTATATAGGTGGAGGTATAGATGGTCGACTAAGAGGTTTCCTAGAAATTAGAGATGATGGGGTGGATAGAGGAGAGAAATACATCTTTAATTGATAAGGATAGGACTAGAGCTAGAGATAGACTATAGTAGGAGCAGGATGCAGTGATAGCAAAGAGAGAGATTACAAGAGGAGGTTGAGCAGCTCAAGGTTCAAGGTGATGTGGTGGCTGTATGTTCAGATATTGATGGTCTATGATGAGTGAGGGAGGATATTAGGACTCTTTATTTTTTAGAGAGGGGTAGAGTGTTAGTGTTGGAATTGGATATGAAAACATGAAATGTACTAATTTTATCATATTCAACATCTTATTCTCAAGGGAGTCATAATATTACATCATCAGTGGTCCTAGAAGTGTGTTGAGTTACCAAGCCTAAAGTTTCACAAGCAAGAGGATCAGCTTTAGCACAAGGTGATATGCTTGTAGGGTAGGAGGGGATAAAATAGACTATTAGTGGTCAAAAAGGTTGATTTTATTTTTGGTATGGCATATGTACCACTATTTTTTTGTATATTATAGTGTTTATGTATCAGAGTTTATGAAGATGTAGATTACGATATGTATATAGGTATAGAGGATGTAGCCTATGAGTAATTTTTTATTATGTATGGATGAGTTTTTGATATATATGTATGGATGATTTATTATTGATGGCTATGTAGTAGACTTTGATTGCATGATTGTGATGTGATGTATGTTTATTATGTTATAAATTTGATGTGATGATGTATTGATGATGATTAGTTGGATATTATATAATATGTATCATTCATTTGATGTTGTTGATGTTATGAATGAAAATGTAATGTTGTGTAAATATGTGGTTTTAAACTTCATATGTGTTTATTTAACCAAAATTTAGTAAGTGTATTTATAAATTTTACCATCACAATGGGCGTAATTGATCAAGGATAAATTAACAATCATGTAGATATATTAACATAACATGAGACAAGCAAACATGCAATGTGTATGATGAATGCAAATATAAAAGTGAACATATATAGGTTATGTATGAAATGGTTTGAGCATGAAACTAAATAATAATGAATAATGAACATGTAACCAAGATGATGGAACATGGGATAATGTTTTCTACAATGAATTTGTATTGTTTGGTAAAACTAGCTATGATGTTGTTCATTCCAATATCCAAGGCATTTTGGATGCTAAAAGGATTTTGAGAAAGTCAAACATCTTAGTTTGAGCAATCAAACCTATATATTAGTCAATCAATATCTTACAAAAATATAAGATTAAGCTTATCATGGATCAATGTGTGATAGTTATGTGTATTTTTCCATTAAACTTAGCTAGTATAAGCTAGCTCATCCATGAGTGCATAGTGGTCTGTACAAAATAAGGTCACTAATATGATAAACATGTTACCACTCATAAGGCATACTCCATTCCCATACAAGTATTTATAGCCTTTTTGGAGTTTATACCTATAATCCATCAACATTTCTCCCCTACCATTCAAGCATCTATAGCCCTGGTGGAGTCATCTAAAATTATTGAGAATACCGAGAATTTTTTTTTGGTAGTTTTCTTTTTGCTATTTTGTGTTTTGCTTTTAATTTTTTTTATTGATTGTTTTTTTCTTGTAGCTTGTCCTATTTTTGATCCTTAGGTTTGGATCATGCAAATGATAGGATGAGTAGGAGAAACTATTTTCTCTATGGAAAGACTACTCAAGGTGTTGTATTTACTATACTCAAAATTTTCTTAATGTATTAGACGTGATTGGTACAACAAAAGAACTCAAGTCATCTAGGAAAAGTCTAAAATTGCATTAGAACTTGATGACATTCAATAAAGGTTGATTGAATGAACTAGGAATGGTTGAATAACTGAAATAGGTTTTTAGTACCAAGAAACCATGAAAGTGGATGGAACAAGACATCATGATAGTTGTGATAACTAGGGTATGCTTATTGACTAATGTGCAAAATAAGCTAATATGCCTATGTACAATATGTTTGATAAGATAATTTTAAAAATCACAACATAACAGTTTAACATATGACCATGATATGAACATGCAATGCATATAAATGATAACAATAAAATATTTTCTTGATTAATTATGACAATTATGAATGGTCAACACATATCGATGCATCAAAAAGGTGATCAAATTAGCACATTAGGAGCTTTACCTGAGTAATGTGTGCATGTAATGACTGAGTTGAATGTAATTATTTTGTGGTATCATCATGAATTACTGAGGAGTGAGGAAATTTGAGGGAATTCCAACTCTCACAAATACAAAACGTTTTTAGTCATAAGGATTATTAATTATCCCCCATATATGAAATTGATTTGAAACACCTATTCTACTAAAATTAAATTTGACTGAAGGGATTTGGTGTATTTGGAGCCTTTAAAATGAAAATGAATTTGGACCAAAGGGGTTTGGTTCCTTTTGATCATTTGAACCAAAATTTTAAATTTGACAAAAGAGATTGGTGCCTTTTGAGTATTTGGATTGAAATTTGAAATTTGACCAAACTGGTTTTGAGCTTTTGGAGCATTTAAACTAAAATTGAAATTTGACCAAATCAATGGTCTGTTTGCTAAGGAATTTTTAAAAATAATTTTTTTTTTGGAAATTTGACCAAATGAATGGTGCCTTTGCTAAGGAATTTTAAAAAAAATTTTGGTTTTGGAAATTTGACCAAATGAATGGTGCCTTTGCTAAGGAATTTTAAAAAGAATTTTGATTTTGGAAATTTGACCAAATGAATGGTGCATTTGCTAAGAAAATGTAAGTCTAAGTTGATGACAAGTAAATATATTTGATGGTGAGGCAAAGGGAGCAACCTTAAAACCTAGCATTTGATTTGTTTTAGTAAATTGTTGGCATGAGTAATATCTATGCTAAGGGCATGGAAAGTAAATTGCTTCTTGGTGGGAGCAATATCTATGCTAAGGGCATGGGAAAGTAAATTGCTTCTTGGCGGGAGTAATATCTATGCTAAGGGTATGAAAAGTAAATTGCTTCTTAGTGGAAGCAATGTCTATGCTAGGGGCATGAAAAGTAAATTGTTTCTTGGTGGAAGTAATGTCTATGCTAAGGGTATGAAAAGTAAATTACTTCTTGGTGGGAGTAATATGTAAAGGAAATTGGTATCTTTTGTGGTGAAATTTATGATGGCAAGGCAAAGGATGCAACCTTTAACCTAGCCATTGATTATTTTATGGTGAGGTAAAGGTTGCAACCTTTGAACCTGACAGTTGAATTGTGAAATTGAGGAAAAGGGTGTGACCTTTGAACCTAGAAATTGAGTTGTGAAAGCAAGGCAAAGGGTACAACCTTTACACCTAGTAATTAATTTGTGATTGACATGTTAAGTGGTACGATCTTAAGTAGATGAGAGGTGAAATAATTGGTGTGGATATTGGGTTAACTCCCCTAGATGCAAAATTGAATAGAAGAAATATCAACTCCCCCGGATAGAAAGGTGTTTTGAAAGATGGTGGAATCCCCCAATCATAGAAGTAGTTTGAAAGGGAGTGAACTCCCCTAATGAATAAATTTATTTAAAGGGAAGAATAAAAAATATGGATGAAATGAGAGGTTTTATTAGATTTTGGTGTTTATTTTGTTGACTTTTGAGTGGGGTTGCTTGTGTAGGGTGTTTTGGAAGAGGAGAATAAAGAGGAAGAAAAATAATAAATAGGACCAACCATAGGTACATAGTTTCTCATGCGTGACTATACAACAATGACATAGATCTTACGAAAGAGAGAGAAGAAAAGAAATGTTGGAGAAGTGAGAAAAAAAATGTGCAACTAGAGTAGATCCAAGAAGGGAATAGATTATGATGGGAGGTGATGCAATAGGTTGATAGGGAAGATGGCCCTCGATGTTTTTTATTATTGGTAGCGAGGTTGGCCATACCAAAAAAACCATTATAAGATGGGATACGATTTGTATGATTAATTTATTGGAGCAAGAGTCACGATGTGGAAGCACCTACTTGTGGTTGTTGCATTCAAGGTTGAGGTAACATATTGGTAGGTATACCAAGGTTGGGATCTGAAGGTGATATGGGATTTTCAAATTGTACTTCCTCTTGATCAATTAGATTATGGACCAATTGCTTGAAGAAGTTACAATTATTAATATTGTGTCCTTGTTGGTAATGATAGACACAAAATTTATGCTCATTGTACCATTTTTATTTTGGTCTATTGGGATCATCTGGTCTAATTTCAAACAATATGATATGCCCTACATTGTGCAACTTCTAGAAGAGGTTTTCTAGTGGTTCGAAAAGAGGAGACACGGCATGAGGTGACTAACAAGGGCATTGAGGTCTTGTGTGAGGTTGGATAGGTGGAATTGGGGCAACTACTTAACCTAGTTATGGATATCCTCATCATTAATTTTGAAGAGCCTATTGGGGTGAAATTATTATAGGACTCCTCACAATTGGGTTATGGGTGCGTGCTTGACACCTATAATTGCACAACCATAGCTCAAGACATTTGAGGTACTTTAGAAAATGTTGCATGTTTGTTGAAGGAGGAGTTGAGGTTGGTGGGACGGGGTTGACATAGATGATAACAAGGCCAAGTGTTGATTGATATGGGTAGGGATATGAACATGGATAAAGTGGAGGTGGAAAAGAGGGAAAATGGGACTACATAATGCTAATCAATTGAGCCATTTGGAATGGAAAATGGGGTGATAGAATAAGATGTGGAGGAGGTGGTATTTAAAGATAAGGTAGATGATAGGATGTGTATTGGCATGAGGAGGAGGAAGAGATCCCCTTGTGAGGTATCAAATGTGGAGAAAAATGAGTGCCATGATACATTATGGCTTTATTATAAGATGATAGGCCATGTAGTGGTATGAAACATGGGGTGTAGCAATGAGAAAGAGCATACTAACTATGAGAGTGGGTGAAGGTGGTTTCCTCCAAGTACCTTGATGAGTTGGTTGAAGAATTGGAGGTTACCCTAGAAGGGTCCATAGCGAGGCAGTCTTCCTTGCGATCTTAGATTTGGGTGAAGGATTTGCAAATGGATTGGAAAGGGGGATGTAAGTTGTTTGGACCAAGGATTATAGTTTTCTAAGCAACTATGGATAGAATTGTATCTATTTGTGAGGTTTTGAATTGATTGGACATGTTCGTATGGTTGATTTGATCACACCTATCTGTATGGTTGGTCCAAATATAGGTTATAGAGATAGAATGGTCAAAAACATATAAAGGAAGAGTGTTGGAGCTATTTTTATGTTTGTTTTTCTATGTCTATCATAATTTTGTAGCAAAAAGAACTAACTAATAAAGCAAGTATTGTTTCAAATAGAAAATAAGTTTGTGAGTGAAGGATTTGAATGTGTATTTGTGTGTTGATGAGTTTTAAGTTTAGTTTCGATAGCTACTGGAGGTGTGATTTTGATTTTTGATTTTTTTTAATTGTTTAAGCTATTTTGGTGTGTTTTCAGGTATAAATACCTCTACGAATCAAGTAAAAGGGATGGTTGAATGAGATCTATGAGAGGTATGTTAATGCATACCTCCCCACTATACCCAAAGGTATGCAAGGAGTGGATCTGAATAAATATCCAAATGGATTTTAATGATAGAAATGGTTCAAGGTGACAAAAAATATATATATAAACCTATTATGAAAGAGGTTACACTGTCTAAAACTTGTGTAGGCCAAATAGGCTTCCACTTCATCCTTGGGAAGGCTTGGTTAAATTCAATAGCTACACACTCATGAATTATGTATATCCCTATGATTATGGGTGTCTACCCTAACCTACCCTAAGATACTCTTAAATATAGAGATTTTTTTTGTGATGAAGTCCATAAAATTGCTCACGAAGGCTACTATAATGACTAGGGGGCAAGTCAATGTTTGGATATGAAAGCCAATATCATTGATCTCAATTTTTGGTTGGTGATGAAATCCAACTTCACCAATGTGTGTAAAATTTGTGTGTTTGTGATTGATTTTATTTTAGAATTCTAGATGCGAAAAGAAACTTAAACTAGGAAAGTAATGAGAACCTTTTATTTTTTTGGAAAATAAAGTGCGTTGAAAATAAAATTCTATACTAAAAAAGCAATGAAAGCACTTTGTGTAAGCATATATTTATGCTAAAGACATGAAGGAAAACATTACTCTATTTCAGAAAAATAGAGTAAGCTCTTAAGAAATAAGCACAACTCCACAAGTGATAGCAACAGGTTCTCAATAATAGCTTACTCATGCAATGTTAATAAGCTCTCAAGAAATAAGCACAACTCCCTCAAGAAAAGAGCTCTCAAATAGCCAACAATGATCTCCTCAAATTAAAGGCAAATGTATGCACAAGTGACTAGAAAATTATTTCCTCAATGGTCTCAAATAGTGGTAATGTACTCAACAAGTAACCAACAATAATCTCCTCAAAGCAATAGCAAAAACCTCCTCAATAATGGCAATACTCTCAATGAACTCTACCAATGCAATTAAGAAACTCAAGCATCAATTTTATCCACAAAATTTATTTTCTAATCCAGCCACTTTCCTTCAATAGCCAAGGCACATTAATCAAGCAATTTGTCTTCAACTTCAAACCCTAACACATGTGCATGTCTTCTAACTCAAGGTAGCAATTAACTAGGTCTCAAGATCCTAGTTTAATTTCATAATTAAATCGTGCACTAGGACATATAACAATTTCAACACTTTTCAACCTTATGACTCCCTAATTTCATTAACATATACAGCAAGCACATATGCTTTTGTTTTTAATTCCACACCTTATAACTCCACATACAGCAATCACAAATATTTATTTCCACACCTTATTTTTTTTTATTTGTGGAAAACATCCCAAAAGGGATGCCACTTTCGGGTAAGACCCATGGAGGCAGGGGTATCCATTCTGCCAAAAATACCCAGGACTCGGACCTGGCCTACTACCTTTAACATACTCAAGGAGCAAACAAACACACAAAACCAATTTAAAAATAAGTAAATAACAACAAAAATAATAAAATAAAATAAAAAACATGTTCCTTGAGTGTGTCAAAAACAAAAGCACAACAAAACATGCACAATAAGATAAAAGAAACCACAACACAAACCACATAGAAAAACACAAGAACCACATAACAAAACACAAACAAGACAAAAACAACATAACACTACAAAGACATAACCCAAAAAAAACATGAAAAATAAACACAACCAAAACCTAAAAAATTTAAAAAAATAAAATAAAAATAAAAATAAAAAACAACCAACAACAGACAATAAACAAAAACAAAAAACATAGAAAACACTCACACATAAAAACATGAAATAACACAAACAAAGAGAAACCCAAGAAAAAGAACGAAAAAACACGAACAATAACAAAAAACATAAAAAAACAAAAACAAAACAACAAAAACACAAGAACAAAAAGAAACAACAAAAAGAACACAAAAATAAAACAATACAAAAGAACCCACCCACCTTAAAAAACTAAACAAAAAAAACAAAAAACAAAAAAAATTGAACAAAACAATGACCTATCTAGACCAAAAGACTTAAGGGAAGAATCAACAAAGGAAACAAAATAAAGAATAGAATGAGCTAGGGAACTAAAAAAAACTGAATGAACCAAAGAGAAGCCAAAAAAAACAAGAAACTAGGTACCTTCAGAACTGGAGCCATCCAAAGAAATGACAAAAAGAAGAGCTTCCCTAATTTGATAAGCCCACCATATAGGAGGGTGGCCATAACAAGTAAGATCACCTTTGTCCAAAGTCCAATTAGCTAAAGCATCAGCACTCTTGTTTTGATCTCTAACCACATGATTGTAATCAACTTTCAAAAATCCCATCTGGATTAACTGAATCTTCTCAATAATTATTTTTATTCTCCAATCCACATTATGATTCTTAGAAGGAGTCTTCAAGATATTAATCATAAGTTGAGAGTCAGACTCAACTAACACCTTTTCCCATCCAACCTTAGTAGCCTCCATAAGGCCTCTGAGGATACCATACCCCTCAGCAAGTTTATTGGAAAGAATACCCAAATTCTCAGCAAAAGTAAAAACCAGGGAGCCATCTGAAAGTCTACCAATTCCTCCCACATTGGCTTTTCCAGGGTTCCCTCTAGAGTCTCCATCAGTATTGACTTTTCCAAAATCCTTAGGAGGAGGTTGCCAATTTCTAGTCCTATCCATCTTACTAATACTCACATTCCCTTTAAGTTGGTTGCACTTAGAATATTTAATCTTTAATCTTTGCATCGCTTGATCCCATCTTTGGTGGGAGTTTTGGGGGTGATTAAGGAGTTGATGGACTGATTCAACTAAGTTGGCTATGGTATTTTTCCAAATATAGTGAATATCCTTCCTATCTTGATTAAAAATTTGGTTGTTCCTTTCATTCCAAATATTCCAAAGAATAATGGTAGAACCCATCCAAACTAATTGCCTAATAAAATGATCAACACCCTCTTGATTAGGCGAATCCCTCCAAAGTTGTTCAAAAGTAAAAAAATTGGACCTCTGTAAGCCAAGTAAAGTGGCCATTCTCCTCCATATCTCAGAGGCTAAAGTACACTCAATAAAAATATGGTTGATATTTTCTACATTCTCTTCACACATTTCACATCTACAAGGGCCATGAAAACCACGCTTCATAAGTTGCTCACCAGTAAGCACCCTACGATGCAATAAAATCCAATTAAAGAACCTCACCTTAGGCCAGAGCTTTTGGGCCCACAAATGACAAAAGATGTTAGAATAATGGTTGGGATTATTATGGCATAAGGTAAAATAACCTTGAGCACCTGAATACTCACCCTTAGTAGTGTTGTTCCATCCAAAACAATATTTTTCATGGGACTAAGATAGGGATATCATATGAAGGATGCCTTGGATATCTTGTCTTTGTATTTCTGGTATTTGAATAGGCCAGTCCTCAATAGGGATCAAATATCTACCAACCTTTGAATTACCAGTATGGTACTGACAGTAATTAGCCACATTTATCCAATTAGCTTGGTGAAGCTCCTCCATCCAAGGCCTCGAATAGAGAAACTGAGTTATCAAAGGCTTGTGACCATCCCAAGAATCCGTCCAAAAATTTGCATGTTGACCATTATGAATGATCCAAAATAATTTTTTCTTTATAAAATCCTCACCGGTCTTAAGAACTGCTAAAATGGGAGAACCTTTAGTAGGAAGTTGATAACGAACAAGGTCTTCGGGACTTTTGTTCTTAGCATATTTAGCATAGAGATTATAGGCCCAAAGAGCATTGGGGTTATGCAACATCCTCCAATATAATTTAGTAGCTAAAGCTTTGTTGTTGTTAATTGAAGACCGTAATCCTAACCCCCTTCACTCTTAGGAAGACATAAAGTATCCCATTTCACCAAGGCCCATTTTCTTTTCTCCTTAGTACCACTCCAAATGAAACGATGACTGATTTGATCCAATTATCAAAGAATGGCCTTTGGGATATTCAAAATGGAAGAGACATAAATAGGAATAGCTTGAAGGACTAATTCCACCCCTAGAAGAAAGCCACTTGTTGGTCCACTTTCCAATTTTCTTCTTGAATTTTTCCACAACCAATTCCAATCTTTATATTTTTTCCTTTGAATATTTATTGGAATACCTAAATAAATGATTGGAAGAGAGGTTTTCTTATATCTTAATTTATCCAAGACCATGGATTCCTGCCTAGCAGAGCAATGAAAGAAATAACTTTAGATTTGTCTTCATTGATCAACTACCCAGTAGCCTTAGAAAAATAGCTAATGATTTGCTTAATATTAGAAGCTTCCTTAACTATAGCTTTACCTAAAATAGTAGAGTCATCCACAAATTGAAGATGAGATATAGTTCTAGCTCCATGAGCAATGGCAACTCCCTCAAGGGTTTTGTTTTCCCTCTTTTTGGTTATAGTCCTACCCAAGCATTTAGCAAGAATTATGAATAAATAAGAGGATAGCGGGTCACCTTGCCTAATACCTCTGGAAGCTAGGAAAGACTGAGAAGGCCTGCCATTGATAAGAACTAAGTAGGAAACTAAAGAGATACATCCCATAATCCAATCCATCCAATCCTTATAGAAACCAAATTGCCTCAAAACTTTGATAAGGAAGTTCCAATCCACTCTATCATAAGCTTTGGATAAGTCTAACCAAATGAACATGGAAGGAGAATTTTGCATATCCATGGAATGGATGGCTTCCTAAGCAAGAACTATCTCATCTACTATTTTACGACCTTCCACATAACCCCCTTGCTCTGGGGAAATAATATTATGCAAAAGAGGCTTCAACCTTTCTGCCATGATTTTAGTAATGATTTTGAGAAGAACATTACATAAATCAATAGGTCTAAAAGCTGATATATGATCAACCTCTTGAGCTTTTGGAACAATATTAATATAAGTTTTATTGATAACCTTCAAAATTTCTTTGGCTTTCCTGGCTTCTTCCACCACCTCTAATAAATAAACATGAAGGATATCCCAAAACTCTTGGTAGAACTCAATGGGAAAACCATCAGGACCTGGGGTTTTCCCTTTTTATTTCCACACCTTATATCTCCCTAATCACACACATCAATAACAAATATTTAATTCTACACCTTATAACTCCCTAAGAACATTAACACATACGGCAAGCATTTATTTCCCTAAACTCCTTATGACTCCCTAGTTATCACAGAAATAATTTTAATGCACCAAAAATTTGGCAATATCAAATATTACCATGTGTTGGAGATAAATACCTTTTTATGAAATTAGTAGCCTTCACAATATTTGAAGTAGTTAATACCTTTTCAAAAATTAATGCACCTTCACCACCTTTTAAATCGTTAATGCTTTGCCAAAAATCAAATACACCTTCACACCTTCAAAATCGTCAAAGCCTTGCCAAAAATCAATGCGCCTTCACACCTTTGCGGGAGTCAAACTCTATTCCTCTTGCCTAGCACTGTGAGGTACTTACCACATGGTAATCAGCCCACATTGGGATTTAATCCCAAAAACCCAACTTCACCTATGCTCAAATCTAAAAAACTTAAGTTGCCTTCCTTAGCAAAACACTTTGCCCCTGGCGAGATTCGAATAGCGAACCTACCTTGTGCAAAGTTCATGTGTTACCAACTGCACTATAGGCTCCTGTGTGACATCACTTTCCCACACTGTTCACTTGACCTTGCTCTCAAATCAAAAGTTATTTATCCTTATTTCTTCGCTGCTCCCCTTTTGATGAATCTCTCTCATGTGCTATGTCTAGTCTTCAATAATCAAAGGTTTTTACCTTTTATTTATATGCACCTCCATGCCTTCAAATGACGTCAATGAATATTTATTTATCTCCCCAACCTTTGCACATCGGTGGATAATATAATACAACATTAGACCTTAGAATTATTAAATACAAATTTAATAATTAACCTTTTAACTTTGAATTGGGATATCTCCTTCATTCTTTTGAATTTCGTCATGAAACGTTTTACATCTAGGTTTTATTGGAAAACATTTTCATCCAACATAATTTGGAGAAGTCTTAGCATAGTTGTTTTAATTAAAAACCCTTTCCAATGGTTTTAATTAAAACCCTTTCCGTTGGTTTTAATAAAAAACCCTTTCGTCGGTTTTAATAAAAACCCTTGCCATTGGTTTTAATAAAAACTATTAATATAATATTTAAAAAAATAAATATTATATGCCTCTTGTGCCAAAAAACCCTGTATATATCCTTGCTCTCCAAAATATCATAAATTATTATTTATGAAGTGCTTTTGCCACCAAAACTCAATGTGATCCATGTGACATCAATGACAACACAAAATAACTCAAATTGCCAACAGGTGCATTAAGAAAGACACGAGTAAATTGAAAGCATTTTGTAAAGTTCTCAAAGTAATTTGGGGATTTTTTAAAGTAAATAGAGGTAATTTGGGAAGTAACCAACCAATTTGGTGCTTTTAAACTAAAATATGTAATGCACTTTTGAATTTTAAAGGAGAATGTAATACAACTAAAAGTATAGGTGTTTGGAAGTTCTTACCTATGATCCTAAGTGTTTGGAATGTTGTCTGGAAGTGTGACATGCTCTGGACTATATCTAAAATTTGATCGGATGGGTTGTTATGGTCAAGCTAACTGTACCTATCCATACAATCAATAGAAATATTGGTTTTATGAAAATTTTTGGTATTTTTTGGGGGTTTGTCTGATATAGAAACTAGTTTTTGTGAAGTTACCTACAACATTAGAAGACAAAAAGTTAGATTTTGTTAAAAATACCTATTAAAGTAAATAAAACTAATATACTAAATAAACATCACAATATTGCAAGCAACTAAGTCTTGCAAAAAGTAAAAATAAGTGAAAGGTGAACGATTACACCTTGGGGACACCATTTTGTCAGGCAGTTTGGCCTAAGGAGGTAAGGTGGCAAGTGAGATAGCAATATCAATGGGGAAAACCTATCCCCAACTTACCTGCTATGGAGGTTGTGTAGCAACTGGACCTAGCTAGTAAGGACCCAATTTTTGGAGTGATTTGCTCAACCGGATGGACCTGTCCATTTGTTTTAACTATACCCCTTTGTATGGTCCTAGCACATAGACTATAAAGGCTTTTTCCTTGGACGTTAGTTGTTATTTTAAGATATTGAGAGGTATGTGCTAGTTTTGTGGCACCTATAACACATAAAAATGATAGTAATATCAGTTAGATGCAAAAAAGTTAGCAAAAATATTAAAAAGTGGGTTTTGGTCCCACCGTGATCACAAAATGTGACTATCAAAAACATGCCATTTCATTAATGATAAAATGAAGTGTTACAAATCTGATCCTTTTTACAAATATTTCCCATTAGGCTACAAGTAGGCTCTTTTGATGAAGGAACCCTTTACATATAATAGTTCATGGCATCTTGGGTCTTCTATGATCACCTCAGGGAGAGTGGGCTTACGACACATGGGCTATACTAGTTGTATAGGTCCTCTAAGCCTGCACAAGCCAATAAAAATAGTTAATAGGATTTGGGGGCCTATATCAATCAAACCCCTTATGATGAAAGACAAAAAGGCTTATGATGAAATATAAAAAGACTAAATAAATCTAGCCTTTTGCATAATGAAGATGCTAAAACTGACTAAAAATAGATAAAAATAGTTATACTTCCCTAGCTTTGTGGTATTCTACTGAATTATCATTTTAAATAGGTCTTGGAGGGTGATCGAAGCCTTGGGTGTGATATAGATAACTATACCTATCTATACGATCAGCTCTATGTAGTCAACATAGAAAGTTATTTTTATGAGAGGGTCTTTCTAGTGATGCTAGAGCTTCTATCCACATCAGGTAGCCTTTTGTACCTATGACTAAGATCAATTTATCATGAAAAAAGGAGTGTCAAGAAACACATGTGGGCATCCATGGTGGTTTATGGCAAGTGAGGGTTGAGTGCACTAGAGTCTAGAGTGATTTCTATAGAGTTTGGGTATGCAAGTGTGTGATCTCTTAAAATGGTGAAAATGACCTTCTATTTATAGACTTGGCCAAGGTTAGGGGGGATGAGGTGTCTAGTGAGGTGTCCCCTAAGGTGGCATGGTGTGCCATGCCTCATAAATGGGTTTGGGTGAGAGAAGTCCTCACCCATCCACATGCAATAAATGGGCATGGGTATGCCATGACTCATAAATGCATGTCATATGAAAGTATTTACCCATTATGAAATGGTGTATGATGACTCTTCAATACCTTGAACACAAAAAGTCTTCAAATGTCATTTATGGTATTGAATGCACATGGGAAAATATGGGGAGCAAGAATTAATATTGACCATGGTTAGGTTGATCCTAGGTTTAGTTTTGACCAATGGTGAGGTGGAGGCTAGGGTAGACTAGAGTTGGGTTGGCCATGGGTCAAGTTGACCAAGGGTTAGGTTTACCATGGTAGGTTAGGCTAGAGTAGGCTAGGCTTAGGTGGAAGCTAGACTAGTCAAAGGGTAGACTAGGGTGAGGTGGCCTTAGATTTAGGCTTAAGGGGTGGTCACATGGTGACCAGAGGCTAAGTGTAGGAAGGGGATTAAGTGGCCAAGGGGGCTTAAGTGATATGAATAGTGATTTTTGGGAAATTATGCAAATTTTGTAGGCTTTGCAAATTAATCAATCATTAGCATTATACAAGAAATAATGTAATATATTTGGGTGTCTACAATAGTGACTAGATTATTATTATGTGTTGTCTTTATTAGGTATATGATTTAGATCAAGGGATATAATACATTAGTTATGAAATATTGATAAGAAGATTTAATAGATAGATTTAGAAAATAGTAAATAAAATCCTTTGGATTCTTAAACTTGATTACCTAATAGTATGTGGAAGGTTTGGGGTAAACAGGGATGTGATAGTTGTCCTTCCTCTCATATTTGATAAATTTATGTAAGGTTGAAGGAATATCCCACATCTCATGGATTCATGGCCCTCCAAGAGGATTATTATAGGATAAGTCACATGGCATGGCATAGAAAATATTTTTCAGGCTATGGGGCCTAACATTAATTGGTAAGACTATTATGCAAGAAGCCTCATGTTTATATTGTCATAAGCCTTAATAATAAGATCAAGCTATAGATATTTTGACCAAAGATATTATGGACTAATATTCTTTTAATGAATATTTTATATACATGCCTATATTGTACACAAGCAGATATCTAGTCAAATATTATTAGGAAATATCATCCTCATGGAATTATATTCTAGTGTGATTAACTCTAATATACCCCATTATGGAATTTAAATCATCAAGGTTCAAGTCTCGATGAACAATTTTCTTGCTCAAGACTTTGACTAGGAGATCTTGATAAAATAGAGAAGGCTTAAGAAGTTTAAAAAGGGGTATCTTCCATGGGGTGTTGTCAAGTTGCCTTACCAAATCAAAAGCATATTTGGCCTTGGTCCCATATTGAATTATTAAGGTGGTTCCTTTAGGTAGAGAATTTTATTTCAAACAAAGGACCAAAGAGGATCTTGTTGATTGACTTGTTGAAAGTTGGTCACATGAAAAATTTTGTGTTATTATCTTGTTACAACACAAATGTAAGAGATATGATAAATATGGTAAGAAAAATTGAGTGTACCCACCATCCCTTGTTTTGGAGGTGGTAAATTTCTATAGTTTATGTTATTCATTGCATTTTTTTATTATTATGATTGGGCAATAAATTCTAGAAAATTCCTAGATCTTGATTGGAAAATGGCTAAGAATCAGAGCCATTGAGAATAATTTTGCTATTATCAATAGGGTCTTAGACCATTTTTTAGACCCACACATCTATCGATCATATTACCATTGACATGGTAAAAGACACATTGCTCATTTGGATAAACCAAGAGGTATTTTACCTTTCAACATCTACAAGCTTGAGAGGAGGAAGCTCTCTCATATTGGATCTAAAGAGCTTATCTAATATGGTTGAAAGGGGTTCATAAAGTTGAGAGTATCTTATTTGGGAATATTTTTCATTGGATTTCCCTAGAAAAAAATTGGAAGTTCTCAATAGCATTGATATTGTTGGTGTGGTAAGATTCTATGACTTCATCAATAACATATTTATTTGTACTATCTTTTCAAGTTTGAGGAAGACATACTTTCTTCTTTATTAACCTTATATTTTATTTTCCCACATTTAATGAGAGAAGTATCAACTCTCTTAGCCACATCAATGACAACTTTAAATGAAGATAAATTGATTGTCTCCAAGGAGAAAGCTAATTGCTCATTTGATAAGCAAGTCCATAGGAGGGGGATATATTGTGGCCTACCCACTAGGGCTTAATATCTTGCTAATAATTTTATGGTATTCTTGTTTTTAGATTGTTTGAGTTGGTATAGGTCACTAATGGTGATGTTTTTATCAATATAGACTAAAAATTACTTGACAAACATTTTCGTGAGGTCCATAAAAAACTTTTAATGAGTGTACTGGAATTTGGTAGTATCATTCCAAGGAAAAACCACTAAGGATATTAGGACATATCTTTGATAGTAATATTTTATCATATAAATTTTCATTAAAAAAGGTCCTAAACGGCCTAATATGGTTGATAGGATCCTTTTTCTCCTTATAAGTTTGAAACTTAGGGGTTTCATAGTTGGGTTAAAAATGGCATCTAGCTACAAATTAATTGAGGGGTTAGTTGTACAAGTCATCATAAGAGTATATATGATTGGAATATTACCCTTGGAAAACAACCATATGTTGCTTCAATTTCTCTAAATAGGTAGTTATATATTGAAGTTGAGGAGAAATGGAATTGGACAATGGTGATGGAAATAGAGGAATCTATTTAGAGATAGAAGAGACTTATTGATAATTGAAGTAAGATGGGGGCTAGGACACTTATGAATATGATTTTGAAGTTGCTAGCATATAGTTTCTTCCCAAAACCTTAGAGAGTTGAGTAGGCTAGCATATTGAGTATGAGATATGGTTGGATTAGAATTCTTACTAGACCCTATCCTAGCATTTATAGGGTTAGAATGAAAGATAAAGGATGAATTAAGATTTATATTTTAGACTTGGGAATTTGGAGGGACACTCATATAGAGTGTAGTTTGTACCTATCTATTGAGATGTGGAGTAATGAGCACTACCCCACAATAATTATTCATTAGTAGGTAGAAATTAATGATGCACCAATCGAGGAGGGAGAGCTTGTATTCCATTGTCCATTGATGTTGTCATTGAGTACGGGGTTGAATTGATGAAATGAGATCTTGATGCATTAATATGCATATTTATAGACCTAAAATATGGTCCAATTGGCTCATTTGAAAAGATTTTGAGTCAAATTATTAGGGAAAATATAATAATGAATTATCCCCTACATAGGCTCCTAGGGTTTTATTACCCTCTCTAAGGAAGGCCTCTATGAATACCCTATGCTTTTACAAGAACTTATTCATATTGTTTAAAGGGTGGAAGAGCAATATTCTATCTTCTTCATGGGTGGGACCTAGGGAACCTCAAGGTAATGAGGCTTTCTCTTCTTGGTCAAAGGTAGGGTTCTCAAGCCTAAGATGTTCATATTGGTGCTCCATTGGAGGATCAATATTACTAGCCAACTAGTGAGCTACATTATAGGTCACATAGCATTTATTAGCCATATGTTCTAGTTTAGAAGAAAAGTGTAATACCTGCCTTGGTAGGATTTTTTTTAAATATGACAATGTGTGTGACTCATTGTTTCAATGCCCAACATAGTTTACATTATGGATATGCAAAAATACTTATAATAATGATTATGTTGTATGGATATGGTATTATGTCTTAACATGGGTTTTTTTAGGGTTACTATGCTTGTAGGTGAAAGGAAATATCATCCACCAATAACATACGCATCTAGGTGGATAATGGGAAAATAGATATTTTACTAATGCGTAGGTGGGCAGCACCGAGTTTACAATTTAAAACTAGTTCTAGTACATTCACTTAATTTAATTAATAGTGATTGTTGTCCTCATTCCTTGCATGCTTCAAATTGGATTAAAAATATTAACATCCTGGTTTGATATATTTCATCTCTTGGGAAAAAGAATATTTTTGGATTTGATTAATTAATTTTGGAATTAATTGATTAAAAGAATTTCATATTCTTTTAATTAGATAAAATGATAATTTTTTTTATTTGTAAAGTTAATATTAAATAAAAAATATTAATAATTAAAAAAAAAGGGCATAACCCTTTTGAATAAAGCATGAATTTTATATTTTATTCAAGAGTAAAACTCTATTTCGCATGTTGACTTTCCAAATGTAACATGAATTTAAAACATAGAAAAAGAGGATTTGAGATGCAAAAATGTAGTAGTAATATCCCTATCAGGCTTAAGGAAGGTGGTGGGCCTTAATTGGGAGTACACTTCCCTCTACAATCTTTGGGACAGGTGAAGTAGGACGACAACGACATCCTTGGGGGATGCATGGTAAGGAGGGAAGTGTGGCTTGGAGGAAGTATCATCACGAAGGATAGCAGAGCTTAGAGGTTTGAGAGGAATCAATCTAAAGGAAACTCAGTGAGTAGGAGATGCAGGTTGGAAATCCTTAGCCTAAATTTATTTTAATTTGAAATATGATGAAACTATGATGTTTTGTTCCTTCGGTATTGCTTTGTAGAACATCCTTCTATTTTTATTTTAACTAAATATTATATTTTGGACCAATAAATATATGATTGAGAGCATTTTTATAGTAGATAAATCTCTATACAATAAAAGGGAGACTTCTTTTCCAAATCGTTGACACCATGTCTTGGTGAGAGTGTTCTGGCTCAGAATCCCATTGGGCTTTGTTTTTATGCAACCATGTTGGATTACCTTGCATACACTTACCTGTGGGTCATAACATCTTGTTTCCTTCATGACAACTAACAAATGTCTTTAAATTTTGAATTCCTAATGAAGTGGTTGGTTTATTTCTTATTGTCACTTCCTATTGAGCGCTTCCAATTAGATACCTTTGAATCTATTTTTTAAACCACCTTGTTTTTAGCTTTATTTTGGATGTTCCTAAATCATATCCTTAACAACCTCCCCCCTAGTCATATTTCTATCCTCAGCTTCATTTGTCCTATGCCCTATCCATATTTTTCTTTCCTTCATATGTTTTTCTTCCTATTGTTTCCAAAGGTAGAGCCTCATCATCATTGTATTATTTTTTCTTGGCCTAAGGTTAAACTTAGGCAAGCCATGTAATTTAGCATCATGCCACCGTCATGCCACTAGTGTGTTGCTGATGCATGGTTCCCTTGTACTAAAAATGCATGACCTAGAATGGGGCCAATCACGTCCCTTCTTTCATTTATCTAACATGATATAGGAGATGTACCTAAGGGTACCTTATAAGGCACCATGCCCCTATAGTTGATCGACCACCTGACAGTGGTAAGGGTCACTTCTTATGGGTCACACGAGCACCAACTGTCAGTGTTGTAACCCTGGTGTGACTCGACTATCGACCATCCTACCCCTCTCTGATTCTTGGCATAAACTAAAACCTATTATCAAAAACTCTTGTTGGTCACCATTTGTCTCTATGAGGTCACCTATTGTGTGGGTGGTTGTCCTTTTTATCTTCTTATCATGCAACTCCAAGTAAAACCTACACTCATCTTGTGGGAGGTGCTATTGGGAATGGTTTCCCTTGTTAACTAATTGCTTCCAGTGGTTAGGGTAGCTCCCACTTAGGCTACCCTTGGTGCCATTTGCATATGTCAGGTGGCTTTTGTGTGGAGCCTTTTTAGATAAAAAACCTACATGCTAGTTGGAGGTGCAAGTTCAGTTAAAGGATTGATCCCAAGTTTTACTGTGAACAGTTGTGTCTATTTGTTTTTTTTGGCTATGACTTGATCCAATTGCAAGTCTAGTTGATCAAATATTGATTAACCCACTCTTTTGAATGGGATTGTACTTAATTGGAAGGAATAGTATTTGATGAATGATCTTGTAAACTTGAATGGAATTGTACTCAACTGGAGGGAATATGATTTTATGAATGTTCTAGTAAACTTGAATGGGATTGTAACTAATTGGAAAGACTTCTTCTTTTATTTAACTAAATTGAAGGTAGTTGGTTGTTAATTGGAAAGAGAGACTTTGATTTTAATGAAATAATTAAATTTTCTTGTTGCTATTGAAGAACATGCACTTATACTGAGAGGGGGGGTGAACAGTATAAGACTTAACCAATTAATAATTTTAACTTTAGATAGCAGTGGCATCAACACAACATTAATCAAGACAGAAAGCATCACACATTGAAGACCCATTTTTAACGTGGTTCACCCAAAATGGTTGGGCTACGTCCACAAAACTTTTCTCTAAAAATTTCCTCAAAGTTCTTTGGGAATCCTTCCCAATTACAATATTTATGAGCCTCGGCCCAAAGGAGATACCTTCCCCTAATCAGAATTTATGAGCCTCTCGTTCAAAGGAGATACCTTCCCCTCTCGCTCTGGAAATGATCCCTCGGAAGATCAACCGCCTCTACCTCTTGCCAGCACATGGAACTCCTTTCCACCGAAGACCTCCTGTCCTCAATGCTTAGCCTAAGAGACCTCTCGCCTTCTATGATCACGTCCACAGCAGCTCAAACAACCTGTACCAAACATAGTCAATCGGTCTAGTACAAGTCTTCCTCTGTCTGTCAGATCTGTCCAACGCTTAAGCTTGAACAAATCAATCCTCTGCACACAAGCCTTCTCAAAGACTTGCCAAATCTGTCCTCAGGTTCTTCTCAAAGAACCAGTGCACCTCTGTCCTCAAGTTCTCTGATAGAACTATCAAACTCAGCTCACAAGTCCTCTGCTAGGACCTGTCCAAATCTGCTCACAAGTCCCCACCGAAACCTGTCCAAGACTGCTCACAAGTCCCCACCGAAACTTGTCCAAAACTCACCAAGCTCACCAAGAAAAAACTTTCTTAGTAGGAAATCACAAGGTGAATTGTTAGAGACCCAATGTGATTTGTCAAACTCATAGAAGCATAAAGAGAATTTTTAGAGACTCAATATGTTCTATACTCAACTCCCAATCTCAAAACTCAACTCAAATCAACTCGCTCAAACTCAATCTCAAATCTGAAAACTCAACTCAATATCTGAAATGGATAGGATAGAATGCTTTCTTTCAAGAACATGAAACCCCAACAATTGCCAACTATGCAAAGAATCACATAACAATGATACTCATGTTCTTTTCACCATCAATTAGGGCTTCAACAACAATGCTCATCAAACAAGGTTCAATCAACACCATTCAACTCAAAACACAACCTTGAAGCATTTCACAATCAACATTAGAAAAGGAAACAAGTAGAACTCCTTTTCTCTCCAATATTGTTTGAACAAAAAGCATCCACCAACTCAAATCACAATAGCACAAAACAACTTTTCAAATCATCAACAAAGGAGTAAGCCCAACACTTTAACCAAGTAAAGAATAGCTTGATTATTACCAATTTAATGAAAGCAAATGTCAATCTCAAAGCTGCCCACTTAAGGTTTCACAACTTCACACAAGAAGCAATTTTAACCTTAAAACATCATGCTTTCATTTCCATAATCAACCAAAAGCACTCTCAACATTACAAGAAAAATTTATCCCTTATACACCTTATTTCTCCCTTATAGTCTTATCAAAAATAAAATTTATCTCTCATAAGAATGCAATAAGATATTTCAAACAACACCTTCAAAAGAATCTTTTATCAAAATAAAACAAGCTTTAAACTCCTTATAACTCCTAAGCTGTTTTTCCCTCTAATAAACTTCCTCCATCCGCAAAATACACTTAGCAAAAATTAATTTCGAAAATACCTTGGCCAACATCAAAAATCATGCTATGGAGAAATTGCGCACGAATTCTAACACCACCCGCTGCGTCCACTTCATGATGAAAAACCCTTTCACGTTATTCGAATGCGGAACCTCCCGTTCGGGTAGCGCGCCAACAGCCTAGCCGCTACCGGTGCGCCAAAGGCGCCCGGTGAGGTTTAAACCTCACGCTGTTAGCCTTGTTCCTTCTACGCCAGGGATTAAATAAAACAATAGTGCCTCCCTTTCTTCTGACGTGAACACGAAGACGAAAACCTTACGACGGATTTACGACAAACGACGAGTACAAAAAATGAACAACGGATTCACAAAACGGCGAAGACACAGTCGAACAACAGGTCACAAATTCACAGTGAGCAACTCTTTTCAAAATGCGGATGGGATAATTCTTGATTTTCATCGAGGGAGATTTATATGCATTTTTACCATAAGCTCTTGACGTCGGCGAGGAGTTTAACACGTCGACGGAGGTCTTGGCTAGCGCCCACAATCTTAAAACATAGCGCCATGGGTTAGGATAACCCATTGCAAACAATAATTTAATATTTATTTAAAAATAATTAAAGGGAACCTTAACAAGGTTTTTAATTATTTAAATAAATACTTCCTCCTGGACCCAAATGCATTAAACTAATGCATCCACCTGTAATCTTTAAACTTGCCAACTTGGGGTTTACAAAAGACCTTTGAAACTGTCATGTCGTAACCTTCATCAAAACAAATTATTTGACATCAAATCAAATTCCTTCAAGAGCTTCTTGACATCAATGACAACTTATACACTTGAGCAAAGGCAATGTACCCAAAGTACCCAAAATTGCCAACAATCTCCCCCTTTGTCATTGATGGCAAACCTTTACTGAAAACACTTCTCAAGAGCCAAAATTGAAACCAACTGTGCTAACAACTGACCAACTGTGCCCACAACTGAGAATCTTCCTTTGAAGTTTTGCTCCCCCGAACTTGAAGCTCTCCTCTTCACTTTGAAGCTCTCCCCCTTACTCATATCTCTCCCCCTTTGTCATCAATGGCAAAGGGTCACCTTTGGGGCTCGGGACTAAGAATGAGCCTCTTAGCTTAGTCCCTCCCCCACCTCCCGATGAGGTGATTAATTCTGGGGTGGGAGTACAACTCCCAATTTCTCCCTTAGATACTCAAACGTATCTCTTGGAAGAGGTTTGGTGAAGATATCTCGCAATCTGCTCTTTAGTAGACACATACTCTACCTTGACCTGCTTGTCTTGCACTTTCTCCCTTAGAAAGTGATACTTGATGGAAATATGCTTTGTCCTTGAGTGCATTACCAGATTTTTGGAAATACTTATGGCACTTGTATTATCACAAAGTATGGAGATGGGTTGTTCATGCTTGACTTTGAAATCCTCCAAGGTGGTTTTCATCCATAAAACCTGTGTACACCCAGCCACTGCTGCTATGTATTCAGCCTCTACTGTAGATAAGGAAACTGAAGGTTGTTTCTTACTTAGCCAAGAAACCAAACTCTTTCCCATAAAGAATGCTCCACCACTAGTGCTTTTCCTGTCATCAATACTGCTTGCCCAATCTGCATCTGTATAAGCTGTGAGAGTGAAATCATCACCTTTGGGATACCAAAGCCCAAAGTCCATAGTGCCCTTCAGATATCTGAATATCCTCTTAACTGCTATAACATGAGAATCTTTAGGAGCTGCCTGAAATCTTGCTACTAACCCAACTGCCTGCATGATATCTGGTCTGGTAGCTGTAACATATAATAAACTGCCAATCATTGATCTGTACAACCTCTGATCTGCCGCTAGAGATTCATCATCTTTACTCATCTTGCACCTTGTAATCATTGGAGTACACACTGGTTTGTTGTCCATCATCCCAAATTTCTTCAACATTTCTTTGATATACTTTCCTTGAGAGAGAAATATACCATCTTTTGATTGAGCAATCTGAAGACCTAAAAAGAATGACAACTCTCCAATCATAGACATCTCAAATTCCTTCGCATGGTGTTAGCAAAATCTTTGCACATCTGAGTATTATTTCCCCCAAAAATAATATCATCAACATAGACAACCATAATCAACATATCATCACCTTCATTCTTAATATACAAATTGCTATCTGCCACACCTTTCCTGAAGCCTTGCTCATGAAGATACCTGTCAAGTCTTGAGTACCAAGCCCTAGGTGCTTGCTTTAACCCATACAAGGCCTTTTTCAGTTTACACACATAGTCTGACTGTTCCGAGAGAGACACTCCTTCTGGCTGTTCTATGTAGACTTCTTCTACCAACACCCCATTTAGAAAAGCTGACTTTACATCCATTTGATATACCTTGAATGATTTGAAGCTTGAAAGGGCCAAAAACATTCTGATAGCTTCAAGACGAGCAACAGGAGCAAACGTCTCTTCGAAATCAACACCTTCTACTTGAGCATAACCTTTGCAGACTAACCTAGCTTTGTTTCTGACAATCTTTCCATCCTCATTGAGTTTATTTCTGAATATCCATTTTGTGCCAATGACATTCTTGTCCTTAGGTCTTGGAACCAATTCCCAAGTTTCACTTTTCTCTATTTGATTTAGCTCTTCATCCATTGCTTTTACCCAAAACTTATCTCGCACATGCTTCACTGAAATATTTTGGCTCAATCTGAGATAATAATGAAACATTTGTAGAATCATGTGAGGGAATGACTCTTCTTCTTGTTTGCCTGCTATTTGGATCACCAATGATCAAATATTTGGGATGATGTTTCTGAACATATCGTGAAGGAGTTTTGGGAAGCAGTTGTTGTCTTTCCTCTTCTTCATCTGAAACCTCTCTGAATTCTTCTTGACAAATTTCATCACTGAGTTCCTGGACTGGTTCTCTTATCCCTGTCTTTTCATCAACTGTTACATTTATGCTCTCTACAACTGTATGAGTTCTTTTGTTGAAGCATCTGTAGGCCTTGCTTCTGCTGGAATACCCAAGAAATATTCCCTCATCACATCTAGGATCAAACTTACCCAAATTCTGATCTTCCCTTCTGATGAAGCACTTACTCCCAAACACTTTGAAGTATTTTACTGTAGCTGGTCTTCCTTTCCACAACTCATAAGGAGTTTTATGATGATTGACTCTAAGTTGGGCCCTGGTGATAATGTAGATTATTGTACTGACTGCCTCTTTCCAAAAGCCATCTGAAATTTTTGACTCATTTAACATAGCTCTAGCCATATTTTCAATAGTTCTATTTTTCCTTTCAACTACTCCATTTTGTTGAGGAGTTCTTGCTACTGAATATTCTCTTTTGATTCCTTGTTGCTCACAGTATTCCACAAATTCATTTGAAGTGAACTCTCCTCCTCTATCTGATCTTAAGCATTTGATTCTCTTGTCAGTCTCATTTTCAATCATTTCTTTGAAAGCTTTAAATTTTTCAAAAGCTTCAGATTTTTCTTTGAGAAAAGTAACCCAAGTCATTCTAGAATAATCATCTATAAACAACATGAAGTAGCTTTCTCCCTGAATGCTCTGAGTTCTGGTAGGGCCACATAAATCAGTATGAATAAGATCCAATGGTTTTGAAGAAGTATACCCTTTTGATTTGAAACTGGTTCTGGTCTATTTTCCATGTTGACAAGGACCGCAAACGATGTTATGGGGCCTTTTTATTTTGGGCAAGTCTCTAACTGCTTCCTTGTTACTAATATTGACAAGATTATCAAAGCTCAAATGCCCCAATATTTTATGCCATAACCAACTCTCATCTTCTTGAGTTAGAAAACACTTTTCCTTTTTTATCTCACTTAGCATGTAAAGATTGTTTGGAGTCCTTGTAGCACTAGCAATGAGTTTTCCATTTTTTTCTTTACTTATCTCACATCTATCCGAAAAGAAAGATACTATGTGCCCTTGATCACAAAGTTGACTCACACTTAGAAGATTATGTCTTAGGCCTTCTACATAAAGCACATTTTCTATTTTGGATTTCCCATCCAAACTAAGAGTCCCTTTACCACAGATTTTAGCTGACTTGTTATCTCCAAAATCGATCTGTTCCTCTGTTTGTTTCTTTTAAGACCAAAAAATTTTCCTTTTCACCAGTCATATGTTTTGAACAACCACTATCAAGATACCATTTCTCTACTTTGTCTTGAGCATGAAAAGCAGTTTGAACTATCATTGACTTAGATTTGATCTCATTTCTCTTTTTAGTGAACTCAAGGCTAGATCTATCCAAACTGCACATCCTTGCTATATGCCCAAAATTATTGCACTTGTAACACATGACATCTTTATTCATAAGAGGTGCAAAAGAGTTAACATTTTCCTTACTATGGCTATTCACAGACTTATTGCAATGCATAGCTTTGTGACCAAATTTCTTGCAGGAAAAACAATAGCCATGGAAAGTATTATGTAACCTGTTTTGATGCCTTGGATGATTGTTCTTCTTGTGACCAACTGGAATCCACCGCTCTTCAGGATGAAGATTGATCTTGCTCGAAGCCCCTATTTCTTGAATGGTGATACCATCCTTCTTTTGCTTTTCACACGGAGTATTCTGTCTGAGAGCCAACTGTTCCAACTTCACTCTAAGAGACATAACCTCTTCTTCTAGTTTCTCGCAATCAGCTTCCTTTCCTTTGAGAACCTCTGGTCAAAAATTGTTCAACCTTCTTCCCTTCTTCAGCTAGAATTTTGAAGTCTATAACACTTTGAGACAATTCTGATCTTGCTATCTCTTCTTCCCGACATTGATGCTTGAGAACAGAATTCTCTTCCCTGAATTTCTCAAGCTTTCTTAAAGCCAAGAAGAATTCACCTTTGAGATCGAACTCAACCTCTTCATCTCTTTCTGAATCAGTATGTTCCTCTGATAGATCCTTCTCCAAGCTGTTAGGCTCTTTCTGGAGAGACCTGCTCTGATACCAATTGAAGAACATGGACTTATACTGAGAGGGGGGTGAACAGTATAAGACTTAACCAATTAATAATTTTAACTTTAGATAGCAGTGGCATCAACACAACATTAATCAAGACAGAAAGCATCACACATTGAAGACCCATTTTTAACGTGGTTCACCCAAAATGGTTGGGCTACGTCCACAAAACTTTTCTCTAAAAATTTCCTCAAAGTTCTTTGGGAATCCTTCCCAATTACAATATTTATGAGCCTCGGCCCAAAGGAGATACCTTCCCCTAATCAGAATTTATGAGCCTCTGCTCAAAGGAGATACCTTCCCCTCTACTCTAGAAATGATCCCTCAGAAGATCAACTGCCTCTACCTCTTGCCAGCACATGGAACTCCTTTCCACCGAAGACCTCCTGTCCTCAATGCTTAGCCTAAGAGACCTCTGCCTTCTATGATCATGTCCACAGCAGCTCAGCAACCTGTACCAAACACAGTCAGTCGGTCTAGTACAAGTCTTCCTCTATCTTAGATCTGTCCAACGCTTAAGCTTGAACAAATCAATCCTCTGCACACAAGCCTTCTCAAAGACTTGCCAAATCTGTCCTCAGGTTCTTCTCAAAGAACCAGTGCACCTCTGTCCTCAAGTTCTCTGATAGAACTATCAAACTCAGCTCACAAGTCCTCTCTAGGACCTGTCCAAATCTGCTCACAAGTCCCCACCGAAACCTGTCCAAGACTGCTCACAAGTCCCCACCGAAACCTATCCAAAACTCAACAAGCTCACCAAGAAAAAAACTTTCTTAGTAGGAAATCACAAGGTGAATTGTTAGAGACCCAATGTGATTTGTCAAACTCATAGAAGCATAAAGAGAATTGTTAGAGACTCAATATGTTCTATACTCAACTCCCAATCTCAAAACTCAACTCAAATCAACTCAGCTCAAACTCAATCTCAAATCTGAAAACTCAACTCAATATCTGAAATGGATAGGATAGAATGCTTTCTTTCAAGAACATGAAACCCCAACAATTGCCAACTATGCAAAGAATCACATAACAATGATACTCATGTTCTTTTCACCATCAATTAGGGCTTCAACAACAATGCTCATCAAACAAGGTTCAATCAACACCATTCAACTCAAAACACAACCTTGAAGCATTTCACAATCAACATTAGAAAAGGAAACAAGTAGAACTCCTTTTCTCTCCAATATTGTTTGAACAAAAAGCATCCACCAACTCAAATCACAATAGCACAAAACAACTTTTCAAATCATCAACAAAGGAGTAAGCCCAACACTTTAACCAAGTAAAGAATAGCTTGATTATTACCAATTTAATGAAAGCAAATGTCAATCTCAAAGCTGCCCACTTAAGGTTTCACAACTTCACACAAGAAGCAATTTTAACCTTAAAACATCATGCTTTCATTTCCATAATCAACCAAAAGCACTCTCAACATTACAAGAAAAATTTATCCCTTATACACCTTATTTCTCCCTTATAGTCTTATCAAAAATAAAATTTATCTCTCATAAGAATGCAATAAGATATTTCAAACAACACCTTCAAAAGAATCTTTTATCAAAATAAAACAAGCTTTAAACTCCTTATAACTCCTAAGCTGTTTTTCCCTCTAATAAACTTCCTCCATCCGCAAAATACACTTAGCAAAAATTAATTTCGAAAATACCTTGGCCAACATCAAAAATCATGCTATGGAGAAATTGCGCACGAATTCTAACACCACCCGCTGCGTCCACTTCACGATGAAAAACCCTTTCACGTTATTCGAATGCGGAACCTCCCGTTCGGGTAGCGCGCCAACAACCTAGCCGCTACCGATGCGCCAAAGGCGCCCGATGAGGTTTAAACCTCACGCTGTTAGCCTTGTTCCTTCTATGCCAGGGATTAAATAAAACAATAGTGCCTCCCTTTCTTCTGACGCGAACACGAAGACGAAAACCTTACGACGGATTTACGACAAACGACGAGTACAAAAAAATGAACAATGGATTCACGAAAACGGTGAAGACACAATCGAACAGCAGATCATGAATTCACAGTGAGCAACTCTTTTCAAAATGCGGATGGGATAATTCTTGATTTTCATCGAGGGAGATTTATATGCATTTTTACCATAAGCTCTTGACGTCGACGAGGAGTTTAACACGTCGACGGAGGTCTTGGCTAGCGCCCACAATCTTAAAACATAGCGCCATGGGTTAGGATAACCCATTGCAAACAATAATTTAATATTTATTTAAAAATAATTAAAGGGAACCTTAACAAGGTTTTTAATTATTTAAATAAATACTTCCTCCTGGACCCAAATGCATTAAACTAATGCATCCACCTGTAATCTTTAAACCTCCCAACTTGGGGTTTACAAAAGACCTTTGAAACTGTCATGTCGTAACCTTCATCAAAACAAATTATTTGACATCAAATCAAATTCCTTCAAGAGCTTCTTGACATCAATGACAACTTATACACTTGAGCAAAGGCAATGTACCCAAAGTACCCAAAATTGCCAATAGCTATGAATGTTTGAGTAGTCAAGTTATTCTTGCAATTGATAGGTATTGAATACATAGAGTTTAAGTTTGAAGACTACTAAATGTCCTTATGGGCTAAATTAGGTTGGAAGGTTTGAAGAATTGCATATATTTTGTATCAAAAATGTGTTATGGTTTATTTATTTATTTTTTATATAAGTTAAGCTTGGAATTCATACAAGTCCCTTTTTTGTATTTCATATTAAGGAATGTTTGGAATAGCATAGATGACCTTTCTTTCTACTCTTTTCAAATTGGTACTAGTGGGGATTCCTTGGGGGAGTATTATGGGGTCCTTTCTAATAGTCTTGTTATGTACTTCTATGGTAGATGGATACAATAGGATTTTGAGGAAATTATTCTTTAGTAGTATCCTTTGCAATCAATTTAAGGAGAATAAAAATGGGTTTCATTCACCCAGGTGTTGTAGGTGAGTTGGAGAGGAGAGGGCAATCCTCCAAGGGAGGTCCCAGGTTCAAATATCCATCCTACCAAAAATTTGAATTGGGTATCCAAAATCCAATTGATAATGTTGGTGTGGGCAGGGTCGGGTGTGACTCTCGGGTGACATTGATGGTTTAGAACCCCCTGTTCATGGTCTCTCAGACCAAGGCAGCCCCACAAGGGGTTTTTCATTTTAAAAAACAAATGGGTTTCATTCAAGGGAAATATGGGGTTCCCTCACCCAAATTTGTAACATGATTTAAAGGATCAATTCATGTTTTTGGATGACTTAAGAATCATGGGATTATTATGCTTTTTTGAAAGGAATTATGGGACTGCTTTGAATAATTATATTGGAGACAATTTAACTTATAAAATAAAAAGAATGATTTCAAGGCTAGGTTTTTCTAGTAAGGGTTTCCCAAGATACATGTGTTGTTTTGTGTTGTGTGGTTTTTCTCTTACCTTTAGCCATGTTCTTACTAGAAGTAGCTATTTGAAACATATTGCTTTTTAAAAATAAGGTAATTTCTTTATGCTTTCATATATCATGCAATAACCATGACAAAAGTGTTTATTGATCAATTATGGTGCTACTCATAATGAATGTGAATTTAAAAAAAAAAAGGTTCACTAGTTGTATGAAGAAATAGCACATGCATTCTATGAGTTTGAATAATATTCATATGATTAATCCTAGTCACATAAGGAAGGCATCACTATTTTATGCATGGGGTGGAAGCATAAGGAGATGAGACAAATAGCTTAAGTTAGCTCATCATGGAGATGAGATGGATAGCTCAATCTAGGTCATCATGGATATGATAGCTTAATCTAGCTCATCATGGAGATGATATGGATAGTTTAAGCTAGCTCATCATGGAGATGAGATATATAGATTAATATAGCTCATCATGGAGATGATACAGATATCTTAAGCTAGCTCATCATGGATATGATATGTATAGCTTAAGCTAGCTCATCATGGAGATGATACGGATAGCTTAAGTTAGCTCATCATGAAAATGATTCAAATAGTTTTATCATTTGGCTTTAGGACACTGGAAAACTACCAAGATGGTATATGGTTGTCAAGAAGATTCTAAAATACCCTAAAAAGTGTTTTAATGTCAAAAATATTCTTTCACTCAAGTGGTTCGGATGTTTGGGTTATTACAAGAAGAGGTTTATTTAACATTTTAATTATTTATAGCATTGTTTAAAGAAGAAAGAGAAGATGTTTTATATCCTTATATCTCCTTCTATCAATAAAAATATAGCTTAAAGACCTTCCACTATACCAAAGGTTTTGATATACTTGACCTCTCTATATATACCTATAGGTACATGAGGGAAGGACAATACATAACTCCAATAGTGCATAGAAGTTATTGCCTAGATATATGGTCAAGATGTTATGTGAGGGGTAATAATGCTCTTCTTTATGAATCCCACTAGTCCACTATGACATACTTCCTACTAGGTTTAAGTACATGCAAGACCCTATGTAGGCATTTGGTAGCTTGTTATATACCCAATAGAGCCTAGTTGTTCACATGATAGTTACTTAGAGGATCAAGCAAATCCCCAGTAGGACTAGCAATTTGTTATATTCATGTTATCTTAACTTATTGTGATCTAACTAAGCAAACAATATTAATGGGCTTGTTTATATTTTTAATAAATTTTAATTTTGATTAAGGCTTAGATTAACCAAAGAAAAATATTGAAACCCACTATGTTATTCACATTGAGTTCACTAGAATGTGACAGGCCTTCATCTAGATTATGGTATTGGGTGCACTGGATCCCTTATTATGGGATATTGGGTCCATGACATCTCACTTTGAGGATAAGGGAACTTGTGATCCTATTTTAATGTTTTATGTATTTAGTTTTAAAACACTCACATTTTCTCTAAGATATTCCTATAACTTCCTAACATCAATCTAGTACTATTCTAGTTGTAAATGCAACCAAACACAGTGCAATAAATAGACCTATTAACTATGTGTTATTCACTTTTGGTGATAAAGTGAAAATATTTTTATGATTTTGAGAAAGGTTACAAGAGAGAATGAAATAAAACAAGCCTAATTTTCCTACATGCAATTTATTTTTTAGATGATGATGCAGTGACATGATGGGTCCTCTAATGATGATATGATTAAGACTCATATTTCTCTTCTTATTTTATTTAATGGACTAAAGGAAATATAAAATAGAATGAACAAGCAATCAACAAACATCAACTATTAATGGACTAAACCTAAATTACTAAAAATGCAAAAGAGAAATTGTTTGACCTGGTTCTATCTCTATGGTAGTAGCACTTTCTAATATAATAGTGTTACCAATGCTTTCAATGTATGATAGTATTTTCCTCGGGACTCCCTCTTTCATAGAAATCCTACAAAAAAATATAGATTTAAATGTAGATGGATCTACCTAAATTTGTGGAGAGTGATTACTCCATTGGATGACATCAAACCTTGGTTTACAAAAAATAATATATGATAAACTTTAAGCTAAAATAATTAACAATCTCATAGAAAAAAAGTGTTGTAGTAGAGCAATAGCATTGATGATGTTTTCATCAATAAGCGATGTTTTTACTGTCCATGATAAAATATTGACTATGAAGTTTATATTCTTTGTTGTAATACAAAAAAAACATAGTAACCCACTAAGACTATAGTTCTATTATGCTTCTACCTACAAACATAGAAAAATATCTTTTTAGATACAAAACCTATGGTAATCTAATGATCAATGAAGAACCTTGGCAAAAAATATGTGAGGACTTGATAGGGACAAGCTATTGACTATTTTATTATAGAAAAGCACTTCGTATAAAAATGCTAAAGATTTATAGATTAAAACAACTATAACAACAATGCAAAAGATAATAACTAATGAGATACAAGGGTGAGAGACACAACCCAATAAACATGGGTAGGAAGCTTGTAATACAAAAGGCCATCGCATGTACAAGCTCAAGAAGTATTATTATTTTGGGAGGGATTTTCTATGTTAGAAAAGTTATTCACCAATTTGACAAGGCTTGATTGCTTCCAAAATAATCATTCATAAATTTAGTAGGGCTTTGTTATTTCCATAGATGATTGATTAGACCCCTCTAAGGGATGGCTTTATTGAAATATATGGATACCTTGAAGGATCCTATGGAAAATTTACCAGGATTGACAAGCTGGAGAGGTGGCATGTTTTTATGGATAGCATCAAGTTGATTGAGGATAAGATTGAGGAAATTTGACATGCAAGGGAGGATGGAGGATTAGATGGGAGACAAAAGGGAAAGTTTTGAGATATGATTATTAATAAATATTATGAGGTGGTAGACATTATTGAAACAATCAGATCTATATTGTGTGGTTGCCTCTAGCAGTCAATAGCACTAACATAATGAGCATTGGTAGTGCTAATGAGACCAATACTAATGCAAAAATGACCATTGTTAAGATGTCTAGGTAAGAAAAAATAAAATTTAACATTTTGGCAAAAGTATTGTTATGTAGTCAGTAACATTATTAGCGTTACCACCTTAGATACAATTATTTTGCTTTGAGGGCAATAAATACCCCTAAGTTTGGTCTTTAGATGCTTGACTTGATTAAGATGCTTGATTTTATAGGTGATCCAAATGTTGATAAGTTTTAAATGTTTGATGATGTGCTCAAAATTGAGTCTCTATACGTGTTATGCTAGATTCTTGTAAAGAATGTAGCTTTCCATGTTGACGAATGGGACAAAAGTATCCATGCGATATGGACTTATAGGGTCACAATCAAGTCAACATATAGTATTCCTTATTACAATTGATATATAGCATTGATCGTGTTATTCCTATTGAATACAATGCTCTAATTATAGGTATGATAATAGGTATAAGAAGAACAAAAGAGCATCCATAAAGGACCAGATGGTACAATTACACTAGCTGGACAGAATATGATAGGTGACTCAATACTACATTGCCAAGAAGATGAAGGATAAGTAGTGTTAGGAAAAATCTTCAAGAAAGAACCCCTTCAAATTCAATTAATTTTTTATATTGCACAATACCTAACACAAAAAAATCAAACAAAAAGTTTTTTCCAATGCATATGGTCCCTTATTGTATAATAGTTTTGCATGATAATGGAACCTATAAGCTTGACGATTTAATGGAACACCAATCAATAAATGGGTGAACCATTATAAACTTGAGCTATTTTATTCTCCAATATAAATTAGGCCTTTCTAAGGATGGAGTGGAAATTAGGAGGGGGAGAAATATTGACATAAAATTTTATCATTTATTCATATGTATAGTAGTATAAGAAGAATGTATAATATACAATTGGATGGCATGTTAGGGATAATGACAATTTGATATTTTTTTCAAGATGCTTGTGGCATACTACCCTCACTAGGAAGCTTGTAGTAGCTATTAAGGAATAATGGTATTACAAATAGAATGTTTCTATAAAAGAATTAAAAGTAGAATGTTATGAGAGGGATAGATCACGATAAGGAGTAATACTAAATAGTTAAATTTAACAATAAAGTGTTGTTGTCATGGTAAATTATTTTTTCCAAATGTCTTTATCACAAAGAAATATGTTGTAGCTAATATATTGTAAAATCTTTAAAATTGTCTAAAAGTGTAATATATTCCAAAGTGTTTTTGAATTATTATAAAATTATCAAAATATCACAAGTTAAGTCCAAAAGGATGTTTTTAGAAACATGTGGTATTTTGAATCTCATGTTATAATAAATATCATAAGAAAATTCCAAGAGAGATGTCTAGAGTTTTTTATATTATGGAAAGAGTCCAAAAAGGATATCTATAGAAAGTGTTGACAAGTGTCCATCTAGAGCTCTCCATCCATGTAACATCTATATCCCATGAGCCCATTAATAGGGGAGATCTCCCTTATAGGAGGAAATTTGAGTAAGTGTGAGCTCAAGCATTTTAGACAAAGTCCATTGTGAGAGTAATGGCTAGCAAGCCAAGTTAATCAAAGGAAGAGTATCTCTTTATATAAAGTGTGTTACAGAGTGCTAGAGTGAGAGTGTGGAATATGATCCTTGGGTGTTTCCACTAAAATAGGAAGGTTACATTCATTCATTAAGAAACCTTGGTGAGCACCCATATACTCATATGTTTTATGTGTGGTAAAAAAAATTATGTTCTCATTGTGTCACCATTTTTATGCTATCTTGTTGTCAAGTAAAATCCCTTGTGGCCGAGTGTTATAAGCAAGCATACCATCACCATACAAAGTTTACAAAGCAACATAAAATACCATAGTGTGAGGAAAGCTTTGGAAGATCTCTTGGTTATGCCATATAATTATAGAATGCCAACTAATGACTATGTAAAGGCTAGGAAAATTATTATAAGGATAAAAATTACCACATCATCACTTTAAGATATCATAGAAAAAATATGGAATGAAAAAGGAGAAGCATATTTTTTGGGTGGACTTCAAAAAACCTTTTGATACAATTCCCATAAGTAAACTATGGAGTAGAATGGAAGACCTAGGCATACCAAAAAAATTATACAATAATTGTTCATCGACTTCATGAGGAGATTAAAGCTAAAATCAAAATGCAAGCATGTCTTTTAGAATGCTTTAGAAGTGACATAGGTGTTAAGAAGTATCCTTATTATCCCTTACCTTGTTTGGTTTATATATTTATAAATTTGGAGAATGACAAGATCTAAGTGGAGAGGATGATGTTCATTTGGGGAGATATGTGGTGAGGCTTCTTTTATATGCAAATGATCTCATTCTCATTGCAAGGTCAACATAGGGTTTGAGAGAGAATTTAAATGCCTTAGAGCACTTTTATAAGGAGGTAGGCATGCAAGTAAATACCAACAAAACCAAGATCATGATCTTCTCCAATCAAAAGAAAATTAATTAGTTAAATTTTTTGAATAGGTCTTTAGGAAGAAGTAAAAAAGTACAAATATCTTGAGATAAACTTCAATAATAAGCTCAACTAGGAAACATATATAATGAAGAGAACATTGGGAGTATGGAGAGCAATTTTTACATTATAAAATAGATGAATCTAGTTAAATTATAGTATTGGAATATAATATGAATTTTATTTGGGCTATTAGTGGTATTAGTAATGTTGATAGGTGTGAAGTGTGGGTTTGCAACTTAATAGATTAAAAGTGGATGTAAATATAGAGGATCCAAAAATGTGTAATTACAAAAAAAATCAAAATAAAAGAGTCAAGTTTCAAATAAGATTTTTCTATCAACAACAATTACCTTCCATATACATGTAGTTGTTCTGGTTTGCCTTCTAGGATATCTAAAGAAATGAATACATGGATCCAAAAAAATGGCCTAAAGCTATAATGGAAGAATATTTGAACAAAAGAAAAAAAACATAGATGAAGTAAAACAAGGGGGTTACAAATAGAATATCAACTTGGATTAATTCTCTAATAATAATAGAGGCATTGACATTTGTTGAGAAAAAATCTAGAGTAGCTATATGATAAAAGACGCTACAAAAAATAGAGAACATTATCTTGTTGAATTTAACACTACATACGATCATCAAAAGGCCTATATAGAGGTAAACATTAATTAGATAGAAAATATGTTCATTGCCCAAATAAATACCATCTAACACCAACTTAGATATGAAATGAACAAATGTAAGATACCAAAAGAGGAATGAGAGGAGAGAATATGTACCTTTTATACATTAAAGGCAGTGGAGACAAAGAAGCATTTTATTTTGGAATATGGGGCATATAGAGTGGAGATAAAGAAGCATTTTATTTTGGAATGTGGGGTATATAGTGATGTTTGAGGTAGCTATACTAATACTCTAATAGTGGAATCATTACAAAAATTATTTTAAAAGAGGAAAAAAAGAGAGTAAGAAAATTCATTACTAATATCAATAGCAAAAGATCAACATTACAAAAAACAAAATAATTAAATAAATTTTTTTTATTAATAACTATAATTTTAAATTTTGTTTTTTAATTCTTATATTATAAATTTTTTTGGGCTTTGTGAAAACCTTTTGTCCTCTTCAATTAATATAACTCATTTTAATTCAGCATTTCTCCTTAAAACACAAATTGATAAAATGATATAAAAAAAAAATGGAACCTTTATTTAGTTATTGGTCATTGTTACAAATGAAATTGAACTTCTTGGGATCAAGTCCATTGGGATTACCAAGTTCACTTAAAAAAAAAAAAATCTACACCCAACTGAATGCAAACTACTACAACTATTCAAGGTATCCGATATAGACAACGTGACTCGTCTGACTATACCAATTATTCACTATGAGATCCATCGAAGCCAACACTGACATCATAAGACTATTAAATTCACACAAGATACTACCAACACAATACAATTATAACTATCAATTTCACCTACTCTGATGTCAGATCTCAATGGCTACTTACGACTTGAATGGCTACTTATAGCTGGTTTTTCCAGCAAGAGTAGTGCCTTTTTGGCACCTTTGAATTTGCTTTCTTCCCTTGTATAACCATATTATAAATAATTAACTATCATGTACAATAGTTTTAATACAATATGACCTTGTTGCACTTTCTTTTGCACTCCTCTCTGTTGATCATAAATTCTATTTTTTTTTAGACAAAATATTAAGTGCAATATAAGGTTTTTGAGGCTATCACTAGATTAGACACCTTCCCCTACTAGCTTGGATATTTTATTAATGAATCCAAGCTTGTAACCATATGATAGAAGCTATTTTTATGCACCTTTTTTTGTGCTTTGAACTTGAGACTCACAAAGTCTCATTCAATGTTTAATATGATGCTCTTGTGGTGGTTACATTCTTCTCCAATGCTTAGAGGATTGAGGTGATTTTATGGCTTCCTTAGGCCACTTCAAAGTTGCAGATCATAGTGCATTAACAATGTCTATATAAACTTTGACAAATTCTATTTGTTTGCCCTTCTAATGAAACACAAACAATAATATTTGAGAGAAATAGTGCAAAATGAATCTAATAATATTGCACTAACAATTTCACCTTATCACTCCAATCAACTCTCAAAAGTAATGTACTTAAATAATTTACAACAACTATTCAAGAATAATCTAAAATGAATCTTCAAGAATTATTTTGAAATTTCTTTATAAGTAAGGTAATAGCAGTTAGTCTTCATTTTCTTTCAAAATTAGATGATAGGTAATTGATGGATAGTTTAAGATTTTGAAATCTAATAAACCCCTACAGTGCAAATAAACCTGAAAGAATCCTTTATTTTTGCACATTTGAAGACTCTTAATTCAACTCTCCTTTTTGCAACTTTACTCCAATCAAGGTGCTTAAACATGTCTATAAAGTAATCCATTTAATGAATTTACTTGCACCAATAGTTGCTCACTTTTTTTTTTTGAAAGTCCTTTTTACCTCTTCTGTAGAGCATGTATATCTTGATGTCTAATATCACCAAGTTGTTATCTTGAGTAAGATCCTGCAACTCTATATAGGCTTCCTTGAACAACTTTGTCTTCACCAAAATATGATCTCCAACTCTTTTTTAAGATCCTAGGTTTTTGGTGGTTTTTCTCCTCTTGTAGTCTCCTCCTTTTTGCTATAGATTAGAAGAGATATTTGATTCTAAAGTTGTGCCTTCTTGTTGTGAGAGGCAATCTCCAAATATCCTAGATTTGGTTGGCTTTTTTTGTTTAAATCTTCCTTCAAGCTTCTTGTCAAATTCTAACTTCAAATAGGATCTTATTTTCAAGATTCTGAATTTCTTGAGGTCTTCTGAGATTTGGCACTCCTTGCAAAATTCTTATTCTTGGGCTTGTTGTTATATGGCAATAATTATCCCAAATATTTCACTATCTCCAATAGTGAATTTCTCAAATGAGTTATCCTTGGAACTCCTTTGATGATTTCTTAAGTAAGGTTATCCAAGCCTTTTATTGGATGCTTGTAGAGGCTTCTCCAAGGCCTTGTAGCTCCTTATGGTCTTATTTGAAACCTTATCTTCAACATTCTACTCCTAGAAGTGTTGGTGGTAAGATCTTCTTCTAGATCTCTTATTTTGTTACCTTTATATTCGAACAAGACTCTCCTAATCCTTCTTCATCAATGAGACCTTCTCCTAATCTCTTTTTCTTTAGGTGCGAGATTGATTTTGAAGAAGATACTCTTCCTAAAAAAAAAATAGGAAGCTTTCCCAACTCACTAGATCTACTTGTTCCTACAACAAAGTTATTAGTATTGAAATCTGCTTTTGAATAATAAACTCCCTCCTAGAGTTTTCTTCAATATCAATGCTTTTGTGGCCCTTTCTTGAAGTCTTCTATGACCTTCTATTTAGTACTAAGGATCCTGTGGCCTTTAATTCAAGGATTCTATGGCCTTCTCTTCAAGGATTGTGTGGTATTTCCCTCTAGATCAAGGCTTTTGTGGGCTTTTCTTCTAGATCAAAGCTTCTATAGTTTTTTCTTCTAGATCAAGGCTTTTGTGGCCTTTCCTTCTTGTGAATTTTTCAATCTATCAATGGAGATATTCTAGATTCAAACTTCACTACAATTCTACTCTAAAAATCTCTTCTATAGTGATCTTCTCTTGCAACAACTAATATTTGCACTATTTAAGGCACTCTAATATTTGGGCAATGAAGTTGAAATATCCTAGCTTTCTATTGTAGGAGGTGTCCCAATCATCTACGTATTAATTCCTTGCAATAAAAGAACATTTAGGTTAGTTTCTCCAAATCTCTTATATGGGCTTAATTAGTTGATTCATAAACCTAGTGGATCAAAAGATGATTCCTAGTCTTCACAAGTTTTCCCTTGAAACTCTATGAAAGACTCTAGCCATATGCAATCTCAGTATTCCAGAATCTAAGATTTAATTCATTCCTTACTTGTGGCTCTCCTTAATTCTACCACCAAGACTCTTTTGAGTATTTTTTATAGTGACTGGTCTAATGAAGCGTTAGGTTCTAAAAAAACTCAGAGTCAATAATAAAGGTAGTTTCCCTATTGACCTATTGTGGCTTTGATACCAATATATGCTTTTGATGTAGCATGTAATGGAAGATAGAAAACACAAGATGTAGAATAATATAAAATAAAGTAAATCTGTGAGATGACTGAAAAATATATTATAAATAAAAATGATGAATATGTTTACAAAAGTAGTTGTGGAGGAAATGAACACTCCATGAATACAGCTATAACTCAAGAATGGGCATTGAGCATATTACACCCATCACACTGCTACATCATACCACTCTGGTCCATGTGACTATATCTCACAATGACTTATTTGTTCTATACCTATGGCTCTTTATATAGGAAATAAGTTCCTTGGCCAACACTCTACCTAGATGTGCAAGGGATAACTTGCACATGTATAGCTTACACTTTGACACTTGTGCATTTATTACATTGCATGTAGTAATAAGATAACTTCCCCCTAAATTAATCTAGTGTCCTAAGTATGTACCAAGAAAGGTACATTTACATTATCCAAATGATGTAATAGTCTATTTCTAACACTATGAGTGCACCAATCCACCGATAAAACCCCAAGTCAATCCCAAACATTGCACCAACTCAACCATAATAAAAATAGTTACAGGACGATGGTCATCTCAATTGAAGACGACCCGCAGGTAAGGTCATCCTACCTGGAGATAGCCTCCGAAAAAGACCTAGTTTTTATACTTTTTCCTATTACAATAGTTTCAAGTTTGCTTTTTTTTTATTTTTACAATAGTTTATATTTTTGTTCATGGATTTGATTCAGTTCCATTTCTAGTATTTATTTCATTTAATACTATCCCATTCTTTTTGGGCTCTTCGTATGCTACCAATATCTCTTCAATTTCTTTGTGTGCAAATTATAGGTTCATGAATACTATAAAGGAACTTCTCCAAGGAGTGGTCATGAAAAACACACCTTTTACATCATGGTAGCAAGGAAGATATTGTAGAGTGTGTTGGACATTTTGAGTCAAATTTCTCATTGATGTCAAGGAACAAAGTTGTCATTAATGTCAAGGAACAAGATACCATTGATGTAAAAAGGTCAAGAGGAACAATGCAAAGGTTAAAGGAAAAGAGCTTCATAATATTTTTAATATTATGTGGAAGCATAAGTTAGAAGGGTTTTTATTAAAACCATGGGTGAGAAAAAATATTATTTATACAAAGTGGTAAATTCAAAAAGGCTTTAATAAATCCAAAGGGATTTAAAATTTAATTTATCAAATTTTAATTCTAAAGAATTTAAATAATTTATAAATTAATGAATTAAAAATCAAATCATCAACATTACATTTTGAATGTGGAAATCGATATAAAAACTATATGCCTTAGAGGCATTAAGATATCCTTTTGCTCGAAAAGAAAAATGTGCAATCGTGTGTTGTGATGACTCGTGCGAAGAAAGATACAAAAATATTGTGTTTAGAACCAGTGAATAAGGGATAAATCGACGAGCACCAAAATTCAAGAGCCATCTAGGCAGCATGGCCTAGTGGCAAGTGGACAGAGAGTAGAGTGCTTGGGCATGAAGTGACCTGAGATCGAATCATGACAACGGTATTGTTTTGTTGGTTGTGTTTGGAACGTCGAAGGGAGTAGCGTAAGTTTTTTTATTAGGTGCACAATGGTAGCTTTATAGAGCACGTGGTGCTCTTTACTCCCTAAGCGAGCACCTAGCTCACATGGTGGTTGGAGTTGTGACTAGAGCATTGGTTGAGGCCGTGTCGTGAGTTCGATTCCCACCAAGGTAAAGGTAATAAAATTTTGAATATATTTTTATGTTGCCTAAGGTTTGACATGAGGTCTTAGGGAGTTAAAAGGATTAGTTAAAAAAGGTTTTTAATTAATCATTATTTTTGGTAAATTGGAGGAATAAGGAGTTAGCTTTATTTTTTAATAAAGTGTTTGTGTCACATTGGTTTTATTGAAGATTTAAAAGTCTTGAAAGGACTTCTTTCCATTGAGTTATTTTGAAAAAGATATTGTATTGATATTATTCTTGGCATTGAATATTACTTTAATTGGGAGATTATAAGGTGTATTTGGTCAATTATTTTTGTATATGTTGATGGATTTTTTCTTCAATATGGAGTGATAAGGTGTATGTGTAGTTTGATATTATCATTGTATCTTTGTGAGAGTTTTCTAACTTCTTTAATCTTGGCAAATATGTGGTTGTGGTTGTGGTATATTTTAGAAGTTCATCATCAATAAAAGGTATGAGCACATTCTTCCATAATTGAATTGATTGGATGGTTTTTTGAAAAATAAGTTTGGAGTGAAAAAGACTTGATTAGGGTTTCTTTTTTAGTGTGTTGAGTTAATGCTTCAAGGTTTTCTATAAGAAAGAGTTGTTGTTAAAACCTTGTTTCATAAGCATTATTGTTGAAGCCATTGGTTGTGTGAATAACTTGAACTAGGGTTTGCAAAGATCATGAGTATCATTGTTATGTGAAGATTGGTTGATAAGCATTGTTTGAAATATTTTGAGTGAAGGATCATATGCTTGGACTAGGGTGTGTTAGCAAGGATGTTTCATTAAGTGATTGGTTGAGTAGAGTTGGCTGAGCCTAGTCAAGTGGATGTGTGAAGTTATTGTTCAAGTTCCATAAAATAAATGATTCTATATTCTGAATTGATTTGAGAAAGTGATTGAGTATTGAGGTTAATTTGAAGCATATTGAGTCTCTAACAATTCTCTAAAAGAGTGATTGAAAGTGATTGAGCATTGTGATGAGTATAGAGAATATTGAGTCTCTAACAATTCTCTTTATGTTTCTATGAGATTGGACAAGTTCTAGTGTGGACTTGTTGAGCAGATTTGAGGTAAGTCTTTGAGAAGACTTGTGGATAGATTTGGGTAAGCTTTTGTGGAAGCTTACAATGCAGATTGAGAGCAGATTTGGATAAGTTCTTAAGAGAACTTATTGAGAATATTTGAACAAGTTCCAGTGAGGAATTATAGAGCATATTGGACAAGTTCTAGAGAGGACTTGAGGATAGAATGGTGTGAGATTTTGTGGAAGCTTACAAAGCATATTTGACAAGTCTTTGTGAAGGCTTGTGAGCAAAGTTGATTGATTGATTTATTCAAACCTTGAGTTAGGGTTTGGGAAAGATCCATGTGAGTTGATTTGAGATTGAGTTAAGACTTTAGTTAAGGCTTGAGGATAGATATTAAAGATATATTTGTGCTATACTGAAGGATTGTATTTAATACAGATTCAAAGATAGATTTTGGTGTAGATTAGAGGATAGGTTTGTGCTAGACCAGAGATAGAGATTGAGGAAAAATTTGTGCTAGACTGAAGTACTATGTTTAGTACAGATTTGAGACAAATCTTTGGAGGTGATTGAGTTGAGGATAAATATCTCCAACCAAAGTAGGGAGGATAGGTGTATTCTATGGATAGATTTCCATTTACTAATAGCAGTGGATACAAAGGTCTTCTAGAGTATCACCAACCAAAGCAAATATTAGGATATTGGTGTCTCTTATGGATAGAGATCCACAAACTTGATTTAGGGGATTGGTATCTCCTTTAGATAGAGGTCCATAAATATTGTAATAGGGAAAGGATTCCCAAAATATTGATTAAGAAAATTTTAGTGAAATATTTTCTCCGTGGAGTAGCCCACATTAGGTGAACCACATAAATTGTGGTTTCTCTATTGTGTGTGGTGATTTGTGCATTGCTTTGATTACTATTATTGATATTGCTATCTATACATTGCATAATATTTATTGGGAAAGAAAAGTAAAAAGTGGTCTTATACTGTTCATCCCCCCTCTCAGTATAAGCTTGTGTTCTTTAGAGTGCACCTAGATTTTTATGTTGTAATTCATTGTATCAAATTGGTATAAAATCCCCTTAGAGGGGACCTCATTGTAAACTCTTTGGAAATAACATATATCATTAATAAAATGACACCATATTTATATATTGTTTTATCATTGTTGTTGCAATTACTATATTTCACTTATTTCCATTTCTTAGGTTGCACAATTTTCTTGCTATATAGATTGGAACATGGCTAAGAATCAAATCCATTGTGAACAATTTGTATATTATCAATAAGGTATTATACCATACTTTTGAGACCCACACATCCATAAATCATATGACCATTGACATGGTAAAATATATATTTCTCATTTGGATAAAACCCAATGACATTTTACCTTTTAGTATCTATAAGCTAGAGAGGATGAAGCTCTATCATCTTGGCTCTAAATAGCTTATCTAAGATGGCTAAAATGGGTTCATCAAGTTGAGAGTATCCTCTTTGTATATTTTGTTCATTGGACTTTCCTAGAAAATATGAAGGTTCTTAGTAGCATTGATATTGTTGGTGTGGTAAGATCCTATTACTCTATTAATATCATACTTATTTGTACTATTCTTTCAAGTTTGACGAAGACATATCTTATTATTTATTGGCATTATATATTTTTCATCCATATTTAATGAGGTAAGTATTGAATCTCTTAGCCACATGAATGACATCTTTAAATGAAGATAAATTGATCATCTCCAAGTATGCTAATTGCTCATTTGACAAGCAAGTCCCTAGGAGGGAGATATATCATAGCCTTCCTATTAGGGCTTGGTATATTGCTAATAATTTTATGAAAATATTATCTTTAGATTTTTTTATTTGGTATAGTTCACTAATGGTGATATTTTTCTCAATATAGACTAAAAATTACTTGATGAACATTTCCCTAAGGACCCTAGAATTTTTGTAAGGAGTGTACTGGCATTTGGTAGTAGCATTCCAAGGAAAAACCACTAAGGATATTAGGACATATATTTGATAGTTTTATCATATAATTTTTCACTAAAAAATATCCTAAAAAAACTAAGATAGTTGATAGGATCCTCTTTCCCCTTATACATTTTAAACTTAGGGGTTTCATAGTTGGGATAAAAGGGGTATCTAGATACAACTGAATTGATGGATTGGTTGCACAAGTCATCATAAGACTAACTATGATGGGAATATGATCCTTGGAAAAAAAAACATTTGTTTCTTCAATTTCTCTACTTGGGTTGTTAGAGCTTGAAGTTGAGGATAAATGGGATTGGACAATTATGATGGAAATAGAGGAATCTATTTAGGATAGAAGAGACTTATTGATAATTGAAGTAATATGGGGGCTATGACACTTAGGAATATTATGTTGAAGTTGGTATCATATAGTTTCTCCCCAAGATACCTTAGAAAGTTGAGTAGGCTAATAGATTAAAGATGAGAGATGGTTGTATTAGAGTTCTTCCTAGACCCTATCCTAGCACTTATAGGGTTAGAATGAAATACAAAGGATGAATTGAGATTAGTATTTTAGACTTGGGAATTTGGAGGGACACTTAGATAGAGTGTATCGTGTACCTCTCTATTGATATGTGGAGTAATGAGCACTATCCCATAATAATTCCTCATTAGTAGGTAGAGATGAATAATGCACCAATGGAGGACAGAGAGCTTGTCTTCCAATGTTCATTGATGTTGTGATTGAATATGGGGTTGAATTACTGAAATGAGATCTTGATGCATTAGTATTTATATTGATGGACCCAAAAGGTCAAATTTGCTCATTTGAAAAGAGTTTGAGTCAAATTTTTAGGGTTCATATAATAACGAATCATCCCCTACATAGGCTCCTAGGGTTTTATTATCCTCTCTTAGGAAGGCCTCTATGACTCCCCTATGCTTTTAGAAGAAGTGATACATATGATTTAAATATTAGAATACCAATATTCTATCTTCTTCATGGGTGGGGCCTAGGGAACCTCAAGGCAATGCATCTTTCTCTTCTTGGTCAAAGGTAGGGTTCTCAAGGCTAAGATGTTCATATTTATCCTCCATTGGAGGATCAAAATTACTAGTCAACTAGTGAGCTACACTATAGGTCACATCAAATTTCTTAGCCATATGTTCTAGTTTATAAGATAAGAGAGGGTTGTTTAACATTTCAATTATTTATAGCATTATTTAAAGAAGAAAGAAAATATGGTTTATATCCTTATATCTCCTTCTATCAATACAAATATATCTTAAAGGCCTTCCAATATACCAAAGGTTTTGATATACTTGACCTCTCTATATACCTATAGGTACATGATGGAGGTCCAATACATAGAACTCCAATAGTACATGGAAGTGACTACCTAGATACATGGACAAGACATTGTGTGAGGGGTAATAATGCTCTTCTTTATGACTCGCACTAGCCCACTATGACATACTCCCTACCAGGTGTAAGTACATGCAATATATTATGTAGGTAGTTGGTAGATCATTATATACCTAATATAGCCTAGTTGTTCACATGATAGTTACTTAGAGGATTAAGCAGATCCCTAGTAGGACTAGCAATTTGTTATATTTTTTTATCTTAAATTATTGTGATCTAAGCAAACAAGATTAATGGGCTTGTTTATATTTTTAAAAAATTATAATTTTGATTAATATTTGGATTAGTCAAAGGAAAATCTTGAAACCCACTATGTTGTTCACATTGAGTTCACTAGAATATGACAAGCCTTCGACTGGCTTATGGGATTGGGTGCACAGGATCCCTTATTCTTGTGGGTTATTGGGTCCATGACATCTCACTTTGAGGATAAGGTAACTTGTGATCCTATTTTAATGTTTTATGGATTCAGTTTGAAAACACCTCTATATTCCCTAAGATATTCCTATAACTTCCTAACATTAATCTAGTACTATTCTACTTGTAAATGCAACCAAACACAATGCAATAAGTAAGCCTATTAACTATGTGTTTTTCACTTTTTGGTGATAAAGTGGAAATGTTTTTATGATTTTGAGAAAGGTTACAAGAGAGAATGCAAGAAAACAAACCTAATTTTCCTACATACAATTTATTTTTTAGATGATGATGCAATGACATGATGGGTCTCCTAATGATGATATGATTAAGACTCATATTTATCTTCTTCTCTTTTTCTTTAATGGACTAAAAAAATATAAAATAGAATGAACAAGCAATCAAAAAACATCAATTATTAATGGAATAAATCTAAATTACTAAATTTAAAAAGAGAGATTGTCTAACCTAGTTCTATCTCTATGGTAGTAGCATTTTCTAATATAAAAGTGTCACCATTGCTTTCAATGTTTGATATGCTTTCACTTATGATTCCCTCTTTCATAGCAATCCTATAAAAAATATAGAGTTAAATGTAGAGGGGTCTACCTAAGTTAGTGGAGAGTGATTACTCCATTGGATGACATTAAACATTGGTTGACAAAAAATTGAGATAAGATTAACTATAAGCTAAAATAATTGACTATCTACATAGAAATAAAAGTTTTATAGTAGACCAATAGCATTGATGATGTTTTCATCAAGGAGCGATGTTTTTTCTATCTATGATAAACTATTGACTATGAAGTTTATAGTCTTTGTTGTAATAGATAAAAAACATAGTAACCCACTAAGACTATAGTTTTATTATGCTTCTACCTACAAACATAGTAAAATTGATTTTTAGATATAAAACCTATGGTAATCTAATGATAAATTAAGAACCTTGGCCAAAAATGTGTGAGGACTTGACAGGGATAAGCTACTATTTTTTTTTTTGGTAAGTTATATATTAAAATTGGGTTTTTATCAAGGATACCAAAACTTGATTACAAAGGATCAGAATGTAACACAATACATCAGATTGTAACAAAAGGAAACACTAGAGAAACACAGACAATAAAAGGGATGTGCCATCCTAAATGCCATAGGAAGGCGTAATCCTTTGTGCCAGAGGAATACTACTTCCTAAGCACTAAAGGAACCATGAGCAGGAAGGGAAATCCTGCCAGAAAATCAATTTTGAATCAAAGGGCACAAAATAATAATTTTGAAGCAAACCAAGGGCGGGAGAAAGCACCAAACCACCCCATCCACTAAAAATCAATTTGAAACTTTCCCAAGGGCGGGAAAAGGAACCAAAGCCAAGATTTTAAATTTTGAATCAACCCAATGGCAGGAAAACCAGAAACCACCATTGGGAAACAGGCTTGAGAGAAAACACCTTCCCACACAGGGGAAAACCAGGAAGAATCAAAAAATCCACCATGAACAATAGGGTGGATCAGTGAAGCAAAATGAAACATACAGGGAAAGTGCAAGATAAAGAAAAATGGGAAGACCATTCCCTGAATGCCTTAAAATGTGAAACAACATAAAGAGTAAAATCATAGGCAACGAAATCCTCATGCAATGGAACAACAACCTGGAGGATGGTGCATCAATGGAACAGGAACAAGAGGAACTTCCCAGGATATGAAGTCCTCAAGTAGGAAAAAGGAAGTCTTCGAGAAACAATGCCTAGCATAAGAAACAACAGTAGTGGAACAACATGTCAGAAGGAAAGGTAGGAAAGTGCCACAGGAATCCAAGATGAAGGAGTCATGAGGAGGCACGACTGTAAACAAAAGAACCTAGAATGAAAGGAAGCAACCAGGCATCCTAGACAACCTTCAACACCAAAGCTTCAAGGACGTAGAAAAGGAAAACCTGTAGGATTCAGTAGCAAGAAAAGCAGAGGCCCATCCTCAGAAGCCATGAAAGGAACTAAAAACCTGTAGGAACCAACACCACGAACCCAAAGAGTAGAGTCACAGTAAAAAGTACACAGTCTCCTCCAAAACCAAAAGGATGTTGTGCAAAACTACTCATGAAGCCTCCCCCTCCAAAGGATATCATCTGCAACACCTTCCTTCTAAAAAGGATGGAAAATATGCCAAGGAAACTAGGAAAGAAATAGGGTCCTAGGATATGGACAGGAAAGGATGCAGGTAAAAGGAAGTACTTCCATGGGAAGTCACCTTGCAGATCCTCCCTTCCTAATCTACTAATTATTTTATTATAGAAAAGTACTTCATATAAAAATGCTAAATATTTATAGATTAAAACAACTATAACAACAATGCAAAATATAAGAACTAGTGAGATACACTAGTGAAAGACACAACTCAATAAACATGGGTAGGAAGCATGTAATACCAAAGGCCATCACATGTACAACCTCAATAAGTGTTATTATTTTGGAAAGGCTTTGCTATATTAGAAAATTTATTCACCAATTTGACAAGGCTTCATCGTTTCCAAAATTATTATTCATTAATTTGGTAGGGCTTTGCTATTGCCATAGATGATTGATTAGACTCATCTAAGGGATGGTTTTACAAAAACCCATGGATCCCTGGGAGGATCCTATGGAAAATTTACAAGGATTGGTAAGCCAGATAGGTGGCATATTTTATGGATAACATCAAGTTGATTGAGGATAAGATTGAATAAATTTGACAAGCAAGGGAGGATGGAGGGTTATATGGGATACAAAAGGAAAAGTTTTGAGATTTTATTGTAAATAAATTTTATGAGGTGGTAGATAGAATTTAACAATCAAATCTATATTTTGTGGTTGCCTCTTGTAGTCAATAGCACTAGCACTAGCAGTGCTAAGGCGACAAGTACTAATTCCAAAATGACCATTGTCAAGATATCCAGACAAACAAAAATTGACATTTTAGAAAAGTATTTTTAGGTAGTTAGTATAACTATTAGTGTTACCACCTTCGGTACAATGCTTTTGCTTTGAGGTCAATAAGTACCCCTAAGTTTGGTCTTTAGATGCTTGATTTGATTAAGATGTCTAATTGGCTAGGTGATGCAAATGTTAATAAGTTTTAAATATTTTATGATGTGCTCAAAATTGAGTGTCTATACGTGTTATGCTTGATTAATGTAAAGAATGTAGTTTTCCATGTTGAAAAATGGGATAAAATAATCCATGTGGTATTTTAGACTTACAAGGTCACAATCAATTCAACATGGTATTCCTTATTCTAGCTAATATATGGCATTAATCTTGTTCTTCCTATTAAATACAATTTTCTAACTATATAGATGATAATAGGGATAGGAAGGACTAAAGAGCATCCATAAAGGATCAGATTGTATAATTAAACCAGTTGGATAAAATATGATAGGTGACTCAAGACCACATTGCCAAGAAGATGAAGTAAAAAGAGTGTTAGGAAAAATCTTCAAGCAAGAACCCCTTCAAAATCAATTACTTTTTGATATTGCACAATAAGTAACACAAAAATATAAAACATAATGTTTTTGCCAATGCATATGGTTCCTTATTGTATATTAGTTTTGCATGATAATGGAACCTATTAGCTTGAGGATTTATATGGAACACCAATCAATAAATGGGTGAAATATTATAAACTCAAGCTATTTTATTCTCCAATATATTTTAGGCCTATTCTAAGGATAGAGTGGAAATTAGGAGGAGAAATATTGACATATAATTTTATCATTTGTTTGTATGCTAGTATAAGAAGTATGTATAATATCCAATTGGATGGCATGTTAGGGAAGATGACAACTTTATAGTTTGTTCAATATGCTTGTGGAATACTACCCCCACTAGGAAGCTTGTAGTAGATGTTAAGGAATAATGGTATTACAAATAAAATATATTTATAAAATAATTAAAAGCATAATATTATGAGAGGGATAGATCCTAATAAGGAGTAATAGTAAATAGTAAAATATAAAGTGTTGTCATGGTAAATTGTCTTTGTCAAATATCTTTATCACAAAGAGATATGTTGTAGCTAATATATTGTAAAATATCTAAAATTATCTATAAGTCCAAGATATTCCAAAGTATTTTTGAATTATTATAAAATTATCAAAATATCACAAGAGAATTTAAAAGGAATTTTTTTAGAAACATGTGGTATTTTGAATCTCATGTTATTATAAATATCATAAGAAAATTCCAAGATATATATCTAGAGCATTGATAATGTGGAAAGAGTTCAAAAAGGAGATTTATAGAAATTCTTGACAAGTGTCCATCTAGAGCTCTCCATCCATGTAACATCTAGATCCCATGAGCCCATAAACAAGGGAGATCCCCCTTATAGGAGGCAATTTTAGTAAGTGTGATCTCAAGCATGTTAAACAAATTCTATTGTGAGAGTAAGAGCTAGCAAGCCAAGCTAACCAAGTTAATCGAGGAAGAGTATATTTTTGTATAAACTGTGTTACAAAGTGCTAGAGTGAGAGTGGAATATGGTCCTTGGGTGTGTCTGTCATAATAAAAAGGTTGCATTCAGTCATTAAGAAAATTTGGTGAGCATCCATATACTCATATGTTTTATGTCTAGTAAAAATATTATATTTTCATTGTGTCACCCTTCTTATGTTATCATTTTCATCATTGTTTACTTTTCTTCTTTTTGTCATATATAATCCTTTTGGCCAAGTGTTGTAAGCAAGCATACTATCATCATACAAATTTTGTAAAGCAACATAAAATATTATAGTGTGAGGAAAGCTTCAAAATATATCTTGGTTATACCATATAATTATAGAATGCCAAAAAATGACTATATAAAGACTAGGAAAATTATTATAAGGATCAAAATTACCACATCATTACTTTGAGACATCATAGAAAAAATATGGAATGGAAAAGGAGAAGCATGTTTTTTAGTGTGGACTTTAAGAAAGCTTTTGATACAATTCCTAGAAGTAAACTATGAAGTAGAATGGAAGACCTAGGCATATGAAAAAAGCTATACAATAATCATCCATATACTTCATAAGGAGTTTCAAGCTAAAATCAAAATGCAAGCATATCTTTTAGAATGCTTTAGAAGTGACATAGGGGTTAAAAAATATCCCTATTATCCCTTACTTTTTTTTGTTTATATATTGACAAATTAAAATAATGACAAGATCTAAGTGGAGAGGATGATGTTCATTTGGAAATATATGTGGTGAGGCTTATTTTGTATGTGAACGATCTCATTCTCATTGCAAGTTTAATATAGGATTTGAGAGAGAATTTAAATGCCTTAGATAACTTTTATGATGAGGTAGGCATGCAAGTAAATACCAACAAAACCAATATCACAATATTTCCCAATCAAAAGAAAATGAATTAGTTAAATTTTTAAACACGTCTTTAGCAAGAAGTAACAAAGTACACAAATATTAAGATAGACCTCAATAATAAGCTCAACCAGGAAACATATATAATGAAGAGAACATTGGGAGGATGGAGAGCACTTTTTGCATTATAAAATAAATGAATCGGGCTAACTTTTAGAATTCTTTAGAAGTGACATAGGGGTTAAAAATTATCCCTATTATCCCTTACCTTTTTTGGTTTATATATTGACAAATTAAAAGAATGACAAGATCTAAGTGGAGAGGATGATGTTCATTTGGAAATATATGTGGTGAGGCTTCTTTTGTATGTGAAATATCTCATTCTCATTGCAAGTTTAATATAGGGTTTGAGAGAGAATTTAAATGCCTTAGAGAAATTTTACGATGAGGTAGGTATGCAAGTAAATACCAGCAAAACCAAGATCATGATCTTTTCCAATCAAAATAAAATGAATTAGTTAAATTTTTAAACAAGTCTTTAGCAAAAGTAACAAAGTACAAAAATCTTAAGATAGAATTAAATAATAAGCTCAACTAGGAAACATATATAATGAAGAGAACATTTGTAATGACCCAAAAACACACAAACAAAAAAATACAAAAATAGAAAAAGTTTTTTTCACTAAGGAGAGAGGCACATGAACCCTTCATGAACCCCTAATCCACTAGAAAAACCCCAAGTTTCATTCTCCTAAGTTTCCCTGGAAGTTACATCTCACAAATTACCCTAGCACATATCCATTTGTGTAGGCGTATAATGTGTTACTATGGATAAGTCCATCTGTTTCATCATCCTTGATGAGCTAGACTTATCACCCTCAAGTCCATCAAGATGTACATGTGTACAGCATCTCCATACCATACACAAAACCTCCTTTTGGGGCTTGGGGAGATACTCTAGGACGCCCCCGAGGGTATCCATCTCATCTCTACGATGAGCTATCTTAACTCAGATGTAATCTCTTCCTACTTAGTCCTCTATCTCCCTAAGGGGGTCTCAATTCCCTTAGGTCCTCCTATGTTCACCCTAAAGGGGTGTCAATTCCCTTAGGTTACCTCTGAGTTCACCCTAGAACTCTACACTAGATTCCCTATCATCAAGCAATCAAACGATAATACATCTATGCTATCATATCATAAAAAATCAATCAACAATAGAGAAAATTAAGCAAGATCAACTCTAACATAGAATCTAATACATGGCATAATCAAATACAAAAATACAGTAAAATTGCTTTCAATAACTCAACAATGAATACTCAACTTCACTTGCATAATAAACCATTCCTACTCAAAGGTATTGCATCAATTACATAGGGGATATCTCCCCACAATTATATTCTATGGAACATAAGTAAATCATCATAAGATTCCATACCTATTCTTTGTTTCCCATTCGATTCCTTGCTTCTCCTTGCTTCCCTTTGGTTCTTTGAGGGTAGTAGGGGATCAGGATACTCATGGTTCAGGATAGGCATGCCTTTAAATGCATCTATTCTTCTACTATGCCAAATTGCAACTATACAATAATCCATTAAGTTTCTAACCATCTAATGCATAATGGACATCATAAAAGAAACCTTACTTTTATTTTCACCTCTCACAAATCCCCTTGGAGAGTCATCCAAACATGTTATCACTTAGATTAGGGTCTAACTTGATTTCATTTCATTCATGTCCTAAAGCATTAAGGTCCCATACCCTTAACCTTTAGAACAATCATTCTTTATTCCCTAAACCAAAGCCCCATAACTTTAGCTTAAAGAATAAACTCACATCTCATTCCATTTAAAAACTCCTAAGATAATCAACATTAATCCAAGGGTTCTTTTAATTAAACCTTTCACATCTTTCCCTAAGATTCAAGGTTCCATTTCAATCAAAACCTAACATTTACATATCCCATATAAATCAAAGGTCCATTTAATTAAAACCTACTATATGCTTCACATATAAATCAAAGGTCCATTTAATTAAATCCCAATATAAATCAAAGGCCCTATTATATATATCTCACACATAATCAAAGGTCCATTTAATTAAATCCCAATATAAATCAAAGGTCCTATTATATATATCTCACACATAATCCAAGGTCCATTTAATTAAATCCTAACATATGATTTACATATAAATCAAAGGTCCTATTTAATTAAATCCCAATGTATGTTTATATATAATCAAAGGTCCTAATATATATTCCTCACATAATCAAAGGTCCATTTAATTAAATCCTAACATATGATTTACATATAAATCAAAGTTTCATTTAATTAAATCCCAATATAAATCAAAGGTCCTATTATATATATCTCACACATAATCCAAGGTCCATTTAATTAAATCCTAACATATGATTTACATATAAATCAAAGTTTTATTTAATTAAATCCCAATGTATGTTTATATATAATCAAAGGTCCAATAAATTAACCTAATATATATTTTATATATCAAATCCAAGGTCCATTTACATAATTTAAAACTATGTTTAAAACCTCTCATAGGCCATGGATTTTTTTCTTATGTAGTAGCACTACAACCGATGATACGCCTTACAAGGCACACCAACCTCTATGGCCAACCTAGTTTTCCAACCTGCACTCCCTAACTCAGGGTTACCTTCTTCCAAACACTACGTTTCCTTGCTGAGCAACTCCTAGGTAAACAGAGTATAAACAACGCTCTCTGCCACACTATTTGAACAGGGTGCTCTTCTAATGGCGTCAAGGGTCTCCAACTCGGACATAAAGCAGAGTGGCCTCATCCAAGGTGCACCTCTCTCACTAGTGTTGAGGTTTCCAAAATGGGTACAATGCACAGCCTTTCCAAATAAAGATGGCAAATCAAACACCCTGGTCTTTCCTATAGCACAACGCTCTTCCAAGCAATGAATGGCAACTTAACACACAATGCTTTCAAGAAAAAAGGTAGCTTAAACCCACTAGTTTTTCCTACAATGCACAACGCTTTCCCAAGCAATGAATGGCAACTTAACACACAATGATTTCAAGCAAAAATATAGCTTAAACCCACTAGTTTTTCCTACAATGCACAACACTTTCCCAAGCAACGAATGGTAACTTAAACACATAATTCTTTCAAGAAAAAAGGTAGCTTAAACCCACTGGTTTTTCCTACAGCGCACAACGCTTTCCCAAGAAATGAATGGCAACTTAAACATTTTATTTTAATAATGCCAACATAGCTTAGAATATCCCAACTTGAGTTTTTTTGTCGAGATGTACGCCTGCAAAGCCTATCGTCTCCCTTGGTGCCTCTGGTGTGCTTACCATTTTCTGCCTTTCTTCATTCTCCCCTGCTTCTTCCTTACATTTCTCTCCTTCTTTCCCCTTCTTCCTCCTCCTTCCCTTCCTTTCATCTCCTTCCTCCTTACGTCCATCCGTCGCCCCCTCGAAGCTAGCGCCACCGCCTTCCCTTCAATGCCTGTCCCCCCATCCCTTTCGCCTTACTCCCACGTTTTCCTCTTTTGGCAAGTTTTAGCATCGTAGCCCTTACCTTAGGTTGCACCAAGTAGGGATGTGGGATCACAATATTTCCTTTTTAAAATAATAAATATATTCATATTATAATTTGAGATTTATAATATACCTTTTTTTTATAATATCTCCATTATTCTTTTATTTAATTGAAAAGTCCTCTTTCAATTTTATTCATAATTAATTAAAGATTTTTAATGAATTTTATCTTATCACTAAAATAATTATCTTTAATTAATCTCAACTGAATTATGCCCTCTATTAATTAAAATATCTATTTTTAATTAATTAAAATGAAAACTCCTTAATTAATCGCAAATGAAGCTTACCAATGAGCTCTAACGAGCTAATCATCATTTTCTTAAACTTCATTAATTAATTTAAAAGCATCTAAATTCAACATACAACTTAATTTATTCTCTTTCTCAAGGAGGATGCTTTGTTTTCATTTTAAATACGACAATTAACTTCATGCATCAATAATCATATTGCAGTGGTTCCTATATAGGAGCTAAATCATCAAACTACTCAAGTTATGATGCAGTAGAAAGCAAACACATTTATACAATTAACCAAAGAGGGAGTCTTTCCATCAATTCAATCACCCATATTAGCCATAGATTTTACGATAGCTACTAGGCTATCAACTAAAGCTCTAGGTGATCGACTATTGATGATTATCCCTTCCATCAATGCATGCCTATATGAAGGTATCTATCCATGTTACCTTCGAGTACCTTAATCATCATTTCCCCTGATCTTTGGTACCCTCATTTCTGGTGGGTACTCTTCTTGTTCCACCTACGAGTGTACCTGATCCTGCACACTTGGCAATATGTTAGCAATAACATGCCCTTATAAATCAACTAAACATCACATAGCTAGTTCAAATGTTCAAACTAAGTATCACCACATCTTCGGTCCATACATTATTTTCTTGTGCCTTAAAGTCAGCTAGGGAGGGTCATGACATCCTCCCCCACTAGGATTAAACATCATCCTCAGTGTTTCTAGTTTTCCTTTTGTGGTTCAGTAGAAAATAAAATTATTACATCATATAATATTCAAACAAAAAGGGAAAATATTTTCGCATAACCTCCACTTTCTCCCAAGTGGCATTCTTCTCAGAGAACTGGTCCCACTGGACCTTACATTGATCGAGAGTCGATTTCATAGAGATTTGGATCGAAACTCAAGAATCTTCACTGATAGTACTTCAATGGCCTCTAGATTTGCCATATACAATTTAGAAACATCCCACACATGTTCAAGGTCAGCAACATATTTCCTAAGCAAGGATATGTGGAAGGTGTCATGGATTTTGGATAGATTAGGTGGTAATGCAAGTTGGTATGCAACCGGACTGATATTTTCTATGATCTCAAAGGGCCCCACAAAATGTGGATCCAACTTCATGGATTTGATAGCACTTTTCTTTGGCTTAACCCTTAAGAACACCTTATCTCCAATAGAATACTCTCTGGGAGTCCTTTTTAGATCTGCATAACTCTTCTGCCTATCCACAACTTCCTTAAGCCTTTACCTAATTTCCTTTAGCTGCTCTTCCATTACCTTGACCATCTCTGGTCCAATCACAACTCGATCCTCTAGGTTATCCCATGACAATGGTGTTATGCACTTTCACCCATACAAGGCATCGAAAGGTGCCATTCCTAGCGAGGAGTGATATCCATTATTGTAGGAAAATTCTACCAAAGGTAGACAGTCTTCCCACTGAGATTTATGATCCATGCAATACATGTGGAGCATGTCTTCTAAAACTTGGTTTACCCGCTCTGTTTGTCCATCGGTCTCAGGATGGTATGTTGAACTCATATTCAATTTCATACCAACTGCACTATGAAGGGATTTCCAAAATTTAGAAGTGAATTTGGAGTCTCTATCTGAGATGATTACCTCTAGAAACCCATGCAATCGGAATACCTCTTTGAAGAATCTGCTAGCTACTACCTGAGCATCATCCTTGGTATTTCTTGGTATGAAGTGGGTAACCTTAGTCAACTTTTCGACCACTACAAAGATGGCATCATGTTGGTACCGAGTCTTGGGTAATCCCACAATAAAATCCATGGATATGACCTACCATTTTTGCATAGGTACCTCATGTGGATGAAGTTTTCCTGTAGGATGTTGGCGTTCTACCTTAACCTTCTGACATTCGAGGCATCGAGCAACAAAATCTGTGATATCCTTCTTCATTCCTACCCAAAAGAAGGCTCTTTTCATGTTTTCTCACATTTTGGCTCCTCCCAGATGAGCAGAATAAGGAGATCTATGAGCTTCTCGCATGATTAAGTTCCTCAAATCACCTATTTTTGGTATAATGACCCTTCCCTTATAGCACAGAAGGTCATATTTCACACTAAACTCCTTATTTTCTTTAGGATCCCTATCCATTTTGACTCGAATCCCTTGGCAATACTCATCCTGAGATTACCTCTGTCTCACTTGATCCATCAGATCCATGTGAGCTCTAGTGATGGTTGCTATATATCTCCTTCTACTTAAAGCATCAACCACTTTATTCTCCTTTCCTTTTATGTACTCAATCTCAAAATCATACTCAGTGAGGAATTCTACCCATCTTCTTTGCCTGGCATTAAGTATTGGTTGGGTGAATATATACCGTAGACTCTGATGGTCTATTTTTAGTTCAAAGGGCCTTCCCACCAAATAGTGGCACCAAACCTTTAGAGCATGCACCACTACAACTAGCTCCAAATCATGCATAGCATAATTGACTTCATGCTTTTTAAGCTTCCTTGAAGTATATGCCACTACTGAATCCTCTTGTGAGAGTACCCCATCCAAACCATCTATTGATGCATCTGTGCACACAGAAAAGTCCCCTTGAGGATCGGGAACCTTTAGTATCGGTGTAGTAGTAAGCTTATGCTTTAATAGCTCAAAGGCAGTTTCACACTTCTCTGACCACTTGAATTCTTTTCCTTTCTTCTGAAGGTTCATTATGGGTCCAACAATCTTAGAGTAGTCCTTTATATAACGTCTATAATAGCTCGTTAACCCCATGAAACTTCACACTTTAGTGACATTAGTCGGGGGTGGCCAATTCAGAATAGCCTCTATCTTTTCTAGATCCACAACAATCCCTTTTTTTGATATAACGTGTCCGAGGTATCTTACCTCTAGAACATAGAATTCACTCTTAGCCAGATTTCCATAAAGTTGATTCTTTCTCAACAATTCCAACACGATCCTAAGATGCTTATCGTGCTCTTCTTTATCTCGAGAGTATATAAGGATATCATCCAGGAATACTAGAAAAAATTGGTCCAAATATCTCTAGAACACGATGTTCATTAGGTTCATGAAAGTAGTTAGGGCATTAGTCAGTCCAAAGGGTAGAACCATAAACTCATAATGCCCATACCTAGTCTTAAATATCATTTTGTGAGTATCTTCCTCATGAATTCTCAATTGGTGATACCCTAACCTCAGATCAATTTTGGTAAACACCTTGGCATCTTTCAATTGATCAAATAAATCCTTGATCCTAGGTAAAGGATATCGATTCTTGATTGTAGCCTTATTTAGCATTCTATAATCAATACACAATCTTAATGAACCATCCTTATTTTTCATGAACAGAACCGGTGCGCCCCATGGTGACACACTTGGTTTTATCAAACCCTTCTCCAATAACCCTTGCAATTGAACCTTCAGTTCACGCATTTTAGTAGGATTCATTCTATACAGGGATCTATGAATTGGTTCAGTTCCCATCATAAGTTCAATCATAAAATTAAATTCCCGTACAGGAGGTAATCCAGGTAGGTCCTCTGGAAATACATCCTAAAAATCATGTAGGATTGGATGTCGTCCTAGTATTTCTCCTTTCTCTTGGTCTCCCACCTCATTGAGTTTTACCACATACACTATTCCTCCTCTCTTGAGGGCCCTTTTCACTTGCATAGCGGACAACATTTGAGGTTCAAAAACCTCTTGATCGCTATGAACTCTTAGTATTTTTCCACCTTTCTCTGAATACTCAATCCAACGGTCTTGGAAATTGACTAAGGCTTTATGAGTCTATAGCCAATCCATCCCAAGAATCACATCAAAGGCATGTAGGGGAGCTACATATAAACAACATTCTGTAGTTCCTTTAGATAGAGTAACTTCTGCCATAGGGTAACATTGGTTTACCGAGTAGGTTTTACCAAAAACGTACTCTACCTTCCACCCTTGAGCCAAATACCCAGGCCTTTTCCCCCTAAACCCCCCTTCCCCCTCCCGCCTCCCCCACCACATTTTTCCTTCCCCCCCCCAAACACCCAGCAAAAACCACCCCTCCTTGTATTTTTTTTTTTATTCTTCTTCTTTTTTTTTTTTTTTGTATTGTTGGTTTTTTTATTTTTTTTTTTCTTGAACTTATTTCGATTCCCATAGGGTTTCTTCTCAAGATTTTGGGGATTCTTGGATTTTCGCTCTTGCTCAGCCTCCCATTTTACAAACCCATTACTATTCCTCTTCTTAAGTTCTTGTTGCGCTTGCTCGGGTAGAGCGTCATACTTATAACAGAAGTGTGACTCCACTTTCTTTGCTAGGTCATATACCTTTTGCAATGATTTGGGCTCCTGCATCTCCACATCATGCCTTAACCTAGATTCCAATCCAAGGATGAACTTATGAACTCACATTTTCTCATTATAAATAGACACATATTTGAATAGTCTTACCAACTTCTTATAGTACACTTCCACTATGTTGGTTCCTTGTCTAAGACTAGAAAATTCTTTAAATTTTAGGGCATAGAAATGCTCTATTAGAAATATCTTTTTGAATATGTTTATAAATTCTTCCCATGGAGTATCAATGGGTTCAATCTTGGTTTCCTCATAGTGGGTTTCCCACCATTCCAGAGTAGCTCCTTCTAGGTTAATCATAGCCCATAGTGTTCGGGTTCCAGATGAGTAACCTTTTATCGTAAAATGAACCTCTGCCTCTCTCAACCATGCTTCCGTTGCATCCCCATCACCTTCTCCATAAAAATTTGAGATGCTGATGTTTTTCATGTCCCTAGCTATTTCATTTTTTGCTAACCTATGAGCCTCGAACTTGCAAATTTTGATTTGCAACCATTTCAAGCAACTGTCTTATCTGATCCTGCATAGCAATGACCATGGTGGTGAGGTCTTCCACCTCTCTATTGGGGTTGGTTGGTTCCTCATCTTGATTTTCTTCTTCCACATCACTTTTTCAAGTTTTTCTAGGTGTAGGCCTCCCTCTTCTAGTCTTAGGTGGCATCTTAACCTGATTCCATCCAAGCAAGGGGATTAGATTACAGTTTCATCTTAAGTTGTATCTCTAATAAAGCCATAATACAAAGTTCTCTTGCTATATGCATCATCAACCTAACTAGGGCAATACCCTAGGTTGGGATGCATCACCGATACCAAAGCCCATACTAAGGCATCCTAACACTCCTCACTCCCTTGGGCTAATTCTCATTAGATTCTAGCAATTGGGGTATCCTAGATCATCCCATATTTAGCCTATACCATAAGCGAGCCTTCATTGGATGCATCTAATTTCCCTTTAGCACACATAGAAGCTCTATACCCTCATACCTAGAGCTCTGATACCAAATGTAATGACCCAAAAACACACAAACAAAAAAATAAAAAATAGAAAAAGTTTTTTTTTCCACTAAGGAGAGAGGCACATGAACCCCTAATCCACTAGAAAAACCCTAAGTTTCATTCTCCTAAGTTTCCATGGAAGTTACATCTCACAAATTACCCTAGCACATATCCATCTGTGTAGGCGTATAATATGTTACTGTGGATAAGTCCATATATTTCATCATCCTTGATGAGCTAGACTTATCACCCTCAATCCATCGAAGGTGTACATGCATCTCCATACCATACACAAATCCTTTTGTGTAGGTATGCTACAAGTACCATGAGTTAAGCTATCCATCTCGTCTCCACGATGAGCTATCTTAACTCAGATGTAATCTCTTCCTACTTAGTCCTCTATCTCCCTAAGGGGGTCTCAATTCCCTTAGGTCCTCCTATGTTCACCCTAAGGGGGTCTCAATTCCCTTAGGTTACCTCTGAGTTCACCCTAGAACTCTACACTAGATTCCCTATCATCAAGCAATCAAATGATAATACATCTATGCTATCATATCATAAACAATCAATCAACAATAGAGAAAATTAAGCAAGATCAACTCTAACATAGAATCTAATACATGGCATAATCAAATACATAAATACAATAAAATTACTTTCAATAACTCAACAATGAATACTCAACTTCACTTGCATAATAAACCATTCCTACTCAAAGGTATTGCATCAATTACATAGGGGATATCTCCCCACAATTCTATTATATGGAACATAAGTAAATCATCATAAGATTCCATACCTATTCTTTGTTTCCCATTTGATTCCTTGCTTCTCCTTGCTTCCCTTTGGTTCTTTGAGGGTAGTAGGGGATCAGGATACTCATGGTTCAAGATAGGCATACCTTTAAATGCATCTATTCATCTACTATGCCAAATTGCAACTATACAATAATCCATTAAGTTTCTAACCATCTAATGCATAATGGACATCATAAAAGAAACCTTACTTTTATTTTCACCTCTCACAAATCCCCTTGGAGAGTCATCCAAACATGTTATCACTTAGATTAGGGTCTAACTTGATTTCATTTCATTCATGTCCTAAAGCATTAAGGTCCCATACCCTTAACCTTTAGAACAATCATTCTTTATTCCCTAAACCAAAGCCCCATAACTTTAGCTTAAAGAATAAACTCACATCTCATTCCATTTAAAAACTCCTAAGATAATCAACATTAATCCAAGGGTTCTTTTAATTAAACCTTTCACATCTTTCCCTAAGATTCAAGGTTCCATTTCAATCAAAACCTAACATTTACATATCCCATATAAATCAAAGGTCCATTTAATTAAAACCTACTATATGCTTCACATATAAATCAAAGGTCCATTTAATTAAATCCCAATATAAATCAAAGGCCCTATTATATATATCTCATACAAATCAAAGGTCCATTTAATTAAATCCCCAATATAAATCAAAGGTCCTATTATATATATCTCACACATAATCAAAGGTCCATTTAATTAAATCCTAACATATGATTTACATATAAATCAAAGGTCCTATTTAATTAAATCCCAATGTATGTTTATATATAATCAAAGGTCCTAATATATATTCCTCACATATAATCAAAGGTCCATTTAATTAAATCCTAACATATGATTTACATATAAATCAAAGTTTCATTTAATTAAATCCCAATATAAATCAAAGGTCCTATTATATATATCTCACACATAATCCAAGGTCCATTTAATTAAATCCTAACATATGATTTACATATAAATCAAAGTTCCATTTAATTAAATCCTAATGTATGTTTATATATAATCAAAGGTCCATTAAATTAACCTAATATATGTTTTATATATCAAATCCAAGGTCCATTTACATAATTTAAAACTATGTTTAAAACCTCTCATAGGCCATGGTTTTTTTTTCTTACATAGCAGCACTACAACCGATGATACGCCTTACAAGGCACACCAACCTCTACGGCCAACCTGGTTTTCCAACCTGCACTCCCTAACTCAAGGTTACCTTCTGCCAAACACTACGTTTCCTTGTCGAGCAACTCTCGGGTAAACAAAGTATAAACAACGCTCTCTGTCACACTTGTTTGAACAGGGTGCTCTTCTAATGGCGTCAGGGGTCTCTGACTCGGATATAATGTAGAGTGGCCTCATCCAAGGCACACCTCTCTCAATGGTGTTGAGGTTTCCAAAATGGGTACAATGCACAATACTTTCAAACCAGAGACAAAAAATCAAACACCCTGGTCTTTCCCTACAATGCACATTGCTCTTCCAAGAAACGAATGACAACTTAACACACAATGCTTTCAAGCAAAAAGGTAGCTTAAACCCACTAGTTTTTCCTACAATGCACAGTGCTTTCCCATGAAACGAATGATAACTTAACACATAATGATTTCAAGAAAAATGGTAGCTTAAACCCACTGGTTTTTCCTATAGTGCACAACGCTTTCCCAAGAAACGAATGGCAACTTAACACACAATGCTTTCAAGCAAAAAGGTAGCTTAAACCCACTAGTTTTTCCTACAGCGCACAATGCTCTCAAGCAAATATGATAGCTTAAACATTTTATTTTAAAAATGTCAACATAGCTTAGAATAACCCAACCTGAGTTCTTTTTTTGAGATGTATGCCTACAAAGCCTGTCATCTCCCTTGGTGCCTCTAGTGTGCTTATCATTTTCTGTCTTTCTTCGTTCTCCCCTGCTTCTTCCTTGCGTTGCTCTCCTTTTGTCCTCTTCTTCCTCCTTCTTCCCTTCCTTTCTCCTTTTTGTCTCCTTCCTCCTTACATCCGTCTGTCGCCCTCTCGAAGCTAACGCCATTGTCTTCCCTTCAATACTTGTCCCCCCATCCCTTTCGTCTTACTCCCACATTTTCCTCTTTTGGCAAGTTTTAGCATCGTAGCCCTTACCTTAGGTTGCACCAAGTAGGGATGTGGGATCACGATATTTCCTTTTTAAAATAATAAATATATTCATATTATAATTTGAGATTTATAATATACCTTTTTTTATAATATCTCCATTATTATTTTATTTAATTGAAAAGTCCTCTTTCAATTTTATTCATAATTAATTAAAGATTTTTAATGAATTTTATCTTATCACTAAAATAATTATCTTTAATTAATCTCAACTGAATTATGCCCTCCATTAATTAAAATATCTATTTTTAATTAATTAAAATGAAAACTCCTTAATTAATCACAAATGAAGCTTACCAATGAGCTCTAACGAGCTAATCATCATTTTCTTAAACTTCATTAATTAATTTAAAAGCATCTAAATTCAACATACAACTTAATTTATTCTCTTTCTCAAGGAGGATGCTTTGTTTTCATTTTAAATACGACAATTAACTTCATGCATCAATAATCATATTGCAGTGGTTCCTATATAGGAGCTAAATCATCAAACTACTCAAGTTATGATGCAGTAGAAAGCAAAAACATTTATACAATTAACCAAAGAGGGAGTCTTTCCATCAATTCAATCACCCATCTTAGCCAGAGATTTTACGATAGCTACTAGGCTATCAACTAAAGCTCCAGGTGATCGACTATTGATGATTATCCCTTCCGTCAATGCATGCCTATATGAAGGTATCTATCCATGTTACCTTCGAGTACCTTAATCATCATTTCCCCTGATCTTTGGTACCCTCATTTTTGGTGGGTAACTCTGCATGTTCCACCTACGAGTGTACCTGATCCTGCACACTTGGAAATATGTTAGCAATAACATGCCCTTATAAATCAACTAAACATCACATAGTTGGTTCAAATGTTCAAACTAAGTATCACCACATCTTCGGTCCATACATTGTTTTCTTGTGCCTTAAATTCAGCTAGGGAGGGTCATGACAACATTGGGAGGATGGAGAGCACTTTTTGCATTATCAAATAAATGAATTGGGCTAAATTGTAGTACTGGAAGACAATATGAATTTTATTTGGGTTATTAGTGGTATTAGTGATATTGTATAGGTGTGCAGTGTGGATTTGCAACTTAATAGATTCAAAGTGGATGCAAAAATAAAGGATCCAAAAATGTGTAATTACAAAAACAAATCAAAATAAAAAAGTCAATTTTCAAATAAGAATTTTCTATCAACAACAATTACCTTCCCTATAGAGGTAGTTGTTATGGTTTGCCTTCTAGGATACCTATAGATAAAAAAGTCAAGTTTCAAATAATATTTTTCTATCGACAACAATTACCTTCCCTATAGAGGTAGTTGTTATGGTTTGCCTCCTAAGATACCTATAGAAACGAATACATGGATGCAAACAAATGGCCTAAAGCTATAATGGAAGAAAATTTGAACAAAAGAAAGAAAACATAGATAAAGCAAAACAAGTGGGTTAACAAATACAATATTAATTTAGATGAATTCTCTAATAATAACAAAGGCATTGAAATTTGTTGAGAAAAAAACTAGAGTAGCTATATGAAAAAAGAAATTACAAAAAAATAGAGAACATTATCTTGTTGAATTTAATGCTACATGTGATCACCATCAAAAGGTCTATATAGAGACAAACATTAATTAGATAGCAAATATGTCCATTGCCCAATGAAGGACCATCTACCACCAACTTAGATATGAAACTAATAAATGAAAGAGACCAAAAGAAGAATAGGAGGAGATAATATGTACATTTTATACATAAAGGCGGTGGAGACAAAAAAAACATTTTATTTTGGAATGTGAGGTATATAATGATGTTTGAGGTAGCTATATTAATACTCTAATAGTGAAATCATTACAAAAATTATTTAAAAAAAAGAAAAATAAATAAATAAATTTATTACTAATAAAAAAACATTGAAAAAAATAATTAAATTATTTTTTTTTAGTAACTATAATTCTTTGTAAAATTTATATCTAATATATACCTTCTGTCATCTTCTATTAATATAATTCATTTTAATTCAGCATTTCTCCTTACAACACAAATTGAAAAAATGATATCCAGAAAAAAAATTGAACCTTTATTTAGTTGGTGGTCACTGTTACAAATGAACTTGAACTTCATGGGATCAAGTCCAATGGGATGACCAAGTTCACTTAAAACGAAAAGAATCTACACCCAGCTGAATGCAAACTGCTACAACTATTCAAGTTACGCGGTACAGACAACGTTACTCGTCTGACTATACCAATTATTCACTACCAGAGCCATGGAAGCCAACACCGACGTCATATGACTATTAAATTCACACAAGATACTACCAGCACAACACAATTTTAACTATCAACTTCACCTACTCTGACGTCGGATCTCATGGTTCGGCTCTGTAACCGTTACCAGCAACATATTCTCTGTAGCCATCAAACCCGCTGCGTGCGTTGCCATAGCGCCGGCCACCTCCCCCGTTAGCACCGTAGCGCGGTTCCCGGCCGTAACCGTTACCGTAGCTCGAACCATACCCCTCGTTGCTTCCCGAGCCACGGTTATAGCCCGACGCAAACTCGTCGCTCTCCCCATATAAGTTGTCGTCGCTATCTTCATAAAAGTTATCAGATCCGTACCCGTTCTTGACCTTTTCACGGTATCCCTTATTACCGTAGGCGGACTCCGAACCGTAACTGTTGCCGAAGCCGGCGCCTCCCTTTTCCAACTCACGACTACTTTCAAAAAACGCACCGTTGCCGGTCGAAGCTTCTCGAAACTCCGCACCGTAATTGTTGCCCAAGTCGGCGCCTCCCTTTTCCAACTCACGGCTACTTTCAGAAAACGCACCGTTGCCGGTCGAAGCTTCTCGAAACCCCGGACCGTAATTGTTGCCCAAGCCGGCGCCTTCCTTTTCCAACTCACGACTACTTTCAAAGAACGCACCGTTGCCGGTCGAAGCTTCTCGAAACCCCGCACCGGTGCCCTCGCCGACGCCGCTTTCGGAGGCACCGTTGCTTCCGGAGCCTGAACCGTAGCCAGTGCCGTTGTCCGCTTCGCGACCACCGTCGGTCCCAAAGCTGTCCTCGTACTCACGGTTTCCGCCATTGGGTCTGAAAAACCTGCTCTCCCTCGTTGCGGCTGCGCACAGAGAATTGATTAGCAAGCTCAACACAAATAATTTGGCGAGGAAAGAGAAGCACAGTCGGCTTAAACGAAGCGCCATTTTGTTACTTCACAAACTTATGCAAAAAGCCTGACAACTAATTTGGATGCGGCTTTCACACCTAAAGCTTGTCATCTCCATGGGGTAACAATTACTATTTATAGCATTTTGTCGTCCGATTTCTTCCTGTTTCGTGTTCCCGCGATCTCTTGGTCGATGAAAATGTGTTGTTGTGACTACATAATCTAACTGCTCACCTGCTAAATTTTGCAGGGCTTGGAGAACTTTTAGTTGGTTGAATAAGTTAAGAATATTATCGTTTAAAAAATCAGTTAAGAATTTTATTGTTCAAAGAATCAAACCAAAACAATTCAATCGTAAATACTCGGTTACTACCAACAAATTTATTCTTTTTCTATTTAAAACTTGAATTTTATATAACCTATAATTTGATAGCTTTTAACAACTACTTTGTTTTGGTATTTTTATATGCTATTTTCAACGGTGTTTGCACTCTCCTCTCTTTTCTTGTCTTTGTCACAGAGAGTGGGTCTACTTAACAGATTCGATGAGTTCTATCTTGTAGGTAAAGTTTTCGGAGTTGTTACATTGGAAGCACTAAAATAATACCTTGGCAAAATACAAGCGGTCAATTTGCATTATTGATCCTTGCACAGGTTAACAATCTCCAACTACCATTTTGAATTTTTACATACAAGATATTTGTGCTTTTGTTTTTCTATTGTGAGATTAGAGTAGAGTCATCCTTCCATCACCGAACGAACGGAAATTTGTAAAGTGCAACTGAAGCGCTATCCCTATATAGAAGGCAACCCCTTCCCCTAACTAAATTCAATTCCCTGTTTCCTTAATTTATAAATGAACCCCATCGTATTTTAAAAATAAATTAATCTCTATACCCTCATTTTAAAAAAACGCCCCATCCTCTTATTTTAAAATTTTATTCTTCTTGATATCCAAATAAAAGTTTTGTTTTTATAATATATCATCCTTTTTTTCCTTTAAAAACTATTAAATTAACTAAAATATAATAATTTTACAAGCAACAAAAAATTGGATAAACACATCCTTGAATAGCCATTAGTTATTCATAAAAAGTAAAAACAAAACATGTCTCAAACCACTAACAGTTTTTATTACATCTATCAACACAGCAAAGCCACTTATTTGATAGATTCCTCCCCTTCGTCATTTCTCGTCTTTTACAAGCTTTGACTTGGTGCATAAGACGAGTCACCTTAGTGACCAAACCTACCACATTCAATCTCAGTCTCAAGTTTTGTGTATCTAGCTACTGAAATGGCTAATGCAATAAAACGGTGCAAAGAGCATTCCCCTAGTGTTCAATCAAATCTTGCAAATGGATCAACTTCATTACCACTTTGTTAGCCTACATAGAAGTCTATAGCAACACAAAAGAAACAACATTGACCCTATCAACAACACTATGAAATGGAATAGCAAAGGCCTAAGAGAACAAGGAATCGCTTTTGGATTTCCATAAAAATAATAAAATATCAATCCATAGAGATGTCAAACTTCTAGGAACACGAGAGGAAGGAGAGGAGGGTCTCTTAGGAGTATCTATTTCCATGTGAACCATTGTGGGAGAAAAGGCTGGAAAAAAATCCACTTCTAGGCATCTTGAGCCTTATGACATCTCCAAAAGAGGTGAAGAAGATCTTTTGGTTCATGGCAAAGTGGACATGATGGGTTGGAAACTCCAATGTACATAAGTCATTTACCAAGCAGGAGGCCTTGGTGATTTAAACTCCAAGTGAAGATAGCTTGTTTGAGTTTGAAATATGTAGACCAGGCTAAGTAAAATGACGGTCCCAAATATACGTGGGTGAAGAAATGCCCTAATGTGCATTTAAGTTGTCAACCATGGGTAAGTATGGTGAAAGCCATTCGTAACCCAATTTGGCCTTATAATTAAGGAGTGTTTATGGATACCACTACTAGTCCTTCCACCAAGGACGTTGAGAGTGCACTATGATCATATGAAGCATAAAATCATGCATATTTTCTTTAACTGCCTTAAAGGTTTTCTTATTGGTGGAGATGAGTTTGAACATGAATTTGATATAATCCTAGGGATGTCAATCCCTAGTCAACTAGGCAAACAAGTCGGCCACTATAAAGATACCCCTTTTATAGAATTTTTGTGCATGCATCCAAGGGATTTGGGTAAAAAGGACTCCCTGATTAGTTAGGATAGGGGATCACCAGAGGTTCATAGAATTAATGAAAATCCCATCCTAAAAACCATTGCCTTTCCATAAAATCCATGGTTTGATGTTTTTTCAAGTATTCCAAATGTTGGAGATGACAAAATATTCTATAATCTTGATGGAAACTAGGGCAATGAGAAGGGAGGGGAAATCCATACCTCTCCATCCTTTACACCAATAGGGAGAACCTAAGATAACGTAGTGTCGAACTAGCACTTTCTATATTTCATCACCTTTAATAGCTTTGTTTATTCATTTGTCACATAATATCATACCTTGGTATTTGCAGTCAAGAAGATCCATTCCCCATTCTTCGTGGGTAAACAACAAAATTTCTAGACAACTCTATGGAAACTAGATCCATAAGTAGAACTTGCCTAGTGATGGACACTAGAGAAACTCTATGGAAATTTGAGCAAGAACTAGTTTGAAGGCTCATGTGAGGCAAATACTTGTAGTGATGGACAAAGGCTCAAGTAACCTCTGACAAGCCACTAATTCAAACCCTAACCTCGAGTTTTGAGCCAATGCATTTTGGCATTTTGGCCTTCATTTGAGCTCCCCTAACATCATAATTTTTAGCTAGCATAATTTTGTAATGAACTCACACCACATGTTGCTAGAGAGCATGATTAAAAGAGCAAGACTCAATTTGTTGGGAATCCTAAGCCAGATCCTATTTAAGAGCAGTATTGAACTAGCACCTAAAATTGGCAGTATGTTTTCCAAGATATTTGAGAAATAAGGTCATCTTATGGATGGTGTCTGAACGCCATTCAATCTAGCTAGTGGTACTAAAAGTAAAAATAATCAAGTTTTATATCCTCCTAATAAATAAAATAAAGGTAGAATGGTGAATAAAGGATGTACTTAGAAAGAACTGGGAGGTGAACAAGCAAGGAGGGGAGGTGGAGATTTCAATAGAGAAAAATATAGGGAATGGTTAGAGAGGATGGCATTAGGAATATCCTCCATAAAAGGAGTTGAGATAGATAGATAAGAAAAGGAAAATGCTCTTTGGTAAAATATTATAGCTCTATCAAGATATTTCAACTCTTAATTTTCTTCCTATAGCTAATTAGCCTAAGAGAACCAAATATGAATGGAGAAGGAGGGGGACAAATAAGAATTAGAATCAAAAAACCCTAATTTATTCTTCATAAAATGCCAAGTCTCATGTTCTTTTATAACCCAATGCATAGGGAGAAGCTCAACTTTATCATGTGCATATTCAACCATATTAAAGTCATCATTAAAAATCTAGGTGATCAGGGAAGGGATTGCATAATTGAGAATGACAAGGTCCTGACCCTCAAAATACAAAATAATCCATACTACATGAGAGGTTAGGTCCATTTCCCAAATCATAAAATGGGAGTGGTAAGTATCTGATACAAAAATAATTGTTCCTCCTCTACCAGAAGTATGAGAAGTGGAGTAAAAGTGGACCTAAGGCTAGATTAATTGACAAGTACTATGAAAAATAAAGTGGACCTAAGGCTAGATTAATTGACAAGTTTATGAAAAATATTATTAGCACTAAATCTTGAAGATATATTAAAAATACTCTAGTTTACTAAGTACTTTCTATTTGGGTCCATAAAACCATGAGCATTCCATGAAAGGCACTTCATGAGGAATGCTCATGGAGCAGAAACCCCTCTACTTCCTTAGCATCCTCAAAGTCTACAAGAGAAGTAAAGGAATTTGAGATAAAATACTGAAGATTCTTGCATATGAAGTTGAATTACCTTTTTTTTTCTAATGGAGCTCCTGAGTGCTTTGTATTAGAATTTCAAGAGTGACAAGTCACCCCTGTGGGTAGACTAGTTAGATGCACTGAGGGTGGGGAGGGAGGGAGTATTGGAGAAGGAGTGATGATAGATAGTGGGAGCTATTAGGTTTCTCAACATGAGACTAGGAGGGGCTTGAAATGATAGTTGCATAGGTGGAGCTAAGAGAGTGGGGGTGGTGGAGAGACAAGAAGGAGGTATAGTTGAAGCAGTAGGAGGCAAGGGTCTGCATGAGGTCCTATAGGAGCTAAGAGATAAGCATTATTTTTGTTATCCATTATTGTCGAATATTTTGATCCATTAACATCTGTTGGTGTTGGTTCAAGTGCAAGAGTAGACATCAAAGGAGACTTGCCTTTGAAATGGCCCTCCATGAGGAGATAATATTTAATTTTATGATTCACCAACTAGCATCTATAACATGTATTCAAAAGGTTAATATAAACCACCCTTTGCTAGAAATAAGTGTCTTCGACTTGGATGTCAATAAATTCTTTAATATACTTAGAGAGTTCAACCTAAAAAATTTGTTGTTCCATGCAAACAAGTATCCAATTGTTGCAAAAAACACCATAGCATAAGAGGGAGACCAAGGAATTCTACCCACACTAGCACTTTCAAGGAGACATTCACAGAGATAGTAAATTTATGGTACCAAGGTTGAAAAATAAAAAAGGGTATTTCTAATATACCAAAGGCCTCTACTCAGGACAACCATGGCATACTAAGGATCAATAAAATAAAATGTAAAAACCCCCTAGTAAGGTTTTGTATATGATCCACTTTAATACCATGGGGAGCCATGCATTTTAGATCCACTGAGGAATGAGGGTGTCATTGGGTAAACACCCTAAGAAATACCTAATAAGTGTGTGTTTCTCAAGACATCTATATGCATTGTAAAATTCTTACTTAGGAAGCACAATATTAGGGGTGGAAACATTACCTTTTGGTATACTTTCATAATGAGTTTTTGTGGGCCCTTGGTTAGATCCATGGCACTCTGTAGCAACATTAAGGGGTTAAGTGTTGGTGAGAGTTGAGGCCATATTGAATGATATTATCCATCCAATGCAAATAAAATTCAAAGAGGCCAATATTAAAAGCAAGAACAGAAAAAAACCACAAAAAACCTTGAACAATGATGCAATGTGAGACAAATTGGCAACAACAATGCATGGAAACCTGATGGGGACCCAGTATCACAGTCAATCACTCAATCTTTCCTTTCATTAAACTTTCAAAATAAAATTTACAATACTAGCCAACAGGCATAGTTTCTAGTTTCGAACCCCCCTTTTCCTTGATGCCCCACCTGCTTCTATAACCATGTCTCGATCTCTTTCCAAGTCCGACCCTCTAGGCCATTAATGACCCACATGCCAGAATACATTCTACCTGACTGATCCTTTACATCTTTCCCTAACTAACAACTACCACCAGGTTAGCCGCGGATACATGCATTGATGAGTCGTCTGACCTCTGGGTACAGTCTTTGAATGGTCGCCATGCTCAGCAAGCTTATCGGGCAAGAAATCATGCATTAATGAGGCCTTGATCGCCTCAAAAAACATCATCTAGGAATGCGAGCTTTTTCAAATGGAGAACCAACAGTATGTCACGATATCGTGACATGTTGCGATATCGTGACATTTTTCTCCCTTGTTGCCCTTCTCTCCTTCGGGTTGCGATATCATGACATGCCACGATATCGTGACATTTTTCTCCCTTGCTGCCTTTCTCTCCTTTGGGTCGCAATATCGTGACAGTTTCCTTTCTGGATCTTCTTTCTTTATTTTGGTCACAAAATTGCTACATGTCATGATATCGCGACATCTGCCTTCTGCTTCCTTTTCGCCTTTTCGGGTCACAAAATCGTGACATCTTTGCCCTTTGCTCTCTCTTCACTTCTTGGGTCACGAAATCACGACATGTCGCGATATCGCGACAGCCTTGCCTTCTGCCTTCGCTCTCTGCTTCAGGTCGTGATATCGCGACATGTCATGATATTGCGATAGTTTTCTTCCTTGCTTCCTTTTCTGCTCCTTCGGTCATGAAATCATGACCAAAAGAACACAAAAAAAGTCCAGAGGAGAAAATGTCATGATTTCATGACATGTCGCGAAATCACGATCGAAAGGGAACAGGAAGGGTCGGAGAAGAAAATGTCACAATTTCGTGACATGTTGCGAAATCATGACCAAAGGAGCAAAAAGGAAGCAAGGAAGAAAACTGTCGTGATATCGTGACATGTCGTGATTTCACGACTGAAGGAGCAGAAAAGGAAACTAGGAAGAAAACTGTCACGATATCACGACATGTCGCTATTTCGTGACCTCAAGCAGAGAGCGAAGGCAGAAGGCAAGGCTGTCACAATATCATGACATGTCACAATTTCGTGACCCAAGAAGCGAAGAGAGAGCAGAGGGCAAAGATGTCGTGATATCGCGACATGTCGCAAAAAGGCGAGAAGGAAGCAGAAGGTAGATGTCGCGATATCACGACATGTCATGATTTCATGACCAAAAGAAAGAAAGAAGAGCCGAGAAATGAAATTGTCGCAATATTGTGGCATGTCACGATATCGTGACCCGAAGGAGAGAAAGGCAGCAAGGGAGAAAAATGTCACGATATCGCGATCTGAAGGAGAGAAAGGCAACAAGGGATAAAAATGTCATGATATCATGACATGTCACGATATCGTAACATACTAATGGTTCTCCGTTCAAAAAATCCCGCATTCCTAGATGGTATTTTCTGAGGCGGTCAAGGCCTCATTAATGCATGATTTCTTGCCCGATAAGCTTGCTGAGCATGGCGGCCATTCAAAGACTGTACCCAGAGGTCAGACGACTCATCAATGCATGTATCCGCGGCTAACCTGGTGGTAGTTGTCAGTTAGGGAAAGATGTAAAGGATCAGTCAGGTAGAATGTATTCTGGCATGTGGGTCATTAATGGCCTAGAGGGTCGGACTTGGAAAGAGATCGAGACATGGTTATAGAAGCAGGTGGGGCATCAAGGAAAAGGGGGGTTCGAAACTAGAAACTATGCCTGTTGGCTAGTATTGTAAATTTTATTTTGAAAGTTTAATGAAAGGAAAGCTTGAGTGATTGACTGTGATACTAGGTCCCCATCAAGTGGTATCAGAGCGGGAGTTCCTGAGTGTGTGAGTAGATCGCTAAAAGTGAGGCAGCTTGCACCAGGATCTGTGGAAGGGTTGTAAGAAGAGAGTAAAGCAGAATGTCGTGGTGGAAGGAACATGGTGTCAGTAGAAGATTTTAGAGCTTTGCAGAGGCAAGTTCAAGCCCTGCAAGAGGAGCTGCGCAGAGGACTTGAACCCAGAGGGGAAGAAGGAAGTGAAGATGAAGTTGAAGAAGAAGATGACCAGTTTGAGGAAGAAGAAGAGGTTGTAGATCCTACACAAGCCAGGTTATACAGAGCCATCTCTCAGATTGGGAAGAGACCGAATATGGAGGTTTCTACGTATTCTAGAAATCTCGATCTAGAGGAGTTGATTGACTGGATCAATGATTTGGAAGAATACTTTGAGTATGAAGAAGTTGAAGATCCTGATAGGTTTAGGTTTGCCAAGACCAAGCTGAAGGGTCATGCCAGCATATGGTGGAAGGGAGTACAGCTGGAAAGAAACAAAAGAGGAAAGGAGAGAATAACCAGGTGGGATAGAATGCTAGAGAAGTTGAAGAGGCAGTTCATCCTAGTTGACTATGAGATGGATCTGCTAAAGAAAATGCAAGGTTTGAAGCAAGCAAGAAAGTCTGTTAAAGAATACATAGATGAGTTTTACAAGATTGTAATTAGAACAGGCCATTCAAAGGCCAACAAGGAGAAGGTAGCCTATTATATTAATGGGTTACGAACAAGTATTCAAGAGGACTTAAGCCTGGTCAGGATGACCACCATAGAGGATGCTTACCAGTTCACTCTGAAGGTTGAAGAGAAGCCGAACAGGAGGTTTGAGAGCAAACAAAGAGGAAGAGTTCGTGGTGGAAGTACTGGTGGAAGGACCAGTGGAGAAAAATATAAGGACCAGAAGAAGGCTGGTGAGACCAGTAATACCCAAGAGCAGAAAGAGAACACCTACCAACCTCGTAATCAGAACAATGGTTACCCAAGAGGGAGAGGTAGATTTGGATGTGGATTTGGAAGAGGAGGATTTCGTGGAACCTGTTTCCACTATGGTGAAGAAGGACATCGAGCATACGAGTGTCCACAACACTAAGAAAGGACGAATAAGAGACCTGAGGGTCCTGCCAGAGCTGTTGTAGCAGATGAAAGTGCTGAATCAGAACATTTTGAGGAGGCGGAGAGAGGAGAAGTTATGTTCACAAGGAGAACCTTGTTGAATGAGGAGAAAGGATCAGACCAGAGGAGGAGCCTGTTCTGCACAAGGTGCAAAAGTTCGGGTAAGGTCTACAATATTATCATAGATAATGGTAGTACTGATAACTTGGTTTCAGAAGAAATGGTTACTAAATTATAGCTAGATAGGAGGAGACACCCGCATCCATACAGGTTTACGTGGTTGCGAAAGGACCATAGGACATTGGTCAGTGAACAGTCCTTAGTCAAATTTAATATTGGGAATTATTGTGATGAGGTCCTGTGTGACATCTTGCCTATGGATGCTTGCCATTTGCTATTGGGAAGGCCATGGTAGTTTGATCGATGTGCAGTGCATGATGGTCATGCAAACACCTACTCAATGACGAAGAATGGAGTGCACCATAAGCTGAAGCCCTTGAAGGAGGTGGGCGAAAGGGTATGTAGCAGCGCTAGAATCTGTTTGCTGAAGGGGATGGATGAAAGGAGGTTGCTAACAACAATGAGAGTGGAAGTTGTGGAGTTTGAAGAACTTAAGGGTTTGTACCCTGCAGACCCAGATTTTGTTGAAGCTTGGAGAGCTTGTACAGCCCCAGTTAAAAAGCAGGTCACAGAATAGTACAAAAGTGAAGGTCACTTCTCAATCCACCTCGGTTGTCTAATGTAGGAGCATCCAAGGGAAAGCAAAATGTCGTAAGGAGAAAAAATGTCGCAATATCACGACGTATCGGCAGAGAAGAAAAATGTCGAGATATCGCGACATGTCGCACTATCGCGACATGTCGCACTATCACGACCAAAATCCGAGAGAAGGCGAGGGAGAGAAAAGTTTCGCGATATCGCGACATGTCGCATTATCATGACCAAAAGTTGAGATAAGGTAAGAGAGAGAAAAGTGTCGCGATATCGCGACATGTCACGATTTCACGATCGAAGGAGCAAAAAAGAAAGCAAAGGAAGAAAACTATCACGATATCGCGACATGTCATGATTTCATAACCCGAAGCAGAGAGCGAAGGTAGAAGGCAAGGCTGTTGCGATATCGCGACATGTCACGATATCACGATATTTTTCTTCTTTGTCGACACGTTGCGATATCGCGACATTTTTTTCTCCTTGCAGCATTTTGCTTTCCCTTGGATGCTCCTGCATCAAAACCCTAGTTTAATCTTGTGTTGTTCTAATATATAAATTTAAATCATGAGAGAACATGTTTATTTTTTATTTTTACTCATAAACCCTTTATATAAATATTGAATTAATTTAAACATTTTTAAATTTTAATTTGTCATTATGAAAGGTTTATTATGAGTAAATTAGTAGAGGGAAGAAAGTGTGATTCAAGAGCAAGCCTCTACTATTTCATATTTTAGAAAGCAAGTATTATGGGTAAGAGCAAGAAGCAAAATATGAGCAATAAGTAGCACTCCTTGTTCTAGATCTTATAAAAAATAGAAAACTAAAGTATTCATGTGTAAAAATCTAGATAACATGGCATGAGAGTCATTTTTGAAGGTCCTTACTAGAAGTAAGGATGCTCTAGTTGGAAGTAAGGTTACCCTTGGTGGAATCATGGATGCCCTAGTTAGCAATAAAAGGAAGAATGAGTCTATGTCAAACCCTATCCAGATAGTAGATACCACACCAGAAGTGATTCTCAAGGATGATATGATCAAACATGATATAATGGTTCCTAAAAGTAGAGGGTTAATATTTAAGTTCCATGGAACTATGTAGGTTTTCAAATATTTAAAATTGGATCAAGTGGAAGTGGGGATTGAATTCAAATTACTCCATGATTTTTCTTTTGAAATTATTTTCTTCATTATCTTCTCTAGTTCAAAAATAAGGGATAAAATAATGGATGATGTCCCTTGGTTTAGGGGTAAAGATACATTATATTTTAGACTATGGAGTGAGAATACTTTTTGTGGAGACAAAGACTATTAAAAGGCTTTTGGAAAATATTAGGTTTTTTGGACTTCCTTACCAACATATCAATAAGAAGGTTTTGAATAATATCAATAATACTTTAGGGGAGATCATCCAAGAGGGACCAACTACAAAGGAGAGAAGACATGTTGTATACACACAACTATGTATTGCCATGGATATTTTAAAATATTTATTATATTCCATTAGGATTAAATCTAAATCATGATAATAGGATCAACAAGTGGATTATAAAAACATTCCATTTTGATGTTGCAAATATTATAAGATTAGATACATAGCAATAGATTGCAAAGTAAAAATTATGAAGTGATGGAAAAACTTGGTCATAAGACAAAATTTAATATAAAACAAGTAGATCTTATCATAGTAGAAGTTAGGACAAAACTTTTTTATTCTTAAGATAGTGGTAAAAAAACCCTCTCTACATCATCAAATAGCAAAGGTGACTATAACCTACACAAATAAATTATTAGAAGAAAAAATGATATAAAGGATAAGGAATTACAATGTGCAAGTTCATATTCAAAATGTGTTAAAGGTGGGAAGGAATATGGGAAAGTAAATTTTAAAGTGAATGGGGTGAAGGAGGTCAAGGTTAATCTAGATAAATCATTTTCATTTTTCTCAAGTAGCAAAAAATTATTTCCTTGTAATAAAATGGAAGTAGTACATGGTGTATCCTTTGCACTTTAGGATTTTAAGATCAACATAATAAAGAAATGCATATGGAATACATACATGAACATACTTAGGTGACTGATCCTTCCTCATCCCCCATGGGTACAATTGATTGAACCTTTATTATGGAATACATACATGAACATATATACTTAGGGTTTTAAGGAATATTTGGCAACCATTGATGTCTTATACATATTGGCTAGGGTATATAAGTGAACATACTAAGAGAGATGACCCACTACCACAAGGATGACTGATTTGCCTCTAAATTTTGGAATTCCAATAAAATCCATGGAAATGTCTATTCAAATAGTCTTCAAAATAGGTAGAGGATGGATTATACTAGGTGTGCATATAATTTCCTCCTTCATATGCTAACAAATATCACATTCTACCACAAAGGTCTGAATATCCCTTTTCATCCCAACCCAAAACATGTGTGTTTAGCCCATTCATATATCTTTTAAAAACATATCCTACAGTCATGAAAGTATGCATTGCTTGTAGTATAGATTCATGGAGTGGTAAATTTTCAAGAATAACAAGCCGATTTCAATATCTCAAAATTTTGCCATCCCATGTATATCTTGGCCTATAGTTAGGGTCATTTTGAAGTTGCTAAATTTAATATTGTAAGGTAGAATCTTGGGTCACCTCTTCTTAAATCCAGTGAAACCATTAGGGAAGTGGAGTAAATATGGAATATAGCATACCATGGTCCCCATATTGGCAAGATAGTGCATTATCAACTACATTTTCTTTTCCCTTCTTATAGATTATTTTATAGTCATACCCTAATAGCTTCGTGGCCTATTTTTGTTGTTTAGACATTCAAGCATGTTGCTCAAGAAATTATTTAATACAGTGATGATTTGGTTTGAAGGAAACATGTTGCCCAATAAGATAAAGCCTCTTATAGTTGAAAATATGTAATATTTCCATTATCTCCTTCTCATAGGTCAATTTTCCCTATTTTTCTCCTAATATTACCTTAGTAATGAAAGCCAATGGTTGTCCTTGCATAAGCACTACATCAATTCCACTTCCTGAGGCATCACTTTCAACCATAATAGTCTTGGATAAATCACGCATCAGCAATATGAGAGTAGAGAGCATAGCTTATTTGAGTCACAAGAAGGTATGTTTGGCTAGTTTAAACCATAGAAATGAATATTTTTGTAGCATAACCATTAGAGAAGATGCAATCTTCCCATAATCATGGACAGCTTTTTTATAATAGACGATGAGTCCTAGGAAACCCTATAGACCTCTAAGAGTGTGTGACTTGGGTCATTCCTATAGGGTAATAAGTTTTTTGAACCCACCTTCATTCCTTCCCCTAAAACTATGTGGCCTATTTATTCCACTTCTTACATTCTAAAAGGACATTTGGACCATTCCACACATAGTTGATTATTATCCAAGAGTTGTAGTGTCTAGTCCAAATGTTCCCCCCATGTGCGACTATAAATTAGAATATAGCCAAAAGACCAAAATGATTTTGTACAAAAAGGGCCAAATTATTGCATTCATGAGACTCTAAAATGTGTAAGGCACATTGGTAAAATTTAAGGGCATGACAAGGAATTAATAATGGCCTTCATGAGTCTAGAATGATTTCTTTGGAATATCTTCTTCCCTAAATCAAATCTAATGATATCTTGAATGTATATCCAACTTGGAGAATAAGTGAACACCATGGAGTTCATCTATTAACTCACTAATGAAAGGAATGAGGAATTGTTTTTTAACTATAATTTTTTTGAGTTCTCAAAAATCCATGCATAACCATGAAGACCTATCTTTCTTATGAACTAATAGTATTGTAAATGAATATGTGTTAATACTCAATTTAATGACATTGGTTGCTAATAATTCCTACACCATCATCTCAATTTCAAACTTATGCACATATGGATATCTGTAGGAAATAATGTTGGGTGATAATATTTCAAGGACAAGTTGAATTGCATGATCATGGGTGTAATTTGGTGGTAACCTATGTGGTTCTACAAACATGAATACATGTTTATCCATAATTTTCTATAATTCCATAGGCTAATTTGTATCATTAATAGTCATGGCATATAGAGCAAACAATTGTGCCACCACCCCTTAAGATGATTTCTTTAAAATATTTTACATATCATGGGAGATGATGATTTGGGTAGGACCTACAAGCATACCATAAAGAAAGTATTTCTTTCCATTCTTAGTGAATTGCATCCATAACTTAGAAAAACCCCATACTATCAATCCTAGTATACAAAGCTATTGAGTTCCCAACATAATGTTATAACATATCTGCCCTAATGTTGTAGTCACTTATCTACACATTTATATTTCTATATTTTCCTTTGCACAGTAGGGTTCTCCATTGGACACCATGAATTCAAAAGAATTGTATGAGTATATGTAATAGTCTTCTTTTTTGGTTGCTTAAGGATAAATAAAATTATGGGTACTTCCTAAATCAATGAGGATTGTAAGTCATTGACACTTGAAATACCCTACCACATTTATGGTCTAGGGAGTGGAAATACCAGCTAATGTATATACTAAGATCTTTGGTTGTTGGTCCTATATCAGTTCATATTCTTCATGTTGATATTCTTCTTTATGGTCCTCCTCTTGGTCATGTGATTTCCAAGTGGAAGGTTCACCCATATTGAGTAGATACAGTTTCTATTGTTTTTACTTATGGCCTAAAAAATATTTATCATCACAATTGTAACATAGCCCCTATGCCTCTATGTTTCCATTTCTTCTCGACTAATATAGTTTATTAGAGGTAGCTTGCTTGTTGGGTTTGATGGTGTTTGTGGTGGAAATTATGTTAGAGCTTATGGAGTTTTTAAGGTATGACTTTTTGCCATTAAATTATCTTCAACTAGCCTAACCAATCCTACTTCTACCATCATACTTCTTGTTTTGAATATTTTCACCTTGGCACATTTATCTTCCTTTAATCCAGTAATGAAACAACTTTGGAAAAACTTAACACTCAATCCCCTCATGGGGTTTACCATATTTTCAAATTGTGTGTGATAGTCATGGATAATTGATTTTTGTTTTAATTTGGTGAGGGCTCCATGAAATCCTCATACTTACTAGGTCTAAAACAAATGAGTAATTCAATCTCAAATTCATCCCAAGCAAGGTGCAAATGCATATTCTCCAACCATTGGTACCATTGAATTGCTTCATTTTTAAGGTTGAATTATGTCATTAAAGAGCAAAATACTATTCAACCCAATACAACCAACTAGTTGTGTTCTCACCATCAAATTTTGGGAAGCATAGCTTAGGCATTTTATGATTTGTATTATTGGGTAAGGTATTTTATGCACTACCCTCAAAAGTTCCTTCTTGACTTGTTGATCCCTTGTCCATTATAATATTGTATTTGGCATCTAGGCCAGCTATATGAAAATTTTACTGTTAGTTTTGTACTTGTCTCACTTGGTCACCTAGTTGCTCTATCTCTTGGACCATTCTAGTGCCTCCAAATATTTTTAAGAACCTTAGGGTCTCCAAAAATAATTAATAGAGCTATTTATTAAAACGATTAGCTTGAAGAGAAGATCATATTGGACTATACCATAAAATGATAAATTATGTCTCTTTGGTATTTTTTTTGGGCTGCTACCAACTAACTTCTCTGACTATCTAGATAAGTATTCTATACACTATTAGAGTGGCAATTGATAAGTAACTAATTTGACAATTGATTGCTTTGATACATTTCCTATACTATCAACTATATATTCTCTATACTATCACACTTGATATTTTGGGTATCATCAATCTATGATGGGAGTAGTCTGCTCTATAGTATACTCAGATCTAATTTTATTTTTATATGTGAAAGAACTAAAAACAAGTTTAATAAGGACATTTTAATCTAAGATGTATCTAGTTCCGTGGGCTCTCTAATATACAATATTGGTCGTGATTAGTGGCTAACCCAATATCTTAGAGCTCTAACTATGAAAGCTTCCACCATACTCATAGCCACATTATCTATTTCTAAGGGTACTATGAGAGTAAATTCTTAAGGCTAACCACTTACCTATGCACCATAAAACTCAAATGGTCGATATGTCCCTAGGGATGCAATATTCTTCAATTCCTAGGGGGTCTCCCTATATACCCAAAGGTACATGGAGTTCACCACCATGTACGAGTGTTGTCAAAGGTCTAGATATTGGATTTTGAGCACCCCTCACTTCACTATTTTTTTATGGGTAATTAGATTAGCCAACTCTTCTATGATATTTTAAAATCCTTGGCACACGGTTTTTAAACTAATACACTATTGTACCTTTTTGCAATATATTTTACTGAAAATGAGAAAAATGAAAAAAAAGTAGAATAGAAAATATATGGAAGGACAAAAACTATTGCTAATGCTATGGAACATAGCCCTAGAAATATCTATAGGTACCACTTGTTAGGAACCTTATGATAAAAATTAAGCATAATCCATAAGATCAGTGTCAAAATTAATGAAAATTCAAAAATGAAATAATAGAAGTGCTTACAAAAATAAATGATAGGAAATTTAGTAACTTATATTAATTAAGCAATAAATATCATAGGCCTCTTTGAGGAGGCAACCTCCTTGGAAATGTATATTTGATACAAACTATGAAAAATGATATGATACATTATATTCCCACTCCTACCTTTATATAGATTTTTATTTGCCCTAGCCCTAATGCTTAAGGGTTAGTCTACTTGAAAGAGGGAACCTAATCTACTAATTCCTACTTACAATAAATGTACTGGTTACATCATTACTAACTCATACTTATACTAACAGTTACATCATGATGGGCCCATATGCACTAGGTACCCAAGGTGAATCATACACTAACATTAGACAAATACATAATGATGGTTATGTTAGAAAATATTCCTAACAATAGAAGTGTTTGTAGGAATGAAAAATGATAGAAACATCATCAAAGCATGAACAAAGAGAAAAATAAACTTAAAGGGGTATAAATTTGGGAAGCCAACTAAAAATATCATAGGTGTTAACAAAATGTGAGGCTAATCCCAATAAAATATAAATGCTAATGATTAAAATAGTATTTATTAGTTAGTTGGTCCTCCCTTGCTTGTTCTTAGTGATCAAATAAAAGTACTATAGATAAGTGGCCTGCCTTTTATGTCTTTTATCCCTTAACTTACTCTATGTATGAGTGAACTTCAAATATCTATGATCTATATGGATGATGGTTTTCTTGTCTAATATGCAGTACTTCCACTATTTACATTCTTGGACAATGACATAAAGCTCTTTGTTGTATTTGGGTATTTTCAAACTAATTAATTGAATGTTTCACTATGATAGGCAATTAGATGCCCATGCTATGTAATAAAAACTTCTAATGTATACATTAGTGCATTAGTCATTACCTCAACAGACTGATGTAAATTAGATAGGAAAAGTGTAGAGGATGAACATAATTGGTCCTTCAACTTCTCAAATTCCCTTTGTCATGTATCTTCCCAATGGAACTTGGATGTGAAACCTTCTTTTCTCAATTGTTGTAGTGGCCAAGAAATGAGTGAGAACCCCAATAAAAATCTTAAATATAAATTGGAGGACCCAAAAAATTTTAAAGCTCTATTAGAGTATTTGGGGTATGCCAATTTCTAATTACCTAAATTTTCTCAAGATCAACATGGACTCCCTCTTTATCAACAATATATCCAAGGTGTTGAATCTTTGTCATGCCAAATGAATACTTCTCTATATTAGAATATAACTTTAATTTTTATAGAGTCTAAAATACCTATTGAACATGTTCAATATGTTCCTCCCATATCTTACTATAAATTAGAAGTCATCTAAGTAGACTACAATATATGAGATGGTGTAGGGATGTAAGATGTGATCCATCATCCTCATAAGTATGGTAGCTACATTGATCAAGCCGAAAGGCACAATTAGCCGTTTAAATAAACCATCCTTGGATTTGAATTTAGTATTTTGTATGTCGCTATGGATATTTGATGATACCCAATTTTGAGATCAATTTTAGTTAACTTTGCATCATGAAGCTAGTCCAAAAACTCATCTATCCAAGGAAGTGGATAGCGGTTCTTCATATTAATTTTATTTAAAATTTATAGTCAGTACAAAGTATTTATATTCTATATTTCTTTAGAACTAGAATAATTGGACTATCACATGGTAAATTACTTTATCTTATGTTCCCCTTTTGAATCAATTCTTAAATCTTCCTCCTAATTTCATTGTTTTCAAGAATTGATATATGATAAATAGGTGCATTAGGTAAAGGAGAACTAGGAACTAAATCAATAAAATGTTCTACCTCATAATGAAGTGGAACCCTAGTTGGCAACTTGAACAAGTCATCATATTCCACTGTAATCTAATTCATTTGCTTATATTATTTAGAGCTCGTAATAAATATAGAAATGGCCCTCTTTATTCTTTATGGCTTGATCATCAACATAATAAATTTCCTTGTTTTGGCTATCATCTTTATGTGTTTTTCAGTCCTAATTAAGGAAAACAAGGTAGAAGGATATACCTCTAGTATCTTATACTACTAATATTTAATATTTATGATGACACTTTAGGGCCTAGACTCATAAACACCATACCTCTTCCGCATAAATTGTGAGTCCAAAATCATATCATAAACTTCCAACAAGATAACAATGCATGAAATTATATCTTAAATCCTTCACCATCTAATAAAAAGTCATATGCTTTTGAATTCTACTATTCATTGGACTAGCATGGTGTTAGGCAAGATTGTATTGATCAAAATTATGTATATATACACTAAAGGTGTAGGTGGTTGGTTTCAATAATTAATTATTAATCATTTGTTTAGGTTTAACCCTTGAATATTTAACTCTAACTATATTACATAATGTATTAAATTTCTAGCATTCCCCACTTCTTACATCATGCTTCAAATAGGGGTGAGAATCAACAACTCACATTTCAAAAGGTAATGGACTAGGTCAAATACATTACTCAATGATTTACATCATTGTGACTAGGGACAAACTCAATTGCTCACCTCAGTGGCATTGACCATACTAGATTCAAATAGGGATAGGGATAGACATGTTATCCATCTACATAATTACAAATAAGGACACACTCATTTTTCTACATACCTCTATGATAATGAAAACACTCAACCAATCATGCGTACAATACTTTTCTTGTGAATAAGGACACACAAATATTCATAAAATCATATATGAATAGGGACACACTCGAATATCTATAAAACATAGGGTTTTCATTCCTCTTTATTGAAGCATTATCTCCAATAGATAATGTAGTCTAATTTTATCTTTAAAAGTTATCAACATATTTATTTAATATAATGGTTGCATTGGGCTCAAACAATGCTCTTTGATGAGTACAAATATGCCTATGTTCCATAACAGTAGAGTATGCAAAAAAAAAAAATTATCTCCCTCAAATAGTCACATAAAAATTTGGCATATATTCTAATTAGAATGTTCAAGTGCCTCACTTCTATGTGAGCACAATCAATCCTTCTCCAAAGTATCATATAAAATGCCAAATATCCTATCTTATGGAGAATATGGGATACTAGAGATGTTCTTATTCAAAAAGTATCTTCAACCCATCATGGCACAAGCATCTCACTCCAAAATGGACATGGCACACTAGTTCAATGAGGTCAATGCTCCAACATTAATCTTCAATATCTATTCCATCAACATTCTAGGGTAATAAAAAATATGCTAAATCATTTTATTGTCACTTGCATTTAATAACAATAAAAATAAAAAATATTTTTTAAAGGATTCAAAGAGCCTTCCCATGAAGTATATGGGATGTTTTTATTCATTAATTAATTAATTAACTTATTTAAATAAAAAATTTCTTTCTTTACATTTTTTATGTCATTTTATTTGCATGTATCAAACTAGCACTTTCCTCAAAAAAAATTGTAGGTGATAGGTGTTTTCTAATCTATGTCAAACCTTAATTGATAATACTTTACTAGAACTTAACTTCTAGATAGCCTATGCATTTATTAAATGGCAACTTCACATTAGTAGATGGAAACTTCCCAATAGATGACCCTTATGCATCTTTAGATAAACTTATTGTTATATATCTTTATCAATATATAGCAAGGTCAAACTTCATTTCAGATGGATTTTTTATAGTAGCTTTAGATGGAAGATCTAGATAGTAGCTTCAAATGGTATCTCTATATGGAAGCTTCAAATTGTAGATCTAGACAATAGTAGCTTTAGATGATAGCTCTATATGGGAGCTCCAAATAGTAATAGCTTCAAATGGTAGCTCTAAGTAGTAATAGCTTCAAATGGTAGCTCTAGATGACAACTTTAGATAGCATCAACTCTTCCACATGGAAACTTCAAACAATAATATTTTCTAGATGGCTCTTTGAGATAGCAACTTCAGACAACAATATTTTCCAAACAACATGATCAAATAACTCTTACAAGTGGTAATTTTAGATGGCCCATTCATGTATTTTTATCTTTCTCTACTCCTGTGCATCTTTATCATGATCCAATATAGAAAGATACAAAGGAAATGATTACCAATACATTCAAACTCTAGTGCAATGCTCCAAATTGTTTATTCTTTTTTAGACAAAATCATATTTTTTATGCATATGGCAACAATATATAGTTGTACAACTCCTCTTTAATTAAAAAAATACTTGTAGCACCTATAAACATTAACAAGATTAAAAAGAAGCATTTTTTCCATCAACATGGTCTTCTCCTTGCTCAAACTTACATTTGCTTATTTTTGGATTCTCAACACATTAAATATTTGAAAATAGTATTTTATAGACCTACAATAAATATTTTAAACACAAATATTTTGTGTTGGTCAAGCAGAACATTCCTAAATGGCACATTCTTCTTCACAAACTATAGAAATTTTTTAAACTTCTTTCAACTTGTGGATTTGTAACTACTCTCAACCTAGTCTTGCAATATCTCTAGATCATTTTTGATAATAACCTTATAAATTTATACTTTTATTTTGAATTCTTCAAGAATGATGAAAATTCTAATACCACATATTGGGCTAGTAGGGTGTTGGACAAGATTGTATTGATCAAAATTATGTATAAATGTAATGAAGGTGTAGGTGGTTGGTTTTAATAATAAACTATCAGCCACCTATTTAAGTACAACTCTCAAATACTTAACACTAACTATAGTATATTATGTAATAAATATTAACACTATCAATAACAAAATATAATGGCTTACCCTTGACCCATATTTTTGAGTGAAACAAGTGCCCCTCCTCTTGTGATTCCTTTTGTAACTTCTTTGGTGTAGCACTTATGGCGGCAATGATCACATTTGGTTTGGCTTCTATGATTCTCTTCCCTCTATCCTTAGACTATGTATATGGAGGTGGTGTTGTAGTGGATATAGAGGTTTATGACTCAACAAACAATGACTAAAATTCTCAACACTCCTCCCTCAAATGTTAGATGCTCTTTTAAAAATCATACCATTTGCTAGTCGTGGCCTTCAAGGGATTATTTTCTTGGTAGTATTTCTTATACTTCCTATTCTAGTTTTAGGATAGAACCCCTTTATCTCAATTCTTTAGAGTCACTTTTTCCTTTCTTTATTTGGTACTTAGTATTTTGGTTTTTGTTATTTGCTCCTCCTATTTTATTTTTGTTTTTGTTCTTCTACTTCAATTTGACAAAAAATTTATATGCATCTCCCATTGTCTTAAATTCAAAGGGGTCCATGTTATCCAGGTCATCATGAACAATGCTTCAGCTTATGTGGCAGTAGGAAAGCTATTAGAGGAGATATTTCCCATATTTATTTGGACCCCATGTGCAGCCCATTGTCTCAATTTGTTGTTGGAAGACCTTGGGAGATTGCCTTGGGTGATGGGGATTGTGAAAAAGGTGAGGAAAGTGACAAAGTATGTTTACAATAATACATGGATGTTAAATGTGATGAGACAGTACACTAACAAGAGGGATATAGTAAGACCTAGTATGACATGATTCGCCACTAATTTTATTATATTGTATAGTCTATTCAATGCACAAGGGGAATTGAAGAAAATATTTGTTGGCGATGAGTGGAGCATAGAGCATGGAACCAGGTACAAACACATTGTTTAATGGAAGAGAGTGTATGACATAATATTTGAGGAGCCCTTCTAGATGGCCATGGAGGAGACCATCAAGGTACAACTTACAAGGTTAAACTTATTATTTTTAATTTTTTTGTTTATTGGATGATTTTACATGTTTATTAGATTAGGCATTTGCTAATAATATTTTTTTTAGGTATCAAAGCCTTTGGTGAGAGTTCTTCATCTTGTTGATGGAGAAAAACCACCAATGGGTTATGTGTATGAGGCTATGGAAAGGGCCAAAGAGGCAATTGTCTCTTTTTATAAACATCTACCACACAAATACAAACCCATTTGGGAAATTATTGATTAACATTGGACAACCCAGCTTCATAGCCCTCTTCATGTAGTAGCATACTTCCTTAATCCCTAATTCTTTTTTGGGAAAATAGTTTGTACTAACTATGAGGTAATTACGGGCTTAAGGATATGTATTGACCACTTAGTGGTTGATCCAAAAGTGTGTTCAAAGATACAGGGTGACCTTCAAGCTTATAAGAAAGGTGAAAGCATACTTCTAAAATCCCCTGAATGCACCAAATAAGGTTAAGCTTTGTTGCCACATAAGTTATTTTATCTTTTAATCTCAATTTCACATTTTACATGTGAATTTGTGATGTATTAATTATCTTTTTCTTGGCTTCTTTCAAATTTATGGTGGGAGGACTTTGGGACATATGCGCCCAACCTATAGTAATTTGTAATCCATATTTTATCTCAGCCATGCAGTGCTTTAGGTTGTAAGTGCAACTGGAGTGTTTTTTAGAACATACACTCCAAGAAGAGGAATATATTAACACGAGAAATTCAATGATATTATGTTTGTCCATTACAATCTACTCCACCACAAACAAATAGCAGATTTTCATTATGAGGCCATTGATCTGCACCATATTGATCCATCCTCTGAATGGATCATAGAGGAGGTGCAACCTCTAGAAGATCCTACCATCCCCTTGTAAGAACTTGAAAATCTTGCAAGGGAGTTAGTGGTGAGGGAACAGGACTAGAAAAGGGTACGAAAGGAGGCACAGGGATCTGCACCGTAAAGGGAACTTATTCTAGATCAAGGGTTAAATCAAGGGTTAAATCAATTCTTAAATAGTTTGAATCTTGAGAGATTGTATGTGCTTAGTGCTACTACTATTTGATTTTGTATTTTGTCATGGATCATGAGCACGTTTTGTACTATAAACATTTTTATGAATACAAAAAATAATATACCCCTTCCTCTTGTTAATTTCTTATTTTTATAATGTTGAATGTTGAGTAAGTGTGTTATAATATACTAATAAGTAATATACATGAAAAAACGTATATTTTTTTTAAAAAAAATGTTTTTTTTTATTTATTTTCAAGTTTTTTTTTAGTCTTGCCAAGTTTTTTTGCTGACTCCCAAGTTGACCTTTTCGAGTCTGATTTGATTTCGAGTGTTGCTACTATGGTTGAAACCAGAAAAGGAGGTGTATGAACCTGAGCAAAGAAGGAACTTCTTTAGGAAAATTTGCAAATCAGGGGAAAATATTGCAAGGTTATTATAGATAGTGGAAGAATAGATAATTTGGTGTCAACAGAGATGGTGGAGAAACCTAGGTTGAATCGAATAAAACAACCAAATCTGTATAAGGTATCATGGTTGCAAAAGGGACATCAAATTTTGGTAATGGAATAATGTATGGTAGATCTCCAAATTGGCTCTTATAAGGATGTGGTTCTATGTGACATCATGTTAATGGATGTGTGTCATGTCTTTTTGGGTAGACCATGGAAGTTTGATAAAAATGCAGTGCATGATGGTAGGGAGAACACCTACACCATTGAGAAGGATGGCAAGAGGTACACATTAAGTCCATTGAAGGATAAGGGGAAAGAAATGGATAGCAGACCTACAAGTGTTTCAGGGTTCAAAAAAGTAATCCTTTAAGAAAAATAAGAAGGAAGCTTGTTTTGCTTTCATTGTTGAAACCACAAAAAAAGGAACAATGGAAAATATGAAGGAAATCCCACATGGTGTGAAGGATTTTTTGGAATAATATGCAGATATTCTTTCAAAATGTGAGTTACCATCGATAAGGAGTATTGATCATCACATAAATTCCAGTCTTAGATTAGGCTTAAATGATAAGCCAATAACAATAAAGAATGAGGAAGAAAGGGTAGAGGCAAAAAAAATAGAAGATATAGGAAAGATATACATAACCCAAGTCACTAGTAGTGTTTATGAAACCAAGTAGAAGGGAGAAGGGACAGTGTTGAAAGAGGTTGTGAAAAAAGTAGAGGAGAAGGTGGACACATGTAAGAGGCTAGGCATGGGAAAGAATTTGATGGTCCAGGTCACCAATAGTAGTAATGACAAGGAAGATAGTGCAGTGACTCCTACAATAGATAAGGGAAAGAGGAGGATAAAATAAGTGATAAAGAGATAGTGGAGGAAGATGAACCTCATCAGGTCATGGTTGGCCATGACAAAGGCCATGTTGTGAGGATTAATCATGCCAATGGTACTTCAGCTATTGGTGAAGGGCATTGTGTTTATGATCAAGGTCAGAGTGGTGATGAAGAGTTTGGGTAATTTTAAAGGTACATTGTGGGCATTGGCTCCAAGTTGATAAGAAGAATGGGGTACAATGGCAAAGGATTGGGAAGAATGGGCAAGGTGTAAAAATTTCATTAATGTCGGATATAAGGCGAAATAATGACTGCCTTGGGTATGTTGGTCTGACAGGAAGTAGTAGGACTAAATTTGTGAAAGGAGAGAGTAGTACAAGGAATGAAGGTTCGAGAATGGGTTGTTGCAGTCAGTGTGGAAGATCTAGACATGTAGCAACTAGGTGTTGGAACCTACATTCTTGTGGGAGTTGTGGAGGATGAAATCACTCCACACACAAGTGTTGACACCAAGAGGAAGTCACTAGCAAAGTGCATGTTAATTGCGTTTGGATGGATGTACCGCAATGGGACAAGGTGAAACTAATGTTGAGTGTATTCTATAGAAAAATGTTGATCCTAAAAGGAATGCCAAGATAGGACAATGGGATTGGCCCTATGAAGACAACTATGATAGAATGGTAATAGATTGGAAGAGCACTTCATGAGTAAGAGCTCATGAAATATTTTTGTTACTTGATGAGTATGATGTGGAGCATCCTATCATCCTACCACTGCAGAATTTGAATTGTCACAGATATGGAAGGCCAACTGCTTGGTCATTATGTGACTGCTCTAAAAATTATAAATTAATGTTTTTCTTAGGAAGGAGGGCTGGTGAGGATAGGAAGGAGAGGTTTCAACTGGGCTTTGTAATTCCAACTATTTTATCCATTAACCCTTGTGAGGCTTGTTGTTGTGAATTACGTATTTGGGATTGTTTGTGTTCTATTTTTTCCTTCCTATGTAGGTTCTTGAGAAGCATTCGATGAGTTACAACCCAACAAATAAGAAATGTGGTGCTATATTTGGAACCTAATAAGCCCTTCTGACATGCAAAAAGTAAATATCAATACGGATATATGCCAGCAATAGAGGATAGAAGTTCCATTGAAATGCAATCTCATGGGTACTAACCTTAGTGATAAACCAATATTATTAATAAATGTGAATTTACTTCTAAACAATAGTGTGTGAGATTTCAATACGCGAGGAGTTGTTGTCCACTTTGGAGCTAAACAATAAATAAGGAGATCATACGAAATATATTATGTACCTGACATATTAAGGTTCAACTCCACCCTAACCTTACGAGTGGAAGCCAAATATTTAGTTGTATGAAGGAGGAACACCCTGCTAGGGTTTGGATTAGAAGTATGCAATTGTGTTACCTTAATCAAGGAATCCATGTACAATTGAATGATTCAACTATGTAGATTGAACGGTTGCTCAAATCATACAACCTGCTTAATATTGAATGAAAATTATTCAAATTGAACAATTGCCTAGGGTGTACAATTTTCCCAAGGTTGAACGATTGCTATTTGGATTGAACGGTTTCCCAGGATGTATGATTTTCTTGGGTCATATGATTTACTATTGGATTGTATGGTTTATTGTTGGATTGTACTATTTGTAGTTTAAATCATATATTTAGATCATAATATTACCCTAGGTTATACAATTGACTAGGGTTTATGATTACTACTCAGATTGCATGATTGCAATTTAGGTTATACAATTACCATGAGCTATACAATTTGCAAGACTGAACGATTACCTATTGATTGCACTAGCATCATTTCTAGGTTATTAAAGAAGAATATGTGAGCGTAATTGAATCTTATTGAAGGTTGTGTTTGCTACTGCATCATATGGTATTAGAGCCAAAATATATCTGAGGAGTTGGGACTGATACAAGCCTAAGGAGAGATGGCACAAGAAGGAAGAGGAAAACTGTAAGGACCTTGAGTTGTGGATGTGGTGGATATGATGAGATAAATCATTACTCAATTGGATGCACTTGAGACTTCCTAGAGGAAGGGTGTTCAAGTCGAAGATGTAAGTGACAATGAAAAGGAGGAAATGGAAGTTTGTAATGAAGAACAAGTTAGTACTTCTCAAAGTGATTCCAATCAAAGCACCTGGGAAAAAGGTGAATCATCAAGAGGATGAGGTAGATTTGGTAGAGGAAGAGGATGTAGTTTTGTTGGAAAGTGCTATAGATGTTTTGAAGAAGAACATAGGGTATTTGAATTTCCTCAAGCACATAAGATTAGCAGGCATGGAAGGGAAGCTCGTAACCAAGTTATACAAGAAGATGAAGACAAAATTGCTTCACCGAAGCACGTGGAGGAATTAAAGCATGGAGAATTCCTTATGATAGATAGAGTGTTGTTGAAACCAACAAAGAAGATGCATGAACCTGAGCAAAGAAATAAATTGTTTAGAAAAATTTGCAAATGAAGGAGAAAATATTGCAAGGTGATTGTAGATAGTGGAAGCACAGATAATTTTGTGTCAACAGAGATGGTGGAGAAACTTGGGTTGAATAGAATGAAACACCCAAATACGTATAATTTATCATGGTTGCAAAAGGGACATCAAATTTTGGTAATGAAACAATGTATGGTAGATCTCTAAATTGGCTCTTATTAGGATATGGTTTTATGTTACATCATTTCAATGGATGCATGTCACGTTTTGTTGGATAGATGTAACAAGCCTGAAAACAAGAAACAATAAACACACTGAAAAGAAAAAAAATGACTAAGGAGAGGGATTCATAGCCCTTAACCAACCTTAGGTTACTTTAATGTTTAGCAAAACCCCTAAGTTTCTCAAAGAGCTACATCTCATAATATTTCCTCATGCAAGTCCATATGCGTAGGCATATCATATGTCATGCAAATAAGTCTATCAATATCATCATTTTTGATGAGCTAGACTTATCACCTTCAATAAATCGAAGGTATACACGTATCTCCATCCTATATGCAAGCCATTATGCATAGGTATGCTATGTGTATTGTAATTTAAGCTATCAATCTTATCTTTCGACAAGCTATCTTAACTTAGATGTAGTCTTTCCACAAACCTAGTTACCATTCTCCCTAAGGGGTCTTAATCCCTTAGGTCCACTATTTTCATCCTAAGGGGTCTCAATCCCTTAGGTTATCCTCTAATTTCACCTTATAAGTTATTACTTATTATTTTAATAATATTAAGCAAGGAAATCAAATATAGATCTAGATACTAAATCTAACAAAGCATAACTCATAGAACAAAAGAAATATTAAAAGAGCAATAACTATGAAGATACACATGAACTAGAAAGGATTCAAATACATAACATAAATAAATCAAATAGCAATTTAAAGGTACATATTTCACATTTAAATAATTATTACAAATAAGCAAGTATGGTAAATCCTCCATACTTTTAAAAATAATACATTACATCAATTTCATCAGGGAAATCTTCCCACAAATCTAGTTTATTTGAGCATAAGTAAATCAATTGTGAGTAGAGAGCAAACTGGTGCATTATTCCATCTACCACTTTGGTCCTCCCACTCCTTCCATTGATCAATTGAGGATAGTAGGGGATCAAGGCACTCATGGTTTAGGATAGGCATACCTCTAAATGCATTTACTTTCTTTACTTTTCCAAATTGCAACTATACAATTTAATCAAGTCTTTAACCATCTAAAAGCATAGTTGATATCATAAAAGAGTCATTCAACTTGCAACTTAGATCCCAGTTATTACTTTAATCAAACTTATCTTGTTATAATAAAATAAATTCCCATACCTTTAATCTATATAACAATCCCATTCATTTACTTACTCTATTAAAGTTTCATTACTTTAAATTAGAAGTAAATATTTTGCTCAACCAATAAACATATTACTCAATTAAATAAACATAACACTTTATTTTCCTTTATTTAATCAAATAAACATAGCACTCAATTAAATAAACATAACACTTTATTTTCCTTTATTTAGACAAATAAACATAGCACTCAATTAAGTAAACATAATATTTGCTTTTCCTTTATTTAATCAAATAAACCTATTATTCAATTAAATAAACATAACACTTTATTTTCCTTTACTTAATCTAAATTAAAGACATCTCTTTAATCTAATTAAATACTCATCTTTTCTTTCATTTAACATAAATCAAAGACATCTCTTTAATCTATTTAAATACTCATATTTTCCATTATTTAACATAAATGAAAGGCATCTCTTTAATCTATTCAAATAACTTTCTTACCTTTTTATTTAACATAATTAAGTATCATTCTCTAATTACTTAAATAAACTTAACCTTCATTTAATATATACAATAATCAATTACTTTGGTCAAGTAAGATTAAATAAATTAAACTACTTTAAAAACATAAAGCCTTCTCTAAAAATACTCAAGGTGCAATAACGAAGGCACTCACAGCCAATGTACAGGAAAGAACCAACCCAAAAAAAACTTACGATGCCCTACCATGTGAAAATTAAATATGACAACAAAGGAACGACAACAACGCGGTCCATGGTTGGCACAGGTGAGAGTTGGAAGAACCATCGCTACCCATACAACATCTCCACGGTTCACTGTCACAACCCGCTATGAGGTATCTCCTAAAGATAGAGAGCCATCACATGGTGACAACCAGCACTCTCACAAGCTACTCTCATCATAAGCAATGTTACAAGAAACTAGGATGCACAGTTATCAAGGTAGCCATATCCCAAAAAGGAGAAATACATTCAAGGTAAACCAGGTGCCATCGAGGTGAAGTGCCTATTGTTTCAACCTTCCCATAAGGCTTGCAAGAGTAAGCCTAAGTGGAGAGTTTCCTTCTATGACATCTTACAATGGGATGGTTACTCAATAGTCACATCGGATACACTCCTATGGGTATAAAACTACATTGTCATAGGAATGGTGTGATAAAATATTAAGGCTCTTAAAACCCAATTCTCACATGTTTTTCCAACAAGAAGAATGTAGCACTCTTGGCTATTGGTCAAGGTAAGAAATACACTCAGTTTGACAGACACCAAATACCTCAAACTATTATAGAGGTAAGTAAAATATGGAGCTAAAGAACCAGTGAAAGCAAAGACATAGTTTAATTAAACCCTACTTAACTATGATTTTTTCAAACAAGAGAATCGCTTGGAACCCAACCTGATTCTCAATGTTGACTTTCTCCCTCCTTATACTTCCAGAGCATAGTTCTACCAGGCATCAACTTCCAAATCATTGATTTTGAGGGCATCGGATCACAGTGCATGTGTGTTCCTCCTTCTTGCTCATTGGTTCTCTTATCCTCCATCAACGTGTTTTTTCTTCTTGCTTGCTTCTTATTTTTCAAGCAACGCACTCCCTCTTCTCTTCTTGGAGACTGCATTCTACCTTTTTTCATGCCCCTCGTCTTGTCCTCCATCAATCCTCATCTACTAGCATTAACTTTTCTATCTTCCCTATTGTACAGTGGATATTTTCTTCCCAAGTCGGCAAGATTTTTCCTCTTCTTTAAACATGTGAATATATTTTAAAATAAACTCCCTTATTAAAATAAATTACCAACTTATTTTTATAAAGAAGGGATTTTATTATCACTTTAAAATAAATAATCTTTCAAATTGAATTTTTAATATCATTTTAAAATAAACAAACCTTGATTTATATAATGAAGTTCCATTATCATTTTAAAATAAGAAAACCTTTATTTATAAAATGAAGTTCCATTATAATTTTAAAATAAACAAGCCTTTATTTATAATGCAAAAATAAAAGGTTTTCTTATTTAAAAATAACATATTAATATTCTTTTGAAAGGTTTAAACGATACAAGGAGCTCTTAAAGATAACCTACTATGCATTATTTTTATTTTCCAAGCCATCAATGCAGATAGTGATGAAGTAAAATATAATTAAACATGTGCAAAAAACAAAGAGAGAATCATTCCATCAACCTAGTCACATGTCTCAACCAAAGAATTTATGATAGCTACTAGGCTATCAACTTGAGGCTCAAGGTGGCTATCTATTGATGATTATCCCTAATCAATTATGCATACCTATATGAAGGTATCCATCCATGTTACCTCCGAGTTACCTTATCATCACTTTCCCAACCTCAAGTACCCTCACCTTTGGTGGATGAATCAACTTCTTCCACCTACGAGCGTACCTGATCCTACACATTAGCAACTTGTCATTAGTAGCATATTCTTCCATAACAACTAACATCACATAGCCACTTAATTGCACATAATCAAGTATTAAAGCACCATCAAATTAATACATTGTTCCATGCCACAAAGTCCATCAAGGAGGGTCATGACATCCTACCCCGCTAGGACTAAACATCGTCCCAATGTTTCCAGTTTTACAAGACAACAAACAAAGTAAATTATTACATTTAAATATTTTCAAATAAGGGAAAAAAAAATTGCATATACTCCACTTTCTCCCAAGTGGCATTCCTTTCAGAGAAACGGTCCCACTAAACCTTACATTGCTCAAGAATCTGATTCTGCATAGTCTTAGAATGAAACTCAAGAATTTTTACTAGCATCACTTCAATTGCCTCTGGATTTACCATCTGCAAATTAGAAATATTCCACACATGTTCAGGGTTAGCAAGATATTTCCTAAGCAAATATATGTGGAAATAATTTTTGATAGGTTAGGAGGTACGGCAAGTCGGTATGCAATCAAACTGATCTTTATAGTGATGTCAAAGGGTCCTACAAACCATGGATCCAACTTTATGGATTTAATTGTACTTTTAATTGGTTTAACCCTTAGTAACACTTTTTCCCCCACCGAGTATTCTCTTAGAGTTCTCTTTATATCAACATAACTCTTCTACCTATTAGTAGCTTCTTTGAGTCTTTGCCTGATTACCTTCAATAAACCTTCATTTCTCTGGCCAATTATGGTCCAATCATAACTCTATCTTCTAGGTTATCCCAAGACAATGGCATCCTACACTTTAATCCATACAAGGCATCAAAAGGTACATTCCTAGAGATGAGTGATGCCCATTATTTTAGGCAAACTCTACCAAATGTAGATAGTCTTCCCACCGAGACTTTTGATCCATACAGTACATGCAGAGCATGTTCTCTAGTACTTGGTTTACCCGTTCTATTTTATAATCTGTATCAGGGTGGTATGCCAAACTCATATTCAGTTTCATACCTATTGCATGGTGAAGGGCTTTCCAAAATTTAAAAGTAAACTTAGAATCCCTATCTAAGATAATTACCTCAAGAAACCCATGCAATCAGAACACTTCTTTGGAAAATCTTTTAGCCACTATTTGAACATCATCCTTTATGCTTCCAAGTATAAAATGTGCAACCTTAGTCAATTTGTCGACTACTACAAAGATTGCATCATGTTGGTACCTGGTCTTAGGTAAACCTACTATAAAATCCATAGATATGACTTGTCATTTCTTCTTAGGTACACTATGTGGATACAAGTGTCCTACAGGATGCTTGCATTCTACCTTAACTTTTTGAAATTTGATATACTGAGTGATAAAATCAATGATATCCTTCTTCATCCCTACCCAGAAGAAGGTTCTTTTCATGTTCTCCCTTATTTTGGATTCTCCAAGGTGAGAAGAATAAGGAGACCTATGGGCTTCTTGCATTAATAGCTTCCTTAAATCACCTAATTTTGGTCTGATGATTCTACCTTTATAGCACAAAATATTATGTATCATTTCAAAATCCTTATCACCCTCAGGGTATTTATCCATTCTAGCTTGAATTTCTAAGCAATACTCATCCTGAGATTTCTCTTGTCTCACTTGGTCCATCAACTTCATGTGACTTCTGGTTATGGTTGCTATGTGTCTCCTTTTGCTCAAGGCATCAACAACCTTATTCTCTTTTCTCTTTATGTACTCAATTTCAAAGTCATACTTAGTGAGAAACTCGATCTATATTCTCTATCTTGCATTGAGTATTGGTTGGGTAAATATGTACCTTAGACTTTGGTGGTCATATTTCAATTCAAAAGGTCTCCCCACAAAATAGTGGCACCAAATCTTTAGAGCATGCACCATAGCAACTAGCTCTAAATCATGAGTAGCATAATTAACTTCATGATTTTTAAGATTTCTTGAAGTATAAGCTATTACTGACTCTTCTTGCATGAGTACTCCTCCTAACCCTTCCAACAATGCATCAATGCATACTAAAAAATCTCCTTGAGGGTCTGGAATTTTCAATATTGGTGCGATAGTGATTTTTTGCTTCAGTAATGCGAAGGCAAATTCACACTTTTTCGTCCATTTGAATTCCTTCCCTTTCTTCTAAAGTTTAGTTATTATCGCAGTAATCTTTGATAACGTCTATAGTAGCCTGTTAATCACATGAAGCTTCTTACTTTAGTAATATAAGTAGGTATGGCTAGTTTAATATGGCTTCAATCTTCTCTAGATCCACAACAGTTCCTTCTGTTGATATAATATGTCCTAGATATCTCACCTCTAAAACATAAAAGTCAGTTTTGACTAGATTTTCATAGAGTTGGTTTTCCCTTAACAACTCTAGCATGATCTTGAGATGTTTATCTTGTTCTTCCTTATTTTGAGAGTATATTAGGATATCATCTAGAAATACAAGGACAAATTGGTCTAGGTGCCTTCTAAACGCATTGTTCATTAAATTCATGAATGCGGCTAGGCTTTAGTTAGTCCAAAGGGTAGGACTGTAAACTCATAGTACCCATACGTAGTCTTGAATGTCATCTTATGATTATCCTCCTCATGTATTCTTAACTGGTGATACCTTGATCTCATATTGATCTTAGTAAACACTGTGGCATCTCTCAATTGATCAAATAAATCTTTGATTCTAGGTAGGGGATACCGATTCTTTATTGTAGCTTTATTCAACATCTTGTAGTCAATACACAACTTTAAAGAGTCATCTTTATTTTTCACAAATAAAATTGGTGCACCCCAAGGTGACACACTTGGTTTTATCAACCCCTTTTCTAATAACCCTTGCAATTGCACCTTTAGTTCTTGCATCTTGATAGGATTCATTCTATATGAAGATCTATGAATTGGTTTCGATCCTGGCATAATATCAATAGTGAAATCAAATTCTCACTGAGGAAGGAGTCCAAGTAAATTTTTCAAGAAATACATCCTTGAAATCCTGCAAAATTGGGTGTGTTTCCAACACCTCTTTCTTTTGTTCTTCTCCAACTTCATTCATCTTAATAACATAGACTATCCTTCCCTTCCTAAGGGATTTATTTAATTGCATAGCTAAAAACATCTTAGGTTTGAATACCCCCTGCTCGCTATGAATTCTTAGTCTTTCCTTGTCTTCTTCCATATACTTGATCCATCTGTCTTGGAAATTGATTATGGCTTTATGGTCTTGTAACCAATCTATCCCTAGGATCACATTGAAGGCATGAAATGGAGCTACATATAAGCAACTGTGGTTTCTCTAGCTAAATAAATTTTTTTCATAGAAAAACATTGGTTTACTGAGTAGGTTTGTCCAAAACCATACTCGACCTTCCCATTTTATGAACCCATCATAATTCCTCTTCTTTAGTGTTTTTCGATCTTGCTCGGATAAGGTGTCATATTTTTAATGGATGTGCAACTCGGCTTTCTTTTCCAAGGCATACGCCTTTTGTAATGACTTAGGCTCATGCATGTCTACATCATGTTTTATCCTAGATTCCAACCCATGAGTAAACTTATGAACCCATATTTTCTCATTATAGGTAAATACATATTTTAGCAATCTTTCCAGATTTTGTAGTATATCTCCACTATGTTGGTACCTTGCCTTAAACTAGAAAACTCCTCAAATTTTAGGGCATAGAAATGCTCCATAAGGAACCCCTTTTTGAAGATGACTATAAATTCCTTCCATGGGATATCTATTGGTTCAATCTTAGTTTCCTCATAATAAGTTTCCCACCAATCTAGGGTGGCCTCTTCAAGGTAAATCGTAGCCCAAATAGTCCGAGTTCTTAGAGAATATCCCTTTACCGTGAAGTAAACTTCCAATTCCCTTAACCAAGCCTTAGTTGCATCTCCTTCTCCTTCTCCATAAAACTTGGAGATACAAACATTCTTTAGGTCTCTTGTCATTTCCTTTTCTATAAGGGCTCTAGCTTGTAACTATTTCACAGTTAGTCCCTCAGCTTGGTTAACCTCTAAACCTCTATCTTGTGAATTTTTATTTGCAATAGTTTCTAACACCTGTCTCATTTGATCTTGCATGGCAGCAACTATAGTAGTGAAATCTTCCATTCCCCTATTGGAAGTTTTTGGATCCTCATTCTAGATCCTTTCTTCGATGTTACTTTGTTGAGTCTATATAAGTGGAGGTATAGGCCTCCCCTTTCGTACCTTGGGTGGCATATTGACCTGGTTACAACCAAGAAAATTATTAGGCTACAGCTTCATCTTAAACTATACCTCTAATTTAGGTCACAATACAGAGTTCTTATTTCCAAAGCATCAATAATCTAACTAGGATAGCATTCCAAGATTATGATGTATCATTAATACCAAATCCCATACTTAAGGTATCATAACATTCATTCATTCTTGGGATTAGTTCCCATTAGGTTCTAGCAAGCAGAGATTCTAGGTCATCCTAGATTTTAGCTTAAAATTTTAAGCAAGCCTTCATTGGAGATATCCAAATATCTTTAGCACATAAGAAGCTCTATACCCTTGTACCTAGAGCTTTGATACCAAATGTAACAACCCTAAAAATAAGAAACACACACAAAAGAAAAAAATTGACTAAGGAGAGGGATTCATAACCCCTAACCAACCTTAGGTTAACTTAATGTTTAACAAAGCCCATAAGTTTCTCAAATAGCTACATCTCATAATATTTCCTCATGCAATTCCATTTGCGTAGCATATCGTATTTCATGCAAATAATCCCATCAATATCATCATTCTTGATGAGCTAGACTTATCACCTTCAATAAATCGAAGGTATACACGCATCTCCATACTCTATGCAAGCCATTATACGTAGGTATGCTACATGTATTGTGAGTTAAGCTATCAATATTATCTTTCGACAAGCTATCTTAACTCAAATGTAGTATTTCCACAAACCTAGTTACCATTCTCCCTAAGGTCTCTTAATCCCTCAGGTCCACTATTTTCATACTAAGGGGTCTCAATCCCTTAAGTTATCCTCTAAGTTCACCTTATAAGTTATTACTTATTATTTTAATAATATTAAGCAAGGAAATCAAATATAGATCTAGATACTAAATCTAACAAAGCATAACTCATAGAACAAAAGAAATATTAAAAGAGCAATAACTAGGAAGATACACATGAACTAGAAAGGATTTAAATACAAAACATAAATAAATCAAATAGTAATTTAAAGGTACATATTTCAACATTTAAATAATTATTACAAATAATAAAGTATGGTAAATCCTTCATACTTTTAAAAATAATACATTACATCAATTTCATCAGGGAAATCTCCCCACAAATCTAGTCTATTTGAGCATAAGTAAATAAATTGTAAGTAGAGAGCAAACTGGTGCATTAGTCCATCTACCACTTTGGTCCTCCTAGTCCTTCCATCGAACAATTGAGGATAGTAGGGGATCAGGGCACTCATGGTTCAAGATAGGAATGCCTCTAAATGTATTTACTTTCTTTACTTTACCAAATTGCAATTATACAATTTAATCAAGTCTTTAACCATCTAAAAGCATAGTTGATATCATAAAAGAGTCATCCAATTTGTAACTTAGATCACAGTTCTTACTTTAATCAAACTTGTCTTGTTCTAATGAATTAAAATCACATACCTTTAATCTATAGAACAATCCCATTCATTTACTTACTATATTAAAGTTTCACTACTTTAAATTAGAAGTAAATATTTTATTCAATCACTAAACATATTACTCAATTAAATAAACATAACACTTTCTTTTCCTTTATTTAATCAAATAAACATAGCACTCAATTAAATAAACATAACACTTTATTTTCCTTTATTTAATCAAATAAACATAGCACTCAATTAAATAAACATAGCACTTTATTTTCCTTTATTTAATCAAATAGATTAAATAAACATAACACTTTCTTTTCCTTTTTTAAATCTAAATTAAAGACATCTCTTTAATCTATTTAAATAACTTTCTTACCTTCTTATTTAATATAATTAAGTAGCATTCCCTAATTACTTAAATAAACATAACCTTTATTTAATATATTCAATAATCAATTACTTTGGTCAAGTAAGATTCAATAAATAAACTACTTTAAAAACATAAGCCTTCCCTAAAAAGACTCAAGGTGCGATAACGAAGGTGCTCATAGCCAACGTACAAGCAGAACCAACCCAGACAACACCTATGATGCCCTACCATGGGAAAATTGAAGGTGACAACAAAGGAACGATAACAGTGTGGTCCACGATTGGAAGAGGTGAGAGTTGGGAGAACCGCCGCTACCCATGCGATGTCTCTGTGGTTCACTACCGCAACCCACTACGAGGAATCTCCTAAAGATAGAGATACATCACACAATGATAGCCAATGCTCTCATGAGCTACTCTCATCATAGGTGTATAGGTGATGTTACAAGGAACTAGGGCACACAGTTAGCAAGGTAGCCATATCCCAAAAAGTAAAGATACAATCAAGGTAAACCAAGTGCCATTGAGACGAAGTGCCTACTACATCAACCTCCCCACAAGGCTTGCAAGAGTAACCCTAAGTGGAGAGTTTCCTTCGACGACATCTTACAATGGAATGGCTGCTCAATAGCCATGTGAGATACACTCCTATGGGAATAAAACTATGTCACCATAAGGACGGTGTGACCAAAGATTAAGGTTCTTAACACCCAATGCTCACACGCATTAGCCAACAGGAATAACATAGCACTCTTGGCTATTGGCCGAGGTAAGAAATATACTCAGTTTGACAAACACCAAATACCTCAAACTACTACAGATGTAAGTAAAATATGGAGCTAAAGAACCAGTGAAAGCAATCTAAGATGTTTAAATTAAACCCTACTTAACTATGCTTTATTCAAACAAGAGAATCTCTTGGAACCCAACCTGGTTCTCAATGTCAGCTTTCTCCCTCCTTACACTTCCATAGCGCAGTTCTACCAAGCATCAACATCCAAATCACTGGTTCTGAGGGCATCGGATTACAGTGTAGGTGTGTTTCTCCTTCTGGCTTATCGGTTCTCTTCTCCTCCAACAACGTGTTTTTCTTCTTGCTTGCTTCTTTTTTTCAAACAATGTGCTCCCTCTTCTCTTCTTGGAGATCATATTCTACCTTTTTTCCTACCCCTGGTCTTGTCTTCCATCAATTCTCATCTACTGGCATTAACTTCTCCTCTATCTACCCTGTCGCCCAACAATATTTTATCCCCAAGTTGACAAGAGTTTTCCTCTTAATTAAACATGTGAATATAATTTAAACAGAACTTTATTAAAATAAATTACCAAGTTATGTTTATAAAGAGAGGATTCTATTATCACTTTAAAATAAATAATATTTCAAAATGAAATTCTATTATCATTTTAAAATAAACAAACCTTTATTTATAAAATGAAGTTCCATTATCATTTTAAAATAAACAAACCTTTATTTATAATACAAAAATAAAAGGTTTTCTTATTTAATACTAACATATTAATATTCTTTTGAAAGGTTTAAATGAGACAAGGAGCTCTTAAAGACAGTTTACTATGCATTCTTTTTATTTTCCAAGCCATCAATGCAAATAGTGATGAAGTAAAATATAATTAAACATGTGCAACAGACAAAGAGAGAATATTTCCATCAACCTAGTCACCTGTCTCAACTAGAGAATTTACAATAGCTACTAGGCTATCAACTGAGGCTCAAGGTGGCTAGTTATTGATGATTATCCCTAATCGATTATGCATACCTATATGAAGGTATCCATCCATGTTACCTCCGAGTTACCTTATCATCACTTCCCCAACCTCAAGTACCCTCGCCTTTGTTGGATGATTCAACTTCTTCTACCTATGAACATACCTGATCCTACACATTGATAACTTGTTAGCAATATCATATTCTTCCATACCAACTAACATCACATAGCCTCTTAATTGCATATAATCAAGTATTAAAGCATCATCAAATTAATACATTGTTCCATGGCACTGTCATGACCCTCCCAAATGGACTTTTGGAACATGGAAAAATAATATATAAACAAATGTGGCTAATGTTTGATTTTGTGCAACTAAGTAGCTTCATGATATTAGATAAGTAATGAAGGATATATTACTACTAATGAATTGCCAATGTGTAGGATCAAGTGCACTCGTGAGTGGAGGAAATTGAGTCATCCACCGGAGACGAGAGTACTTGAGGAAGGGGAAATGATGATAAGGCAACTCGAAGGTAACACGAATAGATACCTGCATATAGGTATGCATTCATTTATGGGATAATTATCAATGTCTAATCACCTTGAGCCCCAGACTGACAGCCTAGTAGCTATCATAAGTTCTAGAGGCTGAGACAGGTGATTAGATTGATGGAAAGACTCCCTCTTTGTTTGATGCACTTGCATAATTATCTTTTACTTCAGCACTATTAATCTTGATGACCGGTAGTCATGGAATAGATGGTTTACCTTCACAAACTTCTTATGTGTATTGTTTAAATAAATAGTTGATTTATTTAAAAGGGCATAAGATATTGTTTAAATAAATAGTTGATTTATTTAAAAGAGCATAAGATAATGTTTAAATAAATAGTTGATTTATTTAAAAGAGCATAAGATAATGTTTAAATAAATAGTTGATTTATTTAAAAGGGCATAATAAGATATTGTTTAAATAAGTAGTTGATTTATTTAAAAGAGCATAAGATAATGTTTAATTAAATAGTTGATTATTTAATATAAATCAAAGAAAGGGGCCTCATGAAAAATGAGCGGTTGATTATGTAAATAATGTTGGTAGAGGTCCGTGTGATAAAATGATTGATTTATTCAAAAAGTATTAATACTAAAATAATCAAAGGTAATTAATTTACCAAAGCTATTGCCAAAAACTTATCTTAAATTAAGAAAAGTAGAATTCCTTAAACCTCCAGCCTCGACGTACCTAGGAAGTCGTCGCCCACCCATCGATCGCCCCACTGAGGCGTTATGGCGACAAGACGACATTCGGCAAGCTCCTTTGATGAGAGAAGGAAATTCTTTATGGTGACTGCCTTGGGAAGAGAACAAGGAAGGGTGTTCACCCTACCTCCTATCAGAGGTGGTCGAGGAAGTAATGGCGGGTAGGCAGGAATGTGGATTGAGGAGGGGGAGAAGGTGTGGAAGGAAAAGCACGAAGGGCAGAGAGAGAGGCATCCAGAAGAACGAATGGGGGGAAGAGCAAAGAAATGAGCAATGAGCGATGAGCGACCGTCGAGCAGTGCAGGTGACCCAATCACCGTAGGTGAACTAGGTTGGTTATCATCTAAAGTCGGTTGTTATGCTTTCCTCTCTGTGTGAAAGGAGCATAAAGCTCCGTGTAAGAGCATAAAGCTCTATGTGTAAAGAGTCATGAAGCTTTGTGTGAAAGGAGCATAAAGCTCCATGTAAGAGCGTAAAGATCTATGTGTAAAGAGCTATGAAGATCTGTGTGAAAAGAACGTAAAGCTTTGTGTGTAAATAGTTGTAAAGCTCTATGTGAAAAGAGTGTAAAGCTTTATGTGTAAAGAGCCATGAAGCTCTGTGTGAAAAGAGCGTAAAGCTCTGTGTGTAAAGAGTCGTGAAGCTCTATGTTAAAGAAGCGATGAAGCTCCGTGTAAGAGTGTAAAGCTTTGTGTGTAAAGAGTCATGAAGCTCTGTGTGAAAGGAGTGATGAAGCTTCGTGTAAGAGCATAAAGCTTTGTGTGTAAATAACCATGAAGCTCTGTGTGAAAGGAGCGATGAAGCTCCATGTAAGAGCCATGAAGCTCTATGTGAAAGGAGCGATGAAGCTCCATGTAAAGAGCAGTGAATCTCTATGTAAGAGTAGTGAAGCTCTGTGTGAAAGGAGCGATGAAGCTCCATGTAAAGAGCAGTGAAGCTCTATGTAAAGAGCATAAAGCTCTGCGGTAAGAGCGCAAAGCTTTGTGTAAATAGCAATGAAGCTCTATGTGAAAGGAGCGATGGAGCTCCGTGTTAAGAGCATGAAGCTCTATTTAAATTTTAAAGGGCATCGAAGCCTTGTGTTAACGAGCATTGTAGCTCCATGTTAAAGTGAGCATCGTAGCTCCATATTAGAGCATCGTAACCCTGTGTTAAAGGACATGTAGCATCGTAGATGGTCGTGTTTGTGCGAGCCAAGGATCTGGATGCTTTGCCATCCGATAGCTCTTAGTAGTTGGTAGAAGCTTAGTTGTTGTTCATTGTCTTCTTAATAGATTAAGATGAAAATTAATGTTATTTTGTAAAGTAGGGGTATGGAACCTTATGTTATGAAATAAAATGGAAATGAATGTTATTTTGTAATGTAGGGGTATGGGACCTTATGTTATGAAATAAAATGGAAATGAATGTTATTTTGTAATGTAGGGGTATGGGACCTTATGTTATGGAATAAAATGGAAATGAATGTTATTTTGTAATGTAGGGGTATGGGACCTTATGTTATGAAATAAAATGGAAATGAATGTTATTTTGTAATGTAGGGGTATGGGACCTTATGTTATGAAATAAAATGGAAATGAATGTTATTTTGTAATGTAGGGGTATGGGACCTTATGTTATGAAATAAAATGGAAATGAATGTTATTTTGTAATGTAGGGGTATGGGACCTTATGTTATGAAATAAAATGAATGATGGTTATTTTTTAATTTAAGGGTATGGGACCTTATGTTATGAAATAAAATGAATGATGGTTATTTTGTAATTTAAGGGTATGGGACCTTATGTTATGAAATAAAATGAATGAAGATTATTGGTAGTTTAAGGGTATGGGACCTTATGCTATGAAATGAAGAAAAAGGTTTATTGGGAATTAAGGTAGTTGTTTTGAGTAATGAGATGTGTGAACCTAGTTCCTAAAAATTAAGGGTATGGGACTTTAATTGTTGAGAAGGTTTGTTCATTTATTTACAAGTAGAGTGCATGGGCTGATGCATGGTTGATTGACTCCCTCAAGTTGACTAAGGAGGAAATGGAAAGGGTAGTTTCCATGATTAGTACTATGCATTAGTAAGTTGAATTGCTTGGGTTATTTGTATAGTTGCAATTTGGAAATGAATTAAATAAGTGCATATAGAAGCATGTCTATCCGGATCCATGAGTGTCCTGATCCCCTAATATCCTCACTTGATCGATGGAAGAGCGGGAAGGCCAGAATCATGAGATGGACCAATTCACAAGTTTGCTCTCTACCTTACATCTTGTCTTTTATGCATTAGATTAGATTGTGGGGAGATTTCCCCAATAAAATGGATGTAAAGTATCATGGAAAGTATGGGATGTACCATACTTATGTATCTGAATGAACATTGCAACTACTATGCTTAGTACTTCTTTATTCAGATTATTGCATTTAAATATTTAATGTATGTTTGTATGGTGATTGTTTCTTTACGCTTGATTATTCTTGTTGTTAGTCAATTCATTTTGTTAGATTTAGTATCTAGATATTTAATGCTCTTGTGTGATTAAAAGAATGAATCATTAGTAAGTTCTAGGTGAACTTAGTGGATACCCTAAGGGCTTGAGACCCCCTTAGGGATATTGGTGACTAGGTTTGGAAGATTGTACCAGAGTTAAGATAGCTTGTCAGTAGACAAGATCGATAGCTTAACTCGTAGTACACGTAGCATACCACACATAACGGCTTGTGTGGATATGGAGATGCATGTATACCTTCTAATGATTGAAGGTGGTAAGTATATCTCATCAAGACTGATGAGAGGGATGGAATTATATGCTCAACATAAGATAGGCTTACGCAGACGGACTTGCATGAAGGGAATCTTGTGTGGTATAGTTCTTGAGAAACTTAGGGGATGTCAAACAGTAAGTCGGTCTAAGGTTGGGCAAGGATTTATGAATCCTTCTCCTTAGTCAATATATATATATATATATATATAAACTTTCTTTTCTCTTTTGTTTTGTATGTTTTCTTGTTTCGTGTGAATTTGAGGTATTACATTTGGTATCAAAGCTCTAGGTTCGAGGGTATAGAGCTTCTTATGTGTTGTAGAAGAGATTCGGGGATCTCCAAAGAGGCTTGCTTGGGAATAAGCTGAAATCTGAAGTAACCTAGAGTCTCTACTATTAGGTTCTAATGGAATTGATTCCGAGGAAGGATGGATATTAAAGATACCTTAGTATGGGCTTTGGTATTGATGATATATCCTCACGTAGGAACATCCTCCTAGTTAGACCTCTAATGATTAGCAAAAGAAGGACTCTGTATCATGGTCAAGTTAGTGATTCAGTTGGGGAGAGACGTCAAACAACCCTTTTTTTGGGGAAACCCACAACAAGCCCCCCCCCAAGGAAAAGAGAGAGAGCCCCCCCCCCAAACAAAACAAAAAAAAAAAAACCCAAAAACAAGACCAAAAAAGGGGACCCGAGAGTGCCAAAGGAGAAAAAAACCACCCCCCCCCCCCACCCGCCCGCGCCCCAACCGAGCCAAAAAAACCACACCACAACAAACCAAAACCACAACCCCGAGAAGAGCAAGAAACCAAACCAGGGCGGGGGGAGGAACACAAAAAAAAAAAAAAACCACCCCAAAAAAAAAAAAAGAAAAAAAAAAAAGAAAGAGGCCGCGCGTCTCCCGCGCGCGGGGGGGGGGGGGGGGGGGGGGAGGGAGGAGGAAGGGGAGGTGTGAGTGAGACACCTCCCCCGCTTCCAGTTAAATACGCTGGCGCCGCGCACAAATAGTAAGCAGTAGTAACACAAATGGACTGGTGGGAGACTTACTATGAGGAGACTAAGATTGAACCAATAGACATTCCATGGAAGGAATTCATAGTCATATTCAAAAATATATTCCTCACAAAACACTTCTATGCATTGAAGTTTGAAGAGTTTGCCAGCCTAAGACAAGGGAGTAACTTAGTGGAGGTATACTACCAAAAGTTGGTAAATTTGTTGAAATATGTACCTACCTATAATGATAAGATGTGGATTCATAAGTTTACTCATGGATTGTAGTCTAGGATAAAGCATGACATAGAAATGTAGGAACCTAAGTCATTACAAAAGGCTTATGATTTGGAAAAGAAAGTAGAGTCTCATTTTTGCTATAAGTATGAAAACCTGACCAACCAGGAACGTCAGGAACTAAAGAAGAGGAATAGCAATGGGGTTATAAAATGGGAGGCAGAGCAAGAATGGAAGGCTAAGAACCCCTAGAATCCAGAGAAGAAATTCAATGGAGGCCAAAAGAAATTCAAGAAGAACTTATTCAAGAAAGGCAACAAACCCAATAATGCTAAACCTCCTTCGCAGAAACCATCAACTCCAGTACCAACGATTAATAATGAGGAGCAAAAAATGGAAAAGAAACACAGGCCCAAGGATGAATATTACCATTGCAAAGGGGCTCACTATGCTAATCAGTGCTCATATCGACCAGGGACAAGCACATCCAACAATAAAGGAAAGGAGTCGATGCATAATATCTACGCTGCAATTGGGAATCAAAAACTTTAAGGGCAAGCCACCTCGTTAATCATTAAAGGTAAGATTCTTGATAAACAAGTAGATATTTTAATAGATAGTGGAGCCACCAATAGTTTTATTTCTTGTAAATTAGCCAAGGATATGCCAAAAAGGCCAGGGTATTTAGCTCATGGATGGAAGGTTGAGTATGGGTCTGGACAAACCTACTCCATAAACCAATGTTTCCCAATGATGGAAATTACTTTAGAAAGTGGAACCACGGAAGGTTACCTGTACGTAACTCCACTTCACGCCTTTGATGTGATCCTAGGGATGGATTGGCTACAGGCCCATCAAGCCATAATCAATTTCCAAGATAGATGGATTGAGTATTCCAAGGGAAATAATGAGAGGGTGTGAATTTGTAGCAAACAAGGGGTATTCAAGCCCTAGATGTTGTCTACCATGTAGTTGAAGAAATCCCTCAAGAAAGGAGGAATCATTTATGTTGTAAAAATGAACGAATTTGAGAGAGATCGAAAGGAATAGGTGATTGAGGCACACCCAATTCTACGAGAATTTTAGGATGTATTTCCAAAATATCTACCAGGGTTCTCTCCTGTGTGAGAATTTGATTTCACTATCGATCTTATACTAGGAGTGGAACCCATCCATTGATCTCCATATAGGATGTCACCTATTGAGATGCAGGAGTTAAAGGTACAACTACAAGGGTTATTGGAGAAGGGGTTGATAAAACCAAGTGTGTCACCATGGGATGCACCCATTTTATTTGTAAAAAAGAAGGATGGATCTCTAAGATTGTGTATTGACTATAGGATGTTGAATAAGGCCACAATAAAAAACTGGTACCCTCTGCCCAGGATCGAAGATTTATTTGACCAGCTAAGAGATGCCACGGTGTTTACCAAGATAGACCTAAGATCAAGGTATCACCAAATGAGGATTTGTGAGGAAGACACTCACAAAATGACATTTAAAACAAGGTATGGACATTACGAGTTCACCATCCTACCCTTCGGACTAACCAATGCACCCGTTGCCTTCATGAATTTAATGAACAGTGTGTTCAAAAGGCACCTGGACAAGTTAGTCCTTGTATTTCTTGATGACATCCTCATATATTCTCAGAGCAAGGAAGAGCATGATAAGCATCTTAGGATCATGTTGGAACTACTAAGAGAGAATCAACTCTATGGGAATCTAGCCAAGAGCGATTTCTATGTTTCAGAGGTGCACTATTTAGGGCATATTATATCGGAGAAAGGGATCATAGTGGATCCAAAGAAAATAGAGGCCATGATAAATTGGCCATCCCCTATGAATGTTAATGAGGTAAGAAGCTTCATGGGGCTAACGAGCTATTACCGGCATAACATAAAGGATTTCTCAAAAATCACCTAGGCAATAACTAATCTCCAAAAGAAGGGAAAGGATTCAAGTGGACGGATAATTTTGAGGTTGCTTTCGCCATGTTTAAGCAAAATCTTACTACTGCACTGATACTAAGGATTCTGGATCCTCAAGGAGATTTTATGGTATGCACGGATGCATCATTGGAAGGACTAGGGGGAGTTCTCATGCAAGAAGAGTCAATAGTGGCTTATACTTCAAGGAAGCTTAAAAATATTGAGGTTAATTATGCCACACATGATTTAGAGCTAGCTATTGTAGTGCACACTCTAAAGTCCTGGTGCCATTATCTAGTAGGAAGACCCTTTGAGCTAAGATCATACCATTAGAGTCTGAAGTACATATTTACTCAACCAATACTCAACGCAAGGTAGAGAAGGTGGGTCGAGTTCCTCATTGAGTATGATTTTGAAATTGAGTACATTAAAGGAAAATAAAATAAGGTTGTGGATGCCCTGAGTAGAAGGAGACACCTAGCAACCATAACCAGAAGCCACATAAAACTTATGGATCAAGTAAGGCAAGAGCAATTTCAAGATGGATATTATCAAGAAATTCTAGCCAAGTTAAGAGAAGACCCTGAGGGCAATAAGGAATTTGGGGTGATAGATGACCTCATATGTTATAAAGGAAGAGTCATCATACCAAAATCAAGAGATTTAAGGAGGATATTGATGCAGGAAGCCCATAGATCTCCTTATATGGCTCACCCCGGAGGGGTAAAAATGAGAGAAAACCTAAAAAGGACCTTCTTCTTGGTAGGAATGAAGAAGGATATTACAAATTTGTAGTCCGATGCCTCGAATGCTAGAAGTTCAAGGTATAACACAAGCATCCCACAGGATATTTGTATCCCCATAGTATACCTACTCAAAAATGGCAGGTCATATCAATGGATTTTATTGTAGGCTTACCTAAGACCAGGTACCAACATGATGTAATCTTTGTGGTGGTCGAAAAATTAACCAAGGTCGCACACTTCATACCTGGGAGCACCAAGGATGATGCTCAAGTGGTGGCTAATAGGTTTGTTAAATAAGTGTTCAGATTGCATGGATTCCTCGAAGGTAATTATATCATATAGGGATTCCAAGTTTACTTTAAAATTTTTGAAAGCCCTACATCATGCAATAGGCACAAAGTTGCATATGAGTTCAGCATACCACCCTAAAACAGATGGTCAGACGAAGTGAGTAAACCAAGTCCTAGAGGATATGCTCCGCATGTATTGCATGGACCACAAGTCTCGGTGGGAAGACTATCTGTCGTTGGTAGAGTTTACCTACAACAATGGATATCATTCCTCTCTAGGGATGGCACCTTTTGATGCCTTGTATGGGTGAAAGTGTAGAACACCACTATCATGGGACAACCCAGAGGATAGAGAGGTAATTGGACCATAAATGGTCAATGAAATGGAAGAGCAAATCAGGGTAATCAGGCAAAGGCTCAAAGAGGTTGCTGATAGGCAGAAGAGCTATGCCGATTTAAAAAGAACTCCCAAAGAATACTTGGTGGGAGATAAAGTGTTCCTAAGGGTCAAACCAATGAAAAGTGTGATCAAGTCCACAAAATTAGATCCACGATTTGTAGGACCCTTTGAGATCACTGATAAGATTAGCCCGGATGCATATCGACTCACCTTACCTCCAAATTTGTTAAAAATCCATGACACCTTCCACATATCTTTGCTTAGAAAATATATTGTTGACCTTGAACATGTGTGGGATGTCTCTAACTTGCAAATGGCAAATTCGGAGGCAATCGAAGTAATGCCAGTAAGGATCCTAGAATTCCGTTCTAAAGCTATGTGGAATCGAACCTTTGAGCAGTGTAAGGTCCAATGGGACCGTTTCTCTAAGATAAATGCCACTTGAGAGAAAGTGGCGGATATGCAAAAATATTTTCCTTTTATGTTTGATGAAATTTAAGCTATTGTAACAAATTGTTGATTTTATATGCGGTTTAAAACTAAGAAACATCGGGGACGGTGTTAATCCTAGTGGGGGAGGATGTCATGACCCTCCCAAATGGACTTTTGGAACATGGAAAAATAATATATAAACAAATGTGGCTAATGTTCAATTTTGTGCAACTAAGTAGCTTCATGATATTAGATAAGTAATGAAGGATATGTTACTGCTAATGAATTGCCAATGTGTAGGATCAGGTGCACTCGTGAGTGGAGGAAATTGAGTCATCCATCGAAGACGAGAGTACTTGAGAAAGGGTAAATGATGATAAGGCAACTCAAAGGTAACACAGATAGATACCTTCATATAGGCATGCATTCAATTACGGGATAATCATCAATGTCTAATCACCTTGAGCCCCAAACTGACAACCTAGTAGCTATCATAAGTTCTAGAGGCTGAGACAGGTGATTAGATTGATGGAAAGACTCCCTCTTTGTTTGATGCACTTGCATAATTATCTTTTACTTCAACATTATTAATCTTGATGACCGATAGTCATGGAATAGATGGTTTACCTTCACAAACTTCTTATGTGTATTGTTTAAATAAATAGTTGATTTATTTAAAAGGGCATAAGATATTGTTTAAATAAATAGTTTATTTATTTAAAAGAGCATAAGATAATGTTTAAATAAATAGTTGATTTATTTAAAAGGGCATAAGATATTGTTTAAATAAATAGTTGATTTATTTAAAAGGGCATAAGATATTGTTTAAATAAGTAGTTGATTTATTTAAAAGAGCATAAGATAATGTTTAATTAAATAGTTGATTATTTAATATAAATCAAAGAAATGGGTCTCATGAAAAATGAGTGGTTGATTATGTAAATAATGCTGGTAGAGGTCCATGTGATAAAATGATTGATTTATTCAAAAAGTATTAATACTAAAATAATCAAAGGTAATTAATTTACCAAAGCTATTATCGAAAACTTATCTTAAATTAAGAAAAGTAGAATTCCTTAAACCTCTAGCCTCGGCGTACCTAGGAAGTCGCTGCCCACCCATCGATCAACCCCCCTGAGGCGTTATGGCGACAAGACAGCATTCGACAAGCTCCTCTGATGAGAGAAGGAAATTATTTATGGCGGCTTCCTTGGGAAGAGAACGGGGAAGGGTGTTCACCCTACCTCTTGTCGTAGGTGGTCGTGGAAGTAATGGTGGGTAGGTGGGAACGTGGACCGAGGAGGGGGAGAAGGTGTGGAAGGAAAAGCATGAAGGGCAGAGAGAGAGGCAGCCAAAATGATGGATTGGGGGAGGAGCGAAGAAAGGAGCGACGAGCGATAAGCGATCGTCGAGCAGTGCAGGCGATCCAATCACCGCAGGCGAACCAGGTTGGTTATCATCTAAAGTCGGTTGTTATGCTTTCCTCTCTGTGTGAAAGGAGCGTAAAGCTTCGTGTAAGAGTGTAAAGCTCTATGTATAAATAGTTGTGAAGCTCTGTGTGAAAAGAGCATAAAGCTCTATGTAAAGAGTCGTGAAGCTCTATGTGAAAAGAGTGTAAAGCTCTTTGTGGAAATAGTTGTGAAGCTCTGTGTGAAGGGAGCGATGAAGCTCTGTGTAAGAGCATAAAGCTTTGTGTGTAAAGAGCGTAAAGCTCTGTGTAAAGAGTTGTGAAGCTCTGTGTGAAGGGAGCGATGAAGCTCCGTGTAAGAGTATAATTTTTTGTGTGTAAAGAGTCGAGAAGATCTGTGTGAAAGGAGTGATGAAGCTCCGTGTAAGAGTTGTGAAGCTCTGTGTGAAAGGAGCGAAGAAGCTCCATCTAAAGAGTAGTGAAACTCTGTGTAAAGAGCATAAAGCTCTGTGGTAAGAGCGTGAAGTTATCTGTAAGAGCAGTGAAGCTCTATGTGAAAGGAGCATTGTAGCTTCGTGTAAAGAGTAGTGAAGCTCTGTGTAAAGAGCATAAAGCTCTACAGTAAGAGTGTGAAGTTGTGTGTAAAGAGTAGTGAAGCTCTGTGTGAAAGGAGCGATGGAGCTCCATGTTAAGAGTGTGAAGCTCTATGTAAAGGGCATTGAAGCCCTGTGTTAACGAGTGTTGTAGCTCCGTGTTAAAGCGAGCATCATAGCTCCACATTAGAGTGGTGTAACCCTGGGTTAAAGGACGTGTAGCATCGTAGATGGTCATGTTTTTACGAGCCAAGGATCTGGATGCTTTACCATCTGATAGCTCTTAGCAGTTGGTAGAAGCTTAGCTACTGTTCATTGTCTTCTTAATAGATTTTAAAATGGAAATGAATGTTATTTTGTAATGTAGGGGTATGGGACCTTATGTTATGAAATAAAATAGAAATGAATGTTATTTTGTAATGTAGGGGCATGGGACCTTATGTTATGAAATAAAATGGAAATGAATTTTATTTTGTAATGTAGGGGTATGGGACCTTATGTTATGAAATAAAATGGAAATGAATGTCATTTTGTAATGTAGGGGTATAGGACCTTATGTTATGAAATAAAATGGAAATGAATGTTATTATGTAATGTAGGGGTATGGGACCTTATGTTATGAAATAAAATGGAAATGAATATTATTTTGTAATGTAAGGGTATGGGACCTTATGTTATGAGATAAAATGAATGATGGTTATTTTGTAATTTAAGGGTATGGGACCTTATGTTATGATATAAAATGAATGAATATTATTGGTAGTTTAAGGGTATGGGACCTTATGCTATGAAATGAAGAAAAAGGTTTATTTGGAATTAAGATAGTTGTTTGACTAATGAGATGTGTGAACCTAGTTCCTAACAATTAAGGGTATGGGACTTTAATTTTTTAGAAGGTTTGTTCATTTATTTACAAGTAGAGTGCATGGGTTTATGCATGGTTCACTGAATCCCTCAAGTTGACTAAGGGGGAAATGGAAAGGGTAGTTTCCATGATTAGTACTATGCATTAGTAAGTTGAATTGCTTGGGTTATTTGTATAGTTGCAATTTGGCAATGAATTAAGTGCATTTAGAAGCATGTCTATCCGGATCCATGAGTGTCCTGATCCCCTAATATCCTCACTTGATCTATGGAAGAGAGAGAAGGCCAAAATCATGAGATGGACCAATTCACAAGTTTTCTCTCTACCTTACATCTTGTCTTTTATGCATTAGATTAGATTGTGGGGAGATTTCCCCAATAAAATGGATGTAAAGTATCGTGGAAAGTATGGGATGTACCATACTTATGTATCTGAATGAACATTGCAACTACTATGCTTAGTACTTCTTTATTCATATTATTGCATTTAAATCTTTAATGTATGTCTTTATGGTGATTGTTTCTTTACGCTTGATTATTCTTGTTGTTAGTCAATTCATTTTGTTAGATTTAGTATCTAGATCTCTAATGCTCTTGTGTGATTAAAAGAATGAATCATTAGTAAGTTCTAGGTGAACTTAGTGGATACCCTAAGGGCTTGAGACCCCCTTAGGGATATTGGTGACTAGGTTTGGAAGATTGTACCAGAGTTAAGATAGCTTGTCAGTAGACAAGATCGATATCTTAACTCGTAGTACACGTAGCATACCACACATAACGACTTGTGTGGATATGGAGATGTGTGTATACCTTCTAATGATTGAAGGTGGTAAGTCTAGCTCATCAAGACTGATGAGAGGGATGGACTTATATGCTCAACATAATATAGGCTTACGCAGACAAACTTATATGCTCAATGTAAGAGGCTAGGCATGGAAAAGAGGTTGATGGTCTAGGTCACCAATAGTAGTGACAACAAAGAAGATAGTGCAATGACTCCTACAATAGATAAGGGAAAAGAGAAGGAGAAAAGAAGTGATAAAGAGAGTGGAGGAAGATGAACCTCATTAGGTCATTGTTGGCCATGACAAAGGCTATGTTGTGAGGATTAAAAGTGACAATGGTACTTCAGCTACTGGTTAAGGACATTGTGTTGATGATCGAGGTCAGAGTGGCGATGAATATTTTGGGTGCTTTGAAAGGCACACTGCAGGCATTGGCTCCAATTTGATGAGAAGAATAGGGTACAATGGCAAAGGATTGGGAATATATGGAAAAGGTGTGAAAATACCCATAATATCGAAGATAAGGCGAAAGAATGAAGGCCTTGGGTATGTCGATTCGATAGGAAGTAGTGGTACTAAATTTGTGAAAGGAGAGTAGTACATGGAATGAAGGTTCGAGAATGGGTTGTTGCAGTCTGTGCAAAAGATCTGGACATGTAGCAACTAGGTGTTGGAACCTGCATCCTTGTGGGAATTATGGAGGACGAAATCACTCCACATGCAAGTGTTGGCACCGAGAGGAAGTCACCAACAAGGTGCATGTTAATTGCGGTTGAATGGATGTACCGCAATGGGACAAGGTGAAACTAATGTTGAGTGCATTCTATAGAAAGAGGTTGATCCTCAGAGGAAGGCCAAGATAGAACAACAGAATTGACCCTGTGAAGACAGCTACGATAGAGTGGTAATAGATTGGAAGAGCACTTCATAAGCGGGAGCTTATGAAACATTTTTGGTACCCAACGAGTATGATGTGGAGCATCCTATAGCCCTACCACTGTAGAAATTGAACCATCACGGAGATGGAAAGCCAACTGCTTGATCGTTATGTGACTGCTCTAAAAATTATAAATTAATATTTTGTCTTAAGGAGGGTTGACGAGGAGAGGAAGGAGAGGTCTCAACTAGGCTTTGTAATTCCAACAAATAAATAAAAACTATTTTATCCATTAACCCTTGCGAGGCTTGTTGTTAATTGCATATTTGGGATTGTTTGTGTTCTATTGTTTTCTTCCTATGCAGGTTCCTGAGAAGCATTCGATGAGTTACAACCCAACAAAGAAGAATTTTGGTGCTGCAGTTGGAACCTAAGAAACCCTTCGAACGTGCAAAAAGTGAATCTCAATATAAATATATGCTAGCAATAGAGGATAGCAGCGTCATCAAAATGTAGTCCCGTGGACAAGAACCTCAATGATAAACCAATGTGATTAAAAAATGTGAATTTGCTCCCAAACAGGAGTGCATGAGATTTCAATACGTGAGGAGGAGTTATTCTCCACTTTGGAACTAGACAAGAAAGAAGGAGATCGTATGAAATAGATTACAGAGCTAACATAGTAAGGTTCAACTCCACCCTGACCTTATGAGTGGAAGCCAACTATTCAGTTTTACGAAGGAGAAACACCCTACTAGGGTTCATATTGGAAGTGTGCAATTGTGCTGCCTCAATCAAGGAATCCACGTACAATTGAATGATTCGACTATGCAGATTGAATGATTGCTCGAACATACGACCTACCCAAGATTGAATGAAAGTTATTCAAATTTAATGATTGGCCAAGGTGTACGATTTGCCCAAGGTTGAATGATTACTATTTGGATTGAACGGTTGCCCAAGGTGTACGATTTGCCTAGGTCGTACGATTTGCTACTGGATCGTATGGTTTGCTATTGGATCATGCAATTTGTAGTTTAGATCATACAATTACCCTAGATTGTATGATTGACTAGGGTTGGTGATTACTGCTCAAATTGTATGATTGCAATTTAGGTTGTACGATTGTCGCGAGTTGTACGATTTGCAAGACTAAATAATTGCCCATTGATTGCACCAGCATCATTGCTAGGTTATTGAAGAAGATGTGAGTGTAATTGAATCTTATTGAAGGTGATGTTTGCTACTGCATCAAAGACAAAAGCACTTATTGCAATATCTTGATTTGAGTGGCTTATACAGTTTGCTAAGTTTACTATATAAGAGAGTGGGTAGATATTTTAAGGAGGTTTTTGAACTTAATCAAGTAGAGGACTCTCTCTTATCCACCAATGTATCTGACCCAACATCCATAAAAACTTTAGGTGCTTCACATTTTTTATTGATTGGATCCATATTCTTGTAGTTATTCTACATGTCAATTTGTGAAAATTCAAAATTTGAGGCCAAGTTGGATGGATATGATTTAACTTCTATAGATTCTAACAGTTTATCTCAGTCCTTCACTTTCTCAAAGACAAATATTGTAATTGGCTCCTTTGAGACACACACAACATGCATTGTCTCAAAGTTGCTTCAAAATATGGGTTAAAATGATGGTGGTCTTGGTAAATATGCTTAGATATAGTTACTCATGTTCATCCTACTTTTCAATATTCATTTAGAATAATATCAAGGCTAGGACGCTTTGACCTTCTAGGCAAAGTTCTAGCTCAATACATTATACTGCTATTTGCTTGCAACTAGATTTTGACTATGTTTTTGAGATGTTGTCTTCAATTTCTACACAGCTAGAAGACATGGGATGTTCCATATTCACACGCCACACTCATTGAATCCATTATTGATCAAATTGAATTCATTTCTTAAGCTTCATGAGACATCCTTCTCTATCTAGGCTTCAAAATTTCCCCCTTATTATAATGTGTTGTGCCTGCTAGGTATCACAGGTGGTGGTGCAGGTTTTTTCAGAGGACATTTTGCTTCAACTTTTTCCCTTAATTTTTTAGGGCATGGACCAGGTGAGATGTAATTGTCTTCAATTCCTACACAGCTTGAGATAGAGGTTGTTGCATCTTCCACACTCTACGCTCCATGGATCCATTCTTTGATTGAATTGAATTTGTTTCTCAAGCTTCATGAAACATTCTTTTGAGCCTAGGGTTCAAAATTTTGCATTGATCTTCATATGTTGTGTCTGCCATGTATCCCAGGTGGTTATGCACTTTTTACAAAGGACCTTTTGTATCAACCTTTGTTCTTTATTTTTTTCAAGGCATCGACCCTCTCACATAATATTTTGATCTGGTTGAGAAATAAATTAAGAGGGAGAAAACAAATTGTCCTTCACATTCGCAATAGAAAAATAGAAAACTCGCTCTCACAATAGAAGGTTGATTGCTACCAAGACAAACTATTGGTCAGCATGACAACTAGGGGTTCCTTCATGGTAAACAGAGACAAGGATTCAGTCTTGAAAAAGGCCCTTACAAGGTCAGCAAAGTAGAATTATTCATGGAATATCTCATTGTAGCACGAGTGGGCCCGACGGTGAAGGCTTGGGTACTCCGAGTGGGCCCGACGGTGAATGCCTGGGTACTCTAGATGGGAGGTCTACGGTTGAATCCGAATGGAGTAGCACATGTATATCCGTAGGTGGATTGCATAACATAAGTGCCTCCCACATATAGTGTTGTATGAGGTGGGCTGATACGTAATGCCACTTAACATTTATAACTTACCCATTGGATGGTGGTCTGATACGTAATGCCACTTAACTTTTTATAACTTACCCATTGGATGGTGTACCTATATCAATTCTAATATGCATAAGGTGTTTATGCTTTGCCCCTAGACACAATTAACTTTTCAAACAGATTCAGATTCAGAATTTCTTGGGTTCTTTCCTTATTTCTTCTCAAATTACAACTAAGGACCTGGTATAAACCACACAATGATATATGTAAAACTCAATTTATAGAAAACATGATCAACTTTAATCAGGGATACGTGACCAGCTCATCTCCAAAACACCAAAATACTGATCGATGCCAAACGTGAAGGCGCATTGTTAGGATATATTACATTATTTGCTATAGTGGGCTCACGGAAGATCAATCAGTTACAACCCATTGATCAAGCAGTTGGGAAGTTAGACTGCTACACTAAATTTAATTTATAGACTGTTGTAACGGCCATGTTATATTTAAATAATAGCAATACAATGCTTCGATTGATTCTGTCCAACAGTGGTATCAGTGCATGTCGACAACGTGAACAGACACGAGTCCACGTATTCTCCATGAATGCCTGAGCTGAATTGGTTGAGCACCGCATTGGATCCAGTTCATCGAACGTGGCATCGTGTGTTGAAGAGGCACGTAGTCCTCTTCTGTTTGAGGACACAAAGGTAAGCTCGAACTAATTTTACTATGATGTGTAAAGATGACTGATAATTTCCTCAACTCGTAGATGAAGTCAGATGTTCTAGTATTTCTTCCTGGGCGGCTTGGCTTTGGTTTGAAGAATTGGACACTCACAAGCTACTTTGATTTTGAGCAGACAAAGAAAAGTCTGTCATGGTCAAAGCAATTATGGTGACAAAGGAAGGAATTTGAAATGAAAAGCATAAAGGGCAACTCGCAAACAGGCGCATTGTGGAGTTGGCATTTCGGGACAATTCAAAAACTTCCAATGTGGAAGTCCCAAGATTCCATCCTTAGCCTCTAGATATATTATTCACAATTACATTCTTTAAAAGGGGTTAAAAGTAGAACTGCCCTTTTTTCTCATTCTTTACAAGGGGTTAAACTAGAAATTCCCTTTTTCTCATGCATATGGAATTAATTAGAAGAGGTAAACTCTTAGAATAAAGGTCAAATCCTATCAACATTAATATTATTATTTTTTATTAATTATAAGATAGAATTTATTTTTAATTTTGTAAATTTATTTTATTTTATTTATATATATATAGAGGAGAGTTGGTTACATCCACACTATTTTTAATAATTTTCAAATGCAAGATTCAAACCACAGGGACTGCTCCCAACAAGCCTATATCACCTCATTATTGTTGACCCGACATGAGAAGGACCGGTCGCTCAGGATTCGTATTGTTGTAAATTTGATACGCACTCAGAGGATTCAGAACATACTACTACCTTTGCAACAAGAATACCCCCAAGGTTTGAACCTAGGTCTCTTCTTGGTAAGTGCTTGGCCAGACAAACAACTACCAATCCACCTAGCCCTAGCCCTGAGGAGCAATAAGTTGTAAATTTGTTAATTATATTTAATATTTTGCAAAATAAAAAGGGTAGTAAAATTTTATAAAAGGTTCATTTTACGTGACCGACACCTTAAATATTTTTACATAAATGAAACTTGCATACTTTGTATCTCACTTAAACATGTGTTTATGTGTTGTTGATATCAAATGCTGCTTATGTACATAAGCAGCATTTGATATCAACAACACCTTTAGCTCGCATTTACAGATAACGTTGCCACGTTGAACTACTGTGTCTAAAGCCTAACACAGCTGCCATAACAATGTCTAGTTATCGACCCTTTAAATCATCGAGGAGATATAAGGTCACAAATCACTTGACATTTTCACTTCATCATTAAACCCTATTTGTTACTATCACTAGACATAAAACATAAAATTAAGAAATTTCGAGTATATAGGGAAGTTACACCCATGTACAAGATTTTATTTTTAAGCAGGTGTCATTGATAGGGCAAATTTCTTTTTGTACTATTTTGGTACCTCGTATCATTCTCTTTTACGTACCTTAAAGTCTTTCTCACGTACGGGCATGTGTATCAAGAGGACTAGCTTCTTCCACATACCGATAGGTATATAGGAAGTTTCAATATATCAGACTGGCGGTATATTGAAAGGGGAACCATTTGGGAGATATAAGGAACCCTCACCATGTCACTTCAAAGTCACAATTGCTTATAAAATCACAATTGCTCAAAGGCCCAAATCTTGCACCATGAAAGACCAAAATGAGGGCCATTCTAATGGTTGCGAAACTCTGGAACATAGTCAATGACAATCACGCGATCGGAAGAGGATGCAAATGGCCAACAAAAATTGAATGATGCAAATGCAAGAGCACTAATACTCATCACTCTCAGTCTAGCAGATGAAATTCAACCACACATCAGTGAAGTAGAGACATCCAAGAAGTTTGGGATATACTTTCCACTATATTTGAAGGGAAGAATAAAGCCACAATTCTTCACCTTCAGTCCCAACTTCATACATTAAGGGTCTAGGACGGAGAAACTACTGAACAATTTCTTCGTAGAGTTGCAAAATTGAAGGTAAAATTGAATGCCATGGGGGAAATGGTAAAAGACAAGCTCTTAGTACCCATTGTACTTATAGCTCTCCCTGATTCATTTTGAATGTTGGTTACTTCCCTGCAGGTATCAAACAGAAGAGTGTCCTTTGAAGAATTGGTAAATATGCTTCATCAAGAGGAAGGAAAAAATCTATTAAGGGACCAAGTGTCAAATAATGCACTCATCTCAACAAAGTAACCACAAAAGAGTCCTACTTCATCTTCATCACAAAAACAACCTCAAAAACAAAGGGGGTATTGTCATAGTTGTGAAAGAGGACATGATACCAAGTTTTGTAGATATTTTAAATTTTTCTATGACTCGAGGGGGTCAAGCTAGCAAACCTCCTCAAAAGAAGTCTCAATTCAAACCACAACAGCAACAAGGGCATGTTGCCCATGAGGAACCAGAATTTGATGATGAATAGGATTCCAAACTAGACCACAAGGTAGTGATGTCTAAAGTACTGACAAAAATAAGAGATGAAACCTGGTATATTGATGCAAGGGCTAGTAAACATATGACCAGAGACAAAATATAGTTTGATTCCTTAAAATTCAAAGAAGGCAAACCGGTCACAATTGCTAATTATAAGACATATTAGGTAAAAGGAGTAGGGGATGTTTCTATCACCTGATTGATGGCAAATGCACAATTGAAAATGTGTTATATATACTAGGATTAGCAAACATCGTACTATCTGTTTCACAAATGCTAGATCAAGACATGATAGTTGAATTCAAAGTTGTTGATAGCAATAACTATATCATCACAAAAAATGACAAGTTTGTTACAACTGGTTCCTATAAGAATGGCTTGTTTGCCCTCGATGTCGTATCATATCCTAATGTTGCAGTGTCTGCTGCCACGATAGATGCTACCTCACTCTAGCATAGGAGATATGGACATTTTTTCTGGATACATAATCTAGCTAAATAAACATCATATGGTGACAAGATTGCCCAACCTTTCACCTATATTGCCAGTTTGCTCGCCTTGTCTAGCAGGAAAGCAACATCAAGTACCCTTTGACCTCAGCACTCACAAAGCTAAAGGACTATTGGATGTCATCCATACTGATCTATGTAGACCAATGCCAGCTAGTTACAATGGACACAAGTACTTTCAATTGTTTGTAGATGATTACTGATGGAAAATGTGAGTATATTTCCTGCCACTTCAAATCAAATGCCTTCAAAAATTACCAATGCTTCAAGTAGCTTGTTGAAATAGAAATTGGTCGTCATATTCGAGGATTCTGTTCAAATCGAGGGGAGAATATACATCCAACAATTTTTCGAGGTTCCTTGAACCAAATAGGATCAAGCAATAACTTTCTACCGCGTACACTACATAGCAAAATGGAGTTGCAAAAAGAAGAAATTATTCCATTATGAAAAAAATCAGCTACATGCTCACAGGAGCTCGTCTAGAGCAGCAATATTGGGTTGAAGTTGTCTCTACTGCAGTGTATTTTCAAAATAGAGCACCAACAAAGGCACTTCAAGGAATTAAATGTGAAGAAGCTTGGTCTGGGAGGAAGCCATGAGTTGTTTATCTCATAGTTTTTAGAAGGCATACATGCATGTGCCAAAACAAAGGACCAAGTTGGATGGAAAAACTTTGCCTTGCCTATTTCTTGGGTATGACGAGGTGTCAAAAGCTTATCGACTGATTGATCCAGTCACAAGAACATACATATAAGAAAAGATGTGGTATTTGATGAAGAATTTAGAAATTAAAAAAGTGCTACAGATTCTAAGGAACCTACATTTCCTGTTGTAAGCATTGAGACAAATGAGGAAGTTTGCGAAGAAGCTCCAAAAGATGAGTCAGAGTTAGAAGTGATTGACAAACTAGTAGTGACTGCCCCACCACCACAAAGAAAAGCTCCAAAATGGCTCACAAACACTGTCAAACATGCTAAGCTTGATGCACCACCTGATCTACCCTCCACAGGACCTCGTACTCGTAGCAATACATGACAGAAGGTAAATTTGGGATTGATGACTTTTGTAATGGAGAATACAAAACCAACATTAGTAAAGGATGCACTAAGCTTGCCACAATGGAAGGAAGCCATGGAAGTAGAATACACATCCCTGATGAAGAATGAAACATGGGATCTCATTGATTTGCCACCAAGAAAGAAGCCCATAGGCTACAAGAGGGTTTTCAAAATCAGGTATAACGTAAATAGACCCATTGACAATATAAGGCATAGCTCGTTGCAAAGGGCAATGCACAGAAGGAAGGGATAGACTATGAAGAGACATTCGCACCGACAATAAGGATGACCACCATTTGTGTGTCAGTGCAATTTGGTTGGAAAATTTATCAAATGGATGTCAAAAGTGCCTTCCTCAATGGTGATCTTGAAGAAGTATACATGACACAACCTAAAGGCTTTGTTGACAATGGGCAATGTCAAAAAGTCTACAGACTGAAGAAGTCATTATACAAGTTGAAGTAGGCTCCTAGAGCCTAGTATATCAAAATTATTGATCACCTATTGTAGCATGGTTTCATCAGAAGTCCCTCCAATCCAAATCTCTATGTCAAGAAAATTGGAAATGAGATAGTGATTCTCGTGGTCTATGTTGATGATTTGGTCATCATTGGAAGTTCAGACAAACTGATGAATGATGTGAAGGATGACTTAAAAAAATCATTTGACATGACAGATTTGGGGCTTCTACACTATTGTCTTGGCTTGGAATTTTGGCAAAGAAAGAACCACATTTTGGTCACACAAACAAAATATGCCAAGACACTACCAAAAAAATACAGGATGAAAAATTGTAACCCTATGATAACACCAATGAAGCCACGACTACAACTATCTAGATATGACAAATCACCTCAGGTATCTGCTACTCTTTATCAACAACTGATTTGGAGTCCCATATACCTGACAAACACCAAGCCTCACATAAGTTTTGTTGTAAGTTATCTTTCAAGATTCATGCAAGATCCTAAGGAGAGTCATTGGAAAGCTGCAAAGAGGATACTGCATTATGTCTGTGATATAGTAGAATATGGCCTGGAATATAAGAAAAATGATATTTTGTTTTACAAGGATACACAGACTCAAACTATGTTGGATCTATAGATGATAGGAAGTCAACATCAGGATATGTGTTTCATCTAGGATCTGGACTTGTCTCATGGCATAGCAAAAAGCAACATGCAATGGCACTATCATCCACAAAGGCAAAATATTGTGTTGCACGAGGAGTTGTGTGTGAAGCACTATGGTTACAATTCATACTATCAAATATGGGTGTGTATAACAATTGACCAACAGTGTTGAATTGTGATAATCAAGGTGTTCTAAAGTTGATCAAAAATCCAGTATTTCATGAAAGAAAAAAACACATTGAAGCTCAATGTCATTTCATTCGAAAACAAGTTCAAAATCTCCAAATTCAGCTCTAGTACATTCCCACCAACAAACAACTTGTACATATTTTCACGAAGGCATTTGCACGAGTCAAATTTGAATTGTTTTGCAACTCTCTTTGTATACCAAATAATGTAATAAGGGGGAGATGTTAGGATATATTAGATTATTTACTATAGTGGGCTCACAAGAGATAGATCAGTTACAACCCACTGATCTACTAGTCGGGAAGTTAGACTAGACTAAATTTATAGACAGTTGTAACAGCCATGTTATATTTAAATAATAGTAATATAATGCTTTGATCGATTCTGTCCAACAAGCATACAGTCTAAGAACAAGGGAAAATATCAAAACTACGTAAAGATGGCTTCAAACCTGAAAAGCAAGATTGGAAATTTATCACCAGAATAAGGGAAAACAAGAGCACCCTAAAAAGAGAACCATCATGTTTCTATGTAATCCATTTCAAACTGTGAAAGAAAGATCAGAATGAACTGAGCTAAATCATCAAATACCACCAACTAATAGAATCAAAGAATAAGATGTCAACGGTATGGGGAAAAACATAAAGGAATCCTCATTGTAAGCAAACCATGGAGGAGATATAGCTAAAACATCAACCCAAAAGAAAAGGCAGGAAACCAAGATCAGTTAGACTTCAAGAATGTGCAAAATCTTTATGAGGTTATAAAAGTTAATCAAAGATTAATAAGAAACGTGAGAAGCAGGTAATTCTAAAATTGTTTTTCCTGGCTTGCAGCCTCTCCTCCTACGTAGTGGACATGGATTTTATATCTCTATGTCTGTGTTCTGTCTAGCTATCTAATTTCCCATCTTTTGAATGGTTTACCATTGATATATTTTTCGAAATATAATATAAAGTTTTGACTTCACCACTCTAGAAAACAAGAATCGGGACATGACTGATAGGGAATTCCTCCATGAGATGAAAACACTAATACATCAAAACATTTTCATACTAGAAGATCTCCCCTAAGTCATATTGACCACATGGTGAGCACTCATATAGCAAGAAAAGCAGAATGGCTACTCATCTAAGCCTGGAAGATCATTCTCAGACCTGGAATAAGAATACAAAATATCAGAGGTCAGTAGGACATTAAATATCACATCAGGCATTTCAAAATCTTAGGAATGCCATAGTCAAATGAATTACAGATATCATGCATATCCTACTAGTTGGTATGTTTGGAAAGAAAGGGAATGTAGGCTGATCTTAAAGAGAAATAATTTGAGTGTCTATCCATATCATAGGTCTCAGACTGCAGAAAAACACATCACTAGAAATTTGTTGAACTTTCTCAAAAATTACAAAGAAAATGCAAAAGCATGATTCGACTTTTAAACTCACAATTATCTTGTTTGTTTATTGCTCAGATTCTCTTTACCATTGTACCTTTGGCCAACAGATTGCATGCTAAGAGAATGAACAAAACCTGTTTCCAACTCCCAAATGTTATTTAAATTGATATCACCATTTCTAAAGAACTGCAGTTCTTCATGAACCTTGGAAAAGCTTAAACAGCATTTTAGTTGCCATCCAAACATTTCAGAAGCCAACAATTTTTCCAGAATCATGATCACCTGTCCAAGGGCATTTGGAATTAAAAAAAAACTTTGTCAATGAAAGATAATTTCTGCGTTTGAGCATAAGCACTTGTAAAAACAAAAAAGAAATAATTGATAATGAGCCTTACCATATGCAGCAAAAAAAAATCTTATGATCCAATTTGTACTCATGTTATTGATATAATATAACTGAATGAGAAAGAAGAGTCTCATTTGGTTGCCATGAACTTCCATTTAATAAATACAACCTGCACATATAGACTAGTACAATAAAATAAGCAAAAAATGATTTTCATACTATAACCTATAAGTTAGAACCAAAAAAACTAAAACATAGAGGCAGCAAGAATGGGCAATTGCATTACAAACACTAAAAATAAAAGCCCAAACAGGGACAAGGTTTCCATGTAGTCTTGATAATACAGCCTCTTATGTTTTAGATAAAGAGCAACCAATCCCAGACTTTAAACCCATTAGAGGTAAACCAAACTGGCAATTTGCTATTCTGGGCTTTTCCTATACATGCCACTATGCAATAAGAACTTTGGTGTTCTGCCACATGTTAGTGTAAGCTCTGCAACAATTACTCATGTGATGAGGAATAATGTAAGCAACTTTAGGTTAGGCTTAGTCTATTGAAATTAGGACTTAGTCTTATTTTTGGCTAATAAGCAATTTGTGGAAAATTGTAAAACATGGGCTTTATGAGCTCATGTTGGATTTAGTCTTTAGGCCTAGTTGTCCGAATATCTTTTACAGGGATATTGGAAGTTAGAAGGATAAGAAGCTATACCTCAAACAAGCACTGTTGATAAAGCTTATCTTTCCAATTTGGGAATTGGTTGCTCAATCCAAGGAAATGGTTGCTCGTTTCAAGGGAATATGGTTGTAAGATGGGCCTATTTAAGCCCTGCACTTCAATGCAATTGCTAGCTTCAATTGGATCCACATCAGTGGTATCAGAGCGTAGGAGTTGTAGAGGTTTTGGGTGCACTTCCGACCTCATGTTGCTTGTTTGGTTTTGGGTAACTACCAACCAACAAGATCCTGCATTTTTGAAGCTCTTTGTTGCAATCAATCCAAGATTGCATCTATGAATTCTAGTTCCCTTGAACTAGATCTAGCCTTTCTTGTGACAACCAGTTTCCTTTAACTGAATGGAGGAACTATTGTGAGGAAATTGTTGTGAGGGAAAAGTGAAATGAGGAGGTCATACATTCGGACCTACCTTCGCTGCTATAGGATCATCCGCAAGAGGAACAAGCTCCGAAGAAGAACACCTCGTGCCACCTTCCTCTGCCTGCTTTGTCAACAAATGAGACGTGGCCCTCTGATGATATTCTACACTAGAAGATCACCAGTGGAATGTGATCCTTCCCTTGAAGATCCTTTCCTTCTTTTATAAATGTGTTGTCTTTGCTTCCAATTTCCTCTATTTTCATTCTCATTACCAAGCTTTCTACAAATCTTGTTCCACTAATTGGCTGTTTTCCTGATCTGATTTGATTTCTGCAATTGTAAAAAAAAAAAAAACTTTGTGAAAGCTTCTATTTATTAAAAAAAAAAGCTTTCAAAGTAAAAAAAAAAGAGGTCGAATCACCTGTGGCAAGCGACCATTTTTTTTGTCGCCTACGACAAGCGACCAAACCCTGTCGCCTAGAGGCGACATCGCGTCGCCTTCCAGCGACATCAATGTCGCCCAAGGCGATGTTATGTCGCTTTTCGGCTATGTGGCACAAGCCGAACTTGGCTCGGCCTTCGACACAGCGGGATCAGCCCAAGACCAACTAACAAGCAATTAGTCTAATCCCTACAGCAGCACCTTCCAATCCTGCAGACAACCGCCGGCCTTGAAACGAGAGGACCCCACGTTACCTGCACACCGTCCTAGACTGTTGCGCCAAACCTTGAAACAGATCCCAAGGCCGTAGACAACACAAATAGAAGCATGCAATCCGAGAACCTGATGCAGAATTCCATGCCTTGTCCTGATTGGTCAAGAGGATTCTAGATCAAAATCTTCCAACTCATTTTTTATTGGTTGCACGAATCCCGAGGCAAGCGGATTTGACCCCTTATTGATGGATCTTGACCAATCACACACTTTCCTGAACAACAAACCACGCATGGCAAGATCCGTGTTCGGATCCAACGATCGAGCACGCGGCACATGGCGACTTACGGAGGAGGCTAAGTGAGTTTGTTTTTTTTCTTCGTGGGCAGAAATTCATTATCCCACATCTAGTGGGAAAAAGGCTTGCCTTTAAAAAGGACGACCTCATCCTATTGAGGTAGCCAACGCACACTTGCTAAAGCGAGCGCCAGCTACGCGCCAAGTGGCGCTCGTTGTGTTGTTAAGCACTCCTTTGACCGATTTCTCTTGACCACGCACCATTGTTGACCGCTACCTTTGAATCCGTTGACCACCCGCAGGTCTATTGACTTTTGTTGACCAACGCTGAAAAAGCACTAAATATTTTTTTATAAGGGGGGTCACTTTTTAATTTGCAAAAGGAAGAAAAATAATTTTATTTTGGAAAAGGGGAAATATTTAATTAATTTTCTTAATTAATTAAATATTTTTGTGCTATTTCTTTAAATTTTGCCCTTCCAAGCATTGTAAAATTGCATTAAACATCTTTGTTTTTGCAATTATTTGGGCAAAAAGCACAATAATTTTTGTAACCCCTTTAGGCTCCTTTTTGTAATACTGCTAGCTTACACAAGGTCTCAAATGGCTTCCGATTTGGTAGAGCAAATGGTCGCAATAGCAGTAGTAGTTAGCCTCTTGGCCGATAAAGTCACTAATAGTGAAGTCAAAGCAAAATGTGAGGTCAAAACTTATGATGGGTCCCATGATCCCGAGGTCCTAAATAGTTGGATTCTCGATATGGACACATGGTTTGATTATAGCAAGATTTCAAAGGATGAGCAAGTCTCCTTTGCTAAGTTAAAACTTTTTGGCATAGCCAAAGTCTTGATAACGGACCGCCAAAGAAATCAGGATCCCATTGACACTTGGGATGATTTAGTGAAAGCATTGAAGGATACCTTCTATCCTTCAAATTATGTTGAAGACCTTGACTTCAAATGGCTTCATTTAAAGCAAGGATACAACATGAGTGTCCAAGAGTACATCTTCCAATTTAACAAATTGAGGATTTTAAATGGTATCCAGGACTCAACTGCAAAACTAATCAACAAATTCAAGAGTGGATTGCAGGAACCACTTTTTAAGGAGTTGAAATATACACCCATCACAACTTTGAATGCAGTGTACAATCAAGCACAACTTGCGGAGGAGAAGTTTCAATCGAGAGGATCTCGATCTTCGTCATTTGGAGGAAATACTAAGGCGACAAATCAACAACAAAAGGTGAAAAAGCCTTCTTCCACTTCTTCTCCTTCTCCCTCTTCATCTACTTCCTCTTCTTCTTCTTCATCCAAAAATCCTTCTTCTTCTAAACCTCCATTGGTTTGTACTTTTTGTAAGAAGAAAGGTCATCTTAGGCATCAATGTTATAAGTTGCAAAATTTGAAGAAGAAATCCCTAGTTGTAAAGCCTCCAAATGAGGACCCAAAAGATGGTCCCATTGAGGCTATAGGGGAAGGAAGATCATATAAGGAGTTAAAGGGTCAATTGAACAATCTGACCCTCATGAATACTTCTCAAGGTGACCATGAAAATTTGTTTGTCACACGGGCTCACCTAACTCATGATTACTTTGTTGATTGTATAATCGATAATGACTCGCAGAAAAATCTAATTGCGAGGTCCATTGTCGACAAATTGAAGTTCATCCCCACCCCCTTATTTTTAGAGGAGGAAACCAATTTGCACAGTCTCCTTTGCCTTTGGTCCAAAATTTGTGGACAAGGTTGTGTGTGATGTTACTCCTATGGATTGTTGTGGATTGTTGCTTGGGAGGCCCTATCAATATGATAGAAGGGCTATCCATGATGGTTTCAAAAATACTTACACTTTGCACTTAGATAACAAGGAATATCTAATCAAATGTACACAACACACCACCAATTTGGTATTAAGTTGTAGACAAGCACGCAAAGCGGTAAATCAAGCAAAGGAATTGGCACTCATTTTCATAAGGCCAATGAATGAGAGGACACAAGCATCAATTCATACACATAAAAGGTATACTTCACTTGATAAAATGTTGCAATCATATTCCAATGTGTTTAAAGAGCCCACAAGGCTTCCTCTTGAATGCCATATCAATCATAGCATAGAAATTGTGCTTGCAACACCTCTTCCTAATGCTCCAATGTATAGGCAATCTATTGTGCAAATGGAAGAAATTAAAAGGCAAATCCAAGACTTGTTGTCTAAAGGATTTATTAAGCCAAGTACTTCTCCTTGTGCATCTCCAATTTTGCTTGTATTGAAGAAGGATGGTACTTGGAGGCTATGTATTGATTTCAAGGCACTGAACAAGATCACAATTAAGAATAGATATCCACTTCCAAGAATAGATGATCTTTTGGATCAACTTCAAGGAGCTAAGTTCTTTTCCAAGATTGATCTTAAAAGTGGATACCATCAAGTCAGAATTCAGGCTGAAGACACATGGAAGACAACATTTAAGACCAAGTTGGGACTCTTTGAGTGGCTTGTTATACCTTTTGGTCTTACAAATGCTCCAACAACATTCATGAGGTTGATGAATGAAGTGTTCAGAGAAAGTTTGGACAAGTTTGTAATCATCTACTTGGATGATATCCTTGTATATTCTCCTACTTGGAAGAGTCACTTAGAGCACTTAGAAAAGGTTCTCCAAACCCTTCAAAAGAACCATTTGTTTGCCAACTTCCCTAAGTGTTCTTTTGGCCAATCTTCAATCTCCTACCTTGGCTTTGTAATAAATGAAAAAGGCATACAAGTGGACCCAACCAAAGTTGAAGTCCTCCTCAAATGGCCTACTCCTACTTCCATCACCGAGTTAAGGAGTTTTCTTGGACTTGCAAATTTCTATCACAAGTTCATTGAAAGATATTCCACTATTGCCGCTCCCTTGCATCACTTAACCAAAGCCAAAGTTGAGTTTCAATGGACAAAGGATCAAGCTCATGCCTTTGAGACATTGAAACACAAACTATGTACAACACCTATCCTAGTCCTTCCAGATCTTGCCCAACCTTTTGAGATAGAGACAGATGCATCACAGTTTGCCCTTGGAGTCATACTGAAGCAGAATGGCCATCCAATGGCCTATCATTCCGAGACATTTTCAGCTGCCAAGAAGAACTATTCCACTTATGATAAAGAGTTGTATGCTTTGGTGCAAGCTATCAAGTATTAGAGGCATTACCTTTTGGGAAAGGAAACAATTGTACATACTGATCACATGCCCCTTAAGTTTCTTCAATCACAAAACAAGATTGAGGAAGCTCATCACATGAAGTGGGCATCTTACTTGCAATAGTTTCACTTGGTGATCAAATACAAGAAAGGGCAAAGTAACACAGTGGCAGATTGTTTGAGCCGCCCTCCAACAGCTCAAGCCTTGATAGTTGTGACCACTTCCCACATTGGTTTCCAAACATGGCCAGCACAGTATCCTATTGATCTAGATTTTGGAAAGGTTTACCAACAACTCTTGCATCCTTCCTCATCAAATCTAAGTCCTCTTCAAGATTTCTACATTAAGGAAGGATTACTCTACAAGTTGGATAAACTTTGTGTACCTCAAGAGCATCGATAGTCTCTTCTGAAAGAGGCACATTCCACACTCTATGGGGGACACTTTGGGAAACAAAAGACTCTTCATCATCTGAAGCGGTTCTTCTATTGGCCTCATATGCAGCGAGATGTTCTCTGCTTTCCGAGGCAATGTGCAGTTTGTAGCCGTTCAAAGTCAGCTAACAGGAAATTGGGCCTCAACATTCCATTGCCCATTCCTTCTCATCCTTGGGAAAGCATTTCCATGGACTTGTTGAGTGGTTTTCCCATGATAGTTAGACAACATGATTGTGTCTTTGTAGTTGTGGATAGATTCAACAAGATGGCTAAGTTCATTCCTTGTCGCAAGACCAGTTCTGCACCTGACTTAGCTCAACTCTTCTTCGACACAGTATGGTGCTCTTTTGGTCTTCCCAACAGCATTGTTTCTGATCGAGACTCACGATTTGTGGGGCACTTTTGGCGATCTTTGTGGAAGATTTTGGGAGTATCTCTTAACTTCTCCACTGCCTATCATCCTCAGTCAGATGGGTAGATGAAAGTAGTTAACCGCACACTTGTGCAAAGTTTGAGGATCTATCACCACTCTAGTCCAACTAAGTGGGATTTGAGCCTCACCCATATAGAGCATGCATACAATAGAGCAGTTCACAACTCCACCAGACATTCTCCTTTTGAAGTTTGTCTTGGATTCCAGCCCTTGGCTCCATATGAGTTACCTTTATCCTTGCCCTCTCTAGCTACCAAGCACATTCAGAAAGAGCAAGATAAGGCTAACTCATTCATTCAACATTTGCAGAGCCTTCAATCAAAGGTGGTTCAGATTCTATAGAAGACTCAACAACAACAAAAGCAAGAAATGGACAAGCATCGTATCCCTCATCATTTTCAAGTTGGAGATAAAGTTTGGCTTTACTTGGATAAGCGACATTTTTTAGAAAAGGCACATAGCAAGATCAAACCACTTCGCTATGGGCCTTATACCATCCTCCAACAGGTTTTTAAGAATGCCTTCCACCTTGATCTTTCGACACATCTCGGCATTCATGACGTCATCAATGTGGATCTCCTCAAGCCATACCATGATTCTACCTTGGAATCAGCTCCTGCCATCAGTCATCCTGTCGATGTGGTACCAAATGTTCAGCTTCCGCTCGATGCCGACACAGTTTTTGATACGAAGACTTGACTCGATAGGGTTCTACTACTTCATACCTTGTAGCCCGTCGAGGCCAGTTTCCACATCAAGCTCGCTGGATTTCTGCTGATCATATGTCTCGTGACTTCCCTTCTTTGTTAAAAGCATTGGAGTCCAATGCTTCTATTGTTGGGAGGCATGATGAGGAATAATTTAAGCAACTTTAGGTTAGGCTTAGTCTATTGAAATTAGGACTTAGTCTTATTTTTGGCTAATAAGCAATTTGTGGAAAATTGTAAAACATGGGCTTTATGAGCTCATGTTGGATTTAGTCTTTAGGCCTAGTTGTCCCAATATCTTCTAGAGGGATATTGGAAGTTAGAAGGATAAGAGGCTATCCCTCAAATGAGCATTGTGGATAAAGCTTATCTTCCCAATTTGGGAATTGGTTGCTCAATCCAAGGAAATGGTTGCTCGTTTCAAGGGAATATGGTTGTAAGATGGGCCTATTTAAGCCCTGCATTTCAATGCAATTGCTAGCTTCATTTGGATCCACATCATCATGATACCCGTGCAAAGATATGTAGAAACAAAATGTTCAATTATCTGAACTGCATTGCTCAAAAGTTAACAGGCACAAGTGTAAATGAATTGACATTAGAGCAAGACTAATTTGTACCAGACGTTATTCTTAAGGTTGTGGTTAACTATTCACTAGCAATCAAAAATATCTATATATCTATGTATGATTTCTTGATTAAAAGCAAGGTTGTCGGGTGCGCAGGTGTGGGTGCGGCGGGAATCGCGGTTATAAGTGCAGACGCAGGTGCGACTCACCCCCAAAAACAAGGGTCGCCGGGGGCGGGTGCGGCTATTTTTTAATTATATATATATTTTTATTGAAATTTTTTTTTTTAAATTAAAAAATAAAATAAATCATATACATTGTGAAATAATTAAATAAATCATACACATTGCAAAATATGGCATTATAAAAGCATATATGATATTCGTAAGTACCAAGCACACTAAATCCCACTAATGTTCGTAATGCTTTCATTTTCAAGCATACTGTATCATTTTCCATGTGTATCTTTCATGACAAACAAATGACAGGCCCACATCCACTGTCTTACTGTCTTCATATATGTTTGAAAAATCTCTGTAAATTTTTCAATGCTCAGTTGCACAAAGGATCGGTCAGGTGAAATATGTGGTTTTATTTCAAAACCTTGAAGTGATAATCTTTTACACCTGAGTGGATTTAAAGGCAAAGGCTTGGTATATTAGATTCGAGGTTCAAAGTTTGAATCCGAAAAAGATAACGTATATATCCCTATATACAGATAGCATGACACAAGTGCCTCCTCTACACAAAGCAGATTGTCTGAACTTTTAAAAAATTACTTAACCTACAGTTAATGCCAAGTCGGATGGGTCACTAAGCTATTTTAATGTCACTGGTTCGGCCCAGCCGAACCTGCCTGACAAGGTTCGGTTGGTGTTCAGCCCAGCCGAACCTGCCCTCACACCCGCGCACCCAGGGCGGGTGCGGATACGGGTTCACACATCCAGCCTGCCGGGTGTGCAAACCCGGTAACACTGTTTAAAAGTAATATATTTTCTTGCTTGGGATTTCCTTTGCTTACTGTGTGAATGTTAGCGTTCTGTTTTCTTTTCTTCTTGTTTGACAACTAGTAATGATTGCATTTACATTTGGCAGTGAGATATACAGTCCTAGACCTAGAATCTAAAGAAGTGCATATGAAACATTGCACTTCTGAAGCTTTCTGTCTCTTGATTCTATGCACATACCTTAAGCAATCAATATACCTTGGCAATAGCAAGTGAGAAGTAAATCCTGTATAATATGTACTGAGCTGGGAACACTCAGTGGATTGTAACTGGGCATTTGACTACCAATATTGCACAATCCCCTGGTTTTTACGATGGTCCTATATTGTGCATTCATCTGGTGTCATAGCCTATTAAATGAACAGATTACAACCTTGAAATGGTGTTAGCCTTCAAAACATTATTGAGAGCATGTTGGAGCGCAACAACCACTCGTCTGATTGCCGCTTGCAGTACATCTGATAATCATCTATTCTAACATAGATGCTGGTTTGTGTGTGGAGCTGAGCCTTGTTTATGCTATAGCAGAATAAGGCTTATTCTCAAAGAGTATTATGAAGTCAAATGTTCAAACTTTACAAAATAGTAAACAGAAAAAGTTCCAATGGGAACTTTCTTGTATAACACAATCTAGGTAGTTTTTGCCCCACTTATCTCTTGAAACTTTAGAAGGTAGTTCCCCTTAGTACTATATCCTACATTTATTTGCTTCAGACCATACATTTTGTGATTCAAGGAGAATACTACCATATTGATGATCATGATATAGCACATCTTAGACTAATGACTTATATATTATGGCTTTTTCACATCCAGTGCCCCTGTGGATGTCTACGGTTTTCCTTAATCCTACACTCTATTTAACTCCTTCCCTAGTACTGCAAGTGTTGCTGCTGCAAATGCAAATGCAAACGCTGCTATGGATGGCCTCATCCAACCATATTTTACAAAGGTCTTTTCTACTAGTTGCATCCTTTAGTCCTCTAAGAAACGTCACTGTTACTATTGCTAGCCATATCCAACCCTGCAAACTGTGTATTCGTCATTACGAACAGTGGTTCGTGGACCAACTCTGGGATTATTTTAGTAAGCTAGGCTGTGCATCTAACTGTTGCTGAAATTTTACCATCCAGTCATGTCCCCACACACAGGGTTTGGTTGCCTCAGCCCCAACCTCAAAACTCATATTGTGATTGGCATGCTTAACCCTGTATCTGCTATTAGATTGACTTGTGCACCCGAGCATTTTTTACAATGATAGGCCCATTGTCTTTCGGTGCAATATACCAATCATCCATCAGATTCGTATGATTTCCTATCTTCATAATATTTACAACCTCAGAGAAGCACGTTCCTTCCTCTCATTTTGATTCCATGTAAGTCTGCAGTTGCTATGTTCTTTTTTCCAAGCCTCTTCAAGAACTTCTCCCAGGTTTTTGTGGAGAGTATCTTACTCTGTTAGCTATTGCCTGTGTGGAATAGGTTTACGCGTGGACCTTTTGTAGACAAAGAAAACAAAAGCTTATGCCCATTGCTCTAATCAGATAATTGAAAACCTGCCATCAGATAAGTTCACTACTTGTCGAAGATGGTTAGAAAAAAAAATCCTTCACACACATGAAAATATAACCTGCAAATAGAAAGACCCATAAATAACAAAAAGCTACAAAGTGTTACATTTAATTGAAATCATTGCATAATGGTCTTTGCTTCCACATTTTATACAAAAGCTGACACATTTTCCATTGAGTTGGGAGATATGCAACCACAAGGCCTGTTCATCAACAGGAATGAACAACTACAGTTTACCTGTAAGCGTGCTTGCCAAAAGCAGGGCATAGGGCCTCATATCTATGCAGATTCAATAAGGCTGCAGTAGCTTTCCTAGAATATAGGATTTGGAGACTTAGATATGCATATTCATGCAACTTGGAAGGGATTCCTGGGACTCGGACATAAATAAATTCAAGTCTGGGCTGATCGCCTCCAAATCTCAGACAAACCAGACATGGATTTAAGGGACAAGGAGCAACTGCATGACAGGTTATACACAAACTGAAACAAACTTCAGGAAGTTTCAATAAGATGCAATGGATACTGAATTGTTTTCAAATTTTGGAAACTCTAGGCTAAAAGCAGGGTATCTGCTTCTCCAACTGGTTTTGCCAGGCGATCAATTTTAAAAGCTTTGATTTTGAACCATCAAGGTAAATATCTTCACCGTCCAATACAAAAATATAAGGATTGACCTTCCTACCGATGTTAAGATGAAGTTCCAGCGCCATGATTAGTATGGGTTCTTGTTTATTCTACAAAGATTGGACCACATAGTTTCTAAATATTTTTCATGATTGGCATCCTTATGCCCCATGCTTGCTTCAAAGAAGAACAAATATGGTTGACAAAGCCCTTGAGACGTCAAGTTAGCATGTCATTAACTCCTATTACAGACTTTAAACTTAGACATTGCAATTAAGGTACAGCCAGAAAGGATATAAGAAATGTGGAAATAGTGCAAATTATTACTTACCTGATATTTATAGGCCAGAAAGAGTGATAATGAGAGAACCCAGTATCTTTTACCAAGGCACAAAGGCCGTAGATTCCTTTGGTTACAACCTCAACATCAATTCTACCCATGTTGTCTTCACCATTTACAAAATATGAGTCTTCCTCGAGCACTAAAAACAGTTTACATATCAGTTTCTTCTAGGTCCAGATTTACTTGCCAATTCATCTATAAGGGATGTGTAAGCTGCAAGGTCTGGAACCAACCCAATTTCATCCCGTAGCTTTCGAACCACTTCAGAGTTCTTTTCCTTACAATGTCCATGAATTAAAGTGTTGTAAGTTATATCATCTGGCACTAAGCCTCTATCAATCATTGTCTTCAAGAGCATGTTTGCCTTCCGTGTCTGACCTTCCTTGCAAAGTCCATTGATAAGCACGTTATAGTGGATAACACCAGGCACAACTCCACTATGCCGCATCTCCTTGAATAGCTTAAAAGCCCTTTGTAAATCACCATTTCTGCAGTGCCCGTCAATGACCATTGTGTAGGTTGCATCATCAGGCATGAAACCTGCCTTCAACATCTCATGCAACATGCTGTGTGCTTCCACCACTCTTCCTCGCCTGGCAAGTCCAGTTATCAGAGCAGTGTAAGCAACGCTATCGAGGTTAATACCTCTCCTAATCATCCTGTTTCGCATCTCCAAAGCCCCATGTAGATTCCATTCCTTACAAAATCCATCAATTAAGATGGTATAAGTGACCTTATCAGGCACCAAGCCTGCTTTCACCATTCCATCCAGGAACTTTTTGGCTTTCTTTAAGTTCCCAGCCCTGCAGAGTCCATAAATGAGTGCATTGTATGCAACCACATCAACTTTTATTCCCCGGCCACGCATTTCATCGTGCAGCTTTAAGGCATCCTCAATTGCGCCTTCTTTGCAGTGGCCATCAATTAATGTGGTAAAAAGGACGCCGTCTGGAGCTACACCTCTTCGTTTCATTTCCTCAAACAACTTGCATGCTTCCTCAAGTCTCCCTTCTTTGCAATGCCCATTGACCAGAGCACTATAAGTCACAACATCAGGCCTAATGCCCTGTTTCCCCATTAAATCCAAGACCTTGTAAGCATCACCCATGTGGCCCTTCTTACAATGCCCACTGATCAAAGTATTAAAAGTCACCAAACTGGGAGAAAGACCTTTCTTTGCTATGTCCTGAAACAAGCCAGTCGCTTCTCCTATCCTGCCCTCCTTACACAGGGAATGAATAATCATATTAAAAGTATAGATATTGGGAGGGATACCATTGTCTAGCATTTCATGGTAGAATTCCAAAACAGAACTGATAGACTTTGATTTCAGAAAGCTGCTAATGATGGCATTGCAGGACTGCAAGGAAAGCACAAATTGGTGTTTTCTAATCAATCTAAAACACTGGATGGCATCTGAGATCATTCCAACCTTGGTGTATGTATTCATCAGCATGTTATAAACTGCAGGTGGTGTATGCCTTTTAGAGATTTGGGTGTCTACAAGTACCTGGAAAACTGAGGAAGCTGAATGCCTGCCCTTCCTTGAGACCATGAATTGCAGCAGAGACTGTGCTTGAGGGAACATTGTGGACTGGCACAGAACATGAATCATGGTACAGTAGGATTGGACTGTGTGTCTGAAACCCGTCTGCTGGCCTGCCCAACTGAAAAAATTCATCAAACAGCCAGCATCTAGTTGGCTTCTGAGCAGTACTTGTATGACATGATCGGCAGTCAATCTGTAAGATATTTTTTTGAGAGAATCTAGATTGGATTCTTCCTTCAACACTATGCAGAGTTTTTCTACTAACTGTTTGTCGTTGTCATCATTTGTGGGCGTGGATGGACTGTGGACAAGAAAAGTTGAGATGGGTCTGTGAATTGCTATGCCTCCATGGTAATGTTGATGATTTGTATTGGACACAGCATGTAAGAGGGCTGAGACGCGGGTTCTAAAAATCATCTGGGTCTGGCTTTCAGAGTAGGAATGAATACAGGTAAGAGTGCTGCCGTGGAAATACCAAAGGAATTTGAAGTTAAAATAATGGAAGAGGATGGGATCCTGCTCCTAGTAAAGATTTGGACAATTAGCTCGAATGGATAACAGGGTAGGTTGACTCTTCTATTATTACGAGCATATTTCCTAGAGATGCTAGACCTGAGATTACGAGGGGTATTGAATTAAAAATATTCACTTTTTAGGGTTTATTTTTTATTTTAATAAAATTTAAAAAAAATTAGGGGCGAAGTGGTTAGAGTTTTGAGTTTTCTTTAAAAGGTTCAAGGTTCAAATCACGGCGTGTGTGCATTTGTAATTATGTATGGTTCGAGCTTTATATATAATGATTATGAAGAATCACTGTACCTTGTATGTGTTAACCAAAAAAATTAATTTTGAAGAATCACTGTACCTTGTATGTGTTAACCAAAAAAATTAAGGTTTTTTAAAATTAATTATTATAGTGATGCTATATAGTTGAATGTTGTTAATTAACAATAAAACAAATTTTAAGTGGAAATCAATAGAAATAATTCAAAAACAGTTATCAATAGTTTTAAAATTAAAACATCAAAATCTTATATAGGATTTTACATGAGATTTTACTTATGGAAATATAGAATTTTTTATTAGAAGAAAATCTTTGATAAGGTTATTGGAATGCAAGTAAATAAAGAAACCAAAAAAAGATACATGGCTGATATGCAACAATAAATGAATAGACAAATGGAGTATTAAATTTCATGAGATCTTAAACTCCAAGAAAAAATTAAATAGTATGTGATAATAAAATTCAGACTTGTCGAAAACTAGCGAAGGAACCAATAGTATAATCCTTGATTTAGAAGTTTGTACTTCATCCAACTATGGATATTCAATCTTATTGTGAGCTTCCTATGAAATCAAAACCTCCTTGGCTCTCCTATTGGATTCTAACTACTATTAACACTCAATCATATATTTTAAGCCAACACCCAAGGCAAGCAAACACTTAATTGGATAAGGTGCATGTGCAAGTGCCATAGTACAAGTAGAGGCCTCATTTTTTGGTGAAAAACTTTTGGGGTAACTTCTACAAAAGGGTTTACGGTACAAGTGCAGGTGCAAGAAGGGGAAGAAGCATGTTACCCTTAAAAATTGGGTAACTTCTATAGAAGGGTTTATAGTATAGGTGTAGGTGCAAGTGCAAGTATTCCCTTTGGGTGAAGTGTTGTGTGTAGGTTGTGGAGTGGCCTATGGGTGCTAATGAGGGCCCTTCTAGGCCCCCTCCTCAACCCCCCTCCCCTAAGAGATCATTTGCAGATACAGTTAAAGGGAAACAGGACATGGAGGATGTCTTGTTTAGAGACTCAAATCTTCATTCTATTTTCTCTACAATGGCCAAGAATCCAAAGCAACAATCGTACCAGGCAAGGGTTAATGGTTGCCTCCCAGGCGGCCCTTCATCCTAAACTAGTGATAGATCAAGCCCTGGTGGCTGATAACATTCTCTACAGAAGCAAGCATGACCTAATTTGTAAGTTTATCGGCATAAGATCATCTTTAGGATTTATGTCCTCTTGGATCCGAAATAATTGGGAACCCCTTGGGGATACCTCAATCTCTCTTATTAGCAATGGCTATTATATTGTGAGTTTTTCTTCTCAAGCAGATAGAGATAAAGCCTTTGAGTCAGGGAGGAGAACATATGGTGTTGTGAGCCTTTTTGTTCAATCATGGAAGCTGGGATTTGACCCTTGGATGGAGCCCTCTATGGTGATTGTTTGGGTTCATCTTTATGCCCTACCCATGGAATACTAGTGTGAACCGATTTTTGAGAAATTGGGCAACTTCTTGGGGTATTATTTAGGAGTTGCTAGGGACACGATGAGGGGTGACTCTATTATTTATACTCAGATCTATGTGGAGATGGATCTCAACCAACCTCTCCCAACTGAAATAGAAATTAACATGGGGGACTTATCATGGATCCAATAGGTAGACTATGAGGCAATCCCATTCTAATGTAGGATCTACCACAAACATGGTCATCTAGCCCATTTCTACCTAGAGGGCATCATGAAGAGCCCCATCCCTCCAAAGGAAACTATCACCAATAGCAAGTTTGTTGAGAAGAAAGAAGAGAATCTACCCACAACCTCGAATGTTAATCCCCCTAAGGAGGGTTTTGAAGCTCCAAAGAGAAAGAAGAATAAAAAGAGCAAGACAACATGCTCCAACCAATCGATAGAAAGAAATTTCAATAGGTATGAAATTCTTAATTCTCTCTTGGATATGGAGGAGGAGACCACCATAATAGATGAACCTCAGAAGGATAACCTTCCCCTTATAAGGGTTGAGGAAACTGCCCATCATGTTTCTTTGAATTCAGATTTAGGGGCTAATCACTTAGCATTGATAAATCTAGGGAACCAAACCCTTGCAATGGTTGTGGTGGATAATGATGTTTCAATGAAATATAGAGAAAAGGATAGAGGGAAACCTGACCTTGGGATCCAACAAGTGGAGAAAAGGTTAAAAAACTCTCAAGCCAAGAGTGTAGGAAGAAAATCAAACCAGGAGAAGTTGGCTAATGAGGGAGACCAACTAGTCATCCAGAGAAAGGTCAAGCAGATTGACACTTACTAGAATCCAAGTTCCCAATGATTGTCCAATATTGGAATATAAGAGGTCTAAACAATAGACCTCATCAAATTGTTGTTCAGAGTTTAATTAAAAATCATCATTCTAACTTTATTCTCCTTCAAGAGACTAAAGCTTCCATTCAGAAGATGGATATCATTGTTAAGAAAATTTGGAGATAGGTTGAGTACATGGTGGTTGGATCCCAAGGGGCTTCAGGGGGAGTGGTGACTTTATGGAATCCTCTTCTCTAGATGGCTTTAGATCACTCTATTGGTCGGGGTATCCTCACTTCTCTCTTCAAGAGCAAGAACTCCGAGGAGCTTTTATTGGTTTCCAATTTCTACGATGCTACAAATTTTGTGGAGCAACAACACCAATGGTCAGTTTTACAAGATAGTAGAACCGAAAAAGAGGAAGTGAATTGGATAGTGGTAGGGGATTTCAATGCTAAACTTGCTCTTAGGGATCAAGAAGGGGGAAATCCTTCTTTGGACCAAGGGGATAGATTTATGATGTCCAAAATTAATCAACTCAATTTAATTGATGTTCAACATGTGGGGTCTTTGTATACATGGACAAACAAACAAGTAGGGTTGACAAGTAGGAAAGTCAAGCTTGACAAATTTTTGGTTTCTGAAGAGGTCTTTCTTCATTGGTCTTTTAGGATGGAGATTCTTAATTACACTGACTCTGATCACTTTTTGATTCTTCTGGAATGGAAGTTGGGCCACAATCCCCCCAAGACCTTTTTATTTTGAGAATTATTGGCTGGAAAAGGAGGATCTGAAGGAAAAAATCCCCTTCTGGTGGGAGGAGGGTCGTCCTTCCCATGGGAGAGCTATGTATGTTTTTTCCAAACAAATCCAACATGTCAAATATCATCTCAAATTCTAGAAAAGAAGTAGCAAATCTGATTTTCAGTCCCAAAAGGCTCCTTTGTTGGCAAATATGGAGGAGTTGGCCACCCGCTTCAAGACTGGAGCAATCATAGAGGATCTAAAATATGAAGATGAACTGGTCAAAAAAGAATTAGAGTCCATAGACAATCAGGAGGAAATTTATTGGAAACAAAGAGCGAGAACTACTTGGCTATTGGAGGGGATCAAAACACAAGTTTCTTTCATCGCTCTGCATCGACAAGTAGACAAAGGAATTATTTGACTTACCTTCAAGACTCCAATGGACAGGTGATGGACACCATACCAAGTATGCAACATGCAACAAATAATTTCTTTCAAAATATTTTTACTCCCCCTGCTATCCCTAATCTTGCAGTACAACAAGAGATACTTAACTGTATCCCCCAGATTATTTTAGCTGAGCAAAACCAAGCCCTTTTCAGTTTGATGGATAAAGATGAGGTGAGGAGCATAGTTTTCAGCATGAAATCAAGGAAATCTCCAAGGCCCGATGGTTTCCCAATTGAGTTCTTTAAGGCTTTCTGGGATGTCATAGGAGAGGATTTAACCAAGGTTGTTGAAGAATCTCATTCAAATAGAACTATGCTTTGGGCTCTAAATCATACTTTCCTCACTTTGATTCCTAAAGTGGGACAAGCCTCCAACCTTGGAGATTTTTTCTTGATTGCTCTCTACAATGTGACCTACAAGATAATCACTAAGTTGATGGCTAAAAGGCTTAAGAAGATTATGGACAACATAATCTCCTAAGAACAAGGAGGATTTGTGGAGGGGCATCAAATTTTGGATGGAGTTATTCTAGCCCAGGAGGCTATCCACTCAATGCAACATTTTGGTCGAAGAGGCATGTTTATTAAACTAGATATGTCTAAGGCTTATGATAGAGTCCCCTAGCAGTTTTTGGATCAAATGCTTGAGAAATTTGGCTTCTCTCAAGAGTGGAGAGAGTGGATCATGAGTTGTGTCTCAATGGTTTCCTTCTCTATTCTCATCAATGGCTCCCCCTCGACCCCTTTCCTTGCTTCTAGGGGTATTCATCAAGGAGATCCTATTTCCCCATTTCTTTTTATTATTCTAGTAGAAGGATTGGGTAGATTCCTTCGAAGAAATAAGCAACAAGGTCTTTTGGAAGGTGTGCAACTAGGTGAGGAGATGTTAACTCATCTTCAATTTATGGATGATATAAGTCTCTTTGGGGAGGCCAGCATTCGAGAGGCTAGAACGCTCAAAGCCATATTAAAAACCTACATGGATGCTATTGGTCAATAGGTGAATGTGGCCAAATCCAAGGTTGTTTTCTTCAATACGGATAGAAGAATCTAGGATCAGATTCTATCCATTTTGAGCTTTGCCCAGGGTACCCTTCCACTTGATTACCTAGGGATTCCCCTTCATTTTAAGAGCCTAAGGGTGGTTGATTGGAAATATTTAATGGATAGAATCATTGCTAAAGTTAATCATTGGACTCACCATTGGCTTACCTTTGGAGGAAGAATGGCTCTCATCCAATCGATGATCCAAGCCATGCCTGTTTATAAATTCTCCATCCTAGCTACCCCTATGAGAGTCCTCAGAGAGTTGGATTCGCTTATGAGAAATTTTTTGTGGGATGGCCCAAGGATGGGTAAGAAGTGGGCTCTTGTTAGTTGGGATAAAATATGTCAGCCTAAAGCTCGAGGGGGTCTTGGTTTTTGTAAAGCAACTTTAAACAATCAAGCTCTTGCTGGGAAGCTTTATTGGAGATGGATCTCCAACAAGGAGGCTTTCTTCAGTAGAGTCATCACTAGTAAGTATTTGGGTTCTATCCCTCATCAAGAAGTTGGCCGCATTCCTCTAAGGGGCCTTGGCTCCATTATTTGGAAGGTCTTGAAAGTTGGTGAACAATTGGTTAAATCTAGACTTTTCTGGAAAGTAGGTACAGGAGACAAAGCTAACTTTTGGAGTGATTCTTGGGACCAACATCCCCCCTTAATCTATGAGTTTCTAGAGTTGCAGCCCTTGCAACAAAGCCTCGAAGGTAGAGGATGGATAAATATGGCTTCATACATTACTTCCAAGCAAATTGGAGATTTCTCTTTCTTTCAGTGGAAGAGGTTAGAAGAATGGCCTATTCCTATCCCTCTTCATCAAAAGCTTCTTATTGATAAGATCCTCAAGCAAAGGTGCCTTACAGGGAAAGAGGAAGAGGATAGGATCACCTAGGGCCTTGGCACTCTAGGTGTCTTCACTATTCATGATGGTTATAATGCTTTGCTCCCTCCTCCGTTGATCTTGTAGGATGCCCCATGGGATAGAGTTTGGGTGGCTAAGGGCTGGCCTAAAATTAATTTCTTTGCTTGGGAAGTGATGCATAGGAGTTATCTCACCTATGATAACCTTATGAAGAGAGGTTTTTATGGCCCTTCCAACTGCATCATGTGTAACTCCCAAGAGGAGACACTTGATCATCTACTTTTCCAATGTGCATTTGCAAGAGAGTTGTGGAAAAGGTGGTTAGACCTCTTTAAGGCTCACCTAAAATTTTAGGTGACTCTTTCTAATATCTGGGAGATTTGGAAATGAAGAAAATTCAAGAATACCTCCATTCAGCTAGGTTGGTCCCTAGGCCCGAGTTTCATCTGGTGGCACATTTGGCTGGAAAGAAATTCTAGAATTTTTAGAGAGGAGTTCAGTCCAATGGAGTTGGTTTGGCATAAAATTGTTACCAAGGTTTTTGAAACTGTCAGAGCTCACCTTAGGGACAAGAAAACTCAGGAGAATGAGGGGACTCCCAAGCCACAGAAGTTGGGACCATGGCAACCCCCTCCCTCGGGTTGGGAAAATATTAATTTTGATGGTGCAACTAAGGATAACTCGAGGGCTGTAGGCATTGGTTTTCTCAGAAGATATTTCAAGGGGAAGATCCTCCATTGGGAGCTAGAGGGTCTTGGAAGGGCTACTAACAATGAAGCTGAAGGATTGGCTATCAGACAAGGTTCTCTCAATGCTTGGGAGAATGGGGTTAGAAAGATCATAGTTGAGTTTGACTCACAAATTATGGTGGGGCTTCTGGATGTTATTAGAAATTTCAGACCAAAGGCTTGGAGGATAAGAAACATTGTGAGCCAAATTAAGTCCATTTGGCAGCAGTTCGAGGATGCCATCCCGATCTATGTTGATAGATAAAATAATGCAATGACTGACTTTTTGGCTAAACATGGTAGTGAAAGTCCGGTTGGATACATGTTGAATTCTAATCAGGATAGGGACACTTTTGAATGGTTGGAGGTGAACCAAATGGTTCTTAGTTTGACCAACAAAGACTTAGGTAAGGATGAGGATAGGTCTAGAGTCCATTGAGCCTTGTGGATCAATGGAGGATGAACAATTATTTGTTGGGTTTTTTGTTGCCTCTTGCAGCACTCTTTGGCCCTTTTTGGGATAGCATTGGTAGTGTTTGCAGGACTGTCAAGCCTGCTAGGTTACTTAGGATCAACGTAAAGCAGAAATGGGACCAAGTTAAAAGTTTTTGCTCTTTAGATGGTACTCAATTTTTTGTTATTTTTGGAGATGTTAATCCGAGTTTTATTCGGATTTTAGGGCTTGCCAAAAGTGGCAGACCTATGACTGTAATTTGATTCTTGTTCTATCAATATAATTTTTTTTACCTTTTCAAAAAAATCAAACTTATCATGTGAACTGAAAACTTAGGAAGAAAAAACAGTTATACATTAATTAGTTCAATCTAAACTATGAACATAGCCAAAATAAGCACATAAATGCTATTATCAAATAGAAATAAAAATGATTATAGCCCAACTAAGATCTAGTTTACAACATCTCACATGTGAAACAATTTTTTCAAGAATATGTTTAGAGTGATTGTGTCTTTTGTATAAAAAATTAGTGAAAACCAGAAACTTTTTGTCATGGAATATGAAGCTTATAAAGACATCAAAGATTGCATATGAAAATACTCTAAAAATAAACTCATTAATTGAACTTTTTAAACAATTAAAAATAAAAATAATAAAACTTCTCATCAAAATCAACAACGGAAGAAACACACTCAAAAAGATGAAAAAGGAGATGTTAAGCTTTTTGACTTTGTTGAATAATTTTTTTTCTTGGATGTTATTAAATTTTGGAACTATGAATAGGAGGTTCAAGGTTTGAATTTAAAGGGGAGTAAAGATGTACATAATATTGCATCTTGTAACTTTATTAAAACTCTGGCTGGTGGATGTAATCAAAATCATTTCATTTTATTTCATTTCAATCAAATAGAATTTTTTCAAACTTTGTATTTTTATAATACTCACGCTTTTCATTTTTTATCATATTAATTTATTATTTCAATCAAATTAATTTAGTCTAGTCTAAGAAACTTAGAACAATTAACGAAAAGTAAGATTCTACTAATATTTTTTTTTGTTACAATTACTAAGGAGAGACCTAGGTTCAAACCTTGGGGGGAAGCCAACCCTTTGCAAAAGTAGTAGTTTGTTATGAATCCTTTGAGTGCATGTCAAACCGATGACAACGGTGCGAACCCTGAACGATTAGTGGTCCCCATATCACACCCAATCAACAAGAATGAGACAGATATGTTTATTGGGAGCAGTCCTTGCGATTTGAACCCTCTGCTGATCAATTACTAAAAATAGTGGTTGTATACCACCTCTCCTATGTAATATATATATATGGTTACAAATACACTCATGAATAAATCTTAATTTATCCAAGGAGTTTGGATAATAACTCTAGAGTTATGAATTGAATGTTATAAATCAAGGTTTTAATTGTATTAATCATTTTTCATATTTATCGCATTGAGTTCAAGCGAATAAATATGTGATTTCAAAAGAAGAAATATGCATATATATTTTTTAAATAAAGGGGTAAAAATTTATTGATAAAAAGTTTGGATTACAGAGTACAACTGAGCTTCCAACCAGGACTCAAATAAACAGCCAAACAGGCTAAAACCACTAGACTAGATTGACACCCGAAGAAGACAACAAGAACAAACCACATTAAGTCTGAACATCCTTGTGGATCAACTCCCACAGGCATTGAGAGTCCCCAGATGGGAGACTCTCCCAGTGATCGATAATCCAAGGATCCAACAACTCAGAAGCCCTTTTGGCCAGGTAATCAACAACCACATTCCATTCCCTTGGAATGTGCACAAAGGATATAAATTCGAACTCTTCACTCATTCTGAGAATCTGAATGGCTATAGAGGCCAACTGCCAATTAACTTCCTCCATCCTTTTACTATTTAAAATATTAACCATAATTTGAGAGTCAGACTCGCAGATAATCCTATGCCAACCAAGAGAAAACCCCCTCTGCAAGGCCTCAAGAATTGCAAGAGCTTCCATAAAATTGTTGGAGTGAACACCTTTATAAATGGAAAAGAAAAAATTGACACCACCAACAGAATCTCTCCCAACACCGCCAATGCCAGCATGTCCAGGATTACCCCTGGATGATCCATCAATATTAATTTTTAAAACTCCTCTAGGGGGTGGCCTCCACCTACCATCTCTCCTAACCTTCTTGTTGAGCTGAGGAACCTTGCTAGGGCTAGAAGAGTTCACACCATCCCCAAAGAGACCAAGGGCCTGTTGTACCTTCTCCTCCCTAGAATCCAAAAGAGGGTCCACATCACATTTGCTATGGATGGTTTCCTGAACCATACACAGGATCCTTTGCCAAATCTGTTGAACAACCAAATGACTGCCCTGAAAGATGTGATGGTTCCGTTCAAGCCAAATCTGCCAGATGATGCAAGAAGGGCCCAAATTCCAAGCCACCCGAAGGAAGGGGGCCTTGGTCAGAGGTCTGCCTAGACTACTCCAAAACTCCACCAGGGACAACACATGAAAACATGGATGGTTCCAAGCGCTCCACCAACGGTGCCAAATGTCTCTGGCAAAGGAGCATTGGAAAAATAAATGAGAAGAGTCATCCTCATTCTTACTGCAAAGGACACAAAAAGAGGGACCCTGAAATCCCCTCTTCCTCATGTTATCCCAAGTGAGGCATTTATTACGAGCTACCAACCAGAGAAAGAAGTTACATTTCGGCCAAGCAAATTTGTTCCACACCTTTTTCCACCATGTGACAGGAAGACTCCCATACTTTTGCTTATCAAGAACCTGATAACCATAGGCTACCGAGTAGGTTCCCTTGGGATCAGGGTTCCAAGCTAGAATATCTTTACCCCTCAATGAAGAATAGGGCCTCCCCATAAGAATAAGAGCAAGCTCCTCTCTGTCCTTGGCCAGTCCCCCCTCGGGCCATTCTTGCAGATCTTTCCACCTGTACATCTCCATATTTCCAAAAGACTAGATTTTTTTAAAGTCCTCCACACGAGACCAACCCGCTTCCAAGAAACAAATGCTTAGGGAACGTAACCTGGGATATTGATTCAAGATAGGAGGGTGGCCATCCCAAGAATCCTCCCAAAAAAGAGCATCTGATCCCCGATTGCAAATCCAGAACAAACCCTGCTTGATTAAATTAGCTCCTCTTTTTAGAGTGTCCCAGATAACTGAACCTTTCCCAACCAAGTTGACTCTAGGGATCTCAGCCTCAGAAATACCTCTCAAGTATTTACAAGATAATATTTTAGCCCAAATCTGATCCTGAGAGGTACACCATCTCCAATAAAGTTTTGCAGCCAAAGCCTATCCAAAAAGAGTTATCTATCGCAACCCAAGGCCTCCCTCTTGCATCGGCCTACATATAGAATCCCATCTAACCAAACTCCATTTAGATTGATTAAGTTTTCTAGACCATAAAAATTGTCTTGACAAAGCTTCCATGTCCTTGATGAAATGAGAGGGAGCTATTTGTACAAAACATCTATAAATGGGTAAAGCTTGAACAACAGATTTTAAAAGCAACACTCTACCTACAGTGGATAGCCATCTGAAAGTCCAGTGATTCACCTTCCTTCTAAACTTATCAAGCATAGACTGCCAAGAAGATCTAGGTAGAGGATGAGATGAAATTGGAATACCAAGATAAATGAAGGGGGGAGTCCCAACCTGGAATCTTAGAATACGAGCAATCCTGGCTTGAATAAGAGGAGGGGTATTAAAGAAGAAAATAGAAGACTTGTCCTCATTAATCAACTGTCCAGAAGCACCAAGATATATGTCAAGAGATTGTCTAATATTTCCAGCTTCCCTGATAGTGGCAACTCCCAACAAAGTAGTATCATCAACAAATTGAAGGTGGGAAAGAGGTGGCAAACTACTATCCCACTTCCACCCCTGAATGAGACCCTGCCTGACTTGAGACTTGAGCAATCTTCCCAACCCTTCCACCATAATGATAAACAAATAAGGAGATAAAGGATCTCCTTGCCTCAATCCCCTTGAGGCCTCAAATAGCTCTGATGGCTCATTATTAACAAGAACAAAGAATGAGGAAGAAGAAACACAACTCATCACCCATCTAATCCATTCCTCCTCAAATCCAAAAGTCGCAAGAACTTTCTGAAGAAAGGACCATCTGACCCGATCATAAGCTTTGGCCATGTCCAACTTAATGAACATATTTTTCTCCTTAGAAATTTCCATCGAGTGAATAGCTTCTGTAGCAATAACAACCCCATCCAAGATTTTTCGACCAACAACAAACCCTCCTTGCTCCTCAGAGATGATTTTTCTCAACCATATCTTCAGCCTCTCAGCAATAATTTTTGTGATGATCTTATACACAACATTGCATAGAGCAATAGGCCTGAACATATCCAAGGAATTTGCTCCCTCTTTTTTGGGAATAAGCACCACAAAGGTAGCATTTAGGGCCCTTAGCATCTGTTTGTTCTTTTGGGACTCACGGACCACCTCTAGAAGATCAAATTTGATTAAATCCCAAAACTCCTGATAAAACTCAATCGAGAATCCATCTGGGCCTAGGGCTTTTCCTTTTTTCATCCTGAATACAACATTTTCCAACTCCTCAAGGGAAATTGGACCCATCAAGTGCTCATTCATATCTCTAGAAACAATCGATGGAATACAATTTAGAATAAGCTTTTCATTCTCATCATCTGAGAGGGAGTCCTCCTTGAAGAGAGAGGAAAAATACCTCTTAGTCTCTTCTGAAATATCCCTGAAAGAAGAGAGCAGGGCACCCTGAGAATTCACAAGAGAGGTAATCAGGTTACCATTACGGTGAGCCTTAACTGAGTTATAAAAGAAGGTTGTGTTCCTATCCCCTTCCTGAAGCCAATCTACTCGAGCTTTTTGTTTCCAAAAAATTTCTTCCCTCAATTCCCATTCAACAAGGTCTTTCGTAGCCTCAGATTCCTCAACGAGAAGCTCCTTCGTGAGTCCCTGATCTCTAATCTTCCTTGAAGCTTCTTCCACCCTCCTAAGAGCTGCCAACTTAGCCAAGGAAAGGTTCCCAAAATTTAGTCTATTCCATCTCTTCAATTTATGCTTAACAAATTGTAGTCGCTTCATAAAGGAATACATAGCGGTGCCATGAGGAGGTTTGCCAGTGGTCCACCAACCTCGCATGAAATCATGAAGCTTAGGATCACGAAGCCACATAAGTTGAAACTTAAAGGAAGGGTTCTTCTTTAGCCCTAACTCTAGAGCAGAGAGTTTGATAGGCCAATGATCAGATCCCCTACCCTCCAGAATCACAGAACTAGCACTTATGTTATTACCCATCCAATAACTGGAGATCAGAAACCTATCCAGTCTCTCTGAGATGGAAGCTTCCCCACACCTTCTATTGTGCCAAGTAAATATCCCATTATCTGGCTTGATGTCAACCAAGTTTAGGGCCTGGATATGAGCACTGAAGATAGAAGAAAAAGGCTCGAGACGGTCAACCCCACCGTGTTTCTCCTCTAGACAAGTGATAGAGTTGAAGTCTCCAGCCAAAATCCATGGGTACAGGGGAGCCAGACTTCTCACAAAGCAAATGTGCTCCCACAAATTCACTTTACCATTGTAATCAACAGGAGCATACACATTTGTAAGTAGGATGGTTTCACCAGATTCATTATCATGCCCGATCATCGAAATAGACCATCTGCTGGAAATCCAAGTAAGAGGGGATATCTTAACCGGATCCCATAAACAAGCGACGCCACCAGCATATCCACATGCACCAATACACTGGCATTGCCCCCTTCTCCACAACTTGGGAGCAATATTGAACATACTATCAGTAGCCAATTTAGTCTCCTGAATAAACACCACATCCGAAGAATGTACACGAACCAAATCACGAACAACTTTTTGTCTGGGGATGTTGTTCAACCCCCTTACATTCCATGAAAGGATAATCATTTTTGGGGGTTAGAAAAATGGGAGTCCAATGTTCTCACCAAGCTTGACTCCACCAAAGTCTCCCCCATTAACTTAATTTTATCCTGGTCCTTCTTTCGACCCACCTTCATATTCTTATCCGAAATACTTTTTTTAATTATTTTCTGCTGCAATCCCAACACCGTAGGAGTTTTGCAGTCCAAGGATGACTGCATCAATGCTTGAGTAGGAGAGGGCATAACTAAATCTGTACCACTTTCCAAAATAGTTTCCCTTCTAGGGCTAGATCCAACCATATCACCTATACTCAGATCCAAAGCCCTTTGTTCTTCATTTAAACCCCCTAGATCTGATTCCTTAAGTTCCACCTCAAGAAGAGACATCTGATTTGACCCTGTTATATTTGCATCAGGTAGTGACGTTTCAGGTATCTCCATGCACTGATCAAGATCATCTAATATTTCAAAATGGTTGAGTAGAGCATCTGGCTGGCTATCCTTATGGTCTCTGTTTGCCCTTCGTCCTCTGTTTTGGGCTTTTACCGAAACAAAGCCTTCCTTATCCCGTTCCCCTTCCTTTATCGGGGCTTTTCCTTTATCCAAATTTTGTCCAGACCGAGAGGGCCCAGGATTTGAAGCCATAGGCAGGACAAACTTAGGGCATTTTCTTTGTAGGTGGCCATATTCATGGCAAATCCGGCAATGAAATGGAAGAGCTTCATAGTCAAGTTTTTGAACCCATGTAGTCGATCCAAACTGTATTTCAATAGAATCTGGAATGGGATTATTTAAATCAATTTCAACACAGATACGGGCAACAAAGATTACCTTTTTATCCATTGTTTGTTGTGACGGTCCAACCGACTTCCCAAGAAGAAGGGCAATCTTATGCAAGATATCAGTTCTCCAGAATTCCAATGGGAGCCACGAAAGCCGAACCCATACTGGAACCCGCGATGGCCGCTCCTCTGACGGGTTGAAACCCACATGCCAGGGTTTAAGAAAGAGTCCCGCTTGGTTATAGAAATAAGGACCCCCTTCAAATGCTTTGTTGCGATCTGCAAGACAAGAGAAAACCACCATAAAATAGTTGTTCGCACTCAACATCACCTCCACGTCGCCTTCAGGATTCCAAGTCTTCCTGACCCAAGCCTCCACAAAGGGGAGAGAAATTTGGATGCCCAAAAATTTTCCAATAAGCGCATGTTTGGTTAAATATTCCACATCTTCCACCATCGAGTCTGGTTGAACCACTAGAACCGGCCTGGCTTCACATCGTTCCAAACATCCATTGTTCTTTAACAAGCGGTTCCCGACATGCATTGGGAAATCTTGTTCCTTCCAATCATTTTTAGATGAAAAAACATCACGAGCATGCACTCTTTGTGATGGACCCGATGCCATCACGACATTCCTCCAATTTTTCAGACCTCCTCCAAAAATGGTTGCCATCCCCAGAGCAGCTTTTCCTCATCAAACCCTCACCAGTAATCATTCTTGAAATATGCATATTATTTAATTAAATTATTATAATCAAATGCATTAATTTAAGTGGAAGACTATGAAGGTCTCATAAGATAAGGACAACAACAAATATAAAATATAAATTCATTTAAAAAAAAATTGGATTAAATTTTTATTCCACTTAAGGAATGAAGACTCTTATTTATGAGAAAACGATCAGTGTTGATTTAAAAAAGTCATTTAAAATATTTGGGTTTATTGTAATTGTGTCAGTTAAAAGACTTAATTTTTAAGTGAAAATTAATGAGAAGAATAAATATATGATAATTTTTATAAAATTTGTGAACGGTATAATGGATATGAGTAACATCATTTATCAAGGTTTAAATCTTAGTAGCATGAAATAATTTAGTGTGATTAAGTTGATGTAAAGAGAAATGACAACTCTTTCAAAACTTTAATATATATATATATATATATATATTACAAATAATTTATTAAAATTGATTATTGAAGATGAAATTATTTAGAATGGTTACGAGAAATAAGTGATTAATATTATTCTGGTTAAAAACTTTGAAGATATTAAAGTAGCCAAAAAAGAAAGTGAAGACTAAATTAACATTGCATAATGATTTATATTTTAAGAACCTCTTGGTCTAAAATATGTTTAGTCTATGAAGCACACCCTAAATTTTAGTCAAGATTGGATGAGAAAGATTTTTCCTATACTCAACCTTCGGAGAATATCGACTCCTTGTAATGCTTTGCAAAATTAGAATAGGGGTTTAAGATTAAAGAAGGGATATAAAGGTTAGAAGGAGATAAGGGTTTAGAGAAATACTTAAAGGTAGATGGAATATAGCATAACAACAATGAAAATATACTACATAAGAGTCTTACACAATCAACTTCAAATGAAGCCTAATAGACTAGTCATCAACAAAAGCATTATAAAGTTCATTAAATTCTAGTTATATTTTACACATTCCAAATACTATATGAAGAGTAATCCAAATAGTAGTTCAATTGAACAAAATTTATTAATCATAAAGTGCAACAAAAATGCATTAAAATATAGAATTCATTCATAAAAACTCGAGAATGCATTCATAATGGAGGTCAAACAACTTTAACTTTTTATTAATTGACAACAACCATCATATAATATACAATCAAGCAATTGCTACAGAGTCGAACCTCATTATGAGGTGCATTAGACTATTTAAAAGTTATTACATGAGTCTTGTGGCTTAAGATTTTCAAAAGTTTGTTACAAATCTATTAGAAACATCTTGGTGGAATGCTTATGGGAGTTGAGGCCATTTTCATGTCTTGTGTTGTTTTATTAATGTGGCGGTCCTAGATTTATTTCCTTAAGCTTTACCTCCTATGGGTCTTCAACAAGTTCGTAGATCTTCAACCGTCATATTTTACAATTTGCTTAGTCGTTCCAACAGTTTGTTAGTTATGTCTTTTTTAGCCCCTAGTGGTCTAGCTTTGAATGGTTAGGAAACGTTTGAGAGGTTATAGCTTCTAACAAGAGCAATTTTAGATGAAAGAGATGTTCTTGGATGGACTTGAGTTGATGTTGGAGTTTGCAGCAAAATTGGGTTCTTTAGTTGTTTTGTAGACCTTTTGAACCAAATTCGGGCTTTTGGAAAGATTTGGCTAACGTCATTGATGAGCAAGGTGCATCCAAAGTATTGTCATTGTTGTCAACATAGACAAAGGATCGGTTGATGCAATGGACAGGAGTTCATTGATGAGCAAGGTGCAGCAAAAGTATTTTCATTGTTGTCAACACAGTCAGGGAGATTAGTTGATGCAGTGGACAATAGATCGGTTGATGCAATGGACAGGAGTTCATTGATGAGCAAGGTGTAGTAAAAGTATTGTCATTGTTGTCAACATAGACAGAGGATTGGTTGATGCAATGGACACAGTCAGGGAGATCGGTTGATGTAGTGGACAATAGATCGGTTAATGCAATGGACAGGAGTTTAGTGGTCATACAGAGCATGTACAATGATTCTCCAAGAAGAACGTAGTGGCCCATATGTAAAAGCTCAAAGAAAAAGACAAGTAAGAAAAGTGTCGTGATATCGCGACAAGTTGAGAAAGCATGAGAAACTGTCGTGATATCGCGACATGTTTTAAAAGAGAGAAAGCGCAAGGAAAAACTGTCGCGATATCACGACATGTTTTAAGAGAGAGAAAGCGCAAGGAAAACTATCGCAATATCGCGACATGTTAAGAAGAAAGGAAAATTGTCACGATTTCATGACATGTTCGAAGAGAGAGAAAGCACAAGGAAAACTATCACGATTTTGCAACATGTTGGAAGCAAAGAAGACAAGTAAGAAAACTGTCGTGATTTCGTGACATGTTCGAAGAAGCAGCGCACACAGGAAAAACTGTCGCGATTTCACGACATGTTCGATGAGAAGGCACATGCAAGAAAACTGTCACGATTTCACATGTTCGGAGAGAAGGCGCAAGCAAAGAAAACTATCGTGATTTCGTGACATGTTCGAAGAAAAGACGCAAGCAAAGAAAACTGTCACGATTTCGCGACATGTTCGGGGAGAAGGAGCTCGCAAAGAAAAGTGTCACGATTTCATGAAAATTTGCAAGAGAGGCAGTACGGACGAAAATGTGTTACGATTTCGAGACATGTTTGAGAGAAGGAACTCGCAAAGAAAAGTGTTGCAATTTCGCGACAATCTACAAGAGAGGCAGTACGGATGAAAATGTGTCGCGATTTCGTGACATGTTTGAGAGAAAGACCTTGCAAGGAAAAGTGTCACGATTTCACGATAATTTGCAAGAGGAAGCGTTAACAAGAAAAAGTGTCACGATATCATGAAATATCGAGTTTTCATGACCCGAAGGGAAGAAAAGTGCCAAGGAGAAAAAGTGTCGCGATATCGCGACATGTCTGGTTTTTGCGACCCGAAGAGGAGAGATAGAGTAAGGAGGCAAAAGTGTCACGATTTTGTGACATGTTCTGTTTTCACGGGGTCAAGGCAAGAAAAGAGACAAGGAAGCGAAAGTGTCACGATTTTGCGACATGTGTTTTTGTGGGCGAAAGACAGAGAAGAGCACAAGGCAGCGAAAGTGTCGCGATTTTGCGACATGTCATGTTTTTGCGAGTGCAAGCCGAGAAAAGGACAAGGAGGCAGAAAGTGTCACGATATCGCGACATGTTATGTTTTCACAGTCAAACATCAATAAAAAGTCAAAGGGGTAGAAGTGTCATGATTTCGCGATAGGTCACCTTGGCACGAGCTAAGAAGAAAACTCAGCCGAAACAAAGAAATGTAACAGTGAACTACAGTTAGTACAACAATTACAGGTGCAGTTACAGATAAAAATTAGGCAGATAAAATAAGAAGAGTTAACTGGAGTCAGAACTATAGTTGCAGGGGGTGTTGCAAAGAAAATCATGCAAGAAAAATAAAGAAGAGTTAACTAGAGTCAGAACTGTAGTTACAGGAGTGGCAGTGAATTCAGAGCGGCAGTGAAGTCAGAGCGGCAGTTACAGGGTCCATTACGGAGTAAATTCGTCGAGCGATGGCCATACTAAGAATCCCAATTAAAGAGACAAATCTATTAATAGGTTGCGTGTAAGAATATTGTGTCAGAAAGGAGTTACTTACAGGAGTGGCTATTAATAGGCTACATGCAGGATTATGGAAGTCACAGAAGACTTGGGGTTTCAAAATGAAAAATATTGTTTTAAAATGGCAGTTGCATGTAGAAGAAAAAAGAGCCGCTTAGAATTGAAAAAATGTGCAGCCATAAAGAGGGAAGGTGCCACTGATAAAATAATATATGTGCTGAGAAAATATTGTTGAAGAGAGCTGTAAGAATGTGCATATAAGTTAAGAATTAGGGTTGAGCTCTGAACTGTGTAAGAGAGCATACAAGGATGTCAGAGCGCCAAAAATGAGCAGAGAAGGCTGTCAGAGAGCCGTAAATGAGCAGATAAGATGGTCAAAGCCGTAAAAGAGAAGATAAATCTATAAGAACGACAGATATACTATCAAAACACTGAAAAGGCTGTCAGAGCGCAGAGAAGGCTATCAGAGCGCAGTAAGCAGAGCGGTAAGAGTGATTCATTAGGTTGAGCTCTGTGCGGGTATAGAAAAAGGTGTGTAGCCAAAGAGAAAAAGAGAGTAGTGAGAGAGCACTGCTAAGACAAGAGCGGTGGAGAAAGAGCGCAACTGATAGAGTGTGACTGAGAGAGTGTGGCTGAAAGTGCGTAGAAGGAATATGTGTTTCCTAAATTGAAAGAGAGGTTGGATGAGCTACAGACCAGTAAGGGTCTTGTAAAAGTGAAGGCATATTTATGTCAATCTAAGATTCAAAATAGAAATCCAAGTTGGTTCTTGGAATCAGGGGTTGGTGCTCCTTCCAGTCGATCTTTGGTAAATCAAGGGTTGGTGCTCCTTTCTATTGGTGCAGATAAATTAGGGGTTGGTGCTCCTTCCAATGGGTGCTGGTAAATTGTTTGTAAAGTGGGTGCTTTGCAAAGGCTGTATTTGGATGGGAGTCCAAGCAGTCTATTTTTGAGGAGTAGCCAAAACTGGTGAACCTCGTTAAATCGTGTGTTGTGGAATGCTGTCTTGTTATATTTGCTTTATCTGTTTTAAGTTCTCCTTGCTTCAGCTTTAAGATTTGTAGATTTGAAATTTAAATAGCTACACTGATTCACCCCCTCCCTCTCAGTGCCATTGTAAGATTAACAATTGGTATCAAAGCCAAGTTCCCATCTCAGGCTAAATTAGTCAGGGTTGATCTTGGATTAGTATGCAATGGGTAAGAAGAATAGATCCTCCTCCAAAAAAACATCTCAGTCAGTTTCAGTTCCTATGGAAGAGAAAATTGAACCAGAAAAGGTAGAAGGAGTGAACTCTGAAGTATGTGATGAAAACCTTGAGGCTGAGGTTGAAGTAGATCTAGAAGGTGAGTTGATCACTGCACTTGAAGAGTTGAATATTGAAAAGAAAAAGAACAAAATACTGTCCAAGAAATTGGAAGAATATGGGGATGAGATTGAAGATCTTTTCTTACAATTTCAAAAGGCCAAGAAAACAGAAGAAGCCTTGAAGTCACAGCTGAATGATAAAGTCGATGTATTTAGCAAACGTGAAGAGGATTCTAACAAAGTTGTTAGTAGTCTAAAGCTGCAAGTAGAAGAGTCCAAAAGGACTGAAGAAACTCTCAGGTCTTAGATCAATGAGAAAGAGACTGTTTGCCGCAAACAAGAAGAAGAGATTGTTTTATTAAAAGAACAACTAGAAGAGGCCAATACAAATCGTAAACTCGAGAAAAGCACTGAGTTGCTAAATAAAATGATAAGCCAACAAAGAAGCTCCACGTATAAGCGTGGTCTTGAATATGAAGCTGAACAACCCTCATCTTCCAACTCTGCAGAGAAGAAGAAGTTCACTGTTGAAGGATCGAAGCAAGAAAAGGTTGAAGCAGAATCTTCAACAGGAAGAAAATATCAAAGAAGATCTACAACAAAGCAACCACAACAAAAGAGGTTCTCTCACTCTCACTCTTTTCATAATAATGCTTTTAATGGCTATTGTTTTAGATGCAGCCATTATGGTCACCAGGCAATTTATTGTGGATTGAATAATAAATCAAGGAGTTATGCTGGTAGAAATACATCTGCTCTTCTGAGTGAACACCATGTGCAATGTTTTAAATGTAATGGTCATGGGCACATAGCAAGGTTTTGTCCAAGCACCTCTGCATCTAATCTAATGCAAAACCGTAGATTTGATCAGACTCAAAGAGTGCAACATAGACAGGGAACATATCATGTGCATCAAAGAAAGGAAAAGAATCATCCATCAAGGATGTACAAGAGACAACCACCCAAGAGAAATGTTCAGGTTCACGAAAAGGTTCAAAATGGGGATGCAGGTGAAAACCCTCAGCCTAAGTTCAAGAAAAACTAGAGAAAGAAAGAAGAGAGGAAATCGTGTCTCCTTGGACAGAAGGAGATTACTCCTCTATTGCACTAAGCAGCTCCAGGTAGCACATCCTCAGGGGGAGCAATGTTAAAGTTTATTTTAATGCTCCTATGTATTTGTGTAGTTATCTAAGGATGAAATGAAAGTAGTCGGGGAATTGTTGTATAGCTGTCAAAGTGTGTTTTCAGTTCATGTAGTTGTTTGTGGTAGTGCAGTGAAGGGTGGTGATTAAATTGAGAGTTGTCTTTATTGGTAATATTGCTATATGTCATTGTTGTACTGTTGAAGGTTCTTACTGCCACTATCCAAAGTTATGGATTATAACAGTTCAGAGTGTGGTTAGTAAAAGAATGTTGCCCGAGCCTCTTATATGTGTTTCGATAAAAGCAGTGTGTATTTGAACTTCACATTGATGGGAAGATTATCAGATCTTTTATGACGCTATGTTGAAAATATTGAAGTCTGATTTAGCTCATCAAGATGAGCAACTTTGCTTTGTGAATCTTACCTATCCAAGGTCCAGTCGTATGAGGTTGAGTAAGGTGCACTATAGTTGGCCGTGAAGTGTGTGACAAAATGTTGTCTCCTAAGTCGAACAGTTGAAAGTAAGGTGTGACCAGCGGTGACTGTAGAAAACATAGACCAAGTTGAAAATGTAAAAAGTGATTGGTTGAGTTGTGTTGAGATTGGGATTTGAGTATAGAACATATTGAGTCTCTAACAATTCTCTTTATGCTTCTATGAGATTTAGTTGATATATTCATTGAGCATTAAGTATAGAACATATTGAGTCTCTAACAATTCTCTTTATGATTCTATAAGATTGGATAGATTCTATGTGAGCCTACTGACAGGGTACAGAGGACAGAGTCTCAATGGATAGAGATCCAGCAGCCAACCCAGTTGAAGATAGATCTGAGTGAGGGATCACATTCTTAGGGGGAGCATTTATATATTTGATTATCTTTTTGCTCATGTTTGTAATTTTTACTAACAATTGGTATTGCTAACTATAATAATTTGTGCCTAAGGATGAGGTGCATGGACTCAGGGGGAGTCTGCAGCAGCCCTTTGGTATTATTGTCAAAGGGGGAGAAGAGTTACAGGTAATTGCACGCAATTACGTGTGTTGCCAACAATTCCAAAGGGGGAGATTGATGAGCAAGGTGCATCCAAAGTATTGTCATTGTTGTCAACACAGACAGAGGATCGGTTGATGCAATGGATAGGAGTTCATTGATGAGCAAGGTGCAACAAAAGTATTTTCATTGTTGTCAACACAGTCAGGGAGATCGGTTGATGTAGTGGACAATAGATCGGTTGATGCAATGGATAGGAGTTCATTGATGAGCAAGGTGCAGCAAAAGTATTGTCATTGTTGTCAACACAGACAGAGGATCGGTTGATGCAATGGACACAGTCAGGGAGATCGGTTGATGTAGTGGACAATAGATCGGTTAATGCAATGGACAGGAGTTCAAGTGGTCATACAGAGCATGTACAATGATTCTCCAAGAAGAATGTAGTGGCCCATATGCAAAAGCTCAAAGAAAAAGATAAGTAAGAAAAGTGTCGCGATATCGCGACATGTTGAGCAAGCATGAGAAACTGTTGCGATATCGTGACATGTTTTAAAAGAGAGAAAGTGCAAGGAAAAACTGTCGCGATATCGCGACATGTTTTAAGAGAGAGAAAGCGCAAGGAAAACTGTCGCGATATCGCGACATGTTAAGAAGAAAGGAAAACTGTCGTGATTTCGCGACATGTTCGAAGAGAGAGAAAGCGCAAGGAAAACTATCGCGATTTTGTGACATGTTGGAAGCAAAGAAGGCAAGTAAGAAAACTATCGCAATTTCGTGACATGTTCGAAGAAGCAGCGCATATAGGAAAAACTGTCGTGATTTCGCGACATGTTCGATGAGAAGGCACATGCAAGAAAACGATCACGATTTTGCGACATGTTCGGAGAGAAGGCGCAAGCAAAGAAAACTGTCACGATTTTGTGACATGTTCGGAGAAAAGGCGCAAGCAAAGAAAACTATCATGATTTCACAACATGTTCGGGGAGAAGGAGCTCGCAAAGAAAAGTGTCGTGATTTCGCGACAATTTGCAAGAGAGGCAGTACAAACGAAAATGTGTCACGATTTCGCCACATGTTTGATAGAAGGAGCTTGCAAAGAAAAGTGTCACGATTTTGTGACAATCTACAAGAGAGGCAGTACGGACGAAAATGTATTGCGATTTCGTGACATGTTTGAGAGAAAGGGATTGCAAGGAAAAGTGTCACGATTTCATGACAATTTGCAAGAGGAAGCGCTAAGGAGAAAAAGTGTCACGATATCGCGACATGTCGGGTTTTCGTGACCCGAAGGGAAGAAAAGTGCCAAGGAGAAAAAGTGTCACGATATCGTGACATGTCTGGTTTTCGCGACCCGAAGAGGAGAGATAGAGTAAGGAGGTGAAAGTGTCGCGATTTCATGACATGTTCTGTTTTCGCGGGGTCAAGGCAGGAAAAGAGACAAGGAAGCGAAAGTGTTACGATTTCACGACATGTGTTTTTGCGGGCAAAATACAGAGAAGAGCACAAGGCAGCGAAAGTGTCGCGATTTCGTGACATGTCATGTTTTCGCAAGTGCAAGCTGATAAAAGGACAAGGAGGCAGAAAGTGTCACGATATCGTGACATGTTATGTTTTCACGGTCAAACATCAAGAAAAAGTCAAAGGGGTAGAAGTGTCACGATTTCATGACAAGTCGCCTTGGCGCGAGCTAAGAAGAAAACTCAGTCAAAACAAAGAAATGTAACAGTGAACTACAGTTAGTACAACAGTTACAGATGCAGTTATAGATAAAAATCAGGCAGATAAAATAAGAAGAGTTAACTGGAGTTAGAACTACAGTTGCAGGGGGTGTTGCAAAGAAAATCATGCAGGAAAAATAAAGAAGAGTTAACTGGAGTCAGAACTACAGTTACAAGAGTGGCAGTGAAGTCAGAGCGGTAGTTACAGGGTCCATTACGGAGTAAATTCGTCAAGCGGTGGCCATACTAAGAATCCCAATTAAAGAGACAAATCTATTAATAGGTTGCGTGTAAGAATATTGTGTCAGAAAGGAGTTACTTATAGGAGTGGCTATTAATAGGCTACATGCGAGATTATGGAAGTCACAGAAGACTTGGGGTTTCAAAATGAAAAATATTGTTTTAAAATGGTAGTTGCGTGTAGAAGAAAAAAGAGCCACTCAGAATTGAAAAAATGTGCAGCCATAAAGAGGGAAGGTGCCGCTGATAAAATAATATATGTGCTGAGAAAAGGTTGTTGAAGAGAGTTGTAAGAATGTGCATATAAGTTAAGAATTAGGGTTGAGCTCTGAACTGTGTAAGAGAGCATACAAGGATGTCAGAGTGCCGAAATGAGTAGAGAAGGCTGTCAGAGAGTCGTAAATGAGCAGATAAGATGGTCAGAGCCATAAAAGAGAAGATAAATCTATCAGAACAATGGATATACTATCAGAGCACAGAAAAGGCTATCAGAGCGCAGAGAAGGCTGTCAGAGCGCAGTAAGCAAAGCGGTAAGAGTGATCCGTTAGGTTGAGCTCTGTGCGGGTATAGAAAAAGGTGTGTAGTCGAAGAGAAAAAGAGAGTAGTGAGAGAGCACTGCTGAGACAAGAGCGATGGAGAAAGAGCGCAGCTGATAGAGTGTGACTGAGAGAGTGTGGCTGAAAGTGCGTAGAAGGAATATGTGTTTCCTGAATTGAAAGAGAGGTTGGATGAGCTACAGACTAGTAAGGGTCTTGTAAAAGTGAAGGCATATTTATGTCAATCTAAGATTCAAAATAGAAATCCAAGTTGGTGCTTGGAATCAGGGGTTGGTGCTCCTTCCAGTCGGTGCTGGTAAATCAGGGGTTGGTGCTCCTTTTTGTTGGTGCAAATAAATTAGGGGTTGGTGCTCCTTCCATTGGGTGCTGCTAAACTGTTTGTAAAGTGGGTGCTTTGCAAAGGCTAGATTTGGATGGGAGTCTAAGCAGTCAATTTTTGAGGAGTAGCCAAAACTGGTGAACCTCATTAAATTGTGTGTTGTGGAATGCTCTCTTGTTATATTTGCTTTATCTGCTTTAAGTTCTCCTTGCTTCAGTTTTAAGAGTTGTAGATTTGAAATTTAAATAGCTACACTGATTCATCCACCCCCTCTCAGTGCCATTGTAAGACTAACAGTCATCCCTTTCAGAAGCACATATTCTCACCTTTTCGGGTAGTGCTTTTGCTTTAATAATAGTGTGCATCTTTGGACTTTTGTGGAGCTTATGCTAACGTAAGCACTTGGAAAACTTGGCTTTGTGTTTTAGAGATTCTTTAACTTAGTCAATGTTGGGGCCACACTATCCTCATTTTTCTATTCTCAAACTTTTCTAGAGCTTTGTGTGACATCATCAATTGGGAAAGTCTAAAATAGATTGTTCTTGGGTTTGCGTATTGCCAAAACCTTTTGGGACAACCATTTTTATTTTGCTAAAAATATATTATGATTGACCACCTTTCCATGATTTTGGGTCCACTTAAAAGTACTTTAAATGCCCTCGAACTTACCTTCAGGTTGATGAATTTGAGCTTTCACTAGCTTGTTTGTGCTGCTATGATACTTCGGTCGACCTATGGGTCATTTTTCTTAGCAAAATTTGAAAAAGTCTTTGGAAAAATGGTAAGATGGCAAGCTAGCTTGATTCACAAGGACTTGTGAATATGTGAAATCATATTGACCTACATTCTTGGTACCTCTCAAGGATTTCTATTTGCAAAAATAGAAAACCTATAGAGCCTTATTTATTGGATACAAGGTTGCAAGGAGGAAGGGGATCTTGAAGACATGCTAACAAAAATTAGATATTTAAGAGGCATCAGAGCTTAAGGTAATAAGGGATAGAAAAATTATAAAAAAGGGAATAGGGAAATAAAATGTGGAGGTGAAAGTTGAGGTTTAAGTGAGCATCTATCGTACAACAATGATATCGAGATGTTCTTATCAAGATTACATATCATTTATGTACAAATCTTGGTATAACCCAGAGCATTCGAGGAAAGAAAAATACAAGAAGCGAGAAAGGAAGGGGTGTTGGAAAATGGGGAGGCTAGGAATGGCGGAGGGGTATACAAGTAGATAGGGTGAGGAAGCAGAAATAGGAAAGAAATACTAGGAGAAAAAACAAAGGAAGGGGAACAAAGATACCTAAAGGGTGGTACCCCCTACAAAAATTCTTTGAGCATAGTCCACCATGGTTGAGAGCTACTTCAAACTGAAGCAAATTGCCTTAGGTAAATATTCTAGGCAATCATAAACAAGAGTCATAAATATTCTAGGTAAATATTAATCTAGAAGATGTTGGCAAGGGATACGTGAGCAACAAAGGCTCATATAAAATTAAAAAGAAGATTAATTAAGTCCTAACCTAGGTTTTTATTAAATCTATGCCTAACACAATAATATCTATATCATTTCTCCCAACAACGGAAGCATTGGACTCCAATGCTTTTACAAGAATTTGGGAGAGAAGATAGTACAAATAGAAGTGCCCAAAAAATGAAATCCTCCAAAGTGGTTCTAAAAAGAAGAGAGATAGACGATGTACAAAGCTCCAAAGAGATCACCACGACTCCATCAAAGGGAGCAACAATGAGCAAAACACATGCTCAACGCTGAAAGGGTCCATATAGGAAACCCAATGGAATCTCGAGGTCTATTGTCATTGGGGTCAGCCTCAAGCATGTAGGAATGAACACTACTATGCTGAAAAAGGGCCTTGTCAAAATATCGTTCAATCTTCAAGAAGGAGCAACTCTTCACACCAATCATGTTGAACCATAAGCATGCACCCAAAACTAAGTACAAACGATCATGCCAAGCAAGTATCTTGTAACTATAGTCGGTGGAGGAAGAGTGGAGGAAAAAGGCACAAGTAGGCATGTTCTAAAGTGTCAAATATTTGTAGTCTTTAGAAATCAGGTGTCTAAAGTGTCAAATCGTTGTAGTCATCGGTAGTTTGTTGGTGTCCGAAGTGTCGAATCTTTGTAGTATTCGGCTCAAGGAAGGCATGAAGTGAAGTGAATGCCTTCAAGTGGGAGATGAAGTGTCGGGTACCATCGAGATGCACTTCATTACAAATCCAAGAATCCCAAAGGGGAGGAGTAATGGAACTCCTCAATTATCCACAAATGCAAGTGAATAATAGTTATCAAAAGCTAACAAGTGGCGTGTAGCCCAATAAAGTCCACAATAGGACATGATGCACCAAATGATGAATGCACCAAATAAGAGGAGTAAAATGGATCTCCTCATATGCTTCAAATAATATTGAAGTAGCTGAAGCAGAAACTGATGCGAAAGCTTGATGTAGTGTTGCCCGAAGAAGTGTTGCTAGTCTTGTGGATGAAGACACGAACGAAGCGAAAAAGCTAAAATCCAGTAAGAGACATAAGCCACAAAAATCTAAGACAACTCCAATGTGTGTGGAGTACCCATGTGATACCTTTATCCATGATTACATAAAAAGGGCCTTGGTCAAAGAAGAGACAACAATAACTCTAAAATTGGAGCACCCGAATTCCCATGATCGAAAAACAACACCTCCTAGAGTAGTACTCAAAATAATGATGGAATATCAAGAGGGTCATGATCATGATAAAGTCTACTTCTAGAAGTCTCAAAATATGAAAGTGGATTTAAGGAGTGTCGGGTTCAACCGAAAATGCACTCCATTTTACAACATTTTGTTTTTGAAGAAGGTTTCAATGACCTAAACTTTGGAGCAATATTTGTCAAAATAAACCTTTACAAAACATTAAAGTAATAGTCCAAGTGGAACCAGATCGAAAAGAGCTTTCCAACGACTATATGCAAGCCTATACTTGCAAAAATATGAGCCTTAAAAACTGTGAAAAACAGTAAGTCTCCCAAAGGAACAAAATTTATTTCAAAGTTGAAACTCGCCGTGAGCTGGAGATTAGTGGTTCAACAAAATTTGGTGGTCAACACCATCAAAATAGTGGTCACCTCTGACCAGTCAATGAACATTTGGTCTATGGAGTAGCCGATCAACAAGCCGATCAACAAGCAATGGCCAAGCAATGGACCATACATCAAACCACTGAAAACTTATAAATCGACAAGTGCGCACGTAAAAGGTTTTGGCCAGTGTGCATTGGCTATTTCAACATGGATGGCTTTGACCTAATAAAGGGTTAAGTGAGCCACCTCCCAGACAATGTGGGATTAATTTTGCGATGCGCGTACAAACAAACAAAACCTGAAAGCTATAATAGCTGCCACGTATCATGCTTGGGAGTTGTTTTTGCAACCTTAGGAACGATATTTTAATTTTCCCATCACCAGGCAGGCAGATAAATGCCATCGTAGAGTTGTTACGTCATCATAAATCGATCCTAAAATCTCCCCTCCATCTGAAATCGATTCTGACGATTTTAAATGCTGCCTTTGCCTCACATAATGCATTGATGTTGCAGGAGGTGTGAAGGAAGTTTCACAGGGGCGACTAAAGGGGGCAACTTCACATCAATCCAATAAACTAGGTCCTCTTGGTTGTAGTATTTGATCAAAATGCAGTAGATCATGTGATATTGACAATAAATCTCCCATGCATATGAGATATGTGTCGTAGATTGCTTCGTCCAACCAATCGCATCACTCGGATAGATTGCAGAAGAGTTACGATGGGCTGAGTAAGCGGCCTGCGCTCATCAATGATAGAGACGGCGACATGCCTATCATTGATGCAGATGCGATCAGGCAATCGCATGTTGGTCCCTCCTCCTGGAAACCAAACAGGAACGACAGCATCGGCACTGTTGAGATCGACAATAGCAGTGATCATAGGAACAATGCGCAACGACTTCATGGCATTTACTGCAGTGTGTCGATAAAAATGGGGTTTCGATAGTGGCAGCGACTACGATATTACAGCAATATCAGCTCTCCAAGATCGATCTAGAGAAAAATGCTTGCGATAGGCAGTAGTTGCAGGAATGACTACTCCAGATCGCGCAGGAAGATTCGGTACACACCAAATTCTGTTGTCCTGGGAGCCAAAATAAAATGGCAGATCTTACTAAAATGGCAGAGATCCGAATTGTTGTGCCAGACACAGCATCAAAATAAAGGAAATGGTAGAGATCCGTTGGCTGCGAGACCCACTCCGACTCATTCGGGTAGTTGTCGACTGAAGAGATCCGCAATGAGAGCCTAACCTTAGGCTCTGAAGTCTTCAATAATTAGTGGCTCGGGGTGGCTTTGCAGGAGGACGATATGGACATGTGAACCACGAGGTTGCTTGGATGCAGCGGATCGAAAATACCTTACTCACCCGAATACTCTGACGGTGGTGGCTAACAAAATAGCTCGACCTGCAATTATGTTTACCTTTTTGAATAGGAAATGTAATTAAAAAAAAAACAAAATAATGTCAACAAATTTGTTGACAACAAAATTGCAGAAACTTATCAAGTTTGCAGCAAACGAGCTTCTATGCAGGATTACGTTGCTTGGGAAACCCGAAAACAACTAGCACAAGGTCGATAGAACCCAAAACTATCTTCACCTTGCACTCAAACTAGAGAATCAAAATTCAGAAGGAAGAGGGGAATTTACAGGAGGGAAATCCCTCCTCACAGGTCAAGAGCCACGAGGCTCTGATACCAATGATAAGGAACTAACACGCAAGATAAACGTTAATTTCTTAATACCTTTACATTAAAAATACAATGCTTAAATAAGCATAAAATACAACTAATTGCCCTTCCAAATAGCAACGAAATGCATATTCGAAAGATAAACATTAATCCTCAAAACAAGGAGGATAAGTTGTAACTAACCCTATCTAGAATATTGCCAACTATTAATCTAGAAGATGTTGGCAAGGGATACGTGAGCAACAAAGGCTCACATAAAATTAAAAAGAAGACTAATTAAGTCCTAACCTAGGTTTTTATTAAATCTATGCCTAGCACAATAATATCTATATCAGATAGAAAAATTGTAAAAAGGAGAATAGGGGAAGAAAATGTGGAGGCGAAAGTTGAGGTTTAAGTGAGCATCTATCGTATAACAATGATAGGAATTGTCGAGATGTTCTTATAAAGATTACATATCATTTATGTACAAAACTTGGTATAACCCAGAGCATTCGGGGAAAGGAAAATACAAGAAGCGAGAAAGGAAGGGGTGTTGGAAAATGGGGAGGCTAGGAATGGTGAAGGGTATACAAGTAGATAGGGTGAGGAAGCAGAAATAGGAAAGAAATACTAGGAGAAAAAAATGAATGGGAACAAAGATACCTAAAGGGTGGTACCCCCTACAAAAATTCTCTGAGCATAGTCCACCATGGTTGAGAGCTACTTCAAACTGAAGCAAATTGCCTTAGGTAAATATTCTAGGTAATCATAAACAAGAGTCATTCATTACTTTATGTCTTCCTTTTCTTCACAAAGTTGCACAAATATTCCTCTTCGATATCTTGCACATTTGTGTAGTGTCTCAAGGCTTTGGAGGTATGCATGATTGCTTTGCTATCTAAACATAGCATTGTACTCAAACTTGCATTTCAATTTAGACCAACATCTCCTTATAAAGTTGAGAAAATGACTATATAAACTAGGCATCCTGATAACTACGAATGTATTTTCTTGAATCGGTACTCCAAAAAAAATTGATTTGTGTGAGAGGTTCACTTGCATGCTTTTTTTTTGCATATTCAATAGACTTCTACCATTTGGGTCCTTCCCCTTTAGATGTCTAATGCCTACTTCCTTCATCAAGGTACCAAAGTGCCATGTAACATGCTTTATGTATCCTTCCCCTGTGCTTTGCATGCCATCTTCTCTTAGCCTCCAAAATAGTTAGAACATCTCTTATTGCTTGTCAATTCTAGCTAGCCTATGGGTAAGAAGTCAAAAGGGGTTAAGGAGAGTATTAAGAGAGTGAGAAATGAATAGAGGTGAGTGTGGAGTGGTTGAAAAGAAAATGGTGTGAATTGGGACATGGAGGGTAATGGAAAATGAGATATGATGAGTAAGGATAAAGGGGATAGTGATGTAAGGATGGGAGGAATAATACCTGGATGATGATAACTTTTCCTTCTATTGCATTCAACGCTTGTCTTAAGCTTTTAGTTTTATGTTTCTACCTTATTACTATTTGGCTATTGTTGGAATATATTACATTATTTGGTACATGCTAATGTACCATCTTGGGTACATCATTAGATTAGGAGAGTGTCTTAGATTAAGGCTTGAGTATTTACTTTATGTAATGTAATAAATGCACAAGTATTATTAGAATGTGCAATGATGTAAATGTGCATGGTGTCCACATGTACATGAGTCCTTAGAATAGGAAGATGAAGAGTCATAGGAAGGTGGAAGGCCAAGAGTCATGTCTCATTATATATAGGCCTTTGGTAGATGAGTTGAGAGATGAATCAAGCAAAAGTAGTAGAGGTGATAGACTAGAGTAGATACAATGTAGAACTTGTATGAAGTATGGAGCATTGAGATCTCCACATATTGTAACAAGTTCAAATTTTCGTGAGCTTTCATTAATGGCTATTTCATGAGTTATTTCAGAAGTTTCTCATGCTATTTACTTGCTTATTAGATTGCCATTATCATAGATATAACATTGCATGCTTATTTTACTACTTGTGGTTGCATTTCCTTTAAGTTTATAGCATCAAAAGCTAACAGTGGTATTAGAGCACTAGGTTGATTGATAGGAAATAGAGAGAGCCACAAGAGAGATTGAGAGGAGATAGGAAATCTCATTTTCAGAATTTTTGAAATTGCATTTGGCTAGAGTCTTTCCACAGAGTTGCAAAAAAACTTGTGAAGACTAGGACTCAACATTGATTCCACTAGATTGACAAATCAACTAGTGAAGTTTATTTTCTTTAGATTTAAAGAAATTACTATTATCATTTTCTAATACTTTGTTGTAGAAAAGAGGAGATTCAAAGAAAGTTGAGAAGCTTCCTACAAGAGCTAGGAAGAATATCTTCTTTGGAATCAATCCAATACTTGAAGCAACAAGTTGAAGATTGAAGATTTGGAGGCCTAAGAAAAAGGTCCCATTGCAGGATTTGCAGATTAAAGATTCCAAGTAGAAGATTGAGAAGAGAGGAAGAGGCCAAAGAAGCCACATTGAAGACTACAGATCAAGGAGGAGGTCCAAGAAAAAGACCCCATTGAAGATAGAAGATTGAGGAGACTCAAGAAAGAGATCTCCATTGAAGATTGAAGACTTCACATAGAATATTGAAGAGAAGACCCAAAGGAGGTCCCATTGAAGAACTTCTAGATTTGGAAGATTGAAGATAGAGAAGGACTAGAAAAGGTCCTATTGTAGATTTTAGAAGCAATAAAATTTAGAGATCCAAGAAAGAGATCTCATTGCAAAACTTCCATAGTTGAAAGATTGAAGAGATCAAGGAAAGGTCTCATTGAAGTTTTGAGAAGAAGAGGAGTTACAGAATTTGAAGGCCCAAGAGAAGAAGGCCTCAAGCAAACTTGAAAGGAGAAAGAAGGAGAAGTCTAGGAAAGCCTCATTGGAGAATTTGAAGAAGGTCATTGGAGGAGATTTGAGGAGAACTCAAGTGAGAAGATTGATAGCAAGGAGAAGTTCTTGATAGAGAAGAATTTGGGACAATTATCGCCATCCAACAACAAGCCCAAAAGGAAGAAATATTTGGCAAGAAGTTTGCCAAATTTGGAAAGAATTTCCAAAGACCTCAAGACATTTATATTCTTGAGAAGAAGGCCAACAAAGAGGCCAAGATTGAAGTCAAAATTTGACAAGGAGCTAAGGAGGAGAAAGGAGCTAGAAGAAGCCACCAAATTTGAGAGATTTGGAGATTGCCATTGAAGGTTGATTTGTGGAAGAGGAGATTGTTGTTTTACAACATAAGTTCAAGTGATTAAGGACAACATATCAAAGGAGAAATTGGCTACATTAGAATCTAAAAATTTTAGAGTTAAGGGCAGCAATTTGGGCAACACTAATAGCTATGAATTTTAGGGTCCTAGAACAACAAATTGAAGGAGAAATAGGTAGCATTGAAGAGCTGCAAAATAGACAAGTTTAGGGCAGCAAAGTATATCAAATTGGAGCTGCAAAATAGAGGAGTTTTGGGCAGCAAATATCAAGGAGTTGAAGCTACATAAATTACAAAACTAGGACAACAATTAGGTGGATCGAATCACCAAGAAAGCTTGCTACAAAGGAGGCCAATATAAGGTTTGAAAAATTGGTGTTATTCAAGTTTTATTATTCAAGTATTCTTAAGTTTTTAACACCATAGTTGAGTAGCAAAAGGAAAAGTTATGAGTTTACATCTTCTAAGTCAGGAGAAGACTTAGTTATATTGGTGCTATAGAGGTTGTTATAAGCATTTAGATCAGATATTTTTAAGATTACAAAAGCACCACATTAGAGCCATTAAATAGAGCTCTAAGGTTTAGTATCTCCAAGGTGAAAAGGAGACATCTTGGACATCATCAAACCTACACATTTCAAACAAGCAATAAAGCAAATTAGATATTGCTTAGAGAAGAAGTCATAAAAGAAGAAAGCATCAGATTGCTTTAGACTCTTCAAGGTACATATTTTTTCTAAGGTCTATTGAGCAAAGAAGAAGACTCAATAGTAAAACCTAAAGATACCAAGAAGGTGTGTCAAGTATTCAAAAAGCCTTTGGTGAAGGTAAGGTTAACAAGGCATAGAAAGGACTACCTCAAGCAACATCATCTTTTTGAATAAGATAGCCACTTGGAAGGTGACGTAGAACATAGAGGAACAATCACTATTCAACCAATGTAAAGCAGTTGAAACCAGTCATGGACTGCAAGGTTAAGCTAGCAAGTTTGCACCACCAACGAGAAGAGAAGAAGCATAAATTTATAGGGCTGAGTCACCGAGGTTGCACCACTCATATAAGGAAAAGAAGTATAGTTTTCACTGCTAGCATCAACACTATAGGCCATAACATATGCACAGTTGACATCTAAGAGGAGCATTGGAAAACAAGAGCTACTTGCATCTTCATAACGCCATCAAGAAGTTGGAGAAATCACCACCAAACTAGTTGTAAGCTCAGCTATGTAAAATCTACCATAGAGGAGAAGAGTTGAAGAAGTTACAGGTGAAATAATCTTAGTGAGCGTTAAGGAGCATCGATTGATAAGGTAGAACCAAGATTAGGGTGTGTAAGTTACATGACAAGGAAGGCCAAGTGTTAAGAGGACATTCACCACATGGAGAAGGTGCCATATCCCATTGGAGAGTGTGTCATATTCGATAGAGGAGAAGCTATGTTAAAGTAAACCTAATACCCTTGCACTCATAAAGTATAATGCTCTTGGGAAGTGTTAAGTAAGGAGGGTCAATTATAGCACCACAAAAGATGTTAGAAGGAAGAGCAAGGATCGTTATTACCACTTGGCACAAGCATTGAGCAAAGAGAGGTTGGTAGAAGTGCCACAAGAGATGTTACCAGGGATTGCAAGACCTTAAGTGCCACTTGGCACTAGATACGTTGCATATCAGTTACAACTAAAGGGAGAAGCAACGTCCAAAGTGCACATATATAGCGCATGGGCTAAAAATAGCCAGTGAACAACAAAAGGAGCATGTGAAGACCAATGTTGAAAGCATAGAGGACAGTGAAGTAAAAGTCCAAGAGAAAAGTGAAGTAAGACACAACGCATAGTGAGGAGAATGTAACAAGCAAGTGCAATTAATGTTGTCATAAGCATTGGAGAAGGAGAATTGAATAGCATCTCAAGACAAGTGCAACTTGTAGGAAGTCAAAGGGAGGAAGACTTCAGATTCAGTGCACGCCAAAGTTAAAGAAGGTATAGAATTTATTTAAATCAAAGTGCATTTTTATAAAGTAAAGGAGGAATAAGGAACTTTATTACTAAGGTGAAACTAATTAATTCTTTAATGCTTGAGATTAATTAGATAGTTGGAGATATAAGGAATTGCTTTGATATAGTACAACCTTAGATGCTTTATTAAAAGATTTGAAAGCATTTTTGAAGCAAGGAAGGTTAATTTAAAAGCATTTGAATTTACTTTATTCAAGCACTAGGATTATTTGCAAATAACATTTGGAGGAAAAAGGAATTCTACATAGACTTTGAAAAACATTAAATTTGCAAATAACCATAGTTTCTAAATTTCCAAATAGGGAGATATAAGGAGTTCTACATCAATATAGATTATTGAAATTTAGAAATTATTGAATTGAAAATTGAAAGAAGCAAAACATAGCATTGATAGAAAGTTGGAAATTGCATTTAAAATTAGTCTCTTGTTCTAATTTATGAGACATTAGAAATCCAACTAAAAGGTCTTGAAGGTAAAGAACCTTATCAAAAACTTGAAGGTGCATCATCAAATTATCTTTAGCTTTCTATTTATTCATTAATAGGAGAAATAAGGTGGAAAAATAGAAGTTGAATATTAGGGAGATAAAAGGGATTCAACTCAAGGAAAGCTAAGCATACTATCAAATCCATATTGCACTCAAAATCATTTGGTAGATATAAAGTATTTTACAAAACTTGAAGAATTGAAAAGATCTTATCAAACTTGATCTTTTACTAAAATACTTGGGAGTTAAAAGGAATACTACAAAAGTTGAAGAATTTAAATATAGTATTTAATCATATACTAAAAACACTAGGGAGTCATAAGGAACTTCAAAGATTTTAAAAGATAAAAATTCTATTAAAAATTGTTCTTTTTTAACAAGAAAGTTTACCTCAAAAAGGAACTATGGAAAAGCTTATTAAGTATACAAGATTCAAGGACTCAAAATGGTTCAGAGGCATACTTGATTCTAGAAATGATAATAAGGAAAATGCAATTAGAAGAGAAGAACCAATATGACATAGAAAGATTTATGAGAGCTTACAAACTAATAGTTTGGTAAAAGTAGATTCTATAGAGATATCTTCCAATGACATGATGAAAGGAATTGATGATAACTATATTAATGAAGATATTGAGAACCATACTCAAAAGGTAGAAAATAATATTGATTAGAAAGATGTGCTACAAATTTATGAAAGAAGTAAAGATAGAATAGCTTCAATTTTAGACAAATGGTTTGTCTATTTCATCAAGGAAATGGATGAACTTGATTTTCCTAATAAAAGTAACAAAGAAGTTAGGATATCTTCACAATGCACTTATTGCAACAAATTTGGTCATGAGAAAGCAAATTGTTGGAGTTTCCATCCATGTAAATATTATGGAGGAAAATCTCATTCATCTTTCTTATATTACTATAAAGACAAGTACTATAAAATATTTGAAGAAAATTTGATATTTAGATTAGATTATCTCTTTCAAGTTCTTATTTCAGAAGCATCTACTAACAATGAATTCAAGTTTGAAATTTTTGAAGAACAAGAAGACAGGTCATTTAGAGAACCAAAGGAAAGAAAATGAATCAATTCTGATACACTTATAACTTGCAAAGTTATGAGATATCTAGTTCATCAAAGATACTTGGACAAATATTTTACCAATCACTTTGAAATACCAAAAAGTAGTGGAATGATGAAGACAAGAAAAGACAATATGAAGACTAAACCAAAAAAGAAGAAGGACCTGATCGAGTTGAAGAACACTTGAAAGATGAAGACCATATTGAAGACTAAGTCTTCAATAACCAAATAATGTAATACAGGGGGGTGTTGGAATATATTACATTATTTGGTATATGCTAATGTACCATCTTGGGTACATCATTAGATTAGGAGAGTGTCTTAGATTAAGGCTTGAGTATTTACTTTATGTAATGTAATAAATGCACAAGTATTATTAGAATGTGCAATGATGTAAATGTGCATGGTGTCCACATGTACATGAGTCCTTAGAATAGGAATATGAAGAGTCATAGGAAGGTGGAAGGCCAAGATTCATGTCTCATTATATATAGGCCTTTGGTAGATGAGTTGAGAGATGAATCAAGCAAGAGTAGTAGAGGTGATAGACTAGAGTAGATACAATGTAGAACTTGTATGAAGTATGGAGCATTGAGATCTCCACATATTGTAACAAGTTCAAATTTTCATGAGCTTTCATTAATGGCTATTTCATGAGTTATTTCAAAAGTTTCTCATGCTATTTACTTGCTTATTAGATTTTCATTATCATAGATATAACATTGCATGCTTATTTTACTACTTGTGGTTGCATTTCCTTTAAGTTTATAGCATCAAAAGATAACTATGAACAATGTTAAAAAGCAATAAGGCAAGAAAGGTGAAGCCTCCCCCCTTTGATAGAGGAGTCCTATTTTTTAGGTCTTTTTTTTTCTCCAAAGATTTAGAGAACCTCGATTTAGTTGAGTTTAGAGAGTGTGTAGAGTTGCATGTCTTGATAGATTGTTGTATTCTTTAAGGCATGTACTCTGCACACTCCTTAAGCTCAACCAAAAAAAGCTTCCTCATAATTGGTGAATGCCTACGTTGGTATGGACAACTTACAAAGAAAAATAAGTCACAAGCTTGTTAGTCTTATTAGGCTCTCTGATTATCTCTCTTCTTCCTATTGGATAATATTACATTATTTGGTACATGTTAATGTACCCCCATGGTACCTATGGTACAATGTAAATATTAGAATATGGTTTGAGTTAATAATTTAGGAGTGTGATTTATATTTCCCCTTATGTAAGTGTATGTGTAATATATGCACAAGTGTCATGTAATAAAATGTGCAAGTGTGTAGAGTGAGAATGTGCACAAGTTTTATGTAATAAAGTGTGCAAATGTCATAAAGTGTGCAAGTAAATAGAGATTCAAAAGTCATGTATACAAGTGGCAATATGTGAAGCCAAGAGGTATAAGAGGCACGTCTTATATGTGGAATAGGAAAGGTGACATCTCCTATATATGTGAGGAGAGTAATAGTCAAAGATTCCAAGAGTCACCTTCCTAAGGTTATATTATAGAGATAAAGCTCCATGAAATGTAATTTGAATGTGGCAAAATCTAGTGATTGAATATTGAAGCTTGTATACAATATTTTGAGCAATATTATTGTAAGTTTTCTTCATGTTATTTCATGAATGATATTGGCCATTTATTTTCATATTATTGTTATTTTCATGAATGTTATGTTCATTGATATTGACCATCTATATTAAATTGCTCTAATATTTGAGTCTACACAAGATCATAGTTTTTGGGACTTGTAATAATATGGCTAAAAGGCCAATACTTTCCTTTTTTCCTTTGCTCTTGGAATCTATTTTTTGGCATACTTTTGATGTCTTTGAGTGATGGAAAATTTGAAGAATAGTACAAAGAAAATAAGGGGGACTATCGAAGAAGTGTGGCCATCCCTATTATACCCTATTGTAGGCTAAATAACTTATTAGAATAATACCAAAAGAGCACATTCTTTGGCAAGGTCGTGATTGGTGCTACAATGTTGAAAGGGGAGGATACTTTATATAATGATGGCAAGCCGGGATTCACACAAACACATTCACAGTAATTTCATGGTAATTTCATTAAAAAATAGCAAAATACGGTTTACAGTAGTCTCTCCAGTATACCACTTCTCCCCCAATCCCGAACTTCGCCACCCCCTTTCCCATACAAATTTTCCCCGTTTTAATGTGGTCTCGGCCTTCCCTGAAATTAATGCTCCCGCCCAAAGACCCCTTTCGAATTTCATCTTCCCTCCGTTGAAATTTCAAGATTTTCCTTTCCTTTTGTTTTTCGCCATAAATGGCAACTGTCCGATCCGTCCAGAACATGCATTCATGGCTTTCCATACCCTGCACCCGCCGTTTTAATCTGACTGTCTTTAAGTACCGTTGTCTCCGCCATTAAGTCTTTCACCTGTAACTACGGTTTCTCTAGAAACAACATTCCAACATTCCATTAAGTCTCTCTCCTCCGATTACATGGCCCTCATCCTCAAGATCTGTTACAAGTGTGTCTCCACGTGTCAAATTTGACTCTATCCCCCACTGGTCGTGTTGCCTTTAAGGCACGTGGCAACCACGTGTCAATTTCACCCTGTCCGACCGTCCGCGTGTTTATTTTTGTTTGAATTTTTCTTGGGCCGCGATATCGCGACATGTAGCGATATCGCGACATGTCACGATATCGTGACCCAACTGACGTCCGCCCTCAGCTTTGAAACAACGTCGCGATATCGCGACAAAAGTACATCCTGCATTTGTCTCTGCCTTTGACGTCACGAAATCATGACGTGTCGTGAAATCACGACGCGTCGCGATTTCGCGACTCCAACCCCCACTCCTTGCAACAGCTTCAACCCCCTTCGTAACTTAAGACTCGGCCAACCTAACCGTCGCGATATCGCGACGAAACTTGCTCCGCCTTTGCAATAGCAAATGAGGTCACGATTTCGTGACCTCACACCAACTTTTGCCTTAGTCCCTTTAACAACTTCCTTTTCTGTCTTACGACATCTCCTTCCCCGAAAAAGAACCAAATTGCTTCAAAAATACCAAAATTTTAAAGAAAATTAAAAGATGCAAGATTGCTCATACTTTCACCGGATGCTCCTGCATCAGACACCCGGGGTAGATTAGAAGTGACCCTCACTTCTGTTTTGTTGGGGAAAGACCCAATCGGTCAACCTCCACCTCCGATACCCAAGTTGCATCTTCCATAGGCCTGCCCTTCCACTTGATCAAATACTCAGTATACTGTTTATTCCTGGTGTTTCTGCCTTCACGAGTATCCAATACTTCCTCGGCTTCATCTGTGCTTGGAGTAGATGCTGGAATTTGCCATAACTCTGGACTTTGCATTTATGTACCTTCTCCCTCATGGTATTCCACTAAATCTGAGATATTAAAAATTGGTGAAATATCAAGCCAAGTTGGCAATTCCACTTCATACGCATTTCCTGACTCTCGCTTTCCCAATATTCTGCATGGTCCAAACCTTTTCATTTTCAATTTATTATAAGTCTTGGCAGGAAAACTCTCCTTCCTGAGATGCACCATGACCTCATCTCCTACCTTGAACTCCTTGAACCGTCGCTTCTGGTCCGCCCTTGTCTTATATTGACTGTTCATTTTTGTAATTTGTCTTCTTACTTCCTCATGCAGACTTTTCATATGTTCTACAAATTCTTCTGCTTCGGCACTACATTTTTCTCTTCTGTCCAACCTTCTTAGCTCAGACACATTCCTCGGGTTGTTTCCATATACTATCTGGAACGGAGATTTATTTGTGCTTTTATTAACTGAACTGTTATATGCAAACTCTGCCTGTGGTAAGACCAAATCCCATCCCTTGGGTTGATCCACTATCAAACACCATAGTAAATTGCCCAGGCTTCTATTGACCACCTCCGTCTGCCCATCTGTCTGTGGATGGTATGCTGAACTGAATTTCAAGTCTGTCTTCAATTTCTTCCACAGAGTTCTCCAGAAATACCCAACAAACTTTGTATCTCTCTCTGAAACTATACTTCTCGGTAGACCGTGAAGTCGTACCACTTCCTTGAAGAATAACCCAGCAATGTGAACTGCATCACTTGTCTTTTGGCAGGGAATAAAATGTGCCATTTTGGAGAACCGATCCACCACCACAAATATTGAATCATTTCCTCTCTATGTTCTCGGCAATCCAAGAACAAAATCCATGCTTATGTCCTCCCATGGTCTCTCAGGCACGTGTAATGGTCGGTACAGCTCTGTATTTTGTTTTACACCCTTTGCCATCTGGCATATTCTGCAACTTTGCACAAACTTCCATACATCTTGCCAAAGTTGTGGCCAGTAGTAATTTTCCTCAATCAAGGCAATGGTCTTATCCCTACCAAAATGCCCAGCCAATCCTCCGCTGTGCTTTTCTTTGATTAAATTCTCCCGCATGGAACTTCCGGGAATGCACAACTTACTACCCTTGAACAAGATCCCGTCTTGGATTAAGAAATCCAACCATTTTGTTCTATCCATGGTAAGAGGTATTGAGCAAGCCTTCCAGGGCTTCCGCAAAATCCGGATCCGCGGGGTATAGACCCTTCGATTCTTCAAACCCCACTACTTCCACTGTCAATCTGGTCAGCAGAGTTTGCCTTCTGCTTAAGGCATCTGCAACCCTGTTTGACTTCCCACTTCTGTGCTTTAGTACAAAGGTATAACTTTGGAGGAACTCCACCCATTTCATGTGCCTTTGGTTCAGTTTTGTCTGACTGTTAATGTATTGCAAAGCTTGATGGTCAGTAAACAGTACAAACTCCTTTGGTAATAAATAATGTCTCCACTTTTTTAGGGCTCGAACTATAGCATAAAATTCTTGATCATAGACAGAATACTTTTTCCGAGCATCATTTAACTTTTCACCGAAATAAGCAAGCGGCTTGCCTCCTTGACTCAAGCATCGCCCCTATTGCACTCGCCACTGGCATCACAGTCCACCCGAAATACCTTTTTGAAGTCCTGGAAGTGCCAAAATAGGCTGTTCCGTAACTTTTCTCTTCAATGTATCAAAGCTCCTTTCAGCCCTCGATGTCCATTTGAACTCCTTTTTATCTCCCCTCATTGTCTCCGTGAGAGGTGCACAAATCTGCTGAAGTTCTTTATGAACTTCCTATAAAAACCGGCCAGACCATGGAATGACCTCACTTCTGTTGTGCTCCTTGGGGTAGGCCATTCAATGATGGCTCTCACCTTTTCGGGGTCCATCTTCAGGCCTTCTGCTGAGATTACAAACCCCAAGTATACCAATTCCTTCTTGAAAAAATTACACTTTTTCAAATTTATTAATAACTGTTCTTCTTGCAGCTTTTCAAAGACTCTCCTGATATGCATCAGGTGTTCCTCCAGGGTCCGGCTAAATATCAATATATCATCTAAATAAACAATAACAAACTTTCCCGAGAAATTCTTTCAGTACTTCATTCATCAGCCGCATGAAGGTACTTGGTGCATTGGACAGTCCAAAGGGCATGACCAACTACTCAAACAGGCCTTCTCTTGTCTTGAAGTCTGTCTTCCATTCATCCCCCTCTCGGATACGGATCTGATGATAACCACTTTTCGGGTCAATCTTTGTGAAGTACTCAGCTCCACTTAAACAGTCCATGATATCATCCATTCTTGGTAACGGGAATCTGTACTTAATAGTAATTTTGTTGATGGCCCGTGAATCTGTACACATCCTCCATTCCCCATCCTTCTTTGGCGCCAGCACTACAGGTACTGCGCATGGACTCAAACTTTCCCGAATTAATCCCTTTTTTAATAATTCTTGGACCTGTCTATTTAACTCCTCAGTCTCTACGGGTGTCATCCTGTGTGCAGCTTTATTTGGCAGGCTTGATCCCGGTACTAAATCTATATGATGGCTAATTTTTCTCATAGGGGGTAAGCCCTCAAGCACATTGTCAGACACAATGTCTGGAAATTCCTCCAGCAGATTTAGAACTTATGTTGGGGTACCCCGGCATTCCTTCTCCCTAACTCTAGGGATTATTGCATAACATAAATGTTCATGCTTTAACCCGTTCAGAAACTCTCTCCCCTCAACTAAACAGATTATGGAAATATTACATACCTTTTCATATGTATCCTTCAAGGGCTTTAGTTTATGGCGTACACCATTCTTTGTCAATGAGTAGGTGTTGGCATGGCCATCATGTACTGCACTCCGGTCAAACTGCCAGGGTCTCCCCAGCAACATGTGGCAAACATCCATGGGTAAGATGTCACACAGGACCTCATCACAATAATTCCCAATGTTAAATTTAACAGAACACTGCTCGTTGACCAAAGCTCCGTGGTCCTTTTGTAACCATGCAACCCGGTATGGGTGTGGGTGTTTCTTCCTTTCTAACCGTAACTTTGTAACCATTTCCTCAGAAACCAAGTTGTCCGTGCTACCATTATCAATAATGATATTGCAAACCTTGCCCGCACATTTACATCTAGTGCGGAATAAACTTTTCCTCTGGTCTGTGTCCTTCTCCTCGTTCAACAGGACTCTTATTACAACCATTGTTTCTCCTCTCTCCGCTTCTTCGAAATGCTCAGATTCAACATCCTCCTCTCGCCACAATGAGCTCCGGTCGGGCCCTCGGGCCTCTTGTTTGTTCTTTCTCGGTGTTTTGGACATTCAAATGCCCTGTGTCCTTCTTCACCACAGGTGGAAACATGTTCCACGAAATACTCCCCTTCCAAACCCTCGTCCGGATCCACCCCGTCCTCTTGGGTAGTCTGTTTCGATCTCGGGGCTAATAAACATCTTCTTATTTTTGGTCCTCGGTTACTACCGGCTTCACCGGTCTTCTTCGGATCCTTGTACTTTTCTCCACTGGTCCTCCCACCAGTCCTTCCACCTCGGCCTCTTCCTCTTTGCTTGCCTTCAAACCGCCTGTTTAGCTTTTCTTCTACCTTCAAGGCAAATTGATAAGCATCCTCAATGGTGTTTACTCGAACCAGGCTCAGTTCTTCCTGGATACCAAGCCTCAACCCATTAATGTAACGGGCTACTTTCTCCTTATTTGCCTCTAAATGCCCTGTTCTAATAGAAATTTTGTAAAATTCTTTAGTGTACTCTTGGACAGTTTTGTTTGTCTGTCTCAAGCTCTGCATTTTCCTTAGCAGATCCAACTCGTAATCTGTCGGGATGAACTGTCTTTTAAGCTTCTCCACCATTCTATCCCATCTTGTTATTCTCTCTTTCCCTCTTCTGTTTCTCTCCAACTGCATTCCCTTCCACCAAATGCTGGCATGACCCTTTAACTTGGTCTTAGCAAATCTGACCCGGTTAGGGTCTTCAATCTCCTCATACTCGAAATATTCCTCTAAATCATTTATCCAGTCAATCACTTCTTCTGGATTTAGATTTCTCGAGTAGGTAGATACCTCCATTTTTGGCTGTTTTCCAATCTGAGAGATGGCCTTATACAACCGGGCCTGAGCTGGATCCACAACTTCTGCTTCTTCCTCAGATTGTTCTTCCTCTTCAACTTCATCTTCACTTTCCTCTTCCCCTCCGGGTTCGCGCCTTCTGCGTAACTCTGCTTGCAAGGCTTGAACTTGTCTTTGCAAGGCCCGGAAGTCTTCGGCCGGCACCACATTTCCTGCTCCGCCACGGTTCCTTCGTGGAGGCATGATATTTTCTTTGTATTATATTATTATTATTTTTTTTTTTTTTAGAATTCTTCCACAGATCCTGGTGCAACTGCCTCTCTCCGGCGATCTGTTACACGCTCAGGAGCTCCCGCTCTGATACCACTTGATGGCAAGCCAGGATTCACACAAACACATTCACAGTAATTTCATGGTAATTTCATTAAAAAATAGCAAAATACGGTTTACAGTAGTCTCTCCAGTATACCACTTCTCCCCCAATCCCGAACTTCACCACCCCCTTTCCCATACAAATTTTCCCCGTTTTAATGTGGTCTCGGCCTTCCCTGAAATTAATGCTCCCGCCCAAAGACCCCTTTCGAATTTCATCTTCCCTCCATTGAAATTTCAAGATTTTCCTTTCCTTTTGTTTTTTGCCATAAATGGCAACTGTCCGATCCGTCCAGAGCCTGCATTCATGGCTTTCCATACCCTGCACCCGCCGTTTTAATCTGACTGTCTTTAAGTACCGTTGTCTCCGCCATTAAGTCTTTCACCTGTAACTACGGTTTCTCCAGAAACAACATTCCATTAAGTCTCTCTCCTCCGATTACGTGGCCCTCATCCTCAAGATCTGTTACAAGTGTGTCTCCACGTGTCAAATTTGACTCTATCCCCCACTGGTCGTGTTGCCTTTAAGGCACGTGGCAACCACATGTCAATTTCACCCTGTCCAACCGTCCGCGTGTTTATTTCCGTTTGACTTTTTCTTGGGCCGTGATATCGCGACATGTGGCGATATTGCGACCCAACTGACATCCACTCTCAGCTTTGAAACAACGTCGTGATATCGCGACGTCGCGATATCGCGACATCGCGATATCACGACAAAAGTATGTCCTGCATTTGTCTTTGCCTTTGACGTCACGAAATCGCGACGCGTCGTGATTTTGCGACTCCAACCCCCACTCCTTGCAACAGCTTCAACCCCCTTCGTAACTTAAGACTCGGCCAACCTAACCATTGCGATATCGCGACGTCGCGATATCGCGACGAAACTTGCTCCGCCTTTGCAATAGCAAATGAGGTCGCGATTTCGCGACCTCACACCAACTTTTGCCTTAGTCCCTTTAACAACTTCCTTTTCTGTCTTACGACATCTCCTTCCCCGAAAAAGAACCAAATTGCTTCAAAAATACCAGAATTTTAAAGAAAATTAAAAGATGCAAGATTGCTCATACTTTCACCGGATGCTCCTGCATCATATAAGTTCTTTTGTTTGGAGGGCGATAATTCATCCTTCCTTTCTTTGGTCTAGAACTCACTTGTTTTCAAGAAATAACATTGCCAAAGTGGTTAAATTAGCATCCCATAAAGTCTACCTCAAGCCTCAAAATATCATGCCTATGATCTATCTAGTGTTCTTTACAAGGTGTCACATCTATGATTCAACTACCTACTTGGAAAATGGCCTTATTATTATCTATACATATCTATTATTGGATTTATTTATGTGTTTACTACATACACAAAATCGTGGCATACCTCTTCATGTCGATGGAGTTGAGCTTTAACTTTCCATAAAAATCAGAAATGACCTGATTATATGATGTTGAATTTGAGCTTCTATATCTAATACACTTCTTGAAGCATGTAGCTTGTTTTAGTTGGGCACTGGCATCAATTTGAATTTGTGTGACATTTGGCTCCAAGTATTACTTAGTATAATCAATTAAGAATTAACATAAGTGGTTGCTCTTTAGCACATGAGTCATTGGGCATCTTACCCATATGCATAGGTTTTGTGTGCCAGATTGATAACCAGTATTTGTAGAGTTTCTAATGTTTATATTCAACTTTAGGTCTAGCATATAACATTCTTCTCCTCTATGAAATTTTTTGTTGGTTTCCCCTGATTTCCTTGGCTATGCTTGTTGTAAATTATGACTTGCCAAGCCTCAAAACTACTTGTGGTTGTTTTCCTAGGCCTAACAAAATCATTGCTTCAGGACTATGAAAACTCAAAAAGAGCTCACACCAGATCAAAATTTCCTTAATTTTTGGTCAATCAATTGCTTCTACCTGTATATATTTCAAGGTTTCATCTATCAGATTTACCTTTTGCTGTTCATACCTTTTGATATGATACAACTTGAACCTTTCATCATATATCCAGACCATTTTCGAATGCAAGGGATAGTCATGTGATCATGATCTGGTGCTAGGTGTACCCTTATTTTTTCCAAAAAATCATTTGATAGGCATATCCCAAACAATGGTGGCAAATAAAAAACTATCACATCTTGCACTACTATAAGGTTTGGGTATCTATGTAGCAATATTGAAACATTTTCTATGACATCAATTATCCACATTTGCATCTCATTGAGATGAAACATTTCATAATCCAACTCAAAATAATTTAAGCATGTGGCATCACAGATTACCTAGGGCATAATCATGACAATAACTTTTGGATCTACTATACAATTATGTAGCACCCAACCTTCTATGCAAAAATATATAAAAGAGCAAAAATGTGATCTTACTTATGCTAAGTAAAAACTGTTTATGTACAAATTTTAGATTCCAAAAAGCAATTTTATCATCTTCTGATCTTCTTAGAACTACTTTGACCAAATTCACCTATCCAAGAACCAACAAATTTTCTTTTAACTTTTCTCCATATTTCACCATGTTATTCCTAGTTTTATCTAGCAATTTCATTTCTTGGGCTACTGCTTGAACAATTTTTAATATTGTTCAAAAATTTTCCCCTCTGCTTCTTGGTTATGGGTATATAGTATAACTTTCAATAAGTCTCTTTCCTTTATTAGTTCAACTACGATGTTTTTGAACTTAGTATTTTTGGACCTAGTATCCCAACACACAACTTCCACTTTATTTTATCTTGCCCTCTTTGTGCATATGGTATTGGTTCTAATTATTTTTCCTCAACTTGTTCTATCCTTTGCTCTAATATCTACCTCATATTTCCTATATTTTTGGTATTTTGACCATATGTTGGTAAAGAAAAAGGGCCAAAGCTTGCATCCAAATTGACTAGACAAGTTGTGTTGAATCCCTTCTACTTGAAATATTATTTTGGATCTATTGCAAGAGATACATGATCACTTGTTCTCTAAGTTACCTTTGAGTAGGGATGAGGTTGATAGACTTGGTAATTGTTACTATTTTGGTGACTAGAAAACATTGAGTGCTTAGGCATATCTAGGCTAGGGGTTCCTCCTAGTTTTGATCTCCTCCACTGGTTTTGTTACTAAACATCACTTGATATTTTGGAGGATACACATTTTAAGGATATACATCAATCCTTGCTTTAGCATCTAGTCCTTCCACCATATTGAGATCATTAGTAAAGTGCTAAATTATATTTCTTAGTTCTTGAACTATTCAAGATTTTGAGTTAGACACAGTAGGTGTATTCTCTACAAAACATGGATAAGAAGGATATGGTTCAATAAATATATCATGTGGAAAAAGGATAGGATTAAAAGAACTTTATGAATTCATGTGATGGCTTTGGAGGGTGTTTAACATGGTGATTCTAGAGGGGGAGCTTTCCCACTAAGATGAACATATTCTTTGTGATGATGACCTCTAGAAATATTTATGGGAATTTTTTTTAGTGAGCTATTGGATTAGAAGGCTTTGGTTTTGGATAAGGGCATGAATGTAGTAAATGTAGGCTTGGGAATTTAATGGTCATATTTCTAGAGGGATTCCTTTCTAGGTTCTTCCAAACTAGATATTAAAATTGATAATGCTCTCATGAGGGTATCTTTGAATAAAGGAAATATGAGTTAGGAAAACTAGGTTAGTAGTAAGAATGGGTCTCCTAGATAACCAAACTCTAATATGAGGGGTTCAGCCAGGTCAACCCATGTCCTAACATTTCTTTCCTTAAGAGAATGATACCATAACAACAATTTTCCTTGGAAATATTGATCTAGGAGCCTCACCATTATATCTTCAAAGGCAATATTATAGATGGTAACCAAAGTGGTAATGTCTTTATAGTGCTCATAAGTCATCTTCCCCCTACCATAATAAATGGGCAAGGCTTCTAAAGTGGCCGGGAATCACATGCAAATTCAAAAGGTTGAGATGCCTGTCACTGTTCCAAGCTAGACAAATTCATCTAGCCATGGCTTTCTGGGTAAAGTTTTAAAGCTAATGATCTCAACATTCATTTCTGTCACTTATATAATTTTGGGTTCTACCACTAGTGGTGCTACCAACACTTTTGGTTCTTGTATCAGTGGAGTCTCCAAGTGAATATGTACTCTTCACTTAAGAGGTCACAACTATTCTCTAGAATCTTGAGTCCTCTAGGTGAGTGAGGCGAATTAATGAAATGTATCCTAAAATTCTTGGGTAGCATGATGGATGTATACTTCAAATATCTCAATATGTTATTATGTGGATGGGACAAATCCATCCCATTAAGCATGCCAAAAATCTTGGTCTAAAATTTTCCTAGTCAATGAAGTGTGGCCTAGACTTTAGCCAAGATTGGATGAGAAGGATTTATCCTATACTCAACCTCCAGAGAAGGCTGACTCCTTGTAATGCTTTGCAAAATTAGAACAAGGGTTTAATATTAAAGAAGGGATATGAGGGTTATAAGAATATAAGGGTTTAGAAAAATTATTAAAGGTAAATGGAATATAATGTAACAACAATGAAAATATACAACATAAGAGTCTTAGAAAATCAACTTTGAATGAAGCCTAATAGACCAAACATCAACAAAAGCATTATAGATCTCATTAAATTCTAGTTATACACTTTAAGAATTCCAAATACTATATGAAGAGTAATCCAAATAGTGATCCAATTCAATAGAATTTGCTTTAGTAGAATTTACTAATCATAAAGTGCAACAAACGTGCATTAAAATATAGAATTCATTCATAAAAAATTGAGAATGCATTCATAATGGAATCCAAACTACTTTCACTATTTATTAATTGGCAACAATTATCATACAATATACAATCAAGCAATTACTACATAGTCAACCCTCATTATGAGGTGCATTGGACTATTTATAAGCTATTACATGAGTCTTGCAGCTCAATAATTTCAAAATCTTGTTACACGTCTATTAGAAACAACATGGAAAAATTCTCATAGAAGTGGAGGTCACTTTCATGCCTTGCATTGTTTTGTTGATGTGGTAGGTCTAAATTTATTTCCTTAAGTTTTGACTCCTATGTGCCTTTAGTAGGTTCATAGATCTTCAACCATCATCTTCTACAATTTTCTTAGTCATTACAATAGTCTGTTAGATATGTATTATTTAGCCCCCAATGGTCTGGTTTTGAAAGGTCATGAAGCGTTTGGGCAGTCACGACTTCTAATAGGAGCAATTTTAGATGAAAGAGACATTCTTGGGTTGACTTGAGTTGATTTCAAAGTTTGCAAAGACACTAGGTTCTTATAGTTGTTTTATAAGCCTTTTGAGCTGAATCCAAGTTTTTGGAAAGATTCGACTAATATTATTCCTTTAGGAAGCATAGATTCATGTATTTTTGAATAGTGATTTTGCTTCTTCAATTTTATGTATCTTTAAAATTTTACAAAGGTTATGCTATGTAAGCACTTGAAAAACTTGGATTTGTGTTTCTAGAATTCTTTAACTTAGTCAATTTCGGGATCACATTATCCTAATTATATCATTCTAGGACTTTGCTAGAGCTTTGTGTGATGTCATCCCTTGGGAAATTCTAGAATGGATCTATCTCAATTTGTACATTGCCAAAACCTTTTGAGACTTATCCATTTATCTTTTGCTAAAACTAATTATGCTTCACTGCCTTTCCATGATTTTGGGTCCACTAAAAAATGCTTTCACTACCCTAAAACTTAGCTTTGGGTTGATGTATTTGAGTTCCCATTAGTGCATTTGACTTACTACTAGCTTGTTTGTGTTGTTATGATACTTTGGCCAACCTCCAAGTCATTTTCCTTAGCAAAATTTGAAAGTCTTCGGAAAAATGACAAGATAGCAAGTTGGATTGATTCATAAGGACTTGCGAATGTGGGCAATTATATTTTCCTATATAACCTTTATTAAGTTCCATCATGAATCAATTTAAATCAATAAAATGGAATATACTCTAATGTTGTATATACCATGAGATTAGACCTTGGGAGTAAGGATATATCTTCTCGAAATTTTGCTAAGTGTAGGAGAAACATCACGATTTTGCAATATTTTGGAGCTCATAGGATAATTCAAGGAGAAACATCATAATTTCATGATATTTTGAAGCTCACAGGCTAAGTCAAGGAGAAACATCATGATTTCACAACATTTTGGAGCCCACAGAATAAGTCAAGGAAAAAGGTCATGATTTCATGACATTTTGGAGCTCACAGGCTGTCAAGGAGAAACATCACAATTTCATGATATTTTTAAACTCATAGGCTAAGTCAAGGAGAAACATCATGATTTTACGATATTTTGGAGCCCACAAGCTAAGTCAAGGAGAAAAGTCATGATTTCATGACATTTTGAAGCTCGTAAGCTAAGTCAAGGAGAAACATCATGATTTCATGATATTTTGGAGCCCACAGCTAAGTTAAGGAGAAACATCACAATTTCAACACATTTTGGAGCCCATAGGCCAAGTCAAGGAGAAACGTCATGATATCAAAATATTTTGGAGCCCACAAGCTAATTCAAGGAGAAACATCGTGATCTCATGACATTTTGAAGCCCACAAGCTAAGTATGAAAGATGGTTGTGATATCATGACATTTTGGCACTTATAGGCCATCTCCAGGAAAAATGTCATAATTTGACAATATGCCATGATTTTTTTGGACAAAGAACCAAAAATAAAGAACTGGAGGACAGCTGGACCATGACGTCTCTAAGAAGATAGAGGTGAATATGTAGTAACAAGAAGATCTCAACCATTTGTTGTTGAAGATCCCATACTCTCTTAACTGCCAATTTACCAGAATGGGCCTATGGGCATATTGTTGTAACAACTTTCATTTTTATTATTATATATATATATATAGGGTGAGCGACCCTAACAAATGGTCAGCTCTTGGATGTTTACAAGGCAATGTACATAGGATTTTGAAAGTAATAAAAGACTACTCATTTTGGTTTCTAGCTCACTGGTGTTTGATCAAGTATGTATGGATTGTTGATTTCTATATAAACTATGTTGAATATAAATTGCCTTAATTCTCATTTTGGATTTCTATATTTTAAGTTTCATTAGCCCTAAAATTAACAGTTCTAATAGGTTTTATATTGTTTAAATTTGCACCAGAGGATTGGTTATTCTAATTTTTATGGTTCAAAGAATGCTTATCTGTAAAAGGTTGTAGATGTTTCTTTACTGTTATCTAATTTGCACCATCTAAAAATTCCTAGAAATAGCTATATTTCCCTCTCTTTATGCACTTTACTCTCCCCCCTTTAAAAACAAAGTAAGGAACCAACCTTCTCTCAAGATTGAACCGGGTAAAATTTATTTTAATCCTGGTATTTCAATGTTGGCAAAGTCTTGGGCATAAATGTAACCAAAGGTAGATTTTGCACCAACGGTTTTTGGCATTCCTGGTGGGACACAATCCCATGATATATGCAAACTAAAGTTTCGATGGTTATCTTTGTCCTGTTCAAATTTAATGAATCACTTGGTGACTCCGTTCGAGAGATAAAACCTACTAAAATCCTTATCTATTTTCTGGTTGAATACCATTTTTATGATAACCAGATCTAAGAAAAAAAATTCTAAAGAACCCATCGAGTTCTTTGAGTTACACCTTGGTAGCCTCTGAGCTAATCCTGTATTAGTTGCTAGGACAAGTTCTTCATCTATCGTCACTACAAGATCTATAAATATTTCCCCTGTAGCTCTTCCTAGTACTGCTACTAATGGGACATTAACTCTAGCTACCCATATTCCTATAATATCAGTAATAACTATAGCTACAATGGTCGTGAATCAACCAAATCCACCTTACCCTTCATGGAACCATACAACCCCCCTGAATTTGGCAGCTTAACACCCGCTTCCAGTAGCAACCTTAAAGACATTACTCTAATATGATGGCACTGAGAAGATGGCTTATGAAAACTATCAATATGTAGCCACACTTGCACCTATACATAAAATCACTAAGGAGGATGTCATGATAAGACTGTTAGTCATTTCCTTAAAAGGAAAAATGCTCTACTGGTATAGAGCCCTCACCAATCAAACCATATCCACCTGGGCCCAACTTATCAGTAAGTTAGTAGAAGATTGCAATGAACATGCTGACCCATTTTCTCTGTTAAACTAATTCACTATCATTCAAAAGCACCCTCAAGAGGAAATAATTGACTTTAATATCAAATTTAGTCAAACTTGGTAAAGAGTACTTGACGCATTAAGGCCAACAAATGAACAATAAATGTATTATTACCTAAGAGCTTTTAACTCAGACATAAGCATGGCTATCAGGCAATCCCAAGTATTTACTTTCCTAGAGATTTTCCAAGAAGCTCAAAAAGCAGAAAGGGATCTAATCGCTACCGGAAGGTTCCCTTTGAAGATGATAATGCCTATCTTCTTAGATATACTGCAAGCATCCAATACTACTTTCCCAAGTCCTACTTCTACTTATAATACGGGTCTCCCCAAATGGATCGGGTAACCTACTATCCCAATGATATAGGCACCCCTCACTCCTCCAATGTTACCTATCATCCCTGCACTTCCTGTGGCAGCAGTTTCACCAACTCTAGATCCTCAACTTGCAGCTTTACAATATCTACAATTGACCTTGAAAACTCTGATGAATAAGATGACCTTAATGGAAAGAAGATAAGTAGAGAGAAATTTCCATCCAAGGAGATTTCCATAGGTAACAAGAGACCAAGCTTCCATGAGTGGTAGAAATCACAACAAATAAAATGTGATTTACACCAATGAAGATAGTGAATCCACTAATACTTCAATAGAGTCAAAATTATGGTGTATTATATGTAACAATCCACATGGTGAAAACTCGTGTATTATCCATCAACATCATATCCAAAAGATAGATATTGAGAAAATAGAAAAAACCCTCAAAATCTCATAAACATGATCAGGGAATAAAATCAAAATCTCATGATGCCTTTCATGGAGCAAGTAGTCGTTCTAACCCAATCAAGAAAAAAATATTTGCAGGTAAATCCCAAGAACTTAATCTCCTGAAATTACCTTCACCTATGAAGAATCAGGTTGATAAGAAAGTTCCCTATGAGAAAGTACCACAAAACCCAAGTCAACATGAAGTGGAGATGCACAAGGTAGCTCCTTTACAAAGAGAAGTCGAGACACAAGCAGAGGCAAGAGATAAATTGAGATAACCCTTATTGAATAAGCATCAAAGGATAGATGCTACTCAGGGGTATAGAGATAAGTATGATACTATTGTATAATAAAAAGAGAAAAGTTTCAAACCTCTCCCTTTCAACATAGCCAAGAAAATGAAGAAGACTCCCTCCAAAGCGACTATTTATGACGCATTGCAGTTTCCAGGACAAATTGACTTATTGCAAAAATCCTTGAAATATATAAAAAATAGGAATAGAACCCCTACTTAGTTGAATTCTGTGCAAGCTAGTTTGACGTCCACTACAGAAAAAATAGACCTCCTCCCTTCTATCTATCGCTTTAAATGGAAGGATGGGTGCTACATAACTGCATGATAGACTCAAGAGCTACAACCACTGTGATACCCAAATATGTATGTGACATCATGGGGATGGAATACACAAGGAGCAACCCTGGTATCTTGCAACTAGACAGAACCCCTGTTAAAACTATGGGGGTAATTAAAGACATCCCAATAGTTCTACACAGATTTCCTCAACTCACAGTTATACCAGAAGTAGTGGTAGTGGATTTAGAACCTTATTTTGGTGTGTTTCTATAGATAATTCACCTCCAAAATAGGAGTATATTTATCATTGGATTACTTGCACTTGGAAATCCCATTCAAGGTCAAGAGAGTAAAAATATTCAATGAGAAATCTTCAATATTTCATATTGAAAAACTTGAAGAGGAAGGGAAATATACTGCTATAATAAACATGATGACCGAGGAATTGGAAGATATAAACTTAATGGAGGAAGCTCTAAATGTACTGTAAGAAGAAGACCAGTTCTCTTTCCAAGACTTGAATGCTATGATTTAGACAGACCTTGGAAGCTACTCAATTATGAAACGTAGGAAAAGCAACCCCACTCCTCTCCACCAGGTAGACCCATCTATCGATCAACTGTGGAAACTTTTCTTTGATGGTGCCAGATGCAAAAATGGATTCAGAGCAAGTATTGTTTTAATCTCTTTAACATACGAAGAAAAGGTTTTTTCTTATTGATTAACCTGGAGCTATACTAACAATGCAAAAGAATATGAAGCACTCTTCCTAGGCCTTAAGAAATCTGAGAAGCTAGATATTAAACAACTCTAGATTTTTGGAGATTCTAAATTGATAGTGAATCAGGTCACTGAGAAATGTGAGTAAGCAACACTACCTCAAAGCTTACAGAAATAAGGTATGGGATTTAGTAGAAGCTTTTGAAGCTCTAAAAATCAAAGCAATCCCTAGAGAAAAGAACACTCATGCTAATTTATTAGTATCAGTAGGCACAAATTTTTGCCCCATCAACAATGTCATCCAGAAGTCTAAAATAGTTATACTAATCTACAGGTCTTCTGTGCCCGATAAAAATACCTTTTGGTAGGTATTCAAAAATGATGAACAGATAGTGGACTTCCTTATCCATGAGATGAACTGCTCAAATGACAGAGTGTCTAAAGATGAGGAATATGGAGCATGATCCAATTGAGACATAACCATTTCCAAAAGCATTGATCACTCTCAAAATATTGTTTGATAATAATGATAGCTTGACTGGCCATAATATGAAAGTTGACAAATATAGATACAAGGAGGTCCAAATGGAATAAGATAAATCTATTAAAGTGGGAGTGAACACTACAGAGGAATAATTAAACCAAATTCTAGGATTATGCAAATAATTCCTCGACATCATATCCTAGACTTATAGTGATCTTAAGGTCTACTCTAAAGAGACCATACAACATACCATCGATCTCAAGGAAGGTGCAAAACCATTTTGACAAAAGTAAAGACCGGTGAACCTGAATATCGAAGCTCTGATGAAGTAGGAACTTCTGAATTTACTTGAAGCTAAGATTGTATACCCTATCAAACATTCTATTTGGGTAGCTAACTTGGTCCCATTTAGGAAAAATAATGGAGATATTAGATCATCGACTTGTGAAACCTAAACAAAGCTTCACTAAAAGACCATTATCCTCTCCTGCAGATTGACCAAAATCTGTATACTATAGGAGAAGTAGAAATATTCTCACTCTTGGATGGGTTTTCTGGGTATAACCAGGTGTGGGTCAAAGATGAAGATCAATTCAAAACTGCATTCACCACTAGGTGGGGAACATTCACTTATTAGAGGATGCCTTTTGGATTATCCAACACTGGAGCAAATTTTCAAAGGGAAATGGATGTGGCTTTTGGATAACTCATCAACAAGATCATAGTAATATACTTAGATGATATGATAGTGTTCTCTCATCACAAAGAGGATCACGTTGACCATCTTAGAATAGTTTTTGAGAAGTGTAGGGAGTTTAGTATCTCTTTGAATCCAAATAAGTCCATATTTTTTGTGGAAGAAGGGATTTTACTAGGTTATCATTCACGAAAGAATGGTGGTATTCTTAGTTTATATATATCAATGTAGGACTTTACCGTATTTGTTAATTTATGTGACATTTGGAATATTATTCTTTTAAGCTCTCAAAATAGATTAGACATATTTTGTTGTTTGATGGTTAGAAATAGAATATACGATTTCTTCAAATGTTTTATTAAAAGTATGATAAGATCAATAAATCAATTCCTTTGAGATGTAGTTATTGTTGCATTTGAATGTCATGGTCACCCAATAAATCAATATATATATATATATTGCAACTCAATTACAATCATGCTTGAGAAATAGGCTTGAAAAGCTATTGACAAAACAACTCAAGGTTTGAGTCCACATTGTTACATAGAAGATGAGTAAAGGAAATATTACATACAAGGCCATATACCAGGTATGAATAAGCAACTTTGGATCCTTTACAATTAAGGAAAAATTACTATTTATAGATCAAATTAATAAACTTTTCCCTCCCAAAATCATGCTAGAAATTCAAAACACCCTTTCAAAACTTTGTCTAGGATCCACCATTAATAATAGGCAATATTAAGGTTTTTGGTTCTAAAATCATTAATGTTGCAAGGTACTAGCTCTTTGGATATGAAGATTTTTATGACCTATGCCAACTACCCTTAATAAAAATCGTCAGAGGTTAGACATGGAAATATCCTACAATTAATATTTTTGAGCTTTAGGTTGCTTCACAACAACTTCCATATTGTTGGTTTTAATGCATTCACTACCTTCTTGGAACACCATGCCTAGGTGGTGAAGGTAACCTACCAAAATATGGTTATTGCCCTTTTGCATGCAGTCATCCCTCTGATCTTTGTTGTAACTCTGGTTAGTGCTATTTTGTGCACTATTCTTCTTTGAACTTTGGTAAAAGTTCCAATTTTTGCTTATTTGCACATTCCATCTTGGTCAGTGCTCTTTTGCAATCTGAGATACCTTAAATCTTGTTTAGAATTTTAGTTAGTGCTATCAAACCACTCTCACTAGATTATTCAAATCTATGGTTGTGCCTAAGTACTTTCCCTTCTAGTTTTGGCCAATTTTCTCCTTTTATTCCTTGTTGCTAGTTTCCTAAAGTAGCATCTACTATGGATTAATAATATTGAATGGCCCCCAAAGTTATGACTTGAAGTGCTCTACTATGCTTTCATTTTTTTATGGATCGTTAAGTGTTGAGCTCCTCTTTATGGAAATATTTATGTGGAGGAGATGAACCTATTGTACTTCCACTAAATGTAGAAGAGTTATCTATGGTAGGGATTGCTTGGACTATCAAATGTCATGACTAGATAATCCATAGTTTATTTTGTGTGATGAGCACTTTAGGGTCCCTTTCTATCTCTCATAGCTACTAGATTCTTCCTACCTAAAACTCTCATTGGTGGTGCCTTTGTATGCATCAGGGAGGTGAAAACCATGAGGAAAGCCACTATAAACCCAATCAAATATGAAAGATAATTGGATTTGTGGGCTCACCTATATGGGAGCATAGTGAACCTATAGCCTCTATTTGGGTGGAACTTTTTCCAATGGTAGAGTCATTTTAGTTATCATCAAAATAGCTCTTAAAAACCAACCAATGGTGAGGTTTAGCTTAGTTACCACCAACAATACTATAGATAATTAGTGCAGGCCATCGAATATAAAGGTCAAATGGCCAACATGGCTTTGTGGTTCAAAAGTGTCCATATTTGGTTTTCAAGTTTTGGAATCTATTGACAATCTATTTAGTAATATTATAGTACAAGCTACTAGACAAGTTTAGAGTTTTGGGGGCCTTCCATTTTGTTCTCCTTCCAAATCAACACCAGTCGATGATTGGTTGACCAATCATAGTCATCCTTGGCCAAATTTTTGGGTGTAATAAATTTTCACTATAGCTTTGGCAACTCATAGGGGTTCTTCTGCTTGCAGAAGATAAGAAACCTAGAAAACAAAGATAGGGTAAGAATCCTAGAAGACAAAGGCCTTATCTCTTGGTAATGGAGTTAATAAGGGAAAACCAAAAGTCTTTTTTAGAGCTAAAGGAAAAGGGAGGGGGTGATGTACACTTTCTAGGATGATACTTATCTATAAATAGTAGCTTTGTTTGATAATTCATGGAAAAATGAGGGTGAGGTGGCCCTTTTATAGACTTTTCTTTCTTAGGGGGGTTGTGATCTTGCTTGCACTAAATTAACCTTACATGACTTCATATAATCTTTATCTACCATCCTTATCTTGGATTTGCTAAACTTGAGTTGATCTTTGTTCTAGCAAGGTGACATAGGAAAACTATAATCTCTCTTTTGTGTACTAGATTTATGCCATGCAAAATTACTCCTTCCATGTGCTTTGGCAGAAATATATGGTTGGTGATAATCTTGAGGGGTCACCTTTCTTGATTTTGAGACCCTTGATAAGGTGGTTTGTGTTACTCTTGAATGGATACCTACTCATGTTATTACACTTATCCATGCCACCTAGTGACTCAACATAGTCAGATGGTTTACACTATCTTAGAATTCTCCTTTTGATTTGATGGTTGTATTTATTTATGGAAACACTCCTACTTTTCAACATAGCATGGTCCATTGATTTTGATTACCTAAAATAATTAGTGGTTCAAGTTCAAACTAAGGCCTCTCATACAAAAAACACATCATTTTTTTTTAATTTTAAAACAACCTAGGTAGGGTGGAAATTTAAACTATGCTCAAAATTTTAGCCCATGCCCATTGCCTAAAATACTCCAAAAATATCATAATCCCTATTTTTGGTTATCCATTTATGCTTTAGTTCATTGGGAATGAATAAATGAACCTCATCCATAGATAGTTTTGACTTGGACCAAAATTTGGTTAGTGCTTGGCTTAACTATGGGAAAATGATGGACATAATGCATGCTGAGTGGCTTTAACAAGATCTTTATCTTGGTCCTAGATTAGGTTCTTAGGACCATGAGCAACTAATCCATGTATAGATAACCTCCTAATTTAGTGGTGAATTCCCTAGATAAGCAAATATTGAATGAAGCTAAAATATTGATCACTACTATATCTTGAGATACCTTGAGGTTTGGACAGATATATAAAGTAAGTAGAAGACCTTCAACTACCACCCAATATTTGGATTATGCTCCTATCTAGCTACACTAGCATTTTGTTAATAGACTAATAATCTAGTCTTGATGTATCTACCATCGTTTTTGGTATAACTAGTGTGCTTAAACCAAAACCAATAGTGTAGTTATGTATCAACTTATTTTAATAGAATAGATTTAGGTAGAAGGGCATTGACCTAACTAGGATTATTTTTGGACCAAATATTTATAATATTGCTAGCACCTTTTCCTATTCTTGCTCCTTCTATTCCTCTATGTTAGAGTAATATTCCATTCTTTGGGATATTTACCCTTTTACTCCACTACGTAAAATAGGTAGTATATTGCATTATACTACATAGGTAGATTATTACTTTTACTTTTCTATCTCTTACCATGTAGATATTTACTGTATTAAATATCTAATGGTAATTATCTAAATATCCTAGGTTAAGTATCCCGAGCATATCGATGTATCTTCAATAACGCAGTGGTTAGCATGGATGTAGAAAATATTGTTTTATTTCTATTTTGTAACCTATTTAAGCTTATTGCTATCCTATGCTCTAAGTTAATGAAATGCATTATTTATTCATCAAATCATTTCTCTTACCTTTCATTTGGTAACATTGGCATCAGAGCCATGGAGGAGCCACCGGTGATCTTGGAGCACTAGGCGAGAGGCCCACAATGGACCAGGTGCACGCTTCTCGACGTAACCAGAGGAGAGGCATGATTCTCGAGGAAGTTCGTAGCTGACTCTGTACATGGATACCGAGGTGAGGTGCTGCTCAATCGACATGAAACCCGAGGAATGACCTACAAACATTGTAGAGCATGGATTCCAAGGAGAGGGACCTGTTGACGTGGTATCCTGTAGCCCAAGACTGCACTGACGTGGCCCGAGGTGATCCGAGGTAAGCTGACATGGCACTGTGAACCATTGGACCCTGCACACATCTTGAGGTGAAGCTGACTAGATCCTGCACGTATCCTGAGGTGGAGCTAACTGGATTTTGGATCGCATCCCGAGGTGACCCACATGTGATTGGTGAAGAGGCCTACAGGTGCTGATGTGGCATTTGATTTGGCCCTGGTATGGAATGTGAGGTATTGGCTGACGTGGTGTCTGATATGGCCCTAGCACAAAACTTGAGGCACTGACTAACGTGATATGTGACCCGAGGTGGCTAACAGTGGAGGTGGTTGATCTAGATAGCAGCTAACGTAGCGATGGCACGCAAACCAAGGAGATGACATGTCAAGCTAACTGGGCATTGACGAGACCAACACCTATGGCATGACTCTCGAGGACACGTGGCACGTTGTGGGCTTGTGTGACGTGGCCTGTTTCAATTGGTCATTTGCGGGGCAAAAAGGCTTGAGGGTGATTTCCCGCAGGCAATCACGTATTAAAGGGAAGAGTTTCCCTTTTATACACCCGCAAAGCCTTCGTGGGGTGAATGTGGGACAAAAGTCCCACATTCAATTTTTTTTCTCCGCCAGGCTGCAAGGCGAGGAATAAAGGGCAAAAAGTGCCCTTTCGTCTCACCGACGGTGGAAGCCGAGACGGTTGGGCGCCCTAGTTTAGAGTGCTCAAACCCGTGTCGTGGGTTCAATCCCCCATGGGCGCTCCACAAGGCCTAATATATATATTTTTTGCATTATTTTAATTAAATTTTTTAAAATATAACTTTAATTTAATAATTTAAATAATAATTATGTTTTAAAAATCATTTTTTTTTAATTTAAATTGATTTTTTTTTTTTGGGTAATTATTATAGTAGATTAACAAAGGGTTTTTATAGAGGATCCCAAAACCTTATGTACAAAATCAGCCTTGCATCATGCCTCCTGGCTTTATGTATAAGCCTATTACAAAAATCGTAACCCCTAAACTAATTGCCCGAAGGCAACAGAAACGACATTTATGCCAGGAAACAAAACAAAATTTAAACAGGATAACAAAAAGTAATAGCCGAAGAAAATGAAACATAACCCCTAAAATAATTGCCTGGAGGCTACAGAAAAGGCATTTATGCCTGATTAACCAGGAAAAAAAATGAAATTTAAATAGGATAACAAAAAGTAACAGCCGAAGAAAATGAAACATTGGAGAGTAGAAGCAAAACCAGCTAAACACCAGATGAGGAAAATAGTTATTTCGGATCCTCCTGATCCTCCGAGTTCAAACATAACACAGCTAGTCCAAATCCTCCAGATCCTCCAAGTTCTGACGCTCTTGGGTCTGCTTCATATTCATCTGGATAGTTTGAGGTTCTTCTTGCCTCCCTTTCCTTGTTGGAAGGGAGGTTTAGGCACATGTGCATCGCCCGTATGAGTATCAGAGTCATCTGAAAACAGTAGACATTGGGTGCCATTCGCGACGTCTACCGTCGTCTCTTTGTCTCTTCTATCTTTGTTGGGAGGTCGGCCTTGCTTCCTCACACTTCCATAATCCACATTTTTCTTTCGGCTCCTAGTAATTCGAGGGCTCATATGTCCGATCTGGTTGACGACCCTCCTTCCCAGGAGGTAATCTTCTAGCAAGGTTTGGGACTGGCTGAAATCGAAAGGGCCCAGGTCCTGGAGCCTGGGTGGACCTGACTGAGTGGTGTTTTGGGGGGGGCCACCCCTCCTTCCTAGTAGGTAATATTCCAGCACAATTTGGGACTCGAAAGGGTTCTGGTATTGAAGTATGGGTAAATCTGCCTGTGAGGTGTGTTGGGGGGGGGACTGATCCTTCTCCACCTGAGGTCCTAGAAGGGTGCTAGCAACACACAGCTGAGAGTCCGGTTGGAGGGGGATTCCTTCTTCTGGGTGGGAGGATTCGTGAAGGTCCCTGGATGGGCCTGGAGACTTATGGTCTTTCATAATAGGGGGCTTCGCCTGACCAACACCGTGTTCCAAGGGGTTACAAGAATCTTGCTTCTTCTTCCCTGAATTTTGAAGAGGACAATTGTGCTGGAGGTGCCCTTGAGAACTGCACTGGGGGCAAAAAGCTGGTCTGTTCTCATATGCAATGGCTTGCTTGTGGAGAATGGAACCTCCGGACCGAAGAGTGATGGAGGAGGGGAGGACTACCTCCAAGTCCGCCAAGACACAGAAACGGGCTTGGACAAATCTTGTTCGAGCTCTGGTGGGAGGGTCAATGGTGACCAACTCCCCAATGGAGCGGGCAATTCCTCTAATTACATTTTCATGCCAACAAAAAAGAGGGAGACTCGGGAGCCTGACCCATATTGGAGCAATGTTGATGTTCTGGGTATGAGGGTTGAAGTCCATACCCCACTTCCTTAGAAAGAGACTCCTACGGCCCAAGAACCAAGGACCTCCAGCCAAGATTTGCAGTAGTCCTCCTTGTTGTTCAGTCTAATCACAAAAAAACCCCGGGTTAAGGCCGCCAACTCCATGTGACCAGAGGTTCTCCATTTGCCAGACGCCCATTTGCGAATGGTCTCCATATCTGGCCGACCACCAATGAACTTACCAATGAGGGTAAATTTTTTGAATTCCATGAAGCTTGAGAGAATTTTCGCCAGGATGTCCAACTCGTCCCCGACCGAAAACAACTCCTCGATGAAGATGCCGCTTAGGGTTTCTAAAGCCGCTGCTTGAGCATACAACTTTCGAGGTCCACCTCCCCATTTTTCTGGCGGATCCTTGCCATGGCTGACACCATCTTCGGATGGCAAGGACTCCTCAGTGCCCCCGGACTCTGGTTGCTCTCCTTCCGCCCTGCTGTGCCCGTGGTTCGATCTGCTGGCGCTCCCGTGCTCTCCCGTAGAAGCCTTCCCGCCCACCATCATCTCAAAACCCTTTTTTTTTCTTATTTTTTTTTTTTTGTTCAATTTAAATTGATTTTTTTCTTTTTTTTTGGGTAAGTTGGAATTATATTACAAGCGGGTTTTGAAAGGGTCACAAAAACCTTCTTACAATAGGTCAAAAGACCAAACTGAGGGTTAAAACCCAAATGACACATCCCACCCAGTGGGAGACTCATTACAAGGATGAAGATAAAATCCCGTCTAGCGAGAAACATCCGAAGACCACCACAAAGGAAATCCCGCTCAACGGGAAAAATCGACAGTCAAAAAGGGGAAATCCCGCCCAGCGGGGACCCTAGCAAATTTAAAAACCTTCCCAGCAGTGAAAACAACAGAAAAAATTACAATCCCGTCTCATGGGGAAAAAACTGCACAATCTGGAAATCCTACCACATGGAGAAAACAAGCATGTTTAGGAATCCCGCCAAGCTAGAAAGGCACACAAACCCTAAACCAGCATGTTTGAGAAATCCCACCTAGCGGGAAAACCAGCAAAATTGAAAGATCCCGCCTACGGGAAAACCACCAAACCAACCCTAAACCGGGTGTGAAGGGTCCCGCCCAACGGGGACAAAAAATCCAGCAGCAAGGGAAGGTCCCACCCCGTGGGAAACCCAATAGCAACAGGAAAACCCGCCTTGCAGGAAAAAATAGTAGCATGCCCAGAATCCCGCCTTCAGAGAAACCAACAAGAGAAGGCGAAACCGCCCAATGGGAAAAACCAGCAGTACGCCCAAGACCTACAGACAAACCCATGACCCCCCATCGGGGAAAACCAGCATGCCCTGAACCTGCAAAAAATCCCGTGAACTCGTGGATCCCGCCCAACGGGAAAACCAGCAGCATGCCCAGAAGAACACAACCCCTGCCTAACAGGAACCCCGATCTGGGATGCAAGCTGCAGAGGAGAGACAGGGAAGCTGTCCCGTGAGCGTCCATGACTGAGAAGGAATTTGACGGGTAGAAAAAATAGCGGAAGCCATTGCATTGTAAGAACTTGAGCCCCCATCCCAAGATCAAACCCTGCAAGGAAACAATCCATTAAAACCACCATCAAGAAAACTTCTAGCCCCACCATTTTCTGTCAGGGAATGGATCCAAGGAGAGATGTAGCTGCATGCATGGGCACCCCCCCAGGACCCAAACAACAAACTACAGAAAGATCCCTGAGATCCATCCATAAGAACAAACAAACCCCGGATCTACAAGGAGATCCCGAAGACAAGGGTTTCATGGGGCGACTGGGAAAACCATCTATGGGAAAAGGCGCCCCCCGAAGCCAAAAGAACGCAGATGAAGATCCCAAGCAGCAACCAAAAAACCAGAGCCAACCCTCTTCCAATAGCCTCGAAAGCACACTGGAAACCCGTCGAACCAAGAAACTCAGGGCAAGAAACCACCAAACCCTCCTTGCAGACCAGCAACCCCGCCAAAAGGGAAACCTGAGAAAATAGGGGAACCTAGAAACTAGGCCTGAGAGCCGACCCGAGAGGGGGGCAGGGAAAAGGAGAAGTGGGACTGGTCGGTCCAAGGGAACCTGGAGCTGGAGCCATCCCTCCCTTGCCCCCCTGACTGCTAAAATTAATTTAAATTGATTTTTAAACATAGTTGTATTTTTTTATTAAATTGAAGTATTTGTTTAACTTTAAAAAAAAAAATTGCAAAATTAAAAAAGAAAAGAAAAAGAGTTCTATTTATTGCAACTACAAGAATTTATATTCTTTGTTTTCTCCAAATTTGGGGATAAAAGACAAGAACTTAGCATGATTTTGTTGCAAATTTTAAGCCTACAACTCTTCTCCAAAACCCTTTTTAATTTTACAAAATAAAAGGGGGGAAATATCACATTTTGTGATTCTTCTTTTCCAAAATTGTAACACAAGGAGTCACCAAAACTTGCAAAATTCAAAGTCAAAATTTGTGCAATTGTTTTCTCCAAGGAGGGATAAAAGAGTGGAAATTGCACATCTTATTTTTTTTTTGCAATCAAAGAAATGACCTTGGGTCCACTAAAACTAAGTCGTGTGTCGACTAGTTTTGGAAGCCTTTCAAAAGCGGGTCGTGTGTCGACTTGTCTTGAAAGGAGTGCTATTTGTTAAATTTGCAAAACAAAGGGGGAAGACAAGAAATTGTATTTCTTTTGCAAATTTGTAACACAAAAGTGAGGAGCACTTAAAACAAATCAAACTTGTTTATTTTGCAAAATCAAGAAAGATAGGCAATTTTTTATTGCCACATTATTTGCAAAATTGTAAGACAAGGAGGAGACAAAAACATATCAATTTTTTTTGCACAACACAAATTCAAATTTTGTTGCAAAAATTAAAAGGTGCATTTTTGATTTTACTCGACACCTTCATTGGCAAATTAGGTGCATTTTCGGTTGCATCCGACACCTAGGTGATAAGAATTTTGTGGGCATTCTTGTTTGATTATTGCATTATTTCTTTTGCAATTATAAGTCATAGAATCAAGAACACTCCTACCCCAAAATTTCACTAATAATTTGTGTAAATCCTTGCACAGATTTAAAGCCAATATTCACTTGATATTCTCTCCTACAAACAAAAACCCCTAATTCACTCTATTTGTTTGGCTTAATTTCCTCAAACTGATTATCCCTATTCAAGAGGATTTTTAGGCAGGTGCCATTAAATATCTTTTTGAGTGAATTATCTTTCATCTCTTATTTGTTTGGCTTAATTTCCTCCAACTGATTATCTCTCTTCAAGAGAATTTTTAGGCAGGTGCCATTAAATATCACTTAAGAGTGAAAGAAAGATCATCTTAGTTCAAATTGTAGGACCTTCATCATGGCAACTATCAATAAATACTTAAGTGATACACAATTTCTAAAGGGTCCTAACTATTCAGCATGGAAAACTAAGATGAAATCCATCTTGACTATAGAGGACATGTGGGATTTAGTTGATGGCATTGAAACAAGACCCGCATCACCAGGAGTAGATCAAAAATCATGGGACAAAAATAACAATCGTCTTCTCATGTTGATACTCCTTGCAACTATTGATGAGATCCAACCTCACATAAGTGAAGCTAAAATTGGTAAAGCTGCATGGGATGCACTTAGTACCATTTTTGAAGGCAAGAATCAATCAACTGTTCTAAACCTTCAAACACAACTTCATACACTCCATATGAAGTCAGGTGAATCAATAGAACTATTCCTCTGCAGAGTGGCAGATCTGAAGTCTAAGCTTAATGCTTTAGGGGCCAAAGTAGAAGACACCATTTTGACTTTAGTAATTTTGAGAGCTCTTCCCGAATCCTACAAAATGTTGATTACATCCCTTAATGTTTCACAAAGAGTTGTCACCTTTGTGGAGTTAGTCAATTTGCTTCAAACTGAGGAAGCAAACCAACTCCAAAATGATGAAGTGTTGAACAATGCACTTTATTCAAACTATAAGGGTGATAAGAAGAAAGAAAACTTTCAAAAGGGGGGATCATCTTCAAAAGGTAAGGGAAAGAAATCTCAAAAGAGGTTTTGCTCGTATTGTAAAAAGGACAACCATGACACCAATCGGTGTTGGTTCAAAAACAAGCAAAACAAGAAAGATAAAGGCACAACACAGAAGCAAAACAAAGGCAATATTGCTAGTGAAGTGTCTAGTTCCGATTCTGATTCTGGTTCAGAAAAAGCACATAGAGTGCTCATTGCTAAAACAATATTGTAGAGGGAAAACACATTTTGTCACCTTAAGCAAGCACCATTTCCTCTCTCTTTTTTTAGGCTTCATAAATAGCATAAGTTTTTGTTTGAAGTACTTGTAATAAATGGGTGTTTGTACCTCTTTTAGGCTTCATAAATAGCAAACTCTCATTGTTTGAAGTTCTTGTAACAAAAGGAGGGAATTTTTTGGTGTAAAATTTCCTAGGAGGCAATATTTGTAAAATCCTTCACAAAAATCTTGAGTTGCACATATTTTGTAATTAAGGGGGATATACATTTATTTTCTTCACAATTTTTTGTAAAAAGGGAAGAAGACTTATAAGGGTGCATTTTCGGCAATGACCAACACCTTAGTCATACTTCTTTCAGAAATTAATTACAACATGTTTTGCAACAAGAAGGGGGAACTTATAAGGGTGCATTTTCGGCAGCGATCGACACCTTAGCTACCTTATCTTTTGTAAACTCATATTGTAAACTGAATGAACCTCGTATGAAGTGATCTATTCTACTACACCTAGCGATTGCAGTGGTTGGTTACCCATGCAATTTGGTTGGATGATGAGATTACTATAAGGACATTCGTTGATGTAAAGACAAAGTGAGGAATGACCCACTTTTTGCTTAGGAGCAGCCAGAGTACTGTGACAGAGCAAGAACCAGCAAATCAATATTTTCTTCCACTGTATTGGGACAGTTATATACTTTACCCAAATATTGTTGTATAGGAGGATGTATATGTATTACCCAAATAATGTAATAAGGGGGGATGTTAGAGTAATATTCCATTCTTTGGGATATTTACCCTTTTACTCCACTAGGTAAAATAGGTAGTATATTGCATTATACTACATAGGTAGATTATTACTTTTACTTTTCTATCTCTTACCATGTAGATATTTACTGTATTAAATATCTAATGGTAATTATCTAAATATCCTAGGTTAAGTATCCCGAGCATATCGTTGTATCTTCAATAACGTGGTGGTTAGCATGGATGTAGGAAATATTATTTTATTTCTATTTTGTAACCTATTTAATATTATTGCTATCCTATGCTCTAAGTTAATGAAATGCATTATTTATTCATCAAATCATTTCTCTTACCTTTCATTTGGTAACACTCTAGACCCTTTTGAGTTTCTCTTTCTACTAAGGGATGAACAAGGCATGCCATGTAGGTATGACCATTGTGGATGCATTTAGGTGGTCAACCACATTGAAGGACTCTAAAAAATGTATCTTCTAAGCTATGGTGGTTATTGACTAAAATCTAGGTCTTTTATTAGATGATTGAGGAATTTCTACAAGTCCAAAAGTAATTGTGTGTTGTTTTGGAACTATAGGGATATTCCATGGGTAGCCTCTAGAAGATTTAAGGCATTTGGATTTGGCAAGGCTTGGTGGAAACATCACTTCTTCAACTAGTTGTTCTGCTTTGGGTATCCAAGGCTACCTAATTGCTCTCTTTATGCTCTTTGGTCATCTTCATTTTTGGCCCATGTCATATAGTCTAATTGGGCTTATGACTTGTTCGGTACCACAATACTCTCCTCATTGGATACAACATATACCTCCTAATCTCATTGAACGAGGATTTACTTTGGAGAAAAAAATATTGATTTGGGAACATACAAGGTAGAGGAGGGTTGGATTTGAGGTTGCATTTTGACCCTTCAGTAAGAGTTAGATACCTAGGGGGCAATACTTTATTCAACACTATTGTGGAATATTGAGAGCTTCCTCTAGAATAGGCATTAGGAGGGTAGTTATTCAAAATGGATAGTACCATGTAGTAGAGTCCTCCACATAATTATTTTGCATGGGAGCTATCTCTTGAGTGGTTAGGAGGCCTCTGCTACAAGGGGTTAGGACAGGAACTATCTATTGGTGATGGATTTATGTTAGGTTAACATCTATATTGGCTTGGAATTGGGGTCATTGGTACTCATTAGAAGGAGGTCTATAGCCTTGGTTATTTTTCTAGAATGGCAAGAAGTTTCCTCCTCTAGACTTAACCATCATGGCTATTTTAGGAAAAAACATATATCAGATTTTATGATAGTATATAAATGCTAGACCTAGGTTTTAAGAAGTAATATATGAATGCTATACCTAGAGGAGGTTAGATTTCATTTGAAATTATAGACCATGTTTTATGAAACTAGGTGTTGAATTCATTCATTGTCCCCATGGGTTCCCTTTTAATAGTTGTTAATTACTCCAAGAAAGATACTCCATTGGCTATTTTTCTTAATCTATTTACTAGTTGATAACCAAGTTGATCCCAAATTTTGATTGAATGCAAAATTAGGCTTGTATACCATTCCTTTACTTTTCTTCTAAAATATACCCCTAACAGTATTAACACCACATTTTGTTCATCAATATTATGTACTATGCACAAGCTCACCATGTGATACAAATGCTCTGTCGATGTAGTTACATCTTCCTCGATATAGTAGGGCAATAAATTTAAGTTTGAGGTTGGGACTGGATAACAAGTATTAGGTGGAATAGGTGGAATCTGGGGGTATCTATCATTTCAAGTCAAAAATCTCCTTATGGGTTGGTTATGTTCCACAACCATATTATAATTTTGAGCTCTTCTTCTTGAAACTAGGCTAAAAGGTTGTACTAACACCTAAGGATTTATAGTTGTAAAAGACCTAGTGGTAAAGCATGTGCTCATAAATATCTAGACCCTTTGTTTTGAATGGATATACGAGGTGAGTGTTGAATGTGCTTCAATAAGTAGATAGACTAAGATTTTCACCAAAATATTAGTCCAATATCTCTTTAGGTGGCTATTTTAAGGTATTTATATTTAGTGGAATCACCAAGTGAAATTTTTTATGCTTCAATAAGTAAATAAGTTAAAACCTTCACTGGAGTCTCAATCTAATATCTCTAGTTAGTGAGATGAATTGATATGATTTGTCCTATCGGGTGTGCTATTAAATTATGTTATCTCTAAATGTCATGATCACTTGCTATGATGGCAATATGCACTGGACACTTATGCCTTACATGGAGAGGCACAACCAAAAGTCTTGAGAGCATAAAATGTACCTTAGAGGATGATCTTTAGGGTTTTTACAAGGTTGGCGCATTGTTAAGATGCAATCTTGAATCTCACCTTCCTAAGCTAGCATAATCTAACTACATCTCATAGGAAAAGAGGAGACAAAGAAACAACCAAAAAGGAAATAAAAGAAAGATAAAAATTCTACGTAGGAGGAGGCAATGCATCAAAATCCCAAGGTTCTTCTACATAATAGTGGGGTTACTGACCACATGCATCATTTATTAATGAACATGATTTCATCTGACATAAATATATATGCACAAGCATATATAAATATAATAACCAAGACAAAAGGGTAAATAGCCACTTCTCATATATATATATATATATATATATACTTGATCCTTTAGTCATTTTATCAATAATTTTTTTATCCTTTTCTCTTGTGTAATAGTATTTGAGTGATGTGATATATATATATATATATATATATATATAGAGAGAGAGAGAGAGGGGGGGGGGAACTGCCCTACCACGTATGATTCCCTGAACAAAGAGGAGACCTGGATATTCTAGGAAGGAGTCCTTTTGCAGGGGTGAACCGTGGGGCTATGTTGTACTCTACACTCGGTTAGCTAAACAAGTATTGGGGGGGTTCACCAGGAACGGTTTTAGAACTCGCTCCAAGTCCTTTTCGGGATACAAGAGAAGGAGACTCCTCAAGATATACAAGAAAAGTTTTAATGTATTCACTTTAAACAAACAACCTAGGTTTGGCCTCACTAATTTTAAACTAAGAAGACAAATAATAATATTAACAAAAATTAAATGGAAATATAAACAAAGTGGAAATTAACTAACAGTACAAAATAAAATGGAATGCAAATAAATATAGAATACAAGAAATGTAAAATACAAGAGCTAACCTAATATGATTCTTTTCTTTGAATGAGGCTAACCTAGGGTTTTGTTTCAAGCAATTTTTTTTTTTAACATAATTAAAAAATTAATTAAAACATAATTAATTAATTAAAACAAAATTATTTAATTAATTAAAATAAAATTAACTAATTAAAACAGAATTACTTAATTAATTAAAATAGAATTAACTAATTGAAACATAATTATTTAATTAATTAAAATAGAATTAACTAATTGAAACAAAATTATTTAATTAATTAAAACATAATTAACTAATTAATTAAAACAGAATTAACTAATTAAAACAAAATTACTTAATTAATTAAAACATAATTAATTAAAGATAAATAATACAAGAATTGACCTAAATGTAAACTATATGCTTTTTAATATTCAGATGCCTTGGCTCTGAGGCGGGAAGCGATGAACTAGGGTTTCTGGAGCTAAGGAAAATCTAGGGCATCTGTTGGGTTGCCGAAGAGATTTTTGGCTGCTGTGGATCTGAAGGCAAGATTGCTGCCCCAGGAGGGTCCAATGGGGACTTCTCCGGATCCTCTCGTAGGAAGAAATAGCTCTTATGCTGATTTGTTAAAAGATAAATCTCCTTCCAAGACTGACGAAGCTCAAAGAACTGCATTTAAAATGATATTTACGGCTGCTGGAAACAGATCAACAGCTCATCGAGTTAATGGATGCCTGCCACAGGCCGAATCAAGACCCAAGATTGTCATTGAGCCAAGGATGGTCGAAGAAACAGTCTTATACAGAGCCAATCACGACTTGATCTGTAAATTCATGGGTATTCGCCCTACCCTGAATTTTTTGCACTCCTGGGTCCGACAAAACTGGGAGCCTCATGGTGAGTACTCATTATGGTTTATTAGCAATGGGTATTTTATTGTTAGTTTTTCTTCTCTGGCCGATAGAAATAGGGCTTTCGAATCAGAAAAGAGGAATCATGGTCCGACAGGATTATTTGTTCAACCCTGGAGAGTGGGATTCGATCCTCGAATTGAACCCACTGCTGTCCCAGTTTGGATCCATTTGTATGCTCTTCCAATGGAGTTTTGGAGTGAGCAGGTTTTGGAGATGATCGGTAATTCCCTTGGAAGACATTTGGGTGTCTCCAAAGACACAATAGAAGGGAACATAGCTGTTTATGCAAGAATATGTGTGGAAATGGATCTTAGCCAGCCTCTACCGACAGAGGTGGAACTTGAACTTGCAGGACTATCTTGGATTCAACAGCTGGATTATGAGGCTCTGCCCTTTAGATGCAGAGTTTGCCACAAATACGGGCATTTGGCCCGATTTTGCCCAAATAATATGAACACAAAAATGGAGGCTCCTCTAGGAATGTCAAATCTTCCTAAGGAGGGTAAGTCAACAATAAACAAAGAACCAACCAATACTTCTCAGGGTAAAGAAGCTCAGAGAGATGGTTTTGAACAGCCCAAAAGAAGGAGAAAGCAAAAGAAAAAAGATGGTAAAGAGCAAACCCAACTCAAGCCCGCCAATAGGTATGAGATATTCAAGACACTAGTGGACCAAGAGGAACAATTCATGGAAGGTGTGGATGGTAATAGTGAAAATAATATCATCCACGTTCAAGCTCCTCTTTCATCTCCCCCCGTCATAGAGCAGGTAATTGACCACAGTGAGTTACCGCAGTCAGAGAGTGTAGGGGCATTGATAGTGCATAACCAAGAGCAGCCAATAATTAAGGATGTCAGCATGGGAATAGCAGAAAAGAATAGAGAAAGGCCATCTTTAGGGATAACTCAGGTGGAAAAGAGATCAAAAAATAGCAACTCTCAAGGAGTGGGCAGAAAATCAAATAAGGAATTGCTAGCAGTTCAAGGAGACAAACTGATCACTGGAGGATCGGTGAGGCCAATTGATTCTTACTGCTCTCAAGGTAACCAATGATTATACAATCATGGAATGTTAGGGGTTTAAACAGTAGAACCCATCAATCTGCTGTTCGAAGACTCTTAGAAAAATGTAAAACAAACTTTTTGCTTATTCAGGAGACAAAAATGTCGTTAGATCTTATGTGTAAAACAGTTAACAGAATTTGGAGGGGTGCTGGTCATATGGAAGTGGCTGCCCAAGGTGCCTCAGGGGGGATTGTTACTCTTTGGAACTCTCTTGAATGGACTGCAATAGAACATCTAGCTTGGAGGGGTGTTCTCACATCACATTTTAGGAATAATGTCACAATTGAACATGTTTTAATCACAAATTTTTATGGGGCTCAAAACCTTGATGGTCGGAGGCTTCAATGGAAAGTTGTGCATAACATGAGAATCTCAAGGGAAGATTTAGACTGGATCATTGCTGGGGATTTTAATGCTAAACTATCCTCTAGAGATCAGGAAGGGGGAACCCCAATTTTGGACCCAGGGGATCGGCTTATGATTGCCCAAGTCCAGGCTTTACACTTAGTGGATATTAAATGCCCTGGAACCAACTTTACTTGGACTAATAAGAGGAGGGAGCCACATAGCAGGAAGGTTAAGTTAGACCATTTTTTGGTTTCAGAGGAGGCATTTGTAAAATGGAATACAAAATTTTAGATTTTGGAGGGTCCAGTTTCAGATCACTTTCCCATTTTGTTGGAAGGAGGGACTAAGACAGGGCAGCATCACAAACCATTTAAATTTGAGAATTTTTGGTTACAAAAAGAGGAACTTCAAAAGAAAATTCCACAGTGGTGGGAAGAAGGCCGCCCAAAATATGGGACAACAATGTTTAGATTCCACAAACAACTTTATTATGTCAAAGCTCAACTGAAACATTGGAGGCGAGCTAACAAGATAGACTTCCAGGTCCAAAGAGCTCCTTTGGTGGCCAGATGGGATGAGGTTCAAAAACACTTTAGGGAAGGGACAATTACTGAGCAGCTCAAAGCCGAGGATGATGCCTTGCGTAAAGCGGTTGAGGACATTGACAACCAAGAGGAGACCTACTGGAAACAGAGAGCAAGAGCCACTTGGTTATTAGAAGGTGATAGAAATACCAAATTTTTCCATCGGACTGCTTGTGCTAGGAGACAGATGAATAACATGGAAGCTCTTCAAGATGAGAATGGACACTCCTTTGATACACTTCCAGGTATGCATTCCCACTCAATGGATTATTTTTCTAAACTTTTTAAGGAAAGTATGGTACAAGATGAAGAGGCTCAAAATGAGGTTATTGTTGTCATACCTTCCGTTATCTCTGAAGAAGAAAATCAGACCCTTCTTAAACCCATTGATAGAGAGGAACTGAAGAATGTGGTCTTTGGAATGAGCACCGAAAAAACTCCAAGTCCAGATGGCTTTCCAATTGAGTTTTTTCAGGCCTTTTGGGATATCTTGGAGGAGGATGTAATGGCTGTTATAGAGGAGTCCAGAGGTAGTAAAAGAATGCTTAAAGCATTAAATCATACTTTCATTACCTTAATTCCAAAAGGGGAGGAGGGGGTACATATTTCAGATTATAGACCTATTTCCTTATGCAATGTGATATATAAAATAATCACAAAGGTAATGGCTGAGTGGCTCAAACCTCTTTTACATAACATTATCTCCTCAGAGCAAGGGGGTTTTGTAGAGGGTAGGCAGATCCTGGATGGGGTGGTTCTAGCCTAGGAGGCAATCCATTCAATGCAAACATCTGGTAATAAAGGAATGTTCATAAAATTAGATATGTCAAAGGCTTATGATAGGGTGGAGTGGAGCTTCTTGGCAAAGATGATGGCAGCCTTTGGTTTCTCTCAGGATTGGATAGAATGGGTCATGAGTTGTGTCTCTACTCCGACATACTCTATGTTAATCAAGGGTCTGCCCTCGCAACCATTTGGAGCCTCTCGAGGCCTTCGTCAAGGGGATCCTTGCTCTCCCTATATTTTTCTCATATTGGCTGAAGGACTAGGTAGACTTTTCTTGAGGAGAAGACAACAAGGTTTGATAACAGGTATCAAGGTGGGTGAGGAAGTTTTGACTCACCTACAATTTGTGGATGATACTGGATTGGTGGGAGTGGCCAGCTTCAGGGAAGCAAGAATGATCAGAGATACTCTTAGTGTCTACCTTAGGGCTACAAACCAAGTCATCAATGATAAAAAATCCAAAGTGGTCTTTTTCAATCTTGACCAAAGGCTTCAGGACAGAGTTTTAGAGATCTTGGGATTCACAAGGACTTCTCTCCTAGTGGTTTACTTGGGGGTCCCTTTGCACTTTAAAAAACTAAAAATAGATACCTGGAGGAATCTTTTGGATTGCATCAAGGATAGAATTAATCATTGGTCTCACAAATGGTTAAGCTATGGGGGTAGATTAACTTTTTTACAGTCAGTCATTCAGGCCATGCCAATTTATAAGTTCTCTATCCTGGCTGCCCCACATACTATTTGGAAAGAGTTGGACAAGATGGCTAGAAAATTTTTATGGGAAGGAGTAAAAGGAGAGAGGAAATGGGCCTTAGTAGGTTGGGACAAAGTAACCCAACCCAAGGTAAAAGGAGGTTTGGGTCTGAGAAGATCCAAGATAAATAATAAAGCTTTGGTTGGAAAGCTTTACTGGAGGTGGATTTCCCAACCAACTTCCTTATTCAGTAGAATCCTAACTAGTAAATATGTGGGACATGTTAACCCAAATGAGGTGGGCCGTTTCCCTTTGGATGGTACTGGTTCCTTAGTGTGGCAGGCTCTCAAGTTAGGATCCCAGGTAGTAAAAGATCGATTATTTTGGAAAGTGGGGAGAGGGGAGAAGGCACGATTCTGGATAGATTCTTGGGATCAATACCCACCTATCATTGTTGAATTTCCTGAATTGCAACCAATTAAAGCAGCCATTGAATCCAAGGGATGGGTACAAATTGAAAGCTATTTCACCACTAGTCAGCTGGGGGAGTATAAGTTTAAGCAGTTTAAGAAGTTGGATGAGTGGCCAATTTCAATCCCTCCAGATTTGGCACCCATCATGACTAAAATCTTGACAGAAATATTTCTCACAGGTAGAGACGAGGAGGATGAATTAGCTTGGGGCTATGGGAGCCTTGGTGTCTACACAGGTGAAGGATGGATATGACAAGATCCTTCCAGAGCCTCCCCCTCATACATATCAAGTTGAGGATTGGAGAAAGATTTGGCACTCCAAAGGTTGGCTGAAAGTAAACTTTTTTGCCTGGCAGTTCATGCACAATGGAATTCTCACTTTTGATAATCTCAGATGTAAAGGAATCATCGGTCCTTCTCAATGTGTCTTATGCTACAAGAGCGAGGAAACAACTGATCACTTGATGTTTGAATGCCCTTTCACGCACCAGATTTGGAAGAGATGGTTTTCATATTATAATATTCAAGTTAGTGGTGACTTGAATCGGATTAATATCTGGGAAAGATGGAAGAGGGGTAGATTTAAATCTAAAGCTCTTCGTATTGGTTGGGAGCTTGGATTAAACTTTATTTGGTGGCAAGTGTGGTTGGAGAGAAATGCTAGAATTTTTAGAGAAACCTTTTCTTCGTTAGATGGAGTTTGGCAGGTCATTTGGAGCAAAGTCACAAAAACTGTGGCCGTCTATGCTAAAGAGGAAACTAAAGTTGTTATTGGGGCAATGGATGAGGGAGTTGAAGTGCAAGAGGGACAGGCTAGAGCTAGTTGGAAACCACACCTAGTAGGTTGGATTAAAATTAATACTGATGGAGTTACAAAAGGCAACCCGGGTAGAGCCGAAATTGGAGTGGTTTGCCGAAATCATGTTGGAATAGTGCTCTATTGGGAACTGCAAGGCTTGGGAAGAGCTACAAACAATGAAGCAGAAGCCATAGCTATCAAATCTGCTTCTATTTGGGCAGTTAAACAGGGCCACAGGAGGATAATACTTGAATCAGATTCTCAGATAATGGTTGGAGCTCTAGATTGCATGAGGAACTTTGCCTTGAAAGCATGGAGGTTGAGGATTCTTGTCACTCAAATTAAGGAATTATGGAGAGAATTAGATGATGTGATTCCAGTTTACGTGAGTAGAGATTTAAACAAAGCGGTCGACTTCCTGGCTAAGATGGGTGCTGAGAAGGAGGTAGGGGTTCAGTTGCACAGTGATATGGCTATTGAGGATGAGGTGATTAGGCAGGGTCTTGAAAGGTCCCTGAGCTAATGATCAAAGAAAAAGCAAAGGGTGGTAAGGTGTCGCGATATCGTGACATGTTGCTTCGTCGTGGCCAAGGGAGGAATGGTGTCACGATTTCGTGACATGTTGCTTCATCGCGGCCAAGGGAGGAAAGATGTCACGATTTCGTGACATGTTGCACCGTCGTGGTCACTGGAGGAAAGGTGTCGCGATATCGCGACATGTTGCTTCGTCGCGGCCATGGGAGGAAAGGTGTCGCGATATCGTGACATGTTGCTTCGTCGCGGCCAAGGGAGGAAAGGTGTCGCGATATCGCGACATGTTGCTTCATCGCGGCCAAGGGAGGAAAGGTGTCATGATTTCGTGACATGTTGCTTCGTCGCGGCCAAGGGAGGAAAGATGTCACGATTTCGTGACATGTTGCTTCATCGCGGTCAATGGAGGAAAGATGTCACGATTTCGTGACATGTTGCAGCGTCGCGGCCAAGGGAGGAAAGGTGTCGCGATATCGCGACATGTTGCTTCGTCGCGGCCAAGGGAGGAAAGGTGTCGCGATATCGTGACATGTTGCTTTGTCACGGCCAAGGGAGGAAAGGTGTCACGATATCGTGACATGTTGCTTCGTCGCGGCCAAGGGAGGAAAGATGTCACGATTTCATGACATGTTGCTTTGTCGCGGTCAATGGAGGAAAGATGTCATGATTTCGTGACATGTTGCAGCGTCATGGCCAAGGGAGGAAAGGTGTCACGATATCGCGACATGTTGCTTCATCATGGCCAAAGGAGAAGAAGTGCGATATCGCGACATGTTGCAACGTCGCGGCCAAAGGAGAAAAGTGTCACGATATCGCGACATGTTGTTTCGTCGTGACCAAGAGAGAAAAAGTGTCACGATATCGTGACATGTTTCATCGTCGTGGCCAAGAGAGAAAAGTGTCACGATTTCATGACATGTTTCATCATCGCGCCCAATGGAGAAAAAGTGTCGCGATATCGCGACATGTGGCTTCGTTGTGGTCGAAAGAGAAAAAGTGTCACGATTTCATGACATGTTGCTTCATCGCGGCCAAGTGAGAAAAAGTGTCGCGATATCGCGACATGTTGCTTCGTCACGGCCGAAAGAGAAAAAGTGTCGCGATATCGCGACATGTTGCTTCGTCGCAGCCGAGAAAGAAAAAGTGTCGTGATATCGCGACATGTTGCAACATCGCGGCCAAGAGAGAAAAAGTGTCGCGATATCGCGACATGTTGCTTCGTCGCGGCCAAAGGAGGAAAAGGTGTCACGATTTCGTGACATGTTGCAACGCCGCTGCCCAAGGAGAAAAAGTGTCATGATATCGTGACATGTTGCTTCGTCGCGGCCAAAGGAGGAAAAAGTGTCGCGATATCGCGACATGTTGCAATGTCATGGACAGAAGGGGAAAAAGTGTCGCGATATCGTGACATGTTGCTTTTTCGTGGCCAAAGGAGAAAAGTGTCGCGATATCGTGACATGTTGCATTTTCACGGCCAAAGGAGAAAAGTGTCGCGATATCGCGACATGTTGCATTTTCGCGGCCAAAGGAGAAGAGGGTAAGAGTGTCGCGATTTCGCGACAAGTTGCATCAACAGACCAATCCGATCCCCCTGTGAGCTAGTTATTGGTTCATGAGATTTGGCTCCATTGCAAATCTTCTTTTCTATTGTAAGCATGTGTTCTCTCTGATTTCGGCTGGGAAAATTCTCTTCCCAAATTGTAATTGATCTTTGTTTTAATACAAGTTTTTTCAAAATTTTCAAAAAAAAAATATTCAGATGCCTAAGAATGTAGATCAGGAAAACCAACAATAAGAACAAAATCACTTAACTCAAATCGATGGCTGATCCAAGCTTTAATTCTCCTTGCCCTAGTGAAGTCAAAATAAACCTGTTCCTGTAAAGACAAATAATGGACTAGAAAAATGTTTGATTAGCGTTAGGGGGCCTTCTTAGGCCACTGTAAGAGAGTCCTTGGAGGCGCAACAGTCAAGCCCCCTAGGTCCAATTAGATGACCTTTGCAAATAAAATCAAAAATTGACCTTTGGAGTTTAAACATAAAATAGATGTACAAAAATAGTAAAAATAGAAATAGAATATGCTGCTATGTTAAAAATACGTAAATGGAAGTAACAAAATTGATAGATCAAAAAACTTGCCCCCAAGCGAAGCCCAGGATGCAAAATAACATGCAGAGAATATGATGAGCGATGTTTTACAGTAATCTACAGATGCAATGCATAGAAATAACAAAGAGATCCTAATTACTAAATGCTTTTAATGATGATGCAAAGATGGAAATAAAAATATAAGAAAAACAATACAGTGCTTGACGGATGTTGAGGGAACAACGAGAAGAAGATGAGAGCCTCCACAAAAGGCACTTCGTCTTTTCACCAAGCTCACACCAATGGATCCACCAAGCCGAAAACAAATCACGCAATGTAGATCAAATCCAGAAGTTGCACTTCGAGGGTTAGTAGCGAAACACACAATGAAGAAGAAGCAGCGAGAAAGCAGCAGAGAACAATCAGATCGTAAGCAAGAGCGTGTCGTTCGTGAGTTCATGAGTTCGTGCTTATAGTAGTGTTCATGTTCATGTTTAAAAATTGACTTTGATCTTCCTTTTATAGGCAAAGAAATAGGTCAAATAAACTCACAACCGATGCCAATAAACCCTAGGGTGGGTTTAACAGGTGGTCCAAGTGGGCCAAAAATAATAAAATAAATAAATAAATAAATTAAATTAGAAACAACAAAAACGTGCCCCATAAAAGTGGGACGCGACGTCACACCTATTGGACCCCCATGCGGTTTTAATGCATTTAAAAGGGTCAAACAAAGTCAAAACAGGTCATATCATATACCGTTGGAAATATCTTTTCGAGCCCGATCTAACGGTATAGGATTTAGAAGAAATGGAGAAGATTTAGTAGGGTAAAAATTGGCTCAAATATGACCCTACATTTTTAAGGAGAAAACAAGACATCTAAGGAAAATTATTCACCTTAGTGGGTCAATTTTCCGTGTCTACATTTTGCCCCCTCTTTGATGTATTTAAGGCCAAGTAAATACATCAAAGAAATATGTAGACTCCTATGGGCAAGAAAACAACAAACATAGAGAAGGGGTGGCCGGGTTTGGGCAAAGGGGTAGTGCAAGAGGGGTATCACAAAGGACACTCTGGACTCTTGCATACTAGGTGAGGCATTACTACCACTAATGCCTCTATGGCTAGGGTGCCCCCTCGAGTTTTTATGAAACACCATTAGTGCATAAAAACTTGAAAAGAGTTGATGTAGAAGAAGAAGCAAAAACACCAACAAAGAGGATTGTATCAAATGCGAAGTGCATAGAGGAAGAGAGGAAAACGAGGTGAAAATAACAAAAAGGAAGTTTACAAGAAGAGAACTCCAAAGGTCAATCATCTGAAATCGAGAAGAATGAGAAATGAGAACCCTAACTAGAGGGTGTTATGCTCAAAATATGGTCCATGTATGGAGTGGAAGACCCACCAGGGGTGTAGTACTCGCTAAGTATGGACCAATGAACCAAATGTAGAGCGTAACCCATGATGGGTGATTGCTCGTAATGATGAAGCGTAACCCGCTATGGGTGATTGCTCACTGATGACTATTGTGGGGTGATTACCCACTAGGATGTATGTCGAGGCCTACTGTCAATGGCCAAGGAGTTGATCCTGTAATGGGGTGTTGAGCCCACTGAGTCAAAAGAGAGACGTAACCCGATAGGGTGTTACAATGTATGTTGAAGTTCATGAAGTATGTAATGTGAGTACTACCCGATAGGGTGTATAAATGCATAAATGGACCAAGCAATATGAGCATAACACAATATGTGTGTGCATGTGCTAGAAGAAATAAGAGGAAGAACATGAGGATCAAGTAAGTGTGTGTGTACCCCCAGCTTGAAGTTTCAACTAGTGAAAATTCAAGGGGGGAAGTATACAAACAAAAGAGAGAATGTACATCCTTATCTGATCAAGGAAAACAAAAGACAAATAAGAATTATGCAAAAGACAAGGATATACCTAAAGAAAAATTGTAGTCCTTGACTTTGGAGAGGGATGGTGAATATTGTAAAACTTGCAAAGTCAAGGGATACAATGAAGAAGAGAGAAAGAAGAATGAACAATAAAAACCAAGGAGAGAAGAAAGGATGGAAGTGCAAGGGCCCTAGGTTGGGGATTTTCTAGGCATCAGAACCCTAGTGGAAGTGCAATGCATGTGAACTATGTCCTAACTAGGTATCATCACATGCCATTGTTGCAGATCCCTAGAAACTATATGAACAAGTAGTCATGAGCAAGCAACAATGCAATTTATGACAAGCGAAGATGCAAGAACAAAATGTCAAGCAACCATGCATAATATGACAAGCAACCATGCAAGATATGTCAGACAAACATGCAATATGAACTAACTAAATGCAAGTGCGAAGAATCAAGCATAATATATTTTCAAATGCATTATATTCATTGGTTCTTTAAGTTCTTTACCATCCATAGAAGCTAACTTATAAGCACCTGAACCAAACTTAGCCATCACAACAAATGGACCTAACCAATTGGGCTGAAATTTACCTCGAAGATCAACACGAGCGTTAGTATTCTTTTGATTTTATTTGAGGACAAGGTCCCCGATCTCAAAAGAATGATTGCAAACTTTCTTAGAGTAAGATCGTTGGAGCCTTTCTTGGTAGGCTCGTAAGTGCTCTAAGGCATGGATACGCTTCTCATCCAACAACTCCAATTGGTGCAGGTGGTCTGCATGATACTCATCACCGACCTCAACATCTTGCAACAAGATGCGCAAAGAGGGAACTTCTAACTCAAAAGGGAATATTGCCTCTGACCCATATACCAAGACATATGGAGAGGCCCCTATGGGGGTACGCACACTAGTATGGTAGGCCCACAGGGCAGAGTAAAGCTGGGTATGCCAATCATGACCAGATTTACTAACCAACTTCTTCAAAATCCTGATCAAGGATTTGTTGGATGCTTCGACTTGTCCATTACCCTGAGGGTAATAAGGAGTCGACCATCTGTGCTGAATTTTATACTTAGCATAGAGATTACGGACATCCTTGTTCTTGAAAGGAGTGTCATTGTCAAAAATTATTATCGAAGGTATCCCAAACCTACAAAGAATCTGATTAAATATGAACTTGGAAACTTGAGTTCCAGTCACCGTAACCAGGGGCATAGCTTTGACCCATTTAGTGAAATACTCAGTCATGGTAATGATGAACTTATGACCATCCGACGACACAGGATTAACCTTCCCTATGATGTCCAATCCCCACATGGAGAATGACCAGGGGGAAGAGATAACCTGAAGGTCCTGAGAAGGAGCATGAATAAGATGATCATGACGCTGACACTTGTCACAATGTCGAACAAAGTCACATGCATCTTTCTCCATGGAAGGCCAGTAATAACCCATACGAAGGATATTTTTAGCAATAGCATTACCGCTAAAATGGCCTCCACAAGAACCTTCATGAGCATCACTAAGAGCGATTTGGGCTTCATCAAATTTAAGGCATCATAAGAGAATACCTTCAAAAGAATGTCTATACAGAGTATTGCCAATTATAATGAATCGACATGCTCTTTTGTGTAACATCTTACGTTGATTGTGATCAAGACCTTCAGGTATCGATCCATCTTTAAGGAAGTTAAATATGTCGTTATACCAAGGCTCAGATGGGGTATCTCCAATGGTCAAACAATCTAAAGGAACCAAACAAGAACTCAAAGATGCTGGTTCTCGGAGTTGGTGAATGATAATCGAAGCTTGATCATCTTCTAACTCCAAGGGGAATAGAGATGCAGTAGTAGCCATGGCATCTGCATGGCGGTTTGAGGATCTAGGGATAGACTCTATGGTTACCTACTCAAAAGAAGACAACAACTGAGTGACAATCTCTTTATATAGTTTAAGTTTATCATCCTAAGTCTGATAAACATCATTGATTTGATTAACCACAAGTTGAGAATCACCAAAGATAGCAAGGACTTTAACTTGCAAAGTTAAAGTTACTCTTAGACCAAGAATTAAAGCTTCATATTCTACAGTATTATTTGTGCAAGAAAAATAAAGTTTAAAAGACAAAGGGATGAGTTGTTTGTGTGGTGTTACTAGAATGACTCCAGCTCCAGTGCCCTTCATGCATCGGGCTCCATCAAAAAACAAAGTCCAAGACTTGGACTCTTCAATGTCAATATTGAAGCACTCATCAAGAAACTCAACAACTAGGGGATGGGTAGCTTCTAGAGGAGTGGAGGCTAGCTGATCAACAATCACCTGACCCTTGATAGCCTTCTGACCTATGAAAGTTAGATCAAACTCACTAAGGGCCAACACCCATTTAGCAGCTCGATCGAAAAGGTGAGGTTTAGACATTAGATAATGCAAAGGGTCAAACTTGGCTACAACTAAAGTCTTATGGCTAAGCATATAGTGTCTCAAATTTTGGGAAGCAAACACTACAACAAGGCAAAGCTTCTCTAAGGGAGTGTACCTGGTCTCATAGCTAACTAAAGTTCTACTAATATAGTAGATAGCTCGTTCCTTATTTTCATCATCATGTTGGGCGAGCATGGCACCTAAAGCTTGTGTCGTAGCAACTATGTAAAGCAACAAGTGCCTACCAGGTACAGGAGGAACTAAGACAGGTGGGGAAGTGAGATATCTTTTGAGGTCATCAAAAGCTTACTGACATGCATCATCCCACTTAAATACTACATCCTTCTTAAGAAGTCGAAGGAAAGGCTGAGACTTATCGGCTAACTGGGCGATGAACCTACGCATATACTGCAATTTGCCTTGCAGACTGCATAGTTCAGTCAGGGTATGAGGAGGAGGCATATCCATAATAGTTGCTATCTTGGAAGGGTCTACTTCAATGCCTCACCTAGACACCACAAAGCCTAACAACTTGCCAGATGTGACTTCGAACACACACTTAGCGGGTTTAAGACGAACTTTAAATTGTCAGACTCGATCAAATATTCATCTTAAATCATGAACATGATCCTTCCGTTCTAAAGAACGAGCCAAAATATCATCCACATAATCCTGAAGGATATCATGCATCATATCATGAAAGATATAAGTCATAGCCCATTGATAGGTAGCTCCTACATTTTTAAGGCCAAAAGGCATGACCTTCCAGCAGAAGGTACCCTAGGGAGTAGTGAATGTTGTCTTGGCCTGATCTTCAAAAGCAATCATAATATTATTGTAACCTGAGAAACCAGTCATAAGTGAAAGCATCCCACATTTGGCAGTGAAATCTACAATTTGATCTATGTTGGGTAGGGGAAAATCGTCCTTGGGACATGCTAAGTTAATGTCCCAAAAGTCGGTGCATACTCTGATTGTTCCTTCCTTTTTAGCTACGGGAATTATATTGGAAATCCAATCAGAATAGTCGATGGCTTTGATAAAACCAACATCAAGGAGTTTTTGGAGCTCCTCCTTGACTGAAAGGGTGACCTTCGGATGCATCTTCCAAAGTTTTTGTTTAACAGGCTTAGCATTAGGTCTCACTACCAAATGATGCATAACAAGGGAGGGATCAAGCCCTGGCATGTCGACGTATGACCAAGCAAAAATATCTTGATACTCTTTCAATAAATTGGTCAATTGCTCCCGCTCGTCCATAGTCAGAGCTTTTCCTAACTTAAGGATTCTAGGGGTTTCCTCAGAACCTATGTTCACATCTAGGGTCTCCTCAATAAGAATAGTCAAATCATCCTCAAGAGGAGGCGGGGCAGGAATTACTCCTAATTGCTCAAGGTCCTCGGGAGACATAGAACCAAAGTCCACATGAGAATTAGAAGACTCAACCTGCACTATGCAAGGGACTGACCCATCAAAGTCAATGTCATCCTGAAGTAAAGCTTCATTTATAACATGTAACTCTGGGGTTAAGACTTTGGGAGAGGGTGGACCCTCATCCTCAACACTCCACTCTAAACCTTGATGAGATTTATCAAAGAGAAGATCTAAACAAGAAGAGTCATCTTGATCGGGTGATGAAATATTTGGAGGATTTTTAGAGGAAGATTGAGATGAATTAATTTGGGCTAAATCTTCTGGTGAGAAAAATTCAAATGGGTGGGGATCTCCCATGATGGAAATAATTTGATTTTCAAATTCAAATTTTAAACATTGATGAAAAGTAGAAGGGACGACCTTCATGGCATGGATCCAAGGTCATCCAAGAAGAATATTAAAATATGCAGGACAGGAAACCACATAAAACATTGTTTTTAAAATTTTAGGTCCAACCTTAAGAGGGAATACTATAGTACCACAAGTTGTCTGAGAATCATTACTGTATGTCTTGATAACATCATTAGATACACTTAAATATTCTTTTCCCAAACCAATATTCTATAAGAAATGATACGTGCAAACATTAAGTGAAGAACCATTGTCCACCATAACCCTTTTAATAAGAGTATCTCCAATACAAGTTGTAATATATAAAGATGAATCTTCTTGTATTCCTAGAGAAGCCATATCATTATCTGAGAATGTGAGAGAATATTTCCCAAGAGAACCTACAACCTTTGTCACATCCTTAGGAGAAATATCTGAAAGTACTGGCTATTGTTTTAAAACATTCATCATGGCTTCTTTATGAGGTTGAGAAGTCTGTAAAAGTTCTAGAAGAGAGATATTTGTTGAAGCACTCATCTCCTGTTGAGATCGGTGAACTTGGTGACTTTGTACTAACCCTTCTGAAGTAGTTGTTATCATTCCAACCATATGATTATCATATTGATGTGGTACATTGTTGTAAGATACATGATTGGTTTATCTTGTTCTTTGGCTATTTGAATATTGGAAATTACTGATGTCTATCCGACCATCATCAATTAAATCTTGAACCACATGTTTCAACCTTTTACAAGAATTAGTCCAATGTCCTTCTACCCTATGATAAGCACAATATTGATCTAGTTTATACCAATGAGATGAAGTATCTGGTTGTCCAATAGGAGGTAACTCAATTGCTTTAGCATCCAATAATTGTTTTAAAACTGCTTCCATAGATATACTAAGTCTTGTGAAATTCCTTTGAGGAGGTTTTTGAAGCACTATCTTTTGTAGGTTGTTGTTGACATTGTTAACAGGCCTACTATCATTATCACCTCCTGTATGTCTACTCTTATGTTGAGACTTAGTATATTTTTCTTCTCTATTCTTAAGCTGACCTCTCTTAATGAGTGCTTGTTCCACTTTTCTGGCTAAGTCGATAGCTTGATCTAAAGATGTAACAATAGTAGTCTCTAGTGCATATGATAACTGTTCTTGCAAATTACCAATAAATATATCAATCATATCCCTTTGTGACACATGTTGTCTTAACTTTCCAACTAAACTTCTCCAACGAGCTAAAAAGTCTGTAAAGCTTTCTTCCTTGTTTTGTTTTAAGTCATACAAATCTCTCATAGTCACTTCCTTCTCAATGTAAGCACTAAACTGATGAACAAACATTTCAGTTGTCTTTTCAAAACTTGTCAAAGAATAGTTGGGTAACCGATAATACCACTCTAATGCAACTCCACCAAGACTCTTTGGAAATGTTTTCAATAGAAGCATATCATCATAAACAATATCATGGTAAGCTATCCTAAAACATCTGAGATGCTCTATTGGATCCTCTATCCCATTATAGATTGGCAACACTGGCATAGGAAAATGCTTTGGATAAGGTCTTGCAGCAACAATAGGATCCAAAGGTTGACTACACATGTCCTTATAGCTATATGTAAACCCTGAAGGTTGCATCATATCCATCCTTGAAACTAATTGATTCACCACATTTGCTAAACTCTGCACATCTGAATTATATAAATTCCCAGTATTCCCTTGGATTAGTTTGGACATAGGAAAGTTGTTGTTATATGTGGTGCCTGGAGGAGTGGAAATATTAACTTGTGGTGGGATAGAAGAAGTAGTGTTGACATTAGAATATGAAGAAAGAAATTGAGAAATATTTTGGGTGTCACTACTAGTTGGAGGAATTACTGTTTTTCTTCCAATATTGGTGGTTACAGTAGTGGCATAAGTAGGTTGACAAGTTTGATTACCATGATTCAAATGTGCATCAAATGATTGACTTGGAGATGGGATATTATTCTTTTCAAGTAATGATTCTTCCTCTAAAGCCAAATCTAATGCATGTTTATGATATTTATAAAAAGTCCATATATGTTCAAAGGATTTAAAAATAATATTTCCATTAGGGTCTTGGATGGGATCAAGATGACTATTATCTTGTTTTTCTAAGTTGTGATTTTCTTTATCAACTTGATCATTCTCATTAAAGATCTCATCAAACCTAAGGAGTTCTTTCCCTTTCTCAAGACCGGAAGCCATTGAGAAAGAGGAAGAAGACAAGAAGAAAAAGCTAAAGAGAAGACACACCCACAAAAGAAATTATATATTTTTTTAATATTTACACACAATTTTAATGATCTTGTTTAAATTTTTAAAGACAAAGGAGGTGTTCACATCGGGTTCACCAAATATGTAGAGGGGGAAAACTGCCCTACCACGTACGATTCCCTGAACAAAGAGGAGACCTGGATCCGCTGGGAAGGAGTCCTTTTGCAGGGGTGAACCGTGGGGGTATGTTGTACTCTACACTCGGTTAGCTAAACAAGTATTGAGGGGGGGTTCACCAAGAACGGTTTTAGGACTCGCTCCAAGTCCTTTTCGGGATACAAGAGAAGGAGACTCCTCAAGATATACAAGAAAAGTTTTAATGTGTTCACTTTAAACAAACAACCTAGGTTTGGCCTCACTAATTTTAAACTAAGAAGACAAATAATAATATTAACAAAAATTAAATGGAAATATAAACAAAGCGGAAATTAACTAACAATACAAAATAAAATGGAATGCAAATATAGACAAATATAGAATACAAGAAATGCAAAATACAAGAGCTAACCTAATATGATTCTTTTCTTTGAATGAGGCTAACCTAGGGTTTTGTTTCAAGCAGTTTTTAAAACATAATTAACAAATTAATTAAAACAGAATTAATTAATTAAAACAAAATTATTTAATTAATTAAAACAAAATTAACTAATTAATTAAAACAAAATTAACTAATTAATTAAAATAGAATTAACTAATTAATTAAAACATAATTAATTAAAGATAAATATGCAGGAATTAACCTAAATGTAAACTATATGCTTTTTAATATTCAGATGCCTAAGAATGTAGATAAAAAAAACCAGTAATAAGAACAAAATCACTTAACTCAAACCGATGGTTGATCCAAGCTTTAATTCTCCTTGCCCTAGTGAAGTCAAAATAAACTTGTTCCTGTAAAGACAAATAATGGACTAGAAAAATGTTTGATTAGTGTTAGGGGGCCTACTTAGGCCGTTGTAAGAGAGTCCTTGGAGGCGCAACAATCAAGCCCCCTAGGTCCAATTAGATGACCTTTGCAAATAAAATCGAAAATTGACCTTTGGAGTTTAAACATAAAATAGATGTACATAAATAGTAAAAATAGAAATAGAATATGTTGCTATGTTAAAAATACATAAATGGAAGTAACGGAATTGACAGATCAAAAAACTTGCCCCCAGGCGAAGCCCAGGATGCGAAATAACATGCAGAGAATATGATGAGCGACATTTTACAGTAATCTACAGATGCAATGCATAGAAATAACAAAGAGATCCTAATTACTAAATGCTTTTAATGATGATGCAAAGACAGAAAATAAAAATATAAGAAAAATAATACAGTGCTTGACGGATGTTGAGGGAACAACGAGAAGAAGATGAGAGCCTCCACAAAAGGCACTTCGTCTTTTCACCAAGCTCACACCAACGGATCCACCAAGCCGAAAACAAATCACGCAATGTAGATCAAATCTAGAAGTTGCACTTCGGGGGTTAGTAGTGAAACACACAATGAAGAAGAAGCAGTGAGAAAGTAGCAGAGAACAATCAGATCATAAGCAAGAGCGTGTCGTTCGTGAGTTCATGAGTTTGTGCTTATAGCAGTGTTCATGTTCATGTTTAAAAATTGTCTTAAGGAGAAAACAAGACATCTAAGGAAAATTATTCACCTTAGTGGGTCAATTTTCCGTGTCTACAATATATATATAAAGGCTCAATTTTTTTTTGATAAAATGACTCAAGGCTTGAGTCTAGACTATTACAAAGGAGAGTGAAGGAAATATTACATACAAGGCCAAATATAAACATGAATAAGCAACTTTTGATCCTTTACAATGAAGAAAATAAAGAGACTTTTCCCTCCCAAAATCATGCTTGAAATTCAAAATGCCTTTTAAATTTTTGTTTGGGATCTATTGCATTAATCATAGGTAATATCGAGATCTCTACATCCAAAGCCATTAATGTTGTAGGGTATTGAATGTCTAGATGTGAAGCTTTCTATGAGTACCTACACCAACTTCTCCTATTCGAAATATTTAAATATTATATGTGGAATTATCCTATAATTCATATTGTCAGGCTTGAGGTTGCTTCATGACAACTTCCATTTTGTTGTTTTTTACGTATTCACTACCTTCTTGGAATACCATGCCTGGGTGGTGAAGGTAGACTGTATAAAATCTATTTATCATACTTTTGTGTGTAGTCATCCCTTTGCTCTTTGCCACAACTTTGATTAACATTATTTTGGGTGTGATTCTTCTTTGAACTTTAGACAAAGTTCTAGTTTTTGCTCATTTACACATTCCATGGTTTGGTTAGCACTCTTTTGCAACTCGATCTACCTTAGCTATTTTTCAAAGTTTTGATTAACATTGTCTAGATACTTCAAATCTACAATTATGTCTAAGTACTCTCCCTTCTAGCTTTGGTTGATTTGCTCCTTTACTTCCTTACCACTAGTTTTCCAAAGCAACATCTACCATATATCAATAATATTATATGGCTTGCAAAGTTATATGACTTGAAATACTCCATTATGATTTTGTATTTTTGTGAATCATTAAGTTTTTATATCCTCTTTATGGAAATATTTATGTGGAGGAGCTTAACCTATTACACTTTTGACCAAATTGGAGAAGAGTTATCTGTAGTAGGGGTCACTTGGGACATTAAATATCATGAATAAATCATCTACAAAATATCTACATGATGAACGCTTTAGGATCCCTTTCTATCTTCTGTAGATTCTAGATTCTTCCTATATGAATGTATCATTAGTGGTGCCTTGTGAATGTAGTAGGGAGGTGGTATTCATGAGGACAACAATTGCAAACCCAATTAGATATGGAAGATAATTAGGTCGATGGGATCACCTATATGGGAGCAGAGCAAGCCCATAACTATAGTTTAGATGGCACTTCCACCAATGGTAGGGCCATTTTAGTTATCATCAAAATGTCTCTTGCACTCCAACCAATGGCAAGATTTGGCTTAGTTACCATATATGTTTTTAGAGATTTTGGACCATAAAATGTCAAGGTCATATGATCGATGTGACTTTGTGACCCAAGGGGCCCCATATATTCTTTATATTTTGGTAGAGATTTTATCTTGATAATCTCTTTGATGATTTTATGGCACAAGCTACCAAAAAAGTTACAAATTTTTGGGAGCCTTTCATTTTCTTCTCCTTTCAAATTAGCACCAATCGATGATTGGTTGACCTACTGCAGTCATCTTCCTTGGCCATATTTATTAGGTGTAGTAAATCTTCACTACAAATGTGGAAACTCATAGGGGATATTCTATTTATAGAAGATAATAAACCCAAAAAACAAGCAAAGGGTAAGGAGTCTAGAAGACAAAAGCCTTGTCTCTAGGGCATAGAGTCAATAAGGGCAAAATCAAAAGACTTTTTTAGAGCTAAGAGAAAAAGAAGGAGGAGGGTAATGTATGCTTTTTGGGATGACACTGTCTTTATTATCTCTAAATAATAACTCTGCTTGATAATTCATGGGAAAATGAGGGCAATGCGATCTTTTTTATAGAACATTCCTATTTAAGGGGGTTGTGATTCTATTTGCACTAAATTCACCTTACATTAATTCAAACCATCTCTATTTGCCACCCTTATCCTAGATTCATGTGACTTGAACCTATATGTTTTTGGTATGATGACATAGAAAAATCATAATATCTTTCCTAAGTACTAGATTCACTCGATGCAAAATTACTCCTTCCATATGCGTTAGTAGAAAGGGAGGATGTTGCCACCTTTTATATTAAACCACACTACACGAATTGAGGTTTCCATTCTTTCACTAATTAGACAATGTCCAGATGGTTGATGATAATCTTGAAGGATCATATTTCTTGATGTTGATTATATTGATTGGATGGCCTACATTACTCTTGAAGGGCTACCTACTTCTGTGATTGTAGTTATCCATTCCACCCAATGACTTAACATAATTGGATGACTTATCTATCTTATATTCCTATTGATATGATGACTATATTTGTTCATGGAATATGTCTCCTTTCCAACATAGTATAGGTCAATTTTTTTCACATATGGTCTTCACCAGATCATGTCTGAATTACGACCTCTCATGCAAAAAAAAACCATTTTTATTTTCAATTTTAAAGTTATCTAGGTAGGGTCAAAATTCAAATTATGCTAAAACATTTAGCCCATGTCCATTGCTCAAATACTTCAAAAAGATTAGAATCCCTATTATTGATTGCCCATTCATCCATTATGTCATCAAGAATCAATGAATGCACGTCATTCATGGATAGTTCCAGCTTAGACCTCTCTTCCTTTGCTATAAAATTTTGGTTAGTGCTTGGCTCAACTACATGTAGATTTTTGACATGATGCATATGGAGTGACTCTAAAATGATATTTATCTTGGTCCCATATTGGGTTATTAGGGTGATGAGTGACCAATCCATATATATATAACCTCCTAATTTAGAGATGAAATCCCTAGATACGCAAATGTTGAATGAATCCAAAATATCGATCACTACTATATCTTGAGATACCTTGAGGCTCATATAGATGTATAAGGTAAGTGAAAGGACTTAAACTACCCACAAGATTTAGATTGTGCTTATATTTAGCTACACCACTACTTTTATTTATAGGTTGATAAGCAAATCTTAATGCATCCGCCACATTTTTTGGCATAACTGAAGTGCTTGACCCATAATCAATCATGCAATTATGTATCAACTTGTCATAATAGAAAAAAGTTATGTAGAAGGTCATGGGCTTGAATTGGCTCATTTTTAGACTAAATATTTGTAAGAATACTAGTAACTTTTCCTGTTCCTATTCCTTCCATCCCTCCAAGACCCTTTTGAGTTGCTCTTTCTACTCAAGGATGAAAAAGGAATTTCATACAACTACAACCACCATGGATGCATTTATGTTGTCAACCACATTGAAGGACTCAAAATAATGTATTTTGAGCTATAATAGTTAGTGGCTAAAATCTAGGTCTTTCCTCAATTGATTGAGGAACCTCTACAAGTATGGGTGTAAATGTGCACTATTTTGGGACTTTAGGGATGTTCCATAGGGTAGCCTCTAGAATATTTGAGGCATTTAGATTTGGTAGGGATTTCATGGAAATATCTCTTTTCATACTAGTTGGCCTACTTTGGTTATCCAAGGCCACCTAATTTCTCTTCTCGTGCTCTCTGGTTGCCTTGCTTTTGGTGGATGTCATATACTAGATTAGACTCATGGCTTGTTGGGTTCCATAGTACCCTCCTTATTGGACACACCATATAACTCCTCCACATCACATGTAACCAACATTTGCTCTAGAGTAACAAATCTTGAATTAAAGATAGAGGAGGGTTGGTTCTATGGTTATAGTTTAGCCCTTAAATGAGAGGTAGATGCCTAGGTGGGTACTACTTCATTCAACACTACTGCAAACTACTAAGATCTTCCTCAAGAATAAGAATTATAAGGGTAGTTATTTGAGTATGGGAAGTACCATGTAGTAGAATCCACATAATTATTTTGCATGGGAACTATCTCTTGAGTGGGGTTACGACGCATTTACTACAAGGGGATCAACATATGTACTATATATTGGTGATTCCTTTATGTCAAGACAGCATCTTTATTGTCTTAGAATTTGGGTTGCTGGTACCCATTAGGAGGAGGTCTATAACCTTGGTTATTCTACTAGAATGAAGGTCTTAGATTATTTTGATATTGAAACCTCTAGGTATTTTGTTGCCTCCTTAGAGCTAATACTTCATTCAAGAGTATCTTGAGCAAATTTCTCATTTTTTTCAACTCGATCAAGGATCAATATTTTGAAGCTAAATGATCTGCCATAGGAAGAGGAGTTATGAATTTGACCATATTCACAACTAGGGTAGGCTAAAAGGTCATTGGTTGCACAACCAAGATAGGATGGTATGGGGTTGGGTGCTCAAAAATAGGGGCCTAGGAGGTAGCCTTCTTATATAAATAAGGTCATTATCATCTTGGATGGCTATCCCATAGGCCACTAGTAAGGAGTTTCCTCCTCTAGACTTATCTATCATGGATATTTCATTATTGAAAGACTTCAAGTAGTATATAAATTCTATACCTAGGGAAGGTCAGGTTTCATTTAGAATCCTCTACTAGACTTTATGAAACTAGGTGTTAAATTCATCCATTGACTCTATGGGTTCCCTTTTGATAGTCATCAATTGCTTCAAGAGAGATATTCCATTGATATTTTCCCTATTTCTATTCACTAGTTGAATAGCAAGTTGATCCCAACTTCTGATTGAATGTGGAGTGAGACTTATATGCCATTCCATTTCTTTTGTTTTAAAAGACCACAAATAATCTTAGAAGTAGAGTTCATTAATATTATGTATTGCACACAATATCACCATGTGACCTTGGTACTCCATTGGTGTACTTACATCTTCCTCGATATAGTATGACAATGAATTTAAGGTTGAGGCTAGGATTGGATCCTAAGTAGTAGGGAAAATAG